>CM060908.1:596189524-597677024 GCA_030737815.1 Allium fistulosum | reverse complement strand
GAGGTTTGTTTTTGACGATGAAGCTTTGGTTAGTTTACTCTGCACCTATGGATAAATTAAGAATTCATAATGATTTTATTCTTTAACTTGAATTATACTTTCATAATTATGTATAGTTTATTTCTTTTATATAGGAAGTAAAAGTTGGAAATGAACTCAACGAGTCAGGCGAAAATGTTTTTGTTGGTGGCAAAAATCGCTGGAAGTGAGTGACTAGAAATTTCTCCTGATTTTATCTTAACAATGTCACTATGAAACTTCATAACAATGAACTATTCTGCATAGGTACTCTTCTTTTATCAACTGGGAGCTATGGTGGCCTAATTTCCCAGTTTTGGTGTATTTCAAGGAAGCACAAACAAAACCAGAAGGACAAATACACTTCTTTCCAGTAATATTCGTAAGTGTTACTCCAATAAACTAAGTTTTAAATTTCAGTTTTGAATTCGAGATACTGATAAAAGCTTTTGATATGCTTGTATAGAACGGTAAGCAACTGTATGATGTCATGGTGGAGAGAGCAGGTCCATCAAAAACTAGTACACCCAGGTGATTTTGAAGTGTCATGTTCATATATTAAATGCTCATATGAAGCTTTAAGAGGTATGTCTAATCTTTTTATATGTGTTGAACTTTATTACTGCAATGCTAGTACAGTAGTACTGATGATGCAGACCAGTGTATACATGACTATTGTCAAATGCCTGAATAATTATTATTTTTGGGTACTGAATAGCAGGGCTTCTTCTTTTTCCCTTTAACTTTGCATAGAATCTTCCTACATTTCATGCATAGAGGGAAGTAATTTAAGGCAGCAGTGTGGCATGTTAAAATGCGAGAGCCTGTATTGCCCATGTATCAACAGCAAAGTGATATATTGAGTTAGAGCTGTTTTTTTTTTGGAAGTAATAGCAGTCCTTTTGCATATACCAGATTGAACACAATGTTCCTCGTATGAAGTAAAGAATTTGTAAGTATGAAATTAGGGTCTTACCTCAAGATAAGATTTGTGAGCTTGAACGGTGAAAAATAGAAAGGTTTTTTGATCTTACATCAAAATTAACCTTACGTAATCTGAATTGTAAATTTGAAGTAATGCGTATGGTAATTTTGTAAACATACGGTATTCAAGCTTCTAATGTTTATACAGCTAAGACCATGCACAACAGCTGTTTCAGTGTTTTGTTCACTTCACCATTTTCATACCGTATAAAATGAACAAAACAACATCTACATCCAGAAGCACCTGAACCAGCCATAAACCACTTTTTTAACTAAATAATTATTCATTAAAATATTAAAAAAATAAATTGATATACATTAAGACGACAATCTATTTGCCTTGTTAATGCGTTCTGCATTTTGTCATTTTAATACTACAAGAGAAAGGGCTGTTTCCAACGGCGGAAAGCCGTTGGAGGCCGTTGGAAAGCCGTTGGAGGCCGTTGGAAATGCCGTTGGTATACGTTTCAACGGCTTCCAACGGCCTCCAACGGCACCAACGGGGTTATACCAACGGCCTCCAACGGCAAGTTTGCCAACGTGACAAATCCTGTTGACCAAAATGCCGTTGGAAAGCCGTTGGAAAGCGTGGGAATTTGCCGTTGGAAGTAAGTGACCAGTTAGCCGTTGCTCGCCGTTGGAAGCCATTGGAAATCTGGGTATATTTTTTTACATACAACCAGCAGTGCTTGTTTCCAGCCACACACAACCACAATTATATCAAAACAGCTTCATTTCGAGCATATATATATAACAACTATACCAAAACATTTCCAAACATATAGATAAAACTAAATCATGTATATTTTTCAACATCAATCAATATCCAAACATAACCAACATCAAAAAATCCACACCAACATCCACAATCAAACTATCAGAATGTATCAACTCCAAATATACACAGAAACCATCAGAATGTATCGAATTCTCACCAACTCCAAAATATACATGCCAATAACAGAACATACCTAAATTACTCCGCACCAGAACCACCAGATGAAAGAGACTGTCCATACTGTGCGATGAACTCCGCCATACGCCGGTTCATCTCCTCCGTCCTTGCTTCATGCTGCAAATTGCGTTCCCGCATCTCGGCAAGCTCGGCTCGTAGCTGCGCAATCTCTTCCTTATCTTGAGCCTTTTGATATTCTCTTTGCGCTGTCTGAGCCTGTAAACAAATTTAAATTATCAACTACACTAAAAAAATTAGTATTAAAATAATTGCAAATTAACTAACCTATATATATTCACTAACAAATTCATAAAACAAACTACGGATATGGAAGCGTCTGTCGCGGGTATAAGGATAGTTCAAAATATGAATGGAATACACTAGTATAAGGATATTTACTAACTTAAAATTTAACTTAAAATTACCGATTAGCTTCTAAGGATGGGCGCGGTCGGTTAACCGTATCAATCGGTTAAAATTTTCGGTTAACCGCTATAAGGGCTCCGGTTAACCGGTTTCGGTTAATTTTGCTCACTGCCTACCGACCGAACCGTTCATTATTACCCGCGGTTAACCGATTTATTTAACCGGTTAACCGACTATTTTGAACGGTTCGGTTAACCGTCCAAATTAGTCGGTTAACCGGTTAAATAAACCGATTAACCGACCAAAACATTATGTCAACTCAAGTTCCAACAAGGCAACAGTTATCCTTATGCAAGAACTACACTCTGCACTCTACTACACAGTAAGCTACAAATATAATATGTCAACTACTACACGGTCAGTTATAAATACAATAAGAAAGGCAAGAAATGAAGAAACTGGAAAACTGCACTCTACAAAGTCAGTTATCACTTTGTCACTCTCAGTCCATAGTTCATACATTCATACATTACAATAATAACTTAAATTCAAATTACATTACAAACTACAAAGTTAAACTCCATACAACTTTGAAAATTTGCAATTGTAAAATAGGTGTTCAGCTCAATACTTTAGTCTCCACTCTCCAGTGACCTGACCCAGTCACCCAATCTCCAAGTTTCGGACCTGCACTATCTGTAATAATAATATGCACAAATGAATTAATTAGTATGTACCGGGTCTGTAACTAAATATGAGTGATATTAATATGCACTGTCTGTAACTAATTCGATTATGCATTGTAACTAATTACAATAGTGATATTAATATGCACTCGTATTTTGTTTCATTGTACGTAAATACTCATATGCAGTTTATGCACGGTAACTAAATACCTTTTCTATGATTTCAGTTGGCCATAATTTTGAGTGTTTGACTGTCATTGTAAGTTTGCAAAAGATGGTGAGAGTTGCTTATATGGACTAGTTTGTCAATATTTAAATGGCTGTATAATTTGTCAATTTTTTTACAATGGCGGGTGAATCAGTTGCTTATATGGACTAGTTTGCAAAAGATGGTGAGAGTAATGGAAGTATTTTGTTGATTTTGTCTTGGATGAGCATGCAGCTTATATACCAACAGACATGGTGATCATCATACAATGTTGTTTTCTGGGTTACTAAATTCAATTATTATTTACTCAATATTCAATATTTTGCTGTTAAAAGACCACATCAGGCGCTTCCAAACAAACCATATAAGAATTGATCTTTTGATAACATACACATACATGCAATAACTTCAATCCAATGGCAAGTACCTATTGTTTATGATTGCACACACAATTTTGTTGATAGCACTAGCTTTTAAAATGTAATAATAAAAATGGCAATCTAAACATGATAAATTCCCTGTTGCTGTGATTTAAAAAATCATATTATGAAATTCAGTAAGCTCCTCCCACAATCAGAATCAGCTAAGCCTACGAGCCTAAGTGATTGAGTATGCACTGGTACAAACACACACTCTGTGACGACCGCCCATGACCCCTGCACCGAATCTAGAGATAGTGCGCTGTAAAGTGTGCCAGGCGACCATGGACGATTGTCAGGGTAGATTAAAACAACAGAATCTATCGTATTTCTCACAGCGCATGGACAAAATACAATAGAACATATGTATAGTGAAGCTTTACAGAACAAAATGACATCATATAAAACTCCATAATAGTTTAATACAAGCATCCACATAGTCAATACATCAAGCCTCACTACATATCTCTCAGAGAATACAAAACAGCGGAATATCCAGTACATATAATAAGAAGATAATATGCAACCCTCCAGCTCGTCTTCGATATCAGCATCGTGAGAAGAGAACAGCACCTGTCACCTGCTACCTAGTCTGCCCGTCCCAAAATGGACGAACAGCCCAAGGCAATAAGAATTAAAACATAAAGCCTTGAGTCAGACAACAGTCTTAGTGAGCAGTAAATTAACTAACAACATACCAAAAGAGCATAAAGGAAAAGGAATAGGAATACAACCCTCCCACTCCAACCTCATTCTACAGTGATAGCCCCCAGACACACACTAAGCAGAAGCAAACATAGCAGAGCATACAATTTAAAGTAAAGCTATTATCACTCGAGTCAAGGGCGATGTTTTCCAAGTACCAAGGCCTAAATCAGATAAGCACCCAGAAAATACCGCTCTTGAGTCCGAAATGACGTTACAACCAAACATCAATGACTCTGGCTATCACTGTTATCATTGCTTCGATATCACCGTTAATTGAATGACCGGCACATTCTTTCAGCCGTCCGTCAAGGGCTAATGGAAACCCCGGTTCTAGACATAACTCCCGCACGTCGTCGCAGCCCGTGCCTAGGACTATCGAATCTGCCCAGAGTACTCGACCATCAACAGTTAGTCGTTGGGACTATCGAATCTGCCCAAACGTACTCTTGCTTAGAGCATGCTAGAACCTTCAACAACGATGCTATCCAAACCTCCTAGTCATCCTCCTCGACGACTATTCTCATATCCATTCATTATCCTCAACTCGAATCATATCACCGAGTTATCAACATGCTTGGAATGATCCCGTCTGGATTAGACCAAGTCTTCATCACATGATGACTCGCTTCATTACATCCTCGCAAAGCCTCATCTCAACATCACATCATCGAATCTATGCATAAGAGCTTCATCATCCCGCTACATATGCCACGAGCAGCTTTCCCAATTCAAGAGCCTTTCCCTTAGCTTTTGAATCGTCTTCGGTCTAAATCTAATCATCAATCATCTAGTTCATAACAATCAATCAAATCAAACATCAATCCAAACAATCAAGCATTCAAATATGATCTTAGTAGACAATTATAACAATAATGACATTTTCGTAATTAAAGAGTTGAAAGTCCAATAAGCATGAAAACATGGATTATATCTCTACAAACTTGATGAATGAACTTGCATAGGTTAACATATGATAAAATGGATGTAACATCATCATGAACAATGGATCTATATGGATCTACACTTTGGATGAAGAAAATGCATGGAAATCCCTATTTTAACACCAAATCGAGCCAACAATCCGATATACTCCTTTGGATCCGTGTGAGAGATAATCACCACTCACCAAATCACCTAAACAACCTCTAATCAACACGCTACAGATTTGGACAGCAAGGGATCAAGCTTGATCTATCACGAATCCGCTTCAAACGAAGAAATCTCTCTTGAAAAGATGAAGATCTTCAATCTAAGCTCTTGAATCTTCAATCTTGATCTTCGATTTGGATGGATGGAAGCACTAGATTAGAGTGGAGAAAAGAAGTGAAGAAGTGTAGAAGTCGAGCTCTCAAAATGGCAGCACTTCGTCGCTTCAAAATCCAGATCCCAAAAATGAAGCCAACCCCCTCTATTTATAGGCAGAAAATCTCTTAAGTCGTAATCTGGTTATCTCCTTAAGTCGTTTCCGACTTACGACCTAGGACCTTGCCGACCTAAAACCCACCGACCTAAGCCTAACGACCTACAACGATGCGCATCTGCGACTTAACACATAGGCGCGACTTAACTTAGGTTGTTGCCGACCTAACTGCCTACAAAACACACATGTCTTAACGCGACCAAACACTTAACTGCCTTGCCGACCTACGACATAACGAGGTTACGACTTAATACTTTAGACTCCCACGCGACCTAACGCTTAAGCCAACACGCGACCTAACGACTTACTAAGCTACGTCCTAAGACTTACAAAACCCTACGACCTAACCACTTAGCACCCACGCGACCTAACGGTGTTACGACCTACCACTCAACTCTTAGGTCGCTCACTACAGCCCCAGCTTCCTTAGGTCGTTGCCAACCTAACTATATACTAGGTCGCTAACTCGCTAACCACTAGGTCGTAAGTTCCTTAGCTCGCGCTTCCCTTAGGTCGCAAACATTCTGTAGGTTGACCCAAACTAACTCGCGACCTAAATCACTACGCAATCTAACTGCTGGTCCTCCTTAGGTCGTTACCGACCTAACTCTACCCCACGACCTAACCCCAGAATACTTATGTCGCCTACTCCTCTTCCTTAGGTCGCCTAAACCTCTTAAGTCGGTCACGACTTATCACCTAGGTCGGTCACTACCTTAAGTCGGTCAACCCCACTTCCTTAACTCGGTTAATTCCTTAAGTCGGCAACTCGACCCAGACTTACCTCTTAACTCGTCCAAACCGACTTAGGACATAGACAAAATTCTGCCAAAATCTGAAACTTAACAGAAATGCAACCAAAGGCCAACTCCTTTACGATGTTTCGATCCGTGAAAATACGGGTCGTTACATTCTCTCCCCTTTAGGAATTTCGCCCCCGAAATTCCAAACAACCAAAGAAATCAAAGACTATTCTGTACGCCTACCAACCATAACAATCAGCAAACCATGCATCCAATTCTAGCTTAGCGTACAGAATTCTAAAATTAGAACAAGTTACAATATCGCGAGATGACACGACACCTTAGGGCCATACCTTGAAGAGTTCAGGATGAGCTGCTTTCATCCTCTCTTCCACCTCCCACGTACAATCGTTATCATCGTCACTCCATTGTATCTTGAGTAACTTAACTACCTTCCTCCTAAGCTGTTTCGTGTCGGTTTCAACAACACGAAGCGGCTTACGAGGTCTTCTATCGACTGGATCAACTTCGAAGTCTTCACAGCTATCAGCAGAAACCACTGTATTCGAGTCGTGCACATACTTCCGTAGATATGATACATGAAAAACATTGTGCACACCTGACATCTTCTCAGGCAACTCCAACCTATAGGCGAGCTTTCCAATTCGCTCGATGATCGGGAATGGTCCAACAAATCTCGGGGTCAATTTTCCTTTCTTCCCGAATCGAATAACATTCTTCAGTGGAGAAATCTTCACAAAAACCGTATCTCCTACGTCGAATTCCAAATCCTTACGACGCTTATCGGCATAACTCTTCTGACGGTCTTGGGCTGCCTTCATTCGTTGCCGAATGATCTCTATGCAATCTGAAGTCTGCCGAATCATCTCTGGCCCAAGCATCAGCTTTTCTCCAGTTTCCAACCAACATGTCGGAGAGTTACACGGTCTTCCATACAATGCCTCATATGGTGCCATACCAATACTTGACTAGTAACTGTTGTTGTATGCAAACTCCACCAAATGAAGGTGATCTTCCCATGATCCTCCGAAGTCCAAAACACATGCTCTGAGGAGATCTTCCAAAACTCGGTTGACTCTCTCGGTCTGACCATCCGTCTGAGGGTGATAAGCTGTACTCAAACACAACTTGGTTCCCAAAACTTCCTGGAAGCTCTTCCAAAATCCACTAGTGAACAATGGATCTCGATCGCTTACTATACTTTTCGGAATACCATGGAATCGAACTATCCACTTAACATACAACTCAGCCAACTTTGATGCAGTCCTAGTTGATCGAACAGGAATGAATCGTGCACTCTTAGTCAGACGATCCACAATGACCCAAATCCCTTCATTTCCCGTCCTGGTTCTAGGCAATCCATCGATAAAATCCATCGACACTTGTTCCCACTTCCATGTAGGAACTTCTAATGGCTGAAGCAATCCACTTGGCTTCTTCTGTTCGGCTTTTACCAACTGGCAGTTCATACATTTGGAAATAAAATTTCCAACATCCTTCTTCATACCTTCCCAGTAGTAGGTTCTCTTCATATCCCGATACATCTTATTTCCACCTGGATGAATTGTCAACTTCGAGTGATGACTTTCCTTCAAAACTTCACTCCTCAATTCATCTATATCGGGAACAACTAGTCGTCCTTGCTTTCGAAGCCAACCCTCTCGATCGACCTCGAATCCTTTATCCTTTTCTGGATCCACTCCAGATTCCAAATCACGGATAATCTTGACAAGCTTATCATCTCGCTTTTGACTCTCGCCAATCCTTTCCACAAGAGTCGGTCTTATTGATCAGTTTGCCAACATCTCAGGTTCCAATTCACATCTAGGCCTGAAGTCAAATCCAGCTAAATACTCGAGACTCTTCCATTCTGAAAACATGGCTCCCAATCCTGCATGTCTTCGACTTAACGCATCTGCCACTGCGTTACCTTTTCCCGGAGTATAAGCTATACCAAAATCATATGATGCTAAAAACTCTAGCCAACGCTGCTGCCAAAGATTCAAATCCTTTTGGGAGAAAAGATACTTCAACGACTTATGATCCGTAAACAACTCGAATCGAACTCCCAACAGATAATGTCTCCACATCTTCAGAGCAAATACAATCGCCGCTAACTCCAAATCATGCGTCGGGTAATTCCTTTCATGCGGCTTTAGTTGTCGACTGGCATACGCAACAACTTTATCCTTCTGCATCAGCACTGCTCCAAATCCAGTACCACATGCGTCGGTGTAAACCACCATCTCATCATTCCCACTTGGAATAGTCAAAACAGGAGCACTCGTCAAACGCTCTTTCAGGATTCCGAAAGCTTGCTCACACTTAGCATCCCAACTGAACACTTGGTTCTTTTTCGTCAATCCTGTTAACGGTGCAGCTACCTTGGAGAAGTCTTTGATAAACCGTCGATAATATCCTGCTAATCCAAGAAAACTTCTCACATCAGATGCATTCTTAGGTCTAACCCAATCCTGGATTGCTGCCACCTTAGCGGGATCAACCGCTATTCCACTTCCAGAAATCACATGGCCTAAGAACCTCACTTCACTCTTTCAGAAGTGACACTTCGAAAACTTAGCCTTCAACTGATGTTTCCGCAAGATTTCCAAAACCATACGCAAGTGCGTCTTGTGCTCCTCTTCCGTTCTGGAATAAATCAGAATATCATCCACGAACACAAGTACGAACTTGTTCAACTGATCTCTGAACACTCTATTCATAAGATCCACAAAATATGCTGGCGCGTTAGTCAATCCAAACGGCATTACCAGCCACTCAAAGAAACCGGATGGTGTCCTAAAAGCAGTCTTCGGCACACTATCCTTAGCTACTCTCAACTGGTGAAATCCCGTTGCCAAATCCATCTGAGAAAACACCTTAGCTTCGTGAAGCTGATCAAACAAGTCATCTATCCTCGGCAATGGATACTTGTTCTTCTTAGTCACCTTATTCAGCTCACGATAATCCACACACAATCTCAACGACCCATCTGCCTTGGTTGCGAACACAACTGGTGCACCCCACTCGGACACACTACGCCGAATGAATCCTTTCTGTAAAAGGTCATCAACTTGCACCCTCAACTCCTGCTGTTCCCTAGGCGCCATCCGCCTAAGAGGCATCACAACAGGTCTGGCTCCTTCTACTAGATCTATTCGAAACTCGATCTCTCTATGCGGCGGCAACCCTTTGACTTCGTCAAAGACATCCTCGAATCCATTTGCGATAGGCACTAAAGACAGTCCATCCCGTGGAACAACTAGCGAATACATGAAGCTCATGAAGACGCCTTCCTCATGCTTACATCGTATCACAATCTCTCGCCCCTCCACATTCTCGACTGTCACCTCCAGCCTCTCACAATCAACCTTTGCCGCATACTTCCTAAGCCAGTCCATACCCAAAATAATTCCGAACCCTGCAAAGTTCAGAACAAAACAATCACAAACAAAAGAGTAACCATGACTCGATACAACTAGACCACGGCATAACATACACAAACAAGACGAACCCCCAATTGGATTAGTCACAACCAATGGCCTATCAACAATATCCGGTTCCAAACCCAACCGGCCTACGAGTTCACTACAAACAAATGAATGCGACGCTCCAGTATCAAACAGAACTCTAACTGGAACACCACATAGGAAAAGAGTACCTTGAACAACCACACTCTTTCCCTTCTCTTCAGCAGTAGGAGCTTTCGAAGACGACGGAACAGCTCCTAAAGCATAGGCTTGCACAATCTGCCTGTCCTTCCTCGATTCTGGACAATTCTTCCTGAAATGCCCCGGCTTGTCACAGTTGTGACACTTCATCGGCACCTTAGGATTCTTACAATCCTTTGAGAAATGGCCCTTCTGCTGACAATTGTAGCAAGTCACCTCGCCTTTCGGCTTCTTCTGGCCATCCTTACTCTTCTGCTGCTGTTGCTTCCTCTTCTTGTTTCCACCCTGCTGGGGTTTAGACTCTTCCCTGGTCACAGCAACAACAGATCCTTCCTTAGGAAACAGACTCTCATGCCTAAGAGCTTTCTCCACAAGCTTCTCAAATGAATCGTCCAAATGATCCACCAACTGTCTCCCAAGATAGCTGTCCAAGCCTGTCACAAACTTCTCATTCTTCTGATAAGCAGACTCAATATATGACCGGGCATACTTGGACAAAGCTTCAAACTCAGAAACATACTCCAGAACTGATCTTCCACCTTGCTTGAGCTCCACAAACCTCTTGAACAGAACAGACTTTTGAGCTGTAGAAATGAACTTAGCTTCAAATCTAGCTTGGAATTTCTCCCAAGTAATCTCTTCCTCCGCAGTATTGATGGTAATAGAGTTCCACCAATCAGAGGCTCTCCCTTGAAGCTGCCTTGATGCCAACTTCCTCTTAGTTGCATCATCAATTCCCAAATCACCAAAGATCCTTCTACAAGCATCTATCCACCCCTGGACCTCAATAGTTGATTCTGTTCCCAAGAAAACCTTTCCTCCAAGAGCAGTATAATCCTTGCACAACTTAGCAAAATCCACTGGTTTCGGAGTTTGGACTTGAACTCCAACATCAACTGCCGCCCCTGGAACTGGTATCCTCCTCATGATCGAAGTCATCATAGCTTTGAACATGGCTGCATAATCAGCAGTCTCTTCAGTAGCACGGCCTTCCCTAGCAGCTGGTCTCCCTCTTCGACTCATTCTCAATATCTATAAAAAGGAATGATTAGAACATCTAGAGAAACAACTGCATAAAGGATTCAAACTCTACTAAGCTACTATATTGTATATAGTAGTCATCCATCAAAATTACAATTACGTCTCTCATACGTAGTTACGACAACGAGCGTTGGGTAAAATCGATTAACCAATGCTCTGATACCAAATGTGACGACCGCCCATGACCCCTGCACCGAATCTAGAGATAGTGCGCTGTAAAGTGTGCCAGGCGACCATGGACGATTGTCAGGGTAGATTAAAACAACAGAATCTATCGTATTTCTCACAGCGCACGGACAAAATACAATAGAACATATGTATAGTGAAGCTTTACAGAACAAAATGACATCATATAAAACTCCATAATAGTTGAATACAAGCATCCACATAGTCAATACATCAAGCCTCACTACATATCTCTCAGAGAATACAAAACAGCGGAATATCCAGTACATATAATAAGAAGATAATATGCAACCCTCCAGCTCGTCTTCGATATCAGCATCGTGAGAAGAGAACAACACCTGTCACCTGCTACCTAGTCTGCCCGTCCCAAAATGGACGAACAGCCTAAGGCAATAAGAATTAAAACATAAAGCCTTGAGTCAGACAACAGTCTTAGTGAGCAGTAAATTAACTAACAACATACCAAAAGAGCATAAAGGAAAAGGAATAGGAATACAACCCTCCCACTCCAACCTCATTCTACAGTGATAGCCCTCAGACACACACTAAGCAGAAGCAAACATAGCAGAGCATACAATTTAAAGTAAAGCTATTATCACTCGAGTCAAGGGCGATGTTTTCCAAGTACCAAGGCCTAAATCAGATAAGCACCCAGAAAATACCGCTCTTGAGTCTGAAATGACGTTACAACCAAACATCCATGACTCTGGCTATCACTGTTATCATTGCTTCGATATCACCGTTAATTGAATGACCGACACATTTTTTCAGTCGTCCGTCAAGGGCTAATGGAAACCCCGGTTCTAGACATAACTCCCGCACGTCGTCGCAGCCCGTGCCTAGGACTATCGAATCTGCCTAGAGTACTCAACCATCAACAGTTAGTCGTTGGGACTATCGAATCTGCCCAAACGTACTCTTGCTTAGAGCATGCTAGAACCTTCAACAACGATGCTATCCAAACCTCCTAGTCATCCTCCTCGACGACTATTCTCATATCCATTCATTATCCTCAACTCGAATCATATCACCGAGTTATCAACATGCTTGGAATGATCCCGTCTGGATTAGACCAAGTCTTCATCACATGATGACTCGCTTCATTACATCCTCGCAAAGCCTCATCTCAACATCACATCATCGAATCTATGCATATGAGCTTCATCATCCCGCTACATATGCCACGAGCAGCTTTCCCAATTCAAGAGCCTTTCCCTTAGCTTTTGAATCGTCTTCGGTCTAAATCTAATCATCAATCATCTAGTTCATAACAATCAATCAAATCAAACATCAATCCAAACAATCAAGCATTCAAATATGATCTAAGTAGACAATTATAACAATAATGGCATTTTCGTAATTAAAGAGTTGAAAGTCCAATAAGCATGAAAACATGGATTATATCTCTACAAACTTGATGAATGAACTTGCATAGGTTAACATATGATAAAATGGATGTAACATCATCATGAACAATGGATCTATATGGATCTACACTTTGGATGAAGAAAATGCATGGAAATCCCTATTTTAACACCAAATCGAGCCAACAATCCGATATACTCCTTTGGATCCGTGTGAGAGATAATCACCACTCACCAAATCACCTAAACAACCTCTAATCAACACGCTACAGATCTGGACAGCAAGGGATCAAGCTTGATCTATCACGAATCCGCTTCAAACGAAGAAATCTCTCTTGAAAAGATGAAGATCTCCAATCTAAGCTCTTGAATCTTCAATCTTGATCTTCGATTTGGATGGATGGAAGCACTAGATTAGAGTGGAGAAAAGAAGTGAAGAAGTGTAGAAGTCGAGCTCTCAAAATGGCAGCACTTTGTCGCTTCAAAATCCGGATCCCAAAAATGAAGCCAACCCCCTCTATTATAGGCAGAAAATCTCTTAAGTCGTAATCTGGTTATCTCCTTAAGTCGTTTCCGACTTACGACCTAGGACCTTGCCGACCTAAAACCCACCGACCTAAGCCTAACGACCTACAACGATGCGCATCTGCGACTTAACACATAGGCGCGACTTAACTTAGGTTGTTGCCGACCTAACTGCCTACAAAACACACATGTCTTAACGCGACCAAACACTTAACTGCCTTGCCGACCTACGACATAACGAGGTTACGACTTAATACTTTAGACTCCCACGCGACCTAACGCTTAAGCCAACACGCGACCTAACGACTTACTAAGCTACGTCCTAAGACTTACAAAACCCTGCGACCTAACCACTTAGCACCCACGCGACCTAACGGTGTTACGACCTACCACTCAACTCTTAGGTCGCTCACTACAGCCCCAGCTTCCTTAGGTCGTTGCCGACCTAACTATATACTAGGTCGCTAACTCGCTAACCACTAGGTCGTAAGTTCCTTAGCTCGCGCTTCCCTTAGGTCGCAAACATTCTGTAGGTTGACCCAAACTAACTCGCGACCTAAATCACTACGCAATCTAACTGTTGGTCCTCCTTAGGTCGTTACCGACCTAACTCTACCCCACGACCTAACCCCAGAATACTTAGGTCGCCTACTCCTCTTCCTTAGGTCGCCTAAACCTTTTAAGTCGGTCACGACTTATCACCTAGGTCGGTCACTACCTTAAGTCGGTCAACCCCACTTCCTTAACTCGGTTAATTCCTTAAGTCGGCAACTCGACCCAGACTTACCTCTTAACTCGTCCAAACCGACTTAGGACATAGACAAAATTCTGCCAAAATCTGAAACTTAACAGAAATGCAACCAAAGGCCAACTCCTTTATGATGTTTCGATCCGTGAAAATACGGGTCGTTACACACTCACACATTGATTGAGTATACAAGAATGCAGATAGAATATATAGTGTAACAAAGTGTTGTAGACTAATGAAATACATAGAACAAAAACTAAAACAACAAGTATACATGCTTAACTAAATCAAATTATTGTTTACCTTTTGAACAAATTTCTCTTATTTCTCACAAAACAATGATTAACGATACGCGATATGGCTAAAAGCTTAATTGAATACTGAATATCATAATGTACCATTGTTCAAATTGTTGGATAAGTTGAATTCTCCCTTTTAGTGTTTGTTTAAGTTGGTTGGTGAGAATTTGGGAATGAATAGATAAAACTTTTCAACAAATACACGTTTTTTTCGTTTATACCATTTTCCTGTTTACTTCCCAAATTAATATTATTATGAGTATAATATAATTTGGGAAATTAACATACAATTCATATCAAATGACCTGATTTCCATTTGCAATATCAAGGTATCAAACTAGCTATATATATCACTTAATAACATGATGAATTAATCTTTTGACATTGTGCAAGCAAATTAAGTGTAATAAAATAAACTGGCTAGTTATAATTTATAAGACGTACTTATTTGAATATATATGCAACAAGTTGCATGCTTAAATATTTACAGAATTTGCTAATTTAAACTGCAGTAGTCTCAAATTCTAAAGATATTGATAAACCCTTCTTTCAAAATAAACTGTTTTATCAGTATTGTTATTTGTAAGAGTTTGGGAAAAGTCTGCTAACATTTAGCACTAAACATAATGGTTATGAATCAGTCACATAGGCTTATATGAAAATACATGTATGTAATGACGTGAAAATGAAGAAACCTATAGATGGATCCTTTTCAAAACATTCAAGCTAAACAAAGAAATGAATAAACCTCAACCAAGCTTAACCATTCCAACGTAACAACTAACAAATCAAACAATGGAAATTATGGATCGGTAGGAAACAAGTTTATCATAATGATACCTCATGATTGGTATCTGTATTGAAAGGGGTAATATTTACTATTAAATTGAGTAGAACAAAACTAAAAAGGTAAGCCAACCTTCTTTATTAATAAAATTTGAATAGGACTTACACGAGAACATGAACCGAATGACTGTATTACACACAGATATGGGGAGGAGTTATCCTTCCTGGGTTTATGATATTGTTAGGATAAATATCATAAATAAAACACAGTTTTGTTGCTTTTGTACATAGTTATGATAAATATAAATATCTTACTTTAATACACATGTAAATTAATCCGTCACTACTTTACGTCGCATTTAAATGCATATAACTTGTATTACAAAATCAAATCGATCACAAACTGTGCATATAAACTATAAATCTTTGGCCAGCATAGCTCAACAAGTCAAACTAAAAAGTATATCAAAACTAAAAAAATTGCTAAAACAAAAGCTCACAATCTTTCACTT
Organism: Allium fistulosum; assembly: GCA_030737815.1. Classification (NCBI taxonomy): domain Eukaryota; kingdom Viridiplantae; phylum Streptophyta; class Magnoliopsida; order Asparagales; family Amaryllidaceae; genus Allium; species Allium fistulosum. Next base: position 597,661,364 of record CM060908.1, on the reverse strand, counting down.
CCTGCTAGCGTTCACCATAGCTCAACAAATCGACGACTACCGACCAATCAGACAACGTGAAAGCAAGCAACATACCCGACTTTGGATTGATTTGTGTTTTGAAGGTAAATGAGAACTACGGTTTTCTTGAAAGGGAAAATGTAGATCTAGGGTTTTTTCCCCCTAAAGATATGAGATGGAAAATGAGCCATAATGAAAGCGCAAGTAACTAATTCGGTTTTGGGTTATTGGGTTGAGTGGGCTGGGTTTTGACGTATGGTAATGGGTAGGAGTAAATATTATTTTCGGTTAAACGGTTAACCGATTTTGTAAAATATTTAACCGTTAACCGACCCGAATTTGGTCGGTTAACGTCGGTCGGTTAACCGAATGTTCGGTTAACTGATTTATTCGGTTAAAACGGTTCGGTTAAGGTCGGTTAAATCGGTTAAGTCGGTTAAATGCCCACCCCTATTGGCTTCCATATCCGTAGCGTCTGCCGCGGGTCACTGGATCCATGATAGACTCAAAAATGGCGTCCTCCTCATCGGGGGTCAAGTGAGCTCGTCCCGTATCCTCAAGTAAGGCTGTCCGCGCTTCCTGGAACTTTTGCTGTCATGCAAAATATAATTGAATTTAGTTAACGTTATTTCAATTAACTTGTAAGTTTTAGTTACTTATGTTATACTTACATAGGCAGCATGCGCTTTGTCATCGTGGTCCCAAGAGTAAGAAACTGCGCCGGAATCATCAACCTGAGTCAAGGCATGTGTATGGGTAAACACATCCCAATAACTAACAGCCCCCTCGTTGTCTTTCCTGAAATATGCACATATAAATATACATTATTTATATTTTAACAAATTAAAACTTAAAATAATTAACTATTTATCTTATTTAATAATTATACCAAATCTTCCCGGTGATGCTGGAAAGACTTGGAACCACCGCGATGTGTAACGGGGTTCATGCTCCTGTTTGCAGAATTCCTCTCAGACTGCGTCTGCAAATTTAAATTGAAAACAAAAATTATTTTGACAGTTTTAATTATTTATATATTATTTGCCTCAAATAATTTAAATTAAATATATGATAGATTTACCACAAAATCCTCGTTGCTCCACCAGGTGGCGAACTCATCAAAGACAGCTTCACTCATCCAATGAGGCCTCTTTCCTGATGTTTTGATGCTGTTTATTGTTTCGCGATAGTTTTTAGCAATTTTGCTGCTCCAATGGCGCCGGACAACAGAAACATCAGCATCGACCAAGTCCACTTCCCCCTGCACGTTTGAAAAAAATATGAGTTATACAGTTGCTACAAATAGTGCAAACATGAATTGACATAATGTACATGACTACATAATGCAATAATTGATATACCACACATACCAAAAAGTCCTGCCAGATAGCCTCCCTCACCCCCTCTGGTATCGCAGTCCACCTCGGCCAACACGAGGTCATACGAGCCATATACGCCCGTCGAGAGATCGTGAGCACTATGTTGGAAGGCTCCAACATAAACCCACCGCTGTGTAAAACAGGAAAAAAGCATTTAATATTCCGTTACTACTATATATATTTGATAAAAGATTGTATGGAATAAAATTTAATTTTGGAACTTTATACTTACCTGCCATCGGCTTTGGGATTCAGCCATACCGTAGGCCGAACACCCGGCTGTGAAGGACCAGCATCATCACCTCTCTGTGAGCTGGAAGATCCGGAGTGTGAACGTCTGCGTCCCGACATACCTATATGAAATCATAGTATAAAGAAAAGCAAGAGTAACATTGATTAATTTAGTATGCAAATGGTGTCAGAATAATGAACATTGCGTAACATACATTATGGCGTAACATAAAAGAGACTATGTGATACATATCATATAAAATTACTTTGGAAACAGAAAAATGAAAAAAAATTCCCTTCTCAAAATATTGATTAGTGATCAATCCTCATCGCTTTCGGATTCAGACTCTTCTTCGCACTCTATATTTTGTTCCTCTATACTCTCAAATGCTTCAATTAATGCATTTGATTCATCGTTTAGAGGTCCAAAATTTATTTGATCGTCGGTTACTATTATTCCTCTATTTTTCTCGATATCTGCTTGGTAAGCTTGTTGTTCAGGAATATTCCGTCCATCAAATGTAAACCTTGGTTTGGTTTTAAAAACAGCCGACCAATGTATTTTATCTCTTCTTAAAGATGGGTAAGGAGCATAATAAACTTGAAGAGCTTGTTTGGCAAGTACAAAATGATCGTACTTATAATACCTCGAAGTATGTTTTATTTCTATAAGATTATATTTTGGATCCACGTTTATTCCAGAACCTGGAACGTTGCTGGGGCTTTGGCTTCTCTTTCTCAGCAGAAACAACAATATCAGTCTTGGTCTTAGGGTACAAGCTCTCATGGCGTAGCGCCTTCTCTACCAGCTTCTTGAATGGCTCATTTATATAGTTCACTAGCTTCTCTCCGAGATGATCACATCAAATCCTATGATGAACTTCTCATTCTTCCTTAAGGGAGTGTTAATGAATGACATTCCATACTTTGACAAGCGTTAAACTCCGTCACATATTCTGAGACTGTTATCTCTCCCTGCTTGAGGTCAGCAAATTTTCTAAACAACACCGACTTCTGGGCAGTCGGGATGAACTTCTCCTCAAACCTTACCCTAAACTGATCCTAAGAGAACTGGTCTGTAGGAGTAGCAATAGTGACAATATTCCACCAATTCATAGCTCTGCCTTGAAGCTATCTCGTAGCTAGCTTCCTTTTCATAGCATCTTCCATCTCCATATCACCGAAGATGCGCTCGCAAGCATCCAACCAATGTTGCACTTTTATGGCTGACTCTGTCCCATAAAAGGGCTTCCCTCCAAGAGTGGAATAGTCTTTGCTCAGCTTGACGAAATCAGCCCTAGGCTTTTGCACTGGAGCACCTCTACCCACTCTTACTCCAGGAGCACTTCTCATCATGTTAGCCATCATACCATTGAACATGGCTTAGATATCAGGCGTAGCAGCTGCTGATCCCGCCCCTTCCTCCACTCCTGAAGCAGATCTCATAGTGTTTCTTGTATGTTGGCTCATCATTATATGTAACAAGAATGATCAATTTCTCGTAAAAGGAAACTGTGTCTATAGTGCTCATATGCATGCGACTTATACTATATTACTATATAGTTTTAAAAACCAAAGCTTATAATAAGTATGCAATCTCTCGTACATACACACTCTAGATCCAGTCTAAGGCGATAACACCTTCCCCATCTCTACTGGATCAAGGTATCAACTTAGGTCAATCATGTAATCGAAGCTCTGATATCAAATGTGACGACCGTCCTATTCCACCGACACTAATAATGTGTGTGTGTGTGTAGTGCGTTGCTGTCATACCCGACTGATATAGGACGATCATTAGGGTTGTAATACATCAATATAGCATATAACCTATCATATATCTCACAGCACATGGAGAAAATATAATATCACATATACAACAGAAGTGACAATATTAACAACGTGAACAGATCATTATTAGCAGAGTATAATATCCAATGAGTTATACATCAATAATAGAGTTTATAAAACGGAAAACAAACTCAATAACGGTCTCAAATACAAATGGTAAGCGGTCACTGCTAAGGCTCCCCAATGCTGCATAGCGGAATAAGCATAGACTCCATATATGTATATAATATGAGATAGCCCCATCCAGCTCGTTCTCCGAACAACCACTGCGTCACCTAGACCCATTGTTTAGTCTACTCATTTAAATATAGTACTATACATGTAAATATAGTAAGGAACAGAGGTACATGAACCATACCTGACCTATCCTTGCAATCAAAGAGTTAGCACATAATACTATAATATGCTACTCTACAATATCATAAAGTTATACTACCAATCAAATAAAGGATATCAGTCTTTTAGGTATTCCTATCTCCAATACCTACTTCCTATGATATCTTTAAGTGATAGCCTACCTAAGAAAGCAGCCAAAGCAATCATAGCAACCATAACATCCATCAAGAAATCCTAGCTATCACTCCATCCTTGTGCCCTGAATATATGGCAACTCGTATGACCTCCCAATCCAACGACTAATGGAAATCCTGGTTCTTTGTTGTACTCTCGTATCTCGCAGCCTAAAGCTGGATACGTGTCTCGCGGCCCAAATCTGGACACTAGACCCAAAACCACAAGTCTAGGGTACACAGGTCCCTTTATTGACCCATGGGCATCCCCACTTATAATACCCCTACTTTAAGTACAACTGAAAACTCTTCGAGTGTCAACGATTCCTTAGCACATATAACTGAGTCCTCCTTTGCTCCATTTGGACATCGAGCCCTTCTTGCTCAATCCAGTTTCCATTATTCATGAGGAACAACCCCCACATTCCCCGATCTTACGGCTCTCTCCTTTACGATCCGCCACCTTCGGAACCTACTCCCAACATGAGCCAACATCTGAAGACTATAGCTTTTTATCATGCTGTTATATCGCTATCCACTCATGATGCGAACGAGCCAACACCTCCAACACGACATACAGAGCATCCTCTTCCTGCCCTGAATGTTCCATATCCATACCATTAGATGTGATAACTCGGTACAGACCTAAGCCCTTAACTCGGTACCGAGTTAAATACTTAGCCAATTGGATATCTTCTCCTTCCTTGTCTCTAATACTCTTCCCTAGGTGCCTTAGACATCGACTCATCCCTCTTTGATAAGTCGGTCCCAATCCAAAACTCCACTTTCAAGTTATAGAGATAACTCGTCACCCAATCCATTGCTTAGCCAAATTACTACATCAAGCCACAGACTGGCTCCTTTGACCAAGCCCTATCCACTTATAGCAAAGACCGAGTCATAGCCACTTTTTCCATAACTCAGTACCGATCTAACTCTTAACTCGGGTCCGAGTTTAACCCTTAGCTCCAAATGTTGTGTGAGTTAGTCCATAGCCTCTTGCCATCCTCCAAAGCCTATCAGTCAAGTTTCGTCCAATTCCGACCAACTTTTTCTTCGATTCGCTCAATTCTCCGACCTAACTTTCTGTGCAACTAGCAAACAACATCAAATCATATCATCCAAATATATATCAACAAGCTATTTCATCCAACCAAACTTACAATCCATCAAAATGAGATAAACAAGTCAATTTCTAACATAGATCTACATATAACATGAATATATGAACATAAGCAATGGTGATTTCTAATCGATCTAAGCCAAATTCATAGTTTAACATGTAATTAAGGTTAGAAAAGATTTTATGGCCAAAAATCAATTTAAAACATGTTAAATCTTATAATTCTACCATATAAACATGCATAGTATAGTGAGAAGGCATAAACCACTCACTAATTACCAAATTCAACCAATTTTTGTGCAGATCTTATCCGGAAAGGAAGATCCAATTCGATCGGCGAAGAAAAGCGCTCTAAATCAAGAAAATCAATGATCTCTATCTTCTAATCAATGCTTTAATCACCAATCAACAATCTAGTTTGATCTAAGGAGAGATTTGGATGAAATAGGATGGATTTAGGGCTAATTAGGATTTAGACCTAATTTGGAACGAGAGGGAAAAAAATTTCATTTGACTCTTACAGCCCTATTATAGGGATTCTCTAATTGGACTAATTGGCCAACTAATGGGCTCACTAATTATATATTAATTCTGACCAGCAGCTTTAAAAACTTAAAATAAACATATCTTTCTAACTGTAAGTCCGTTTTCTATTATGACCACTATACAAAATGAGAAACCATTATCCTAAAGCAATGAAACTAGTTTGAGACCCTAATTCGACTCCTATAAAAAATTATAGCACAGACAAGATTTCCAGAGTCAAAATGGTCACACAGAAATTTGAGAAAAATCATAGGTATGTAAAATGTTACTAATAGTCACATCCCAAAATTATATAATCATAAGACCTCATACGAATAAAATAAAAATATTTTACGATCCTCCAATACGTAAAATATGGATCGTTACGGTTATAAATGCACTTTGAAATCGTCTTATGTTTCACAATTTTTAAGTTAATTTTGAAAGACATCCTCAAGGGTTTCTTTACTATTTTAACAAGCAAATAATGTTTACTTCTTATTGTAAAAAAATTAGAGTTTAAAACACTTAAGAACTGGTCAGACAAAGTTGAGAAAGTTTGGAGTAAAAATGTCACTATACGAACACATTAGTAAATAGCCTGTTTTTGGGAATTTTTATAATTAATTTGATTGATAGATATTCTTAGGTGTTTCTTTTCATGGTTTTTAAGTACCCTAAATTTAGTACTTACTGCAAAAAAATTCAAGTTTAAAATCATTTATTTAAATAGCGAAATCTAGTCACAAAGATCGTGCATTTTCCTAGTGTTCTCTGTCCAGGACTTTTAAAAGCATTTATAAATTCTGTCTCTGACTTACGATAGCATTTCTGGGCACTTTTTACAAATTGATTGTGTAGTGTTGTTTTTAATACTATTTGTGATTTAAAATGTTTAAAAATCATATTTAGTTAATTATTTTTCTATAATCTTTTTAGGAAAGTTTAATAACATTAATTATAGTATTTTAAAAGTGTTTTGAAGTTTGAATTTTTTATTATTATTTATGAATTTTTAAAGTAAAGGGTTTTAAAATATATAACATGTTTTTTTATTGATTTTAGTAAATTATAAATTAGTTATTTTTAAGTAATATTTGACATAGATATTTGAAACATATTTATAAGTATTTTTAAAGTGTACACATGCGCGCACACATACATATATATATGGAAAAGTTATGTTAAGTATTTTATAAAAGAACGAAAGAAGTTGTGGCTTATAACGCTTATGTTATAATAATTGGTTTTCTAACGTTAATTAAAAGTATATTACCTTATTTAACAAATGGAGATATACTTAGTTTTATGAAATGAACGTTTTAAAGATAGTGACAAGTATAAAATGGTTTTGGGTTTATAGTAACAATAATCTTTAATAACATTTGTGTTTAACCCATTTAATTATACTTTTGGAAATGTGAAATCTTGTTTAAGATATGTGAATATTCTTATATCATTTGGATAAGAATATGAATACATTTCTAAGTATTGTAAAGAGTAGAAACAAATAGTGAAATTGTGTTACACATGTATATTCTTTTGCAAAGGTATTTTAAATATATATATACAAGTGTTTAAAAAGAAGTTTTAATTAATAAAAGAATTATATATAAAAAAAAGGGTTAGAAGTCACTTTTGTGACTTAATCGTGCTTTATGTGACTTAATCATGTTTTGCGTGATTTAAGCCTGCTTTGTTTGTTTACTAGTTTATGGAAAGTATTTAGTCGTGTACTTAGCACTAAAAGCCGACAAAGTACATTTATTATATCTGTGAGAGTTAAGAATGATGTTCGATTAGGGTTTAGAAGCAATAATGCTCTAACCTACCATCTTCACTCTTGATCGAGAGATAGTATAAGTTGAGAAAGTCGAATACGTGATAAGCATACAAGACTTGGTTTCCATATGCGATGGTTTCTATTTTGTACTTGATAATTGATTAATCAACTATCGAAATTGACCAAATTCACTTTAGAAGTATATGTAAGCATTGCGTATTGATACGGTATGAGATCCCCCAAGGAAAACTCATTTGTATGAATCGTCTCTTGCTTTAAGAAAATATATATACGAGATCCCCCAGGGATGACTCTTTTATATTGTTCGTTTACTTCTTAAAGAACTTGAATTGAGTTAGCTGAAAATTAATCAATTTAGTTTTGAAGAGACCGGAATTGGATAAGTGTATTACTTACCGAAAACCACTTCATAACTAATATATGAGTTTTATGTTTTGGAAGCGGTTGTGGAGTGGAAATCTATAGAGTTGAATTGTCTATCTTAAGGTTAAGTCTAAGGAGATGTCAGCGTTAACATTCGTCGAACGATTTATGTTAGGATCCATGGAGAGATTCATGAACCGTTAGAAATGCTAGAATCCAGAGAGAGATTCGAGATATGTTCGAGTAATGAAGACTTGTGTGTTGAGATGTTGAATATGACTTCACCATTTGAAATGACTAAAGAAAGAGTAGGATGCATAGCTTATGGGTAGCTAACCCCAGGTGTATATCAACTCCATATCTAGAGATGCTTATCATTGTTGCTAGCAGGAGTTGTTGATACTTGGTACCACGTGTTCGGGCGTGGGCCAGTTGTATTTACCTTATGGTATATTTTATCTAGAGATATACGATGCTTGGAAGGTAGTTTATGATCCTTGTGCAGGAGACCGGCTTTTAGTTTTTACCAAGGAGACCTCCATGGAAATCTATATGCGAACGTACCATAGCGGTTTTAGTTGTAGTTCTAATATTGTTGTGTTGTGATGCAAGTAGCAAAGATATTTTTTGATTTATATTATATACCCTAGACATTATCTATTATATCACCTTATGTACTTATTAGATGAATTTGGTTCTTTTGAGGGGATAACAGTTACGGTGATATGAACGGTCTCAAAAGTACTGTTATATGTTGGCTATATATTTCTTGAGTTTCTCATACTAGACTTATATCTAACTCTTGGTTTGATATTTCCCTTATTTCCATGAGTGCTCTTTCGAATAATCTAAGAAAGGTAGGTTTTCGTTGATATTCTTTGGAGCTTGAGCAATTGAGCTGGATGCTTTCACCTACCATAGTATTCTTATTTCCACTGCATTACTATTATGTATATATCAGCATTTGTGAGGACACACTGTTATAATTGTCAAGGCCGATGATAGTACTTAGGATTGTAACTTTGAAATTCTATATATCTTAGAGTGATAGTTGTACTGTCTTTTGATATTATACGCTATCGTTCCACTGTAAAATTATGATATTGTTTTTTCCTTCCCTGTTCGTTTTCCTTTTCTTTCTATTTACCTTAAAAATTTGTCTTTTTGGTACTTGAATTCTCAACACGTGAATACCGTAGATGTATTATTGTCGATGTTTGAGGGTTGAAAAGGGAAATCATTACAGTTCACCTTAGTTAAATTTTAAACGGCTAAGTAGGGTCTACTTCAATCCTTATAGGGGTATTAAGTAACCAGGTGGGCATTTCTTTGATTGCATTAGGCAATCTTAATAGGACGGTGAGCGTAGGCTTGGCGCTATGTCAGCAAGGTTGGTACCATACATGTAAAGAGTAGGGTTGTACACATAGGTTAGAGCATCATTGGTCCTGGAGCGGTCATTAGAAAGACTTGGGTTATGCCTAGATGGACTACACCTCTTACTAATGTAGGTTCCGTATAGGACACGCGCTACCTTAAAACTGTTTGTTAGTTTGTAGTTAGGAGGCAAGGCTAGATAACCCCTAGTCGAGTCTTCAAGACGAATCAAAATACGGCTAAATAGTTATAATGCCGTTATTAGGCATTAACGGGAGGTTACTTGACGTACGCTGGCGATTTGGCCTAGACATTGATGGTGGAGGCCCGGTGCGGTGCAACATTACAGTACTAACGAGGAAGGTATCTTGGTCCATGAGGGAACTGCAGTACTTATATATAGATATGTGTGTACATATGTAGTTATTGTATACCTCAAGTAGGTTGGGCGTATCGTACACGAGTCAAAATGACTAACCTTTAAATAATATACATAATACGTAATGGAAAACAATCGTCATAAACTAGTGTTATGGATAAAGTGTATAATTTATCAGTTACGAGAATGTTGTTCTGACCCCTCCCCACTACAACCAATATGATAGATTTAGAGGGACAAGGACTAGCACAATGCGGGAACGACGGAAGGACAGGTTTCCTTATGCATGCTCAGCACTGACAAGAGTACTGGATACCAAAGTATTAGCCTTGGTCGATATATGTATATGTTTTATTATATTTACTTATTTCGCTACGAGTTCTTATCGATAGTCTTTGATATACTTTTTAATAGAGTTAGAAGTATGCCATAGAGGCAATTATGCAATTTGTTACATATATCTAACTCGATAACCATTTTTATTCAAAATAAAACGTGTTTTCTTTTTATTATATACTTGATATAATGTGTTATATTAATTAATTAATTTAATTAAAAATATATTTAATAGAAAATCCGTAAATGGTATGTCTTGTGATAATAGTTACAAAGCATTCTAACCGTGAGTAATTTTCACAATGAAAATAAATATACTATTTTAAATATTCATAGTCAAGATGTATTGAGACTAGATATAGATACATCCATTGAGACTAGAGTACGTGACGCTCTACAAATATTGGGTAGTGTATTACTTATGGTTGCTAGGGGCGTCAAAGGGTTACGTACTGATAGTTAATGAATAATTATAGATGACTCGCTCGATAGTCTTCTATTAGTTAATATTACTAAGGTCAAACAGAAAACATCGATGTAACGAAATTACTTAGTTCTTTTGACTTGAGAATACTCTTGATCTTTAATGTGGAAGCTCTGCTTTTATTATAGTTAAATCATTGCACGACGTCCATCGAACGACTATAGTTGGATCGAGTGGGAGCATTGGAAGTGAGACACTATTCAAGAGTGGATTCTTCTCCTTAGTTATATGAGGTTAGCATCATGGTCAACTGAAGTCAACTCAAAGTCTCTGGTCAGAGCATTTCGGTTAATGGTAATTGTTATTATTGAACCAAGGACTTTGTATTTGGACTATAGAGTTGAATATGGATGATATTGGAATTTTGACCATTACCACATTCCATAAGTCCAAAGTGATATAGTTTTGATGAAGAGAATTGATATAAATAATAGTCACAACCAGGTAACGCTTAACAAAGTAAAATTGGATTTTATTGAAACCAAGTAAGCATTAGATTTGGCCAAAATGTCACGCCTGCTAAGTAACGCGTAAACGTTATTATTCGAATAGTTCGATATTAATTGCTGATCAAATTTATACCTAACGAGTCATACAATCGAAACAATGAATACTTCTGTGACCAAAATAATTTAATTAATTTGTAATTATTATAAATTAATTAATATTTATGAAATATTAATTATAAAATTTGATCTGATTTGATGAATAAATATTATTAAATGCATTCATAATAGTTATAAATATATTGATCAATATACGATATCGATAAGCGTTAAATTGGATATAATTGCAAAATATATGTTTGGGCTTTACATGGGTTTAAAGCTCATATGGGGGGTTGGTTAGTTCATCTCTAATAGGCATAATAAGCTAGATGATGGGCTAAAGAGGCTAGGGTTGGATGGTTAAGGTAGAAGAGAATTGGTAAGAGATGATGTAGGATCTTGATCCTAGAATATCTCCTCCATATAAGTTACCCATACTTGTTTTAGGACTTTTTGGAGCCTCCATTTACATTCATTTTTGGGCGATCCCTATACCCTCCGCCCTCCATCAATTTTGGTTCAAATTAAATCAAATCAAGTGTTATTTGATAGTTGGTGGTCCACGGTTTAGAGACTAACAATATGCTGAATTGGAGCTAGTTCGAGAATCAGATTTCATTGTTTCAAGGTGTGCTTACGGGTTTTGGTCATGAGGTATATTCCAAACATGTTAATATATACATTAATCTACATTTATAATGTTTTTTTTTATTTTATTATTAGTAAGGCGACGATTCCAATATGTAAATAAATTGTCACGATTTTTAATTGGTTGTATTTATATGTATATATGTTAAAAAGTTTTTTTTAATGATAATACATCTATATATAGCACGACTCAACATTTAAAAAAAATATTTAAATAATTTAATATATATATATATACACACGCTTATATAGTTTATACTTTGGATATTACATTATACTTATGTAAAATATGAAAATATAATTTTATACATAATGTTTAATAAGCATAATATTTTCGGCAGGAAGAAAATAATTTTATATATTTGTATATTATTTTAAATAATATTTACATCAATTAATCATATAAATAATTATATAATGTCATATATGTACTATAAAATATGTTTTATATTTTATAAAATTAAATTAATACATATTATCCTCTCGGTTGAAATTAAATAACACATTTATTTATATTTTAAAATATTTAAATATAAACCAAAAGTTAGAAAATAGATTTTAAATTGTTTATAAATTATAAAATTATATAATATTGTTTCAAATTATAAAATTTTCGTCTAAAATTTTACTGAAAATTTAAAATTCAAATTTAATTTCGAAAAAAATAGTTCTTTAGTTTTTAAATTATATTTCATGCGGTTTTGTTAATTTATATGTTTTAATATTTAAAAATAAATAAAATATCTTGAGCCATGCACATGACCAGGAGGTTATATATTTAAATATAAATAATATTTCATTTTTATTTGTATTAATATATTTATTATTATATATATGTATATTAGTATTTAACACATATATATGTATGTATGTATGTTTACAAAAAATTATATTTATTCATGTACTGTTTCTGGCATTAAACTTTTTGTTATATTTTATAAATGATTTAAACATATTATATAGTTATATATATTGTTAATGTTTTATATTTATGTTTATATATACATACACAAAATTATATATAAATAAAATTTAGCTTATATATAGATTGTAATATTTTATTTATGAAAGAAATAGTATATATATAAACATACATATGGACAACACATTTGCATATTGGATGAGCTAACAAATCCGTTGCGATGTTAATCTTAGCTTTGACACATGGGCATGTTATACCTTACACGGATTTATATGTTACACATGCTTACACTTATGCGTATATGATACTTATATATATTTACTATAATATAAATTAAATAATACAATATCATTTTATAAATTTAAATAAAGTAAAATATTTTATTTAAATAAAATTTATAAATGTTCTAAATAAATTAGACTTCATAGGCCCAATAAATATCTAATATGGTAAATTTTTTGAAATGCATCCATAACTTCAACCGCGGACTTGCTCAGTTCCAACACTTTTTTTATTACAGGATATCAACACCAACAGTCCATCCTCTAGTGGACATGAGTTTTCGATGTAGCGAAAAAATTTGGGCCCACTAATGCGTGGGTTGTTACACTTGGTATCGAAGCTTAGGTTAATCGATCATAGGAATCAAAATACGATGAGTGGACATATATTTATTTTTACCTATGTATATATTATATGCCAAACTTTACAAATTCCGACTATAGAAGTTGTTGCAACCATATTATGAAAAGATGGATAAGTCAACTATGAGTTGGAACAGTAGATAGAGTTAAGAATATATGCCTATCTGATCACCCTACAGGAGACAAGTCGTATTGAAAGGCGTTGACTTAAGAAGAGCATGAATGCAACATATAGAAGAGTCCCTGAAGTTAGATGGTACTTCGCTCCCTTATTGTGCATTATTTTTCTTACGATTGTAAATTCTCACAGGATTGTCGATTGATGATGTACGTTAGATCCAAATAAATGAGAAGTAAAGAATCTATGTGTTGCAGAAATTCGGAAGTAAGAATTAAGCAAGTTCCCAAAGGAAGGTGTGTAATAATCACTCCAAGATGATAACCGAATTCATAATATTTTGAATGAAGATAAGTCAAGAGTAAGTGGAAAAGAAGAATAGTCCAAAAGAAGGAACAAATAAAACCAACTCTATGTCTGACCCTATATGAGAATAAGTCAAGAGTAAGTGGAAAAGAAGAATAGTCCAAAAGAAGGAACAAATAAAACCAACTCTATGTCTGACCCTATATGCGAAAAATTTATAAATGGTTTTAAATTTCCCTATAAATATTTGAAATGATTTTCAAAGAATTATTTAAAAGTAGAAAACTCTACTTTCGAAAAGCAAGTAAATATGAATTTTTTTGCAAAATAAAATATCTTTTATTTAAATAGAATTTCTAGTTAAAATTAAAACCGTTTAGATCGAAAATTTCAGTTTAAAAGGTTTTAATTAAGAGGCATTTCCTTTGAAATAAATAGAAAATAAAGCATATTTATAACTCGTCGATTTTTTTGATTATGAAAGAAAATTTAAAGGGTGGACAATAGGAAGTGATACTAGTTAAAAATATGGTTAAAGAATGGAAGGACATAAGCGCCCGAAAAAGAATGCGATAGAAATGTTTCAATGCAAAGAAGATTTAGAATATAAATTAAATAGAAGGGTAAGAACACCGGATAGTGAAGATAGGAAAAAATATATTCCCATATTAGGAGAATACCGAGAGAAATTACTGAAATATGTTTATATACACTATAAGGTAAACTGTATCATGTTAATTAAGAAAAGCCCAACAATTAAAGCAGTAGGCGAGCGCACCGTGATGATTCAATAAAGAAGATAATCAATTGAAAGAGAAGCTATACAAAGAGAAGTAATTTAAATAAAAACACAAGTTATGTAGAAGAAATCTAAACAGCAATAACCTGAGTGATAGATAAATGAGAGAAGAAATTCACATAGAAATAACGTTAGGGATTGATATTAAAATAATGTTAGTAATCAAACTAGAAATAACATAGAAAGATGAATAGTTTCCATAAATATGTGTAGTAATTATACATATCTTTTAGAAGTCCCCCTCATATGCTATCAGAGTCTTCGCTAATGTTGAAAGTGGAAATATATGAGTGATAGAAAAAAATAGAATGGAAGTCATCCATGTCTACTCTAGTTTTTATTGTTTAAAGTTTTAAAGGACGTTTTACAAACACTATAAAGCGTATTTTTGAAAAATGGTTTAGTATAAAAATTGAGTTTTTGGGATACAAAACTTAATAAATGATTTGAGTTAAAAACCCTACTTTTTAAGAAGTAAAATCTTTGTTATGAAAAGGCTTTAAAGGAAACGACCTTTTTAAATTAAATTGCTAACAATGACTTTTAGAACTTAATAAATAAACTTGCTTCGATCTTCGTCAATCTATCGACTATCACCCAAATGTTATAGCATCCTCCTTTAGTCCTTGAAATCCATCAATGAAATCAGTCAATATCTATTCCTACTTCCATTGGTGAACTTCAAGTAGTTGTAGAAAATCACTTGGATTTTTCTATTGACTTTTGACAATTCACACACTTCGAGACAAATGTCCCGACGTCCTTCTTCATGCCACCCTCTAAAATATCTGCATCTATCTCTATACATTTTATTTCCTCCGGGATGGATATTCAACTTCAAATGATGGTGCTCTCATAGAACCTCATTCGCAAGTCCATCATCATCAGTTACAAACAATCTCCTTGCCTTGCAGTGCCAACTACCTTGGTTGAATCTGTATTACTTTGTATCCTCAGACTCTATTCTAGTCTCAAACTTAGAATAATCTATGCTACTCTAATATCACGTTTTTGACCAGTATAATCTACTCTATTAGAGTAGTCTTACAGTCAAGCTAGCCATCATCTCTAGCTCTAGCTCATGTCTAGGTCAGAAATAATACCTTACTCTAATTGCATCCACTTTAGGAACATGGCTTCTAAGCTAGCATGTCTCATACTTAATGCATTAGCAACAACATTTCTTTTACCGGGCGTATAGGAAATGTAACACCCCATAAAAATTAATAAGAAATTAATAAGAAATTAATTAATTAATAATAAAGGTATAAATGAGAATTTCCCAAACGTTGGAATTTGGCCACAAAAGTTACACCACTGTATTCATGGCGATTTACGATCAACTTCCATATATAAAATTTTGTGATCGGAGTTTAAATAAAAAAGTTATTAACGTTTGAAGTATTTAAATTTAAAATAATTCAAACGAATTTGAATTAATTTTTTTAATAATGTTAATGTCTGAAATTAAAAATGTTAATAAATATTTTAACGCTAAAGGAAATTTAACGTTCAAGGAAAACATTAACAGTACCTAGAAAAATGGGAAATATAAACAAACGGTAACCAATAATTCCTGGTCAAAAGTAGAAGGCCGATCAACTGCCTAGGGAGGAGCGATCGACCGATTGATAGATGGCTACTAGGGTTAGGTTAGGCTAGGAACGACTCAGATTTTATTATATCGAACAGACTTAAATCCTATGATCCACACGCATCCTAACCAGTATAAATAAGAGGCTAATCCCCTCAATTTTATTCACAATAAAATTGGAATGCTAGCGAAATTCTGTCAATCTTCTTCTTCAATTCTTCGATTCAAAATCAATCGAATTTGAAGGTAATAGGTTACACACACTTTCTATTTCTATTCTTTCCAAATCTCTAAATTCTGAATCTAATTTATATACAATTGAATTGTTGTATATTCCAAAAAGAAGAGATCTAAAAAGGAATTAGGCAAAGGCGTGAATTGAATCCAAAGGAAAATAGGGAAATTATACATGAGTGGAGATCTTAGTTTTTCACATTTTGGTAATTTGTGTAGTAAAAGTTTGAATTTGTTTTACGCATTTGTATACAAAAACCCTAAACCCTAAACCCTAAAACCCCAAAAGTTCCCCAAATAAAATGTTAATTCTTGGTTTAATTGGAATTTCAATTATTTTATGTTAATATAGCATAATTCAATTTGTTTTTTGTAATATGAATAATTTATGTTCTATTCAACTTTCATTTCTAATTTCTATTGTTGCGATAAAGGGTTCCAAAAGTAAATTTTGAGGAAATGGTGTACAAAGTATAGATTTTTCCTATTAGGCAAATATGAATCCTTTTTTCCGCTTTAAGTTTGTATATGTAAAAGTTGAATATAATATAAAGGGCTTTGATTGTAAAGTTTGTTTCCTTGAAATAAAGGTGTTAATTCTATTATACTAATGTAAAATAAGTTTGGTATTTTGATTCCATTTTTTTATATACTAGTTCGTTTGTCTAGTTATGGAACCGGGGCTTGTATGAATATGGTATGACATTTTAACACTTAGTATAGGAAGTGAAAATCTTAGAATATGATTATTTCTATGCATGCTTAGGAATATTTAGTTAGTCTAAAAATTACGTATGTATAAATATATTAATAGCGTATAAATAGTAACGTATAACTCGTATTGTATAGAATAAATAGGCTAATACAAAGCATTAAACCCAATAGGAAGGAAGTTAAGGATAATTGTGGAAATTAATCCATAATTAAAAGCGAAATAAGGATTTTTCCTTATATGGCCTTAACGCATAAATGCAGGAGAGGTATAATATATATATATATATATATGGTAGTATATTCGGAGAGTGGAAATATAACAAAGTTATAGGGGTGCATGGTCAGTTAAAAGCACATAGAAGTCTGCCTAGCTAATCTGGCAACCAGCAGTAAGACTTTGGGGCTAATGTTAGATGTCGCTTATAAGTAGTACCTACGGTGGATGAGAGGTTAGTTCTAATTCTGTAAAGTAAGTCTACCCAGCTAATCTGGCTACCAGCACATACAAATAGTTGGACTAATGTGAGATGCCATGGTTGGGTTACGGGTCATAAAACAGATATCCTAGTACGGGTCTGCTTCTAGGTTGAAGGTTCTAAGGCACCAAGAGTAGCGTGCCTCCTTCCCACTTAAGAAGTATTAAATAATCGGGATTATCTTTTAAGTATGGTAGTGGAAAATCTCTGGTGGGGACCCACTTCAGGATTAAGGTATTAAGTGGCTATTGTAGGGTTCGCCTCTTCGTATGATAGAATTATTAAGTGGCCCGATGGGTTACGATGTCAGTTAGGAAGTATCAAAGAGGTGTCCATCTTGGGTTAGGTATTAAATAATAGGGATTTGCCTAGGTATAAGTATTAAATGGTCAGAGTCTGCTTAGTTCCCTTTAAAGAGGTATTAACTGGATCTGATGCTTTATCTTGCATCGTTAGGACATGATTGAAGGAGATGGGTCGTCAGACTCCGTAGTTGCATTGCACCTGTGTTAGAGCTATAAAGTTGGAATGCAAAGGGCCCTTGGCTATCGTTAAAGGTATGTTATGGAGTTGGACTGAAAAACATTTAGTTTATGGTGGAGTATACTTAGTAGGATAAAGTATAGGATGCATAAGACGTATTGCTTATCTAAATCATACAGCCGAAATACTATTATGGTAAGACTTGAGAATTTCATTCATTTGAAATTGTTGTTCTGACTCCCTCCTCGTTACAATCAACATGTTAAGATGAACGATGCTGATGGAGAACACGAAGGTTGCGGTGAAGATTTGTGGCAATATAATTATTTATCTATGTTTTTGATGTATTTAGATGTACCCAGATTTTAGACATGTTGATTTTTTATTTTGAAATATATTATTATGGAAATTTTGGGATACTGTGATTCTGAGATTTGTTTTTTATGATATGGGTACTTACTTTCGTTATTATATAATAATATCCCTTCCATTGTGAGTTTCTGAAAACATAGATAGATAGCTCCATGTGTTGTTCATTGTATCAATTTTACCAACCAACAACCAACTTTGGAATAGACCTAAGGTTCAATGGGCTGTTATTAGGTTGAAAATCAGGCTCATTTCAAAGAGGGTTGTTACGTATCAGAGCTTAAGCCCGATCAACGGGAATAAGCATACGCGAGAGTACGCTTTTGTTATTTTTGACAGTATTTTTCAAAATCCTACTATACACACACACTCTCTCTCTCTCTCTCTCTTTTATGAACATATGCAAACATACTAGGCAAATGTTTATTTCAGCAAATAATACTATCTTAGGAAGTTGTAACAAAAAGCTAAAACCTATAGATAATTGATCAAGACCGAAAACAATTGTTCGGAAGCTAGGAACCCCTCTACCTAAGAAATACCCACCATACGAGGTATTCCATAATGGTTTAAACAATACCTAAGGCATGTAGGAAAAGTTCTCATTCCTCCACAAGCTGCACCAGTTGCTCCGCTTATTGAAGCAGCACCACGTCCACAATACTTCCTCAAAATGTGTAAAGACTATTAGAATATGGGGGGATGGGCATATATGGGGGTTGAAAATTTTGTTGAAATAAAGGATTGGATTAATGATTGTGAAACTATATTCCAGTAGCTGGGATGGAAAGACAGATCAAGAGGAGGATGGCTATATGGCATTTAAAGAGGGAGCCAATTGATTGGTGGACCATAGTAGTTGAAGAGCATGCCGAGGAAGGAATTACTTGGGCTAAATTCAGGGCTCGCTTCGAGTTGGGATTCATAACCAAAGCTGAAGTAAATTTGCAACTAGAGAAGTTTATACAACTAAGGCAAGGAGACTCCACATTAAAGGAATATATCAATAAGTTCATGGAATTAGCTAGGTTTGGATTGAGTCTAATTGACACCCCTGCAAAGAAGGCTACGAAGTTTATTAAAGGCCTAAATTCTCCACTTAGGGAGCTGCTTTTGACCCAAGTACCTGTAGGCGCCACTTATGAGATGATAGTTGAAAAGGCCCTATTTCAGACTACTGTTATTGAGGAGAAGGAGAAGGTAGGACATGCGCAAAATCAAGGTAGAGCAAAGAAAGAGGGATTATGGGACGATAAGAAAGCCAAGGGGAAGATTAAGAAAGGAGGAGCGACATGTTGTAGATGTCAGAAGAAAGAGCACGTTGCTAAGGACTGCAAAGTGAGTCTTATGAAGGAAGAGTACAAGGGGAGATGCTACCATGTCCATGAGAAAGGGCACTATAAGAATCGATGCCTGAATCTAGCAAAGGAGGGACAAATAGATCATTATATGCCATTGAAGTTGTACCTATCTAAAGTAGACCTCCTCCCAAAGACAAAGGAAAAGCGGCACTGTAATGTAAAACTATTATCTTCTGAAATACTATATGTATCTTATTGACTCGGGAACATCACATTCATTCATAGCTAGAAATATGGTCAACTCCTAGAGTCTAAAAATTCTATTAGTCACCAACCCAATAGTCGTGTTAAATCCTATTGGGGGGGAGGGTCATCACATCTTTCTTTAATACGTAAAGATCTAGTAGTGGATATATGTAACGTTGAGTTTACATGTTATGCGTATGTTCTAGGTTTTGAGGAATATGGACTTATACTAGGAATGGATTGGTTATCTTACTACGAAGCTGTCTTAGATTGTGATAGGAGGATCATTTGGTTAAGGAGTTCTAAGGGCCAAGATATTGATGTTCATTGTGCACCCCAAAACTCAATCGAGTTAAGCTATTTATTTTTTCTTACCCTATCATAAGATGAGATCTCATCTGTACTTGTAATCTGAGACTTTCTAGATGTTTCTGAAGAAGTCTCTGGCCTCCCACCCGAAAGGGAGATCAAGTTTAGGATTGATTTGAGAAGAATGCTAGACCTGTTAAGCCGTGATTAAAAAAATGGCCCCCAAAGAAAGGCGAGAGTTGAATAAGCAGATTTTAGAGCTATTGCAGAAAAGATTTATTCGCCCTAGTACTTCGGGAATGGGGAGCACCCGTTATCTTTGCCACTAAGGAAGATGGCTCTTTAAGGCTATGCATTACCTATCGAGAGCTTAACAAGCTGATCAAGAAAAATAGGTATCCTTTACCTAGAATAGATGATTATTTAACTAGCTTGTTAGAGCCAAAATCTTTTATCAGTTGGACTTAGCTACTGGATTCCATCAATTGAGAATAGCTGAAGATAGCAAGCAGAAGATCGCTTTTCGCACTCCAGATGGACTTTATGAATATGAGGTAATGTCTTTTGGGTTGAAAATGCCACTGCATACTTTGTAGATTTGATGAGTACGGTCTTTAGAGGGAAGCTAAATACGTTCGTCATAGTATTTATGGATGATATTCTAGTATTCTCTAAAAGTGAAGGTGAGCATGAAAATCACTTAAGGGAGATGTTAGGGACTTTGAGAAGGCACCAACTAAAAGTCAAATTATCAATTTGCTACATTTGGAAGAAGGAGGTAAGATTTCTCAGTCATATTGTCTCTAAGAGGGATTGTCAGTTGATCCTGCAAAAATGCAAGCTATTCAAGGCAGGAAGATTCCAAAGAATGCCACAGAAGTTAGAAGTTTTCTTGGTTTGGTGATTTACTATAGGAAATTCATTAAGAACGTTGCAAAGATAGCAGTCCCACCGACTCGTTTAACCAAGAAAAATTTAGTTTTTACATGGGATGAAAATGAACGGAAGAATTTGAGAAGCTGAAGGAGCTGTTGACTAGTGGGCCAGCAGTTATTGTTCCGGATAGGACGATGCCTTTCACTACTTATACCAACGCATATAGTATAAGGCTAGGAGCTGTTCTTGTGCAAGAAGGTAAAGTGATAGCGTAAGTAAGCAGGCAGTTGAAGGACTATGAGAAAATGTACCCCACTCACGACTTAAAATTAGCGGCTATCGTTTTCTCTTTGAAGATGTGAAGGCGTTATCTTTTGGGAGAAATGTTTAAGTTATTCACAAACCATAAATCCCTTAAATACCTATTTGCCTAAAAAGATTTAAACCATAAGTAATAGAGGTAGATGGAGTCTATAGCGACGTATGACTTTAAGATATAGTATACCACTAAAAATAGGAATGTTGTTGCCAGCGGCCTTAGCCGGAGGCATGCTACTCTTGGTGCTATATATTAGAGGAGATAGTTGGAGATCCTCTCGAATTTTAATTTCCACCTGCCATCAAAAACCACTCTAGGTTATCTGGCAACATTGGAAATTAGGTCAGCATTATTAGACCACATTGATCAAGAATAAAAGAAGGATGCATGAACAGCAGATATTTTGGTGAAGCTAATAGAGGAAAACATTTCGTCTATGTCAGTTGGTATGTAATAAAATAAAGGGGATTGCTGAGGAGAGATGGATGCCTATGTTTTCCAATGGTGGAGGACATTTTGGAGGAAGTGCTAGCTGAGTGTTACCATTCTAGGATGACTATTCACCCTGGTGGAGATAAAATGTATAAGGATATGAAGAAAATTTTCTGTTGGCCGAGAATGAAGAAAAGGGCAGTGAGGTATGTCTCTATGTGTTTGACAAGCCAAAAAATAAAGGCAGAATAAGGGAAGCCTGCAGGACTGTTATTGCCCTTAGAGGTGCTAACTTGGAAGTGGGAACATATATCGATGGACTTTATAGATGGGTTGCCTAGGAGTCAAAGAGACAATGAGGCCATTTTGGTTAAAGTGGATAGGCTCATTAAAACTGCCTACGTTATTCCCGTAAGGAGTAATAGGACTATAGCATCTTTGGCGCAAATTTATGTCAAAGAAGTGGACGTCAGCTTTAGGAACGACGTTGAATCTTAGCACCGCTTACCACCAATAGACTGACGGTCGGACCGAAAGGGTGAACAGGGTTTTGAAAGATTTGTTAAAAGCTTGCATTATGGATTTTGGAGGACGTTGGGAGCAACACTTACCATTGGTAGAGTTCGCATACAATAATAGTTACCAAGCTACGATTGGCATGACACCTTCTGAAGCCTTATATGGGAGATCATGCAAGTCACCTAATTGTTGGTAGGAAACTACCGATAAAATTCTACTTGGACCAGATTTGATCTACGAGAGCTTAGAAAAGGTAGAGATGATTAGGCAGTGAAAGAAGGTCGTATTGGAATATTAGAAGTTCTATGCTGACAAGCGAAGGAAAAGGTTGGAATTTTTGGTTGGAGATATGGTATTTGTTAAGGTTTCCCCTCTTAGGAAAGTTATGAGGTTTGGGAAATCAGGGAAGTTGGCACCGAGATTTGTTGGGCCTTTCCTGATTTTGGGAAGGGTGGGGAAACTTGCATATCGAGAAGAGTTTCCAGCCAAGCTAGCGGCAGTCGGTGATGCCATCCATGTATCGCACTTGAGGAAATGCTTGCACAGCACAACTACTGTAGTAGAACCCGATCAGTTAGTAGATATAGAGATGAAGCCGTTAACATCGCATGCCACCGTACGTACAGTGGAGTAGGGAAGTAAAAAGCTTCTTAATAAAGAAATTAGGCTAGTCTGAGTGCAACGGGGAGATAATCTAGCGGAAATCATATGAGAAACCGAAGAGAAGATTAAGGCTTTTCATCTTGAGCTTTTACCTGGTAAACTTTCTCTCTCCAAATTTAGTATTGTATAAGTTTTGATTGCATTTTTGTTGAAAGATTGGAAGGTAGGGGATAGTTGACACACCTTTTACTGTTATTTTTGCACTCATATAGAATCTTATGCATACTTAGGATGCTGTCATACATGCCTATATGTCACGATCTTGCATTTACCCTAGAATTGAGCTCACCTTAATCAAATTGCATTTTTGGTTGAGTAGATGGTTGTGTAGATAACTAGGATGTATAACATAGTTGTAGAGTTGCTTTACACTATCTATCCCTTAGGGATTTCGGGAACGAAATCCTTTTTAAGAGGGAATAATGTAACACCCTGTAAAAATTAATAAGAAATTAATTAATTAATAATAAGGCTAAAAATGATAATTTCCCAAATGTCGGAATTTGGCCATGAAAGTTACACCATTGTGTTCATGGTGATTTTCTGATCAACTTTCGTATATAAAGTTTTTTGATCGGAGTCCAAACGGAAAAGTAATTAACGTTTGAAGTTTTTGAATTTAAAATAATTCAAACGAACTTAAATTTTTAAAATTTAATAATGTTGACAATTGAAATAAAAAACGTTAATAAAATTTTTAATGTTAAAGGGAATTTAACATTCAAGGAAAACATTAACATTACCTAGCAAAATGAGAATGAAATAAAAACAAATGGCAACCAATAATTCACGGTCGAAAGTGGAATGCCGATCAACCGCCTCCACTAAGCCGGTCGACCACCTAGGGAGGAGCAGTTGATAGATGGTGGCTAGGTTTAGGTTAGGCCAAGAAAGGATCGGATTTTATTATGTTAAACCGGCTTAAATCCTACGGTCCACGCACATCCTAACCACTATAAATAAGAGGCTAGCCCCTTACTTTTATTCACAATAAAATTGGAATGCTAGTGAAATTCCATCAGTCTTCTTCTTCAACTCTTCGATTTAGAATCAATCGGATTTAAAGGTAATAGGTTTTAGATATATATACACACACACATTTTCAATTTCTATTCTTCCAAAATCTCTGGATTCTGAATCAAATCTATATATAATTGAATCTTTGTATATTCCAAAAAGAAGAAATACGAAAGAGGAATCAGACGAAGGTGTGAATTGTATCCAAAGGAAAGCAGGGAAACTATCTGTTAGTGGAAATCTTAATTTTCACAATTTAGTAATCTATGTAGTAAAAGTTTGGATTTGTTTTATGCCTTGGGGAATTTTGTATAAGAAAACCCTAAAACCCCAAAATTCCCCTAAAATGTTAATTCCTGGATTAATTGGAATTTCAATTGTTCTATGCTAATTTAGTAGAATTTAATTTTTTGTTAGCAATTTGAATAATTTATGTTCTATTCAATTTTCACTTCTAATTTCTGTTGTTGTGATAAAGGGTTTAAAATGAATTTTTTTAGGAAATGATGCGCAAAGTATATATTTTCCTATTTGTAGTTTGCACTGCCTATTTTCGTAATTTAGACAAATATGAATCCCTTTTTTCGCTTTAAGTTTGTATACGCAAGAGGTGAATAAAATATAAAGGGTTTAAATTGTAAAGTTTGTTTCCTTGAAATAGAGGCATTGATTCTATTATATTAATGTAAAATAAGTTCAGTATTTTGATTCCATTTTTTATATAAACAAGTATGTTTTGTCTAGCTAAGGATATTAGTTATTTTATTAATTATTATATGGAAATGAGACTTGTATGAATGTGGAAGTTTTGACATTTTAACAATAGTATAGGAAGCAAAAATCTTAGAACGGGAATATTTCTACACATGCTTAGGAATATATTTACCCTTAAAATTATGTACGTGTAAATATATTAATATCGTATAAATA
Organism: Allium fistulosum; assembly: GCA_030737815.1. Taxonomy (NCBI): domain Eukaryota; kingdom Viridiplantae; phylum Streptophyta; class Magnoliopsida; order Asparagales; family Amaryllidaceae; genus Allium; species Allium fistulosum. The sequence continues at coordinate 597,636,536 of CM060908.1, read as the reverse complement.
GCAACGTATAATTCGTATCATATAGAATAAATAAGCCAATAAAGAGAATTAAACCCTATAGGAAGGAAGTTATGGAAATTAATCCATAATTAAAGATGGAATAAGGATTTTTCCTTATATGGCTTTAATGTGTAAACGCGGGAGAGGTATTATATATATGTATAGTATATTTGAAGAGTGGAAATATGAATAAGTTATAAGGGTGCGAGCTCAGTCACAAGCACATAGAAGTCTGTCCAGCTAATCTGGCTACCAATATGACATTGGAACTGATGTAAAACATCGTCTATAATAAGTACCCACGATGGACGCGAGATTAGTTCCAATTCTATAAGATAAGTCTGCCCAGTTAATCTGGCTACTAGCACCTATAATAGTCGGACTAATGTGAGACGTTACAGTTGGATTACGGGTCATATGACGGATATACCAGTACGGGCCCGCTTCTGGGTTGTGGTTATTAAGTGGCTGTTGTAGAGTTCGCATCCTTCCCTCTCAACAAGTATTAAATGGTCGAGATTATCTTTTAGGTGCAGTAGTGGGAAATCTCTAGTAGGGGTCTACTTCGTGATTGAGGTATTAAGTGGTTATTGTAGGGTCCGCCTCTTCCCAGAAAAGAAGTATTAAGTGGCCTGATAGGATTTCTTACAAAGTCGGTTAGGAAGTACCAGAGAGGGATCCGCCTTGGGTTATGTATTAAATGATGGGGATCTGCCTAGGGTATAGGTATTATATGGTCAAAGTCTTCCTAATTCCCATTAAAGAGGTATTAAGGGGCTCGGGTGCTTTCTCCCGCATCGTTAGGACATGATTGATGGAGAAAGGTCATCAGACCCCGTAGTTGCATTGCACTCATGCTAAAGTTATAAAGTTGAACTGGAATGGGCCCTTGGACTATAGTTAAAGGTACGTTATGGAGTTGTACTGAAAAAGCCTTTGGCTTACAGTGGAGGTATACTTAGTAGGAAAAAGTGTAGGATGTGTATTACTTATCTAAATGATACTTCCCAAATACTATTATGGTAAGACCGGAGATTTTCAATCACCAGACATTGTTGTTCTGACTCCCTCATCATTTCAACCCACAGGTTAAGGGGAACGATACTAAGGTTGAAGACGAAGGCGGTGGTGAAGATTTGTGGCAGTTTAGTTATTTATCTATGTTTTTATGTATTCAGATGTACCAAGGTTTCAGATATGTCGATGTTTTATTTTGAGATATTGTATTATGGATAGTTTGCGATATCATGGTTCTGAGATTTAGTTTTTATGATATGGGAACTTATTTTTGTTATTATATTTTATCTCTTTCGCTGTGAGATTCTGAATGTATAATATAGTTTTACCAACCATCAACCGACTTTGGAATGGACCTATGGTTCGATGAGCTGTTATTAGGTCGAAAATTAAGCCCGTTGTGGAGAGGGTTGTTACAAGGAATGTTAAATTCATAGGAGGCTTAGAGCTTTAACCATCTTTAACATCAATGGTTAAGGTCCTTCTACATGAAAGTTATTTCAACGATTTATGGCCGGCCAACAACTCGGACCTCTATCCTAGCAGGTAATGCCTCTATACTTTCAGAGCGAATACTATCGTTGCAAACTCGAAATCTAGGGTGGGATATTTCTTCTTATGTGATTTCAATTGTCAACTTGCGCAAGCGACAGTCGTTTCTCTCTACATCAATGCTGCCCCAAGTCCAGTACCACACATATATGTGTGTACTATCAACTCCTCATTTCCATTTGGAATGACTGACACTAGTGCACTCGTTAACCTCGTTTTCAAACTAATGAACACATACCTCCTGTCCAAGCAAATTCTGATTCTACTTCGTTAAATTAGTCGACGGTGTTGCTGCCTTTGAGAACCCTTATGAATCGTCTATAATAACCCACTAACCTAAGGAAACTTCTCATGTCGGTAGCATTCTTATGTCTTTCCCAATCTCAGATTGCTACTATTTTGGCGGATCAACGTCAATGCCCTGCTCTGAAACAACATGACCTAAGAATCTCACTTCCCTCCTCCATAAGTGATACTTCGAAAACATCACCTTTAAATGACGCTTTCTTAATATATCAAGCACAACTTTCAAATGTGTCCTTCCGTTCGTGAGTAGACAAGAACATCATCAACGAACACAAGCACAAACTTACTCAATTGACATGTGTAAACATGGTTCATAAGAAAAATAAAATATGTCGGTGCATTGATTAGCCTGAATGGCATAACCAACCATTGATAAAATTTCGTTGGCATATGAAATGCAGTAACCAACACATTATCCTTCACCACTCTTAGTTGGTGGAACGTCATCGCCAAATCCAACCGAGAAAATACCTTTGCATTGTGGAGTTGATCAAACAAGTCACCTATACATTGTAGAGGATACTTGTTCTTTCTCGTCACCTTATTCAGCTCACGATAATTAACACAAAATCTCAAAGAGCCATCTGCCTTAGCGGAAAATACCATAGATGCTCCCCACTTAGAAATACTCTTACAAATGAACCCCTTCCTAAATAGGTCCTTCACTTGCACCTCTAGTTCTCTTTGCTCTTTGGGTGCCATCCTCCTCAAAGGCAAGATAATATGTCTGTCATCCCTCACCAAATTATTATGGAACTCAATCTCTCTATACGGCGGTAGTTCGATCACCTCCTCGAATATGTCTGAGTACTCTCTACAATGGGTACTGATGACAACTCATCATGTAGGATCTCGAGCGAATACACAAAGCTATCAATCATTGCATTCTTGGGAATGCAGCTCAACTCTAGTCTATGCTCATCATCTGTCCCAATCATCACCTATAATCTCTCACAATCAAACACAACTCCATACATCTAAAACCACTCCATCCTGAATATGATGCCAAAACCCATAAAAAAGCACAAAACAATAACAAGAAAACACATATCCATAACTCGAAAACACAATGTTATGACAAACCATACTCAAATTGTCTTAACCGCCCATAGGGTTCATCACAAACGAAGGTCTGTCTACTAGGTCAGGTCTCAATCGTAGCATATCTACCATGTCACTAGGTATAAAGGAGTATGATTCCTAGGTATAAAAAATACACGAACATGTATACCATAAAAAACATACCATGAATAACAATGTCCTTTGCTTTCTCCTTCGTTGATGGACCACTCGACAAAATAGGAACAACATTCATAGCATAAGCTTTCACAACTTTCTTATCATTAGGTGACTCTGGACTATCCCTCTTGATATGCCTAGTATTATTGCAGTTAAAGTACTTCCCCTCTGCTTTCTTACAGTTATTACTCAGATGACCCTTCTCTTCGCATTGATAATAGATAGGCTCCCATTTGCCCATCTTTTGACCATCTTTCCCTTGGAACTGCTTATTCCTCGTTGTTCCACTTTCTCTTGCCAGCTCCTTCCACTTTCTGTTTTGCTTCCTCTTTTGGAACAATAGTGGTCTTTTGCTTTGGATATGGGCTCTCGTGCCTTAAAGTCTTCTCTATTATTTTCTCAACGCTTTCAATAATGTGGCATACCAGCCTCTTTCCAAAATAATCATTCAGACCCATTATCAATTTCTCATTCTTTTTCAAGGGGTTATCGATAAATGACATCTCATGTTTATAGAACATGTCAAACTCAGACGCATATTACGAAACAAACATCTCACCTTATTTTAGGTAATGCAAACATCCTAAACAGTACCGACTTCTGAATTGCTGGGATAAACATCTCGTTGAACCAGGCTTTAAAATGTTCCCAAGTAAACTTGTCCTCAAGAGTAGCAATCTTAATGGTGCCACTAGTCTATAGCTCTTCAATGAATTTCCTAGTAGCTAACTTCCTCTTCTAAGCACCGTCTAGCCCCAAGTCATCAAATATACATTCATGCATATCAAGCCAGTCTTGTCCTTCTATTGTAGACTCTGTCCCTATGACCCCCACTATTTCCATTATCTAAAATTAGTGACAGATACCGTCCAAATATACTTGCACACTGATCTCAAATATTAAAAAAAAGGGTTATTGTTTATATAACTAAAGATCTAAATCTATGAAAAAAGGGAAAATCTCATAGTGAAAATTCAATTAAATATACATATATCTCAACATTGAATACATAAATCTCAGTGAAACATACAAGGGCCAACACAATAAATACAACACCATTACCTTTATATACATCAATCATTGCTAAATTTATAGACCGATGCAATAGTAATAATGGAGAAATAATTTAAGTAAACAACTTGCAAGCGTGGTATGCAACCAGGCTCCTTTCCTTTCCTTTAATATCAACTGCAAGGCTAAAATAATGTTCAATTATGTTTGGACCTTGCCTTATCCTATACATCCCGACTTCAAGAGAAACATGGGCTATCACATAGGAAAAGGTTATATATGTACTCTTTTGGGATCAAGCCTACGTAGTTCTATTTTCTATCTTTTCGTGCATCAAATGCTTGTAAGCACATAACATTGCATAACCATAGCAACCAAGCAACCAATACAAGCAAAAAACATCACATTCTACTCGTCCATCACAATCAATCATTATAAATATGGGGTAATAATAATAACAACAATACATAGCCAATAAACATCACAAAAACCCACCAATATTCAATGTTATCCCCAACCATTGAATAAATTAACAACAATCAATATAATCAAATGTGTAGTGATCACCCATCACTAGTAATACTGTTATCCCGCACTTTGGCAAGGCCGGGACATAGAAAAGTTGACTGGGAATCAAGAACAGTTCATCTAGAGAGATCAGTTATGCGCTGTTTCGCTATGGATATCGACGAATTTTGTATGGGTCCGGATCAAGCTACAATTGACAAGACAAGACAAGCAAAGATGTGAAAACCAACGTTCCAAATTTCAGGTCAATCCGAGTTCGTATGCTCAAGATATGATCGATACAAGTCAAGGAAAACAACACAATCACATCCATCACTTCGTATCCATCATGCTTGTATCGATCAACGATGGCCTTCTTCGATCGAATATCATGTCGGTCCAAGTAACCATACTTTGTATCCATCGTTGCTATCTAGTTCGTATCCAACAAGGGTAAGGTTTCGTTCGTATCCATCCATCCTGAGAATGTAGTTCGTATCCATCTGTCGGCCTTGTTCGTATCCATTAAAGAACATGTTTCGTATCCATCATCTTGCATCTTCTTCGTATCGATCGAGTATGCACTCCGCTCCCATCACCTAAGGTTACTTCGTATCGATCAACACGTATAGAATCGATACGAAGTACACCACTGGCATCGATACAAAAATGGACACGAATGAAGTCACTTCGATGGATACGAACCAACGATGCGAGCAAAGGGTGGAGCAGATGGATGCGAATGAAAGAATATGGATGGATACGAGTGGAGTTCGAAAAGGATGAAGGCTCATTCAACACGGCATGGAAAATGGATCAAGCCTTGAAAATAGAGCCACGTCACCAACGCACACGTTCTTAGTATCGATACAAATAAGTATCGATTCGAATTGATCGATACGAACCAAGTAGCATAAAGAAAGTTCAAATTCGTGTCGATCATATCTTGAGATCTACAAGTCCAAATGCCACCAAATTTTCACAGGAGCTTGCGTACAACCTAAAGAATGTTTGTGATTGATCTCGGCTCAATTGGGCAAGATTTTGATCGATACGAATCTCGTTCGTATCGATCACGGATCGAGTCAAAATCGTTCGGGATCGATCGCGTGGGCCCGTGCACGTGCCAGAAGAGGTCTCCCGAGATCTGAGCGAGATATTTGCAGCCTACACCTATAAATAGCATCCCAGAGCCTATAGAAAAGGGAACTTTTTGATTCTTCTACGTCCAGACTCTGCAGGAACCATTATTGTACTCGAAATTTGCTGTTGTAATCAGTTGTAACTCGTTGTAGTCAGCAAGCAAACATCAATAAAATCATTAACTTCAAAGTGGATGTAGGCCGGATTCCCGAACCACTATAAACTCTGTGTTCTATACTGCTTTCCTTTTAATTTTCTGAGTGTTCTTCATTTTTAATTATCTACATACTTGTTATCTGTAATCTGTGATTGTGAACTGGTGCTTTCATCGACAATTGGGTGTTTGTGACCAATTTTGGCGCAAACATTTTGGTGCTTTCACTGAGAACCTAGCGCTCAGGGATTCTAAAGATTGGAGTTTGGATTTGGAAAGCTAGAGGATCAGATTTAGAAGCAATCATGGCCAAGCAATCAACGAGGAGACAAAGAGCTGAAAGGAGTCAGCACGGTGAGAGTCGGGAGGCTTCCTCAGGAGCAAATCAGGCTTCGGTCTTCATCACCAGGGATGAGATGGAGACGATGTTGAAAAGACAAGAGGAGATGATCCAGAGTTTGTTCCAATAGATTGGGCAACTTGGAGCACAAAATCAAGGGAATGCAACCACAAGAGATGTTGGAGATAGGGATCGAGAGCCCAGAGCAACCAGAATTCAGGACGGAGCGGGACCATCAGGAGTAGCACCAGATCTGAGGGGCACCCACCAGAAACATGTTGATCCAACCTCGGGTAGGATACCAGGTGGAGCTGTTCAACGCGGCATTGGTAGAGGAACGGATGCTCGTCCTGAACGGCAGATTCCAGAATTCCCTCGTGAACTCGGGGGGCAGTTTGGAGGCAACAGACAAGGACTACAACTTGATGACAATGACAGATTGGTAGAGGTGGTCAGACGAGCCATGAGAGGCGGATTAGTGAATAGAGATCTGGAAGATGTGAACAGGAGCCCCTTCGCTCCCGCAATTAGGCATGCCAAGAACCCACCTGAATTCAAGCTACCAACGCTGGAGACGTATGATGGGAGGACGGATCCTGCGGTTCATTTGACAAGGTATATGAGGCACATGGAAGTACTGGGGGCATCAGAGGAGGTCATGGCCCGGTGCTTCCCATTGTATTTGATGGACATAACAGCTCTATGGTTTAGACAATTGGAGAGCGGTTCCATTGGAACGTTGACCAAGTTGACCGAAAAGTTTATGAGGCAGTTCAGAGTTCACATTTCGAGGCCAAAGAACGTGATGAGTCTGGCGACGCTAAAACAGAAAACTGGGGAATCTTTGAGGAATTTTCTAACATGGTTTAATGCAGCAGCAGCATCGGTGGATCGTTCAGATCCATCCATGGTCTTAATGGCAGCCGTAGCTGGCATAGCTGATGGAACGGAGTTCAAAAATTCACTGACAAGGGATCCACCTATGGATCTAGGAGAATTTTATCATGAGGCCTAAGGATTCCTACGATTAGAGGATGCAAATGTTGAAAGAGAGAAAGGAGAGGGAGTAGAAGTTTATGCAGTCAAAAGCGGAAATCCTCCCGAAAAAGATTCAGGCAAGGATAAAAGAAAACGAAAAGCCGAGGAAAACGGTGATGAACCAAAACGACCGCGAAAGGAACCGAGATTCACCTCTTATGCGGAGTTGAATGAAACTTTGGAACGGATCTACCAGGACACCAGGGGGCAAGTTCCTTATCGAAAGCCAATGAGGAGGGATCCGACCAACAATGAAAGAAGATCAGACAAGTATTGCTTATTCCACGAGCTAAATGGTCATAGCACGAATGATTGCCGACACTTGAGGGATGAGATAGAAGGACATATCCAGAATGGCTTGCTATCGCAATATGTAAGAAGGCGAGCCATAACGGTGGAGCAGGAATGACCACCACCTGCACCAACTGGGAACGGCTCAGGATCGAGGCATCAACTTGTCATCAACTGATTGAAATAATGACGAATAAGTGGCAAACTCCACACCAACACAATTAAGTCATTTACACATGTACAGGATCGCGAACGATCCCCAGGCATGCTTTGATACGACTATCAATCACATCAGTGTAGGTGTTTGCATTTTGACATCTCTGTTTTGCCTTTGTTTTCTATTTCTCATGTTTGGACTTGATTTTGTTGGACATTTCTGTTGAAAGACTCATTTGAATGTAAATTTGGTTTTAATAATTCTATAACGGCCAAGTCACTTACACATGTACGAGATCGCGAATGGTCCTCAGACATGCTCTAAGGTGGCGATAAACCACCACTACAAACAATTCAGAAACTCACTCGAATGTGAAATCTGACGTTAATGATACTAAGTCCCCCCCAGACACACACAATTCGCCTCGAACGGCACCCGACCGCGAACGGTCAAAACTCGCCTCGAAGGGCACCCGACTGCGAACGGTCACAATTCGCCTCGAACGGCATCCGACCGCGAACGGTCAAAATTCACCTCGAACGGCACCCGACCGCGAATGGTCACAATTCGCCTCGAACGGCATCCGACCGTGAACGGTCACACACCGCCCCGAACGGCATATGATCGCGAACGATCACTATTCACAATCACGTAAGGTTATCAATATTTTTACGGGTCATTAACGGGATACGAACATCCAGCTCATCGAACTACAAAACACACCTTCCTATCGCAAGGAATGTTTTGGGGGGCAAGTGTTATCCCACCCTTTGGCAAGGCCGTGACACAGAAAAGTTGACTGGGAATCAAGAACAGTTCGTCTAGAGAGATCGGTTATGCGCTGTTTCTCTATGGATATCGACGAATTTTGTATGAGTCCGGATCAAGCTATAATTGACAAGACGTGACAAGCAAAGATGTGAAAACCAATGTTCAAAATTTCAGGTCAATCCGAGTTCGTATGCTCAAGATATGATCGATACAAGTCAAGGAAAACAACACAATCACATCCATCACTTCGTATCCATCATGTTCGTATCGATCAACGATGGCTTTCTTCGATCGAATATCGTGTCGGTCCAAGTAACCATACTTCGTATCCATCGTTGCCATCTAGTTCGTATCCAACAAGGGTAAGGTTTCGTTCATATCCATCCATCTTGAGAATGTAGTTCGTATCCATCTGCCGGCCTTGTTCGTATCCATGAAAGACCCTGTTTCGTATCCATCATCTTGCATCTTCTTCGTATCGATCGAGTATGCACTCCACTCCCATCACCTATGGTTACTTCGTATCGATCAACACGTATAGAATCGATACGAAGTACACCACTGGCATCGATACGAAAATGGACACGAATGAAGTCACTTCGATGGATACGAACCAACGATGCGAGCAAAGGGTGGAGCAGATGGATGCGAATGAAAGAATATGGATGGATACGAGTGAAGTTCGAAAAGGATGAAGGCTCATTCAACACGGCATGGAAAATGGATCAAGCCTTGAAAATAGAGCCACGTCACCAACGCGCACGTGCTTAGTATCGATACGAATAAGTATCGATTCGAATTGATCGATACGAACCAAGTAGCATAAAGAAAGTTCAAATTCGTGTCGATCATATCTTGAGATCTACAAGTCCAAATGCCACCAAATTTTCACAGGAGCTTGCGTACAACCTAAAGAATGTTTGTGATCGATCTCGGCTCAATTGGGAAAGATTTGGATCGATACGAATCTCGTTCGTATCGATCACGGATCGAGTCAAAATCGTTCGGGATCGATCGTGTGGGCCCGTGCACGTGCCAGAAGAGGTCTCCCGAGATCTGAGCGAGATATTTGCAGCCTACACCTATAAATAGCATCCCAGAGCCTATAGAAAAGGGAACTTTTTGATTCTTCTACGTCCAGACTCTGCAGGAACCATTATTGTACTCGAAATTTGCTGTTGTAATCAGTTGTAACTGGTTGTAGTCAACAAGCAAACATCAATAAAATCATCAACTTCAAAGTGTATGTAGGCCGGATTGCCGAACCACTATATACTCTGTGTTCTATACTGCTTTCCTTTTAATTTTTTGAGTGTTCTTCATTTTTAATTTTCTACATACTTGTTATCTGTAATCTATGATTGTGAACTGGTGCTTTCATCGACAATTGTGTGTTTGTGATCAATTTTGGCGCAAACAAACACAAAAACTATAGCACAAATGCACATATAAATCCACTAGATGTGTACTAACCACTCCGTATTAGTAACAAAAAGTCAAAATCAAAAAAATGTGTACTTACTAATCTATATCAATAATACAAACATCGAACTTGTCAAATGTATACGAACCACTCTATATTAGTAACGCAACTTCGAATTCATCAAATGTGTACTAACCACTCCATATTAGTAACACAAATATCAATGTCATCAACATAACAAAAACATAATTTACTACACAAAGTCCGTGTAACAATAATGGTAAAATATTGCATAACTCACCTTAATGCGATTTCATCTCCATACAACAAACAAACATGATAATTTCAATCAACAATTAATCACATATGTTATAACAATCCAAAATAATGTATTTACACCTAATATTTCCTCTTTAAGCATAAAGTCTCTTATTATTGTTTATTTTAAAACCACGTTTATTTCTATTATCTCAAAACAATATTATTTTCTCAAAACGATAATATACTTCAAAAATCCTTCATTTTCAAAATATTACTTTGAATATCTCAAAATATCGTTATTTAATCAAAAGTAACAATTTATGTCAAATTATTGTCATAAACAATAATATTATTATTTTACATCAAAACAATAATATTATTATTTATACTCAGTTCACTTTATTATTATTTACCTTAAAAATGACAATATTCCATTTTAAATCTCAAAAACTCAATTTATTGTTATTTACCTCAAAAAATAACAACTTAGCCTAACATAATTTTGAAAATACATCTTTACTATTATTACTACTACTACTATTCCTAGAATCTATTACTTTTATAATTCAATTAATAATACTAATAATATCTTTCCATAAACTCCATAAAATAATTATACTGTTATTTACTCAAAAAAATACAGTCTTCCAAACCATATTATTATTCATCAAAATATAACTTACTTTACAAATAATGATAAATTCTCCCAAATTCACTTTAAAATAGATTTTTCGTTATTATTTATGAATTTTCTCAAAAATTCTTTCCTAAAATTTCATAACTAATAAACTTATTAAATTTATATTAATTACTATATAAATTGTTAAATCATTACTATTTATAAATATCTCCCAAACTTTATAAATAATCTTATTACTCAATGATATATCTATTTTTCGCAAAATGACACAATTTCACGTATTTTCTATTAGTTAGCCATTTTCCCTAATCAACAATTAATTACTGTAAATTATCATCGTTCAACAATGCAATAATCTAAATAGATAAGCAACCAAAATCACTTCAAAACATTACAACAACTAAACAATCACCAAAAGAGCAAAACATATATCAACAAATGTAAATTTTCATCAAGGGTTATTCACTTAATATTTCTAAAACCTAAACAATTAAGATTAATTTAATCATACCAATGCACTTTTACATACAGCTCCAAAATCTAATACCTGATACTAAAATTTTTGGAATTTTGCCACGAGTCCAATGGAACGAACCGCGCGTGAAACGAAATTCATATCCAAAATTTATGGAGGTTAGCAGATCTAGGGTTTAAAATGTAATTAATTAACTGTATAAAGACTTAAATGAAAAAATTACCATCTTCTTCATGTACATTGAATCCATACAAAGCTTGTTGACCATGATCCTTAATCACACTTTGCTTCTCCCTTCGACCGTCGTTTATCCATCGGAGAACAACACCGACCTTTCTTCACCACTTCCTACACATCGACCCAACCTAAACTGCCATAGATGTCACCACTACTGGCCATCTTTGCCTTTGGTGAATTATTCTGGCCAAACCATGTTCATGAGACGATCGACTACAATGGATGCATTCCATTTGCCGCCCTTTACATAACGACATCTTCTTATCGTCGATTGATTGTTATTTCACTGTTGAATCAAAGCCCTAGAATCGATGACTCTTGATTTTTCGATGATTCCTTATCTTCTACTGAAGATTCAGACCAGATGCAATCGAATTTTGACAAAAGAAATTCACTGTTAAATTTTTGTCATCGCGCTATATGAAACAACATGTCATAAGACCTAGTTTCAGATTGATTTGCAAATTGATTATTTTTTTTGTAATTATTAGAGATAATCTTCATTATCTTTTTGAGATTTGATCTGAAAGGAGATGCAGATCTCAAGAGGAGACTAGAAACGCGAAGAGGAAATAAAGTAGAATTTGCATAGGGTTTCTACAAATCTTTGAATTTATAGGCTAAAAGGGACTTGTTGAGCTAAAGCTATGATGACCCACCATTTTGAACAATTCAAGTCGACAATAAACCACGCATGTCTAACTCAATAAGTCCAAAAGACAGATTATCAATGAGTTTTGTAAAGAAAATAAGAAGAGGAAAAAAAACAGAATCTCACAGCGGAATGACAAAATATAATAACTACTTAAACAGTTCATGAAGCTGTTTTACAATATACGTTTGATTTTCTTTTACAATATAATCAGAGTTATACATTTAACAAACACAACAAAATAAGGTAGCAGAATAATACAAATAAATACGGTGTTCCAAACTCCGCCTTCATCTTCAAGAAACAAATGTCTTCGAAACACTAAAACAACTCAGTCTGACCCGAGTATAAAGAAAAACAATACACTTGAGTCAGGACTATACATTCTTATGTAAGTAAATTCAAATGAAGCAATAAGGGTATAATAACTTAGGCGTTCGCTAATTTAACCTCTACATTCTAGATAACATCCACCACATACATGATTATTAAAGTGGTTCCGGTATTGATTGAGAGTACGCCAGCATCTGGCCACGGTCTCTTTAATGACCAATTGTTCATTTTATAAAAATATGCCATTTGTCCATTTCAAATTTTACAGTAAAATCCGTATAGAATTTCAAAAAGTATTCAAGATAAAAAATTCTTCTTTTTACCACAAGAATTCACAAAATTTTTTTGAGAAATTCCCAGGATTATTTATTATTTTCCATAGTCAAAATACATCAAATTTCTAACTACTTAAATTATAAAAAGCTTATCAATTTACAAAAAAATTCCAAATAAAATTTAGACTTCTTAAAATACTTTTTTAGAATTTTCAGCAAATTTTCATATTTTTCCAAGTCAATTTAATAATTTTCCCAAACTTTCAAACTGCTAAATTCAAAGATTAAATTACTAAAATTATTAAATAACTGAAATAAATATGGGTCCTTTTATTAAATATTCTTCAAATACTATGTTGGAGGTCTATAAGAATTTTCAAGTCAAAATAATTATTTTTATTAAAATATATTTTTACCATAAAGCTATTTTCTTTAAAAATAAATTATAAAAATACTTATATGGCTGAATTAAATGTTAGTTTCTTTAAAAAATATTTTTATGTTTATTCAAGGAAGTTACAGAAAAATTTCAAGTCGTTTTAACATACTTCCCAAAAATGTATATTTTCTCCATTCGAATTCATAATTTTATAAACCAATTCCAAAACAATTATTTAGAAAACCCATTCAACTAACATGTCCAAAATCTAATTCCTTATAACATATAATTTTTCCAAGAGTTGATATTTACATTTGTGAAAATTTTACAATAAGGACAAAACAACATTTCATTTAGATTTTCTATTCTAAGGCCAAAACAGTAAAATTTCAATTTCAATCTTCTTATTTCAATTCCAAATGTCAACGTTGTTTAAATTATACTATTCAATGGCACAATTAATTAACATAACATCCATAAACAATTAATGATGACTGGGTGCAATACAGTGACAATAAGGTGTCATAATAATTAATTAAATGTAATGGCATGAGACAGTAAATTAATATCATCACAATAGGATCATAACGACCATTCAACCATACAACCATATCAATCAACATCCATAAACAATCAATGTACACTTCGTATCCAAACTCTAACAATGACATTTATCTTATTTTAAATTGGATTTCATTCAATTTCAATTTTATTAATAAAATTGTTCATTCCAATCATTTATTTTAAATAATTAAATCTCAGGTCATTTCCATTTATTCATTTCGATTAAATAATATAAAGTCAATACTTAATTCAAATTCAATTCAAATTATTTTCAATAGTATGACAACAACGTTCAATTCAGATTCATTTCAACCAAACCATATTTAAATTCAATTGCATAAGATAATATAAGTTGTGAATATAAAATTCACCTTTTGATACAGCACAAATGCATTTTTTTCAATACTTTTCAAACTCAGCAAAACCAGTTTCAAGTCATCCGAAATTTTGCCATGAGTTTAACGGAAGAAACCATGTATTGATCAGAGTTCGTATGCACAAGATATGATGATTAGAAGTTAGATAATTAAAATAGAGATTAATTAAATTAATAGGGCATTTTAGTAATTTTCTCGCTATCCAAAACCCTAGTCGTGCGTACCCGACCGCTACAACCTATCAGCTGTCGTTCTTTGACCATGATTCTCCACCATTCGACCGTTTGGGACGCCGCCACTACCTCCACCGTACTGCCATCGAAGCCCTTTACCTTACGTAACCCCCACCCCCCCAATCTGCTCCAATCAAGCCCGCCGTCGCCGTGGTTCTAGGGTTTGCGAACCCTAAATCCTCAATTTTGGTCACCGTAGAAGATGATAGGCCATGTAACTACAATCAATCGACTTCACTCGACGAACTCTATAGAACTCACAGATCAATTTCGCTAATCATCGCCCGAATCTCAAACGCCCAATTTAGATGCTTAGGGTTTCGCCGATTAAACGTTGACCTTGATTTCTGATCGACTCTTGCACTTCTTTCAAAAACAAACACATGTCGTTGATTCGTATCGTCGAGAACTTTGCAACGATAATTCGACATAGTTTGGACAGTTTGATTTTTCAATTAATTTGTAATCAGTAATTAGGTATTAGGGATAATCTCAATTAGCAAGGGAGAGATTAGATCTGAGAAGAAGAGATGAGTTGAATTAGATGGTGGCTGCTACGTTTTCACCATAATAGTATATCTGGCAAAAGAAAGATCTATTGGGCCAAAGCGGTCATAGAGGCCCGAAAACCAGTTTTCGCCCTCGCGAAAATATGTCATCCTATATATCGAAATATAAGTTTTTGATATTTCTAAACTCAATGAAACAATCAAAAAATCTAAGAATACGATTCTACTCAAATTTTCCTTTTGCCATCAAGTTTCTATTTTAAATAGCTATTTAAAAATTTATAATTAATGTGACAAATTTATGGGTCATTACACCGACTATTATAAACCGGCTGAAAATTATTGTTAATTTTATTTCTTATATACAATTATACTTAATTTCAAAATGAAACCGTTCATTTATTTTTCTCAAAACATTCTTTTGTTTTGATTAAAATGTTCTTTTTATTAATCTAAACTTCCCCTTTTATTAATGAAAACATATGTTTCTTTTATTGCACCCATTAATTAAAATTAAAGTCTTGTTTCCTTTTTAAATTGAAAGATCCCAATCACATTAATTACAATGATTTCAAAGTTAAATTTTAAAATAGACTGAATTAATGGGGAGGAAAATAAAACAATTATATTCATTTTATACTAAAATTTCTATAAAATTGTTGTTTATGGACAAGAGTTATAAATTTACTTACTAAATAGTTGATTTCTTATTCCTGTAATTACTCTTTACGCTAAAACACAATTCAAATAAACAACCTATGTTTTCTCCATTAATACAATTATTCATTCTATCCTTTAGTAAAATTAATGTTTATTATTCCAATCCATGCTATTAATTACACATAGACCTATCATCAAATTATATTCTAATATATGTTACCCTTTTTATCTTACTGCAAATCTGCATTATTAATAAGAATTCAAATTTAGATCATAAACTTATCTTCAAATATAAGTTAACATAAATAAAATCATAAGATTTAAATTTCTAAATAATTCTATTCAAAATTTTTATTCAATTTAATATTTTTAAATGGTTAAAAATATGGGTTGTTACAAAAGTGATTAAAAAGGCACAAAAACCCCATTTTTGAACGTTATCAAAATATATCATGTTATATATCAAAATATAAGTTTTCAATATTTCTAAATGCAATGGTAACATCAAAATACTCAAAAAGACATCTCTGCTCAAAATTTCTTTTTATCATCAATTTAATCTAAATGGTTATTTATTAATATATTATTAACATGTCAAATTGTATGCCACTACAGTCTTGATAAACAGTTTGCCACCAAGGCTACCAAAATCCTTAACGACCTTAGTAAAATCATCTCTCGGCACTTGCACCGGAGCACTACCATCTACTACAACACCAGAAGCTCCTCCTTTGGCGTTCTGCATCATATTCCTCCTCATAGTCATGAACATAGTCTATAGATCAGGGTTAAATGCTGCCTGCTGAGCCCCCGCCTTCTTCAAATCCAAAAATAGAGTTTCTTCCTGCATTACTGATATGCATGCTCATTCTTACAATTTGTAATAAGAATGATCAGTCTCTCATAAAGGAATAAAATGTTAATCGTGTATGCAATAAGACTTACTATATATATGCTACTATATAGTTTTTAAAAACTAAAATATATAACAGGTACGCTTCTCATATTTCTCTTGATCCATTCTGGAGTGATATCTCCTATTCTCTCTCTCTGATGGATACTAGTTTCAACTTAGGTTAATCGTTAACCTAAGCCCTAATACCATGTGTGACAACCACCATCTGATACTATAATTAGTGCACTACATCAGTACCCGGTTGGTGTAGGGAATCAACTAAGGGTGAAGTAAAAATAACTCAAAGTAGAACCTGTCGTATATCTCACAAAACATAGATGACATTTAATAACATATAGATATAAAACAAGCGAGACAACAGTATAAACCAATAAACCAAAATAAATCAGGGTGCATCAGGTTCATCATGGTTATTCAAAGCAAGAAATAGTAGAGTTTATACTATCTAACCAATTAAACTCTAAATAAACTTTCTCTAATAATTACCGATATAGTTCCATAGTACTACACAACATAATATAGTGGTAAAAACTCCAATTATAGATATATGAAAGCATAAGCCTCCTACTCATCCTCCACACATCTCCATTCACTACCTTATATGTACCATCTCAATCTACTCATCTAAGAGTACTCGAGAATATAAGAAGCAATACAAATAATCATAGGTCAAATTTAAGCCTGGTATGAGCGATCTATAATCTAAAAACAGATATAAAAGTCGATATTAGCAAATTAGATTATATGGGTGCATTACACTAAGTATAATATAGGGTGTTGAGGTACCTAACTCACTAGTATCTACATCGCATGACATCCATAACAAAACACGGCAACCATAGCAAATATAGAAAACTAACAAACATAGAGACCATCAACCAAATCCTGCATCACCCACTTAGATGTCGTCGTATATATAATAATCCATATGACCCCACTCAGATGGTTAGTGACTACTCAATGCTGCGATACTAAATACTCAAATCCATGCCACACTCAAATGACAGGAACTGGACAGATTAAGATTTCCAACTTATGGGTACACTTAGATTACTCCAAGTACACTCAGATTACCCTTGGTGAATGTCTGCATCTCTTCCTGTTTACGAGCACACATCTCATCCTTAGAATTATCCAACGATCCTTTGGTGCACATATACACACAAATAGTAGAACCACCTCCCGTCTTATTCCATAAGTTATCAGTTAAAGCTTGTCTGCTCGGTCAATCTCCAGATACCATAGTTATTTACCTAACGAAGTAATCGATCTACATCACTCAGAATATCGAGTCATTGAAGCCTCATTACTTCCATTGGTTGCCTCAATTTTATCAAAGTTGTCTCATGTTAGCCTCGAGTAATCATATGTTTGTCCTAAAGCAGTTTCATGCTTTCCTTGGAGTAGCAATACGTTTTCCTCGCATGATTCCTCAAATACCTCAGGTCAGCCTCATATTGAAACATTTCCATATCGATCGGTGGTGGTTGTTTCTCACAAGCCACCAACCCAAACAAGCTGCGAACAATACACATACTCTATTGACCTTACTGCACAAATTCCCAGAAGTTGCAGTGATTAGTACAGATCCATATGTGCATCTATCCATGTGGATCGATACTTATCCATTTTTCTCTAGACTTAGCCAAAATTTGGCTAACTCCTTCTCCTTCCCATCATGATCGATCACCTCCGTGCACATCCCAAAGTCTCCATCATATTTTCCTTCAATTAGCCCAAATTTCCACAACACTTCAACATTTATAGGTACTTCAAGGCCGGCGATTGGTACTATTTTCTTCCGTATAACTTGAGTAGCTGCATCAAAATCCTATAGTCCAATCCATCCATCGCCTTGCCTCAAAACTTTGGTCTTTTAGCTCAAAATCATGACATATGCACGTGCAAGTAGATGGCATCGATCCATATAGTTAGGTGTCAATCGATGCTCCTCGACACTTAGCTATTTTTTCCCTTTTCCAGCTTCATCCATCTTTGATTTGAATGCTTCGACCCTTGTGCAACTCATTTGCATCGATCCCACTCCAAACACTCTAAAGCCAGTCCATCAAAGTTATTCCATCTCAAATTTGTTATCGATACACATTTCATCCAATCCAAGTGTGCATACAACACACAACAACCAAAATAAGCAACATATCTGAGCAAAAATTAAATTAAACATCCATATCCTATTCTAGAACTCACATAATCAACCATGATATGAATACATATAAATTAATCCTTTTAAATTATTTAAATCTGTCCATAAATCATTTTTAAATTCAAATTAGCTCAATTTTTTAACTTTAAAAACAGATTAAAAACATCTTTTTAACATATACAAGGGTATAGAAAGGTTGTGAGATGATGGATCACTCACCTATCGAAGCAGAATCGAACATAAACATGAAAATCGATGTAGATTTGAAATAGACAAAAAAGCACAAATCCCAAAGTACCCACATTTGTAATCAGAAGATTCCCTTGCTAATCTACCCTTAGTTGATTAATTAGGCATAGTTTAGTATGGATTTGATGGAATTTTGATAGGAGATAGATTAATGAAGGTTAGGATAAAATTTTAGAAAGTGGAAAAGGGATTAGTGGCTGTCTCTAATACTACGGTTAACCCTTATCTTGAAATGGGTTAACAAGCCTAGTCTTCAGCTTAGGCTTTTTCCACACTAACCTACCTAAAATGTTTCAAATTAATACTATGATATCTCTCAAACCGTAAGGCCAAAAATCTACTATGACCATTGTGTGGGAATACAAATAATCAAATCTTTCACTTAGAAGTGGTTTCAGATCCAATTCGGCTACCATCAAAAATTATATTCCTTATAATTTTTTAGGGTCAAAACCATCCATAACTTATTCTAAGAGTTAAAAATATCAAAACCCAATATTCCCTAAGTTATGACCTTTTCAGACCTCATTTGGTTATGAAAACAATATTTTTATGAACCTCCCAATATGTAAAAGTGTGGATCGTTATAGATATTAACCTTCTAAGTGTATTAAACGAATCCTCTCTTGAATAGTGTTTTCATTTCAAGTGGGTTGACTTATACCTAACTCTTTTCTTACAGTGATCATCATTATCATATCATTGACCATAGTCAAAGTATAGTTTAGATGCTTAAGACTCTCGGTTTTAACTTTATAACTAACTAATACAAGACTCTTGTTGAGTCACTATGTAATTTTCCCAAATAATCACATTTACATAACCTCTTGGTTTCCCAACGGTCATGAATAATTGTGATGATTTTGAAATTTACCGTTCTTTTGAAAAGTAATTCAATTAAATTGACCTTGATTTAAGTTGAGAATTTAAAATTTGAATTTAGATAAATGTTGCGTATGATTGGTTAGATGAATAAAAATTTGAAAAATAAATATAAAATAGAATTTTTAAACGATTTGAAATTTAACGTAAAATTAGTCGTTAATAAAACAGTGAAATTTTTGGTTTCGCAAATTTAAATATTTTACATGGAAATATTGTAGAAAAATTTATAATGAAAATGCCGACGTTCGTTTCGTCGAATTCCGATTTCGCTAGCTTTATTTAAATGGATTTATACGATCGATTTATGGTAGCGACAACCAATATTGCGTAAATATCAAATTTCACCCGAGCGTTAAATAACCAGTTTTCTATGTGCTAACATGTTCGTATCAACATGCTAAGTACAACGGTGGTTTGTTCCGCATGTTCGGACGTTCGGTTTGTTCGGTGCAGTGTTGTGGGCCGTGTTAACATTGGTTGCTATTTATATAGAGAATGGTGTCCTTGAAATTTTCTATATAAGCTCAAAATTAAACAACTGAAAAAAAGAACACGTAATATCTAAAGAAACACATTAAAAATGTTTGAACCGGTCATTATAGAAAGATCTCGCATTTATGAATTGGTAGCAAAGGGATAGTTCACATGCCTATTCACACGACCACATGGCTACTACCCTTTTTCATCTTCTACTCTTATTTATACTGTTGCTATATATATTTCAAACTAAAACAACCGAGTATTCGAAACCCATTCCTCCAAATCACCTTCTTTTTCACCAAGCTTTCTCTCTCCCCTCCACTTCCTGACCGCTGCCGCCGCCTAGCAGTGCATCACCGAGCCAACTTCTCCCCTCTCCTCCAACAGCCACCGCTACCGTTAATAAAAAGAAAAAAAGTTTGCACAGCCAAGCCTCGCACACCTCCCCTCCTCTTCCTCCACTCGCTGCACCACCCACTTCCACCGTCGCGCCTCCTCCAACATCCACCGCCGCTGCTCCAGCTCTCCCCTCTAACAGCCGCCGACACTATATAAGAAAAAGTTTTAAACCCTGTACATGCTGAGCCCTTTCCTTTCACAGTGACTTCCACCTCCTCCTTGTCTGTACTGCCGCTTGACACCCTGACCAATGACTGCATCATCAACGCTCAGTTGAGCTCGACCACCCTCCTTCTCTCTTGTTCCAGTGATAGGCCGTGAGTGTATATATATATATAGTTATATATATATAGTTATATATATATACAGTAAAAAAAAGAGTTTAAAAAAAAGAGGAAAAGTAGAAGCTGCTGTAGGTGTCCGGATTGGAGATAGGCGTGTACGAGTTGAAGATTCGTCGTTGAGTTCGATCGTGTCGCGTGTCGTAGGCCGTTCATGATTGTATCGGGTTATCGTTGTTGAGATGAGTGTTTATACATTCACACTTAACTAATATCATGATGCAAGTTAATAAAATCTGAAATTATCACTGTTATATGTTTGTGGTTGAATTAGATTGATATACAGTTGTTGGATGAATTATTGAATGATATGTGCACATGTTGACACGATATACACGTCATATGTATCTACACAAGTGTAGAAAAAATTAAATTAGACATGTCACGTTTCACCATGTTATTGATACCTAGTATGTTATATTTTGTTGAAAATTTTTCCCATCGATATTTGGACATGACTGTATATATTGAACTTGTGATATTGGAAAGGTTTGAAATTTATTGATAAGTTTAATTGACATTTAAATTGACATCTGAATTAATTGATAAAATTTGAATTGACAATTAAATTGAATTGGAATTTAATTGCCAGTAAAATACCCGATATTTATAACTATGAAATTGTTGTGAATTTTATTGAGTGTTTGGATGATTTGTTGTGATGAATGCTATTGGTTGATATTTTGGACGTTATTTATTTTGATATATCATGTTATCATCTTGTATATTATTTACAGTATATAAAACTGTAAATTGAATTATTTCGAATAAATTAAGAAATAGGTTGAAATAATATATACCTATGGCATTTATTTTGGATTGAAATGATATATATCCATCCCTGAATTAAATTGG
Organism: Allium fistulosum; assembly: GCA_030737815.1. Taxonomy (NCBI): domain Eukaryota; kingdom Viridiplantae; phylum Streptophyta; class Magnoliopsida; order Asparagales; family Amaryllidaceae; genus Allium; species Allium fistulosum. The sequence continues at coordinate 597,614,703 of CM060908.1, read as the reverse complement.
AATAACCGATTCACTTGGTCATAGGATAGAGAATTATATACGGACACCGGATTGGTTAAATTAAATGATTTTAAAATTTTGATTTGAAATTATTTAAATGACTTGGTTTTAATAAATAAAATTAAGTTTATGGAAATCGAATTATGTTTGAATTGAAACTCGGAATGTTGAAATTTAAAATTTGAAACAGGAATCGTTTAAATTAATCGAAGTTGAGATTTTTAAGTTATAATCGGAATATGATGTGAATTTCAGAAATTGATTTGTTTTAAAAGATTGGACTTTTATTCGAATTTTGAACATTGCTAAGTAAAAGTGATATAAAACGATGTTCCGAAATTGAGATTGGAATTTAATTATATTTGAAGATTTGGTTTTTTTTAATTTGGATATTGAAGGAAATTTTGATTTAAGTGTTTTGAATCGATATTTGGGAAATCGAACTCGGAATTGATATAAATCAAAATGGTATACTTTGGAATTCCAGTTGAAATTTATTTGGGATTGGAATTCAAATTAATTTGGAATCGAAGAAAAATTCGACTTGAAATTGGAATTGAATCAATTTAATCGAAATGGAAATTGGATCTGATTTGAATTGGAAAATTTAAAAAGTGAACCAGTTTGACCTTGAAACTATTTTTAAATGAATTATTTTAGTATAAACGGTTTAAAATCTATATTCCTTAAATATTTAAATTATTTTGATTTTCCAAACTATTTTATTATATAAACTATTTTTAATACTCAAACTATTTCTATTAAACTATTTTAACTATTTAATTAATTTAATACTATTTAAAATATTTTCTAAAAATTCAAACTGGTAAAAGGGTGGAATTTTTATATTTAAATCTTGGATTTAAGGCGAATTGGGTTAAAGTGAATTATATCCAGAATTGTAATTCGAATCAAGTTTTGAAGTAAAATAGATATATCGAATTGAATTAATATTTTGAAGTAAAATATGATTTGTGAAGCGAATATGATGATTTTGAAATTGATTTGATTTTGAAGCGAATATGATATTTTGTATCAAGTACGAATTGTTTTTCAAAATATAAAAGTAATAACCGATGTGTAAAACGACGTTTGGTTGTCAAAGAGACCGGGGCCGGATATTAACATACTCTCTGTCAATCCCGAAATCACTTTGATAACCATGTACGCAGTGGATGATATCTAGAATGTAGTGGTTGAATTGGTGACGTTTACTGTAATGAAGTAAGAGAACGATGATGGATAGCCTTGACACTTGTGTCATAATTAAAATGACTAAAACAGGAGCCTATGTCTGGCCAATGAGGTTAGCTACCTCTAGCGACGTCGATCACTTGTATTACTATTGTGGTTTTTGACTCGATGGGTACACCTTTTGTTCGGATTGATTGTCGCAGTCGGCTATGGATGGGTTAGGACCAGCCAGAAAGGGTAAACTGGTAGAATCCTAACTTAGGTATTGCCTCAGGTGCCTTCTCATATTTATCCCTATACGAGCCCATTACGACTTTGGTTTAGAACTATAAAAATGTGTTAAGGTGGATCAATGTAAAGCCTTAATGCTATTTTGATATTTATTTTACTGATAGACATTATCTATTATAGCGTATACTATTATATATAAATAGTTTAATGGATCCTTAGGAGATGACAAAACCCGTAACATCCCCTAAGTTACTTTTCATTGTTTTATTGATTTGCATAAGGATATTAGTTCTGACTCGAGTATTGTGTTTTCCATTATGCTTGGGTCGGTCTGAGTATTTCCAGTTTGGAGAGCTTGTTGTGGAGATGAAGGCATTGCTGGAGACTCCGTTCTATTTCTGCTATTTCATCAGTTTAGTCTGTTTAGCTATGTCAGTTAGACTTAATTCATTTCGAGTTATTTCATTCCCAGTTTGATTAGATTGAAAATAAATGTAAACTTATTTGGAGTTTCAAGATTTATTTATGTACTTATTTAATTTCTGCTGTGAGATTCTGAGTTGTATTTATTTCTGTGTCTGTGTTCTGTGATTGATTCTATTATTACCCTACATAACTATCTGTCATTTAAGCAAATGTACTTGTTTAAATGGTGGGTCATTACAGTTGGTATCAAAGCTTATGGTTGAGTGAACACCTAAGCCTATAGGGCAAACTCATTATAGATAGGGTAATTAATTACCCTAATATGAGTAGAACCTTTCTTGAGAGAGCGTATATATAAAAAATTTTAGAAATTTAGAATTTAAAATCCTTTAATTTTCAAAAAATTTCTTCGAAGCCTTCAAAATTAATATTAATATTGTTTGAAAGAGTTTTGACTAGAATAATATTTAAAAGATTTTTGAAGAAAATAAAAAGCATTAAACTCGCTTGGTCACTGGGAAATAATTCTGGGGATGACTGCAGCATCGCCAATATTCATTTTCGAGTTTCTGAGTGAGAACTGCTACCAAAAGAAATTTATTTTCGATTAAAACAAGTTTTGTTGTGAAAAATATTCTTAAGTATGACTTGATAAATATATGAAAATAGATTTTAAACATATAAATTAAAAATAGTATAGAAAAGTGATTAAAATTTAAAACTATTGCATATTTTTGGTTAAGCAAGCAAAATAAACTTTGAATTTGAGAAATAAAATAAAATAAAATGAAGTGGAACTCCAGAAGCTTAGATAAAGGAGAATTGTAGTTGAAATGAATTAAATAAAACAATAAAATGAAATATTAAGTGAATAAGTTTGTATAACTTATAGATTTGATAAATATTAAGCTAAAGCAAAAATTTAAATTTGTTGAATATGAACGATAACAAAAGAAAAAAAAGCTTAGCTTAAATAGAGTTAAATAAACTGAAAATGGATAAAATAAAGTAAGGTTTAATTTATTAAAGATTAAATGAATTGAATTGGATTTGAATATTACTAGATAAATTTATGGAGTGAATTAATTTTACTTAAACTATAAAATGAATTAATGGAATGAATGCAACTTGAATTATAATGGGAAACACAATTTTAATTGTGAAAGAAACTTAATAAAAATAAATGGGTGTGTGTAAAAATTTATAGGAGCAATTGAATTTAATTTAAACTGAATGTAAATAAATTGAATGCAAATAGAATGAGTTTCAATAAAATTGAATATGAAATAAGTAAAAGGAATAAACTATAAGATGAAGTTAACTTAATAAGTTGAATGAAATTGATTGTGTAGAAATAAAATTTATTAATACAAATTGGAATTATAAAATAAAATTTACTTAAGTGAAATTATTAATGTGAGTTTAAATTTATGAAATAAACTAATGAAGAAAATCAATGGATTAATATGAATTTAAGTTATGGAATAATAATAAAAATGAGTTGCAATTTTGTAAAATGTTTATAATAAACTTAAATGGTTTAGAAATAATATTAGTATTAAAATACTAAGTGATAATGTAAGAAATTTAACTTAACAGGGTTAAATGGAATGCTTTTATAAAATGGTTCATAAATGATGTTGATATGAAAAGAAATATGAACATTATAATTGAAATGTTTTGCGAAGCAGAAAAGCTAAAGTTTTATAACTTGTAAATTTGATGAATATGAATGATACGAAAAAGAAAAAATGGAATGTGGTATGGAATCAAATTTCTTAAATGTAATTAGTTATGTGAATTACTGAAATGAAATAATGGAAGTGGGAAAAAAATTGAACATGACTATAAATGAATGTAAATTAATAGAATGTGAATTCATTGATGTTGATAAGTGCATGCCAATCAATTGGAAGTAAATAAATTTGAAAAGAGTCAATTAAATGTTAATAAAAACTAGATGTTAGGAGAAATGGTAGTGTATAAATTAAATATTGGCATTGAAATGTAAATGGTGATAGTTTGGATTAATTTGATGAATATCGATGATTGAATGATTTCTTTTATTGCAAATCATTGTTTTAACTGTTTTGATTGCATATGATTGTTGTATATTGTGTGTTTGTGTTTGTTCTTATGATTTGGATTCAAAATCATGCTATATGATTCTATTTAACTCATACATGTTTTATATCTTATGATAAGTAACTAGTATTCTAAATTGAGTTGAGATAGATACATACGAAGACCGTTTGGATGTATACACAGATTTATATGCTTTTGCTTGCTTAATACGAGCGAACTCGCTCATATTATTAATAATAAGGTACATATCTCGGATTACGTACCACGATTTTATATGTTTTCCCTTCGGGATGCCTCATCATTGAGATGAGATGTATATTTGATATATATTGGGTATATCTGTGTTATATATTATATTGTAAAAAATTTCCGATCAAGCCGCGCAAATGAGACTCTGCCGAAATTTTCCGTAAATCCAGGAGTTAGAGAAGATTTTGAAGTTTCAAAATTTTTTATAACTTGTTTATATATATATATAGGTTATATTTTCCGTAAAACCAATATCGAAGTAGCGTAGTAGAAGCGTAGTGATAGTTTTTGCAAATAAAATGGTTATGTTTTAAAAGTTGATTATTTTGAAAAAAAAATATTCTTTACTTAACGCCTTTTCGAGGATGAAAAGTGTTGAGTGGGGGCAAATGTAACGATTTTGAAATTTACCGTTCTTTTGAAAAGTAATTCGATTAAATTGACCTTGATTGAAGTTGAGAATTTAAATTTTGAATTTAAATAAATGTTGCGTATGATTGGTTAGATGAATAAAAATTTGAAAAATAAATATAAAATGGAAATTTTAAACGATTTGAAATTTAAAATCAGTCATTAATAAAACAGTGAAATTTTTTGTTTCAGAAATTTAAATATTTTACATGGAAATATTATAGAAAAATTTATAATGAAAACGTCGACGTCCGTTTCGTCGAATTCCGATTTCGCTAGCTTCGTTTAAATCGATTTATACGATCGATTTACGGTAATGACAACCGATATTGCGTAAATATCAAATTTCACCCGAGCGTTAAATAACCATTTTTCCATGTGCTAACGTGTTCGTATCGACACGTTGAGTACAACAGTGGGTTGTTCCGCGTGTTCAGATGTTCGGTTTGTTCGGTGCAGTGTTGTGGGCCGTGTTAACATTGGTTGCTATTTTATATAGAGAATGGTGTTCCTGAAATTTTCTATATAGGCTCAAAATTAACAACTGAAAAAAAGAGAACGCGTAATATCTAAAGGAACACATTAAAAATGTTTGAACCGGTTCGATACCCAGCGGTTAAGACATAGTGGAGTTGCTACATTGTGTTGTAGTGGCACTGGTTCGATACCCAGTGGCCACAATAATGAGACATAGTGCACGGCCACTTATAAAACCGGCTTAACCAAAGGCTATGGAATACAAAGTATCCATGGCCCCAAAGTTTTTTGTCAAGTTCTAGTGGTCCAGTGGTTAAGACATAGTGGAGTTGCTACATTGTGTTGTAGTGGCACCGGTTCGATACCCAACGGCCACAATAATGAGACATAGTGCACGGCCACTTATAAAACCGGCTAACCGAAGGCTGTGGAATACAAAGTATCCATGGCCCCAAAGTTTAGTCAAGTTCTAGTGGTCCAGTGGTTAAGACATAGTGGAGTTGCTACATTGTGTTGTAGTGGCACCGGTTCGATACCCAGCGGCCACAATAATGAGACATAGTGCACGACCACTTATAAAACCGGCTTAACCAAAGGCTATGGAATACAAAATATCCATGGCCCCAAAGTTTAGTCAAGTTCTAGTGGTCAAGTGGTAAAGACATAGTGGAGTTGCTACATTGTGTTGTAGTGGCACCGGTTCGATACCCAGCGGCCACAATAATGAGACATAGTGCACAGCCACTTATAAAACCGGCTAACCGAAGGCAATGGAATACAAAGTATACATGGCCCTAAAGTTTTTTAATAATAGTTTAATTTTTTATCCCCCTTTTTTGGTTTTCAATGGCCTCTCCCGCCCATCCCTCTCTCCATGCCCTGTCCTTTCAAACTACCATCCCCTCAACTTCAACTGTTCCTATACCTGCTTCCTCCTCGGCCATTTTACCTTCCTCTCCTCTTGCCTTACCACCGCCTGTCCCACCACCTCCCCCTGTTCAATCCAATCCTCCCTTCCCTGCAGCCACCTCATCCCTTTCCTGGTCCTCTCTTTTTAAAAGCAAACCACGAAATGCCGGTCAATACTCTCCAGTTGAAATTCCACTAACTTATGATGGTACAGCTATGGTACCACCCAGAGACGTAATAGAAGCTGGAAATGCTGTTTGGGATGAATGGTTGGTTGGTTTTTTTCTTGATAAGCCTTTGTCGGACATGACAGTTATCAACCATTTAAAGAAGCTTTGGAAATTGAAAGGGGATATAAGAATAAAATCTGTTGGGATCCTGTTCCTTTTCCATGTGCTGAGGATAGACAGAAAATAGTTGAAGCTGACCCTATATTTCTAAGGAACAAGATCTTCATAATCAAAGCTTGGGATCCTTATATTGGGAATAGCTACAGTACTATAAAATCAGTGCCTGTTTGGCTAAAATTATCGAACATACCTCTTTACGCTTGGTCTCACCTAGGAATAAATTGGTTAGCATCAAGAATCGGAAGGTTACTCTGTTTGGACTCTTCCACTGATAAAATGGAGAGGATTGGTTTTGCAAAATGCTTAGTTGATGTCACACCAAACCATGATTTGGTTGAGGAGTTTCCTGTGAAATTAATAGATGGATCAACACAAATGGTAAAGGTCAGCTATCTCTGGAAACCTGAAATTTGTACCCTATGCAAAGAATTTGGTCACATGAAAGAGGTATGCTTGAGAGCAGGTGGAGATAAAGATATGTATGAGGAGGAGACGGTGAATAATAAGAAAATGCAAGAAGGAATATTATTTGAGCAGATGGAAGGTAAGCAAGCTAGCAAAAACAAACAATCTTGGAGGAGAGTTGTTAATAAGAGAACAAAAGATGGAGTGGGAAAATTACTGACGGTGCCAGTAACAAATGTAAAAGGGAAATATGTTAAGGAGGCAGATACCACAACAACAGCGCAGCAATATAAGGAAATTACTGATAATGGTGGAACATGTGGAAATGAAAATCAAGAGGTTGAAGGAGATTCTGTCAATAAGCAAGGCTCTATTCTATTAAAAAACAATTTTGATGTGTAAACTGAAATGCAAAATGAAGATGATGATGAGATTGCAGCAACCAATGGTGAGCATCCTGATGAGATGGATAGTAACTTAGTTGATTTGTTTGTTACAAACACAGGTGGTTATGTTGGCAAGAATAATGGTCTTGTGCATACTGAAAGAATACAAAGGAAGCAGAATCAACAGGAGGAATGTGATAAACAAAATGTGAATGCCACTGAACCACAACTGCATGCTAATATCCACTTGACAACACAACAACATGATAACTACATTTGCAACCAAACTTCAGATTCCTCACATCTTACCAAGAAAAATGGACTTGAGATATTGAGTACAACTTCTGTTGGATTACTCAGAACCCAGAATCAAGGAGAGGAATGTGACAATCAATCTGTGCATGTTACTGATACCCTGATGTTTGAAAATGACTCCATGTTAACACAACAACCTGTAAGTATTTCCTGCAACCAATTTCCATTTTCCTCCAATCGTACCAAAATCAACACAAACCCAGACATTCTTGATGAGACCTTCTGTAACACAATGCAAACTCAAAATTTTGATTTGGTCTTCTCCATGCAATCTTCATCCATCTCTTCTGCCTCCCCGTCCATCTTAATTCCTTATCCACCTGCCAATGCTCCTATAAATCAACCGTATGTTTTTCTAGGATCTATACCTGGTTGGAAAACTCCACCTGCAGAATCATCAAATGACATATGCCAAACTCCAGAAAATGATTTAAGCAAGAGGCTTAAGAAAACAAAGAACCTTAAACAAAACCATTCCAGATTAAATTCTCCAATAACAAGGAGCATGAAAGAAGGAGAACACACTTCCATGGTTTAATTATGTTACACAATATTGGTGCATGGAATATCAGAGGATCTCATAACTTCCTCAAGCTTGATCAGGTTAAGCAACTAATCTCCAAACAACAACTTTTTGGTTTTGCAATTCTTGAAACTAAATTGAATCTCCCCCTTACTATTTCTGCTGCGAAATACATAAATCCTTCATGGACGCTGTCTCATAATCTTCCTGAAGCTAGCTATGGGCGTATTATGGTTATTCATAATCCTGAGCAGCTAACACTTCAACCCCTCCTAGTAACTCCTCAACTGATGCACTTTCATGCTAAATACTTCAATTCTACCGCCTCTTTCTATATCACCTTCATTTACGCTTTTAACTCCGCTTCTTCTAGGCAAACACTACTCAATCTTTTACCAGCTCTTAGGCAAGAATCCCATCCTTGGGTTGTTCTTGGAGATTTCAACTGATGTCTATCCTTGTCTGACAAGCATGGAGGCCTTCCCCTCGTGCCAAACGATATCCTTCCTTTAAACTCTGCTGTAAATGACTCATCATTACTTCCTATCTGCAAAAATGGTGCACTGTTCTCTTGGAACAATAGGTCAAGGAACGGTGCCCGAATCTTTTCCAATATTGATCATGCATTCTGTAATTACAAAGCTCTCACAACTTGGCCTAAGCTATCCACTCATTTGCCCCAACCTATCCTCTCTGATCACTCTCCCCTAATCCTGACCACTGGGAAGATGCCACTTGGAGCCAAAAGGGGGTTTAAATTTTATAATGCTTGGGTGAATGATCCCGAGTTTAATAATATTATTAAAAATGCTTGGTCACATAGGTACTTTGGAAATCCCATGTTTATTTTTTGCAGAAAACTCAGATCGACAAAGGAAGCCTTAAGGGCTTGGGCTAAAGCTAAGTTTGGTAATGGCAATCTACAATCAACAAAACTCATGGACCAGCTTAAGGAAGCTCAGGATCTTATGATGGCTCTTCCTGAAGATGCTGGGATGGCTGAAAAGGAAGCTTCCCTATTCAATGACCTCAATCTTGCTCTAGCTAATGAATGTGAGATGAAGAAGCAACAACTACGAATCAAATGGGCGGCTGATGGTGATAGAAATACAAAAAAATTTCATGCCTCCCTCAAGGCCAATCACTCAACAAATAACATGTCTACCATTTTAGATGAAGCAGGTAATCTAAACTCAACCCTGAATCTGTTGAAAAAGCTTTTCTCATGTATTACTCTAGCCTATTTGGAAATACTAGCAACTTTGAGCCCGATCTGGATCTTATGTCCACTATTTCTCTTCCCAAAATTAATCATGATGAAGCCAACTTCCTGGTTGCTAAAGTTACAAATGAAGAAATAAGGAACTCCCTATTTGCAATGAATAAATGCTCCTCTGGTGGTCCGGATGGCTACAATGTAGTATTTTTTACTTCTTCCTGGGATATTGTAGGAGGGCAATTTATCAAGGCTGTGCATAACTTCTTTGACAAGTTCAAGTTACTGAAATCGGTGAATGCTACCAATTTGGTGCTCATCCCCAAGACCAAGCATGCTTCATCTGTTTCCTGCTTTAGGCCTATCTCTTGCTGCAATGTGGTTTATAAATGCATTTCAAAAATTATTGCAACGAGGCTTGTTTCTGTTTTGCAAAGAATTATTTCCAACAACCAAGTTGCTTTCCTGCCGAATAGAAACATTCTTGACAACATAATGCTAGCTCATGAACTCTTAAAAGGATATAACAATGTTTCTGTATCGCCGCGAGCTATGTTAAAACTTGATTTGATGAAGGCTTATGACTCTATTCAGTGGAAGTCTATTGTTAGGATTATGTCGCTGATGGGCTTTCCTAAAGTCTTTGTTGCTTGGATTTATGAGTGTATTTCTACACCCACCTTCACTTTGATTCTCAATGGTGCTAGCACTGGCAACTTTGCTTCCAAACAGGGTATAAGGCAGGGGGATCCTCTTTCCTCCTATCTCTTCATCATGGTCATGGAAGTCTTCACTTGTTTGTTAAGGCCTTTGTTTCTAAACAAACAAATTCATTTCCACCCCAAATGCAAAGAACTTCAAATATATGCTCTCCTTTTTGCAGATGACATCATGATTTTCACTAAGCCCAGTCTGCAATCCTTTGACTGTATTAAAAGCACCCTTCACCAATTCTACTTGATGACTGGTTTAAAGCTTAATTCCAATAAATCTAGCATTTTGTTCGCCGGGATATCTAGCTTACAGGAAATGAATCTCTCCTCATATGCAGGTATGCAATCCATGTCTTCTGACATGAATTATCTTGGGCTTCCCCTTTGCACCTCTAGAGTTACTCATGCCAACTGCTTGCCTTTATACGAAAAAATTACTGCTGTTATGGATTGTTGGGCTAATAGGTTCTTAACTCAAGCTGGTAGATTGGTTCTTGTTCAATCTATGAGCTTCTCTTTAATGGTATACTGGGCTAGGGTTTTCATTCTACCTTTAAAGCTTTTGAAAATGGTCAGAAGAGCAATGATGAGATTTTTTTGGTTTGGAACAATACACACGAGGAAAGTTCTGCCATGTTCCTACTCCACCATTGAGAAGCCTAAGTGTAAAGGAGGGTTGGGCTTGCATAGTATTGAGGATTGGAATAAGGCTGCTTACAGTCATCATATCAATGCTTTGTTACTAAAGTAGGATACATTGTGGGTAAAATGGACCATCAGGTATAACATAGGGGCTAATAATTTCTGGCTAATGGAGACTCCTCAATCGTGTAGTTGGATTTGGAGGAGTATTTTAAAATTAAGGCACACTTTTAAGTTCTTTGTTCAAATTAAACTGTCTGAAGGTAGCATGTGTAAGTTTTGGACTGATCCATGGCTAGACAAGGGAATCATACTTGATCAAGTATTCTCGTACCAGCAGAAGCAACAATCTGGGATTAGTGGCAACGCATTGGCTGTTGATCACATTGTTAATGGAAAGCTAGTGCTGCCTTATACTAGTAATCAGATTGTCAGAACCTTTTGGAGGCATTATGAAACATATTCTTTTGTCCCTGATGAACATGACACGATGCTCTGGAATGACCATGTTCATTCCATATCCGGAGTGTATAGGGCCTTGCATGGTCTGGTTGCCACGCCTGATAGTAAGTGGAAGCAGGTAACTTGGTCTGCTGTATCTAGTGGCAGTGACAATCTAATGTTCTGGAAGGTAATGAACAAAGCTCTTATGACAAGAGATAAATTAATACGATATGGTCTGCCTATTATTCCCTCATGTGAACTGTGTGATGTTCATTGTGAGAGTGTTGATCACTTATTCTTTGATTGTCCTTACGTACTTCATATCTGGACCAAAATGTTAGGATGTATTCAGAGAATGATCCCTACTCCCATCATCAGTAATCATTGGAACCTTATTGAGAATGCGGCTGGGTGGAAGGATGAAATAAAGCATTATTTCTTTTTTATTTTGAAAAAGCTTTTAATGGTCATATGGAAGGAAAGAAATAAGAGAGTTTTTGAAGGGATATGTGGAAGCAAGGAAATGGTATGGTCTGTTTTAAAGCAAGAAATTTTGAAAGGGATGCGGGAAAGCAATCACAGGTTTCTGGACATTCAATTTGAACCTTGGATACCATAGTTCTGTTTGTTTGTGTCTCTTTTGTTGTCTTTGTTTTTTCCTTTCTTTTTTTTCGTTATGTGTAATCTCTTGTACGTGTTTTCTCCCTTTAATAAACCTGGTAGGGGTCCAGTTTAACCTCGCTTAACTTGCAAAAAAAATGTTTGAACCGGTCATTATAGAAAATCTCGCATTTTTGAATTGGTAGCAAAGGGATTATTCACATGCCTGTTCACACGACCACATGGCCACTCCCTTTTTCTTCTTCTACTCTTATTTATATCGTTGCTATATATATTTCAAACTAAAACAACCGAGTATTCGAAACCCATTCCTCCAAATCACCTTCTTCTTCACCGAGCTTTCTCTCTCCCTTCCACTTCCTGACTGCCGTCGCCGCCTAGCAGTGCACCACCGAGCCAACATCTCCCCACTCCTCCAACAGCCACCGCTACCGTTAATAAAAAAAGAAGTTTGCACAACCGAGCCTCGCACACCTCCCCTCCTCTTCCTCCACCCACTGCACCACCCACTTCCACCGTCGCGCCTCCTCCAACATCCACCGCCGTCGAGCCAGCTCTCCCCTCCAACAGCCGCCGCCACTATATAAAAAAAAGGTTTTAAACGCTGTACAAGTCAAGCCCTTTCCTTTCACAGTGCCTTCCAACTCCTCCTTGTTTGTACAGCCGCCTGACACCCCGACTAGTGACTGCATCACCAATGCCCAGTTGAGCTCGACCACCCTCCTTCTCTCTTGTTCCAGTGATAGGCCATGAGTGTGTGTATATATATATAGTTATATATATATACAGTAAAAAAAAGAGGGAGAGTTTAAAAAAAAGAGGAAAAGTAGAAGTTGATGTAGCTATCGTACGAGTTGAAGATTCGTCGTTGAGTTCGATCGTGTCGCGTGTCGTAGGCCGTTCGTGATCGTATCGGGTTATCGCTATTGAGGTGAGTGTTTATACATTCACACTTAACCAATATCATGATGCAAGTTAATAAAATCTGAAATTATCACTATTATATGTTTGTGGTAGAATTGGATTGATATATAGTTGTTGGATGAATTGTTGAATGATATGTGCACATGTTGACACGATATACACGTCATATGTATTTACACAAGTATAGAAAAAATTAAATTAGACATGTCACGTTTCACCATGTTATTGATACCTAGTATGTTATATTTTGTTGAAAACTTTTCCCATCGATATTTGGACATGACTGTATATATTGAACTTGTGATGTTGGAAAGGTTTGAAATTTATTAATAAGTTTAATTGACATTTAAATTGACATCTGAATTAATTGATAGAATTTGAATTGACAGTTAAATTGAATTGGAATTTAATTGCCAGTAAAATACGCGATATTTATAACTATGAAATTGTTGTGAGTTTTATTGAGTGTTCGGATGATTTGTTGTGATGAATGCTATTGGTTGATATTTTGGACGTTATTTATTTTGATATATCATGTTATCATCCTGTATATTATTTACTGTATATAAAACTGTAAATTGAATTATTTCGAATAAATTAAGAAATAGGTTGAAATAATATATATCTATGGCATTTATTTTGGATTAAAATGATACATATCCATCCCTGAATTAAATTTGAATAACTGATTCATTTAGCCATAGGATAGAGAATTATATACGGACACTGGATTGGTTAAATTAAATGATTTTAAAATTTTGATTTGAAATTATTTAAATGATTTGGTTTTAAGAAATAAAATTGAGTTTATGGAAATCGAATTATGTTCGAATTGAAACTCGGAATGTTGAAATTTAAAATTTGAAACAAGAATTGTTTAAATTAATCGAAGTTGAGATTTTTAAGTTATAATCGGAATATGATGTGAATTTCAGAAATTGATTTGTTTTAAAAGATTGGACTTTTATTCGAATTTTGAATATTGCTAAGTAAAAGTGATATAAAACGATGTTCCGAAATTGAGATTGGAATTTAATTATATTTGAAGATTTGGTTTTTTTAATTTGGATATTGATGGAAATTTTGATTTAAGTGTTTTGAATCGATATTTTGGAAATCGAACTCGGAATTGATATAAATCGAAATGGTATACTTTGGAATTAGAGTTGAAATTTACTTGGGATCGGAATTTAAATTAACTTGGAATCGAAGAAAAATTCGACTTGAAATTGGAATTGAATCATTTAATCGAAATGGAAATTGGATCTGATTTGAATTGGAAAATTTGGGAAGTGAACCGGTTTGACCTTGAAACTATTTTTAAATGAATTATTTTAGTATAAACGGTTTAAAATATATATTCCTTAAATGTTTAAATTATTTGATTTTCCAAACTATTTTATTATATAAACCATTTTTAATACTCAAACTATTTCTATTATACTATTTTAACTATTTAATTAATTTAAAATTATTTAAAATATTTTCTAAAATTCAAACTGGTAAAAGGATGGAATGTTTATATTTAAATCTTGGATTTAAGGCGAATTGGGTTAAAGTGAATTATATCCAGAATTGTAATTCGAATCAAGTTTTGAAGTAAAATAGATATATCGAATTGAATTAATATTTTGAAGTAAAATATGACTTGTGAAGCGAATATGATGATTTTGAAATGGATTTGATTTTGAAGCGAATATGATATTTTGATATCAAGTATGAATTGTTTTTCAAAATATAAAAGTGCCAACCGGTGTGTAAAACGACGTTTGGTTGTCAAAGATGTTAGGAAATCCAATCTACTGTTTCGATGACAACAACTATACAACGAAAATCAAATATATATATATATATATATATATGTATATATATATTTATATATACAGGTACTTGCTAGAACAACATCACTAGAAAGATAAGAAAAAGGCCCAAAGGACACTACAAGAGATTACAAGTCGATAGGAACAAAGAAGCACAGGAACAAGAGCACTAAATCTGATATGCACAATATCATACGTCTGGGTGCACAAGCCAGACATCTGAATCAGTTCTTTGGAACAACAGACAGTCAAAACCAGACCTCTGGTATTAGCACTCAGACGTCTGAAAATCTACCATATTCAAAAAATATATGGTATGAGACGTCTGGGACATATACCAGACGTCTAAATTCAAACTCGGATTTCAAATAAGAACTTCAACTGCCACATTCGAATGGACATCTTCGCTTCTCTTCACTGCAACTCTTCATCATCAACAGAAGCAACTGTAGAGCATTTGTTAATGGACATAACTACTCAAGGTACCTATCTACAACTATATATAGCATCAATAATCAAGAGAAAGAACTTACCTTACATACTTACGCTTTCTAATTCTATACTATATTCTTGATCTCTGCACTATAGCAATCTTTACTTGTATTCACTCTTCCATATACTCAGTTCTTCATAGAAAATATTCTTGAGAGATACATTGGAAGCGATTGTACTAATTAGTCAACATCTGTGTTATACTAGAACACACATTTGGCAAGAACAACTCATTGTAACCAAGCCTATTCCTCCGGGCGAAGTGAGGGTTTTTGATAGTCGAATTCCGAAGGGGAGCTTCGGGACTGGACGTAGAATGGGAGGTCTGAACCAGTATAAAATTTTGGTGTGCTTATTCTATATTTACTTAGATTAATATTACTTTAGTCGCATCATATATTTTGTCACATATACTTGCATATACACTACACGATCCACCTCGTAGACTTTCAATTGGTATCAGAGCAAGGTTTGATCAAAATACAGTAACACGTATTTGAATCACTTTAATATGGCAAGTATTTTTCAAGAAGGACAATCCACAGCACATCCCCCACTGTTTAATGGTTATAATTATGCATATTGGTCAACACGTATGAGAATTTTTATGGAAGCTAATGGATTAGAAATTTGGTCAGCCACTCAAAATAAATATGAAGCACCTACCACTGCTATGAATACATGGAATGATACACAAAAAACCACAGCTTCTAATAATGCCAAAGCTATGAATGTTTTATTTTATTCATTGGATAAGAATGAATTTTCACATGTCATGTTATGTAACACTACATATGATATTTGGCGTACCTTACAAGTTACATACGAAGGCATTAACAAAGTTAAACAAACTAAGATCTCAATTTTGCAAAATCAATTTTCTTCATTTAAAATGAAACAAAATGAATCTATAGTGGACATGTACTCTAGATTACAAACTATTCAACACGATTTAATGGCACTAGGAGTTAAATTCACAAATTTTGATTTAGTATCTAGAATACTCAATTCTTTAACTCCAGAGTGGGAAAGAAAAGTATTAGCTATCGAAGAAGCTAATGACCTCTCAACACTCTTAGTTGAAGAATTGATAGGAAATTTAATGTCCTATGAAGCTAATCTGAAGGCAAGAAAAGAACAAAATTCAGAGAAGAAAAACATAGCATTTCCAGCAACAAATGAAGACTCCGATTTAGACGAAGAAGAAATCGTATTTATAGCCAAAAACTACAACAAATTTAAGAAGTTTAGGAAAATGACCAGATTTCAGAAAGGAGGAAAATCAAGTTCAACAAATCAAACGTCAATCAAATGCTATGAATGTGATCAATTTAGACATATGAAGAAAGATTGTCCCAAGCTCAACAATAATAAAAAGAAGAACAAATTTTTCAAAAAGAAGAAAGCCTTCAAAGTAACATGGGATGACTCAGATTCTTCATCATCATCAGATAGTGACAACGATAGTGACGGAGAACAAGCTAATGTATGTTTTATGGCACAAACTGATGGGGTATGTCCTGAACTTAACTATGATGAATTATTAGAGCTTAGCATGGAATTAGATGATAAATTTAGACAAATTAAAAAAATTGAATAACGAACACAGCCAAAATAAATCTATTAGAACTAGAAATAGGAATGTTAAAAGATTAAAAAATTATTTTAGAGGAGGAACTAGAATTATCTCAAGAAAAAGTTAAAAGTAGTTTGGCTGAATATGAGACTATATCTATCGATTTTGGAAAAGTTAAACTAGAAAAGGATATCTTGTTAAAAGAAAATATCAACTTAAAAAGTAATATAGAAACATTGAAAGTTGAAAATTTTGAATTAAAAGAAAAATTAGATAAAATTACAAATAATGTTTCAAAATTTAATAAAGGAAAACAAGATTTGGAAAATCTTATAAAAACTTCAAAACCTTCAGGAAATAGAAATGGAATAGGATTTAAAAAAATTCCTAAACAAAAAGGGAATAATATTAAGAAATATAGTTTTATTTATCAAAAGACTAAAGGATCACCTATGTCTAATACGAATACCAAAAATATAAAAATTTGGATTCCTAAGACAAATAATAAATTGATTAGACAAAAACATATTAATAATTTCCTAGATAACGTAGTCTATAATAAAAATTATATTCATAGAGGTACCAAACCTTCTTGGGTGTGGCTACCTACTCCTCCTAACATCTAGGACCCTAGCAAAGTGTATGGGTACCAATTAAATCATTTTTATCTTGCAGTTACCCATAATAAAAAATAAGGAGAAATGGATACTTGATAGTGGATGCTCCAAGCATATGACCGAAAATGCAAAAATGTTATCAAATATAACATATATCAATGGTGGAACAGTAACTTTTGGAGATAACTCAAAAGGATATGTCGTTGGCATCGGAGAAGTCATCAACTCTAGTATTTCTAACTCTCCTATTATTACAAATGTTTTGTTAGTAGAAAATTTAAAATACAACCTACTTAGCATTAGTCAATTATGCGATAAAGGTTTTCAAATCAATTTCGAAAAAGATAGATGCAATATTTTCGATAATAACAAACAACTTATCTTTGAGGGATTTAGAAACAAAAATATTTATGTCTTAAATATTAATATAAATCGAAATTCAAACTTATGTTTAACCGCCAAACATGACGATCCATGGTTATGGCATAAACGATTATGTCATATTAATTTTAAATATATTAATAAATTAGCAAAATATGAGCTAGTTAGAGGTTTACTTAAAATAAATTATAAAGTAGAAAATTTATGTGACGCTTGTCAAATTGGTAAATTAAAGAAAAGCTCTTTTAAATCTAAAAATAATATTTCTACAAAACAACCATTAGAATTATTACATTTAGATTTATTTGGTCCAACTCAAGTACGATCTATAAATCACAACAAATATGTTTTCGTAATAGTTGATGATTTTTCAAGATATACATGGACTTTATTTTTAAAACATAAAAGTGACACTTTTGGTATATGATTTTTGTTTGAAGAACTGAGTATGAGCTATCTATGTTGAATATGAGCTATCTATGTTGAATATGCAAGTATATGATTTTTGTTTGATGATAATAAACATATATATATATATATATATATATATATTCATTTAAATGTATTTGTTATTGTACTATTTTATTTTCACATAATTAAATAAATATTTGCTGAATAAAATAAATAACACATAATTTAAATTCAAACAGATATTTTATTCAAACAAATATTTATTACAATTTTGAATAGTACAAATTTAAGCTCTCACTATATATATATAAAAATTTCAATTACATTACAATTTCAATCACATCACATTTTTCACTATTCATACATTTGCACCTCACTACATTTCACTCATTCACTCGTATTTGATCTTCAACTATATTCCAGATTGAATCCAACATCTGAGTTATCTGCAAAATACACACCGACGCAGTAAAATTGAAAAAGAAATATTTCCTATAGAGTAAAATAAAATGTGTATTTTGAAAATATTATTTGCCTCAGTTATTTGGGTTGTTCGTCATCATTTAATTTTGAATTCATCAAACACGAACAACTTGTGACATGCACAGTGTATCACTGTACATGCCACAAGGCCGTGCACACCGATATACACTTGATAAAATTACAGGGACAGGTGAGCACAAGGTCAAACCCAATCAAAAGCCGGGTTCAACTCAAGTGCAATACAAATAAAGTCATGACACGAGCACAAGGTCAAACCCGAGCCATAAGCTGGATTCAACACAGGTGCAAATAAAATGTACAAGTTCAATAAAATGGTCAAGACAAATAAAACAACTCGACCAGTCCAAAATCAAAAATGAACAAGTACAAAACGTAGTGAACAATACAAAACTGAGGAGACTGGACAGTCCAACCAGATTCAAGTAAACCAAAGAAAACAATCAAAGTACAAATGCACATCAAACACAACACCAGATCACAAATCAATGTATCAAGACTCGAAGCATACTGCATAGTCAAACTGCAACAACACATGGAAATGGGTCAGGCAAAAAGAGCACATGTTCAACCTAGTGGCTCAACAACTCAAAGACAGTTTTAAAAGACTACAAGCTCCAAACCAAACTTCAACATGTACAAAGGGTGATATCAGGAAATGGACAGAACAACCATACATATATACATGTGTGAAACAGCATGTATACATATAAGCATAATGAACACAAGTGACTCAAAACTTCTGAATGCAAAGCTTCAACCAAAACCAGACTACACAATGAACACATGAGTCAATGCTACAAAGATGAACCAGATAAGGCAAAGACAAATAATCAGGCATGGTGAAAATGGAATGCATCAGAGTAATGATATGTCCAAACCAGACTTAGAAATGACACTACAGCTTCAAATGAAAATAGTGTCACCAACTTACATACAGTTAAAAAAGACTTCCATTTGAACCAGTACAAGTAGTTGACAGTGCACACAAAAGCACAATGCCAAAAAACCAAAAACAACATCAGCTAAAATGGGATCAAGACAACCAGAGAAGCTCAACTGGCAACATGCACATGACTCATGACTGCAATATGTTCAGTCCAACAAACAAATGCTCCAGACCAGACCAGCAGATAATGAACCAGATCAAAAGGCAAAAGTGAAGACTAAATGAAGTCAATGCAAACGCACATGTACACATATATAGGCAGTACACATGTAACTAGAACTCGTACTATAACCAATGGAACCAAACTCAAGCAAATGTACACAGTAAAACAACAATGAAGTCAATAATGAACCAATGTGACAACAGTGGTGAAGCAGCCTCAACAAGTATAAGCATGGATGTGACAAGCAGAAGTGACACAAAATGCAACAGAGAATAACCAGACTACATAATGAATACAAGCTAACAGAATCAGGTAGACCAAAGAATAACACAGTGTACAAGTTCAAAATCAAAGTAGCGGTTTTGAACCAAGGACAGTTTCAATTGAACAAGTATTTACTTGAGTAACGATACAACAACAAATCAAGTTGCAAGTCAATCAAGGTAGAGTTCGATCAAGTTAGAGTCAAAAAAGAAAATAATAAAAATCAAAACTTCCAGATTATTAGCAAATTCAAAGCCGTGATAACCAAGAAAACATCGTTAAAGCAATTCAAAGCCGTGATAATCAACCAAGGCATTATACGAATTGAACAAGTCAGAGAAATCTCAAGCATTCATGTATAGTCGAATGGCGGAGCAAAAAGTGACTGATGAATTCAAACAAAAAATTCGAACGAAAATTAAGGGGTTCGAACCCTATTTAAACCCATCTCATCATCGGCTACAAAATCATCGAGTTCAAGTAAATTAACCAGAAAAGCAAAGAGCTTAAAACACATACCAAATTCAGTTCGAACTCGATCAAATTGAATCTACCGAAATCATCACAGCTAGAGGATCAATTGTCCAAGCCAAACTGAGGAGATAATCACTGCAATTGAATATATACAGGCGGGGATTCAATTTATCAGAAGCCCTAATTTCATATTGAAGAAGGAACGAGAAGCAGCCATTTTTTTCAAAGAAAAAGGATACGGTCGATAGTATAAAAGAAAGAGGGAGATTTTTTTATCTTTATGTTTTTTTGTTTGAGCCTGTTCCTTTATCAATTTGGGATTTAGTTTATTTAAATTAAGTTTTTTTAATTGTTTTTAATTTGTAATTTTCTTTTAAACCTCTGTATAATTACTAGTCCTGTGACTAGGGGACGAACTACGGTGGTGTAGTTCGAGAATTCGCAACTCAGTGGCTGAGTTGTAGCAGGGTTTTGAGCGTAGAGTTAGGTTAGTTGATAGAGGGTGTCACGATTTTACATGTGTAAGCGTCTGACTACTTAATTTCTAGTAGAAACCTTGGGGCCAGCACGTAGGCAGGGTTTTGCCGAAGCTTGGTAAATTCTGTGTTGTTCTATTTCTGCTTTTATATTCTGCTATTGTTTGTGTTGCTATTATTCTGCTATTATCTGTGTTGAGATTATTTTATATACTTCTGCATTAAATTTCTATAATTAATAGCATCACCCTATTCACCTTCCCTTTAGGGTGAAATCGATTCTACAATCTAAAGCGATTACAATTCTGGTCGAGAATACTATGTCATTGAGCTCAGAGAGGAAAAGCGATGCAAGAGGGGAAAGAATGCAGAGAAGTCTCCCTACATCAAGACTGCTGATGCACAACAACCACCACCTAAGCCCTGGCTTGAGTCCCATAGTAAGTTCTACAAGCTTATGGACTCACGAAATGAGCTAAATGATGCGACGTAGGCACCTGAGAAGCTGATGATCAACATTCAAATCGATGAAGACAATCCATGCCGGTTCTCAAGATCAGATCTCAGATCGGCATAAAGTTTAGAATGATTTGGTATGGCTTCTCCAAGTAAATCTAGATGTGTTTGCTTGGACACATTCCGATATATGTGAAATTTCTTCGGAGATAACGTGCCATGCATTTAATGTGCCATGCATTTAATGTGGACCCAAGATATCCTCATGTAAACCAGAAGAGATGTGGCATGGATCTAAAGTAATCCACTACATTGAAAGAAGATGTGAATAAGTTAAAGGAAAATGGCTTCATCTACGATGCCTTTACTCGAAATGGATGTCAAATCCCATATTGGTCAAAAAGGCAAATGGGAAGTTGCGGACATGCATTGACTATTCAGATCTGAACAAGGCATGTCAGAAAGATAGCTTTCCATTGTTGAGAATCAACCAACTTGTGGATGGAACAACCAGACATGAACTTCTACCCTTCATGGATGCATACTCTAGCTACAATTAGATAGCGATGCATGTTCCAGACCAAGCACATATGAGTTTCCTCATTGATCTGGGGATGTATTGTTACCAAGTGATGCTATTTGGTTTGAAGAATGCTGGAGCTACTTATTAGCGATTGGTAAATAAGATGTTTAAAGATCAAATCAGACGGACAATAGTGGTTTATGTGGATAATATGTTTGTAAAGTCACAGTGACCAATGAATCACATGGATGATCTCTTAGAAATATTCGATGTGTTTCAAAAGTATGTAATAAATCTTAATCCATTGAAGTGTTCTTCTGGAGTTGCATTGGGCAAGTTCTTAGGTTTCATTGTAAACTTAAGGGACCTTGAAGCTAACCTAGAGCAAACTAAAGCATTGAAAGAGGTTACTACACCAAAAACAAGAAGGGAGATGCAAAGCTTGAACGAGAAGGTCGCAATACATAGTAGATTCATCTCGAAGGTGACCGATAAGTGAATACCGTTCTTCGACGCCCTCAAGAAAGAAAAAGGAAAGTTTGCATAGAAAAAGGAATGTCATGATGCTTTCTGGAATTCGCAAGAACACATGGAGAGACCACCAGTGCTGTCGAAGCCTTTGGAAGCAAAGATTTGTTCGTTTACTTAGCCGTCTCTGCTTACGCACTGAGTGCAGCTTTGGTACGCGAGGAGAGAAAAATCTAAAGGTCGGTGTATTATACTGGAAAACAGTTCACCGGAGCAGAGAAGAACTATACAAAGCTAGAAAAGTTGGCCTACTATTTGTTGATAGCATTAAGGAAGTTGCGGCCATACTTCTAGGCTCAGCCGATAAAGGTGCATACCGATCATCCACCGAGGAAAGTACTACATCGACTTGAGACTTCAGGAAGATTAATAAAATGCAATATATAGTGCTTAACGGCTAAATCTATATCGGATTAGAAAAATAGCGAAAAATTAAAATTAAAATTTAGTCACAAGCACACGACGTACAATTCTAGTACGTGGCGAGTACGGGTCGATCCGTAGGGAATTGTTTAAATTTTTAAATTTCTATTCAATCAAATTAAACCAAGAGTTGAAGTTTTGATTAGCTAAGAAAAAATCTAAACGAAAAGCTAGAAAGAAAAGTGATGGAAAATATGAGATTAGAAAATAATTTAAAGGCAAATCCACTCTCATATTTTTGTAAATCAACACAAAAATAATCTATGATCTTTTATTAAGTGGAATCAGTGATGTATTTATCATAAGTATGATTTATTTATGTTATTGATTAACATAACTTAAACCATCAAACTATAATACAACAACCAAAGTCACTTATCAATTCTAATAAAAATGAAGTCAAAGCAAAAGCTATTTTAAGTATGATCTATTTACTATTGTATTTAGTAACATAGATGATCAAATTTTGTTTCTACCTTAAATTCATAATAAAAAATCAATTAGTAAAATGATGATGTAAATTGTGTTTATGTAACGACCCTGAATTTTCGACCCAATTTAAAAATTTTGAATCCATTATTTTAATATAAAAATGTGGAACTTACATACAATTCCAATTAACGTCCAAACTTTGTCTATAAATTGCGCCTAGATGGTTATAGATGTGGGTAAAGTTTCGTCGTAAAATACCGCAATAAATTTCGTCCGCGTTTTATTGCACGTCAGTTTATTTTAAACGTGAAAATTTTTATCTTCCGAACCTTAATATTTTTACATAGAAAAATTCTAAACCATCTTCTGACTAAGACGTCATTTTTCGTTTTTCAAAATTCGGACATCTTTAGCTCCGTCGATCTTATTCTTCTGCGTTTTTGCTGCATTCTTCGTAATAGAAAATTTCGAATTTTATAATTTAATCATACCACTGATATTTATATACCGATGGGTTCGCCTCGTCGCGTTGATCAAAACGGTATATTTATTTGTGTCAATCGGAGTTCGGCATTGCGAATTATAATCGTTTAACGAATTACAAACTGGTCCGTTACGCTGTACAGACCGGTACCCCATTTATCTACTCTGTTGGAATTCTAGGAGCCTTTGATTATTCAGCTGCCTTGAAAAGCCAACAGTCTTTTGGTTACCGAGACAATCAATTGAGGCCTTTGAAATCCCTATACTATTTTATATAAACTAGCTCGTTCCATCTATTAATTCGTTTGCAAACTCAAATCTACTGGTTAGTATTCACGTTGCTCTCTGCTCCTCTCCTTCTTCTTCATTCTCTGTTTATACATACATATTTTTTTGAAACTTCCCTACAGAAACTAACATCCACCTGCCACCGAGTCCGACCTCCTTCACCAGCCCGCCTCCGCCACTGACCATTCCCTTCCACCAGCAGTTCCGCCTCCCGCGCCACCCAATTCCGCCTCCCACCTGCCACCCACACGCCACCCAGTTCCACCTCCCACCTGCCACCCACGCCCTCCCAGTCCGCCGCCTCCGCCCCTGCTACCCACCAGCCGACCAGCCTGCCCGCCCGCCACCAGCGCCAGCTACCCAGACGACCGGCCTACCCACCAGCCACCAGCGCCAGCTACCCAGCCGACCAGCCTACCCACGCCAGCCTCCGTGCCCTGCTTCCACCCGCCACCTAGACCCAGTCCGCCACCCCATCCGCCCTGCCCAGTCCGCCCTGACCCACACCACTGACCTCGTCCGCCCTGCCCAGTCCGCCCTAACCCACACCACTGACCTCGTCCGCCCTGCCTTCCGCCTGACCCACTTCCACCTACCCAGTCCGCCCGCCACCAGCCCAGCTACCCAGCCTCCGCCCGACCCTTCCACCTGACGTCAACCTCCGCCTTTCCCCAGCCCACACCCCACGACCAGCTGCCCGCTGCCATCATCCGCCACCGAACTCAGTCCGTCCCGTTCCACCAGCCACCACCCAAGTCCAGTCAACACCACTGTCCACACCCGCCTCGCCTTGGTCGCAACTGTATTTCGTTGCATTGCCGTTTATATATAAATATATATATGAAACTGTATATTACCTAGCAGTGTAACTTTTAGAATTCTAATTGCTCACATACAGTGTTTTACTGTGTTTTGTTCCAGCTACTACTTCGGAGATTTAGGCTTCCATTCAGCTTGACAAATTCATCCAGTTCTTTGTTTTGGTATGATTATATATGAAATATATATATTGTATGGAACAAAATTGTCAAATTAATTATTAGTTTGATTTCAGTTTGTGTTCGCCTTTGTCGTGCTTATTAGAGCCTCTTATCTATTCATCTTCGTGCTTCGTCGTCAAATCTCTAACCACTCAAGGTGAATACTTCATTCATGACTCAACCTATTATGCTATGATAATCAAGTGATAGACGTTATTGATATTAATTTGGATGTTAAAATGGTTGATGTTAAAATTGTGATTTGAGGTTAGCTTATGGTAAATAGTTGTGACACTAAATTGTTATGTGACGTTGAATTTGGTCGTTAACATAAGTGATGATTAACATGAAATTGAATTTGATATAGGATAGTTAACAATTTAAAATAGATTATATAGGTTGAACTTGACCCTTTTAATGTTAAATAAATCGACACGTAGAAATAGTGTTAACTACACTTTGAACCATTGAATGTATGATTGATGTAGTAATTTGATAATTGACGCCAAGTGGAAAAATCATATTGTAATAATCTTTAATCTGCATGAAATGATAGTGTGAATTCTAGGAATAATTATATTAATTTGCATAAATAACAAATGTAAATTAATACGATTATTTCGGGATTATTTGAATAAATTGTTGAATTGTTATGTATGGTTGCTATTGATTGTTTATTTACTTCGACACCATCCCAGTTATCACACTGCAAGTTCCCTTTGCTATGCTTTGTTTTATTTAATGATATTGGGTTGAAATGATAAATACCCATTTGAACAACTTTGGCCTAGGATAGATAATTAAAAATAAGAAACCCGATTGGTCGACAAAAACCATTTTTGAAATTGAAACTTATTTGAAATTAAGGAATGAACTTAACAATGTGTTTGGAAATTAAGTAACGAACTTAATGAATTTAATTGAATAAAATGAATTGACAAATTTAATTGGAATGAGATTTAGAAAAACAAGTAAGTTTTAGAATTTGATAATTTAAATGTAAAATGATTTTAAAATTAATGAATTAATTAAATCGGGACATTGTAAACTGATTTTGGATTGAGTTGATTGGTAACTCGGAAAACAACTTATTTGCGATATGTAGATCTTGGAACCAAATAAATAAAATGGATTTCTTAAAATGGTAATTTAATTGAGTTTGGTAAATAAATCAATGAAGTTTTGATAAAGGAGAATTTAGTTAATGAAATTGATTTAATCGAATTTATGATTATATTTAATGTAACAATGAATGTAAATATGAATTGAATGAATAGAATTTGATTTAATGATTTGAACTAAATTGACCATTAAATTGAATCCATGGATTATGAATTAAATTTAATAAGTGAAATTTGAATCTTATTATATTGAACTTGAATACTTGAATTCGTTTGTTAACTAAAATGTTGGAACCAAAATTTCATTTGGAATATGATTTTAAATATTTGGAATATGATTTTAAATATTTGGAATAAATTGAATTTGAAATGTCAAAATCTTGAAAGTCGAATTTGCAACTTGACTTTTGGGACTTTGATTTGGTTAAACTTTAATAATAAATTGACCATCGGGTAATTAATACGTAGTTATTAAAGAGACCGGGATTGGATATGGACATACTCTCTGTCGATACCGAAAACCACTTTAATAACTAATATACGCGGAGTGTTGATCCAGAACGAAGTGGATGGTTTTGGTGAACGTGTTGACTGAAGAAAGAGAACGCTTTTGGATGACCCCTGACATGACTAAAACAGGAGCCCTGCCGGGCCATTGAGGTTCGCCACCTCTAGCGGACACACTTCTTCGTTACCATATCTATTACTTTTGTGATTCGATTTGGGTGCACCCCTCGATTATGGGAGTGTTGCTTCGCGGTGTTGGGATAGTAGCTGCTATGCCCAACATCAGTCCGGATGACGCAACTACTAGTTTCCTAGTTGGTATCGCCTCATGTACCTTGTCATACTGTTTATCCTATCGCGACCACTACGATTTGTTTGTGTTATACCTATGGGGTACCCTCTGATAACCACTAGTTTACGGTGGGGTTTACGGTGCTGTATAGACTATGGCATTATAAAATGTGTTAAGGGGGATTATGGTAACGCCTTAACACTATTTTGATATCGTACTTTACTGATTAGACATTATCTATTTAGCGTATTCTATTGTATATATAGATAGTTTATCGGATCATTAAAGATGTTTATTACATTCATCTTTGAGTTATGGACTTTATTATTTGCACTTGATTATCCTGTATAAGATTTTGATTCCTGACTCGTGTGTTTCTTTTGTATATGCTCGGGTCAGTCTGAAGTTATCCAGTTGCTGATCAAGGTTGGTTGAAGATGCTGAAGACTTAGCATTTATCTTTATCAGTTTATTTCCTTCCAGTATTTGATGTACTTGTGTATTGGACATCGTGTATTTCCTCTCAGTCACTTTATGTTGAGACATTGTTGTATTTCCTGTAGTAGCTTCATGAACTACTATTATGATGATGTATTTTCCGCTGCATTATTCTGTGACTGTTCTGTGTCTTTGATGTTGTATTAATTCTCATTTACATTTATGTATTTATAATCTCATAATGATTCGTATTTTGTATTATTTAAGTTGACATGTGTGGATTATTGTCAATTTAAATGGTACAAATATATGGGTTGTTACAGTTGGTATCAAAGCTTTGGTTTCCCTAAAAACCTTAGTTTGGGATTATATAAACTCATTAGAGATAGGGTAGTAATACCCTAGAATGAGGAGAATCGATTCAATATCCAAATCCTTTCAATTCAAACTTCTTTTGATTCATTGATAGGACTTTCCTTAGAGTTCTATGAATTCTATCCTTGGTTTCTAAAATCCCTTTTGGTATTTTAGGATGAGTTCCAGAAGAAACAATAGGGGAGGAAGTGGCCATGGTCCTGCTCAGGCTGCACCTGCCGCCCCAGCTCCAGTCAAATTAACCACTCTTAGTAAGGAGTATACACAGCTTGGTGGAATTAAGTTTTCTGGATCCGAGAACATTATAGAGGCTCGGCAATGGCTTAAAGGCTTAGAGAAGATATTTTCTGGCCTGGAGATCACTGATGCTCAGAAGCATCAGCTTGTTGCTTGGCAACTTCAGGATGCCGCACAAGATTGGTGGGAATTAGTTACTTCTCGTATTGAGGAGAACACCATCACTTGGGCCCAGTTTAGGTATAAATTCGTTTGGATTTCGTAACATAAATTCTTCTTTCAATCTTTGGAATGTTATTAATCTAGTCCATCTATTTGATTAGGGATACTTTCTCGGCACAATGGATGCCAGCTGCTGGGAAAACCCAACTTTATAGAGCTTTCATGGATCTTAAGCAAGGCAGTACGACTTTTTCTGAGTATGAGAGGAAATTCAACGAACTCTCCAAGTTCGGACTCGGTTTGATTGATACCCCACTTCTGAAGAACGAGAAATTCATTTTGGGAGCTAGACCAGAATATTATGACCTGCTTACTGGTCACACCCACTGCACCTTCACAGAGCTTGTTGACTATGCTCTTAGATATGAGGCGAAGCCTAAGGGACCCACTGCCAAGGCCACCCCTACTCAGCCCTCTTCTAGCCAGCCTGGAAAGAGGAAGATGAACTTTGATCAACAGAAGAAAGCTTGGTAGAAGACTACTAGAATGGGATACGTCCAGAAAAGCCCAATCGACCTTGTTAATATCACTTGCTTCAAATGCGATAAGAAGGGCCATTATGCTAATAGTTGTACATCTACTGGAGCTGCTATTCCACCACCCTCTACGACTAGGAGAGATTTATGCCATGTCTACCTCCAGCCTGGACATTTCAAGAAAGACTGCCCAATGCATAAGCGTGGCACCCCTTTTGGAGTATTTACTATCACCACACCTGCACCCTCTGCACCATCGGCCCAGGATGACCAAGGTACATTACGATGTACTTTTCATTTCATGATCTACCTATTAGAGTATTATTCGATACTGGTGCTTCACATAGCTTTATATCTGTTGACCTTTGTAATAAGCTGGAATTAGAACCTACTTTTGCCACTACTTCTTTATGTGTCTCCAACCTTATTGGAGGACCTGCCAACCTTAGTAGAGTTTGTAATGAGGTGGTGCTCTTATATGAAAGACATCGTTTCACTTGGAATTTCTATGTGCTGGGATTCTAAGCCTTCGACATTCTTTTAAGCGCTGATTGGTTAAGCAAATTCGAAGCTGTTATCTCTTGCAAGGCCCAAATCGTCTCCCTTATAGATGATAAAGGAAAACCTCTAACTATTGAATGCCAATCACCTCAGAAATATGTCGGAAGCTTCATATTCTCTCTTGATGCTCATCCGGATGATCTTAATACTACTCCTATTGTTCAGAAATTTCCCGATGTATTTGGAGAGGTCAACTCTCTACCGCCTAAACGGGAAATCGATTTCCATATTGATATAATTCCTGGAGCTACTCCCGTAGTTCTCCCACACCGAATGATGGCTCCTAAAGAAAAAGCTGAACTAAAAACTCAAATTGATGATCTATTTTGCTAAGGGTTTGATTAGGAAAAGTTGTTCTGAATGGGGCGCCGCAGTTGTATATGTCACCAAATCAGATGGATCTCTTCGCATGTGTGTCGATTACAGAGAACTAAACAAACGCACTCTCAAGAATCGTTATCCGATGCCTCGCATCAACAATTTATTCGACCAGCTCCATGGAGCTAAAATCTTCTCACAACTTGATCTAGCCACTGGGTTCCACCAACTCAGAGTAGCGGAAGATAGTATCCACAAGACAGCTTTTCGTACCGAGAATGGATTCTATGAATGGTTGGTTATGCCATTCGGTTTGACCAACGCACCTGCTTATTTCGTCGACCTGATGAATCGAGTCTTCCGTGATGTCCTTAACAAGTTTGTTCTTGTATTCATTGATGATATTCTCGTCTTCTCCAAACACGAAAAAGAGCATGAAACACATCTCCGTTATGTTCTAGGAACACTCCGAAACCATCAGCTTAAAGCCAAGTTCTCTAAATGCCATTTCTGGCGAGACGAAGTAAGATTCCTAGGCCATATTGTTTCTGAAAATGGGATTTCGGTTGATCCAGCTAAGATCACCATAATCAATGTAAGTTCTATCTTATTCGTTGTTTTTGTTCAAACAATCTTATCTCTTTCTGATTTGGATCAATTAATCTACAGGATTGGGAGACTCCTAAAACTCCTACAGATATTCATAGTTTCTTGGGCTTAGCCGGTTATTATCGCCAATTTATTGAGCACTTTGCCTAGATTTCTGCCCCACTCACTGCTTTAACTCGGAAGGATGTTAAGTTTATTTGGAGTGAGAAATGTGAATCAGCTTTTAATGAGTTGAAGAGCAAGTTAACTTCAGCCCCGGTTCTGGCGGTAGTCGATGGAAGTGAAGGATTAACTATCTATACAGAGGCTTGCCGAGAAGGTTTAGGTGCTGTTCTCATGCAAAATGGAAAGGTTATTGCTTATGCGGGACGTCAGTTAAAGACCCATGAATTAAACTATGCCACACATGATCTTGAGCTTCTTGCTGTTGTATTTGCTTTGAAACTATGGAGGCATCATCTTTTGGGAACAAAATTCGAATTATTCACTGATCATAAGTCCTTGAGGTATATCTTTTCTCAGAAGGATTTGAACCAGAGACAAGTCCGATGGCTTGAATTCTTAGCTGCATATGATCTCGACATTACTTATACTCCGGGGAAAGCAAATGTCGTAGCAGATGCTTTAAGCTGCAGCAAAGCATTGTCTTGTTGTAATCTTGTTGAAGGCATGTTATTTCAGCTCGTTATCTCTCCATCTCTTATGGATCGCATCAAAGCTAAACAATATGAGGACACTTTGCTCTATCGTATGAAGGAGTTAGTTTTAGGTAGAGTCGAAAATGCCAACAGTAAAGTGGGAGCACAGATCGATAGTAATGGAGTTCTGAGGATCGACAACCGTATTTGTGTTCCTAATGTCGATGGATTGAGACAAGAAGTGCTTAGAGAGAACCATCAGTCATCACTTTCATTTCATCCTGGTGTCACTAAGATGTATCGTAATATGAAGCGTTTATATTGGTGGAGTGGGATGAAGAGGGATATTTCTATATATGTCAGTAGATGCACCACTTGCCAACAAGTCAAGGCCGATCACCAGAAGACTGCCAGATTACTTCAACCTCTAGAGATTCCGTGTTGGAAATGGGATCGGATTTCTATGGACTTCATTGATGGATTACCGAGGACCAGAAAAGGTAACGAGAGTATATGAGTGATTGTTGATAGGTTGACCAAATCTGCTCACTTTAATCCTGTTAAGACCACTCGTACTGCTTCGAGTTTGGCTGAGATTTATATGAGAGAGATTGTTAGACTTCATGGAGTTCCATCTAGTATTGTATGCGATCGAGACCCTATATTCACTAGTAAATTCTGGAAGGCATTTCAGGATGTCTTAGGCACTAAACTGAATCTGAGCACAGCTTATCATCCTCAAACAGATGGCCAAACTGAAAGGGTAAATCAGATTTTGGAGGATCTGCTCCGAGCTTGCATAATTGATTTCGGTGGATCTTGGGAAAACCATCTCCATTTGGTTGAATTCACTTATAATAACAGTTATCAGGTATGTCAAAATTTCAATTTGAACAAGCAAATTTGAATTGGAATTTAACCACCTTTATAATCAGGCAAGTATCGATATGGCACCGTTCGAAGCTTTATATGGACGGTCATGTAAATCGCCAGCTTGTTGGATTGAGCCTGGTGATCGATTAGTTCTTGGCCCAGATATGATTATGGAGGCATCCGAGAAGGTAAATGAGATCAGAAAGAAGATGAAGACCGCACAGGATAGGCAGAAGAGCTATGCGGATAAGCGTAGAAGAGATTTGGAATTCCAAGTTGGGGATGAGGTATTTCTGAAGGTATCACCTTTGAAGAATGTTATTCGATTTGGTCGAAGAGGGAAGCTTGCTCCTAGATTTATTGGACCATTCACTGTCACCGAGAGAATTGGCACACTAGCTTATAGAGTCGCATTACTAGAAAAATTTGAGGGCGTGCAAAACGTATTCCATGTTTCACATCTTCGGAAAGTCGTGCGTGATCCATCCATGACCATTCATATTGCTCAGTTAGATGAAGTTGATATTGAGCCAGATTTGACCATCGAAAGAAGACCACTTCGGATAGTCGATCGTGATACAAAACAACTAAGAAGGAAGTCTGTAAATCTCGTCAAAGTCCAGTGGAGTGCAGATGAGCGAGATTGCACGTGGGAAACTGAGGATAGTATTCGGGATTCAAACCCCGAATTACTGATTTCAGGTATAAATCCAATTTTCTCGAAATCTATCTTTACTTTTCTGCTTACTTCATTCTTACTTCACCGTCTCATTTTTTTTCGAGGACGAAAAGTTTTGAGTGGGGGAGAATGTAACGACCCTGAATTTTCGACCCAATTTAAAATTTTTGAATCCATTATTTTAATATAAAAATGTGGAACTTACATACGATTCCAATTAACGTCCAAACTTTGTCTATAAATTGCGCCTAGATGGTTATAGATGTGGGTAAAGTTTCGTCGTAAAATACCGCAATAAATTTCGTCCGTGTTTTATTGCAGGTCAGTTCATTTTAAAC
Organism: Allium fistulosum; assembly: GCA_030737815.1. Lineage (NCBI taxonomy): Eukaryota > Viridiplantae > Streptophyta > Magnoliopsida > Asparagales > Amaryllidaceae > Allium > Allium fistulosum. The sequence continues at coordinate 597,582,261 of CM060908.1, read as the reverse complement.
GTGAAATTTTTTATCTTCCGAACCTGAATATTTTTACATAGAAAAATTCTAAATCATTTTCTGACTAAGACGCCATTTTTCGTTTTTCAAAATTCGGACATCTTTAGCTCCGTCGATCTTATTCTTCTGTATTTTTGCTGCATTCTCCGTAATAAAAAATTTCGAATTTTATAATTTAATCATACCACTGATATTTATATACCGATGGGTTGGCATCGTCGCGCTGATCAAAACAGTATATTTATTTGTGTCAATCGGAGTTCGGCGTTGTGAATTATAATCGTTTAACGGATTACAAACTGGTCCGTTACGCTGTACAGACCGGTACCCCATTTATCTACTATGTTGGAATTCTAGGAGCCTTTGACTATTCAGCTGCCTTGAAAAGCCAACAGTCTTTTGGTTACCGAGACAATCAATTGAGGCCTTTGGAATCCCTATACTATTTTATATAAACTAGCTCGTTCCATCTATTCATTCGTTTGCAAACTCAAATCTACTGGTTAGTATTCACGTTGCTCTCTGCTCCTCTCCTTCTTCTTCATTCTCTGTTTATACATTTTTTTTTTGAAACTTCCCTACAGAAACTAACATCCACCTGCCACCGAGTCCGACCTCCTTCACCAGCCTGCCTCCACCACTGACCATTCCCTTCCACCAGCAGTTCCGCCTCCCGCGCCACCCAGTTCCGCCTCCCACTTGCCACCCACGCCCTCCCAGTCCGCCGCCTCCACCCCTGCTATCCACCAGCCGACCAACCTACCCGCCCGCCACCAGCGCCAGCTACCCAGACGACCGGCCTACCCACCAGCCACCAGCGCCAGCTACCCAACCGACCAGCCTACCCACGCCAGCCTCCGCGCCCTGCTTCCACCCGCCACCCAGACCCAGTCCGCCCTGCCCAGTTCCACCAACCCAGTCCGCCCTGACCCACTCCACTGACTCCGTCCGCCCTGCCTTCCGCTTGACTCAGTTCCACCTACCCAGTCCGCCCGCCACCAGCCCAACTACCCAGTCCGCCCCTGCCCAGCCTCCGTCCGACCCTTTCACCTGACGTCAGCCTCCGCCTTTCCCCAGCCCACACCCCACGACCAGCTACCCGTTGCCATCATCCGCCACCGAACTCAGTCCGTCCCGTTCCACCAGCCACCACCCGAGTCCAGTCAACACCACTGTCCACACCCGCCTCGCCTTGGTCGCAACTGTATTTCGTTGCATTGCCGTTTATATATAAATATATATATGAAACTGTATATTACCTAGCAGTGTAACTTTTAGAATTCTAATTGCTCACATACAGTGTTTTACTGTGTTTTGTTCCAGCTACTACTTCGGAGATTTAGGCTTCCATTCAGCTTGACAAATTCATCTAGATCTTTGTTTTGGTATGATTATATATGAAATATATATATTGTATGGAACAAAATTGTCAAATTAATTATTAGTTTGATTGTAGTTTGTGTTCGCCTTTGTCGTGCTTGTTAGAGCCTCTTATCTATTCGTCTTCGTGCTTCGTCGTCAAATCTCTAACCACTCAAGGTGAATACTTCATTCACGACTCAACCTATTATGCTATGATAATCAAGTGATAGATGTTATTGATATTAATTTGGATGTTAAAATGATTGATGTTAAAATTGTGATTTGAGGTTAGCTTATGGTAAATAGTTGTGACACTAAATTGTTATGTGACGTTGAATTTGGTCGTTAACATAAGTGATGATTAACATGAAATTGAATTTGATATAGGATAGTTAACAATTTAAAATAGATTATATATGTTGAACTTGACCCTTTTAATGTTAAATAAATCGACACGTAGAAATAGTGTTAACTACACTTTGAACCATTGAATGTATGATTGATGTAGTAATTTGATAATTGACGCCAAGTGGAAAAATCATATTGTAATAATCTTTAATCTGCATGAAATGATAGTGTGGATTCTAGGAATAATTATATTAATTTGCATAAATAACAAATGTAAATTAATACGATTATTTCGGGATTATTTGAATAAATTGTTGAATTGTTATGTATGGTTGCTATTGATTGTTTATTTACTTTGACACCATCCCAGTTATCACACTGCAAGTTCCCTTTGCTATGCTTTGTTTTATTTAATGATATTGGGTTGAAATGATAAATATCCATTTGAACAACTTTGGCCTAGGATAGATAATTAAAATTAAGAAACCCGATTGGTCGACAAAACCCATTTTTGAAATTGAAACTTATTTGAAATCAAGGAATGAACTTAACAATGTGTTTGGAAATTAAGTAACGAACTTAATGAATTTAATTGAATAAAATGAATTGACAAATTTAATTGGAATGAGATTTAGAAAAACAAGTAAGTTTTAGAATTTGATAATTTAAATGTAAAATGATTTCAAAATTAATGAATTAATTAAATCAGGACATTGTAAACTGATTTTGGATTGAGTTGATTGGTAACTCGGAAAACAACTTATTTGCGATATGTAGATCTTGGAACCAAATAAATAAAATGGATTTCTTAAAATGGTAATTTAATTGAGTTTGGTAAATAAATCAATGAAGTTTTGATAAAGGAGAATTTAATTAATGAAATTGATTTAATCGAATTTATGATTATATTTAATGTAACAATGAATGTAAATATGAATTGAATGAATAGAATTTGATTTAATGATTTGAACTAAATTGACCATTAAATTGAATCCATGGATTATGAATTAAATTTAATAAGTGAAATTTGAATCTTATTATATTGAACTTGAATACTTGAATTCGTTTGTTAACTAAAATGTTGGAACCAAAATTTCATTTGGAATATGATTTTAAATATTTGGAATATGATTTTAAATATTTGGAATAAATTGAATTTGAAATGTCAAAATCTTGAAAGTCGAATTTGCAACTTGACTTTTGGGACTTTGATTTGGTTAAACTTTAATAATAAATTGACCATCGGGTAATTAATATGTAGTTATTAAAGAGACCGGGATCGGATATGGACATACTCTCTGTCGATACCGAAAACCACTTTAATAACTAATATACGCGGAGTGTTGATCCAGAATGAAGTGGATGGTTTTGGTGAACGTGTTGACTAAAGAAAGAGAACGCTTTTGGATGACCCCTGACATGACTAAAACAGGAGCTCTGCCGGGCCATTGAGGTTCGCCACCTCTAGCGGACACACTTCTTCGTTACCATATCTATTACTTTTGTGATTCGATTTGGGTGCACCCCTCGATTATGGGAGTGTTGCTTCGCGGTGTTGGGATAGTAGCTGCTATGCCCAACATCAGTCCGGATGACGCAACTACTAGTTTCCTAGTTGGTATCGCCTCATGTACCTTGTCATACTGTTTATCCTATCGCGACCACTACGATTTGTTTGTGTTATACCTATGGGGTACCCTCTGATAACCACTAGTTTACGGTGGGGTTTACGGTGCTGTATAGACTATGGCATTATAAAATGTGTTAAGGGGGATTATGGTAACGCCTTAACACTATTTTGATATCGTACTTTACTGAATAGACATTATCTATTTAGCGTATTCTATTGTATATATAGATAGTTTATCGGATCCTTAAAGATGTTTATTACATTCATCTTTGAGTTATGGACTTTATTATTTGCACTTGATTATCCTGTATAAGATTTTGAGTCCTGACTCGAGTGTTTCTTTTGTATATGCTCGGGTTAGTCTGAAGCCATCCAGTTGCTGATCAAGGTTGGTTGAAGATGCTGAAGACTTAGCATTTATCTTTATCAGTTTATTTCCTTCCAGTATTTGATGTACTTGTGTATTGGACATCTTGTATTTCCTCTCAGTCACTTTATGTTGAGACATTGTTGTATTTCCTATAGTAGCTTCATGAACTACTATTATGATGATGTATTTTCCGCTGCATTATTGTGTGACTGTTCTGTGTCTGTGATGTTGTATTGATTCTCATTTACATTTATGTATTTATAATCCCATAATGATTCGTGTTTTGTATTATTTAAGTTGACATGTGTGGATTATTGTCAATTTAAATGGTACAAATATACGGGTTGTTACAGTTTATGTATGAATGAGAATATCCTATTTTTAAATACAACATAGGCTATCAAATTCACTTTTATAAACTTACATCAACATTTACTTCTCATGAAGCATAAAAGAGACCATAAATCACAAGAAATGTTGAATTTACATAATATTAGAGAGCTTCATTACCCCTAAATTGAAAGGGTTTATCTACTCATTTGTGTTATCATATTAACACATGTAAATTTCAACATTAAAAAACAAGCAAAAAAAAGTAAGAGCTAATGAAAACGGAAGAAAAAAAACTAAGCTACTTGCACGAAAATAAAATTAAACTAAGTACATAAAAGAGGAAGCTGATCTACTAACATTTAAATGAAGAAAGCATGTAAACAAAAATGGACATAAAATAAAAGAGCATGTAGAAAAAGAAAGAGGCTTAGGAAGCCATTTTATTTCTCATTTGATTTGAAACTACAACTTGCATACTAATGATAAGTAAATTAAAAGAGAAGAAGATCATTTACATGTACATAAGAGGGCTATTTATACATGCACAAAACCCTAATCCAATTTTTAGGAGGCTTCCCAAAATACCCCTTAGGAAGTGTGGCCACCAAGTAATCATTAGTCTCTAATTAATCCATCATCAAGTATGCATGAAACTTTAACCTCCACTAACTTGTCCATTAGCTTCTAACTGTAGATCAAGGTAAGTGGGTAGGTGGGGTCCTCCATGATGCATGGTTTTGAATTATTTCCATCTTCGTTCCTTTGTTCCATCCTTGTACATGTATATTTCCATCCAAAAGTTCCTATAATTAAAAAGAAAATGTGCAAATAAATATTCTCCAAATTAATTCATGCACAAAATTACTGTTTTACCCCCACATTGATGTATGAATGATGACTTGAAAGCATATTTGAAATTTGGTTTTAAACATGTAAAAATACCCAATTATGACATTTATTTAAATTAAAATAGATTAAATATGGATGTAAAAATATGCACATTTACGTGCACATCAAATCCCACCACACTTATCTTTTTATTCATCCTCGAATAAAGAAAAGCAAAGATAAATCCGTTTTCGTGGGAAATACGATTGCATTGAGTGTATGCAACAAGCCGTTAAACCTCTAGGTGTCCCTAGTAAGACGAGTATTGTCTCGTGAGGGTTTTAAGCGGATACTACCCACAAAATCCAAATGCAACATGAAAATATTTACAAAATGCAAGATTTATTTACAAAGATATGAATGCAAAAATATTTACAAATGAAGGATTTACTTTTAAATTGACACGAATAAGTTAAATATAAGTTCTGGTCATTATCAAGAAATTTAAGCCTTTTTACTCGTCAAACTTCAAACAAAAATTAAGTAATCATCACAATTAGACTCCAGTTTGGCTAGTTGTTTCGGTTGATAACATAGTGCAACTATGAAACAGATCCTTAGTTCAATATCAAAGTTTTTCAAAGTGGTATTTTCATTTCTTTTGAATAATAAGTCAAATCACATAAGTGAAAATAGTGCTTGGATTTCAATTGCTTACTCTCTCTTTATTTGAAAATTTTATTGATATTAACAATATTTACATATGTCTAACTCAGAAAATTGAGGCCAGATATATTACCCATGCACTGCCTTTCGGGCTTACGTGAGGGGAATACAGAACGTGGCGATTGAACACACAAGTGTGAACACCTATCGACTGTAGGCGTTATTAACGAATGAATTTTTTTATATACTTACACATAATTCAGATAAACTGAGGCCAGATATACCGATCATGCACTGCCTTTCGGGCTTACGTGAGAAGGGTACAAAGCATGGCGAGTGTTCACACTTACGTGTGAACACATGACTCTAGGTGTTAATAAAATATACACATATATACAACAGGATTTTTTTAATATATTTTTTTAGAAAGAGAGAGTTTTACAATATCATCTTAGTACCACTTAACGTAAAAGCTTTAAAATATTATCGCCTTTACTTTAAATCAACCACTCTTTTAAACAAAAAATTTCAATTAGGATATACTTCATAATTATCACCCATGAATCTTCCTATATACTAATTAAACCACCGTTACTTGTAATCAAACTTTATTTTTATTTTTGTTAAGACAAATAAATTTTCAAAAATTTCAATTTAATAACCAAAAGTCATACTTATCCTATAGCGTTTCTTCAAAAATAAATCAAAATGCTAAAAAGAAAATATTTTTGAGATTTAGAAATTTTGAGATTTTTTTAAAAATATTTTGAGTTTTGGAAAGAAAATGAAAATTCAAAGATGCCATGAAAATAAAAAAAATGAAGATGAGACTCCCCCCACACATAATTTTGACTGTGTCCCTACAGTCAGTGCATGATATAATGAGTGTAACGGGGAAAAATATGTACAAATTTACAACAGAGGGTATACATTTCTTACTAGACGTAGCTTGGCTCATGAAGAATCATGAGCTCCTCCTCTTGGTTACATGGCAATTTCAAGAAAGGTTTCAAACGATGACCATTGACTTTGAAAATCGATCCATCCCTGGGGTTTTGTATTTCTATGGCACCGTGTGGAAAAACAGTTCGTACCACAAATGGTTCGGTCCATCTCGATTTAGTTTCCCAAGGAATAAATGAAGTCTTGGGTCATATGAAAGAACTTTCTGGTTTGGTGAAAACGGTTTTTTTAGGATTGACTTGTCATGAAAAACTTTTGTTCTTTCTTTGTAAATTTTCTCGTTTTCATACGCGTCGTTCCTAATCTCTTCTAGTTCGTTGATTTGCAATTTTCTAGTTTTAACCGGCTTTTTCAAAATCAAAGTTTAAGCTCTTTATTGCCCACAACGCTTTGTGTTCGATTTCAACAGATAAATGCCAAGCTTTTTCGTAAACTAGACGAAATGGGGACATCCCAAGGTTAGTTTTAAAAGCAGTATGGTAAGCCCAAAGCTCGTCGGTCAATTTCTGAGACCAATCTTTACGATTTTTATTAACAGTTTTCTCCAAGATTTGTTTCATTTGACGATTTGAAACTTCAACTTGGCCACAAGTTTGAGGATGATACGGAGTGGATAACTTGTGGGTTATCGAGTATTTCTTCATCTATATTTCAAAAGAGCAATTGCAAAAATGGGTTCCGTTATCACTGATTATTGTGCCAGGTGTGCCGAACCTCAAAAAGATGTTTTATTTACGAAATTTCATAACAATTCTATGGTCGTTGGTTTTACACGGAACAGCTTCGACCCATTTCAAGACGTAATCAACAGCGAGAAGAATATACAAATTTTCAAAAGAATTGGGAAAAGGTTCCATAAAGTCGATACCCCAAACATCAAAGATTTCGATCATAAGAATGAGGTTTAGAGGCATCATATTTCGTCGAGAAATTCTTCCAAGCATTTGGCAACGATCGCAAGTTTTGAAAAATTCGGTCGAGTCTTTGAAAAGAGTAGGCCTATAAAATCCACATTGAAGTACTTTCTCAGCAGTTTTTCAAGGACCGAAATGTCCACCGCACGCTTGATCATGACAAAATGAGAGAACACTCTTTATTTCGCAATCCGGGATGCAACGTCGAATGATTTGGTCGGGACAATACTTGAACAAGTATGGATCGTTCCAATAGAAATATTTCACTTGGGACATGAATTTGCATTTGTCTTGTTTCGACCAAAATGAAGGAGTTTCTTTAGTGACTAAATAGTTCACTATGTCGGCATATCACGGATCAACAGAGACATAAAGAAGTTGTTCATCAGGAAAGTTTTCATTGATTGGTAAAGGCGATGGTGCGTTGGGAAGACGAGACAAGTGATCCGCTATGACATTTTCGGATCCTTTTTTGTCCTTGATTGTAAGATCAAATTCTTGTAGTAAAATGATCCAACGAATTAAGCGAGACTTAGCATCTTTTTTACCGAAAATATATCGAAGAGCGGAATGGTCTTTGTAAACAGTAATGTGCGAGCCTATCAGATATTGTTTGAACTTTTCAAGTGCGAAAACTAATGCTAGAAGCTCTTTTTCAGTGGTTGTGTAATTGAGTTAAGCATCATTCAGAGTCATACTAGCGTATTAGATAACGTGAAGGATCTTGTTGATGCGTTGTCCTAAGACAGCACCAACTGCAAAGTTCGAAGCGTCATACATTATTTCAAGTGGAAGATCCTAATTCAGTGAGCAAATTACAGGAGCAGAAACGAGTTCGTTTTTGAGACGTTCAAAAGCAGAGACATAATCAGAGTTAAACTCAAAAGGAACGTCTTTTCTAAGAAGAGTCGTAAGAGGTCGAGCAATCTTGCTAAAATCTTTTACAAAGCGTCTATAGAAACCGGCATGGCCTAGGAAAGAGCGAATGTCCTTAACAGATTTAGGAATGGGTAGATTTGCAATGACATCGATTTTCGCTTTATCTACTTCAATGCCTTTATTTGAAATGACATGTCCAAGGACTATGTCTTGAGTGACCATAAAATGACATTTCTCCGAATTAGCGTTAAGTGTTTATCCTTGCATCGTTTAAGAACAAGTTCAAGATGGTGTAAACACTCAGAAAAAGAGTTTCCAAAGATAGAAAATTGTCCATAAACACTTCGAGGAAACGTTCGATCATATCAGAAAAGATGCTGACCATGCATCTTTGAAACATAGCAAGAGTGTTACAAAGGCCAAAAGGCATATGTTGATAAGCAAAAGTGCTAAAGGGACACATAAAAGTTGTCTTTTTTTGATCTTCGGGAGCGATTGGAATTTGGTTATAGCCGGAATAACCATCAAGAAAGCAATAGAATTCGTGGCCGGCTAAACGTTCGAGCATTTGGTCGATAAAAGGAAGAGGGAAGTGATTCTTACGTGTTGCAGCATTTAATTTTCGATGGTCAATGCAAACACGCCAACCCGTTTGGGTACGAGTTGGAATAAGTTCAGTAGAATCGTTCTTGACAAAGGTAAGTCTAGACTTTTTCGGTACGACATGAATTGGGCTAACCCATGAACTATCAGAGAATGGGTAAATGATACCATTGTCCAGAAGTTTAAGAATTTCATCACGCACCACATCCTTCATTTTTGGGTTAATCCTTCGTTGCGCGTCACGAACAGGCTTGGCATCATCAATTAAATGGATGCGAAGTTGAACAAGAGCGAGACTAATTCCCTTTTTATCGGTGATTGACCATCCAATTGCTTCCTTGTTTTTCGAAAGGATTGAAAGTAAGGAATTTTCTTGATCAAGAGAAAGAGTCACAGAAATTATGACGGGAAACATTTCATTATCACCTAAGTATGCGTACTTAATGTGATCGGGAAGGGGTTTAAGGTCCAACTTCGGAGGTTGCTCGATCAAAGAATTAGGTTGGGATTTAGGCTCAACTGGAAGCGATTCAAAGGGGAGTGTGTACTCAATCTCGTTGGGGATTTCGTGAAACAATTTTTCATACTCGGCCTTGCGTTCATCGTTAAGGTCGATCGTCTTGTTTTCGAAGTTTTCGTGAATGGCACTAACTTCCAACGTTTGGTCGCGAGGTTCATTCGATTGGTTTTCAAGATTGAAAATGTTAAGATCCAAAGTCATGTTTCCAAAAGAAATTTTCATCGAACCATTACGACAATTGATTAAGGCATTTGAGGTGGCTAAGAATGGTCGACCCAATATCAAAGGGATTTGACTCGCATGGTTGGTCACAGGTTGTGTTTCGAGAACGATAAAATCAACGGGGAATATGAATTGCCCTACTCTAATGAGCACGTTTTTAATTTCTCCCACAGGCTTCTTAATGGAAAAATTGGCGAATTGAAGCGTGATCTTTAAGGTTTGAGCTCACCAGAGCCTAATTGTTCATACACAGAATATGTAATCAAATTGACACTTGCGCCTAGGTCTATCAAGCATTTGTTAATCGTCTTGTCTCCAATTGTACACGAAACTGTGGGGCAGCCAGGATCTTTGTATTTAACGAGAATGGATTGGGACAAGACTTCACTCAAACTGGTCGCTAAGAAGACTTTTTTAGGCACTTGAGCGTGTCGCTTTTGGGTACACAAGTCCTTAAGAAATTTCACGTAAGTTGGGACTTGCTGAACGATGTCAAGAAGCGGGATGTTAACTTTCACTTGTTTAAAAATTTCCAACATCTTTTCCATTTGGTCCGAGTGTTTCTTGGATCGGAGATGATGTGGAAATGGAACACGATACTCAGTAAGCAGGTCTACTTGAGTGGAAGAAGAATTTTTATTGGCATTCGATTCGACGTTTGGCTCCACGTTTTGTTCAGATTCGTTCGTTGATTTAGAAATGTCAAGAAGGGTTTCCGGTAAATCGTTTGGATTAACGACTTGATTATCGATTTGTTTATCGGAACGCAGAGTTGTAATAGCATTCAATTGGTTGACGTTGCTATCTTGAACAACATGGGCTTGATTTGAATTTGTATTTTGATTTCTGGGATTTGGAACAGGCTGACTTGGGAATGTGCCTCGTTCACGTTCACTCACAGACGTGGCTAATTGACTACTTTGCATTTCAAGTTTAGAAATTGATTGGCTTGTGTTTTGCATATATGAGGTCAATAAATTTCGAAAATTGTTGTTTGATTGGAGGCTTTGATTGGTTGCTTTAGCCAACGTTTCAAGACTTTTCTCAACTTAAACGTTTATCGTCTTGAGGAGGGGGAGCAAGATTTGGTTGAAAATTTGATTGTTGCGGTTGATTATGAGACGGTCCCGCAAAATTTGGTTGAAAATGATTGGGTTGAAATAGAGGATTTCAAGCATTATTCGGGAATGCTTGAAAATTGGGACGAACCACATTTGTGTTGGGATTGTTTTGATTCCACGCAAAGTTTGGATGATTTCTCCAACCAAGATTGTACGTTGAAGAAAATGGGTCGTTTTTGGCTTTATTGAAAGCATTGATTTGTTCGACGGAATTAGGGCACTGATCAGCTATATGATTAGGATCATTGCATTTATAACATATCGGTTGGGAAGCTTGGTTCATTTGGTTGGATGAGAAAACGTTATCGAATTTATTGATCATTGCGTCAATTTTAGCTTCCAACGCCAAAGATGATCATATCGAGTGTGTGCTCGATCGTGAGTAAATTGATTTTTCGTTTGAACGTTCCCATTGGGATGACTTTTCGGCTAGATTTTCAACAAATTGCCAAGCATCGTCGTGATGTTGGGCAAGAAAATTGCCTTGGCACATTGATTCGAGCATGGTTCGTGAGCTGTTTTCGAGTCCATCGTATAAGATTTGGCAAAGGGTCCATTTTTTGAAGTTATAGTGTGGACATTTTATCAAAAGCTCTTTGAATCTTTCAAAATATTTTCCAAATGGTTCGCCCCTAAATTGATGAAAATTTACGATTTTGTTTCGGATTTTAGATGTTATTTCCAAGGTGTAGAACTTTTTTAAGAAAACTTTCACAAATTCTTCCCAAGCATTAATCGAGTTAGATGGTAAGCTGTACAACCATTTTTCAGCGTAATCCGTAAGAGAAAATGGAATTAACCGGAGTTTGATTCCATCGTCACAAAGTAGTTGGAGTTTCATGGTTATGCAAACTTGTTCGAATTTTGTCAAGAAGATGTATGGGTCATCGTGTTCAAAATTGCCAAATTTTGGAAGCGTAACAATATCGTTCGAGTGGATTTCAAAATGGTTACCCGTTGGGGCGGGTAACGTGATGCAAGATGAAATAGAAACTCTATCGGGAAAGATTTTATCCATAAGAGTTCGAGGGGCGTTCTCGTTCGCCATTTCAGGAGGATTGTCTATTTGAGTTAAACGATTAGTTGTTGAATTACGAGTCCAAGTGTTCGTTGTTGTGTCAAGAGTCCAAGTACTCATGCACAATTAAAAGCTGAGAAGAGAAAGAAGTTAGAATCGAGTTTAGAGAATGAAACAAGATTTGGAAAATGAAGTGAAAAATTGTTTTCGTTGTTTTCTTTTTTTTATATTTTGTTTTTAAAAGGAGGAAAAATATTTACCAAGAAAAATTTATTTTTCAAAAGAGAAGTATGATTTTTTTTTGCTTTTCAAATTTTTTTATATGTTTTTGTTTTTGTATTTTTTTTGAATTTTCAAATTTTCAAATATTTACCAAAAGGAATTTTTGTTTTTTTAGAAAATGCAAAATGTGAATTTGATTTTTGAATTTTCATATTTTTTTCCTTTTTTTTAATATGTTTTTGTTTTTGAAAAGATTATATATTTTTTTCTTGGGTTTTTGTTTTTCAAAAAAAAAAAAAAATTTTTTGGTATTTGATTTTGATTGAAAAATTTCAAAGGAAAGGATTTAAAAGGATTTTTTTTGGATTAAAAAAACTAAGTTAAGTTAAATCTACAATTTTTTTTGGTTTTGGATTTTTGATTTTTTTTAAACATGCATGAACTAATGCAACTAAATGAATGCAAAGGTCTTAATTAAAATTTTCTGTCCTTAGTAGCTCCTAACCCAAAATCGTATAATCACACTTTATCTTAAATCAACAAAAATATTTCTTAGCCAGGTAACGGGCAGGAGTTATCGGTGCACCACGAATCACCGTAGCAATGCAACCGAAGGTTTAAATACCTTCAAAGAAATAACCAATATAATATTTATGAATCGCCGTAATATTTACAACTGGTTATTGCTCTGCCGTAGCTTAGACACCAAGAAATAAAATTGTTCAAGGAAGACAACTATTAAAGTACAATTAAGCCCTAGGTAAGCTCGCGACATCCTTAAGTCGAATGTCTAACCGTTATTATTAGTCAAATTCTATGATAAAATGCAATTTGTGGGCTAAGGAAAGGGTGATGAAATCCCCCACCTTATGTGAATTGGGGTGTTGCCCTTAGAAAAGAAAAATAAGATGAGATGAATGCAAAATAAAAATTAAACGTGTATTAACAATGCAACTACAATGAAATTTGTTTTTGTTTTTGAATTTTTTGAAATTTTTTTGTATATAAATGCAAATGCAAGCAACCAACAATGCAATTAAAAAAAAACTAGAGATGAAAGCACGATACCTGAGCATGAAGAATTATTAGCAATTTTTTTAACAGTGACTTTTTTAGCAAGCAAAGCAAGCAATTCCTCTCAATTTTCTGCTTTGGCAACCTGAAACTAAAACCAATATATATACAAGTTTTTTTAATTAGGATGGAACTTAAAGCAAATTAAAACAAAACAAATTTAAATATTTTTTTAAAAGGATAAATCAAATTAAACAAAACAAAGTAAACAAATTCTTTTTTGTTTTTTAAATTATGATTAAATTAAAAACAAATTAGACAAAAATAAATACCAAATTAAAATAAACAAACCAATTGAAACAAATTAAACATACCCAATACTCGGCCCATTAACACAAACAAACCCGCTTCTTTAAAGAAAAAAACAAAAAATTTGCCAACGAACTATTCAATTATCGTTTCAACACAATTTCGTTTTAAAATCCCAAAATAAAATCAAAAATTAAAATCACTTCAAGTTTTTAAGAAGATCGTTTTCAGGAATTTGAGGGTAGCGAGGCGTCAATTTGGATTGGCAATTCGGGTGGCGAGATGATGGTAGATGGTTGCGGATGGATTCATGTATTAATGGTTCGAAGAGGTAGGAATAGTCGAATGGTTTGGTGAGGTGGCGGTTGTTCGGGTTTGAGTGCTTGCAAGGTCACGGTGGTTCGTTTAGTAGGCTGCTGGATTGGGCGAGGCGATGCAGGGAGGAAGGCAGGGGCTATGTGAGTGAGTTGTAGTTGCAAGGAAAGGGATGAAGGACTTGCAGTATTTACAGTGGAGATGTTGGCTGCTAGATGGTATTTGTTAATGAACTGTCTGGCAGGTGGTTTTGGAGATATTGAGGCTATTGGACAGTGGAGGAGGGGTGTTGTTCGATTATTGTAGTTGGATTGTGGTTTTGAGTGTTAAACAGCAGGGATGAAGGTAGAGGCAGTGATGTAGAAGAGGATGCAGTGCAATTGCAAGGGATGTGAAGATGGCACAGGGATGGTCAGAGTGGTAAAGGCCGCTGCTTCCTATTGCTGTGAGTGGAGTTTGTACAGTGATGGCTGGAGGAAGATTGACAGAGGTGAATATGTTAGGTGATGCAATGATATGGTAGGTAGATGGAAGTTTGGAGTATTGACAGTAATGTGGGGATGTTAGATGGTGTTGTTGGGATGGTTATGTATGTGGAGGATGTTATGATTTGGCGGGGGTTTGGTTGAGGTGAGAAGTGTGAAGTAGATGCAGATGTGGGTATGGGTGAGGTGATTGAATGTTGATGAACTGTCAGGTCGCAGCAGTAAGGAGATGAACTGGGTATATTGTAGTGCAGGGAGTTTTTGATGTAGATGTATTGTTGAAATGTAAGGGAAGGTTGTAATGCAAGTGATAGGGTGATATGGCAGTGGTTAACTTTGGGTTTGTACTGGTAGTGAAGCAGGGAAGTTGGTTATATTGTAGGCAGTGATGAGAGTATGACGGAGGCTGGGGAAGGACAGTGAGATGTGCAGTAGATAGAATGGCTAGTGATGGTTGAAGAGGAAATGAAAGTGGAGGATGTTGCACTATAGTGTTTGAGGATGGGGTGGAGTATGTCAGGCAGTGATTGGTTGCTGATGAAATGTGAAGTGGTATGGTGTTTTGATGTGATGTGCACTGAAGTATGGATGTGTAGCAGGGTAGTTGTATGTGTTGACAGAAGAAGGTTGTAGCAGTAAATGGAGTGGTCGGGGATGAGGGGTAGTGTTTATGAATGAAGTTTGGTTACTGCTGATGTTGTTGCGATGATGTTGAATGGTTGTGGAGAGTTTTGAATGGTAAGGGGGGTGCAGTGTCAGTTTGAATCAGTTAGACAGTGGTAGTTTGAGTGAATGTTGGGTACATAGAAGGTTCTGGTGATGTATGAAGTTTGTATGATGGTTGAGTGTACAGTAGTTGAGTAAGAGGAGTAGGCTGTTGTAAATGTGGTGGTTGTTATGAAGGAAATTGAGTATGACAGTGGTAGAGCAGTGGTTTGAAGTGTGTTGAAGAATGTTGTTAGCAAGAAGGGGTAGTCTAAAGTGAATGTAGTGAAGGCAGGGGGTATATGTTGGAGCTGATGTGCAGGGTGGGATGGGGTGGTTGAACTGAGACAAACTGTGACATGCACAACAGTGCACAGTTTTGACAGCAACAGTGAATGAAGACAATGTAAAATGAATGCACAGTTTTGTATTGAAATCAAGTAAGCAATGTAAAATGTAGAATGTAAAGAGAATAAAATAAAATATATTTTTTTATATTTTATTTTGCAATATTTTATTATTATTATTTTTAATTAGAAATGCAAATGCAATATGAAAAGCAACAAACACACAATCAAAATGCAAACAAAAATAACCCAAACACACAACGATTTTTCTTTTTAAAATGCAATTCAACACACAAAAATCAAACAAACATAACTTGAAGAATAGAAAATGAAATGAAATCAATTCCCCGACAACGGCGCCAAAAACTTGTTTAACGGCTAAATCTCTATCGGATTAGACAAATAGCCGAAAAATTTAAATTTAAATTTAACCGCAAGCACACGGCGTACAATTCTAGTACGTGGCGAGTATATATAGGTCGATCCGTAGAGAATTGTTTAGATTTTTAAATTTCTATTTAATCAAATTAAACCAAGAGTTGAAGTTTTGATTAGCTAAGAAAAAATGTAAACAAAAAGCTAGAACAAAAAGTGATGGAAAATATGAGATTAGAAAACAATTTAGAGGAAAATCCACTCTCATATTTTTGTAAATCAACACAAAAATAATCTATGATCTCTATTTTTGATATTAAGTGGAATTAGTGATGTATTTATCATAAGTATGGTTTATTTATGTTATTGATTAACATAACTTAAACCATCAAACTATAATGCAACAACCAAAGCCACTTATCAATTCTCATGAAAATGAAGTCAAACCAAAAGCTATTTTAAGTATGATCTATTTACTATTACATTTAGTAACATAGATCATCAAATTTTATTTCTACCTTAATTTCATAATCAAAAATCAATTAGTAAAATGATGATGTAAATTGTGTTTGTGTTTGAATAAGAATAGCCTATTTGTAAATACAACATAGGCTATCAAATTCATTTTTATACTTTTACATCAACATTTACTTCTCATGAAGCATAAAAGAGACCATAAATCACAAGAAATGTTGAATTTACATAATATTAAAGAGCTTCATTACCCCTAAATTGAAGAGGTTTAGCTACTCATTTGTGTTATCATATCAATACATGTAAATTTCAACATTAAAAAGCAAGCAAAAAAAGTAAGAGCTAATGAAAATGGAAGAAAAATAATAATTAAGCTACTTGCATGAAAATAAAATTAAACTAAATGCATAAAAGAGGAAGCTAATCTACTAACATTAGAATGAAGAAAGCATGTAAATAAAAATGAACATAAAATAAAATAGCATGTAGAAAAAGAAAGAGGCTTAGGAAGCCATTTTATTTCTCATTTGATTTGAAACTACAACTTGCATTCTAATGATAAGTAAATTAAAAGAGAAGAAGATCATTTACATGTACATAAGAGGGCTATTTATACATGCACAAAACTTTAATCCAATTTTTAGGGGGCTTCCCAAAATACCCCTTAGGAAGTGTGGCCACCAAGTAATTATTAGTCTCTAATTAATCCATCATCAAGTATGTATGAAACTTTAACCTCCACTAACTTTTCCATTAGCTTCTAATTGTTTATTAAGATTAGTGGATAGGTGGGGTCCTCTATGATGCATGGTTTTGAATTATTTCCATCTTCATTCCTTTGTTCCATCCTTGTGCATGCATATTTCCATGAGAACATCTTCATATTTCCATCCAAAAGTTCCTATAATTAAAAAGAAAATGTGCAAATAAATATTCTCCAAATTAATTCATGCACAAAATTACTATTTTACCCCCACATTGATGTATGAATGATGACTTGAAAGCATATTCAAAATTTGGTTTTAAACATGTAAAAATACCCAATTATGACATTTATTTAAATTAAAATAGATTAAATATGGATGTAAAAATATGCACATTTATGTGCACACCATAGACCTGAGTCAATATGATATAACATACCATTCTAGGAAGGCGATTCGATGTTAGGCATTGATGGATTTCGTTGCCGAGTTCAACATTTGGTATGGGATTTGCCCCTTACCCGGAATGTTCTGGAGCTGCTGAACGACGTTGAGTACTATATGATAACGCACATCCCCAAGGAGGGAAATATGAAAGCTGATTAATTGGCTAAACTAGCCAGCTCTGCGGTTTCGCAACTCTTAGGACTCAGTAGAAGTTTTGCCGGATCTAAGCATCGATGAGATGGATGTTGATTGGATTTTGGAGGTCGAGGAAGAAAAGTAGTCATGGATGACTCCAATTAAAGAATATTTGCTGAAAGGAACTCTCCCCAATGGAAGAAAAGAACGACAAAAACTCCTGTGTAAAGTATATCGATTCATTATGTAAAAAGAAGTGTTGTATAACATAGGGTTCTTGATGCCCTTCCTAAGGTGTGTCACTAAAGATGAAGCTAAGAAAATTCTTGCAGATGTGCACAAAGGTAGCTGTAGTGATCACACTAGGAGATGGATGTTAGCAAAGAAGGTTCTTTGCTATGGATAATTATAGCCAACAGTCAGCTGAGATGCGGTCAACTATTCTTAAAGATGTGATAAGTTCCAGAGATTTATGAGGATATCAAGAGGCCCATCCATTAAGCTTACGCAAATGGTTAGCCTATGGCTATTACAGTGTGGGGGCATTGATATTATCGATTGGCTGTCGACATCGAGAGGTGAAGAAAAATGTGCTATAATGGTTGTGGATTACTTCACAAAGTGTGCTAAAGCGGAACCGCTCATGTCGATCACTTCAAAGAAGGCGATTAACTTCAAAGTGAAAACGTTTGTGTTGATACGGAGTTCTATAAAAGATCATGACCGATAATGGAACTCTATTCTAGAATGTCGAGCTCAAATAATTTTGTGCTCGATACTGAATTGAGAAGAAATTCTCGGTAGTGGCACACCCATATGCAAATGGACATGTGGAGGTGGTGAACAAGATCATCAAATCTATCGTCAAGAAAATATTAAAGAGTGCCAAGGAAAACTGAGTTGTTGAGCTTCCGCTTGCATTATGAGCTTATAAAATAACTCATAAGTTCGCGACTGGCCATACCCCATTCGATATGGCCTATAGAGATAAAGCCATGATTTCAATTGAATTGGAGGTCCCTTCCCACTGGTGGATGCATTATGAGCCTAAGATGAACAAGGAACTCTTTTTGACTCCTTCGACTTGTTCGATAAGAAAAAAGAAAAGGCTGAACTGAGGGTAGCTACTCACAAAAAGAGAATAGTAAGACATTTTAATAACTAGGTCAGCAACTATAACTTTGAGATAGGCGACCTCATTTTGAAATGGGTCTTTCTTGGTATATGGGAACCGGTATGAATCAAGAAGGTCCCCATATGATAAAATAGAAGCTTAGAGAAGGAACTTTCAAGTTATCGATTGCTGAAGGGACCTAAATTGCACAGGCGTGAAATAGAAAGCATTTATGATTCTATTTCACTTAGACTTACTTTTTTGTAGATAAAACATCCTAGTTCATGGGATGAGATTTAATAAGGAAAAGTCTTACATTCTTTTGTTTTCAAATAAAGTTGGCTTCTAGAATCAATGGAACCATATTCTTAAAAGTCCGACTTTGTGCTGCGTGAGCAGCGGTAAAATCTAGCATTCTATGTCTTGGAAAACCAGATGTCTAAGAACCCGAAGATAGGTACCTATGAAATCCTTCAATCCATAATCGTATTATTGGAGTATAATCCCGATGGGGTCAATCGAAGGATTGCCCTTCCACATCTAATCTTTAACAAGTGCTCGGAGATAGGCAAGATCAAGGACTGATACTCAGAGGTAGGAATCTATAACACTAAAGCTCAAAGATAGGAACCGGTATATAATTATATCTTTTTGTAGTTTTGAACATGCTTACAGCCCAACAAGACATGCTTGGCTTATGATAAGTGTAGAGAGTCAACAAAGCATCTTTGGCTAATGCTCGAAGGTAGGTAGGGTCGAAGATGGATGTCCAAAGATAGACATCCGCGACACTAATTCCCAGAGATAGGAATTGGCAGATGATTGAATCTTTTGCATGTACAAACGAGTTTACAGCCCAACGTCATAAATTTGGCTAATTAGAAATGAGGTTGATTAACAAGCCATCCTTTATTATCACCCAAAGATAAGTGAAATCAAGGACCGATGCCTAAAGACAGGCATCCAAGACGCTGACTCCCTGAGATTGGAGTCAGCACAGAATTAAGTGTTTAGTGAGTACAACCCTATTTATGGCCAAACGGTATGCATCTTGCTGAAGATAAACAAGGGTTGCTATAGAATCAGTTGAAGAAATGCAACTCTATTTACAGTTGAGTGAAATACATTCCATTGATGATAAGTAGAGTTAGCCAAATAAGTACAGTTTGTTTAGCCGGTATAAGAAGTATATTGGCAATGGTAAACAAAACTAAGTAATGAATGATTCTATGCAATTGTAGAAAGTTATTTATATATACTGAGTTATAGTAAATGATGGCATTGCATAGACACAGACATGAATAATATATAAGTAATTGAATTACAGACGATTATATTATACATGCAGGCATGTATATATGCAAAAGAAATAAGAACTGCATCAATGTTAATAAGAGAAAGCTTGAACATAAAATAATCTTTTTATTTACATAGCTTTTTGTAAAAGGTTTGCAGGAGCCGCTCCCGCACAATGTCGACCTATATACAAAATGAAGCCAAAAGAGAAGAAAAATATAAAAAGGGCTATAGAACCATCCCTAGTGGTGCTTTCCCCCTTTTTAATTCCTTTCCTTTATGGAGGAAGGAGACTTTCACTTCGAGTCATCGCCCTCCTATGGTGGTGAAAGGCGACTCTTAGGGTCTTCCTCCCAATTGAAATCGCTGTTAGAATTAGTGCAAGGTTTAGGAGTTCTAGCAGAAATGCCAGTAGCTGGAGGATAGAAGTTGGAATTATGAGAGGGGCTTTTTTTGTGCCAGGCTCTTGTTTAATCTTGATTTTGGAGATGTCGATCTTTATTTTGTCCACCATTGGTGTAATTTCAGGACCCTTTGCGCTGGTAATTGTCACTTCTTCGTCCAGAGATTTGTGAGGTGAATGTTATAGTGGGAGAACTAGGGTAGTGAATGTTATAGTGATACCAGTAGAGGTAGTCGTGATGGCGCTTAGGCCTAATTGAACTTTCTCGAAGAGTGGGAAGACAAAAGATATACCTTGAGAAGTCGTGTGTCATCTGAAGGAGATTTAGTGATTTCTCCTTCTTCTAGAGATTTGTAAGGTGAAGATATGATAAGTGGATCAGTTGGAGGAAAGAGAGCTGGGGTATCAGGCTTATATCCCCCCGAGGTGATGATGTCGAGAGTTGTAGATGTAGGTGTCTCAGTTATGACAACCTTCGAAGTGGTTACCACAAAAGTAGTGATGTCTACTGACGGCTCCTTAGGAGTTAAAGTGCAGAAGTCCACATGATCCAACAAGCTGGGACCAGTGTGGGCCTCAGTAGGTGCCTACTCTATGACCACTGCCTCTGCTGCCTGGATTTTCTTGCTCTTTTATAAGGCCACCAATTCATTTTCGTCCAAGAATATTTTCCTCAGAACCTCCTCGTCGACGTCATGGCCATGGCTCTTGGACCTTCGTAGGATTTCCTTCCAAGCATTAGCATGTGTTTTAGGATATCTATTTCTAAGCCACTTTAGATTCTCCATTTCTATCATGTTGGCAAAGAATAAGAGAAGAGTAGCTTCCATCTCTTCCTCGGTTTTGGTAGCTTTTTCTTTGGGCTCTTCATTCCTATGCAGTTAAAGTGCTTAACGGTTCTATAGAGGTGGAGGTACAAAAAGTTATAGCGGGGATAAATTGGGTATATAGCAAAAATTAGCGGAGGTGTAGGAAGCCTCCTTAGATATAAAGACGAATATTTAAAGTTAATTTATTCTCATTCTTACATCAATTGTGTAGAAAAAATATTGTTTAATCTTATATAATAAAACCGAAGAATGTCATGATTTATGTAGTCCAAATTTGATGACTATAATAGATTTCACGTATATTAAGCACTTATGCCTTAAAATTAAGTCTTTACCCTAACTTTGTTGATTTGGTTTAAAAGCAAACTATGTTCCATATATTTTCTGACCACTATACTAGAAGGGTTATTAAGGGAAAAAGAAGCAACTAGGCCAATGAGAGCATATAGAAGCATTGAAATGAAAAGAGTTACCAAGCCTCTAGTAGTGTCGTATCGATGAAGTATCGAGACTATAGTTTTAACAGTATTGAGCCACTAATACAAAGACAATTGTCGATCTTCTACTCAAGAGTTAAACAGCTTAAATGAATAAGTGAATGCTTGGAGTTATCGAGCTACAAGAGTTGTCGAGCTTGAAGCAGTGAGGTTATCAAGCCTTTGCAACCATAGAAGGTGATGTCGAGTCTTTGCAACCATAAGAGCTATCAAACATCTAAAGTAGGATGCGGTAGCGAGCCTCTACAAGAAAATGTTGTCGATTTTACAAAAGGAAAGTTGCCGAGCTAGGGCACTGTAAACAATCAGCAAGTCACAATAAAAGCAAGGATATCGAGTCACTAATGTAAGATTACTATCAAGTCGATAGTTATCGAGTCCTTATAGAGGATAGTTATCAAGTCAATAGCTGTTGAGTTTACTAAAACTTAGGGGAACAAAAGATATCCAACTTCTATAGAACCTAAGTTGTTAAGCTTAAAGATAGCAAGGTTGTCAAAGATGTAAAAAGGGGTGTCGTGCTTTTAAAAATGGTGAGTTTCTATGATGGCGGAAGGGATGTCGAGCCTTTATAACACAGGGTATTGTCAAGCATGTAACAAAGGAAGGATATCCTGCCACTAGAAGATGTCGAGCATCTAATTACAAGGGAAGGTTACCGAGTTTCTGCAAGGAAGACTGTATTATCAAGCCTCTACAAGCAAGTGATGCCAAGTCTCTACAATGGAAGTATTACCAAAATGGAGCTAGTAGAGCCCTCAAATTCTAAGTTAAGATACGTGTCAATCATCCCGTATGATTGACAGCCCTATAAATAGGACCCCCTCCACTACTTAAAGTGGGGTGATTTACTTTCTTTCTCTACTTCTTAATTACAATTTGTAACCCTAAATCAATTTGGGGATTTCTAGAGCCAATTGTAAAACTTAGACTTTTTGCAAATAAGGACTTGGCTATTTAACTCTACATAGCATATTTCCTTTGTACTTGCCTAATTAGCCATTTGTGTCGATGGACATGCATGTGATTTTATCTTTGGACTTGGACTCGAACTTGGACTTGCATATTATTAATTTGCACAAGGCCACTTAAGCCCTTGTTCAAATTGAACTTGAATTGACCTTGCATATTGACTGTTATGCCCATTGACATAAGAACAAAGGACCATTGTATATTTATGTAACTTGCCTATCTTACCATTGCACGTATGATGTGAACTTATGAACAACTCCATGAATGTTTTTGTACTTGGGAATATCAATTGAATTTTTTTAAATAATATCTCTCTGTATTACATCATCGGTGTTGAGCCAAATTCTGGTTCAACATTTTTGGCGAAGGGGGGCTCAAACCTCCATCTCATCATTTCTTTACTTTAAAACTAACTAAGTGGAACTTTATTTCATGAAAATGGCGAGGACCAAGAAAGTTAATGTTCTGAATGAAGAAGTTATACAACAGATAGCCTTGGAGAATAATGTCACTCCAAACTTCAATTTGGAGAATACAGAGATTGGACAACCTTCAATCCTGACATAGCCTACAGGCAGTTAAGCTAAAATTCAAGACTTAACAAGGCAAATTATAGTTATGCAAGAGCTTCTTGTGAAAGTTTTTTCTCAAAAAGCTTCTAAGACAACAAAGCTTACCGAAGGGGGAGAAGAAGTGGAATCTCCACGGCGAAATCTAGACACCTCAATGCTCAAAAGTAAAGATAAAGGTAAAAGTGTCGTGGGCTCACAAAGAAAGAGAGAAACCCAAGATGAAGGACCAGCAATGTATTCTCCAAGATCGCAAGCAAAAGAAGACAACAAGGCTAAGATGAACCATCAAAAGGTGAACCAAGAAAGGCTAGCAGGAAGATCTCTCAAGCAATCAGATAGCTCAATCTTATATAAAGAATATAAGCCTTACATAGGGAACTATCATGATGATGAAACCTACCTAAAGGACATGGCCAACAAAATGGTGAAGGATATGCTTGACCTTAAGGGAAAGAGGACCCTTGATCCAAGGGTTAATAATAATTTTTGGGAAGCTCCTTTTACAGAGAAGATAATGTCTTTCAAAATCCCATCGCATATTAAAATCCCTTCACTAAAGTATGATGGAACTACTAATCCCGACGATCATCTTTTGGCTTTCGAAAGCCAAATGGACATGGATAGCACTTCTGGGGAAAATTGTTGTAGGGTCTTCCCTACAACTTTTCATGGAGCAGCTGCCAAATGTATAGGCACTACCGATAAAAGATCATCTACTCTTGGGAGCAATTTTCTTATGAATTTTCTTCACGGTTTGTATATGCAAAGACCCTACCATATATTCCAGTGTGATAGCTAATGTTAAGAAAAGGCTAGGGGAATTGCTTGACGAATATCTAAGGAGATTCAATACAGAAGCACTAAAAGCAGAAAATATGTACGATGGGGAGAAGCTGATGGCAGTACGCTCGGGGATAATTGAGCAAACTATTTTCTGGAAAGAGCTCTATGTTCACAGGTGTAGAGTTCTGCATGACTTCAATTTCCAGGCTGATAAATTCATTTGCATGGATGAAATGTACCATGCTACGAAAAGGTATCAACTAAAGAAAGAAGGAGGAAAGTTCAGTTCCGATCACCCCGACAAAAAGCCAAAATGGGATGAAAGTAGAAGTGGAAGATGGAAGGAGATCCCCAAATCCAATTATGTAGATTTGAACAAACCAATCTCCTACATTTTTGTTGTGGCCAAAGACGATGCTTCCTATAAGGTAAGAAACCATCCTGAACCTAAGAGTGGGGAGATTATTGTGCCTACCACAAAGACAATGGGCATATGATTGACGAATGTCGCGTCTTGGCAGGTATAATTCAGAATATGACCAGGTCAGGATCCCTGAAGGAGTTCATTAAGGAAACTCAAAAGTCTTCCCATTTTGAGGGGAATAGTCATAGGCTTCCGAGCAACACTTTTAAATTTGTAGAGAATGATTCCCAACAAGACATTATTCCACCTGTTAATCACATAGCTGTCATTCACGGAGGTCCCTACATCGTTGGAAGTAGCAAAGGGGCTAAGAGCATATATGTAAGAGAAGTAAAAGATGGAATCTACTCCATCCAGAAAGAGCAACCATTCAAGAATTGCAGATCTCAACTCCAAATGCCTAACTTGACAATAACTCAATAAGAACTAAGGGAGTCCATCACCCACATAATGATCCACTAATGATAACAGCTCAAATTGGGCTCTTTAAAGTGACAAAGATCTTGGTAGACGCCGGAAGTGCAATAAATGTCATTTTCAAACACACATTTGACTAGATGAATATTCCAGAGGGGAAGTTGGAACCAAGCCGTGAGCCCATCTTTGGGTTTAATAATAAAGTTTCTACTCCAATGTGGTAGATAAAGATCTTTTTGCAAATGGGCATTTCCCCATACTCTAGAACCTTTGAAATATCTAATGGTGAAGTTCTTAACTAAAAATGGCTAGGGAACCATAAGAAGAGAGTAGTTTAGTTGTCGAGAACTATGTTTTGCTATGCTCCAACAATTTAATAAAGATGGCATTTCTTGTTACAACTTGGAGAAAGTAAATTGAACAAAACTAAAACTGAGAAGCCCCTGAGTGGTAGTTTTTCAAGACTACTATCCATGGCAAATAAACAGGTAGAAGTAGTTAAAAATCTCGTGAATCTGCTAAAAAATTCAACTTCTCAGAAAGAAAAAGAAAGCGAAAAGAAGCAAAACAAATGACCAATGAAATAGAGGGTGAAGAAATCATCACTGAATTAGATTGTAGAAGTGAGCAAGAAAGAATGAAATCTGCCGAAGATCTAGAAGTAGTAAGCTTAGATTTGCTTGATCCAACCAAAACAGTAAAAATTGGAAAAGAACTAGGTGATAATCTTAGAAGAGAGCTTTTCCAATTCCTCCAATCTAGAAAATATGTATTTTCCTGGACTCACTCAGACATAGTCAGATAGACCAAACAATTATGAGCCATACAATAAATATAGATCCAAGTATAATTCTTGTTCGACAAAATAAAAGGCAGTTTGATAAAATTTGAGCTAATGCATCGAAGAAAGAAGTTAAAAGACTATCTGAGAATGGGTTCATTAGAGAAGTGCTCTACCCCAAATGGTTGCCTAATCATGTACTAGTTAAAATGTCTAATGGAAAATGAAGAACGTGAGTCGATTATACCGATCTGAATAAGGCATGCCACAAAGATTGTTATCCTTTACCTAAAATGGATCAATTGGTTGATGTCACGAATGAACATAAGCTGTTATGTTTTATGAATGCATACTTAGGATAAATAAAATCCCCATGTTCAGATGAAGAGAACACAAATTTCATAATGGACCAGGGGACTTACTACTATAGAGTTATGCCCTTAGGGATAAAAAATGCAGGAGCTACATATTAAAGGTTAGTAAACAGAATGTTTAAGGAATAAATCAGAAGAAACATGGAAGTGTACATAGATGATGTGCTAGTTAAGTCCCAAGAGGAAATTAACCACTTGAAAGATCTTAAATAAATGTTTGGAGTACTAAGAAAATGCAAATTGAAACTGAATCCGCAAAAATGCTCTTCTGGAATATGATTTGAGAAATTTCTAGGATATATCGTCAATACTAGAGGAATTAAGGTCAATCCTGACCAAATCAAAGAAATTAAGGACATGGCAGAGCCAAAAACAAGTAAATATGTGTGTTGGCGTCAAAATTGGCCACCAACACCCAATTATGTAAAAGTACCAATATTCAATCCAATCACAAAAATATGAAGAAAAATAAATGAAGAACAAAATTAAAAAATCGAAAAGCAAGTAAAAAGAGATAAGATTTATAGTGGTTCTGCTAACTCCGGCTTACGTCCACTCTGAAATAATCCTTTTAATTATACTGAAGTTTGTTTACAGTTACAATCTGAAATTCAAGAATAAAAATTGGCAGAGTGTAGCCTAGGTTAAAGATAAAGAAAAGCAGAAAGAAGATCCTTTTTCTGACGCTATGCTTGCTGCATTTATAAGGGAAGACGTGCACGGATCGGGCTGAAATTTTAATAGAAGGTTCGGGAGACCAAGACGAGGCCACCCAAAAATTTCTAGGCCCATTAGGGTCCACAATAGGGATCGGTACCGATACATATTAGTGTGTCCAAATGGGCTGCGATCCTTATTAGGGGTGCCCCATGATGTTAGCTACCTGCTTCCCAAATTTCGTGCAATTCCTACGTATGGTTTGTGAGATATCGCATTTCCCGTGAAGTAGTGTTGTTTGAATTCTGATTTGTGTTGATCCCTCCAATCTCTTCCAAATGCCATGCGATCCCTAGGGAGCTTCTCCATGTTTTATTATGCTTAACCTTCAAGTTTCATGCCAATTGGATTAGTAGAACCCGATTCATTGATCAATCTTTGTTGCAATAGGTTGTGAAGGCTGATTATAGTCGATCCCTATGGAGGGATAGGTACCGATCCCTCCAACTAGCTCCAAATGATATGCGATCCCTATGAGGTGTTCCATATGTTGTAACTAGCTTGTCCTCCAAGTTTCATGTCAATTAGATGTGTAGATGTTCATATATTGACCAATCACTACTAGAATTGAATATAGTAGATCCCTATAAGGGAAGAGTATCGATCCCTATGGAGGGATCAGTACCGATCCCTTTAAGTTGCATGTTTTGGGGTGCGATCCCTAGGGTGAACTTTTTAGAGTCTCCTCTTCCTACTCGTAAAGTTTCACTTCAATCTCTCTTGTGGTTGTTGAGTTATTAATTGTTTTCTATCGAAATGCACTTGCTCCTATGTGTTGAACCATATTCCATACTTCAAACATTCTGCCTTGCATATCTATCAATTCCATTCAATCTCGACTTCATGTTATTATCTGTACTTGATTTATGGGTCCCATAATCATCACTCTAGACGCATCGGCCTCAATAATCGTGAAGTCTGTTGGGTTAAATCGGCCTGTATACTGCCTTGGCAAAAGGTGAGTTAACACTTTTCCCCCCAAAACATGCCTTGCGATAGGAAGGTATGTTTTGAATTACTGTAAATCCTAAATCCATGATCCATTGGTAGCCATATTTTCCAATCCAAAATCCAATCCGTTGCCAATCCAAATCTACGGTCTCTCCGGATCGTTGGTGAAATCCATGACAGTTCCGGTCGATATCCAATTCCGAATACATTCCAAATCCTCCGCCGAATCCATATCTATCCAAAGCTAATAGCCAAATCCGTGATCTTACCGGATCATTCACCAAATCCAAAGCTTCGATCTCACCGGATTCTTGCTAAACACAATCCATATTCGGACCTGAGTAAGTCGATCCATCGTGTTCGAGTGAAGCGACTTACCTCTTGCCAAGCATAGTTCATGCCTGACGACCTTGACCTCTCCGGATCCTTGCCGAGCACAATCCATACTCGATGACCTGAGTAGGCTAATCCATCGCGTTCGAGCAAAGAAATCTACCCCTTGCTAGGCATAGTCCATGCCTGATGACCTTGTTCTCTTCGGATCCTTGCCGAGAACAATCCATACTCGACGACCTAAGTAGGCCGATCCATCGCTTTCGAGTGAAGTGACCTACCCCTTGCCACACACAGTCCATACCTGATGACCTGTGCTATCTATTAGAATGATCCAAATTTAAACATTCCTAAGTCCATTTACCAAAATATAAAATTAGAGTCCGTACAACCAATAAACCAGAGTTCAAAGCAAACAAGAAGAAAAAATAAGAAAAATAAAAACTAATTTTACAAACCCGAGCACTACGGTTCATCATCATCTCAGAGCATGCCTAGGGACCATCCTCGATCTCGTACATGGTAAGTGACATAGTCGTCCTCTTGCGGAGTTTGTTACTTATTCCATGCCATCCTGATCAATTGATGACAAGTTGATAATGATGCCTTGATCTAGTGCCATTTTCATTCGAGGTGACGGTGGTTGTTCCTGTTCCACCGCCGCAGCCCAAGTCCTTACGTATTGTTGTAACTGACCATTCCTCACGTGTTCTTCAATGATATCCTTTAAATGCTTGCAGTCATTTATATTATGCCTATCTAGCTCATGGAATAGGTAGTGCTTTCATAATGTTTGTTCGCGTTCGGAGGGTTCCCTCCTTGCCGGCCTTCGATATGGAAGGTACCCTTTCAGATATATATGTTCTATGGTTTCATTCAATTCCAAGTAAGAAGAGAATTTGGTTTCCCCCCTCTGTTGCTTCAATCCATCAAAGCTATTATCCATGTTCCATTTACCCTTGTCCTTTCCTAAGCTTTCACCGGGCGGTTCTCCACCCCATACCGTATTAACTTCCATTGCCTCTTTATCAGCTTTCGCATTCTCTTTTCATAGAAACCTCTTTGCTAAATGGTAGGATTCCACGATATCCATCGGTGGATCTCGTATCAGTGATATCTTAAAATCTGAATTATCTGCAACTCTTGACACTGCTACCATCAAAACCATCGATGGATCTGGTCGATCCACCGAAACAACTACTGCATTGAACCTAGTTAAGAAATTCTTGAGTGATTATCCTGCCCACTACTTTACTGATGTCTGTGTCATCACATTCTTGGGTCTTGTAATGTGAACCCGAAACTTCTTCATAAATCTTTCGACCAATTCTGTCCATGTGCTAATAGAACCACTCTCTAACTGTCTGAACCATAGCGCGGCTACATCCGTTAAGTACATGGGGAAGTATCATACCAGGACTTCTTCCGAAGCCTCCAGTACTTCCATGTGGTGTATATACCTCATCATATGCATAATTGGATTCAACTTTCTATCATAAGCTTCCAATGTTGGTAGTTTGAATTCTGGTGGATTACTAGCATTCTTGATATTAGAAGCGAATGGACTTCTATTTACATCCTCCAGACCCATGTTCACTAATCCTCCACGCATAGCTCGTCTGATCATCTCTACAAACCTATCATCATCTTCCAGTAGTAGTCTCCTATCACCATGTCCAAGCTGCCCCCCGAGTCTATGAGGGCATTCTGGAACGTATTCCTCTAGACCTTCATCCAAATTCCGATTCGCACCAAGCTCCATGGAATTGACTGCAAATCCTCCGGCATCACGATCGAACAGACCCGGGGGCATGCCCCCATGTATTTGGGGATCGATGCTGATCCATCTAAGATGGTCGGGGACTGCCCCGGCTGCTCTATTTCACTCCTTTGTTCAATAGCTCCATCTCTATGCTCCCTGTTATGATTTCCAACGAATCTTGTCGTCTCAACTCCTTGATCCATAGCTCTAGTAGTCCCTATCATTCTAACTCCTTGGTGTTGCATTCCAGTAGCTCCTATGGCCCTAGCCTGTCCAATCTATTAGAGTAGATTCTACATCATCTCCTTCTATCTTTTCAGCATCCATTCCTGCATAGTGTCCATCATTGTTCCCATTTCATCTCTGGTGATGTAGATAGATGTTTAATTAGCTCCAACTCCTGAGGAAGCCTCGTGACTCCCTTCATGATGGCTCCTATCCGCTGCTTGTCTCCTTGTTGATTGTCTCACCATTGCTCCAAATCCAAGCTCTCTAACTGTTTCTAAATCTGAATTCCAAATCCGTGGGGACTAGCTTTCTTAGTGGAAGCACCAAAATATCGGCGTCAAAATTGGCCACCAACACCTAGTTATGTAATAGTACCAATATTCAATCCAATCACAGAAATATGAAGAGAAATAAATAAAGAATAAAATTAAAATAATCAAAAAGCAAGTAAAAAGAGACAAGATTAATAGTGGTTCGGCTAACTCCTGCCTACGTCCACTCCCAAATAATCCTTTTTATTATACTGAAGTTTGTTTACAGTTACAATTCGAAATTCAAAAATAAAAATTTGGTAGAGTGTAGCCTAGGTTAAAGATAAAGAGAAGCAGAAAGAAGATCATTTTTCTAACACCATGCCTGATGTATTTATAAGGGAAGACGTGTACAGATCGGGCAGAAATTTTGACAGAAGGTTTGGGAGACCAAGACGAGGCCACCCAAAAATTTCCAGGTCCATTGGGGCCTACAGTAGGGATCAGTTCTGATCTCTATTATTGCGTATAAATGGCTGCGATCCCTATGAGGTGTGCCCCATGGTGTTAGCTACGTGCTCCTTAAATTTCGTGAAATTCCGACGTACGGTTTGTGAGATATTGCATTTTTCGTGAAGTAGTGTTGCTTATATTCTGATTTATGCCGATCCCTCCAATCTCTTCCAAATTCCATGCGATCCCTAGGGGAGCTTCTCCATGTTTTATTATGCTTAGTCTTCAAGTTTCACGCTAATTGGATTAGTAGAACTCGAGTTATTGATCAATCTTTGTTGCAATAGGTTGTGAAGGCTGATTATAGCCGATCCCTATGGAGGGATAGGTACTGATCCCTCCAACTTGCTCCAAATGATATGCGATCCCTATGGGGTGTTCCACATGTTGTAACTAGCTTGTCCTTTAAGTTTCATGCCAATTGGATGTGTAGATGTTGAGATATTGACCAATAACTGCTAGAATTGAATATTGTAGATCCCTATAAGGGAAGAGTACCGATCCCTTCAAGTTGCATGTTTTGGGGTGAGATCCCTAGGGTGAACTTCCTAGGGTCCCTTCTTCCTACTCGTAGAGTTTCACTTCGATCCCTCTTGTAGTTGTTGAGTTATTAATTGTTTTCTATCGAAATGTACTTGCTCCTATGTGTTGAACCATATTCCATACTTCGAACATTCTGCCTTGCATATCTATCAATTCCATTCAATCTCGATTTCATGTTATTATCTGTACTTGATTTTTAGGTCCCACAATCGTCACTCTAGACTCATCGGTCTCGATAATTGTGAAGTTGTTGGGTTAAATCCGCCTGTGTACTGCTTTGGCAAAAGGTGAGCTAACAATGTGATGAGCCTAAATGGAAAGGTGGCAGCTTTAAATAGATTTTAGTAAATTCTGCAAGAGCACAGGTGTGGAGTATGCAGGTCGTACACAGGGAATTGTGTTTTAAAACATTTGAAATCCATATTTCAATTTTAGGCGTGTTAAAAGAATTTGATGGTGGTTTTGCACAGATAAAAAAACAATAATATACTACGAATCGATTTCGGATCAAATCGAAATCGCAAATCAAAATATAAAATTGTAAAGAGCCATCAAACTGAAATTCCAAATTTCACTTAAACTAATCAATGAAATTTGTTGTAGAAGTCGGAGCAGAACTAAAAAGTGCTGAAAGGGAAATAAACAGAGTAAACAACTGAAATTAAAATGAACTGAATTTACTAAATAACTGATATGAATACCGAAAAGAACTAAGAACAAGAATAAATAAACTGCTAAAACCAATTAACAATTCTATGCATTCTGTCCGAAAATAAAAATCTTGCTGAAAATAAACTAAACTAGAAGAAGAATGTTGGAGGTCGAGAGGGCCCATTTCTGCGTTGCTTTCTGTCTGCATATAAAGATTTTCAACCCCAAAATGTCAGCTCATGCTCTTCCAAAATGAATGGGTCCACATAATACTTGCTACTGAAAATATATGTACTGACTTTTTCATGCTTTGAGTTTTTCAAAGCTTCAATTAGTGACAAAATAATGTGGCCACATGGCCATTGTTTTGAGTGATAATCACATAACCTTGCTTTGAAATTAATATATGCTTGAGCTTTGAAAATAGGATAGAACAAAATGTGAGCTGCTACCCCTTGATTGGTCCCACGTTACTTGAAAATGTGACCATGTTTCTTTGACCAGGTCCATATATCCATGCCTTGAGAATAATATGTTATGAATTGAAGTGTAGATAGATTATGCTGCTTGAATATTAAATGGATCCTAATTATACACATGAGCTACTTCCTTGAATTGGTCCCATTTTTTACCATGTCGCTTGATTAAAATGTGACCGTGCATTAATGAATTTTTTCATAAATGAGTTGGGCTCTTAGGTGCACTTGAAAATGTTGTTGCATACAAAATAGAACAAAGCATGAAGGTGAGTTGGCATTCTTGAAATGATATGTGTTTTTGCTTTGATTTATTCGATGCTCAAAATGTTGTACTTTTTGCTGCGTGTCTTCTGAACCAATGGACGCCACAACCGATTAATTTCAACATTGCATTTCGAAATCTACAATCTGCAAAAGCATAATAAAATACCCGTATAATACCGTTTTATTAAATAAAAATATGTGAAATGAACGGTTTGAAATGCTGAAAAATACGATCATCGGCAAAGCCAAAAACAAGTAAATATGTGATGACCCTAAATGGAAGGGTGGCAGCTTTAAACAAATTTATCTCTAAAGTCACTGATAAGTGCATTCCTTTCTTTGATGTGGTTGAGAAAAAAAGAACTTTGAATTGGGAGAAGATTGCCAAAAGGCCTTTAGAGAATTAAAAGACCATCTTGAAAAACCTCCATTCTTACCTAGTCCTATAAAAGGAGAGTACTTGTACCTTTACATGGCAGTCTTTGAACATGCATTAAGTTCAGTTCTAGTAAGAGAAGAAAATAAAACTCAACTGCCGGTGTACTATACTAGTAAAAGGCTTAAAGAGGCAGAAATTAGATATCCAGTTATAAAAAAGTTGCCATATTGTCTAATTCTCACTGCTTGAAAACTAAGAGCCAACTTTCAGGCGCACCCAATCAAGGTCTTAGCTAATTTTCCACTTAAAAGAATCTTCAGTAAACCTGAGATGTCAAGAAGGCTAGTAAAATGGGGAATAGAGCTTAGTCGATATGAGATTGAATTCCAGTCCCGAGTGGCAATAAAAGGGCAAGCTCTGGCTGATTTTGTTAATGAATGCATAAGGTTTATTGAAGAACAATCAGAAATGGAAAATGATTTGAAACCAAAATGGCAACCGTTTGTTGATGGAGCCTCAAACGAGCAAGGGGCTGGTGTGGGATGTATAATCATCACTCCTGATGGACATTGATTACACTATGCAATGAAGTTGGGTTTTTCCGCTACCAATAACATGGCTGAATATGAATCAATGGCAGCAGGATTTACCTTAGCTCTTCAGTTAAAAATCCCGAGGATTGAAATTTTCAGTGATTCCCAATTAACAATCAGCTGAATCAAACTCATCAAATAAGGGATGCAAGATTGATCCTTTATGTTAAAAAGATACTACAAACATTAGCCCAGTTTAGAGATTTTTCGATACACTTAGTATCCAGAGGGAGGAATTCTCAAGCTGACTTTTGGCCAAGTCAGCTAGCTCGCGAGGAGCCCCACAAACTCGAATTATGCTAGTAAGCTTTCAACAAGATCCTAGCATTGAGGAAAAAACCTCTGAACTAAAAAATGAAACTATGGTGTTAGCGAGATCCTACGCTCGTACAGACGCTGAAAAAGAAAATGAACCAGGAAGTAGTAATGATGGAAACTAATAAAGAACCATTCGTATGGAAATAAGTAGTTAATATGAGAACAATTGGATGACACTCATTGATGAATACTTGGTGGAAAGAAAACTACTAACTGATAAAAGAGAAGCTAAGAGGATAAGGACCAAACACCAACTTTTACCAAGTTGAGTAGAATACTTTTTATACGAAAGGATATTTGCCCCCTTATTTGAGCTATGTTAGTCCATATAATGGCTTGAAATTGTTAAAAGAAGCCCATGAGGGGTTCTACAGGGATCATTCTAATGACATGAAGTTAGCCAAAAAGGTTACGAGACAATGATTTTATTGGTCTCATATGAAAATTGATGTTGTGAATTATATAAAGAGATGAGAAAAGTGTCAGAGATTTTCAACAATCTACATATACCACCAAATGGGTTAACTCCAATCTTAAGTCAATGTGTGGAGAATCGACTTAATGAGACCATTGCCTATATCAAAAGGCAGAGCCAAGTTTGTAGTAGTAGTCATCGGCTACTTTAACAAGTGGCTAGAGACAGAACCATTGCCAAATATAATGTTGGAAAAAGTGCTGAAGTTTGTGATCAAGAACATAGTCACCTAATTTGGAAAACCGAATAAGATAATATCTGATAATGGGACCCAATTTGAAAGTGAAGAATTCACAAGATTCTGTAATAAGAATGGGGTAGCCAAAAGATTTTAATCGGTAGCCTATCCTAAGGCTAATGGAGCCATAGAAGCCGCCAACAAAACCATTAAGATTATCCTCAAGAAATTGCTAGAAAAAGCAAAAGAAAATTGGGTAGAAGAACTACTACTTGTGTTCTGGGCACATCGAACTTCTACTAAGACTGCAACATGATATACTCCCATTTCTTGGACATATGGATGTGACGCAATGCTTCCAGTCAAAGTTAAAATACCATCCCATCAAAGGACTACATATACCTTTAATCCCAATCAAGAGCTAAAGAAAGAATTCCTAGATTTGATCAATGAACTAAGAGATGAAGCGACCATACCAGCGGCTGAATACCAACAAAGGATATCAAGATACTACAACTCCAAAGTTAATGGGGGATCATTTCAAAAAGGAGATTTGATTCTCTAAAAATTCATGGCAAATACCAAAAATCCAGCAGATGGACCACTCGAACCAAACTGGGCAGTACCCCTTATTATCCAAGAAGCAATTCCACCAGGAACTTATCGACTAAGCTGACCCGATGGTAGTGTAGTAGCAAGAACTTGGAACGTAGAGCATTTAAGACCTTATTTTTCTATAATGGATAAATAAAGAAATTGAGATAAATATATCTATAGAATTGATAATAAAAAGAAATGAAGGAACTCATAAGCTAAAGGGAAAGCCTTTGATCCTACCATAATGGCTGGTCAAATCATTATAAGCCTTTAGTCCTGTCTATAAGGCCTGATCATAGCACCTCCTAGAGGGAGGTTGAAGTAAGCCTCCGGTCCCTCATAAGCTAAAGGGAAAGCCTTTGGTCCCCCCTAAGATGGCCTAGCCTAAGCACCGACCAACAGCCTTCGGTCCCACCTATAAGGCCTGTCCAGAGTGTGGGTTAGACTTTGGTCCAGCTTAAGATGACCTGGCCAGAGCACCAACCAGCCTTCAACCTTGCCTAAAAGGTACAGATAGGGTAACCTTATATAAAGAGGTCTATCAGACAAGTCTAATTCCATCTCAAGGATAGGCCAAAGCAATCTTCTAGAGGAAGTGCAATCAAACACGTTCAATCTTGCCCCAATGCAAAGTTAAAGCATCCTTCAAGGGAAAGGTCATATAGCTTTTCACGCTTATATAATCTCATTCGACAAAGGAAAATCATCAAATTACCATCTAAGAAACCCAGACTGGGGGAAGATATTTACTCTGAAAAACCAGCCAAGGTAATGATATTTAAGAAACAATGATTTGTCTATGAAGCCATTCAACCTAAAAAGATAAGAAGGAAAATTGATCTACATCTTTATCAAATTTGAATGGTTTAACTAAAATTCTGCTGATTCAATAATTATCCCCAAAGTGATTTTCAAAACCATGCTTTCAAAATTTTGGAGTTCAAGAAGAAAACTTTTTTTGCAAATTACTTTAGCATTTACCAAAACAATCAATTTGATAAAGAAATAATTTTTAGTGAAGTTATGGAAGTCCTTATCAGTTACTTTATATTTTCAAAAGAAAACAATTTAAAGAAAAGGTCTCATAAGAAATGAAAGCTGAAAAAACAAGAAGGTACTTGGTTTACACTAAAGTGTAAAAATGCTTCATTTATACAAGGAGGGGGGCAAATGTTATCCACATATTTTATGACTACTATACTAGAAGAGTTTTCAAGGGAAAAAGAAACACTAGTCTAATAGGAGGATATAAAAGCATTGAAAGGAAAAGAGTTACCAAGCCTCCAATAGTGTCGTATCAGAGAAGTACTGAGCCTATATTTTTAACAGTATCGAGCCTCTAATATAAAGTCAATTATCGAGCTTCTACTTAAGAGTTAAACAGCTTAAAGGAATCAGTGGATGCTTGGAGTTATCTAGCTACAAGAGTTGTCGAGCTTGAAGACAGTAAGGTCGTCAAGCCTTTGCAACCATAGGAGGTGGTGTCGAGTCTCTACAACCATAAGGGTTGTCGAGCATCTAAAGTAAGATGTGGTAGTGAGCCTTTATAAGCAATTGTTGTCGAGATTACAAAAGGCCAGTTGCTGAGCTAGGGCGCTGTATACAATCAGTAGGTCACAATAAAAGCAAGGATATTGAGTCACTAATGTAAGATAGCTATCAAGTCGATAGCTATCTTGTCCCTAAATAAAAGATAGCTATCAAGTCGATAGTTGTTGAGTTTACTACAAACTTAGGGGAACAAGAGATATTGAGCTTCTATAGCGCAAAAGTTGTTGAGTTTAAAGATAGAGGGGTTGTCAAAGATGTAAAAAGGAGTGTCGAGTTTCTAAAAGATAGCGAGTTTCTACGATGGCAGAAGGGATCCCGAGCCTCTACAGCATAGGGTGTTGTCAAGCATGTAACAAAGGAAGGATTTCGCACTACTAGAAGATTTCGAGCATCTAATTACAAGGGAAGGTTGCTGAGTTTCTGCAAGAAAGACTGTATTATCGAGCCTCTACAAGTAAGTGTTGTCGAGTCTCTACAAAGGAAGTGTTACCAAAATGGAGCTAGCGGAGCCCTCAAATTCCAAGCTAAGACACGTGTTAATCATCCGGCATGATTGACACCCATATAAATAGGACCCCCTCCGCCACTTAAAGAGGGGCAATTTAATTTCTTTCTCTACTTCTCAATTACAAGTTGTAACCCTAAACCAACTTGGGGATTTCTAGAGCTAATTGTAACTCTTGGACTTTTTGCAAATAAGGACTTGGATATTTAACTTTGCATAGCATATTTCCTTTGTACTTGCCTAATTGGCCATTTGTGTTAATGGACATGCATATGATTTTATCTTTGGACTTGGTCTCGAGCTTGAACTTGCATATTATTAATTTATGCAAGGCTACTTAAGCCTTTTTTCAAATTGAATATGAATTGACCTTGCATATTGACCGTTATGCCCATTGACATAAAAACAGAGGACCGTTATATATTTATGTGATTTGCCTATCTTACTCTTGCACATATGATTTGAACTTATGAACAACTTCATAAATGTATTAGTACTTAGGAATATCAATTGAACATTTTCAAATAATATCTCTTAGCATGACATCTTGGGTGTTGAGCTAAATTCTGGTTCAACATAAATAAATCAAATCAACCTTTTTATGTTAATTTTTCTAAAATGAGTTCTAAAAAGCCTTGATTTAGCGAATATAGTGGAAAATAGTGGGGCTTAAAACAAATTTACTATTTAATAGCACTAAATTGAAAAAGCATAGTAGTCAAAGTGTGCTATGCACTATAATGGGGATTTTGTGGGGCTTTAGCTTCATTCTCCATTTTTATGTCTGCTAGTTTAACTTGAAATAGTTCTTTGGATTCTTTTTTGGCTTTTATGTTGGCCTTGAGTTTCAATACCTCAGGCTAAAGCATTGCATATTGATCTTCTTTCACTTTGATCTTTTTCTTTAGCTCAACATTGGTTGCGTGTGCGATCTTCAACTGTGAATTTATAACTAGGGTCTCTTACATGTGAACCCTAGATAGCTCATCGATTCTTTCTTGTGAGTCCTTGATTGATTTTAATTTTGTCATCTCTTACCTTTGTGATTGCAGCTACTTCTCGTTTATAGTCCTTGTATATTCTATTATAGTCAGTCCTCTCCATGTTGAACGAACAGATGATCAACTGATTAGCCCAGCTGAAGTCAGAGAGGCCTTTCGTGAGCTTTTTCCACTCAAACAGTTTCTCCATCACCTCCTCATGGCTTGCAACGCCTTCTTTAGCATAGCTACGAGATAAGTCCTTGAAGTTGCAATCAAACAACCCCCCCCTCAAGGTAGTAACCAGGCAGAGTTTCCTGCATCCTGGTTGTGACAATGGTGGATTGGCCTTTGGATTGGGAGGAGGAGTAGCGTAGTGAGAAAAAAATTCTTTACTGGCCCTATGAGATTGCAGATTGAGCAGGGCCAATGACTTTGGATTGAGAGGGAGCTGAGGTTTTAGTTTTGATAGATCGATTTAACGGAGGAGGGACATGATAGGAAGATTGTTGGTGCTGTAAAGGTTAAGTCTATAGGAGTTGTTGACGGTGTGAATTAAAGTCGCGCCCAGGGCAGTCGTGTGGTTCCCTTTTCTCCTCATGATGACACTCCCTTTATTCAGCATCATGATTTTCATGTTCCTTCCTCCTTTTCCTTTTAGTGTTTGACTCTTAAAATGAGCCATGATGTTGATAGTAGGATTCAGGAGCTAAAAAGTGGTATTGGTCAACACCTACATGAAGTGTTTCCATACATTGTCTCCCCATTGTACTTGAAAAGAAAAATATTTATGTCAGAACCGAGGCACTAGATTAAGAACGAGTGCGAAATGTTTCTGATCATGATCCTAGAAGTGTTCGAAATGCCGACGACTACTAGGTAACCTATGGACCGTGTTCAGGGAGGGTCCAATGATGGAGTTTCATCACCCTCGGGGGTCGCAAGAATATCTCCTGATGGAAAGCTGAATTCACAGAGGCTGGTGTTAAAGATATCCTCAAAATTTAACCTGTCAAAAGGGAAGTTGTAGAAAGTCTCGATGTTATGTAGAAAGCCAAAGATGTTTCCAAATGCACCAGTTCAAGGGGTTGACTCCTTGACGGGATCAAGGTGTGGCTCAAGTGTAAGAGATGAAGATTTGCTCACTAATCATTATGGCTTTGAAGAATAAGCAACCATTGTAACGACCCGATATTTTCAACCATTCGCATCCGTACATGTCGGATTTGAATTGCTCAAAATATCAGATTGTTAATTTAAATTTGGCAAAACTCAGCATATACAGTAAATAAAATAATCACAGATCACGGACACAGAGTAATATAACAACAATGCAACGGAAACAAAAGAATAGTAGTTCATGAAGCTACTATATATATATAACAGAGTTAAACAAGATACAACAGAAGTCTCGAATACAATAGCCAAATACAAGATCAGAATACATCGCTGGAATCAACAGAATATCTGAAAGCTGGATAGATAGCTGGATCTCCAAGCGAAGCTCCAACTCCAAAGGTGAGTCTCGAATACTGGTACACTCAGTCTGACCCGAGCGTAAAGCAAAACACAAAACACTCGAGTCAGGATTAACATTCTTATATCAATAAATCCAACTCAAGTGAAATAACAACTGAAAATACAAGTAACTCAAAGGATGTTGGGATAACCATCCTCTAAGGATCCATTAAACTATCTACTATGTAGTAGTGTACGCTAAGTAGATAATGCCTATCAGTAATATAAAGTATCAAAATAGCGTTAAGGCGTTACCATTATCCCCCTTAACACATTTTATATAAGCATCATAGTCTATACAGCACTGTAAACTCCACCGTAAACTAGTGGGCTATCAGGGAGTACTCCATAGGTATAACACAAAAACAAATCGTAGTGGTCGCGCATAGGGATACAAGTATGACAAGGCACATGAGGCAATACCCAAGGTAGTGAAACTACCATTTGCCTGATCCGGACTGGTGAGAACGCATCGCCGCAACGATCGCAACACCGCGAAACAACACTCCCAATTCAAGGGTGCGCACCAATCAAAAACAGGTAATGAGTAGTTTACGAAGAAGTGTGTCCGTTAGAGGTAGCTAACCTCACTGGCCCGGCACGGCTTCTGTTTAAGTCATTTCCAATTTGACACAAGTGTCAAGGTCATCCATTATCGTTCTCTTTCTTCAAATCCAGCAACGTCATCATTCCAACCACTTTATTCTGGATCACACTCCGCGTATAATAGTTATTAAAGTGGTTTTCGATTTAGACAGAGAGTATGTCCCAAACCGATCTCAGACTCTTTAATAACTACGTAATTATTACACCGATTGGTCATTTAATAAACTTTAAAAATAGTTTATATTTCAAAACCAAAATATCATTGCCATTTCAAAACCATATCAATATGATATCACTTCCATTTCAAAACCAAATACGATATCATTTCCAGTTCAAATATATCCATCTCAAATATATCCATTTACAAATCTTAGTACTTCAAAGTTATAACACTTTCTAAATCAAACACTTTGGAAATCATAATTCTTTGGAAATCAAAATTTAGAAATCATAATGCTTTGGAATCATAACAATTTCCTTCAAACAGTTTAGATATTAATAATAGTATATAAAATAAAATAGTTTACAAAATAAAATAATTTATATAAAATAGTTATAAGTTAAAACAATTTATATTCAAATAATTAGTATATTTAAAATAGTTTATATTAAAAATAGCTATATTAAAAATAGTTTATAAAATAATATAAAATAGTTTTAAATATAATTTAAAATACTATATATAATAAAATAGTTTTCTCAAATTTCACAAATCGATTCAACTCAACTCGGGTTCCAAAATTCAAATTTAATCAAATCTCAAATCATCAATTTCAATTCGATTCAGTTTCTAAATAGACCATTTCAAATTATCAATTTCAAGTACATCTTTGAACCACAAAATAAACCATTTCAATTTCAATATATTTCAAAGCTTTAAATATTCAACATTTCAAAACTAAATTCGATAATTTCATATATATATCAAATTCACTTTACTATTATTTAGTTTTGAAATATTTACTTAATCATTTCAATAACATCTAAATACAACTTCAATTTACAAATTTAAATAAACAAAATATCCCATTTAAATTTATATAAATTTGAAATATTCATTTAAGTCACTTTTAATCAAATTCAAGTTATAAAATATATCTTTGAAATCTCAAATTTAATAAATTTCAAATCAAACTTATTTAAGTAAAATTCTTAAATAAATAACATTTCAAATCAATTTTAAATTTATCTTTCCAACCTGAATCAATATAAATTCTATATTTGAAAATATATATTTTAAATAAATACTTAAACATATTATATATCAACTTTATATAATCAACTTTAATAAATCTTTAAAATCAATATTTATTAAAAACCGTATATTCCTTTTCAAAACCAAAGAAATCATTTTCAAAATATTTATATATAGACCAATGGTGTCTGTATAAAATTTTCTATCCTATTGTCAAGTGATACGGATATTTATCATTTCAATCCGCAATTTAAGTATATACGGGTATATATCTTTTCAACCCGCAATCCCAAATTCAATGTCAATGAAAATCGCTTGGGTTTATCATTTCAACCCATAACGATTTTCTCCTATTCTACAGATCGTTCGGGTATGTATCATTTCAACCCATAGTGAATTCTATATTAACAGGGAACTTGCAGAGTGATAACAGATATGATAATAATAATAACAACAGTAACATGCATATATCATCAGTGATAAATAACAGATAATGGTGTCAGATGTCACAGGTGAACAGATACAGATAATGGCATATATATCACAATGTAAATAACTAGCAGCAGCATATTTAATAAATAAGAACGTTAATCGTGAGTGATTGCTCACCTTTCGAGGCTAGAGGTGAACGAGAATAGGATGAGTTACGAATCCAAAGTAAGGTGAATTGGGCACGAATTTGACGATCAAAGCTGGTAGATAGAATCGATGAAATGAATCAGAATCAGAATCAATGAAGAAAATTGGTATAAGCAAACTTGTATATAAATATATATAACTATTTTTATAAAACCATATTCTAAATTTTTAACGCATATTAAATTAAAACATACATATTTATTTTCACATTAATAATTTAACTTTAATATAAAATAACATCTATATAAATATGAAAACCAAATTCCTATATACTTACACGGTGTATATTTATAACTAACATAAATATACCTTAATATCCATATTATTATAAAACCAATATTTAAATATATACATACTGTAAATAGCCAGATCCTCATATCTATGAACTACCAGATATATTTGTATGGTGCTAAATTTATATGCAAACTATTATACAAACACAACACATACATACACACTGACATATTATAGCTTGGATTGAAAAGAAAAATATAATATAACTTTCTGTCAACAAGTACACATTTTCAACAGCAAGCTATGTCTACATATTTGTAGGCTGTCATATACTTTTGGTAAAATAGAAATCACTAAAGCACATATCAAATCAATACACACACACACACATATATATATATATATATATGCCGGTTTAAAAGCAACCTACTTATATTTCGAAACTTTAACTACTGACCGTATAAATATAAATACTATATATAATAAATTGTTCAAACAAATCCATAATACTGTCAAAACGGTGTAAATAAAATAGACCTTATATACCAATAGAACCATTATAGGCATATACAAATAAATCCAACAGCCTTTATATAAATCAACAAATAAAACTAACACATATATCACTAATTTATAAATATATATATATATATATATAACAATCATATAAAGTATGTAAAACTGCAGTAAACATTTATATATATTTTTTAGTCGAATACATAAAATATAACAAATAGATGTTAAAGATTATATACGTTGCTTCATTTTATCGGCACATTCTTAAAAACCCAATGCATACGCATACAACTTACATATATATATATAT
Organism: Allium fistulosum; assembly: GCA_030737815.1. Taxonomy (NCBI): domain Eukaryota; kingdom Viridiplantae; phylum Streptophyta; class Magnoliopsida; order Asparagales; family Amaryllidaceae; genus Allium; species Allium fistulosum. The sequence continues at coordinate 597,539,203 of CM060908.1, read as the reverse complement.
AAACAACTCAAATATAGGCAGACATATATATATAAAAACTTTGCAACATATCAGTTCGAATTTTTTTTTTCACGTATAAAATTTTCATGCAATATATATATAATTCGCTTTACTATATATGTATGAATATATCAAAATTACTGCAAATTTATATATATAAAAACTTACTTAAACCCATACCCATACAAATACAAACTAAAACAAGCACACAACAAAATATATACGTACTGTAAAATTTTATATATATAACTTTCAAAATTCATATGTATACAAAATCTGACATAATATAAATATTTACCCTTTTTATATAAAAGAGAGGACAGGGGTTGCAAGCAGCTTGGTGGAGGTCGGCTACCATCCGAGCAGCCGCGGTAGAGTGTGGTGATGGCTGCACATCGACAGGAGGGTGGATCTGTGCAGTAGGCGTGGAGATCAGGAGCACGGTGTGGTGGTTGTCGTGGAGGTTGACATGGAGGTTCTGGTGGGTGAGTTGCCAATCTGAGGTGTGAAGGCGGAGTGGTTCGCAACCAAGCTCGAATGGAAGAGAGAGAGGGAGGCGGAGGGTTGCGTGGCGAGTTTCGGCCTGAGGTGGAGCGTGCGGGGAAGTGGAGTGCGCGGCTGGGAAGAAATGAGTTGGCTGCAAACGAGAGGGGTGAGAGGAAGGAGCAGCACACAACACGTAGGTTAGAGGAGATGGTAAACAACAGGTTCTTTTTCTTCTTTTCAATGAACAGGGAAATGACCCAGAGAACAGATTTTGAAAGGAGGTGAGTAGAATTTGAATGAATGCATATAAAAAATGAAATAGCAAATGTTATAAAGTTAACATGGGAAAGTGAGGTGGCAGAGAAAGTGAAAAGAGTGAACAGAGGTAAAAGGCAGTGGGAATGAACTAAGCATCTGAACCAATATGTGTTGGAACCAATGTAGAAAACCAAAAAGTCAAGCACGAGTATATAGGAGATATAAATGCAAACGACTGTTAGATGAAAGGCATTGGAAACCCAAAAGCCCAAATACAAAAACCGGTAAGGTAAACCGTTTGTCGTTTCCACCTCGTACCAAACACCGAATTACAGTGATGAATATACTACGGAGATCAGCATGACGAGACGATCAAAACGGTATACCAATATCAGTGGTACGATGATTATCCTATCAAAATCGATATCGGTACGAAATGCTACTATTTCGTCGAAAATAAGATCGACGGAGCAATAACAGTCAAAATTTGAAGAAACGAACTATGACGTCTTACTCAGAAGATGATTTACAATTTTTCTATAGAAAAATATTCAGATTTGAAAAACATTTTATCATCATCAAATATTAACTGGTATAAATTGAAATAGAATTACACAATAAAATAAACTTTCATATTTTCAGATGAAAATTTACAGTTTGCTATGTTCAATTAGACGTATTTCAAATATTAAATTTTTATTTCAAAATTTTATTTTTTAAAATTTCACGAAAATTCAATTAATCACATTATTAAAATAGCTAAAATTTACGGGTCGTTACAACCATGGTTCCTTCAGGGGATGTCTCCTTAAAGATTCATCTCCACCAACATTATAATCCTCATCTTTATCTTCATTATCCTTATCCTCTCCCTCTTCCTTTCCCTCATACATCTCTTCACCATTGGCTTCTTCTACATTCTCTCCTCCAGTTATCCCTTCCATGCCCAGATTTCCACCTCCTCTGTCTTCCTCCTCCTCTTCTTCACCGAGATTTTTCTCAACTTCTTAACCTTTCAATCTCCTTTGTTCATCATTGTCGGAGTCTCCCATTGGAGTAGAAGGACCTATAGCGACTCATGCCACTTTGGTAGGAACTGGATTAAGGACAGTGATCCTTCCATTATAGAGGAGGTGAAATTGTTGTGGTCAAGCATCAGTTAGGAGGTACGTCATTTTCCTTAGGTCACAACTTATCCCTTTAAAGAATTCCAAAGTACAAGCAAGATCGTCGGTTCGGTTTTGCACAGAGAGATCTTCAAGGATATGGAAATGGTGTTAGATATTTGAGTGAAGAAGGTCCAAATATGGAGAATGAATCAGGTGAAGGATCTTACTTCTAGACAACCAGAGGTGGTTAAAGCCTTCAGGACAGCGAATGAAGAATTATTCGCTCTTAAAGTATCGGCACTTATTATGAATCACATCGACAACCTTACAGTGATTGTAAGCTTCAACTATTAGCCGAAAATGTGATTCTTACCTCTTCTTGAAGCTGAGTCAAAAAGTAAGCTCTTTGAAAGAAGGGGGACAAGATTGATGCATTATGAAAATAATATAGAGAGAACCGAGCAAGGCATAGCCATTGGGATGTATTTGGGTAGGAGCCAGTCCGAGCGCTTACAGAAAGAATTTAAGGAACTCACCGAAAGGAGGACAATTCCAAATAAGCACATATATGTATTGCATATGGTGTAGCCCACCGGCGAGAGATGATCCCTTTAATCGGGTCACTACTACAAAACAGGCCATTTGCATCGGTTGTTTACCCCCCTTTTGCATCAGTTCAACAACCGATGCATATGCAACCGATGCAACAGGCTTAACACTTTTGCATCAGTTCTGAAACCGATGCAAAAAGGTCCTTTTTGCATCGGTTGTTTACCCCCTTTTTGCATCAGTTCAACAACCGATGCATATGCAACCGATGCAACAGGCTTAACACTTTTGCATTAGTTCTGAAACCGATGCAAAAAGGTCCATTTTGCATCGGTTGTTACTAACAACTGATGCAAAATATCATTATTACAGTACTCAAATAGACTATATATATATATATATTGATTATAAAAAACAATTATTGCATGCAATATTACAATCATTCAAAATTAAATTTGATGGCAAATACAAACTGAATAACATAATACCAAAATAAGCATATATCAATTACAGTGTTAATAATCTATACAAAATAAGTGTGGATACATCAAACTATGCAACCATCTAGTTACATCAAATAACCTGCTAGTAACCTCAAACATACTTCTGTGCAAAAAAAAAACTACTGCATACACACATAACTTGCACATCACCAAACCTCTCACTGCCTTGTTTCATCACCAAACCTCTGATCATCCTTCTTCATCACCAAAACTGCTGTGTCCATCCCTTCTTCATCACTGTCAATACCCTCAAACAAACATATAACCTCCACCACTACTCACTTTCCATCAACAGTGCCTTGCCTCCCCTTCTTCCCATGATCACAACATTCACTACATCATATAACCCACTTTCTCAGCTTCGACAACCTCACAACCTTGGTTCAAGCATCTCAACCCCCTCCATCAACTTACTGTCAACTGCATATAATAACCTCTCCTACATCTCCTACCAACATCATTACACCAACATCATCACACCACACCAACATCTCTGCAACAATACATCTCCACACCAACATCATCACAAACTTCTCCTACCATTTCATCCACCCTCTCTGTCCTTCACAGCTCACCACCCAGCAGCAAATCGCTGCCCTTCTGCCTTCTGCCTACATCATCAACTTACAACTCCAAACTTCAATACATCTATCAATACTCAAAACTTCAACCACAAAAACTACCGCACATTTGAACACAAAGCGACAATTCATAATAAATAAATAAAACTCAAAGGATCTTCAGTCAAAATTGCACAAGAAAAAATAAATAAAACTAAAAGGATCTTCAGTCAATTCTTGATGAGTAGGAATTAAACATACTACAGAAACTAATATTGAGCACACATGTTTGGAAACTATTCACTTAATCTTGTTTCATTATTTCTAATTCGACCCTTGCATGTTTCTTAAGAAATTGCAACAGACATCAGACCATGAAAATTACATGTGTTGTATAGCTAGATCCGTTATGGTGTGACTTGATATGATTGATAAGTGATGAGAGTATTATACATTGTTGTTAAATTTAATACGCATTAAATTAATATGACATAAAACAGTGTACTTGCCTGTGATGCAAGCGATAGACAAGTGTACTTGGTGTACATGTCAATTATATATAGCATGTTTGGGTATATCAGATGTTATAGGTATGACTGTGGATATCATGTCATTTCATGGTAATTAAGTGCCTAATTGTAATTCAAATTTATTATAACATCATCCATAATTTGCAAAACACAAAGGCATGCAGGCGAATAATGGTGTGAAAAAAGAAGAAGAAGAAGCAGGTGAAGTACATAATTATATTTGGAAAGATGAAATGCAAAAGAGAAAGTCCATATAAGTCAAATATCCAATCCTGTGCAACATCACAAAGAATGAATGAGCTCATGTGAGTGAGAACAAAGTGGATTCTATATTTTATTGCTGTCAATTCAAGTGGATATGGTGTACAAATATTAAATGAACCTGAACACATTTGCAGAACTTATACCTCCGATTGAAACTCTTTCTCACCCTGTTTAGAGTTAGAAGCAAGCACTTTGACAGCTAATGTTTCACCAGTCGCCATTTGAGCTTTATAAACTGTACCAAATGCACCATGACCGATTACTGTTGTAAAATTATGAGTAGCTCTTTGTAAATCCCTGTAAATTAAGTATAATAAAATCCATAAAGATGTTATACTGTAAATTATTGTAAGGCTAAAAAGGTTAAAAATCTTGAAGCCTCAATATACTATATCGATCACCTACTATGTACAACAAAAAAGCGTAAATAGCAGTAAAAGAAATGATATTTTACTCACCATATAATCATTTGGTTATCCCAGGAGTGAAGATCAAAGGATCAGATATCAACCTTGCAACAGAAGAAACGATAAAGTATTAATAGCCGGGAAATAAGATAAAAAAGACATATCTACTGTGATCGTTAAATATAAGGAAACCAGTAATCACCGGATATAGAATACAGAAAATAGTCTAAGACTTGTTCATAGAAACAACATAGGAAGAAACAAAATCTGCAATGAATCAATGACTAACACACGGAAATTGCACTGAAAGAATGTCAATAGTTTGAATACATTGCATGAACCGTATGGTTGTGCTGTTTCAGTTTATCATCTATGCTTATGATGTACATAAATATCAGTATGGCCATCATTAACAAAATTCTTGGGAACTATCAGATCAGCATGGATTGATTAAGTTACTTGTTTCAGCATTTTTATTTTAAACATATGTATTTATAAAGTAAGAAATACTAGTAATGAACTATTAAAGTAATACATGTTCAAAAATTACACAAATTCTATACAAAATTTGATAAGTATTCGTGCAATATAATGTACTGATTTCAAAAATATCAGCCAGATTAATTTAAACAAAAATCACTATCGATTGAATTTAGTTTGAAAGAAAAACATATATGTATGTCTATTTCCTGAATTAATATGTACCAATTTTAAAGCTCTGCAAATTTTCTTACTTCGTATGTGAAATCTTGACCAATTGAAAGTAAAGATATTTCTATAAAATCTATTAATGAAACCTACAATGTCTTATTTGCACATCCATTGTAAAGCTCTGTAGTCGGTCATGACATAGATCATAAAAAGATTCGAATTCTTCAGGCATTAAAACTCCAGTTGTATATGAAAAATATTGGGATTACATCTTGTAAATTTTCTTCATTCTATCCTTTCAAGTACTTCATATACCGCAATATGCCAATGTGTACCTGTCAGCTATGAGACCTATCAACTTGTTCACCAAGGTATGAAACCAAACCAGAATCATTAGTCTGTATATGACATAAATAGATCACCAATAATTTTTTATGATTTGTCTTACATATTTGCACAATGAATCGATTATTTATCTTTTCCAACTTTTCAAGGTTCAGTGCTTTAGAATTCTTTAGTGTTAGTAATAGAAGCACGGTAAATCTAAGAAGTCAAAATTAAAAAGTCTATCGAATTGGGTGGTCCCATATATAGAACAATGCAAGGTATAGTATTTTGTATCGAACTAAGTATACATATCGGAGAGAACATGAGATAAATACATTGCCATGGCACAATTTTTCATGAAAGTCAACACATGAAGCTTGGCTACTTTACCTGACATATAATATGGAGACAAGTAATATATTTCACAAATGGTGACTTATCAATCAGAGATTGAAGATTACTGCAAAAATATTGATGACAAACCTCTACTGCTATTGCTATCAGAACTGACCAATCCTCACCTGACCTCTGCACAGCCAACAAACTTTAATTTCCTCTCCACCAAATCAACCAGCCCCATCTCCTTCAGCAGCCAAACCTCACCAAAAAATCGAAATCGCAACCTCACTGCTGAAAATTACAACTACGAGCATTGAAAACAGTAACCTCAAAGCAGTTCTGCAACCAAATTCCCCTCATAGTTGAACTGCTCAACCCACCACTCACGACCTCCGCCAACCGCCTGCAACCAGTCGCAACTTGTCACAACCACGACTTCGACACCCTCAAATTTCTGAACCAGCAATCGGCCGCAGCACCAACCTCACTTGAAACTCGAACAACCCACCCCCGAACATCACCGAACCATGCTCCTCCAACTCCTGAATCCTCAAATCGAAAGCAATTTCACTTCAATTTTCGATAGCAACAACCATACCCTCAACAACGAACAACCTAAGCACCCACGGTAATCACCCAATTCGCGACAACCAACGACCACCTTTGCATCTCAAGTCACCCGAATCCAAAACGCGAACCTAACTATCTGAAACTAACTTCACCACCTTGCCCACCTCAACAATCCCCAATTCGACCTGAATCCGCCTCCATCACCTAAATCGAATCAAGAAAATTGGCTGAATTGTGAAAGTTTGATTGAATTGTGAAATTGGGGCTAATCGTGAAAGTTGGATTTCGATTTTTTTGTATAAGCTTTCTGATTATATAAACAAGTACGCGTGTAGTTGTTTTCGAGGAGGAGATGTTTTTTCTAGGAGTGGGTTATTGAGGAGAAAGGAGTACATTTGTTCAAAATAGTTACTTTGGAGCCAATTTTTCATTATTTCCCTCCTAAATTTCATATTGCCATCAACATGTAGTTGCATCGGTTGACTTTAAAACCGATGCGACTAAAACTATTTGCATCGGTTGTTGGTGAGAACTGATGCAAATTTGATTTTTTTTACTACCTATTGCTTTCCACGTATCAATTGCATCGGTTATTAAGATAGAACTGATGCAAATAGTTCTATTTGCATCAGTTTTTACTTCAGCCGATGCAAATAAGGCAAAGCAATATGCACTTTTTGTACTAGTGGGTGTAGGTAGAAGGACCCCATCCTTAGGAATTCCATGCTTAATGCAAATCATTTTAAGCTCCTTCATAGTTAGTTTAGAAGGAGTTTGATCTTGAGGATCATCCAAGACATAGATAATAGGTTGGTCCTCTCTCGGAGGGTAAGGGCCATGAGGCTGAGCTGTTAGAATAGCCTAGAGTTGAAGTTATCGTGTAATAAAATGTCTTGCTTTAGAAGGAGTGGAAGTAGATGCTTTAGAATTTGAAAGAGCCCACTTCTGGAGGAGTAGAGGGGCTGGTGTCAATTCTAAGATGAGGGGATCATTCGGTATCAGTAATTTTAAACTAGAAAACTTGACGAACGAGGTCATGTATGTTTTATTTTAATACTCTACTTTGATTAAAACCCATGTAGCTAATGTACATAATCCAATAGACATCGATGCGCGTTGCCAATCAAATTCTATACATTAACCGAGACAGTGCAATGTATGAATCTATGCAGTGTGTGTCCTATGTCCAGAGTGTAGTGTACACGAGCAATCTATGTAGATAGCCCGCTCGTGTTGACAAACGAGCCATGTCACGTTAGGGAACTGTGTTTTGGATTTTACCAATATTAGCTGATAAATTTTCTAATTTATTTTATAAACTTCTAGTCTTACTTTGCATTAATTAAGTGTCTACGTGAGATTTCCTAATTTATTTTGCTTTCCAATATATAGCGATCCATCCAGAAAATCAATACAGAAATAAAAAGGAACTTTCCTCATAAAATATCATACGTGTTTTTATACAAACGGAGACAAATAATGCTTACTACCTAACTATCCTAAAAGAAACAATTGCTGGAAGCTGCCCTTCAACATCAACTGACATTGATGATGTTGTGGTTCTATCTTTCTTATTTAAATTTAATGGACATTCCTAACATGTCATTCTATTGTAACCCACATATCTTAACTTTTCCTATTCGGCTTCTAATAAATAAGGCTCATTTACTTCCATTATCATGACCAATTACATTACTATATTCTTTTAATCCAAATCTCTTAATAGTAATCTCAAATCTTAGTATATGCTTTCTTTCTTTTTTCCTTCATGCAGGTACACTCTAAAACTCGTAGAAATATATTTTGATACCATTTTCCATTTTCTTATGGATTCTTCTTTGTGGTCTTCACCCATGTTTAATGAAACATTCCTCGGCTCAAACTAATATTCCTTATATTCCACTGGGATTCATTATTGCTATTCTACGAGCATTCCTTGTTATTTTATTCAAAGCATTCACTTTTATCCCGTCTTAGCTAGTCAGTAATCCCTATCTACTTCATATCAAAATTTTGGTTTGGTTTTCATCTTTATAAAATTATTAATCTTCACAGCCATGAAGTTCTTAACAAACAACTTTTATCTTTAAAAATGCAACTTAGAAACTTTATATTAAATTTAACATTAATTTGGTGTCTTGACTTTTAAAACTACAATTTAGGATTTTGAATTAAGTTTACTTATCAAGTCCAAAAGGAAATATTGGCAATTTAACTTAAAAAAATTCCTTTTCTTTTCCTTCAAATCAACATTTCCTTCAAAGCCTTTTAACAATAAATATTTTACTTCTTAAAAAGTGAGATTTTTAGTTCAAACTATTTATTAATTTTTGTCTTTATAAACCCAATTATTGTACCAAACTATTTTAAAAAAATGAACTGTTAAAGAGTCTCTAAAACATCCTTTATAACTTTTACTGCAAACAAGATGTTATCCCACCTTTTGGTCAAGGCTGGAATATCAACAAACTAGCTGGAAAATGACGGATATCAGGATTGGAAATTGTTTGGAGATGAGGCTTCGATCGATGTCGTCAAAATTTGGCCGAGCTCCGATCATTACGGGATCGATTGGGAATGGTGATCAAGGCTAGGAGAGACTACGTTTCAAATCTCAGAACAAACGGAGTTCATTTGCTCAAGATAATCGATCGATTCGAACAATGCATTCGTATCGATCAGCACGGATTCGAACAACGTCTTCGTATTGATCAGATAGGGAGGCCAGATGAGTTTCGACTCGATGCAGTTCGTATCGCTCAGGAAGGAACATAGCTGCACACTTCGAATCGATGCTATTCGTGTCCATCAACATACCCCATGTCAACACTACTTCAAACCCATCAGCGAATAGTTATTCGACTCCATCAGGTTCCGCTAGTTCGTATCCATCGTGCAACCGCTATTCGCATCGATCTACTTGTCGTCATTCGAATCCATCAGATAAAGATTATTTTGTATCCATCATGGGCCTCTGTTCGAACCCATGGGCAATGGTTTATTCATATCCAACGAGTCAACGCAACCTGGTTCGACGCAATGATCTCTGATACGAATATGGCGAAGACTCCAGATCAACTCGGCGACAAATGTGGACCAATATGAAGAACGCGCGCCACGTCACCAACGCGCGCGTGAAGGGCATCGAGTCGAATAGATCAAGTCGAACAAGATCGAGTCGAACAAGATCGAGTCGAACAAGATCGAGTCAAACAAAGATCGAGTCGAACCAAACAGCCTACCGAAAGCCTCCATTTCGTATCGATCATATCTCCTAATCTACAAGTCCAAATGCTATGAAATTTTCACAGGAGCTTACATACATGCTGAAGAATGTCCATGCCAAATTTCGACTCCATCGGACACAATTTTGATAGATACAAAATCCGTACGTATCGATCTCGGATCGGACCGAAACTTCACGGGCTCGGGCGCGCGGGCCTAGTCACGTGCCAGAGGGGGTCTACCGAGATCTGAGCAAAATATCAGCCTCCTACACCTATAAATAGAGCCCCAAGGCATACAGAAAAGGGATCTTCTTCTTCTTTGAATTCTCTAACACCCGGACTCTGCCGGATCTAGTTCTAAACTCCATTGCTGCTGCTACTAACGAATTTCACTGCTTTAAATCATCATTATCGACTGTAATCTGCTGTAATCAATTGAAATCATCAAGTGAACATCAATAAAACCATCAACTTTAGAGTGGACGTAGGCAAGATCGCCGAACCACTATAAATTCTGTGTTGTTTACTGTGATCTGTTGAATTTTCTGAATGTTCTCCATTCTTATCTCTCTACATACTCATTATCTGTAATCTCTGATTGTGAACTGGGGCTTTCATTGGGTGTTTGTGACCAATTTTGGCGCAAACATTTTGGTGCTTTCACTGAGAATTGAACTCAGGAATTCTATCGTTTGGAAGTTGAGTTTGAAGACTTGGAGATTCAGATCTGAAAAGCTATGACAAGGCAATCAAGCAGAAGACCAAGGCCAGAGAGAAGCCAGCATGAATGGAGTTAAGAGGCTTCTTCGGGTGTGAATCAGACGTCGATCTTCATCACCAGGGATGAGATGGATACAATCATACAATGATGAAAAGGCAAGAGGAAATGATCCAAAATTTGTTTCTTCAAATTGGGCAGCTTGGAGCGCAAGATCGAGGAGCAACCAGAGTTCAGAACGGAGCAGGACCATCTAGCGCAGCGCCCGAACTAGGGGGCAATAACCCAGAGCATGTTGGCCCAATCCCGGGCAGAGTACCAGGTGGAACTGCGCAACGCGACATTGACAGAGAAATGAATGCTCCGCCAGGAGAGCAGATTCCAGGAATCCCTCGTGAACTCGGGGGGCAAATCGGAAACGACGGACAAGGATTACAACTTGGAGATAGTGACAGATTGGCGGAGATGATCAGACGAGCCATGAGAGGCGGACTAGTGAATAGAGATCTGGAGGATGTGAACATGAGTCCCTTTGCTCCTACGATCAGGCAAGCGAGGAATCCACCAGAATTCAAGCTACCAACACTGGAGGCGTACGATGGGAGGACGGATCCTGCGGTTCATCTGACACAGTATATGAGACATATGGAGGTATTGGGGGCATCGGAGGAGGTCATGGCCTGATGTTTCCCGTTGTATTTGACGGACATTGTAGCACTATGGTTTAGACAACTGGAGAGCGGCTCCATCGGAACATGGATCGATCTAACTGAGAAGTTTATGAGGCAGTTCAGAGTTCACATTTCGAGACCCAAGAATGTGATGAGTTTGGCAGCACTAAAGCAAAGAACTGGGGAGTCTTTGAGGAATTTTCTGACATGATTCAATGCAGCGGCAGCATCGGTGGATCGACCAGATCCATCCATGGTTTTGATGGCAGCTGTATCTGGCATAGCTGATGGCACAGAATTCAAAAATTCACTGACGAGGGATCTGTCTATGGATCTAGGAGAATTTTATCATGAGGCTGAGGGATTTTTACGGTTAGAGGATGCAAATGCTGAAAGAGAGGAAGGAGAAGGAGTTGATGTTTATGCCGTCAAGGGTAAAAATTTTCCTAAAGCAGATTCAGGAACTGACCGAGGGAAACGAAAGGCCAAGGATAATGATGATGGACCAACGCGACCACGAAAGGAACCGAGATTCACCTCTTATACGGAGTTGAATGAGACTTTGGAGCGAATCTACCAGGATACTAGGGGGCAGATTCCCTATCGAAGGCCGATGAGAAGAGATCCGACCAACAATGAAAAAAGGTCAGACAAGTACTGCTTATTCCACGAGCTGAATGGCCATAGCACGAATGATTGCCGACACTTGAAGGATGAGGTTGAGGGACATATCTGAAATGGTCTGCTATCGTAGTATGTAAGAAGGGGAACAACAACAGTGGAACGGGAGCGGCCACCACCTGCACCTATTGGGGACGGCTCGGGATCGAGGCGTCATCTTGTCATCAATTGATTGGGATAATGACGAATAAGTAGCAAACTTCACACCAACAAGATTAAGTCATTCACACATGTACAGGACCGTGAACGATCCTCAGGCATGCTCTGATACGACTACTAATCGCAACGGTGTAGGTGTTTGCACTTTGACGTCCCTGTTTTACTTTTATTCTCCATTTTGATGTTTGAATTTGATTTTGTTGAACAGTTCTGTTGAAAAACTCATTTTGAATAAAAGTATGCCATTCGTGATGCTATAACGGCTAAGCCACTTACACATGTAAAGGATCGCGAACGGTCCTCGGACATGCTCTGAGATGGTGATAAACCGCCACCATAAACAATTCAGAAACTCACTCGAACGTGAAATCTAACATTAATGATACTAAGTCCCCCCGGGCACACACAACTCGCCTCGAATGGCACCCGACCGCGAACGGTCACAACTCGCCTTGAACGGCACCCGACCACGAACGGTCACAATTCGCCTTGAACGGCACCCGACCGCGAACGGTCACAATTCGCCTTGAACGGCACCCGACCGCGAACGGTCACAATTCGCCTCGAACGGCACCCGACCGCGAACGGTCACAAATCGCCTCGAATGGCACCCCGACCGCGAACGGTCATCATTCGCCGCGAAAGGCATCCGACCCCAAACGGTCGCGTACTACCTCGAATGACATACGATCCCGAACGATCGTCATTTACGGTCAGATAAAACTATCAATTTCTTTGCAGGTCATCAACAGGATATGAACATCCAGCTTATGGCATTACAAAACACACCTTCTTATCACAAGGCATGTTTTGGGGGGCAAATGTTATCCCACCTTTTGGTCAAGGCTGGAATATCAACAAACTAACTGGAAAATGAAGGATATCAGGATTGGAAATCGTTTGGAGATGAGGCTTCGATCGATGTCATCAAAATTTGGCCGAGCTCCGATCATGACGGGATCGATTGGGTCTCGAGAAATCACCAGTGAAGGTAACAAAGTAAGAACTATTATTCTTGGAGATTACAAGCATCAGGCCACATATATCACTATGTACTAACCCAAAGAGTGCATCAACTCTTTCATTGCTCCCATTGATTGGGTCGTTGGTCATTTTACCTTTGAGACATGACTCAGACATGTCAAATGATTCAGAATCAAATAATGGGAGAAAACCTTCGGTTTTCAGTTTGTGTAGTCATTTCTCCCTAATATGACCTAGCTTACAATGCCAAAGACAACTATTATTTATATTGTTAGAAGAACTACTCACAGAACACACATAATTAGCATTGATCACACAAATGCCATTTTTAAGAACACCATCGCATACGTTATTTACACTCAAACTAGTGTTCATAACATTATTTGCACAATGAAATATATAAGCAGTCTCAAACAATCTAGAAATAGACACAATTCCACAAATAATTCCTTTTACAAAATAGCACTTATTTAATATTAATACTACTCCATTAGGAAAGCATAAATGATAATCTCATACTATCATTGCATCTATGATAGATCCACTAGCAACCTGGAGCCTCATCTCTCCTTTTGCTATGCAGCAGCAGTTCCTAAGCCCTTGTAACAAATTACATATATGAGTTCCAGATCCAATATCTAAAACCTAAGAGATTTTGTTGATTGCAAAACAATTTTGAATCATAAATGTACCTTACGAAGCTACAGAACCATTCTACATTCTTTCTTTAACGATCTTTAGGTATTCAGGATAGTTCCTTTTCCAGCGACTTTTCTTATGGCAATGGTGACATTCACACCTATCATCGGAATGATGATCAAGGCTAGGAGAGACTACGTTTCAAATCTTAGGACAAACGGAGTTCATTTGCTCAAGATAATCGATCGATTCGAACAATGTGTTCGTATCGATCAGCACAGATTCGAACAACGTCTTCGTATTGATCAGATAGGGAGGCCAGATGAGTTTCGACTCGATGCAGTTCATATCGCTCAGGAAGGAACATAGCTGCACACTTCGAATCGATGCTATTCGTGTCCATCAACATACCCTGTGTCAACACTACTTCAAACCCATCAGTGAATAGTTATTCGACTCCATCAGGTTCCGCTAGTTCGTATCCATCGTGCAACCGCTATTCGCATCGATCTACTTGTCGTCATTCGAATCCATCAGATAAAGATTATTTTGTATCCATCATGGGCCTCTGTTCGAACCCATAGGCAATGGTTTATTCATATCCAACGAGTCAACGCAACCTGGTTCGACGCAATGATCTCCGATACGAATATGGCGAAGACTCCAGATCGACTCGATCAACTCGGCGACAAATGTGGACCAATATGAAGAATGCACGCCACGTCACCAACGAGCGAGTGAAGGGCATCAAGTCGAATAGATCAAGTCGAACAAGATCGAGTCGAACAAGATCGAGTCGAACAAGATCGAGTCGAACAAAGATCGAGTCGAAATGATCGAGTCGAACCAAACAGCCTGCCGAAAGCCTCCATTTCGTATCGATCATATCTCCTAATCTACAAGTCCAAATGCTATGAAATTTTCACAATACTTACATACATGCTGAAGAATGTCCATGCCAAATTTCGACTCCATCGGACACAATTTTGATCGATACGAAATCCGTTCGTTTCGATCTCGGATCAAACCGAAACTTCGCGGGCTCGGGCGCGCGGGCCTAGTCACGTGCCAGAGGGGTCTCCCAAGATCTGAGCGAAATATCAGCCTCCTACACCTACAAATAGAGCCCCAAGGCATACAGAAAAGGGATCTTCTTCTTCTTTGAATTCTCCAACGCCCGGACTCTGCCGGATCCAGATCTAAACTCCATTGCTGCTGCTACTAACAAATTTCACTGCTGTAAATCATCATTATCGACTATAATCTGCTGTAATCAATTGAAATCATCAAGTGAACATCAATAAAACCATCAACTTCAGAGTGGACGTAGGCAAGATCGCCGAACCACTATAAATTCTGTGTTGTTTACTGTGATCTGTTGAATTTTCTGAATGTTCTCCATTCTTATCTCTCTACATACTCATTATCTGTAATCTGTGATTGTGAACTGGGGCTTTCATCCGTAATTGGGTGTTTGTGACCAATTTTGGCGCAAACACAAGAGTACACAAAAGCAACTTCCATCCTATTATTTTCTAGTACTCATGCTACTTCTAGTTTCAACCTTAATGAAGATTCTAATAGCATATAAGGGGGACTTTCAAAAGATATGTACTACCAATGCACATAATTTTTGGAAAATATCCATTTCCTTTTGTTTTACCTTAAGTTTCCTCTACATTTTCTAATTAGATTACTAACATTATTTTAATGTCGATTCCTAACTTTGTTTCTACTTAAATTTCCTCTACCTAGATTGCTCTTATTTAAGTTGCTTCTCTTTATATAGTTTTTCTCTAAATTGACTGTCTTCTTTATTGAACCATCGCATTGCGTTTGCCTACTACGTTGTTATCGAGTTCTTGTCCCCTTTTCATTCTTTTTTTCTCCATTTATAGGCCAGTATCACTTCCTGTTGTCCACCCCTAAAAGGAATTTCACAACTTAAAATTTTTCATCTCGGAAAAATCAACGAGCTATATATACACTTTACTTTTCCTTCAAAAGAAATATCTCCATATTAAAACCAATTTCTAATTGAAACTATCAGCCTAAACAAATTTTTAACTTCCACAATAAATTTTTATTTAAACATAAAAGGTTATTTTAATCTATGAAAAATTAATATTTAGAAAAACACCATTGTCCAAGTAGTTAAGTGATTCGGCTTTGGTGCGAGAGGTCACAAGTTCGAAACTTGCGTAGCATGATTCGAACGTTTATTGATATGTGATATTTTGTCCCAGTGACATGTTGTATATAAAGTACCATTTCAAAAAATAATAATAGTAATATTTACTTACTTTTCAAAAATAGGTTGATTGTTTATATTTTTAGAACTTCCGATTAAAACTAAAGGAAATGAATATGAACATGATAATCGGTTTTCACATGTTAATGTTAAAACAAAAACTTTGAACCAAAATTTCAAATTTTTTAAAAGCATGAAATTTAAAAAAAATGGAAATACTGGGTTTTCTGGAAAATTGAATAATGGATAATTATTTGATTTTTATTAATTTGGAGGATTTGAATCTCAATTGTTATATTTCAAAGTTTCGGTTTTCAAAATAATTAATATCATTGAATGAAGTTTCCATATATTTAATTAAAAAATAATTAAAAAATAGTTATCAAAATTCTATTCAGAAGTATGTAATTTCGAATCTTTTTTGAAACTTTGAACATTATTTGATTTGTTTTCTTTTTTTCTTTTTTTCTTTTTTTCTTTTTTTCTTTTTTGTAACAAGATTAAGAATTTAGAAAAGTAACCTAAAGTATAACTCAAAAAGTTTAAAATCAAGTTAAATGGATTTTTAACATTTTTACTGTAGATATTTTTATTTTCAAGATTTTGAATTTTAGTAATTTTATTTATAATGATGTAACATACATAACTAAGTCTATATATGGAAGAAACTATCATTAAGCATTTAGATTTAGAAAAATAATTTGAAAATGCATAACACTTACTCACCAAATAAGTTTTTTAGGTTTGACCACTTATTCAAGCAAACAACTTCAAAATTCTTATTGGTCAATAGGTGGTCAAATGAATGATCACTTATTGTAAACAAATGTTACCCTAGTACATTTTACATAAAAAAAAAATTTATCCTTATGCGGTTTTCATATTCATATTTAAGGAATCCATGCCTAAAAATTGGAAGGATTCTTACTTTCTATTCTTTCCCAAGCTCAAATTCCAACCGTTGGAGTGTGAAGAATGAAATAAAAGTGGGAATCACTTTGATAAGTGTTGAAGCCCTGTTGTAGTATCTTCAAGCGGTGTTATTGAAGTCCTGTTCGGTTGTTTAAGTGCTATATGTAAATTTGTTCCTCCGGGTGAAGTGTGTTGAAATTCAGGTCTGCACATCCCTACGTGGGGGCAACATATGAGTTTGGCCGACACCTTTTAACAAAAGGAATCCCTTGTTGTTACATGCAACCAAACTCATATATATACCGCTTCACCTCCATTATTTTTTACGATGTGAGACTATTCTTCTTTTTCAATATAACTCATATATAAACCACTCCACCTCCATTATATTTTACGATGTGAGACTATTCTTCTTTTTCAATATGCGCCCATTACCCACGCACAATGCGAGACGCCCCAACAAAGTGAGGGGATGTGTTCCGAACCAGTATAAATCAATTGTGTGATCTACTGTATTATTTCCACTACATTATTAATATACTCTCCAGTTATATACATTTGACCATATTTGATCCCGAGCATAGCGATTAGCAAGTGGTATCAGAGCCTGAAGTTCAATCGATCTTAAAAACATCATATACCAATGGCCAAAATAAGATCTGGTCGAGACTATTTCAGCAAGAGAAAGAGCATAGCTATTACCAAAGCGACTGCAAGCTACAATAAGGTACTAAATATAATAATTATGATAGATTATCTAACAATTTTGAAAAAGTATCAAAACTCGGTTTTGTTGTATTATAAAAAATAAAAGCTTATGAAATAAGATTGCAGAACTAGAAAATGAAAATTATGAATTAAAAGATAATATTTTGATCCTTGATGATTTTTTTAATGAGAAAGACATAGAAGTTGCTGATTTGAAAAATCAAAATGAAAAATTAATTTTTTTTTAAAAATAATTTAGATACTTAAATCATGTCTCTTAAAAAGGAGAATTGTGCTTTAAAATATGAGAAATATAAATTAATTAAACAAATTGATACTTTGAAAAATTAACTAAACATTTAAAAAGGAAAATCGTGACTATAAAATTAAATTCGATAAGCTTAATGAAAAAATCATAAAATTTAAGGTCAAAATGGTTTAAATTTTAATTTTATCAAATTCTACACCTTTCAGTAATAAGAGTGGTTTAGGATATTAGTTTATCTGCGGAAACATGTTAGAAATAGTACATGTGGCAGGATATGTTTGTGGAAATGTGTTGAAATAGTACATGCAGCAGAATGAGGGTCTGCTAATATTTTACTCATATCAGTTTGCATTGATGTTTAGGTAAGTGATTTTAGTTACTAAAAATGATACGGTTGAAATGCTATAATAAATAGACCAAAAGGAATGGTAAATTGACCCTTCAATTCACACCGTAGGAGCAGACTATAAAGATGTTTTATTGACATATTAGTATCATGTATTTAAAGATAGATGCTCACTCACCAGGCTTATGTCTAACCTCCTCTATTATTTCAATATAATAGGTTGTAAGGGTTAGTAGGAGCTGTACGTGAGGTGAAGGCAATAAATAGGGGTGAGTATTCATTGTTTTGAACTAAGTAAACCAACTAAACCTAATAAGTATTGTCGGTTTGGTTTTGTTTTGTTAGTTATTTGGTTGGATTTGGTTGTCAGGGTCAGTTTTTCAGTTAGTAGGTCAGGTATGGTTTTACATATCCATCTTTACTATATGCAGATTTATATTTATTTTTGAGATGATATATCGCACATACCAGACTGTTGTTCGACTTAAGGTTATATTCTTTGCTTCTTTTTATCTTGGGTACTCACTCTTAAATGAGTAGATTATGGATAACAAGTTTGAAATAGTACGTGGAGCTGTGCAGAAGACGAGCAGGTAGCTACGCTTACATAAATCTATATTTTGGAGCTAACTATCACTTATATTCTACTGTGCAATACTATGGAGCTATGTCAGTACTTAATAGTATTAAAGATGGTTATTTGAGTTCATTTGGATATTGGAATGTATAAACTCTATTGTTTCCGTTTTCTATAGTCTTGTTAATTTGTGCACTTTGATGTTCTTATTTATGGTTCGTTTGATTATATATTGTCTCGTCTGTTTTATATCTGTGTTGATTATTATATTTCATTATATGTGATGTGAGATATACGACATGTTTTGCCTTAGAGTTTCAATTACATTACCCCTTGGTCACCGCTCTATATTGGGGTCGGGTACAGCTACAGTGCACTCTACAACTATATGGATATCGGAGGTGTAGAACGGTCGTCACACTTGACTTTTCGCTTATAAGAGGATTTTAATGTCCATTACAAGACCATTAAACTAGCAATAGTATGCTCTAAATGTCGAAAATTCGATCCATGTACAAGTACACATGATCCTCTATTTGTAGCTGTAGAAATTATGCCTTAAAGGGTTAAGATTGATGCCTTGAATGCTAAGTTTTGCCAAAGTTGTTGATTGCAATTTGCGGTCCAGATGTGGTCAGCTCGAATTCCGCATGGCGGGAATGTTCTAGAAGAATGCTAGTTGCAGAGTTGTATTGCGACACGCTTAAGTCAAAGGAGTAGTTGGCGCATGGAGTTTTTTGTACAATTGTGCTTTACCTAGGTGGCAATAAAGTATAAATAGTGGTTGTGGCATAGTAGCGTGTGACGCCCCACCTCTATGCTCATAATAACAAAGAGTATTAAAAGAAATACTGTCTATTATTACGAAGAATAAGGCTGGATAGGAGCGACCATCCGTAATTTGCCTTACACTAATATTGGTTATCTCGATAGGAGTGGTATATACTTTTTATTTTTCATCTATTATTTATTTACTCCCATCGACATATCCAATTATCAGTATAAAACAAACTACGATGGTTCATAATAGTTTAGGACATTAGATATAAAAATAACACAGATAATATAAATGCGGAACACAGATAAAAACAAAAGTCTCATATATATAACCGAAATCAGTTACAATATAGTTGACACGATACATATGATACTTTTGTTTTTATCTGTGTTCCGCATTTATATTATCTGTGTTATTTTTATATCTAATGTCCTAAACTATTATGAACCATCGTAGTTTGTTTTATACTGATAATTGGATATGTCGATGGGAGTAAATAAATAATAGATGAAAAATAAAAAGTATATACCACTCCTATCGAGATAACCAATATTAGTGTAAGGCAAATTACGGATGGTCGCTCCTATCCAGCCTTATTCTTCGTAATAATAGACAGTATTTCTTTTAATACTCTTTGTTATTATGAGCATAGAGGTGGGGCGTCACATAGCGCTTCTGTCAGCTGAACATTACAATTGTCAAAATGATGCTTTTGTCAGAGGAATAATATTAGGTTGTTGCCTTTTCGCACGAGCAACCATGAGTTTTGGCTAGAAGTTTTCTTACTTACCAAAAAACGAAGCTGACATAGGAGTTGGTCGGTGAGGAATCTTAACAGACGAGGATAGGTATGGATAAGACCCATGAAGATTGGGAATTGGCCTTCCATAGTCGACTGGAAAGGCGACAAACAGGGTGAGGAGATGCTTTTAAAGGAGTCTGAAGATGCTGCCTACGGGGCTCAAGGTCCACCATTCTTCTTGGGGTAATGCTGAATAAGGATAACGTCGCAGATAGGCCTTATTGGTGAGGATTTAATTGACAAATAGGCGGTTGGACCGAAAGATATCTTAGTCGACATATGTTGTGTTGTACTAAACTATTGGGTTTCGGACTTGATGGGCACGTCTATGCTTTTGTGAGAAAAAAAGAACGACATAAAGATATTCCTAAAAAATAAAGAGTGGGACTGATATTTTTGGTATTTTAAAATTAAATAATGTTATAAACAATTAAGAATATGTTATAAAGAAATTAAAGGATCGAAGCATTAGAGAAAGAGAGAGGAAACATTTTTATTCATTCTGAAGATCAGTCATCTATTTACATTACATAGCCTCCTTTATATAAAGGCTTTGCAGCTTGGTACAAAACTTATTCCACGATGCGGGACTAAACAAAATAATATAACAGCATATTCACTTCATTATTTACATATATTATAACACTCCCACTTGAATATGCGTCTTCAAAGTCTTGAATGCTCTGATAACTTGAAATTGTCCCTTTTGAAACGTGTATGTGATTGCTCCCCCTCATTATTATCTTGCTTGCATTTATCCATTCAATCGATATAGATATTGTCTGTTGCCTCATTAAAAACCTCTGTTAGGAAAACCCAGTGGGAAAAACCTTGAACGAGGAAAAGAGTGCAACTTGTAAAATCATATTAAAAATGATATTCTTTCTAAAAGTTTTGATACTTCGGGATCAAAACAATGCCTCATTAAAACCTTACTAAGAAAAACCCAATGGGAATAATCTTAGTGAAGGAAAAAGAGTACAATGACATATTTTATTATCTCATTTCATCAAATGAAGTTTGATACTTCAAGATCAAACTAATGCCTCGTTAAAACCTTACTAAGAAAAACCCAATGGGAAAAATCTTAGTGAAGGAAAAAGAGTACATTATGATATACTTATGTAAGCTCCCCTTGATTTTATATTTTTCCATTTAAGTTTGAATACATGTATTGATAATCCAAATCAACTACAAATATTTTTGATCCATATATGTGTAACATAGCTTAGCCAAGCATTAAGAAAATTAAAACCAGGAGACGATAATTCCTCTTTTCCTCATTTATAAATAGTTGCCTTTGATACGATCAATTTTTCTAAGATTATTTCTTTTAAATATTGTTTGCATTTTATGCACTTTGTATGCTACTTTTATGAAAAACACTTCGTGTGCTTTCATTTTGATGCATCATATCAGTTTTGCTTATTGCAACTACATCTTCGATGGAAATTAAGAGTTTCATTACAACAATACTTAAAAACAGGAAGTAATCTACTCATCATGAATCATATCAAGATTTTCATTACAACAATATTTAAAAGAAAGTTGTAATCTACACCCTTTATTCTTTGCATTCTTTATAAGCAGCAAAGTAATTTATATTCTTCGGGAACTAGTAGATTTTCATCATTTAGTATGATTTAACCAATATTCATACCTTCAGGGTATTTTAAGTGTTTCAAACACTTTCGCTACTTCATAATTCAATTATTTATAAAAACATCATGCCTAGAGCATTTAACACGATGTAGCACTACATGTGCTTCAGTAATTTCAATGTGTTTTTCTATTATATATATATATATATAACTATATTTTGCGAACTACGGGTTCACATTTCTTATTTAGGAGAATTTCATGATGACGAATCATGTTTTTCTCTAATCCAGGATCTTTAATCCATTTATAAACATAAGCGCTTTATTTATCATATTAAATCATGTCAGTTCTAGATATGATTTATTGAGATCTCTTTATTTATCATATTTTAGGTACCTAAACCACTTCTAGGGTTATTTGACAATCATGTCATGGATCTCTTTCAGAGCATCCTTAAGTGTTTCTTCAAGAACACTCGTCTTCTTTATTTGGCATCTTTATCACTTACTCCAAAAATATTTTTAACTAACTTTTGAACCACATTTCAAATGTGGTTTACACATTTTGATCCTTCAGGGATTCAAATCTATATTGGAGAAAGTTTACTAGGGATATTATCGCAAATTACTTAATATTTGCATCATTGTATATGTTAACAAATATTTAATCTTGATAATCAAAATGAACTTGTATCCCTTTTTATCCTCCCCCTCAATGTTGACGAACATTGTCACATTGAATAATTATCTTCTTTGGATTCTCATTTTGATCCATTATGATATTGCTACTAGAAAATACGTTATATATCTCTATTATAGATGATAATGCTTTTATCATTTGATAAGATGCATTCAAGTAATAGTGCTTATTTTCATTTATTGATCTAGCCACTTGGAGGAATTTAGTTATTATGTAGATCATTTGAATACAAACATGACTTCAGGTCATTCAACATTTATATTGATTGGATTTTTAAACCACTGAATGATATCTATGCATAATCTATATGATAAGCTCATATCAATTTAGTCAAACAATCTTCTGGTTAGTTAAATATTTACATATATGGATATATATGTGCGTCCACGTATCACATATTATAGACTTGCACATTCTTTATCATTTGAGTTAGTGATTTTAGAACAAACTAATACACGGATCCAGAATATTAAATTTTGTTTATCACTCGATTTAAATGTGAATCCTTAAAGATTAAATGATAGTTTCCAAAACGTCTGGTTTGAAAATACATATGTATCGAGTTTGACTTATCAGTAATAACTTCAGGTTATTTGATATGTTACAACTTTTAGTTATAGAATATATTGTAACTTCTAGTTACCTATGGCTATCGATAATAAGAATTTCAAGATCTAAATCTTAAAATTTGTCAATGCTCTTGCTTTAGTATTGAAGTCAAACTTTTCTTAGTAATAATTATCAAAGCCTCTGGTTTGATAATTCATAAAATTTTGCAATATTTCATATAACCTATTGCTTATTTCCATTATCAGACTTTGAACATTATGTTCATTTTTGTTCACTTAAATGTATGAATCCATACATATACAGAATATAATTAAGACTTTCGACATATGTTTTATTCATTCGAATATGCTAAAGAACAACGCCCTTTGAATCAATAATTCCAATGTAACTTAATGGTTTTCTATTCCAACCATGTTGAACTTCTGATTCAAATAAATTATTTATACAACTTTGAGTTATTAAAGTTTATTCTTCAATTATATTTCAAATATCTCTTTTGAACATTATTTACAATTATATATCAGAGAATAATACATAGTTCGAATTATATATTAACATCTCTTCAGGAGAATTCAATAATAATAATAATATTTACAACAGAAATAAGAGTATCTTTTGGACACTTAATATGTTATAGAAATATACAATTATATTTGTTACACACAAAGATCTCTTCGAGACCGTATTTTAATTTTCGTGGAAATTATGATATGATATATAGATTCTCTTCAGGGGGATATCTAAAGATTTCTTCATGAATTGTTATGCATACGATTTCAGTTCATCGTAAGTTCTGAAAAGTAAAAGGTTACATATCACTATTTGCTTCTATATTTGTCTAATGGAGTTGTGGGTCCATGACAATAGAGGATTGAATTTTAGGTAATTTATTATCACATTACTTGAAGTGTTATATCATATTTGACAATATTCTATAGACAATTCTTTTATAGTGCTATATGAGGATATAATATCACTTCTGAAGATACTTTATATGCACTATTTTTGAAATGTCATCAATACTGAATATCTTTTTCTACATAAATGACATAATTACTACTTTCAAAGTAGCATAAAATATCTTTGCTGGAGATTTTTGTTGTAACTACTTCTAAAATGTCTTATTAAATTTTAAATATAGTAACAAAATAAGATGCACTAAATAAAAGAAAGGTGCAAGAGATAAAGCACTACTTCTGGAGTGTAGTATTACTATACAATATTTCTTTCGGAAAGACTAGTTAAGCAGTCTTTCATATTAGGTCTAAACTTGACCCTAAATTGTAGATCAACGTGTAATTAAAATAATAAAGCATTGGACACTTTTGAAATAGTATATAACACACTATTATTAAAATAAATAAATAAATAAAAGATATTTTTCAGTGATATAATTATTATCAAGAGAACCTGATAATTTACTTATCATATGGCTGACTTGTCATTAAAAATATATCACACGTTTAACACAAATTATCAAATTCCAATCTATCATATATCAGTAGAGTTCACCATATTTGGCAAGCTATCTGTTTTTAAAGTGATTTAAACAACTTACTTTGTCTGCTAGCTAATCTCAACAATACATATCACATTTTGACACAAAGGATCATCCTACTTGTTGATTTTCCAAACTATCTGATTATATGTTATCAAATTACTTCAACTATTCCAGTTCATGCAAAATCTTATGTCCATCTAGATGTTCCTAGAAGATAAAGTTGATGTGGTGATTTAAATAAGCTATGAACAGATAACTCCCTCTACTTGAACTCCAACAGCTAAACCCAAAGCAGGAAAAATGAATAAATTAATCTTGAACGCCAAAAACAATAGAATTGCAGTTCTAGCAGCAATCATCAAATAAACAATCTAAAACTCAATCTAATCTAACAAAACAGATCTAAAGGCTGTCAAATTCAGTTTAATAGTTAAATTGATCATTCCAATCATTTATGTCAGTAGGAAAAGACAAGTTTACTCAAACACATAATTTGTTTCCAACTCTTTTCTATAACTTGGATAAATTATGGGTCTCGCCTCTGATAAATTTTAATGCTTACTCCTGGTTGTCTTGTAAAAGCAGTTAACTGTAAAACTGTTAGTTATATGGCTGTCGGGTGCCCATTCACCTTCAACTATTTAAACACTTAAAAACCTTGGTCACTAAGTAACCAGAAGAGCAACACTGGACGAAACAATACAAATTGAGGAAGATAATTTGTAATCAAGTATAAAACATGGACGAAGACAAACGTTGATTATTTTGCCTAAAGGTATAAGCAAACGTTTTGAGGGACAGTTACGCATGTAACATGTTGAATCAAATTTTTAATCGAACATGTAATGTAAAAGATGCCAATATCAATTCTCAACCGAGTTTTAACCAAAATATGGAAATTCACCTTTACTTGCCTCTATAAATGTTAGTTCCAAGTTTTGGACTGTACTCGTAAAGGATCATAAATTCAAAACATACATCCACCTGAAGGTAGAAAATAATGCACCAAACTCACAGTGTATGCTAAATTTTTACAGTTTGATTAATTCAAATTTATAGAGCCGCAAAATAAAGGAAATCCAAAAATAACTTATACAAGATCACTTCAAAGACTTCAGGTTGATTACAGAAAGAATGATAAAAAAAAATTCAACTTTTCAAAAGAAACGTTAAACTCGATCTGCGGTATATATTATAGTTATGAATAACTATATAACAAGTCAATGTCATGCAGTAAATAATCATTGATATGACAAATAAATATCGAATTGAGTCTCTAATTATTACACGTAGAACTAAAAAAAATAAGATGTATGAGATTTGTACATTAGATCTATAATACAATGAGATCTAAAAAGATTAGATCAATAGAGATCTTAAAATTTAGATTCATGATTGAATAAGATATGAAAAGATAAGTTCGATAAAATGAAGATCTGAAAAATTGCTTACCATTTAGACCATCGTGCCGATAACGTGTTATAAACAATTAAGAATATGTTATAAAGAAATTAAAGGATCGAAGCATTAGAGAAAGAGAGAGGAAACATTTTTATTCATTCTGAAGATCAGTCATCTATTTACATTACATAGCCTCCTTTATATAAAGGCTTTGCAGCTTGGTACAAAACTTATTCCACGATGTGGGACTAAACAAAATAATATAACAGCATATTCACTTCATTATTTACATATATTATAACAAATAAGCTATATTAAACATATGTTTGAAATTTTTTATGTTTTTTCGACAAATAGTTTGCATCAATCTAAATAATTTAATTGTAAATGAATCGAGCAAATAGTTGATTGAATTATTTACGATTGATGACCAAATTGAGTTCAAATACCACGATATTTCATATTTAAGCTTTTTAGACAAAGTTTGTGAATTTTATAGTTTATTTAAAAATTCTAAATAAAATCATTTTGAAGCCGTTATCTTATGATCCTAATGTTTAAAACTAGTTTTAATGAAAAAATAACTCAAATTTAAATCCAGTATAATATTTCGATTTGTTTTCTAAATGCTAACGAAACGTGCAAAATTTGATAGAATTTGACAATCATATGCTAGTTGATCAAAGAGGTAAAGAGTGGAGGAAAAAAAAAAGGCATGCAAAAGGGATTCCCATCGCAAAGGTCCATCCATGCTCTGCATTTAATTATTCACTTGGACCATTAAATAAAGGGAAAAGAGAGTTGTGTAAAACAGTGATATGTCACTTTAAAAGTAGCCTTGGGTTTAATAGATACAACAGTTGGACTGTGAACCACTGGATCTCAGTTGGTTTTTGCAGATAAAAAACGGTGCAACTTTGCCACCCACGTCATCAGATTATGAATATAGAGGTTTTTGGAAACTCAAACAGACAAACATATACAAGATTAGAAGTCCATAGTAGCACTCCAAGCTCTAGAAAATAAAAATCACCAGAAACTATAAGGTATTTCTACGTTTCATTCATTTGAACATGCCAGATAAAGTTGATACTATACTGCAAAGGTTTGCTATTCATAAATGTACATACAATTTGTGAATAGAACATAAATAATTTGATCTTAAATATTTAGCTTGCAGGAACATCCCAAGCTCCCCACGGTTCCAGCTCTGAGATTTATGGATTACAGCTCACAAACTTAACGATAGGAAAAGCAAATCTTCTATTAGAGAAGTAGTTATCGGCACCTTAAAAGTAGTCAGTTTGCATCCCTAAAAAATGCTCTTATGGTGTCACCTGCTCCAGGATTTCGAATGTTATACCAAAATCAGAATAGCAGCGAGGATGGATAACTGAGAACTTGGTTGAATATTCGGGTTGATCATTGAATCTCTTTGACTCCATCGTTGTTTGCTTCCACACAGATTCATCATCGGTGCTTCTCTGTTATAGAGAAAAAAAGTGGAGTTTGTTACTTCATTTTACGACTATTTATTGATACTGGTTCTAACACACAAACTTGTTCAAAAATAATCTGATTTTACCATAGTTTTATACTTGGTAACAAATATGCAAATATATTTTTTTGAAACCATTTAGGTTATAAATATTTAACAGAATACCACAAAGGATGTTTGATACTCCTATTACACACCTGAGCCAACATTGAACAACTGCAATAATAAAAAGCTGAATTCAATTAAGAAGTGGGATATATCATTGACATCATCACTGTTTACGTGAGTATTTGAAAAAATATTCGTGTATTTATAGAATTTTGTAAATAAAAGTACATGAAAATTGAATAGAAAAAGGTTTAGAAGATGAGAGGTAAAACAAGTGCTGGAAACAATAGCAATTAATCAGCTTTAACAAAATATGCTGCATGTTTTATGTAACAATATCACGTTAATATATTTGTATAGCCACCTTATTAATTATGCTGCATTTACACCCACCTCATCACAAGGCCTAGCCTCCGTACCAAATCAGGTAACCATTTAATATTCCAAAGATAACCATTTGATATTCTAAAGTAATGACAATAGGAAGACAGACTTTTTTATATTATATTTTTTTGCTTAATATAAAGATGGTATGAAGACTGGCCTTTCATATAATGTTTTTTTTTTACCTAATTCAAAGACAATATCATGACTGGCATATAATGATATTCCAAAAGTAATAGTTTGACATTGAAATTTTCACTGTGGGATAGCTTTCTGAACCAACTAAGAAACATGAACCTACCTTTTTAAGCAAAATCCCGCATATTTGAAGGGAATGTGGTCACCTCAATCTTCTTGGACAATTTCAGCTCCATTATCTTACTTGACGGTGCATTAACTGAAGACCCATCATCTGATCCAATTGATCCGCCACTATACGACTGGCAGTAACAGAGTATCATCTGCTTTCAGCGAACCTTACAAAAGGCAATGCCGCTTCTATTAAAGCATTGTCATCATTTTCAGTATTCGGGTTTTGTTTTGTTTTGTTAACAATCAAATCTGATTGACAACTGCAATAATAATAAGCTGAATTCAATTAGAGAGTGGGATATATCTAAATATATAGTCAAACTACTGCTACTTAACTAAGCTTAGGTCAAAACATGAGATAAGGAATCCTTTTACCACAGCAGCAAAAGCACAAAAGCATAGGCACAGTGAGTTCAACAAAATCAGCATCCCAACTCTTGAGTGCATCATCTGATGACCTAACATCTTCATTAGCCTCGGAAAAAGCTGCAGCATTGACATGCTTTTAGTAATACTTGATTACTTTACCCAACATCTTGCTGTTGACATTCGGAAATCGGATTCTACCATGACCACAGTTTTCCTCCATCGTGCACTGTTTTCCAAAAATAGCCCATACAACCGATTAAATTAACATATGTGCTATTTTTATTTGACAGACATCTCCATGTAACTTTTTAACACTATTTACTTGAGATAAAGTAACTAAATTAAGCAATTATGCATCAATGAGGATATAAATCTTTGTCCGTTTTATTTTTATTGAGAATTTCAAAGAGGCCATTAGATAATATAAAACTCACAATACTTATTGACTGACTAGATTATTATTGTCATAACCTATCATAATTTACAAAATGACAAACAAACTAATTACAAATGTAAAAGCAACCATCAAAAACACTCACCTTGATAGGAGCAGCTCCGGACATACGATACAACCTATGTTTAACATCTTCCTCCTCTCCAACATTAAACTCTTAATAGGTGCTCCAGTCTCCCTCCACTACTTCTTCTTCCCCGTCTCAACACCCTCGATTTTGTTCAACATAAGCAAATCCACATTGTTCAAATACGCAAGTATGCATGGTTCAACATAAGCAAAAGTTCTCAACCAATCAACAGAATTACTGATCTCTTAATTATTGTTGCTGAGTTATGTGCTTCTCTTTGGCTTCTTTCTAGAACGTTCTACAAGCTCATTTACCGAATTTGAGGTATTCCAGACTCCTTTTGTGTAGAGGATTGAGAATTTATAGGGCCATTTTGTATCATGAGGGGTTGAGATGGTCCAGCATTATGCTGCTCTTCTGGACAGGACATATTATTATTTTCAAGAAACCCTTTTACAAAACTCGTCAAATTGATGCATTCTGTTTCTGAATCCACACGTCCTTATTTGATGTCTTCAGCCACCTCTGTAGCTTTGTACAGCAAATCCCCCTACAAATCAACTCGGGTTTCATTTTATATTTCTTTCATGATAAAGAAGAAGAAAATAAGTGATTTCGTTTTTCCAATTTAAAACAATAATCATGCTAACAATTATGTGATTGTGTATTATTTTATTTTATAGTGTACACACACACTCTTCAAACTTTAGAATAGCTTGTTATAGACTTGTTGGTTCATTTTTATTTTATCGTTCATTTGATTTTTAATGTTTTTCATACATAAAATGGAAAATCGAAGGTCAAACGGTCGAAAATCATACAAATATACACACACCTGAAAGATAACAAGGTTGAATAACTGAATGCCACTTAAACTCATCAGGTAGAAAATAAACCTACTGTCTCACCTTTAACATGGCAAAGTAGAAACAAGTCTACCTAAGTAGAATGTCATAATGGCTAAAATGCAAGTTTAATGCTATATTTAAATGGTACCATAGCTATCATACTTGACTTAAATGAGTTTTACCTAATATATTGGTCATTTTCAGCAATATGGTAATATTACAATATGAAGCATCAAAAAATTTAAGTGACACGTTACAATATACAAAATCCATTTATGGCTCACACTTGACAGAAAATGATTTGCTATGCATTTTCATGAACTTGATTCTTTTTCATAAGAAAAAAGCTATTGCACTATTCTTAATATTGGCTTACACAAAGAACTACAATATATACCAAACAAACATTACTTCAACAATTGTTATGAATTACTAAAGGGGTGAGGATAAGATATACTTGGTTATTCGGGTTGAACATTGAATCTCATCATCGGCATCGTCTTCAACATCATCATTGTTATCATCGTCGTCGTCGTCATCAATATCAAACATAAGCACTCTCCATTTTGAACTTATTAAAGTAATCATGATATTATGAGAGTTTTTGTTCCTCCAAAAGACAACCTGCTAAGAGTTCAATGTAAAATATTACTAAATATAAAAGTAAACGCTAATCGACAATTCAAGATAACAAAAAGTGACTAATTTAAGCACTAAAGAATCACGTGTAAGATACAACTGGAATCCGACATTTACAAATCCCATCCCAAATACAAAAGTGGAAGAGAGAACTGAAAAACACTGACTTTTGTCGATTCTAAATCAATTTAAGAGATGGTTTTAATTAAAATCACACATGAATTTCTTGAGAATTAATAAACAAATTATACAAATAACTCGATGCGGTATGAGGGTTATTCAAATAGATACCATGGAAGAATATCATCTAAAGAAATACTAATATAATAGCTGAAATTAGGAGAAACGCTAGTCTAATAAAAGCTAACTAAATTTTGCAGCTATGTTTGTCAAAATGGTTGCATGTGATACTCTTTTCATTATTATTACACTTCATGAGTATTACAAAGAAAATGTAATTTAATTTGATGTGCATTCAAATTTTAGTTCTCTAACTAATAGTGTAAGAAAAACATATCTACGAAGATGGTAAGATTTTTCTCTTTTTTTTTTCTTTTTCTTTCTTGATCGTCACATAAAAGATTGATAAATTATGATAATCAATACACGATTCTATCGATGAACCATCATTTATACAGATGAATGCAATGAAGTAATTAACTATAAACCCTAAACAAATAAATTTTAACCATCCTTGTAAATTAACTTAATATGCATTCAACTTTTAGTTCCCAAAATACGAGTTTTAAGAATGTATCAACGAAGATAGCATGATAATTTTTTTAGCAGTCTTTACATAGAATATTAATAAATTATTTTAGTCGACATACGACATTTATCCATGAACAAACATTTGTACAGTCAATTTTAACAAATTACCTTATTACAAATTAGAGACGAATATAAATTAACTACCAATCGCCTGTTATGACAACTCAGTGCATGAGGTTTCATTCATTTAAAAACATTGATGTTGTAGAAAAAACTGATACGCATAAAATAATATGAAACTAGTGTTCTCAAGCGGATCAACATCCTCATTAGTCCCATGAATACTATGTATGTTTTCTATATATGAAACCTTAAAAGTAACAAATCCATCATATTTGATTGCATCATGTGTTGAAATTGGTAAAATAAGATTAAAAAATAGTGTTGCAGGAGTGGTGGAGCATTAAAATATATATTAGAGATTGTTCCCATGGGAAATATAGCTAAAGCACAGTGGACTTGTATGATTTGGCATTTATGCATGTGGAAATTTGGTTCCGCCCTTTATTTTCAGATTGCGTACGTGAAAAACCATTTTCAAAAACATGTTTAAAGTACACCCATATTTTTAGTTTTGATAATAAAAATTAGAATAATTCTAAACATTGATAGTATGTTTCTATGATCAAAACA
This sequence comes from Allium fistulosum, assembly GCA_030737815.1. Classification (NCBI taxonomy): domain Eukaryota; kingdom Viridiplantae; phylum Streptophyta; class Magnoliopsida; order Asparagales; family Amaryllidaceae; genus Allium; species Allium fistulosum. Next base: position 597,507,070 of record CM060908.1, on the reverse strand, counting down.
ATTTTTTATTGTTTTTGAGAAAATGCAAATATTTGCAGGGTATTCCGCAAATATTTGCAAATTTCTCTGCATAATATTTGCAAAGTTCTCCGTAAATATTTGTAGAGTTTTTTGCAAATATCCCGATCCTTAAAAATAGGAGCCTTTTAAAACATGTTTTGATGAGGGACGACTATGCATTTTGAAACTTGAAAGGGTGTTTTTCACGAAAGTACCCTTTATTCATTTTATACTCGTTGAATAGTTATCACGTTAACTTGTTACATATAATTTATAAATGGCTCATTATGCAAATATAATTACTTGTGCATCAATAAATGGTAATTGTATTAGAATATTTACAGCAACTACAACAACAATTAAGCCGTTAGTCACAAACAAGTTAGGGTCGGCTAGAGATGGAACCCAAAACTAAACGACAAAGTCAATTTAAAAGTAATAACAACAATAATAATAAAAAACGATGATAATAATAATAAAATAAAATAATTAAACAAATAATAATAATAATAATAAATAAGTAAAATAAAAATAAATAAAAAATAAAATAAAAAATAAAAATATATAAAGAAATTAAAACTTATAACACTGCCCCTAAACCAACCCCAAGCAAAAAAACTCCTAGTTCATGGTTCTGGTACGTGGATCGCTAACTTCCATGCGCTTCTGTCCGACATCAGTTTTTCGAATATATTCCAATCCCGTTTGAGATGTCCAAACCATCTTAAGAGGGGTTGGAGTCGTTGGATTTGCTTCTCTTCAATTGGTGATACTTATTTTATGCCTCATTTTGACTTTACTAGTATGAATATATCTTAATAATGCACATGTTTATATACTTATTTTGTAAAAAAAAAAATTGGATATGCAAGTAAGAATATTCTACCCGATTCGAGCCATTAGTACAACCGTCTTATGTTCGACTTTGATGCAACTTTATATACACACAAACACACACATAAACATACACACCCGCACTATCCACCTAATAAGTGCCAATAGTGATTATCTCATATGATTTGCGTTGACAATTTTTTTGATTAGTTTGCACTTATGCAGTAATAATAAACTCATTCCATCTTTATAAGAGTATCTTAATGAGTTTGTTACTTACATATACATATTATTATGGCTACCTGCCGGAACCGGTACGAGATCGTCGAGATCTCGTGGTTCCGACCGGAACCTCATACTTTGGATAAAAAGATCCAATGGTCGAGATTTGTCATGTCAAATTTTGTGTTTAATTTTTTATCCCCATAGCCACTCATATTTATATATGGATATAACTAGCTGAAATATGGTAATTATACATTATACATAGTTGATTGTAATTATATATGGTGATTATATAACCATGTAAATGAACTTTAAAAATAAATTATATATGATTGTAATTATATGCGAGCGTTATGTCACGTGCTTTGCGCGTGACGATGGCACGTACTTCATGCGTAAAAAGTTTTTTTGCAAATTGTATATGTTTAACTCGTTCGAAAAAAATATGATCTGCACAAATATTTAACCATATTGCGTTGATATGATATGCAGTTAGTTTTAATTTTTCTTTCTAAATTAAAACGTCTAATTTTTTGTTAGTTTGAATTTTTATTTCTATTATTAATTACTAAAGAATGAATTTAATTTTTTATTAGTTTTAATTTATTTCTATTATTAATTAATAAAAACGACTTTGAAAAAAAATATTATTTGTTAGATTCTATTCTTAAGTGATATTAAGATTTCAATAAGTCCGTAGGTGGGCGTTTTGAATTGGTAAAAAAACTTATATATTAGATCCTATTTTTAAGTGATATTAATATTTAATAATATTTATAAAGGGCATTTTTGGTAGTTCATGTTAATACCAAAAAAGTGTGACACCAAAGTTATTACAACTATTATTAAAGAAAAATGATTATAGTTGGTAGCATAGTCAAAATATGGTAATTATATATGCATTAGTGCATTACTATGGAACAATGCATAATTTATTATAATTATGGAGTCATTCTAATTTATTAACCAATATATCTTAAAAAATGCAAAATCTTGCATTCTTATAAGAGAAATGCGGGATTACCATGCCTTTTAATTTAAATTCCTTTTTGGTACTAATGAATTAATTATCCACCATTTTTACTTAGTTCTAACTGAATATGGCCTAAATGTCAACAAAACCTTCCAGTTAAAAATAATAGATTAATATAAAATCACCCAAAATAGTATTTCAATATGTATCATTTAGAATTATGAAAAAAATCATGTTTCTTATCCATATTTTATGTATATTTATATTAGTTAGAAAAGTGTCTAAATATTTAAATGTACTTCTGGATAACTTTACATGTCTGAAATATATTTTAGAGGTACTTGTTAAATTATGTTTTAATCAAATTAAAAGAGTTGGTGCAACAACAAAAAATCAAGCTGATAAATTTTATGGATGTTTATATCACCAATATGAAAGTACATCCACAATATATGTGCATAAAATAAACAAGGAGTATCTTTATCGTTAAAAGAATTACTGCATTTTCAACCCCGGTAGACAACGTTTTTCACTTTTATAGGAAAAACAAACCTTGAGCAGTCAAATTATTTTAGCAATTCAAAACGTATTTTGGATAGAAAGATAACATAAGGAAAGAGTGTCAACAAATATTATATCAAGTATAGCATCATGAAAACATAAAAATAAAATTAGTAACCACCAATAATTGACAAATTTATTAGTCATTTTCATATCAATGGGAAAAAAATATTGTTATAAGAGTAAACAATAAGGTTGTTTAGAAAAAATATATAACCTAAAAGCACCAGCTAGACATTAAAGCCTTCAACTACCGAGAAAAAGAACTAACGGTAATATAAATAGTGGAAAGAATCGTCTAAAGCAATCAAAGAATAATATAATCTGAAGAACATAATTAGGATAGTGAAATCAAATCAAATGTTATAAATAAAAGACACTACGTTGTTAATGAACTACATGAACTAAATAACGTATTATCAAAATTGCTTGAAATGAAAAAATATTATATATACACATACATACATACATACATATATATATATATATATATATATCAATAAAATAAACAATTGTCCATAGAAAAGAACGGCTTGATTATCTAAAATTATCGATCCATCAGCATCTTAAGTCACAACATAATCCTAGCAAATTTTCCACTTGTTCGTTTTTTCCATAATCAGAAGTCTTGAATAATTCATGGAGTTGACTTAAAAAAATTATATGCACAGCGCTCCCAAATATGAAAATAAACAATATTTTCTACAACCCAATCAAGCAAAAATATGTGCACCAAAAGCAAATTTTCCTTAAGAAGCTTGGCTCCTCGAAATTAAAAGCTTTACATGGTGCTCCAGGGCTTAAAATAAAATTGTACGAATTTTCTATAAGAATTATACATATTTAGCTTAAAAATAAGGCAACTGGTTTTTTCAATTGAGTTTGTTGTAACTTAGATAATAAAAGCTATTGAAAAGACATGCTTGTGGAATAATGAACACATAATTAAAGAACACTTGCATATAAATAAGCTTTGCTTGGACCTTTAAGAAGAATTATACATATATAATTAAAGAACGTACAATAGGCAATACAAACAACCAAAAATGTTTAAATCTCTCATTTACAATGCAAGCTAAGTAAATAGAAAAGCAAGTGTCTTTCTTTTTTCTTTCTTTTTTGGTCAATAGATCATATTGTAACTTAATTAATCAATCTGCAAATATCTGGGTAATATCCATAGTTTCCACAAGTTAATGGCAATAAGAAACCCTTTGCGGTCAAATAAATGAACCAAGCGTGAAAAATGTGACAGCTAAAGATCAAATCAGCAGGTAGATCCATATTCAAGTCAATATTTCTAAGAAGGCCGGTATTTACCAAATGTTCCAAGTAAAAATGACTAATTCGATGAGTTTTGAAAAAATTTCGAAGTCTAAGTATATGAACTATATGGTTATACTCAGATTTAGACAATCAACCAAAAAAATCCAAAAAGTAAAAGCAGAAAAATAAGCATACCAAAAAGATCTAAAATCTTGATCTAGAAGCAGACGAAATCGCAGCGCAAGCCCTTCAATCACTCAACTTTAGTTCGAAAGAGAGAGAAGCACAAGGACTATGCATCTGTTGGTGCGCAGAGAGAAAGTAATATATTTGCTAGAGAGTACGGGTTTACTATTTAGATTTTGACGAGAGGAAAGATGATGGTTGATTTCACAAGTGAGTAGAAAGCGGATAATGGCTGAGGGCATCTTGCAGAGGACGAGAGGAGCGTCCATTTAAATGGTAAGTAGGAAGGAAAAAAATACTCATTCATCCAACGGTTGAGCTTTTTGTTTCTTATTTTCCCTTTTTAACATTTTACTAAGGGTTCCTATAAACCACTTGAACTTAACCGGTAGACGGTTTGCTAAATACCGTGTAAGCATTAGATGGTTTATTCTTATAATTTAAAAATATAAGTTAAAGTCCGTTCTAATTTTCTTTTATAAAATACATCTATGTTTTTAGAAAACTAGGTAAAACTCGAAGGAAGAGGGGTATTTGGGTAATTTATTAAAATTATATTCGGAAATTTGTAGTTTTAGATTTATTGTTGAAACTTAAAAATTATTTGATTTGTTTTGTTTTATTTTATTTTAACAAGAATCTGAATTTAGAAAAATAACGAAAGTACAAGTTAAAAAGTTTAAAATTGAGTAGAATGGATTTTTAAAATTTTAATAATAAATGTATTTTATTTTCAAATTTTCGAATTTTATTGATTTTATTTATAGCAATGTAACATACGAAATTAAGCTATATATGAAAGAAATTATCATTAAGCATTCATAATCAGAAAAAGCAATATGAAAATGCATAATACCTTTACACCAAATAAGTGCTTTAGGCTTGAACACTTATTCAAAACAAACAGCTTTAAAATTCTTATTGATCAATTAGTGGTAAAATGAATGATTACTTACTGTAAATAAACAATAAAGGCTTTTTGTTTCAAACGCTAAAACTGAATGCTCAATACTGGTTACTGAATTATCATTGCATACTCGCTGAATAAGGAACTATTGTTTTTTTAAATGTTTAAAACTTCATATTATAATTAAAGTATATAGTTATTTTTACATTATAAACCTCTACTTGCTTGTTTTCACTTAATAATGATTAAAATTAGGTATTTGAATTATGACAATGATATATTATTAGAAAACTTGAAATTTTAAATTTCTAAAGTATTTGAAATTTAGGAAAAACTTGAATATAGGATATAAATTGAAAGTTTTCAATTTTGTAAATTTAAAAATGTTATGTTTTAAATTATTATTTTCAAAATTTTATTTTTTTTTCTCAAATTTAGTTTAAAAGATTGTCTTATGAAAATTAGTTATTAGAAATCTTTTACTAAAGTTTCAAAAGAAATTATGTTAAAAAACCATAAATTTAAAGGGAATTTCAAAAATAAGTTTAAAATAAATATAATTTTCATTTTTAAGTTTTCAAAAATATTGGATTATCATAATTTATATTTTGAAATTTCGTATTTTCTAAAGTTTGAAATTTTAGTATTCCTGAGTGGAAATAATTTTACAGATGTAAGACATAAATGGAAGAAATCATCATTAAGCATTGGGCACTTGAATAAGCAGTATAAAAGTGCTTAACACTTTATCGCGTAATAAGTGCTCTAGATATAAGTATTTGCAAGAAACAAACACTTTTAATATTCTTACTAAGCAACAATGCAACATGTAGTCAATTAATATGTGTTGTGGGGTCAGTGTATGCTTTATCGGGATGTTACAGATGAAGAACCCAAATTAACATATAGTTTACCTGAGTGTTCAAAAAAAACGAGTAGTCAATTAAGTAGTTGCTGGTTGGAAGCAAACGGTACTTGAGTATTGGTTATAGTGATTTAAGCAAAAGTCATTTGAACCAAATGTTTTTACAAAAGCTAAATTACTGTCAAACATTTCTACTTGTAAAATCCTAAATAAAACTACTTAGAAGTTATTATTCAAAAGTCTTTTCTAAGGTGTTTCAACCAAACGAACTCTTAGTGTAAATGTTAGGCGGACCCTTTTTGTTGAATGGAACTCGATTCATAATCTATATCCGCTTATTTTAATATTAGACAACTGATAATTTATAATCCTTACGCCTCCCCCGCTCATTTTAATATTAGGCGGGCATGTAATCTTATGGATTTAATTAATTAAGTACACATCCAGAAGTTGGATGTGTATTTAATTTACGCATGGATCTAGATGTGTATTTATATGATTAACTAAACGTTGTGTATTAAGTACACATTTGGAAGTTGGACGTGTATTTAATGTATTCACAGATCTAGATGTGTATTAAATACACTCGTGGATCAAATTATATTAATATCTTAATTGGAGACGTAAGTTTAATGCACTTTACATGCTTTAAACTGTTTGTTGAAGATTTTAAACTCGAAAAACATTTTTCGCGTGTAATCTTCTTATGTCCTTACTACCATTCTAGTTTGAATGAATGAGTCACTCACTAAACGCTTTTAACATCCCGAACACTATCATGTTGGCTCTTGCTTTATTCTTCCTCCACTTGAAAAAATTACCTCATCTTCTCACTATCAAAGCAACCCTTTTACACCACCGAAGATGCTTTCAAAATCATACATGCAACCTAAAAGTCACATAATCTACGCTAAAGTTTGATGGTTTTTTATTCTAAAATTTATTGGTAGTTTAATTTTCAAACTTCTATTAAAAAAACGAAAAAACTGAAATCAAACTGTGGTTGTTTTAGAGATTAAAAGAAATGAAAGAAAATTTAATTTATTAATGAAAATGAAATGAATTGAATGGTGAAATAGATGATAGTATGGGAAATTCTATCTTTAAGAAATTAAGCTTTTGAACGGGACCAAGTAAGGTCAAAACTAAAAAGTAAATAGAATTGGCTCATTTTTCAATAATTCAACAAAGGTTATGAAAACCACAAGAGAATGAAGTCACTTTATAAAAAATAAACTATTTTTTTTTTCTCTCGCGTCATTAATCAAGTAAGATGGACCCCTGCCGTGTTTTTAATTTATTTTCAAAATGTCCTTATTGAGATTTCTTTTTATTTTCAATACGTATGAATTTTACATACTTAATAAAAGAATTTCGCTTGGCTCTTGTCATTTCATGTCTCATAAACAAGTCGTGTATTAATTTAGGGGTAATTTAGTAAGTAATGGTTTATTTAGAATATATTTTAGTATCTCTCGTAACAATTTTAGTTTGAGTGAAATCTCCATAAATATTACCATATCAAAAGGTGGAGTTCCTTTAACAGTTCCATTTTTGGGAACATCGGATTGTTTTTATGTTATGTGTCTTTAAGCTCTTCATTTAATAATTCTGAGTGTTGTCAAATATGCGATTAAAAAAGAAAAAAAAAATGAATCCGTTTTAATACCACAAATTTAGGCTTTGTGCCTTTTAACCCATTTTTTGGCTTTTTCAACTCAACATTGTTTGAGCTTTTCAAGCAATTATCTTTTAGTTATCTTTTTAATAAGTTTGCTTCCACTACACTAAAATAGTATGCATGTATGAATATTAAAATATTTCATCCTTATTCACCTACAAATACATTCGTTGATGCAATTTTTCGCTACAACAACAACAAACGATCTAAGGGTGTCTTTAGTGAGGGAGCTTCGGTATTTAAGGTAATCCAAAGTAGTTAAGAGCAATGTCATGGTAAATGCCGAGACAAATTAAGTACGTGCAAAAAAAACTAGAATAAGTGCATGACATAGAAACAAATATCAAGATTTATAGTGCTTTGGGATAAATCTCTACATCCACCGTCGATAGTTTTCTTCCTTGAAAATATATTCGAAGATTACGAAATAAGGTTGGAAGTCAATAATAAGTTTCTACGATTACCCAACCTTGGAGAGAAAAACTCTTTCGTATTTTACTATCTGAACTATTGATTCACCACTATTTATATAGCTTTGGAATGGGTGTGGATTGATGGTGTGACACATCAGCTTGAACCTGGTTGTAACATCCCCTACTTGGAGGTCCAAAACTAACGGCTACGGATGCTGCAGTTATCCATAGTTATTAATCATCGGCGACCAAACACGGTAACATTAGATACATTTATATAACAGAACCACATGGATATGGAAAATTTTAAAAATCAACAAACAACTTTCTCATTCCATTTCAAAGCATTTCAAATTCATTACATAATCCCAATACGAGAACCACGTTCAGAGAAAACATAATTATTACAACATACGTCAAGAGCGACATATGAAGATGCCCCCTTGGATGATCAGAGTATATAACTAGGCAATTAAACATATTTTCCATTACAACAAAACACAGCGGAATCAAAATGGAAAAGAACTCTAAATAGTTATCATGCATCCTATACGTCTTTGGAAGCTTATTCGTCTAAAGAGATATCTGAAAACCTCAACTCTTAAGCTACTCAAAATCAATTGAGCACCCGAGAGTTTAAAGGGAAAACATAAACTTCAAATCAGACATAAAGCCTGGTATGAATAATAATCCACCATCTCAAACCAGTTAGATATCTAGTGAGACCACGCCGCTTAGCGGAACGGGTTTTCCCCTCACTAGTATCTCATTAAAAACTTTATACATATATTGTGCTCCTGCATCCGCAATGGTTAAAACATAGCAATTCAAAATATTATGATGATATGCAAACAAGTAAATCAATTCTAGATTACTCATCCTCATTCATTTTTGACTATCTGTCTCAGTTATAGTTTCTAGAGTCGCTATTAACCTAATAGTTTTCTTGGGCTGACTAATAACCTGTTTAATACTTATGGACTCCCTGTCCAGTTTCATAGTTTTTCATGGGATCACTAAGAACCTATAGGCCCCTGGCAATAACTTCATTGTTTCATGGGTTCTCCCTGAACCTATTGGTATCTCCAATAACTTCCCTTTTATCCTAGTTTTTATGGGTTGACTAGGAACCTACTGACTTCTTTCAATAACTTTATCCGGATATAGTTTTCATGAGTTCACTACAAACCTATTGACCCCTGTCAATAACTCAATCTAATCATAGTTTTCATGGGTTTACTATGAACCTATTGGCCCCTGCCAATAACTTATTCTAAGCATAGTTTCATGGGTTTAGTATGAACCTATCTATCTGACAACTTCTTTAATTAGTGTTTAGGCATCCTATATTCTAGTCCACCTGACCTCCTAGATGTAATTCTACTAATTCAGGAGTTACTCAATTTATATTCACTACTGGGTCGACCTAGCTGGTTATTCTGCACTTCCCCAAAATACAGTTATGGGTCCATTACAATATGAATATATACATATGAAGAAGTAAACATAATAACATAATAATACCAACACATGTGGTTTAATATCCTTGAAATCATTTTATATAAAACTTGGTCAATCCCTTCAACCTATTAATCAAGGAATACTTCTTTAAAAACTCCATACTTAAAATCATTTCAAAACTCTTTTATCATGTCATGGTTTTCCTTTAAAATGAGATTGGGTTGTTTGTTTTGAAAACTAAGACTTTCGAAACATTTAATCATTACTTTCGAAACTATTGGAAAACTTCTTTTCGAAACCATTAAAATCTTCTTTTCAAAACTCCAGGCACCTGCCTTTTGAAACACTTTAAAACCTTTCTTTCAAAACCTTTCGAATGTATTAAAGTATTACCATTCAATTATAGCAGCATAGCTTCGAAACCATTTGAAAGTACTCTTTCGAAACCATTGGATTTACTTTAAAACATATCTTATTGGGTCTAAGTGAATACAAGCGAAAGTACCCCTTTCGAAACCTTTAATCTTTATATAAAATTGTTTGGGGAAAATTGATGGCTTCGAAACCATCCTTTCGAAAGCTCAAAGCATTTAAAGGTTAGCTTCAAAACCCCCTTTCGAAACCATTGCCTTCGAAACCCTTGAACCCATCCGAAAGCTTTTAGAAAGTGGCTTAGTACAATTTTAAAACAAAATCTACCTTTTGAAAGCATTGATTGACTTCAATACCTTCGAAAGGTATAAGATCGGCAGCAAGGTCTCGACTAGGTCGAAACCACCCTTTTTCGAAAGCGTTCATTTATAAACAAGGAACTCATTCGAAAGCTCCACTTGGACAAAGAGGTGGCAACAGATTTGAAAGCAAAGGTTTCGAATTTGTCAAAAGTATTCTTTTGAAAACAAGGCTGGCACTTATCTTTTGAAAGCGAAACAAAGGTTTCGACCCCATCGAAAGCAAGTGTTTCGATACCATGTCTTCCGCATTTCTCCAATCCACTACGTACCATCAATGTGATACCCTGTGTATTGGTTTTGTCTTTAGTAGGTTTCAACTTGGTCGAAGCGGAAGTAATGGGTCGAAAGGTGCTTTTGAAAGAGGCGGAACCCACTTTTTTGGGTAAAAAATGATTTAATGACAATTAAAGCAAACACTTTATAACTAACCTGCCTATTTGTAAACATTTGATTGGTTACCATAACTATTCAAATTCTTTACAAAAATAACTGCTGCATAATTTCAGATATAAACATGGATTAATTTAACAAATAAGCCCCTCCATTAAGCAAAACCAATAAAACAATTAAGTCTTTCATCTAAAATAATTTTATTTCCATAGTAAATTACTTAGGAAAAATCCCCAAAAATTACAAAAATTAAATTTTAATATGTTATCTAACATATAAAAATTCCAAACCCAAATTCCTCATAAAATAATCGAAATAAATTTCAAAACCCAATTATTCATATTTTCCTTTGAAAATTCATAATAAATTTTCCATAGCTTGAAAAATTATGAAAATTAAAACCTATCTCTAAAATCATGTTTTACATAACATAAAATTTTCTCATGGCATACAAAAATCATTATAACCGGTTTTACCCTTAAAACCGTGTAAAATAATTATCAAATTATTTTGTTTGAACCTAACATGTCCAAATCCAAGCATATCATCAATCAAAATCATCATAATAATTGATTTAATCTTAAACCCGAAAAACAAATGATCATAAAAACAAAATAGAGATGATATAGATTATCATTCACCTTGATTAGGATAAGGAACTTGAGACTTGATTGAGATTAATTTTTCCCTAGCTTGAATCCTTAGCTCTAAATTGATTTTCTCCTCTTTTCTCATAATGGCTGGCTTTGCTCTTCTTTTGTTTATGTTTTGTATTTTGTAAAATGAACGTGAGAAAGAATGAAGCGTGGGTTATAAGGGTTATGGTGATAAGGTGCGGCTATTTTCTAATAAGCCCTTGTGTAAATTAATTAACCTATAAGCCATTCTTAAGCCCATTTAAATAATAAAGCACGACCCTTAATTTATTTTCAAATCTCAATCCCCTTATCACTCTAATTATTTATATTATTCTATTTAATTTATCTAATTAAATCTCCTGAATAATGTTATCAAAAAATTAGGGGTGTTACACTGGTCATTGGATCATTGACATTTGGCATCCATCCATTATCTATGTTTTTGTAATTGCGTATTAATGATCTGATATTTCTTGATGTATATCCCCTTTTATGAAAGCTTTATATGATCTTGACACGTGACTTATTGAATGATTGACATTACATAGTAATATGGTAATGTTGTTGTGTGTATCCTTAATGCTCTTCTCTAAGTTGATCTCCCTTTATTATTTGGCTAAGTACTTACTTGGAAGCTTACGATGAATACTGCCTTCGAACATCAACATTTAGGGTCTTGTACTTAATTGAATATTATTAGAATGATATAGTGTTAAATATTATAAATTTTCAGTAAATATTCATTTCATCCAATGGGTATATCAATGTACCTAGTACATACAGTTATGTGTTTGTATAAGTGTGCAGCTATTGGCGTCCAGGAAAATGCTTCTGTCCACCATTGAATTTTTATTATCTATAAGTATTTTTCATATGCTTATGGCCACCATATTTATTTTCTCGTTCAATCCTAAACAACTATAACATTTCCATCTCCTTTAGAAAAAACTCACATACATTATTTCAAAACATCATTAGAAAACAAAATTTTCAAACTTTAAAGCCACAATAAATATCTTTCTGTTTGTCTAATAGATAAAGTCAAGTGAAGATTTAGTGGATGATCCTAATTAATTTTGATGACACAAGGAGTTTAGTTTACTCTTTATTATTTAAAGTTCATTTTTCTTCTACACATCAATCTTAGATTTGTTGTTTACAAATTTTTGGTTGTTATTATAGAATGAATTAAATAATCTTATAAATAACACAAATTTGGATGATATAAAGTTTAATGACGTTGTAAATGGAATTCTCAGCACAAGTTAATGAATTGTAATGTTTTATCATAGCGCATTTATGCTATGTTATCCCTTATGTTTTTTTCGTTTTTTTGTTAGATAGAGTATATTAATCATAATAAAATTAAGAACACACTTATTGTTTCGAATAAGAAAGTGTTTGATAGTGAAAATATGGAAGAAGAAGAATGATCAAATGCTTTGAAATGCATGAAAGTTGATTTGACAAACCATTTTTTAACCGATCAACGAAGTATTTATTTAAAATTTCATCATCCTAAAGATGTCGAAAATATAAATTTTACTATTTATAATTGATTTTTTTGTATGTTATGTGATCTTTGTCGTGCTTTAAAAAGAGTTGGATTTGGTTTAGGGAATAGAAGGGATAATATTGTATTTTAAACTATTTGGATGCTTGTTTATTTAAAATAAAATAACAATCGGGTGTTAGAAAGGGGTGAATCAAACTTTATATGTTGATCTTTAGTTCTATGAGCTAGAAGTTTTTTTAGGTGCCAATAGTATTACACTTGTATAAAAGGGACTCGACATATTAATCCCTTCGACATCTTGACCATAATAGTAAAACATTTCTTTGAGCGTGTTTGGGAGAGGAGGGAGGAAATATATAGCTTTCACTGCTTTAATGTCGAGCGAATAAATTAAACAGTAAGGGAAAACATACGTTCGGTAAATATAGTGTAGCATAAGCTCCCTAAAATTCATGTTTTTAGGGGTGCAAAGTTGATTTCTGTTAAAGAAATGGTTTTGAATTTTTACCGAGGGTAATCTACCTATTCTATTATATATAAAACAGAATATGTGACTATAAAAATTCTCGATTCTCGTTCACTCTCATTCAGAATCCTCTTCTCTTCTTACTTTGAGGAAAAAATTTCACATACCCCTATAATAATCATTTACCATTTCAAACTTCCAGTTAAATTTCCATTATATGTGTAACGACCCGGATTTTGACCATCGAATATTGGATAATTAACTGATTTTATTATTAAAATATTGATTTTTATAAGTCGAACAAATAAATTCTAATAATTAAAATATCTGAATATATATGAATTGATTTAAAAACTATATTAAATATTGAATTATAAAATCTTTGGATATGATAAATCTTATAGAAAAGTATATTATATATGAACTCCACCATTCAAATTAAGATAAAATATCCATAAATATATATATTTATATATATGAATAAATACACAAAGCTTTATGATGTTTAAAAATATATATTTTTAAGTATATAAATACACAAGTATATGAATGTATGCTCATATGAAATAGTATACATGAAAATTTGTATAAATGTGAATATATATATATAATGACAAAATGTACACAAGTAATGTATATGGAAAAATATATGTAATAAAAAAATATGTATAAGTGTAGATGTATGTGTATAATAACAAACACATGCAAATGAAAGACATGTATATATGTAAAAATAGTACATATAAGATATATATATATATATATATATGAATATGTGCATATAAAAGGTTCATGGTGGAGAAATAAAATAAAATAAATATACATAAGTTAAGATGTATATAAACTTTTTTATATGAAATCAAATCAGGTCAGTACCTCAAATCAAAGTAAAAATATCAAACAAAAGAAAAATGCAGCAGCCTGTAAAACAATGCTTCAGCCTCCCATCCTCTTTATATATATATCCTACCTATCACTGCCTCATTTCATACTCTGGCATTCAAAAATAAAAGTATACAAACTACCATTGCAAACTCAAAGAAGAAAAAAAACAAGCTTCCACTACAACTTAAAAATATTTCAAGTACGAGAGGATCAATCAGAAGGCACGCATCATATTTCTTTTGAAAAACCATGCTCTGATACCACGTGTAATGGCCGGGCGCCCAGCCGTTACAATATGGTAATATAACCATAACAGTATGTCCTTCCACCTTCTATTTCATCGATTCAAAATTATCTTTCATGTTCATTTTCTCATTTTACTTTCATTTCCTTATCTTCTTTATCTAATTTCATCTGCTCAGATATATATTCCACTTTCATTTCCCTTTTTTTACTTTTATTTTCTTCTCTTCTTTATCGAAAATAAAATTTTAATCATCTTCCATCATTAATAGCATGCGTAATGGTGTTGGGTATATTATATTTTATTTTTGGGGCTTTGCACGAAAGGTCCATATTTCTGTTGTTGTTATAAGAAAAGTCCATAAAGAATTGAGTATGTAAATTAGATCCCTATTTTTTCTAAATCAAAAAATGCAAGTTAGCTTGCGCTTTTTAAACATTAATTTTTTTTTGAAAATTTTAAAATTTTAAAAATATTTCAAAATCAGAAAGCTCCAACTAGCTTGTGCTTTCTTGATAGAAAGCGTAAGTTACCTTGCAATTTTCAAAAATTTCAAAATTAGAAAGCGCAAACTAGCTTGCGCTTTCCTGATAGAAAGTGCAAGTTAACTTGCGCTTTTCAAAATTTTGAAAATTTTGAAAAAAATTCCAAAATTAGAAAAGTGCAAGTTATCTTGCATTTTCTGTCAGAAAAGTGCAAGACCCCTTGCGTTTTTTATTTTTCAAAAAATAGGAACCAAATTTACATATTCATTTCTGCAGGGAGTTTTTCCATAACAACATCCAAAACAGAGATCTGTGACTCTTATCTTGTTAATTTTTTTTATATTTATTATTTATAGGAATTATGGTCGGCTTCTTCAGAAAATTGCTTAGTCTCCAACCGTCTTTCTCCATAAAATTGGCTTCTACCAAAAAGGTTATTGTGACCGTCTTTTTTTTGTGGCATGTAACATGTTCGCTGAAGTATCAAAGTAAAGGAATTACAAGGGATTTGATTCAACATCCTTGGTAATTTCAATACATATACTTTTGATTTACATTAGAATTTATTACATTTTGTATCTATTCAACTATGTTTTTATATCTATATTATTAATTTTTATCTCTATTCATTTATCTCTTTTACTTCCATTTCTATATCTTCTCTATCTAAAATAAAATCTTTAATCCTTCAAGAATATCATCCTCTATCTTTTTTTACATTTAAGTGGTCAAGTTAAAAGATATTATTCTTCTAATAAAAAGTTATTATAACCGTCATTCTTTAGTTGCAGGTAATATATTCGCTAAAATGTCAAAATAAAGAAATTGAAAGGGATTATCATTCAACATCCATGGTAATTTCAACACAAACACTACAGAATTTATTACAATTTTTTATCTATTCGATTGTGTTGTTGTATCTATATTATTAATTTTTACCTCAATTCATTTCTCTCTTTTACATTCATTTCCTCATCTTCTCTATTTAAAATAAAATCTCTAATCCTTAAATAATGTCTTCTCCAATCTTTTTTTCCTTTAAATCCAAGTGGAGGATCATAAAGTGTTTACAAAATGAAATCCCAACTGGGTAAACCAAGGCGACCTCTGTAAAAGGTCCATTTGTATTTTCTTCTGGCTTTGGTTATAACATAGAAACCTCTCTTCCATCTTACATGACATGCATCATGGTCTTGAGTATGTAATATTCTATTTTGCTCTATATTAGTTTGCCTTATAGTGATTAGTGTTGACTTCTTCAGAATATTACTAAGTAAAATAGAACACTACTTGGTCTCTAATAAGTGATCTTTTTTATAGAGTCATGATTAGAAAATCAAGTTAAAAGTTACATTCTTACAAAAAGTTAACATGGTTGCATTTTTTTAGTTGTAGGTAATTTGTTTATTGAAATGTAAAATAGAACACTGCTTGGTCTCTGATAAATCTGAATTTTTATGGAAATAATATTTAAAGGTAAAAAAAACCATGGTTTATTTGGATAGATTTAACACAATTTACAGGTTTGATCTTCATTTTATTATCCATCGGTTTATTTAATTTAAGGTTGAATTTGTTGTCTTTCTTCTATATTTCGAAATTCGGATCGTTTCTTCGAGTTTTGTGTTTAATTTTTTTCTAATTATTTATGTCAATTAATAAGATTATGAATTTAGTTTCCTTCATTTATTTTGTATAAGGTTATTGGATTATAAATAGGGCTGTCAATGGGTACCCGAAAAATTCGATATCCGTCCGAATCCATATCCGAAAATACGAAAAATATCCGTTATCCGAAAAGCGGATACGGATATGGTTATAGTGGTATCCGTATCCGAAAAATATCCGTCCGATTAACTGATGCATATTTATATAATTTAAAATAGGAAAATAGGGCTATGAGTGTTTAACTTTTGAATATTTTTGGATACACATACATATATTAGTATAAAACAATGTTTTATCACCATATTTTTTATTTCGGGTACTTTTGGCACAGGTCCTTATTAAGTTTCAAAATTCACGAAAAGTCCTTCACTAAATTTCAGTGTAAATTAGGTCCCTGTTTTTTATTCACGATTATTGCAGAGCATGATGTAACATTTCATAAAAGTTGCTGACATTTCCGCAACATTTCTATACACTGTGAACATAGTGTATGAAAGTTGCTGAAATATCAACACTTATTTATAAAAGTTGCTGATATTTCAGCAACATTTATGTACACTGTGAACACAGTTTATGAAAATTGCTGAAATATCAGCACTTATTTATAAAAGTTGCTGACATTTCAGCAATAATTTTTTTTTGTTTTTATAATAAAACTTTGACACCGATAGTTGCTGAAATATCAGCACTTATTTATAAAAGTTGCTGACATTTCAGCAATAATTTTTCTTCGTTTCCAGAAAACAGGGATCCGCTTTACAATGAAACTTTGACAGGGACCCACTTTACAATATGAAAGTATGATAGGGATGCCTCCCTAATTTCCACTTTTATTTCTTTGTTTTTTTATAAACAATAGTACAAAAAATGTTTTATGTTGATCTAAACTTTTTCGTTTATACCTTTAAATTTATCAATTATTGGCGGAGCGGATAAATATCCGATATCCGTCCGTATCCGAAAATTAAGCGGATACGGATATCCGATATCCGAAAATTAAACGGATACAGATACGGATATGGCACTATCTGTATCCGAAAGCATCCGTTGACAGCCCTAATTATAAATACATGGACGTATAGAATCTTCAATTGTTCTGCAAATTTTGCTACAAGTAAAGATGAATTATAATTTTTAATTCTTTAGCTTTATGTCAAATTTGAATTTCATCTTATATTTCTTCGATTATCTTGGTTCTGAATTTAGTTTCCTCATTATTTTTTAAGACATATTTGTTTATCAATATTTAGGTACTAAAGAACTCCAATTGTTCTAAATAATCCATTAGAGAAAAAGTTGATCCATTTTCTCATTCTAAAATATAAGTATATAGAAAATCAAGTTGGGTGAGAAAGATTATATCGAAAGTAAAATAATATTTTAACCGTAAATTTTCATATAATATTTTGGGAAAAAGTATAGTTTATATCTAGCAGTTTTGTACTACCTAAAGTAATCAAGTATAAAATTTTGCTTAAAGTTTACTTTTAAATGTGTGTTTTGTATATTTATTTCTCCCTTATGTTTTACATAGTCTTAGTCAACCTAAACTTATATTTGTAAAATTTGATGTTATACATATTAATCAACATTTAATTTATAATATTTTTCTATACTGTTGTCAAATTCTCCAGTATCTTATAGAGAAATTTGGTGATTATATGCGATTTCAACAAATTTTGTTTATTGTTATGCTATTTTAAACTTTTCAGTTTGGAGATGTTAAGAGATAATCATATATGAAATTTATGTTTTTTAATGTTTATGAGTAAACTAACTTTCAATACGAAGGATCGTATCAATGAAACCGATAAAAAGAATTTATCAAAAGGAACTAATTATTATCAATTCAGTTTAGTTTGAATTGTCTTTAATTGGAGCATTAACTATAATAACTTATCTTTAATTTAAATTCATTTTAGTAAGAGAATCAATCAAATCAGTCAGAGAATTAACTTTAACCTATTAAGCCATATATCATTGGCAAAAATTCAAATGCATTGTTAGTTTCAAATATATAAGGTAACATATAAAGTCACTTGTTATGTACCTTTAACAAGTCATTGCATACCCTAAGAGGTTGTAAGTTAGGAACTCACTATCTATTATTGCAAGAAAATTTTATTTTCTTTAACAAACTTAGCATGAGAACAAAATAAACGAGCAAATGATGTGTTTGTAGATAACTTTATGTACAAAACTCACCAAAAGATTATTAGGATAATAACTGATTATGCTTTGATGCAACATTATATTTTACACATTTTCTTTTGCTTGAAAGGTGATATCATGTACTCTATATAGTATAAAACTTGATTTTCATTTCATCTTAGATGTATAACAGCTGTATTAAGTTATGAGTATTATATTGTGTCATACTAGATGTACGTACAAAAAAATGACAAGCGTTTGTATCAATGTTAAATTAATGCATCAAACAATATTTGTGATCAATGTCTTACTGGAACAATAAAGAAAAATCATGGTCGATGTTAGAAGTCGTGATATTATAAAAAGAGTAAAAAAAAAAGAATAATTGTTGCTCACATGAATAAAAGAATGTAAAAGAGGTAAATTATTGAACAAGGATTCTAATTTAAATGAGAATAAAAGAATGTAAAAGAGGTAAATTATTGAACCAAACATCTAATTTAAATGAAACTATATTTGAATCCATAGTTAGGTGTAGGGTAAAGTTTATTTGTTGAATGAGTGGTTTGACATATGTTTTTATTTAGCTCACTTCAAAAATTATTTGAAAAAATTAGGACGATCTTTGAAGGAATAGTTGATATGCAAATTTTTTCTTTGCTATTTGTTGAAAAATGGTATAATTTACTTTTGAGTAAATCATGGTTCCTCCCAAATTTATTTCATAATAAAGCAAATTAACGTTGGTAACTTCTTGCATTCTCTAAAACTATTATTTTACTAAATATTACTTCTAAATTCATTTAAATATTTATTGCTTTCAATGCATATGTACATATTTTATTGTAACGACCCGTCTTTCTGAACCCCAGAAGTCGATACTAATACCTCCACGGTATTCACGTGCTAAACAACTAAGTTCCGAAAATACAGATTGTTAGGGGTGAAAGAAGAAGATAGAAGGTAAGAAGAGACTAAACAAATAGAGAATATCACAACGCAACAGAATAACATATATTAATCACATAATATCTTACAAAGTCATTTCAAAACGATACATCAGAGTTACACTAGCACAACTTCTAACCTATGACAGTTATAACATCCCGTCCTTATACATCAGATATAGAGTACATAATATACAACGGAACAAGATGACAACTATCTATCGATGAAGCCTCCTGCTTCAAGCTCCTCCAATTGCATCCGTAGGAAACCCAAACTACTTGGCTGCTCATAAAAATTTGAGCACCCAAGAGTTTTTAGGGAAAAAAATAAAACTCCGGGTCAGACATGAGTCTGGTGTGAGTAAACTCAAACAACTGAATTATTAAGTTAAAAACTCTTTTGAAATCAAAGGTATCTCGTAAGACCACACCACACATAAACAGGGATGGGTTTTTACCTTACGGTAACCAAAACATTTTTATAGAAAATCTAGTGATATTATAATAATGTCTAAGGGTTCAAAGTAAAATATTAAAATAATTGGAATGCTTGCATCTCACGTTCCAACATATTTGGTATATAACTAAAACCGTAAAGCTCGTATTGGAGAATGGATTCCAACTAATGACTGGGCTACTGGGGTACCACCCGTCATAGTACACCTTTAAAACAATGTACTGAGATCGTACCTAACGACCCCTACAAACACAGGATCGGCCTACCCCTTGCTGGATAGTACCGAATATGTCATCACCTCGGTTGTTCCCAATCGTTTTACTGAGCTCATATGCACAACTGAATCTGGAAATATGAATGGTCATCTAGAAAGGCAATGACATACCCTAATGGGCACGACCCACATAGCCCTGCTGCATCTCCCATGTTTTAGTCATTCCTAGTTGATGAGGCTTGAGGCTACTTTTACCTTTCTTTAGCACTTTCAACTTGGAATGCTAACACCACCCTCCAGGCATCAATACAATGCTAGCATTCATCTATACAAGTTTGTTCTAGGACTGAACGAAACCGAAGGCGCTACTTCTATTACATCCATTACGGGGAATCCCTCCCATGGAAAATAGAAAATAGTCCTTGCACTTCAAAACTCTGTCTTCGATTCCATGCTCTTCAAGATGTCTTCAATACGAAACATTGAGTTGGATCCAAGTGGTTTTCGGATAACATATCCGATTCCGGTCTCTTTAAAAACAACTTTCGACGGTCCCGGTAAAGTCAATCTCGGTTCTTTAGGAAATAAATAGAAAAAGATAAGAGTGGAGTTCACATCCTAACCATTAGTGGACGGATTTCCTTATCATTTGTCCTAGAAGAAAGAAAGAGTTTATACGTATAGTATAACACCTTCGACGTTAACAGTACCATATAATTCCCGCGTTTCTCCTAAATATTTCCAAAGTTCCGCCGTTGTCCAGATTTGATAGTTGGTTATTTAACTATCAAATAAACAAACATCCAATCATGGTTTAATTTCCATATGGGATCCACTAAGCCTTTATTAATTCTCTTTAATTAACAAAACCACTTTATAAAACTTGATCAAAAGATCTTTTCAAAACACTATTTCCAAACCCCTTAGATTTCCTTTATACTTGGGAAACATTTATATACTTATCTCAACGGTATAAGTATATTACCAAAACATTTTACTCTTCACGCCTTAAAAACAAAATTATATACTTATCTTATCAATATAAATATATTTACAAACTTTTCAAAGTTTTCTTCTTTCCAAATCCCATATTAAATAACCAAACATTTCTTTCAAATAAAACATCATGCTTACCCTTTATCAAAAATTCCCTTTTTAAAAGCTCATCTCATATTTCAATTAACTTATAACTTTCAAATAAAAGTGATAACCCACTTTTATAAACCCTTAAGTTAATTTATAAACCTCTTTCCAAATCTCTGAAAGGATTTATAAACCTTTTTCCAATTTTTTTAAAACTCTTTATATAAACCTTTCTATACTCCTTTATAAAATATCCTTTATAAATATCATTTACAAAACATCATTTGTAAAACACCTTAATAACCCTTTTCGTTTGTAAAAAGCCCTTCTATAAACAAGTTATCATTTATAAATACCTTTATAAGAATTATATAACTTGAAAAACCATTTATAAACCCTTAGCCTCAAATTGATTAAAGAATTAAAGTAAATTAAAAACCATACTTTATAAATTCCAAATGAGGCTTAGTAGTCCCAATGATACTAATTTAAGTTACCATTTAATTTCAATTCGATTCCCAAATCACATAACAATTATTTACATAAGCTACCATATATGTAAATACAGTTCATATCCAATCCGGGAATAACCTGTCAATATAAATAATTGACATATACAAGTCCAAATAACATAATAAAAGGATGGTGATTTATCCTACTATCCAAACAATTCAATCGAGTTATAGTAGAACGGAGATTTATTCTGCTTAACACATGTCCACACAATCAAATCACTTACACTATAACAGAATGGTGTTTTGTTCTGCTAATGGATGTCATTTAATTCTCCTAATCATATGGGTTACTTAAGGGTCCGGACAAGAGATCATTTGATTTGGAATCAGTTCGCTTTAAAAAGAAAATTTATTTAAAACACATTCGTTTCAGTTTTAAATCACCTTTGAAAAGATTTAAATAGATTTAATCAACTTAAATCCTAAATAAATCTTAATTAACTTTAATTAAATCAAGATTAAATCATAACTAAATTCTAACTAGTCTTAATGAACTTGATTAAGTACTAATTAACTTTCTAATGCAACTTGGTTAAGGTTAAATCGAATTGTTTAAAAGTTAAACCCTATTTAATCCAATATTAAGTAAATAATAAGTTAATTAAATAAATAATTAATTAACCATTAATCTTAATTAAATAATTATTAATCACTTAATTACTTCCTAACCACATTAATCACTAATTAAAAGTTCATTAGTTAATTAGCAGTCATTAACTTAACTTAAGTGATGATTAACCTCTAATCACCTTCTTAATTACCAATTAAGTGCCCATTGCCTTTTAATTAACTAGTTAATTAAATAAATAAATAATTAAATTACAAACTTAATTACTTTTTAATGTTACTGATTATGTTTGAAAACTTTTTACAAGACAGTTTCAAATTAAAAAAATTGAAATAGAAATTCAAAACTTTAGTCGAACAACATCCATAGCGACTATCGCTATGAGTGCAGTTCACTTTCACATATTTTTAAAACGTAAACACCTCACTAACTTTACCATTTCATGTTTATAAACCTTTTAGAAAGTTTTACAAACTTTAAACTTAGATATACAAACTTTAAAAGCCAATTTAAAACTTTTAACCCTTTTAAAATAAAAAATAAACAAAACACGATTCCATTCGGGTCTCGGATCCGTTGCAATTACATACAAACTTCTAGTCATACTTTGCATTAGTTTAGTGTCTACATGAGATTTCCTTATTTATTCTACTTTTCAATATATAGCGGTCCATCCAGAAAATCAACACAGAAATAAAAAGGAACTTTCCTCATAAAATGTTATATGCGTTTTTATACAAACGAAGACAACTAATGCTTACAACCCAACTATCTTAAAAGAAACAATTGTTGGAAGCTGCCCTTCAACATCAACTGACATTGATGATGTTGTAGCTTTATCACTTCTTATTTAAATTAAATGCATCTTCCTGCTATGTCATTTTATTGTAAACCACATATCTTAAATTTTCCTTTTTGGTTTCTAATAAATAAGGTTCATCCATTACTTTCATTATCACTAGCAGATATATTAATATCTTCTTTTAATCCAAATCTCTTGATAGTATTCTCAAATCTTGGTATATGCTTTCTTTATTTTTTTCTCTTTCATGCGTGTATACTTTAGAACTCGCAGAAATATACTTTGATACTATTTCACATTTTCTTATGGATTCTTATTTATGGTCTTCACTCATGTTTAATGAAACATTTCTAGGCTGAAACAAAAATTCCTTATATTCCGCGGGGATTATTGCTATTCTATGACCATTCATTGCTATTTTATTCACAGCCTTCACTTTCACCCCGTCTTACCTAGTCAGAAATCCCTATCCACTCCATATCAAAATTTTGGTTTGGTTTTCACCTTTATAAAATTATTAATCTTCGTAGCCATGAAGTGCTTAATCGGTAACTTTTATCTTTAAAAATGCAACATAGAAACTTTTATTAAATTCAACAATAAACCTGTGTCTTAACTTTTAAAACTATAATTTAGGATTTTTGAATTAAGTTTATTTATCAAGTCCAAAAGGACATATTAGCAATTTAATTTAAAAAAGTTCCTTTTCTTTTCCTTCAAATCAACTTTTCCTTCAAAACCTTTTCGCAATAAAGATTTTACTTCTTAAAAAGTGGGATTTTCAATTCAAACTATTTACTAAGTTTTGTCTTTAAAAATCCAATTATTATACCGAACTATTTTTAAAAAATGTACTGTTAAAGTGTCTCTAAAACATTCTTTATAAATTTTGCTAAAAACTAAAGTAGACAAGGACAACTTCCATCCTATTATTTTCTTAATACTCATCCTACTTCAAGTTTCAACCTTAATGGAGATTCTAATAGCATATAAGTAGGACTTTCAAAAGATATGTACAACCAATGCAATTTTTTGAAAATATCAATTTTCCTTTGTTTTGCCTTTAATTTCCTATATAGTTTATAATTAGATTACTAAAATTATTGTAATATCAATTCCTAACATTGTTTCTACTTAAATTTCATCTACCTAAATTGCTCTTATTTAAGTTCCTTCTCTTTATATAGCTTTTCTCTAAATTGACTGTCTTCTTTATTGAATCATCACATTGTGTTTTCCTACTACTTTGTTTTCAAGTTCTTGTCCCATTTTCATTCATTTTTTCCCATTTATAAACCAGTATCACTTTCTATTTTCCATCCCGAAAAGGAATTTCACAACTTAAAATTTTTCATTTTAGAAAAATCAATGAGCTATATATACGCTTTACTTTTCCTTCAAAAGAAATATCTTTATATTAAAACCCCTTTTTAACTGAAACTATCTGCAACATCCCTCTACTTGGAGGCCCAAAACTAATGGCTACGGATGCTGCAATTATCCATAGTTATTAATCTTCGGTGACCAAATACGGCGGTGCTAGATACATTGATACACAGATCATAGAAATATGGAAAAAATAATTTTGCAATTCAAAAACACATTTCCATATTCAAATCAAAACATTTCATGTTCATTACATAATCCCAAATTACGTTAACCACGTTCAGCAAAATATAATTATTACAATCATACCAAGAGTGACATATGAAGATGCCCCCTTGGTTGATCATAGTATATAGTAAGGCTAATAAATCTGCCTTTATAAACAAATACACAGCGGAAAAAAGAAAACTCTAAATAATTATCTGCCTCCTGCACGCCTTCGAAAGCTTTATTCGTCTAAGAAGAGAACCTGAAAACCCTAAACCTCAGACTACTCAAAATCAATTGAGTACCCGAGAAAGAGAAAAACAAAAACTTTGAGTCAAACATAAAACCTGGTATGAATAAAAATCTAATATCTCAATCCTTTTTAGATATCTAGTGAGACCACGCCGCTTAGCGGAACGGGTTTTCCCCTCACTAGTATCCTAAAACCTTTATAAAGCCTTATACTGTGCTCCTGCATCCACAATGGTTAAAATATACATTTTCAAAATATTACGATGATATGCATACTTGAAAATAATTAGGATTTCACATTCCCAGTTTATTCTGACACCCTGTCATAATTATAGTTTCTAGGGTCACTATTAACCTTTTTAATTTTCATGGGTTTACTAATAACCTTGTTATACCTAATAGACACCATGTCCTATTCAAAGTTTTCATGGGATCACTAAGAACCTATAGGCTCCTGCCAGTTAACTTAATCAATTCATGGGTCCTCTTGGACCTATTAGTCCTTCCAATAACTAATCACCTTATCCTAGTTTTCATGGGTTTACTAGGAACATATGGATTTATCCAGTAACTCACTTCACATCCTAGTTTTCATGGGTTGACTAAGAGCCTACTGATACTTCCATTAGCCACATTCTTATCCTAGTTTTCATGGATTTACCAGGAACCTATTTACTGATGTAAATTCTTAATCCGGATATAGTTTTCATGGGTTCACTACAAACCAATTAACCCCTGCCAACTGTTCTTAATACATAGTTTTCATGGGTAAACTATGAACCTGTCGGTTTCCTCCAATAACTACTTAATCGTAGTTTTTATGGGTTTACTATGAACCTTTTGGATTACACCAATAACTACTTTGTCATAGTTCATGGGTTTACTATGAACCTTTTGGTTACCTCCAATAACTACAAAGTTCAAGCATCCTATATTTATGGTCACCCAGACTTCTTGGATGCAATTCTACTCATTCAGGAGTTTAAGCAAATTTATATTCACTATTGAGTTAACCAAACTGGTTCTTCTACCCTTTTTTTTCCAAAATACAGTTATGGGTCATTATGTGAATATATTCCTATTTGAAGAAGCAACACATCAGTTTAACAATACCACTTCTGTGAGTTTTAAGGTCCTTGAAATATATTTCATAAAACATAGTCAACACCTTTTACATATATTTTTATCAAGGAAAATTCTTCTTCAAAATTACATACTTAAAGCCATTACAAAACTCCTTTATATAAGCCGTGGTTTTCCTTAAAAATTTAGAGTTATGGGGTTTAAAACCTTTCGTCAATGTCGAAAGCTACTAATTTCAACCCCTTTGAAGGGTTTCAATCATATCTTTTTAAAATAATAGGCTCCAACCCTCTTTATACTTTAAAATACTTCTTTCCAAACCCTTTGATCCCATTGAAACTCAAACCTTTCGCAAGTATTGGAAAACCATTCGATACCATTAAAACACAAACCTTTTGAAAGCAATGGAAAATAAACCTTTCGGAAACCCACTGGGTTCAATTTAAAACATGTGGAGAACCTTCTTTGAAAACCTTTCGACTTCATTAGAGGCAACCTTTCAACTTCGTCGAAAGCTCTACTTTGAAAACTTTAAAACATATCATTTAAAACAATAGGCCTTTTGCCTTTTAAAACAACTCCTTTGAAAGCTTTGGGTTATACTTCAATTATAAAACAAGGGTAAATCATCTAAGTCGAAAGCTTTGATATCTGTCGAAAGCATTGAAGAAGCGGCTGGTTTTAAAACAAGTAAACCTTTTGAATTTGTCGAAAGCAACGACTTCGAAAGGTTGGAAAAAGCGGCAATAACCTTTCGACTGTGTCAGAAGGTTCAAAACAAAACAATGATAAAGCGGCGGTAACCTTTCGACTGTGTCTAAAGGTTTAAAACCTTTATTTTAAATAATTGACCTGGTCGAAAGCCACCAAGTCGAAAGCTCCTTTTCGAAAGCACAAGCGGGTGTAAGCTTTTAGATTATAAAACAAACATACCCCAACCTCTTTAGCAACCAACCTTTCGACTAAGAACCCTTCGATCTTGTCCAATTCATTACGTACCAAGCAACTTGATACCATATGCATTGGTTTGACTTTGTCGAAAGCTTTGTACCTTTCGACCTTGTCGGAAGGTCTGGGTCGGAAGGTTTGATGCCTAAAATGGCTGAAATATGCTAAAAGCATGATTTTCATGTTTTTAACTTAAAAAGATAACTTTCCAACTAACCTACCATTATTTGTCAAATTCTCAGCTACCACTAATTTCAGATTAAATAATAATTTTATTTTATAAAATGCCCCTTCTTCTTAATTAAATATATGAAACATTTAAGTCTAATACCTTAAATAATTTTATATATTTATCAAATCACTTGGGAAAAATTCCAGAAAATCTATTTTAATATGTTTTCCAACATATAACAATTTCAAATCCAAATAATAATTATTTTAGCCGTAAATAATTTATAACCCAATAAATCATTTCTTCACTAGAAAATTTATATAAAATCCACCTAAATTCAAAAAATTATGAAAATTGAAACCCATCTCTAGAATCATGTTTTCTACGACATATAAATTTCCCATGGCATTTAAAAATCATTTCTTCTCGTTTTTACCCTAAAAACGTGTGTATCTCTTTTTAACAAACTTGTTTAATCCATATAAATCATAATTCAAGCATATCATCATTCAATATATCATAAAAACAGATTTGCACTAAAATCCGAGACCATGTGATCATAAAACTAAAATAGAGATGTAGAAATTATTATTCACCTTAGATTAGATAAGGAAATTGAAGTTTGGTTGAGATTGATTCCTTCTAACTTGAATCCTCAGCTTTAAGTTGATTTTCTCTTATCTTCTTTCTTCCTAATGGTCAGCCTTGCTTCCTTACGGTTATAAAATTTTGTTTTGATAAAATGAACGTGTATGACTAAAGGAGATAGTATAAAGGTGAGAAATATAGGTGGCTATTTACCCTAATGCCCTTGTGTTCAATTACTTAACCATTTATATAAGTTCATTAGATTAGATAAGCACGACCACTTAATTCATTAATCAACCTCGATCTCCTTATCTACATTATTCTATTTAATTTATTCTAATTAAATTTCCTGAATAATGTTAATAAAATTAGGGGTGTTACATTATTGGTCTAAACAAATATTTAACCTCCACAATAAATTTTTATTTAAACATAAAAGGGTATTTTATTTTATGGAAAAATTAATATTTACTTGCTTTTCAAAAATAGGTTGTTTGTTTATATTTCTAGAACTTCTGATTGAAACTAAAGGAAATGACTATTTTAACCATATTATCCTCTATAATAATCGGTTTTCACATGTTAATATTAAAACGGAAACTTTGAACTACAATTTTAAATTTTTTAAAAGCATGAAATTTAAAAAAATGGAAATACTTAGGTTTTTAAAAAAAAATTAATAATGGATAATTATTTGATTTTTGTTAATTTTGGAAGATTTGAATCTCAATTGTAATTTCAAAGTTTCAGTTTTCAAAAAAAAAATACCGTTGAATGAAGTTTCAATAAATTTAATTAAAAAATAATTAAAAAAATAATTATCGAAATTCTATTCAAAAATCTGTAATTTCGAATCTTTTTTTAAACTTTGAACATTATTTGATTTGGTTTCTTTTTTTCTTTTTTGTAACAAGATTCAGAATTTAGAAAAGTATATAACTCAAGTTGTTTAAAATCAAGTTAAATGGATTTATAACATTTTTACTGTAAATATTTTTTATTCTTAAAATTTTGAATTTAGTAATTTTATTTATAATGATGTAACATACGTAACTAAGTCTATATATGGAAGAAATTATCATTAAGCGTTCAGAGTTAGAAAAACAATATGAAAATGCATAATACTTTCTCACCAAATAAGTGTTTTAGGTCTGACCACTTATTCAGGCAAACAACTTCAAAATTCTTATTGGTCAATAGGTGATCAAATGAATGATCACTTATTGTAAACAAACGTTACCCTAATACATTTTACATAAAAAATATTTATCCTTATACAGTTTTCAGATTCCCGTTTAAGGAATCCATGCGTAAAAATTGAGGATTTTACTTTCTCTTCTTTCCCAAACTCAAATTCCAACCTCTGGAGCATAGGGAATGAAATAAAAATGGGAATCACTTTGATAAATGTTGAAGTCCTATCGTAGTATCTTCAAGCGTTGTTGTTGAAGTCCTTTTCTGTTGTTCAAGCGCTATATGTAAATTTGTTCCTTCGGATGAAGTGGAGGAATTGATAGTGAAATTTCTAAGAGGTGCTTAGAGAGTGGACGTAGGGGATGTGTTCTGAACCAGTATAAATCGACTGCCGATCTATTATATTATTTCCACTACATTTATTAATATATTGTCCGGTTATATACATTTAACCATATTTGATCCCGAGCATAGCGATTAAGCAGTGGTATCAGAGCCTGGAGTTCTATCGATCCTAATAACATTCTAGAACAATGGCCAGAATAAGATCCGATCGAGACACTTTCAGCAAGAAAAAAAGGGCATAGCTATTACCGAAGCGACTACAAGCTATAATATGATACTTTGAATCAATAATATATTCATTATGATGTATTATCTAATAATTTTGAAAAAGTATCGAAACTCAGTATTATTGTATTAGAAAAATTAAAAGCTTATGAAATAAGATTACAAAACTAGAAATGAAAATTATGAATTAAAAGATAATGTTTTGACACTTAATGATTTTTTAAATGAGGAAGACTTAGAGTTGCTGATTTGAAAAATCAAAATGATAAATTAGTTTTTTTTTTAAATAGTTAAATACTTAAATATGTCTCTTAAAAAGGAGAATTGTGTTTTAAAATATGAGAAATCTACATTAATTAAAGAAATTGATACGTTGAAAAATAGTAACTAAACTTTTAAAAAGGAAAATCGTGACTATAAAATTAAATTCGATGAACTTTTTTAAAAAATCACAAAATTTAAGGTAAAAATGGTTTAAATTTTAATTTTATCAAATTCTACACCTTTTAATAATAAGAGTGGTTTAAGATATCGGTTTGTCTGTGGAAACATGTTGAAATAGTACACGTAGCAGGATATGTTTGCGAAAACGTGTTGAAATAGTACACGTAGCAAAACGAGGGTATGCTAATATTTCTCGCACATCAGCTTGCATAGATGTTTGGGTAAGTGATTTTAGTTACTAAAAATGATACAGTTGAAATGCTATAATAAATTTAGACCAAAAGGAATGGTAAATTGACCCTTAAATTGACACCGTAGGAGCAGACTATAAAGATGTTTTATTGACATATTAATATCATGTATTTAGAGATATATGCTCACTCACAAGGCTTATGCCAGACCCCTTCTATATTTCTCTATTATTTCAATATAATAGGTTGTAAGGGTTAGTAGGAGCTGTACGTGAGGCGATGGCAACATATAGCGGTGAGTATACATGGTTTTGATCTAAATAAACCAATTAAACCAAATAAGTATTGTTGGTTTGGTTTGGTTTGGTTTGGTTTTGTTAGTTATTTGGTTGTTAAGGTCAATTTTTCAATGAGTAGGTCAGGTATGGTTTTACATACCCTATGTCCATCTTTACTATATGCGGATTTATATTTATTTTTTAGGTGGTATATCGCACATACCAAACTGTTATTCGACTCAAGGTTATATTCTTTGCTTCGTATTATCGTGGGTACTGTTAAATGAGTAGATTATGGATAACAGGTCTGAAATAACAAATGGAGTTGTGCGGAAGGCAAGCAGGAGGCTACGCTTTCATAAATCTATATTTTGGAGTTTGCTATCGTTTATATTCCGCTGTGCAATACTATGGATCTACGCTTTCATAAATCTTGTTAATTTGTACGCTTTGATGTTCTTATTTATGGTTCGTTTGATTATATATTGTCTCATCTGTTGTATATCTGTGTTAATTATTATATTTCATTATATGAGCTGTGAGATATACGACAAGTTTTGCCTTAGAGTTTCGGTTACATTACCCCTTGGCCACCGCACTATATCAAGGTCGGGTACAGCTACAGCGCACTCTATAACTATATTAGATATTGGAGGTGTAGGACGACCATCACATTTGACTTTTCACTTATAAGAGGATTTTAATGTCTATTACAAGAGCATTAAACTAGCAACAACATATTCTAATTGTCAAAAATTCGATCCTTGTACAAGTGCACATGATCCTCTATTTGTAGCTGTGGAAATTATGCCTTAAAGGGCTAAGGTTGATGCCTTGGATGCTAATATTTGTCAAAGTTGTTGATTGCAATTTGCGGTCCAGATGTGGTTAGCTCGGATTCTGTGGCGAGGGAATGGTTTAGAAGAATGCTAGTTGCAGAGTCGTATTGCGACACGATTAAGTCAAAGGAGCAGTTGACTCGTGGAGTTTGTTGTGCAATTGCCTTTACCTACTTGGCGGTAAAGTACAAATGGTGGTTGTGGCATAGTGGCGCTTCTGTCAACTGAACATTACAATTGTCAAAGTGATGCTTTTGTCAGAGAAATATTATTAGGTGGCTGCCTATTTTCGCACGAGCGACCATGAGTTTTGGCTAGAAGTCTTCTCACTTACAAAAAAAAAAGCGAACATAGGAGTTGGTCAGTGAGGAATCTTAACGGACATGGATAGGTATGGATAAGACCTAGGAAGATTTGGGAGTTGGTCTTCCACGGTCGACTGGAAATGCGACAAAACGGGTGAGGAGATGCTTTTAAAGGAGTCCAGAGATGCTGCCCGCGTGGCTCGAGGTCCACTATTCTTTTTGGGGTACTGCTGAACAAGGATGACGTCGCAGATAGGCCTTGTAGGTGAGGATTTATTTGACGAATAGGCGGTTGGACCGGAAAATATCTTAGTCGACATATGTTATGCGGCTTTGGACTTGATTGGCACGTCTATGCTTTTGTGAGAAAAAAGAACAACATAAAGATATTCCTAGAAAACAGAGAGTAGGTAATGATATTATTGGTATTTTAAAATTCAATAATCTATATTAAACATGTGATTGAAAAATATCATGACTTTTCGACAAATATTTTGCATCAATCTAAATAATTTAATTTTAAATGAATCGAACAAATAGTTGATTAAATTATTTACGGTTGATGACCAAATTGTGTTCAAATACCACGATATTTTATATTCAAGCTTTTTAGACAGAGTTTGTGAATTTTATAGTTTTATTTAAAAAATTTAAACAAAATAATTTTGAAATTGTTATCTTATGATCATAATGTTTAAAACTGGTTTTAATGAAAAAATAGCTCAAATTTAAATCCAGTATAATATTTTAATTTTTTTCTAAATGATTACGAAATGGGCCAAATTTGATGATCATACACTAGTTGATCAAAGAGGTAAATAGAGGAGGAACAAAATAAAAAGAGCATCCAATGGATAAGGGATTCCCATCGCATAGGTACATCCATGCTCTGCATTTAATCATTCACTTCAACCATTAAATAAAGGGAAAAGAGAGTCTTCTGCAGGGTCAAAGACGTAAACTGTGATTTGTCAAGGTTTTCTTTACTTCAAAGCAGCCTTGAGTTTAATAGATGCAATAGTTAGATTGTGAACCACTGGACCTCTGCAGGATTTTGCAGATAAAAAATGGTACAACTTTGTCACCCACGTCATCAGGTTATGAATATAGAGGCTTTTGGAAACTCAAACAATAGACAAACATATACAAAGACTAGAGGTCCATGGTAGCACTCCAAGGTTTTGAAAAAAAAATTCACCAGAAACTCTATAAGGCATTTCTACGTTTCATTCATTTGAACATGCCAGATAAAGTTGATACTCTATAATGCAAAGGCTTACGGTTTAGTATTCATAAATGTACATAACAATATGTGAATAGAACAGAGAAGATTTTGTCTTAAATATTAGCTTGTAGGAAACATCCCAAGCTCCCCTGCATTCCAGCTCTGAGCTTTATGGATTACAGCTCTCAAACTTAGACAGAAAAAGCAAATCTTCTATTAGAGCAGTAGTTATCCGCACCTTAAAAGGAGTCGGTTTGCATCCCTAAAAAATGCTCTTATGGTGTCACTTGCTCCAGAATTTGAAATGCCATACCAAAATCAGAATAGCAGTGAGGATGGATAACTGGAAACTTGGTTGGATATTCGGGTTGATCATTGAATCTCTTTGACATCATCGTTGTTTACTTCCACACAGATTCATCATCGGTGCTTCTCTGTTATAGAAAAAAGTGGAGTTTGTTATTTCATTTTACGATTATTTATTGATACTGTTCTAATGCATGAACTTGTTCAAAAATAATCTGATTTTACCATAGTTTTATACTTGGTGACAAATATGCATATATATATTTTTGAAACCATTTAGGTTATAAATATTTAACAGAATACCACAAATGATGTTTGATACTCCTATTACACACCTGAGCCAACATCGAACAACTGCAATAATAATAAGCTGAATTCAATTAAGAAGTGGGATATATCGTTGACATCATCACTGTTTACGTGAGTATTTGAAAAAAAAATTCGTGTATTTATAGAATTTTGTAACATAAAAGTACTTGAAAATTGAATAGAAATAGGTTTAGAAGATGACAGGTAAAACAAGTGCTGGAGACGGTTAATCAGCTATAGCAAAATATGCTGCATGTTTAATGTAACAATATCACGTTAATATATTTGTATACATCACCTTAATATATTTGTATACCGCACCTTATTAATTAATTATGCTGCATTTACACCCACCTCGTCACAAGGCCTAGCCACCGTACCAAATAAGATAACCATTTGATATTCCAAAGATAACCATTTGATATTCTAAAGTAATGACAATAGGAAGACTGACCTTTTATATTATACTTTTTGCTTAATATAAAGACGGTATGAAGACTGGTAATATCATGACTGGCATATAATGACAATATCATTTTCGCTGTGGCATATAATGATTGGCATATAAGCCGGTATGCAGACGGTACAAAGACGATATCATGACTTGTATATAATGATATTCCAAATATAATAGTTTGACATCGAAATTTTTATTGTGGGATTGCCTTCTGAATCAACTAAGAAACATGAACATACCTTTTTATGCAAAATGTCACACATTTGAAGGGAATGTGATCACCTTAATCTTCTTGGACATTTTCAGCTCCATTATCTTACTTGACGGTGCATTAACTGAAGACCCATCATCTGATCCAATTGATCTACCACTATACGACTGGCAGTAACAGAAGTATCATCTGCTTTCAGCAAAACACCTGGTGAACCTTACAAAAGGCAATGCCGCTTCTGTTAACGCATTGTCATCATTTTCAGTATTTGGATTTTGTTTTGTTTTTCTTAACAATCGAATCTGATTGACAACTGCAATAATAATAAGCTGAATTCAATTAAAAAGTGGGATATATCTAAATATGTAGTCAAACTACTGCTACTTTACCAAGCTCGGGTCAAAACATGAGATAATGAATCCTTTTACTATACAGCAAAAGCACAAAAGAGTAGGCACAATGAGTTTAACAAAGTCAGAGTGCATCATCTGATGACCTAGCATCTTCGTTAGCCTCAGAAAAAGCTGCAGCATTGACGTGCTTTTAGTGGTACTTGATTCCTTTACCCAACATCTTGCTGTTGACATTAGGAAATCGGATTCTACCATGACTACAGTTTTCCACCATCATGTGTTGTTTTCCAAAAAAAATAGCCCATACAACCAATTAAATTAATGTATGTGCTATTTTTATTTGACAGACACCTCAATGTAACTTTTTAACATTATTTACTGAAGATAAAGTAGCTAAATTAAGCAATTATGCATCAATGGGGATATAAATCTTTGTCCGTTTTATTTTTATTGAGAATTTCAACGAGGCCATTAGATAATATAAAACTCACAATATCTTATTGACTGACTAGATTATTATTGTCATAACCTATCATAATTTACAAAATGACAAACAAACTAATTACAAATGTAAAAGCAACCATCAAAAACACTCACCTTGATAGGAGGAGCTCCAGACATACGATACAACCTATGTTTAACGTCTTCCTCCTCTTCGACATTAAGCTCTTAGTAGGTGCTCCAGTCTCCCTCCACTACTTCTTCTTCCCCATCTCAACACCCTCGATTTTGTTCACCATAAGCAAATCCACATTGTTCAAATACGCAAGTATGCATGGTTCACCATAAGCAAATCCACATTGTTCAAATACGCAAGTATGCATGGTTCAACATAAGCAAAAGTTCTCAACCAATCAACAGAATTACTGATCTCTTAATCATTGTTGCTGAGTTCTGTGCTTCTCTTTGGCTTCTTTCTAGAACGTCCTACAAGCTCATTTACCAAATTTGAGGTATTCCAGACTCCTTTTGTGTAGAGGATTGAGAATTTATAGATCCATTTTGTATCATGAGGGGTTGAGATGGTCCAGCATTATGCTGCTCTTCTGGACAGGACATATTATTATTTTCAAGAAACCCTTTTACAAAACTCGTCAAATTGGTGCATTATGTTTCCGAATCCACACGTCCTTATTTGATGTCTTCAGCCACCTCTGTAGCTTTGTACAGCAAATCCTCCTACAAATCAACTCGGGTTTCATTTTATATTTCTTTCATGATAAAGAAGAAGAAAATAAGTGATTTTATTTTTCCAATTTAAAACAATAATCATGCTAACAATTATGTGATTGTATATTATTTTATTATATAGTGTGTGTATCACACTCTTCAAACTTTAGAATAGCTTGTTGGTTCTTTTTTATTTTATCATTCATTTGATTTTTAATGTTTTTCATACATAAAATGGAAAATCGAAATCATATAAATACACACACCTGAAAGATAATTTTAAGGTTGAATAACTGAATGCCACTTAAACCCATCAAGGTAGAAAATAAACCTACTGTCTCACCTTTGACATGGCAAAGTAGAAACAAGTCTACCTAAGTAAAATGTCACAATGGCTAAAATGCAAGTTTAATGCTATATTTAAATGGTACCATAGCTATCATACTTGACTTAAATGAGTTTTAACTAATATATTGGTCATTTTCAGCAATATGGTAATTACAATATGAGGCATCAAAAAAATTAAATGAAACGTTACAATATACAAAATCCATTTATGGCTCACACTTGACAGAAAATGATTTGCTATGCATTTTCATGAATTTAATTCTTTTTCATAAAAAAAAGCTATTGCACTATTCTTAATATTGGCTTACCTAAAGAACTACAACATATACCAAATAAACATTACTTCAACTATTGTTATGAATTAATAAAGGGGTGAGGATAAGATGTACTTGGTTATTCGGGTTGAACATTGAATCTCATCATTGGCATCATCTTCAACATCATCGTTGTTATCGTCGTCGTCGTCGTCGTCAATATCAAAGATAAACACTCTCCATTTTGAACTTACTAATGTAATCATGACAATGTGTGAGTTTTTCGCCCCCCAAAAGACAACCTGTACAGAGTTCAATGTTAAATATTACTAAGTACAAAAGGAACCGCCAATCGACTATTCAAGGTAATAGAAAGTGACTGATTTAAGCACTAGAGAATCATGTGTAAGATAGAACTTACAATCCAACATTTACAAATCCCATCCCAAATACACAGGTGGAAGAGAGAATTGAAAATCACTGACTTTTGTCGGTTCTAAATCAATTTAAGAGATGCTTTTAATTAAAATCACACATGAATTTTTTGAGAATTAATAAACAAATTATACAAATAACTGAATGATGTATGAGGGTTATTCAAATAGATACCATGGAAGAATGTCATCTAAAGAAATACTAATATAATAGCTGAAATTTGAAGAAACGCTAGTCTAATAAAAGTGAACTAAATTTTGCAGTTATGTTTGTCAAAATGGTTGCATGTGACTCTTCTCATTATTATTATACTTCATGAGTATTACAAAGAAAATGTAATTTAATTTGACGTGCATTCAACTTTTAATTTTCTAACTAATAGTGTAAGAAAAACATATCTACGAAGATGGTAAGATTTTTCTCTTTCTTTTTTCTTTTTTGACCGTCACATAAAAGATTGATTAATTATGGTAATCAATACACGATTCTATCGATGAACCATCATTTATAGAAATGAATGCAATGAAGTAATTAACTATAAACCCTAAACAACTAAATTTTAACCATCCTTGTAAATTAATTTAATATGCATTCAACTTTTAGTTCCCGAAATATAAATTTTAAGAATGTACTAACAAAGGTAGCATGATGATTTTTTTAGTAGTCTTTGCATAGAATATTAATAAATTATTTTAGTCGACATATGACATTTATCCATGAACAAACATTTGTACAGACAATTTTAACAAATTACCTTATTACAACTTAAAGACAAATATAAATTAACTACCAATCGTGCATGAGGTTTCATTCATTTAAAAACATTGATGTCGTAGAAAAAATTGATACGCATAAAATAATATGAAACTAGTGTTCTCAAGCGGATCAACATCCTCATTAGTCCCATGAATACTATGTATGTTTTCTATATATGAAATCTTAAAAGTAGCAAATCCATCATATTTGATTGCATTATGTATCGAAACTGGTAAAATAAGATTAAAAAATAGTGCTTTAGAAGTGGTGGAGCAATAAAATATATATTAGAGACTGTTTCCATGGGAAATATGGCTAAAGCACAGTGGACTTGTATGATTTGGCATTTATGCATGTGAAAATTAGGTACCGTCCCTTATTTTCAGATTTAATACGTGAGAAACCCTTTCCAAAAACATGTTTAAAGTACACTCATATTTTTAGTTTTGATAATAAAAATTAAAATAAATCTAAAATTGATAGTATATTTATATGATCAAAACAATTTTTTATTGTTTTTGAGATAATGCAAATATTTGCAGGGTACTTAGCAAATATTTGCAGTTCAGAAATTTCAAATATTTGCAAATTTCTCCGTAAATATTTGCAAAGTTTGTCGCAAATATTCTTATACTTAAAAATAGGAGTCTTTGAAAACATGTTTTAAAGAGGGACGACGGTGTATTTTGAAACTTAAGAGAAGGTTTTTACGAAAGTATCCTTTATTCATTACTCGTTGAATAGTTATCACGTTAACTTATTACATATAATTTATAAATGGCTCATTATGCAAATATAATTACTTATGCATCAATAAATGGTAATTGTATTAGAATATTTACAACAACAACTAAGCCATTATTTTCAAATAAGTTGGAGTTGGCTAGAGAAGGAACCCAAAACTAAATGACAAAGTGAATTTAAAAATAACAACAACAATAAAGCCATGAAGATAATAGTAAAATAATTAAACAAATAATAACAATAATAAGCAAAATAATAATAAAGATAAAAATAAAATAAAAATATACAAAGAAATCAAAAAAATAATGTAGGCTAAAGCTTATAACACTACCCCTAAACCAACCCCAAGCAAAAAAAATCATAGCTCATGTTTCTGGTACGTGGGATCGTTAACTTTCACGCGCTCTTGTCCAATAACAACTTTTCGGATATATTCTAATCCTTCAAGCCACTTTTTACTACTTTCTTCCATGTCGATCTTGGTCGACATCTAGCTCTCTTTGAGCATTCGATGGGCCTATAATTCCAAAACGCACATGTGCCTCGGGAGGTCTCCGTTTGATATGTCCAAACCATCTTAAGCGGTGTTGGACTGGCTTCTCTTCAATTGGTGCTACTCCATATTTGTCACGTATATCATCATTTCTAATTCGATCTCGTCTTGTATAACCACAGCTCCATCGCAGCATATTATTTAATTGAATATAAATTTTTGGCAGAATAATGTATTTTCAACTAACTTTATATCTCATTTTGACTTTACTAATATGAATATATCTTAATAATGCATATGTTTATATACTTATTTTGTAAAAAAACAAACTGGATATGCATGTGAGGATATTCAACCCGATTCAAGCCATTAATACAAGCGTCTTATGTTCAAGTTTGATACAACTTTATATATATAAATATATATACATATTATTATCTGGCTTATGATAATTTATTTTTTATTGTTATATGTGTATAGTCAATACCAATATTTCAATATAAATTGAATGTGTTGTTTTATATGAACAAGTCCAATCAAATTTTGCTTCAACTACAATGGAAGCTATAATTACAACGAGGGTACATAATTTAACACCAAAATTTTATAAGCGAACTTATGTCTCAAATTGTTGTGTAATTATTAATCTACTATATCCAATATTTAGGTGTTCTATTATACAAATTTTATCATGTTTGAAATGAAAATCAGATGGAAAACAAAACATTAGTACTAACACTCCAAAGTAGCTTAGAAAACATTCTTATCATGTTTGTTGAAGATATGAAATGATAAAAATGCCATTTTGGTTTTATTTTAAGTTTGATATAACATATGAGCAAATTATGAAACTATTGCATGATTTTTAACGTAAACAATTTAATAATTATCAAAACACATATCGATCGCTTTTTATTAAAAATAAGTTTTTCCGCATTAAAACTCTAATTGTTTTTTAAATAATTTTATGTTTCGATATTGTATTTTTAGAAGAAAAAAATGATTCATAATTTCCACGTTCTTTATATATTTTAACATTAAATTGATTTGTTTATAACAAGTGATTCATAATTACATAACATTTTAAATTTTTATTACATGTTACAGGTACATTTAATAATTAATTGTCTTCAAAGTCACAATAACCTACTTTTTTACGTAACATATTTTCACAAAACTAAAATAATTAATGTTTCATACATATTTAAGATTTAATATTTTGGTTCAATACTTTCTAAAGATTTTTCTACCTATATGTGTTAACCTACTAATGCTAGTAACTTGTTACAATTTTATATATCGTACATTCGAAGTTTTACAAAGGGCAATATTAGAAGACTCCAAAACTATATGTGTTAACCTACTAATGCTAGTAACTTGTTACAATTTTATATATCGTACATTCAAAGTTTTACAAAGGGCAATATTAAAAGACTCCAAAACTAGATAGAGGGCCGTTTTTTCATTTTTCAAAAAACTTTTAAGGGGTGTACAAAAATATCCCCCCCCCCCGAAACAAAAAAAGTCTAATTACCCTCGGTTTTATGGTAACCAATTATCTTTTTTTTCACTTTTTTTCTATCAGACAACGTCGAAAATAGTTTTCGATGAACTATCATCTT
Organism: Allium fistulosum; assembly: GCA_030737815.1. Classification (NCBI taxonomy): domain Eukaryota; kingdom Viridiplantae; phylum Streptophyta; class Magnoliopsida; order Asparagales; family Amaryllidaceae; genus Allium; species Allium fistulosum. Next base: position 597,466,795 of record CM060908.1, on the reverse strand, counting down.
TTTTTCTCATTTTTCGATAGGTTGTTGTCCAATTTTGCTTTGTACGAGGAGTAAAACTGTAAACTGTTTTATTCGGGTGGAATAACCGTTTTAAATACTAAAAACATGAAATATCACATGAAAATATGTAAAAGAAGATTATTTCTTTTGATTTGTCTAAATTAAAGGAATAAACAATTTGGATAGAAATTCATATGCTCCAATTTTACATCATACTATGAAACAAATTTATTTTAAATACTAAAACCATAAAATATCACATAAAAATATATTAAAGAAGATTATTGTTTTAATTTGTCTAACTAAAGGAATCAAACCATTTAGATAAGGAGTATGATTGGCTAAGGAGAAACTTCAAAAATGGAAATATTGGTATGTGATAAAACAACAATGGTTACAATGTATTAATGTTATATGCATTTCTCTTAATATTATCTATGAATAAACTACAAAAATTAAATAAATTTTCGAAAAGTTCAAACTTAAATTTAATAAATTTAATATCAAATTTTATTAAATACTTAGGGTGGAATGCGTTTTATTTTTTTCTCTAATCAATTTTTTTTTTAAAAATACTCAACCCCGGAGGGAAGAGCTCCTTGCTTAGAGAGTCCGCCAACCCTAGGAAGGTTTAAAACCAGCCCCAACATAGAGGTATGATGTTCCCGACAATGTTATAGGATTAACGGGAATCCACCTCCGCGCCTTGAGGGGAGTAGGGCAGACGGGTATCGAACTCGAGACCTCATTAACAGGAGGCAAGTGTCTCAACCACTGCGCCAATCAATTTTATCCACTAAAAACCTATTGTTGCTCAAATCACTGTTTCAAATCTTGGCCATTTCGGCCAATATCTTGAGAAGAAATTCTAGTAACACAAAACACAAAATTTTGATGAAAATCTCGTTGTTGCATATCGGTCGAGATATCGGTATCACAACAAATATCAAAATCCGCTATATCAACGGGTATTAAGGTGATTTTTTACAACTTGAATTTGGATGAAAATTAAAATTGCGTGGTAAATAGTATAATAAATATTCATGGGGAAAATCTATTTGGACACAAATTGGTGATACAAAATTTGACATAAGAATCTCAACCATTACATCTCCTAATTTCCACCTTCCATGTAAAGATAAAAATATTCAATGGTCGGGATTTGCCATGTCAAATTGTGTTTAATTTTGTATCCAATAGCCACTCTCATATTTATATATGGATATAACCAGTCGAAATATGGTAATTATACATTAAACATAGTACATAGTTGATTGTAATTATATATGGTGATTATATAACCATGTAAATGAACTTTAAAAATAAATTATATAGGATTGATTTTGTATATGATTATAGTTGGTAACATAGTCAAAATATGGTAATTATACATGCATTACGATGGAACAATGCATAATTGATTGTAATTATGGAGTCTTTCTAATTTATTAACCAATATATTTTTAAAAATGCAAAATATTGTATTCTTATAAGAGAAATGTGAGATTACCATGTCTTTTAATTTAAATTCCTTTTTGGTACTATGAATTAATTATCCACCATTTTTACTTAGTTCTAAGTTCTAACTGAATATGGCCTAAATGTCAACAAAACCTTCCGGTTAAAACTAATAGTTACATAAAACCACTCAAAATAGTATTTCAATATGTGTCGTTTACAATTATGAGAAAAATCATGCTTCTTATCCATATTTTATGTATTTATATTAATTAGAAAAATGTCTGAATATTTAAATGTACTTTTGGATAACTTTACATTTCCGAAATATATTTTAGAGGTACTTGTTAAATTATGTTTTATTCAAATTAAAATTGTTAGTACAACCAAAAAAATCAAGCTAATAAATTTTATGGATGTTTATATTACCAATATGAAAGTACATCCACAATATATGTGCATAAAATAAACAAGGAGTATCTTTCTCGTTAAAGGAATTACTGCATTTTCAACCCCGGTAAACATCGATTTTCACTTTTATAGGAAAAACAAACCTTGAGCGGTCAAATTATTTTAGCTATTCAAAACGTTTTTTTGGACAGAAAGATAACATAAGGAATGAGTGTCAACAAATATTATATCAAGTATAGCGTCATGAAAACATAAAAATAAAAATTAGTAACTGCCAATAATTGACAAATTTTATTTTTCATTTTCATATCAATGGGAAAAAAATATTGTTCATATCAACGGAAAAAAAATATTGTTATGAGTAAACATAAGGTTGTTTAAAAAAAATATAACCTAAAAGCACCAACTAGACATTAAAGCCTTCAACTACCGAGAAAAAGAACTAACAGGAATATAAATAGTGGAAAGAATCGTCTAAAGCAATCAAAGAACAATATGATCTAAAGAACATAATTAGGATAGAGAAATCAAATCGAATGTTATAAATAAAAGACACTATGTTGTTAATGAACTACATGAACTAATTAACGAATTATCAAAATTGCTTGAACTGAAAAATATTACACACACATATACATACATACATACATACATATATATATATATATATATATTAGTAAAATAAACAATTATCGGTTGAAAAGAACGGCTTGATTTTCTAAAATTACTGATCCATTAGCATCTTAAGTTACAAAATAATCCTAGCAAAATTTCCACTTGTTCGTTTTTTCCATAATTAGAAGTCTTGAATAATTCATGGAGTTGACTTAAAAAAATTATATGCAGAGCGCTCCCAACTATGAAAATAAACAATATTTTCTACAACCCAATCAAGCAAAAATATGTGCACCAAAAGCAAAACCATCCATTACCCTTCTTCCACTTTTTCACAATTTCTCAATTATTTCACTGGCATTAATAAAAAAAAAGTAACCAATTTCTCAATCATTTCACAGGCATTAATAAAAAAGGTAACCATTTTCCCTACTCTATAGAAAATGATGGAGAAATTAGTTCATGTGGTAGACAAAAATTTGAATAAAGACTTCTTGTTGTTCATCAATTACTTACTAAATATTACATTCCCCTCAAAACATAAACAAACAAATTTTCCTTAAGAAGCTTGGTTCCTCGAAATTAAAAGCTTTACATAGTGCTCCTGGCCTTAAAATAAAAGTATACGAATTTTCTTTAAGAATTACACATATTTAGCTTAAAAATAAGGCAACTGGTTTTTTCGATTGAGTTTGTTGTAACTTAGATATTAAAAGCTACTGAAAAGACATGCTTGTGGAATAATGAACATATAATTAAAGAACGCTTGTATATATATATATATATATATAAGCTTTGCTTGGACCTCTTAGAAGAATTATACATATAATTAAAGAACGTACAATAGGCAAAACAAACAACCAAAAATGTTCAAATCTCTCATTTACAATGCAAGCTAAGTAAATAGAAAAGCAAGTGTCTTTCTTTTTTGGTCAATAGATCAAATTGCAACTTAATTAATCAATCTGCAAATATCTGGGTAATATCCGTAGTTTACACAAGTTAATGGCAATAAAAAACCCTTTGCGGCCAAATAAATGAACCAAGCGTGAAAAATGTGATAGCTAAAGATCAAATCAGCAGGTAGATCCATATTCAAGACAATATTTCTAAGAAGGCCAGTATTTACCAAATGTTCCAAGCAAAATGACTAATTCGATTAGTCTTGAAATTTTTTCGAAGTCTAAGCATATGAACGTTATGATTTTACTTAGATCTAGACAAAGAACATGCATTCAGCCAAAAAATCCAAAAGTAAAGTAGAAAAATAAGCATACCTAAAAGATCGAAAATCTTGATCTAGAGCAGACGGAATCGCAGCGCAAGCCCTTCAATCACTCAACTTTAGTTCAAAAAAGAGAGAAGTATAAGGAATATGCATCTGTTGGTGCGCAGAGAGAGTAGTATATTTGCTAGAGAAAGGGTTTACTATTTAGATTTGCGACGAGAGGAAAGACGAGGGCTGATTTCACAAGTAAGCGTAAAGTGGACAATGGCTGAGGGCATCTTCCAGAGGAGCGTCCATTTAAATGGTGAGTAGGAAGAAAGGCAGGAAGAAAAAAAACTCTCTTTCATCCAACGGTTGATCTTTTTTTTCTTTTCTTTTTTCTTTTTTTTTTCTTCCTTTTAATATTTTATTAACGGTTCCTAAACTAAAAACCATTTAAACAGGCCATGGTTTTCTTAAGCACTGAAATGTTCTTCAAAAATAGAGATTTTGATATAAATCCTTATAATTTAAAAGAATAAGTTGAGGTCGCTTTTAATTTTCTTTTATAAAATACATCCGTATTTTTAGAAAAATAGGTAAAACTCGAAGGAAGAGGGGTATTTGGATAATTTAATAAAATTATATTCAGAAATTTGTAGTTTTAGAATATATTATTTTAACTTTAAACATTATTTGTATTGATTTATTTTTTTCTTTTTCTTTTTAGTAACAAGAATTTGAATTTAGAAAAGTAACTGAAAGTATAACTTAAAAGGTCTAAAATCAAGTTAAATAGATTTAAAATTTTTAATAATAAATATATTTTATTTTTAAAATTTAAATTTTTTGTGATTTTATTTTATAGCAATGTAACATGCGAAATTAAGCTATATGTGAAAGAAATAATCATTAAGCATTCATAATCAAAAAAGGCAATACGAAAATGCAATAATTTTTCACCAATAAGTGCTTTAGGCCTGAACAGTTACTCAAAGCAAAGAGCTTTAAAATTCTTATTGATCAATTAGTGATCAAATAAATGATTACTTACTGCATATAAATGATAAAGGATTTTTTTTTCAGACGCTAAAACTGATTGTTTAATAATAGTTGCTGAATTATCATTGAATACTCGTTGAACAAGGAACGATTGCTTTTTTAAATGTTTAAGACTTCGTACTATAATTAAAGTATATATTTATTTTTACATTATTAACCTCTACTAGTTGGTTTTCACTTAATAGTGATTAAAATTAGGTATTTGAATTATGATAATGGTATATTATTAGTAAACTTGAAATTTGAAAATTTTAACTTTCTAAAGTATTTGAAACTTATGAAAACTTGAATATAGGATATAAAATTGAAAATATTCAATTTTGAAAATTTTATATTAAAAATGTTATATTTTAAACTATTATTTTCAAAATTTTATTTTATTTTCTCAAATTTAGTTTAAAAAATTATCTTATGAAAATTAGTTACGAAAAAATTAATTATTAGAAATCTTTTACTTATAGAAAGTTTCGAAAAAAATTATGTTAAAAAACATAAATTTAAAGAGAATTTCAAAAAATAAGTTTAAAATCAAGTTTTAGATTTAAGTTTTCAAAATATTGGATTTTCATAATTTATATTTTGAAATTTTGTGTTTTCTAGAGTTTGAAATTTTAGTATTCCTAAGCAAAAATGATTTTACAAATGTACGACATAAATGGAAGAAATCATCATTAAGCATTCGACACTTGAATAAGCAATATAAAAGTGCTTAACACTTTATAATAAGTGTTCTAGTTATGAGTATTTGCAAGAAACAAACACTTTTATTATCAATATTCTTACTAAGCAACAAGCAGTCAATTAATACCTGAAGAATGTGTTTTGGGATCGGTGCATGCTTTCCTATGATGTTACAAATGAAGAACCCAAATTAACATATAGTTTACTTGAGTGTTCAAAACAAAACAAGTAGTCAATTAAATGATTGCTGGTTGAAAACAAACGGTACTTAACTATTGGTTTATAATGACGTAAGCAAAAGCCATTTGAACCAAATGTTTTTACAAAAGCTAAATTACTGTAAACATTTCTACTTGTAAATTCCTAAATAAACTACTTAGAAGTTATTATTCAAAAGTCTTTTTTAAGGTGTTTCAACCAAACGAACTCTTAATGTAAATGTTAGGCGGACTCTTTTGTGTTTAATGGAACTCTATTCATAATCCATATCCCACTTATTTTAATATTAGACAACTGATAATTTATAATCCATACCCCCTCCCCCCGCTCATTTTAATATTAGACGGGCATGTAACCTTATGGATTTAATTAATTAAGTACACATCCGGAAGTTGGACGTGTATATAATGTACGCATGGATCTAGATACGTATTTACATGATAACTAAACGTTGTGTGTTAAGTACACATTCAGAAGTTGGATAAGTATTTAATGTATCCATAGATCTAGATGTGTATTAAATACACGCATAGATTAGATTATGTTATTTTCTTAATTGGAGGCATTAGTTTAATGCACTTTACATGTTTTAATCCGTTTGTTGAAGATTTTAGACTTGGAAGACTTTTTTCGTGTGTAATCTTCTTATGTCCTTATTACTATGTTAGCTTAAATGAACGAGTCACTCACTAAATGCTTTTAGCATCTCAAACACTATCTTGTTGGCTGCTTTATTCTTCCTCTACTTGAAAAAATTAGCTCTATCCTCTCACTGTCAGAGTAACCCTTTTACACCACCGAAGATACTTTCAAAATCGGATGTGCAACCTAAAAGTCAAATAATCTACTCTAAAGTTTGATGGTTTTTTATTCTAAAATTTATTAGTATTTTAATTTTCAGACTTTTATTAAAAAAATGAGAAAACTAAAATCAAATTGTGGTCGTTTGAGGGATTAAAAGAAATGAAAGAAAATTCAATTTATTAACGAAAATGAAACGAATTGAACAGTGGAACAAATGATAGCATGGAAAATTCTATTTTTAAGAAATTAAGTTTTTGAAGGTGGCCAAGTAAGGTCAAAATTGAAATGCTAATATAATTGATTCATTTTTTAGTAATTCGATAAAGGTTATGGGATCACAAGAGAATGAAGTCTCCTTATAAAAAATAAACTATTTTATTTACTCTCGCGTCATTAATCAAGTTGGATGGACCCCTGCTGTGTTTTTAATTTATTTTCAAAATGTTCTTATTGAGATTTCTTTTTATTTTCAGTACGTACGAATTTTACATACTTAGGAAAAGATTGTCTGCCCATGGCATTTGATGTCTCATGAACAAGTTGTGTATTAATTTAGGGGTAATTTAGGAAGTAACGGTTTATTTAGAATATATTTTAGTATCTCTCATAACGATTTTAGTTCGAGTGAAGTCCCCATAAATATTACCTCATCAAACAATGGAGTTCCTTTAACGGTTTCATTTTTGAGAACATCAAATTGCTTTTACGTTAGGGGCTTTGCACGAAAGGCCCTATTTCTGATGGTGTTACAAGAAAAGTCCCTATAGAAATAAGTATGTAAATTTAGTCCCTGTTTTTTCTAATCAGAAAACACAAGTTAGCTTGCAATTTTTAAATTTTCAAAATTTTCAAAATCAGAAAGCGCAAATCAGTTTGCGTTTTCCTGATAGAAAGCGCAAGTTACCTTGCGCTTTTCAAAAATTTCAAAAATTTCAAAAAAATTTCAAAATTAGAAAGCGCAAGTTATTTTACGATTTTCAAAAATTTCAAAATTAGAAAGCGCAAACTAGCTTGCACTTTCCTAATAGAAAGTGCAAGTTAACTTGCGCTTTTCAAAATTTTCGAAAAATATTTCAAAATTAGAAAAGCGTAAGTTATCTTGCATTTTCTGTCAGAAAAGTGCAAGACGCTTTGCGTTTTTTTATTTTTGAAAAATAGGGACCAAATTTACAAATTCATTTCTACAGGGACTTTTTGTATAACAACATCAAAAACAGGGACTTGTGACTCTTTTCTTGTTTACGTTATGTACCTTTAAGCTCTACATTTAATAATTCCGAATGTTGTCAAATATGCGGTTAAAAGAGAAAAAAATAAGGAAACTATTTTAATATCACAAATTTACTCTTTATGCCTTTTAACCCATTTTTTGACTTTTTCAACTCAACATTGCTTGGGCTTTTCAAGCAATTATCTTTTAGTTATTTTTTTAATAAGTGCACTAAAATAGTATGCATGTATGCAAATTAAAATTTTATCCTTATTCACCTACATATACATTCGTTGATGTAGTTTTTCACTACAACAATAACAAAAGATCAAAGGGTGTCTTTAGTGAGGGAGCTTCGGTATTTAAGGTAATCCAAAGTAGTTAAGAGCAATATCATGGTAAATGCCGAGAGAAATTGAGTACGAGGACAACTGGAATAAGTGCATAACATAGAAACAAATAAGATTTATAGTGGTTTGGGATAAATCTTTACATCCACCGTCGATAGTTTTCTTCCTTAAAATGTATTCGAAGATTACGAAATAAGATTGGAAGTCAATAATAAGTTTCAATAATTACCCAACCTTGGAGAGAAAAACACTTTTGTATTTTACTATTTGAACTATTGATCCACCACTATTTATATAGCTTCGGAATGGGTGCGAATTGATGGTGTGACACATCAGCTTAAACCTAGTCATTGTATTATTGACATCTGGCATCCACCCATTATCTATGCTTTTGTAGTTGCATATTAATGATGTGATATTTCTTGATGTATATCCCTCTCTCTGAAAGATCTTGACACGTGACTTATTAAACGATTGAAATTACATAGTAATATGGTAATGTTACCGTGTGTATCCTTAGTGCTTTTCCTTAAGTTGATTTCCCTTTATTATTTGGCTAAGTACTTATGACTTGGAAGCTTACGATGAATTCTAATTTCGAACATCAACATTTAGGGTCTTGTACTTAATAGAATATTATTAGAAGACATAGTGTTACATATTATAAATTTTCAGCTAATTTTTTTTCATCCAGTGGATATATCAATGTAACTAGTATATATAGTCGTGTGTTTGTATAAAAGGGACTCGACATATTAATCCCTTCGACATCTGGACCATAATTGTAAAACAGTTCATTGAGCAAGTACGGGGGAAGCATATAACTTTCACTGCTTTAATGTCAAGCGAATAAATTAAACAATAAGGCAAAATATACCTTCGGTAAAATATAGTGTAGCACAAGCTCCCTTAAAATTCATGTTTTTAGGGGTGCAAAGTTGATTTCTGTTGAAGAAATGGTTTTGAATATTTACCGAGGATTCTATTTTATTTACTTATTTACATATAAAAAAATACACGACTATATGAATTCTTGTTTCTCATTCACTCTCATTTAGAATCTTCTCTCTCCTTGATTTGAAGGAAAATTTTGACATACCCCTATGATAATTATTTACCATTTCAGATTCCCAATTAAGTTTCCATTATATGCTAATGTAACCATAATAGTATGTCCTTTCAATTTCTATTTCATCCATTTAGAAATATCCTTCATGTCTATTTTTCAATTCTACTTCCATTTCCTTATCTTCATTATCTAATTTCATCTACTTAGATATATATTTCACTTTCATTTCCGTTTTTTTACTTTCATTTTCTCCTCTTCTTTATCAAAAATAAAATATTAATCCTCTTCTATCATTAATAGCATGTGCGATGGTGTTGGTATGTTATATATTATTTTTTCTATATTTTTTTTGTTTATAAGAATTAAGGTTGGCTTCTTTAGAAAATTGTTTATTCTCCAACCGTCTTACTTCAGTAAATTGGCTTCATCAAAAAAGATATTGTAACCATCTTTCTTTAGTTGCATGTAACATATTCCTTGAAATATCAAAGTAAAGAAATTAGAAGAGATTTTGATTTATATTAGAATTTATTATATTTTGTATCTATTCAATTGTTTTGTTGTATCTATATATTAATTTTTATCTCAATTCATTTTTCTCTTTTACTTCCATTTCCATATCTTCTCTATCTAAAATAAAATATTTAATCCTTAATAATATCATCATCTATCTTTTTTTTACCTTTAAGTGGTCAAGCTAAAAGATATCATTCTTCCAAAAAAGTTATTGTAACCATCTTTCTTTAGTTGCAGGTAATATATTCGCTGAAATGTCAAAGTAAAGAAATTGGAAGAGATTATGATTCAACATCCATGGTAATCTCAATGCACATATTATAGAATTTATTACAATTTTTTATCTATTCGATTGTATTGTTGTATCAATATTATTAATTTTTATCTCAATTCATTTCTCTCTTTTACTTTCATTTCCTCATCTTCTCTATTTAAAAAAAGTCTCTAATCCTTAGACTACTAGAAAAGGCTGATATACCGACAGAAGCTTGTGACGGCTTTCGACGGGCCGTCGGCGGCCGTCGGAAACCGACGGAAATTCGTGATTATCAGGTCTCAGTCGAATAAAATTATAACCCCTAAATCCCAATTTCAAGCTTCCAATCTCCAAATTTAAGTTTCTGGATCCTCCACCGCTGCCTAACCACACTCTATTTCTTTCAATCTTAGGTATAATATCTTATTTTCACGAAAAATCTAATTTTTACCCTAAATCTAGATTTACATAAGTTAATAAATTAGGGCTAGTTAGTGATTCTAATAGCCTAATAATGGTTTATAGTATCCCATGGTATACCTATTTCATATGTTATCATAAAATTTTAAAGGGTATGTATAATTTGTGATGTTGTGTGTATGTGCAAACCATTATATATGTGTTGTTTCTAACATTGTCTTGTGTTAATTGGAATAAGCCATAGAACTTGAAAATAAGTTACTTATCGAAAAACAAAGATATATTCTACTTTAGCCAGAGTTAGAATCATCTATGTCCATTGCTTTTAAACATCTTGACTTGTATAACAACAAAAGCATGAGTCTCAAAAAAAAATTGACTGCATTGAAAAATGACAACAATATTGAAACAACGTTATTCGATAAAATACACTGAATAAATGTGGTAAATTAATAATTTTTGAAATGTATAAAATTAGTAAATATTCATTTTTATAAACTACTTTTTTATTGCGTCCCTTAGAGAATTTTTGGCCCTGTCCGACAAGTGTTGTACATGATCGTTATATAAATATTTGTTTTTGTCACAAAACAGACATTTATATTCATCTGGTACAATACTTGTTGGATTTGTCCCTGTATTGAACAAGTTATAAACACAGTTAATAATTACATTTCGTACATTATTTCGTTACAGTTCACAAAATTTCACCGTCACTTTTCTTTTTTGTTTCCCGTGTACACGCATTTGTGTACAATGCAGGAAACAAAGGGGAAGTTGTAACGACCCGCTATTTTGGACTATTCGCATCCGCACATGTTGGACTTGAATAATTCAAAATACCGAATTGTTAATTTAAATTTGGCAAAACTGAACATATACAGTAAATAAATAATCATAGATCACAGACACAGAGTAATAATTGCAGCGGAAACAAAAGATAGTAGTTCATGAAGCTACTATATACATATCAGAGTTAAATAAGGTACAACAGATGTCTCGAATACACTAATCAAATACAAGAATCAGAATACAATCACTGAAATCAACTGGATATCTGAAAGCTGGATAGATAGCTGGATCTCCAAGCGAAGCTCCAACTCCAAAGGCGAGTCTCGAATACTGGTACACTCAGTCTGACCCGAGCGTAAAGCAAAACACAAAATACTCGAGTCAAGATTAACATTCTTATATCAATAAATCCAACTCAAGTGAAATAACAATTGAAATACAAGTAACTCAAAGGATGTTTGGAATAACCATCCTTTAAGAATCCGTTAAACTATCTACTATGTAGTAGTGTACGATAAGTAGATAATGCATATCAGTAATATAAAGAATCAAAATAGTGTTAAGGCGTTACCATTATCCCCCTTAACACATTTTATATAAGCGTTGTAGTCTATACAACACTGTAAACTCCACAGTAAACTAGTGGGATATCAGGGAGTACTCCATAGGTATAACACAACACAAATCGTAGTGGTCGCGTATATAGGGATACAAGTATGACAAGGCACATGAGGCAATACCCAAGATAGTGAAACTACCGTTTGCCTGATCCGGACTGGTGAGAACGCATCGCCGCAGCGATCGCAACACCGCGAAACAACACTCCCAAATCAAGGGTGCACCAATCGACAACAAGTAATGAGTAGTTTACGAAGAAGTGTGTTTGCTCGAGGTAGCTAACCCCATTTTGGCCCGGCACGGCTCCTGTTTTAGTCATTTCAAATTTGACACAAGTGTCAAGGCTATCCATTATCGTTCTCTTTCTTCAGTCATCACGTACATCATTCCAACCACTTCATTCTGGATCACACTCCGCGCATGGTTATTAAAGTGGTTTTCGGTTTAGACAGTGAGTATGTCCCAAACCGATTCCGGTCTCTTTAATAACCTTCGAAATTATTTCACCGATTGGTCGTTTAATATTTTCAAAAGCAAATCAAATTCAATTTCAATTAAAATTTGTAAATCAACATTTCATTTGTCTTTCTAAACCAATTTCCAAAATTTATGTTTCAAAATTTCCAAATTCCCATTTCAAAATCTTATAATTCAATTTCAAATTTTATTCAAAACAATTCAAATATTGATTCAAGTTCGTATATAAGTTTCATTCCGAAATCATTTAAATTAATTTAATTTAACATTCAAATCAATTTAAATTCCTTGATCGATTTCATTCCATATTCATTAAGTAAATTTATCATTCAAAACAATTTTTATTTAATTTCCAATTCATTAAATCAATTACTTAAGTTCAACTTCATTATATCAAAACTTCAAATTGAATTAAATTAGATTCGTCAAATCAACTCTTTAAATTACAAATCTTACAATAATTTCAATAAATCCCATTTTATTTCTTGTTAAGAAAATTCAATTTCACTTATTTATTTACTTAGTTACAATTTCAAAGCTCAATTAATAAAGAAACTCAATTTCACTTATTCAGGAAGTTCAATTCCACTTATTAAAGAATTCAATTTATTTAATTATTAAATAATTTCAAAACTTAATTATTAAATAATTTCAAACTTAATTCAATCATTTCTTAATTTAAACAATGTCCTTTCATCAATTACATTGTTAATATTTTGCTTCAGATTTTTAAATTATTAACATTTCCTTTATTAAAAATTCAAATTTCAACTTCATTTTAAAACTTTATTATTTAATCAAATAAAATCTATATTTTATCTTTAAATCAAATTATTGACCAATCGGGTTTTTATTTAATTCTCTATCCAAAGTCAAAGTTTATTTGGGTATTTATCATTTCAACCCGATTCCATTTCAATTCAAAATCAAAGCATAGCAAAGGGAACTTGCAGTGTGATAACTGGGATGGTGTCAAAGTAAATAAACAAGCAATAGCAACCATCAATAACAATCCAATAATTTATTCAAATAATCTCGAAATAATCGTATTAATTTACATTTGTTGTTAATGCAAATTAATATAATTATTTCTAAAATCTACACTATCATTTCATGTAGATTAAAGATTATTACACTAATATTTATACGGTTCTTCACTTGATATCTATTATTCAATTTTATACTACAACAATTTATACAACATACATTTAAATGATTCAAAGTGCAATCAACTATATTTCTACATGTCGAGAAATTAAACATTTAAAGGGGTCATATTATACAAAATTTATCTAATCAATTTCAACACATATATAAATTTCCAATTTTAACTCCTACGTCAATTTCAATTGTAAATTTTTATCACTTTATACTTAACAATTTAACGTTCAATATCAACATCAAACAATCAATCATTTATCAACCAAACTGGATTATCATTGTATAAATAACAAATGAGGGTGTCAGATGTCACAGGTGAACTGATACAGGTAATAACATATATAACAATGTAAATAACTAACAGCAGCATATTTCAATTGTCGTTTCAATTGAAATCAAATTTAATAAATAAAAGAACATTAATCGTGAGTGATTGCTCACCTTTCGAGGCTAGGGAGAGCAGGAGATGACACGGACAGATACGGACACTGAAATTTTGAATGACGAATCCGAGCAAAATCGGCACGAATTCGACGATCAAAGCTGATAATGGGAAATCGATGAGAACGATTGAATCAATTGATATAAATTTGAACTGAATATACATATTATTTTCTGAAATCAATTTTAAAACGTATATTTGTTATTAAAATTTCCATGAAATCGATATTTAATTTAAAACAAATAAATAAAAATAAATCATCATATATACATAGGATTTTGAAATAAATACTTTTATATTATATTAACCCATATTTCAAATCAATATCCAACACAATCAAAATAAAATCTAGGTTTAGACGTATAATTTAAACCACTACCCACCAACTCTTTCGTTTAAAATATATAAATTTACTCTGCTAAAATACATTAGCTCAAAGCAGTTTGTATAACTCATATAATATACTACTATACCCGTGTATATATTCACACTAACAGTAAACAGAATCTTATAAACTCAATATATTATTACACCCTAACAACTAAAGCCTGTAACATATTTTCAAATCCATATATTTATTTATTTATTTTTCAATATTAAAGTATATATATTTAAGAAAATCTAACAGTAAAACAATATAAACTTTATAACTTATATTAGGATCACAACAGTTCACATATGTAAATACATAAATCTGGCATATATATATATATACATACGAAACCCATATATAACCCATGATAAAATAATATATATATATAATATAATTCATCACAGATTTGAAAATATCTTGAGTATAACTTACAAATAACTAAGTACCCACATACATCTTCCCTGCAACAGAGTATGTATAAGATTCTTATATAATCTTTATATGCAATGTCATTTAAAAACTTATACAAATTTATATATGAACAAACAAGTTTTATAAGTATAAATATAAGCCAGATTGCAACTAATATATACAGATCCTATAAACGAGAGCAACGAGGTATATGTATGTAAAATGGAACAAATTTAAGACTTATGTAAACCATTATAAGCTAGCATATAATAGCTTTAAAGTCAGTATCCAATACAAGGCAGCACAGCCCACTTACAGGCACGAGAGGATAGATGAACACCGTCCATTAATGGTTGCTCAGGCATCGGAGCGTGATGAGGAGGAAGGAGACGGCTGGAGACTAGGTGGCTGAGATCAGTGATGGATTCATGCGGCGACAGCCTTGACAAGGCAGGGTAGCAGAGGAGATAAGGCAGTGGGCGGCGGGGTTGCTTGGTGGTCGGCATGGAGTGTGGAAGGAGTAGAGGAGCGGTGGCGTGTGAGGAGGTTGAGGCGGATGTGCTTGAGGACGTGGGAGGTGGATCTGGTTGTGATTTCGGTGGTTAGGGCTAAGGTGGCGGAGTGAAAACGTGTAGGCAGAAGGCAAGGAGAGGAGGAGATGTGCGGCCGGTGGTTGGTGGTGGAGGATGACGTGCGTTGCATGGGAAAGATGGTAGATATCAGGTGAAGGACCTCTGTTTACCAAACTATTAAAAGTAGAGGAGCAGGTTTCAAAAGCTTTGCCTAATATTTTTTTTTTCTCTGAAAGGTAATAATAGAAAGAAGAGAAACAGGGAGATAGGAAGTAGAGAGAAGACGTTGGGAAAAGTGGGAAGGAAAAAGATGGGCAGACAAAACGAACAAGCAAATAAATGAAAAGTGGAAACAATCAATAGTCAGCTACGTGAATTATAAGGAGTAATAAAAGCTGATGGCCATTGGTTTCTGAACGGTGGAAAATAAATGATCACAAGAAACAAAGACGGACCGTTACGGTTTACCGTTTTAGGGTTTTCGACGCGTACCGGATTCCAAAATACAGAAATGAATACACTGTTGAGATCAGCACGACGAGACGATCAGAACGGTATACGGATATTAGTGGTACGATTGAATTATAAAAATTTGAATTTTCTACTGACGGAAAATGCAGCAAAAACGCAGAAAATTAAGATCGACGGAGCTAAAGAAGTCCGAATTTTGAAAAACGAAAAATGACGTCTTGCTCAAAAGATGTTTTAGAATTTTTCTATGTAAAAATATTCAGGTTTCGAAAACGTTTTATTTACATCAATTACTAACTGGTTAAATTGAAATAAAATTACACACGAAATAAACTTTCATATTTTCGGATGAAATTTTACCAGTTGCTATGTTTAACTAGACGCATTTCAAATATCAAATTTATATTTCAAAATTTTATCATTTAAAATTTCACAAAATTTCAACTAATTACGTTATTAAAACAGTTAAAATTTTACGGGTCGTTACAGAAGTGCTGCCGAAATTTTGTTGAATCATTTAAAACAAAATAATATATGAAATGTAAGTGTTTACTGTGTTTGTAATGGGAAGTAGGATGACTGACCAGGAAAAAAGACAACCATAAACCAACATTTCTATATTGTATTCTTAAGTGGGGTAAAATTGAAGCGTATAAGTTTATGTATCGATACATTGAAAAATAAAATATCAATTCTTAAAATGACCAATATTTATTTTTGAATTTGTGACATATTTTTTCAAATAGGAAAAATGATCGATTATTTTGTTGATCGGAGGAGATGGATGTATCAAAAAAAGGGAATTGAGAGGCTCAATAAAAGAAGATTTTTATAATGGTATAAACGTATTTGTTGAATTTGCTTCAAGTAATAACGGAAACGATATAGAAATTCGTTGTCCGTGTAGTAGGTGTAAACATTTGAAGTAGGGGCATTTCACCAGAAGGACAAACTTTGCAGTCCAATTAGTTTCTAGGACACATCCACAGAAATTAATTTCAAGGCCAAAGTCAGCAGAATAATTACTTTTAAGGACAAAGTCAGCAGTTCAATTACTTTCAAGGTCATAATTTCATATGTTTTTAGGCCTTAGAAACTAATTATTTTGCATTTTGTCCTTAAAAGTAATTATTTCAGTTGTGTGTCCTAGAAACTAATTACGCTTACTAAAGAGGTCCTTATGGCTAATTTCCATTTTGAAGTATTTGTTATCCGATATTGTGAAAGTTTATTTTGCAAAAACAGTTTCGTACTGGAGTATTATGTTTGGGATCGCCATGGAGAAGTTGTAGTACATACTTCTGCAGAGTCTGAATTAGAGATTGTTGGTAATGAAATTGTTATGACAAACCGTATAGAAAATATAGTTGAAGATGCAGCACGATCAATGTTCTCTACGGTTGAAGTTGATGACGATGATGTAAATGCTGAAGAACCAAATATTGAAGCAATTTTTTTTTATGATTTACTGGATGCTGCTAAGAAATCTCTTTAGGATGGTTGTAAAAGCAACACTCAGCTATCAGTAACCGCAGAATACATTGCGATGAAGTCAGAATACAACATCACCGAAGCCAGATTCACAGTCGTTGTACAAGCTGCAAAATGACATATGCCGTCTGATAATTTAATGTGTGAAAATCACTATAAAGTTAAAAAACTTATGTCGGCTTTTGATTTACCTTATCAAAAAATAGATGCATGTTTAAATGGCTGCATATTGTTTTAGAAAAAGGACATCACTCTTAGAAAGTGTAGACTGTAGAATATGTAATGAGAAAAGGTACAAGCCAAGAAAAAAGAAGGGAAAGAAAGTTCCATACAAACGTATACATTATTTGTCCATCACTCCTAGACTTCAAAGATTATACGCATCTTCTGTACCTGCACCTCATATGAGATGACATAGTGTGAGAACAGAGGAAGAATGTACCTTGACACATCCAACCAATGGAGAAGCATGGAAGCATTTCGACAAAACTTATCCCAATTTTGTAGCGGAGAGTCGTAATGTTACATTTGGATTATGTACGGATGGTTTTTCACCATTTTCTCAATTTGGTACTAAATATTCATCTTGGTCCATTATTATCACACCTTATAATTTACCTCCATGGATGTATATGAAAATGCAATATATGTTTCTTACTATTGTCGTTCCTGGCCCCGACGATCCGACACAAGGAATTGATGTTGATTTACATTCGTTGATTGAGGAGTTAAAAACATTATGGAACGAAGGAGTAGAAACATATGACGTTACAAAGAAAAAAAATTCGTACGTTTGCTTCTTTGTTGTGGACTATAAGTGATTTTTCTGCCTAAGTAATGCTTTCAGGATGGAGTACATCCGGTCGTCTAGCTTGTCCTTATTGCACGAAAGAAACACTGGCATTTTCTTTACCGAATGGTAAAAAAATTTCATGGTTTGACTGTCATCGATATTTTCTCCATGTCAATCATCCCTTCAGAGGAGATAGAAAAAACTTTTTAACTAATAGAGTAGAAACCAGACAATCACCAACAATATGGTCAAGCGAAGACATATACGAACTTGTAAGGGACTATCAAAAGATATATGAAACTGGAGTGCAAACAGAAATTGCAGGCAAATCGACTATTCATAATTAGTACAAACAAAGTATATTTTGAGAGTTGCCTTATTGGAAAGATCTTCTGCTTCATCATAATATTGATGTGATGCAAATGAGAAAAATGTATTTAATAACGTTTTTAACACAAGTTTGAATGTCAAGGGGAAGACTAAGGACGATTTGAAATCAAAACGTGATATACAAGAATTAGCAAACGTCCTGAGCTTCATATGAAACCAAATGATAGTAAAAACTCAAAGCATGTTATGAGTTAGATAATAATCAAGTTAAATTTGTGTTAAAATGGGTAGAAGGATTAAGATTTCCTGATGGGATTTCATCAAATCTTCGTAGATGTGTTGACTTTAAAAATGGTAGATTGAGCGGAATGAAAAACCACGACTGTCACATAATGATGGAAAATTTATTACCCATTCTATCTAAAGAACTATTGCTCTTAAAAGTTTGGAAGGTCATAACGGAACTTAGCCTGTTTTACAAAGAGCTTTGTTCGACTACTTTAAAAGTGCAACGTTTACGTAAACTTGAAGAAGATATTCCCATATTGCCCTGCAAATTGGAGAAAATATTTCCACCAGGTTTTTTTAATGTAATGGAACATTTACCTGTTCATCTCCCATCTGAAGCACGACTTCGAGGTCCTGTGCAATATGGATGGATATATCCTTTCGAGAGGTATGAAATATGTTACCTATTAATTTAATTACATTCGGAGATTAAATTTAATGTAAATTAATTTTGCATCCAGAGTGGATGAAGAAGCCGGAGCTTTGTCTTTGCTTGTTTTAGGGCGAGTAGTAGGAATTTTCTTTCTTGGAGCCATTAAAAAGATGTTTGAAGTTAGGGTTTGTGAAGAGGCAAAGTGATTTGGTGAAAGGGCACGATGGAAAAAAGGTATTTATGCTGTCAAATTTAGTGAATTTCAGTCGACTGAGATAGTAATTCAGTTGACTAAAAACACATATTTAAGAGGCAGAGAGCATGTGTGCATTTTCGTACAGGTTCAATCGACTGAGACAGATCCCCAGTCGACTGTAAGGCAGAGAACATGTATAAATTTGATACAGGTTCAATCGATCGGTAATATAGTCCAGTCGACCGAACCTGTGTAAATTTGTTTTCTTATGACTTTTATAGAGATTTATCAGATGTATTTTGAAAACAAACTTAAATTAATATTACATATGATGTAATTTATTACTTACATCTAATTTTCGATATACATAGCTTGTTTTAATTTATTATAAAATATTTTAACAACTTATTAATTATCTTCTAAATCATCCAATTTGACGTGAATGGTCCAGCTTCCCAGGAACTTTTTGATGGAGTATTGTTGATAATAATCGAAGACTCGGTAATATGTGGATTACGTTGACGAATGCTCTTTTTGGTTGGGGAATGACCGTAGATAGCTAGTACGCATCTTTCCAAAAAATTCAGATGTGCACCTTGACGTCTTTGTTCGTAGTACATCTCCCTTTGGACATTCATTATCACTTGTTGATAATGATGTATTTCATCTATTTTAGTGTGAGTGTCTAGTTCCAAAATTCTTCTTATCTTCTTTCCTTTGGGCAAGAATCTAGTGTGACCAGTCGGGGAAGGAGTAATTTGAATAGATGGTAATTTTGTAGAATAAGGAGTTGAAATGTTTGGTGATGGATATTCACTGTAAGAAGAAGGAGAGCTAAAATCGAGAGACGAATGAATGGAATCATAATTGTTCGACATTGTTCAAATGATAGTTTTTTTTAACTTATGTTTTTTTTTCTTTTTACAGAGACTCTTTATATATATTAGACTTTTACCTTTTGCAAGTACTGTAGTTTCTGGTTCAATTTCTTCCTTTAGTTAAATTTAGTAAACAATTGTGTTCCTTACAAAATTTAGTTATTTTTAAAAACTTAATAGATGTCCAATGGTTTTCATTCTCAAATTTTTGATGCTGGATTAAAGTGATATTAAGAGAAAAATACTTTATATATCTAAATCTTTAAGTGAGCATATTCCGAGATTACGACGAAGATTAAAAAATGTAGTTTCACAAAGAGGTTTAGTAAAAATATCCGCTATTTGTTTGTCTAAAGTAACAAATTCTAAGGTTATTTTCTCTTTTTCCACATTATCACACAAGAAATGATGTCTGGTGTCAATGTGTTTAGTTCTTGAGTGATTAATGGGGTTTTTGATAAATTAATTGCTATGGTGTTATCACAAAAGATAAAAGATTTGTTTAGATATATTCCAAAATCCTGTAATGTTTGTTGCATACATAAAACCTAAGTGCAAGCTAGTGCTGCAGATATATATTCTACATCACAAGTAGACAATGAAACAGAATTTTGTTTCTTCCTAAACCATGACACCAAAGATTGACCGATAAAGTGACAAGTTCCATTTGTACTTCTTCGATCTGATGTACAACCACCGAAATCGGGATCACTATATGATACGAGTTCGAATGGACAATCTTTTGGATAAAAAAGTCTGTAATCTTCGGTATTTGATAAATATCGTAAGATTCTTTTAACTACCTGTAAGTGCATTTCTTTGGGATTAGCTTGAAAACAGGCACACAAGAAAACACTCATTAAAATATCGGGTCTACTGGCAGTTAAATATAATAATGATCCTATCATACTTCTATATAATTTTTGTTCGATATCTTTTCCATGTTTGTCTTTGTCTAAGTGGAGTGCTAGTACTCATAGGAGTAGCTTTACTACTTGCATTATCCATTCCAAAACATTTAATTAAATCTTTATAAAATTTTTCTTGATTAATAAAAATTCCGTTTTTTAATTGTTTAATTTGTAATCCTAAAAAGTAATTTAATTCTCCCATGTGCGACGTTTCAAATTCATTTTTCATAATTTTAGAAAATTCATCACATAAGTTTTTATTAGTTGATCTAAAGATAATATCCTCTACATATATTTATACTACTAAAATATTGTTTTCATTTGTTTTTATAAATAAAGTGGAATCAACTTTGCCAATTTGAAAACCAGATTCTAAAAGATATGATTTTAATCTATCATACCAAGCATGTGGGCTTGTTTAAGACCATAAAGAGCTTTTCATAATTTAAATACGTGATTTGGAAATTGTTCATGTACAAACAACGGTGGTTGTTCAACATAGGCATTTTCTTTAATGTATCCGTTTAAAAGTGCGCTTTTAACATCTATTTGATATAATATGAAGTTATGATGGCAAGCAAATGCTAAGAGAATTCTTATAGCTTCAAGACGGGCTACAAGAGCGAAGGTTTCTTCATAATCAATTCCTTCCTCCTGAGAGTATCCCTGAGCTACAAGTCTTGCTTTATTTCGAACCACATCATCGTTTTCATCCATTTTATTTTTGAAAATCCATTTAGTGCCAATAAAAGATTGATCATTAGGTCTTGGTACAAGTTCCCATACATTATTACGTTCAAATTAATTTAGTTCTTCCTACATTGCTATATTCCAATAATCATATGTAGATGCTTCTTTAACACTTTTTGGTTCAATGTTTGAAATAAAAGCTATATGTACCATTTAATTTAATTGATTGTGCGTTGAAACTTTGGATTAATGTCTCCTATAATATTATTCATTGGATGATCTTTTAATATTCTAGGGGGTGATTTTAATTCAGCATTATCAGGATTGATTGATTCGATTGGTTCATTTTGAACATTTCATTGATTTAAGTTTTCATCATCTTCTTTAATAGTGTTAAAATTTTCAAAAAAACGATACATGTAATATTTCTTCAAATTTTATTAGATTTTTTTATTAAAAACCCTATATGCTTTACTATGATCTGAGTATCCTACAAGTATTTCTTCGTCGGCTTTCAGATCAAACTTTCCTAAAGGATCACTAGTGTTTAAAATAAAACATTTGGGTCCGAATATTTTAAAATAAGATACTTTGGTTTTCTTTCAGAAAAGAGTCCGTAAAGAGTATTTTTTGTTAAAGGTAGAGAGACACGATTAAGAACATAGCATGCAGTACCTACAACTTCTGCCAAAATTTTTTGAGATAAGTTATACTGCAAAGAAGAGTTTTTGCACATTCTTGGAGAGTTCTGTTTTTCCTTTCTACAACACCATTTTGTTGTGGTGTTTTAGGAAATGAAAATGATTTATCCCTTTTTTATTACAAATTTTTTGAAATAATTCATTTTCAAATTCACCACCAAGATCGATTCTAATAGTTTTGATTTTTAAATCTTTTAGATTTTGAATACGTTTTGAAAAGATTTTTAATGTTTCAAAAGTGTCGCTTTTATGCTTTAAAAAAAGGTCCATGTATATCGTGAAAAATCATCAACTATAACAAAAACGTATTTATTATGATTAATTGATCTAATTTGCATTGGTCCAAAGAGATCTAAATGTAAAAGTTCTAAAAGTTGTTTTGTGAAAATCATTTGTTTAGAATTAAAAGAGGATTTTTTAAGTTTTCCTTTTTGGTTTGTATCGCATAGATTATTGACTTTAAAAAAAATTAGGTAAACCACGAACTAATTTTTTTATAGCTAATTTATGATTGTTTTTAAAATTAACATGACAAAAACGTATATGCCAAATCCATGAATCAGAAATATCTGCTATTAAGCAAACATCTTTATCATGTCTTATTTTCATATTTAAAATATAAATATTATGTTTTCTTATTCCTTCAATGATTAATTTTTTATTTTTATCAAATATATTGCATTTTCCTGTTTCAAAAGTTATAGAAAATTCTTTATCACATAATTGACTAATACTAAGAAGATTATGCTTCAAATTTTTAACTAGATAAACATTTGAAATAAGGGGAGAGTTAGATATACCGATAGTAGCAACATCTCCTTGTTCTATAACATAGCCTTTGGAATTATCTCCAAAAATGACGGTTCCACCATCTTTGCAGGAGATATTAATTAGCATATCAGCATTCCCAGTCATATGCTTGGAGCATCCACTGTCGAGAATCCATTTCTCCTATTTGTGTCGAGGTACCTCATCTTTAGTTGCCATGAAGCAAACATTGACTTGTTCTTTATCACTGTCACTATCACTGTCACTGTAACGCCCCACTCCGAGACCCACTGTAACAAAGAGTATTACGGGAGTAATACTGTCTGTTAAAGCGGAGAATAGAGTATAGTGGAAGCGACCATCTATAATCAAGCTATAACTATCTACCGAATACGTCGAAAGGTGGAATCTATTTAAATTTTTCTCAATCAGGTGGTTCGACATATTCGGTAAATACTTATAACGAAATTACAAATGGCTAAAGATCTATCAGGACAAAGCATAATAATAAATGATAAAAACATCACAGAACAGAATCACATAACAGATATAAAATCCCAGAACAATACATCATCAATACAGATCCAAATATCATAAGTGGGTACAAAGCCACTGCTCACACATGTGAGTCAAAAATATGTACATATCAAAGTCTGAATAATAAGAGAGTAGCGGAATGGTGGACAAATAAAAGCGCTATCTATCAGCATAGCAGATAATGTCCAAGCGGAAGCACAGAAGCTAAGTCCAGAGACCTAACCTGAAACAACTCGGTCTGACCCGAGCGAAAACACTCGGGTCAGGCTAGCTAAACAATCAGTAATAACTGAGATATATAATAATGCGGTACATAAATAAAACAGTACTTATCCAAAGAGAAGTATATTATGAACCACATGAATAAAATGATGATCCCTAATCATCAATAAACGATAAAAATCTCCAAAGAGAAATCAACACCAAAGTGTAGAATAAATAAAATCGTCTCATATCATCGGCGTAGCCAAAGCTATAAAAAGATGCCCATAGGCAATAATCCCAAGAGTGACCAGAGTCTGTACTCAATGCCCAAGCAAAGATCGATGCTCCAAAGAGCAATGGGGATATACTGAAAAATCAATGAAATCAAACACTGAAAAGCAGTGTCCAGAGACACTGTGAATCCACAAGGTAATCGCACTTACATCGTATGGTTCCATAGAACCAACGCCGAATGGCGGTACTCGAATGGATATAAAAATCATCAGATAATACAAGTATTGCACGTGCACCGACCAGAGTCGTTGTTGCCAAGTACTGTAGAGTTGTGATCGATCACTCGCACCGATGCGGAACGCGCGAGACGGCGAGATCCTTCCCAGAAGGATAAAGGCCCAGAGGCACACGCCGAAAAATAAACTGCTCCATAGAGCAGGTGTCCAGAGACGGTTGCCCAGAGGCGTGGTGACCCAGAGGTCCAGTACTGGCCGCCCAGAGGCTAATGTGTCACTAACTTCTTGGAGAGGAACCCGCAAAGTGTTAACAATGAGTCCCATACCCCACGTTCGAACTAAACGGTTTCCTAACCAATAGCAAGCTCACACTCCAAACAATAAAAAGTCTACCTCATATCATCGGTAAACTAGACCTAAAGGTCAAAACGATCAATCGAATAGGTCGGGGATTAACCGGAAAGAAAATACACACGGTTTCCATAGGCCGGAGATTTCCTAACCGTTTAAGCATCTTTCCACTTCGCTCGACGTGCTAAAAGTGAGTGTGAGATTTTTATTATCGAAAATAATGGTGTAAAACGGATTTATAATTGATTTTCGAAATCACTTTTAAAACGGTCTTTTGAAAGGTCTCCTATTATGGAGTAATTAATTTAATAATTAAAATAATATTATATAATAATTTTCAAAAGCCATTTAGGAGTGAAAAATCTTTTGAAAATGATTCATAAAACCCGTGTACGAAATCTAGAGACAAATCTCAAAGAAATCAATGAAAACCATAAAATCATCAAAAATATTCTAAGTGTTTGTAAACATTCAAAAACAGCTGTGAACCCAAGTTCGGCAATTTATTTGGACAGAAAACAGTGTCCAAATGTCATGAAAATTTGCAGGCATGTAGTCCAACATCCCTACTTTAAGATGCAAAAAGAATTTCTGGATTTCGAGTTGAGACGAAGCGGCAGCGACGTCTCAAAGTTGGACCCAGAACAAGATTAACACTGTTTACAAACAGCGACCAGAGTTCAACTTCGACACGAAATTCGAAGTACCAAACGAACTCCAATGTTGTCCAAATTTTCCTGAGATGGAGTTCGGAACTCCACCTTTCTAACGAGACCAAAAACGTCGAATTCCGACTTCCGATGCGAACGTGGCGGCATCGCGGAGTGGCGCTCAAAAGCTGGAAACAGAAGGGATATTTGATTTTCATTCTAAGTGTTTGACCATTCAAAAACTGCTGCGAACCCAAGTTCGGCAATTTATTTGGACCAGCAAACTGAATCCAAATGACATGAAAACCGAGAGGCATATAGTCCAACATCCCTACTATAAGATGCAAAAATAATTTCTGGAATCCGAGTTGAGACGAAGTAGCAGCGACGTCTCAAAGTTGGACCCAGAACAAGATTCACACTGTTTACAAACAGCGACAAGAGTTCAACTTCGACACGAAATTCGAAGTACCAAAAAATGCCGATGATGTCTAAATTTTACAGAGATGGAGTTCGAAACTCCACCTTTCCAACGAGACCAAAAACGTCGAATTCCGACTTTGGATGCGATCGTGGCGGCATCGCGAAGTGGAGATAAAAATCTGGAACAGGGTTTAAAAAAAAAATTATTTATTATTTTTTTTTTCTTTTTTTTTCTCGGGACAGTGGTAAGAATGTACAATATTGGCCAAAATAACTTCGAAATTTCATGAAACTAAAAACATGAAAGTTTTAGCTCTAAATCTAAGCTTTCCAGAACATCCAAAATTATTAGATTTGGATAAGAAACGAGAGAGATACATGCAAAACAATATCAGATTGAAACTCAAGATAACTTGTTAAAGACAGAATTGGTCTTCTGTCTTTGAACGCATTTTAGGTCATCTAAATGGCAATATTACAGAAAACTCACTGAACAAAAATTGTAGCATATGTTTTAAGCTTTCCGGAACATCCAAAATTATCTAATTCCGATCAAAAACGAGTAACTTATGACCAAATCAATTTCAGGGTTTTATTTTATCAACCTTGTAGTTTGTTGTCAGGTCAGCGACAAACAAACGTGATTTCGACCATTGAAACCACAAAATTAGGCAAAGCTCAAAACATGAAAGTTATAGGCTACAGAATATGCTTTCCAGAACTTCAAGAAAATCTTAATTCCGATTTAAGATGAATGAGATATGCCTAATTTACTAACAGCAATAAACTAATTATAATTTCAGCTAGCATATATTACCTCTTTCCAAGCAATGAAAAGAAGATCAAAGAGTTTCACAATCTAAATGCACAAAAAAAAGGATTACAAAATAATTTCAGAAATTAAAGAATGAATTAGAGGTGGGTTTTGTGATTGCTATTACCTCTTTTAGTAGTTTGGATTAACTCTCTTTGATTTGGTGTAGATTGGAGTCTTGCTTAGGAGGCCATGACTAGGTTTTGGAGCTTTCTAATTAGGTTTTAGTTGTTATGAAATGAAGTGTTGGCTGAAATGGCAGAGTAAAAGATACTTTATAGGCTAATGGTTAGGGTTATTGGATCTAATACCCATTAGGACTTTGTATTATTCATGTGCATACATATATAGGCAATTTTCTCTAAGTACACTCTACATACAAATTACTAAATACATTTCAAATCATAGAAAATTATGAAAATATGTTAACAATTACTTTTAGCCATTTCATAAAATCCTATATCAACAATATTTTACATTTTAACCCCTAATTTTTCCAAAACACCGTTTATAGTTAATATTAGCCAAAATCACCATTTTGCAAATAAATTGCAAATTAATTTCCCAAATCAAATATTGCACTATTTTACACATATAAAATTTTGCAATAATATAAATTACAAATTTCCCTAATTAATTTCCTTGAAATGCTCCATTTTACACTTAAGCCCAAAATATTAATTTATTCAAAAGGACTAAATTTTGAACAAATTAGCCACATTAAAAATTCATTAATAGCTCCAATTAAATTAAAATCCCAATTTTAATTTATTATTTGGTAACCGCAATCACGGGTTGTTACAGTCACTGTCACTTGAGGAATCATCCCATGTTTCCTGAAATGCACGCTTCTTTTTCGAGAATTTCTCATATTTGTTGTTCTTGTTGAAGCTTTTCTTATCTTTGTTTAATTCTGGACAATCTTTTTTCATATGACCAAATCCATTGCACCTATAGCATTTAAATAATGAAGGATCGTTAGAGTTGCTTGGTTTTTGCTTTTGCACCATTTTATTGAATTTTCTGAATTTGTTAAAGTTTTTAGCAAGGAAAACTACATCTTCTTCATCCAAGTCTGAGTCGTCGTCATTATTTACCTTAAAAGCAATACTTTGTTTTTCTTGGGCTAGATCTTTTCTAGCTTGCGAATTTTCTTCATATGACATTAAATTTCCAATTAACTCTTCTACTTTGAGTGTAGAGAGGTCATTGGCTTCTTCTATAGCTAATACTTTTCTTTCCATTCATTGGTTAATGCATTTAGAATACGTGTAACTAAATCAAAATCAGTAAATAAAACTCCTAATGCCATGAGATCATGTTGTGTAGTTTGAAATTTGGAGTATATTTCTACGATGATTTCATTAGATTTCATTTTAAATGATTGAAATTGATTTGTTAATAAACTTATCTTAGTTTGTTTTACTTTGGTGGTTCCTTCATCTATGACTTGTAGCATGTGCCATATATCATAAGCAGTTTTGCACATCATAACTCTAGAAAATTCGTTCTTAACTAATGCACAATATAATATATTCATACCTTTTGCATTACTTGAAGCAGCAGTTTTCTGAGCATCTGTCCACGTACTAATTTCAGTAGTAGGAGCTACATACTGAGATTGAGTAGATAGCCAAATGTTAAGACCGCTTGATTCCATAAAGACTTTCATACGTGTAGCCCAATACATATAATTAGAACCCGTAAAAAATGGTGGACATGCAATTGATTGTCCTTCTTGAAATGTGTTATAACTCATATTGGTCATAGTATTCAAAATTGTGTTATGATTTTGAATAAACTATGCTCTGATACCAAATGAAAGAACTAGTGGATCGTGTATGGCTAATAAAACAAGTATATGTACTAATTTATAGTATGAAATAATAAAGCAGTAAGTAAATATACACATCGAGATTTATACTGGTTCAGAGCACCTCTCCTACGTCCAGTGCCTAAGCACCTCTTAGGTATTTACTTAGTAACTAACTCGCTTGATCCGGAGGAATAGGTTTACAACTTACCCAATCTGAGCACCTCTCTGATTTATCCTTCCATTTGAAAAATACAATTCTTGTTTAACAGTCTTGTGTTCGTCTAACACTGATTTTGACTTGATAGTACAATAGTTCCTATAATCCCTCGATTACTCGTAGTGAGGGCACAATGATTATTGGAACAATAGCTAATGAAATGATGGAGTTGAATGTACAAAATGCTTAGAATAGCACAAGAGAATAGAATCAATAAAAATCAGAGTAGCAAGTTAAAATCTAAGTATGAGTTGCTGTGCTATTTATAAATATTGTAGAGAGGCCATCAAGAGTTGTCAATCTTCAAGAAATCCTTTCAGAATTGAAAAAAAACTGTTCAAAAAGTTGCAACTCTTGAAGATGGCTTTTAAGAAAATATGATTGTTATAGCATCTCAGTCCACTGAACGAATATGTCAGTCTATTGAGTATGAACGTTTAAATTTTCCCGACAAAAATTTTTAATTATATAAAAATTTGTTAACACAATTTCAGTCGACTGAAATTGGGCTCAGTCGACTGAGCTCGGTCGACTGATACCAATTTCAGTCAACTGAACTGTGTAAGTTCAGTTTGTATAACTATTTTGACATTTTCCGAATTCAAATCTATATGATATCTTGACATCTATGTTTGAGTGCGTCTTTTTATGTGTGTATAACTATTAAGAAGATTTTACAATTCAATCTAAGACCGTGTACATACTATTGATCTAGAAGCTCCATAGTTTTGACTTCTTTGACTTGTAGATGATTCTTCTTGCTTTTGGCCTCGCGTTTTGTCTTCTTGAATTGTAGCCTGATATCATGATATAGTATGCATGTGCAGTATATGGTTGTCATCATTAAAACAGAGACCTAATGTTCTAACAATAACAATAATAGTACCCATTTATTTCAAATCGTTTCAAATATCATAAAACATTACATAATGTCAACCGTTTCAACATTTTGTTCAAAAATACATTTCATGGGTACAATAGAAAATAACACAAAAAAAATAGATAGTAACTGCCACAAGCTTCACTCTCGCCATATTCAAGCATCATCAACTCCTTCTCTAACCTATGTTGTAATGAGGAGGAAGTCAGAACAACAAGTGTCTGGTGAATATAAATCTCGAGCCTTACTATTTCAATATTTGGACGGTATAACTCAAATAAGAGCATGTCTTACGTAATTAAAACATTTAATACTTCATATAAGAAAATGAGACGGGTCCTCAAACAACCACTTAATACCTTCCATTCTCGAAACAAGTTTTCTAATCCCATAATCCATAACCAACATCATAAATATCTAGTAATGCGAGAAATGGTACCCAAGTCACTTAATACATTTTAAGGGAAAATAGACAGGCTCTGACCATTTAATACCTCAATTGAGATAAATTCCCATCATTTAATACATATTCCCAAGGCGGACTCCATATAGGTACCGTTTTAGCTTACATTGCATGGAAATCTATTTGGACACTTAATACTTTCTATTGAAGCGGACCTTTCCGAGATATTTTTAACCGTGCCTAAACCTAATCTCAACCATTTAATACTTCACTTGTAGAAAAGAGGCAGATCCTCAAACAATCACTTAATACCTCAAGACCCCGAAGCAGGCCCTTAGTATTATGACCCATACACATAACGACGTCTCACAGTAGTCCGACTAGTCATAGAACTGTAGCAGATTAGCTGGGCAGAATTACCATACAAAATTTGGGATTAACCTCGCATCATTATAAATACTTATCATATGAGATGTCTCACATCAGCCCCAAAGTCACACCGTTGGTAGCCAGATTAGTTGGGCAAACTTCTGTATGCCTTTTGACTGACC
Organism: Allium fistulosum; assembly: GCA_030737815.1. Lineage (NCBI taxonomy): Eukaryota > Viridiplantae > Streptophyta > Magnoliopsida > Asparagales > Amaryllidaceae > Allium > Allium fistulosum. Next base: position 597,436,465 of record CM060908.1, on the reverse strand, counting down.
TCGCATCCCTTTGACTTAGCCATAATTTAAATACTCTCTATATATAATACTCATCTTAGCGTTCCATAATTAAGTCCTTATAAGGAATCTTCCTTATTATGCCTTAAAACATCAATTACTTTCCTAAGGTGGATTTAATGACAATCATTACCTAATTAATTACGCCATTATACGCTATAACTATATGTTTATTATGCTAATTAATATATAAATAAATATGCATTTATTATTCCATGCATGTAGAGATTATGCCCTAACTAACATTAAATCTCAATTCTTTTTAAATCCTAATAATACAAGCCTTTCGTTTTTCTTCCATTTTACCAACAATGTCCAAATTTCAATATCCGTAATAAGGGATTCTAATATCCATATCAAGGATTCAATACTCGTATCCAAAATTGCAATAAATAGACTTATATATAGAATCTAAATCCAACTTATCTCATATTAAAACAATGGAATAAACCAAAAATTGAAACTTACAATTTAATCAATCTTACGCTCTATTCAACTTTTTTTACATGAATTAAAAGATAAGGGAATTTCTATTAAATTTTATAGAAATAGACGGTGTAAACCACGAATAAAGATTCGTCCTTTACACACCACTTCTCAATTAAATCCTTTAAACAGATCTGAAGAAGAAGAATAAGAAGTGTAATAGAAGGTTGAATACATAAACTGCAAAATTCACAAAACTCCATTACTTTAACACAAAATAATTAAGATTCCAATTCTAAGAATTGACATTTCGCTTTGGGGAAATTTTGGGGATTTTTAATATGATGTCTTCGTAATCCAAAATCCCCCAAGGCATATATCAAATCCAAACTATACTATTCAAATACTAAAATAGAAAAACTAAGATTTCCACTCACGGTTGGTCCTTAGTTTTGCTTCTCTTTGGATTTGCAATGCCCATCATAATCTCTTTCGGCTCTCTTCTTTTTGATATATACAACAAGGGATTTGTTTGTATAATAGATTCAGAAAGGTTGAAGGAGAAGAGGTTTATAAATTAAACAATAAACAATGATAGATTATGATTTTTTACCTTAAACCCTAACAGAGCGTTCTGACTCTAAGAGGAGATAAACTGACTGAGATTCGCTGATGTTTCCAAAATATTTCTGAATAAAAGTGAGGGGTCTAAGGTCTTATATATAGAGGATGAAAAGCACCAGAACCATATGATGAAACTAGGTTAAAAATAATAAAATTTGGTACGCCCAAACCAATAAAACCCTAGCCGCCACCTGTTCACAATTGGTCGACCGCCACCTTCAACCGGTCCCAATGAAAGGGGTCGACTGTTACGTATATATTTGGGAAGATTTATTATTTTCTGTTGCATATTAATTTTATTCCTTAGTTAATTTTTAACGTCAGTTGTTAACTTGAACATTTACCCTCAAGTCCGGTTAATTTTTGAAATTCAAACATAAAATTTAATTATTCATTTGAATTTGAATTTGAATTTGAATTCGAATTAAACTAATTTAAATATGAAAACTTCAAACACTAATAACTTCTTCATTTGAGCTCCATTTTCAGCATATTATATATGAAAACGGATCAGAATTCCGCCACGAACGCAACAGAATAACTTTCGTGGTCAAATTCCAACTTTTGTAAAAAAATTCCTTTCTATCTCCACCATGATTAGTTGAATTTCTCTTAATTTACTTATTTAATTAGGGTTGATTTTACGGGGTGTCATAGAAATCTACACATTTTAATGTAGATTCTAATGGTTAAATGTAATCCACATTAACTGTTTTTCTTACTAAAAATACAAATCATCCAAATTCTAATAATAAATACTAATAATGTTAAAAACTTACCCTAGAAACCATCACAAAAAATTTCATGTACACATGATAATAATTATGTGTTACTATTGGCATCCAAGAAAAGGTTTTTGCATACCATTAAAATTTTGTTACCTATCAATTTCTCTCATATGCCTATGCCTATCAAAATATATTTTCTCATACATCCCTAAATATCAGCGGCCTCTTCATCTTTCTCAGAAAAACTCACATACGCTATTTTAAAACATCATTAGAAAACAAAATTTACAAACCCTAAAGCCAAAAATAATTTCCTTTTTTGTCTAATAAATGAAGCTAAGTGAAAATTTAGTGGATGATCTTAATTTTGATGAACACGGAGGTTAATTTTATTTTATTTCTTAAAGTGTATTTTTATCGTACATATCAATCTTAGATTTGTTGTATAGGGTTTTTTTATTGTTATTTTAGGATGAGTTTAATAATCATTCGGCCAATACAAATTTGAAGAATATAAATTTAATTATGTTCCAATTGAAAATCTCAACGTAATTTATTAAATTGCTATGTTTTATCATACCACATTTGTACCAATTTTTCTTGTATATGTTCTTTTTTTTAGATAAAAGATGTCAACCACAATAAAATTGAGAGTGAACTTGACATTTCGAATGAAAGGACGACAAAAAAAATATGGTGGAGGACGATAGATCAAATGGTTCAAAAGATATACAAGAAGATTTAACAAACTATTTTTTAACCGATCAAGTAAATATTCATTTAAAATTTCATCATTCATCAAAAAAAATTATTATTTTATTCTTGATTTTGTAAGTTATATGAAATTTGGAGTGTTTTGAAAAAAAATGAATTTGATTTAAAAAATACAAGGGATAATTGTTATGTTTTGAACTATTCGAATGTCTATTTACTTAAAATAAAATAACAGTTGATATCAAAACACCAAAAACCAAACTTTATAGGATAGCCTTTAGTTAATATTAACACACTAAATTATAATGATATTTAACACATTATTGAGTAAAGCAACTCAAATTCTTCGCTTAAAACTATAAAAACCGAAGAAAGAATATCGATCATGTTTATTTCCCAGTGATTTTGAGGTTTTCAGCCCACGTAACACATTCATTTTACTTTCCCATCGGAAACCAAAATGATTAAATCTCATTCTGTTTTACATATCCTTATTCAAGTGCCTCATCATATTTAACAAAACGCAATTAACAAATTTTCCATTCAATTTCTCTCACCTAAAACTCATCTCTAGAAGCGTAAGATAAAGCCGTACGATAATGAGAAGAAATAACACAAGCTCACATCATAATCCATTCGACCTAAAACGCTTAATATTGTCAGTTAACAGAGTAAGTTATTACAATTCCTGTATAGGATTTTGGGCTTGGCTTAAATTAGACTAAAATAAAGCACTGTTACACCCTAGTTGATTGCAAGTGTTCACTATAAATACTAGGAATAACATCATAAAGATTACATGGTATACTAATCAAATATTACTGTGAACCATCTGCTCGTCGCCTCAAAACTCTAGTATTCAAAATTTCCAGGGGCTCAAATATGATTGCTCCGGATTGATGTGAACAAATGCTTCTCCATAATTTTCTCTTGCCCAAGATAACCACATATTCATTTACATCTATGAAGCAAGATTTCTGAATGAAATTTCCTTGATAGTGCTCAGCGATCTATGAAACAGCTTGAGAGCGTGCCCTATTTTATCCTTCAGAAAAATAACAGAGAACGATTATTGAAATTGCATGATCATTACAATTTTAAACTGAACTGAAAATTAAGAGCATGTACTGTATACAATTTATAATGTGCAGCTAAATTATGCACTGAGATTATTAACCAACAATAACAGATAAAAGTAAATAAGAACATAATCATCCAGCAATTGAGACTGAAAGAAACATGTTTGTTTTCAAACTGAATTCACGACCGTTTTTTCATTACTTTTTTACCAAAATCAGTTGCATCAAAATTTTCAAATCTAAAAGGGGAAAAACAGGGTTCATCATAAAGCAGTTCTAATACCAACCTCAACCCAAAATAAAAAATAAAAAAAAACAGGGAAAAGCGTTCCAACTTTTTTGATTCAAATTATAGCAAGTTTCCAAAAATGAATGGAAAATTGTGTATGTAGTTTCCCTCATATTGGCATTCATATCAAAAAAGGATTTCAATATCCACAAAACCGAAACCAGGACCGAGCCCGAAACCGAGTTCTCGAATCTTGTCAGGTACCAAAGCAAAACAAACTAGCATCTATCAACTATGTGCTTGATTAGAACAGAAGTCATAAGTAATCCATGATTACCTTCAGCCACAAAAATATAAACAGAAATTAAAACAAGATTTGAAATCTCATAGTAAACCTTTAAAAAACATAGTCATACATTTTGTCTTCTCTGTGCTGCATGAAAAGGAGAATTCTAAAGTAATTTATGCACTTGAGCATTTGTAAATACATACCTCCCTCAACTTTTCCAGTCTTTCTAAGATTGGGTGCAACTTCTCACACAATGAAGATACATCACTAGAATCAAGATTCCTGTAAAGGAATTTTGTTTAAAGCTCATAAATTATACCATACAAACAAAAACAAAAACGGGAAGAATGTGAAATTAGAAAAGAAGCAAAGATTACTATGATCCTCAAGGCTTGAGAGTAAAGCATTTTCCTTAATAAATAATAGAGATTCAAAAGAGAAAGAAAAAGGAAAAAGAAAAAAGGAACATACTCTTCCTGAAAATGGATCAAAAGGATGTTAAAAGCACGCTCTGCAAGCTGAAGCAGCAAAGTAATAAGCTGGTCTCTATTTCCAGCAAGGTGGCACATCTCTATCATTGCAATATATCTCCTGAAACACAACATGCCAACTTCTCAGAGAAAAGGAATATATATGAGCTAATCTATTTGCCTTTTTGCTCTAAACATAAGGCTTTTTATTCATATATTGATCTTGTGCCCTAAGCATAATGCTTGTCCTTCAATTATTGATCTTGTGCGCTAAGCATAAGGCTTGCATTTTATAAACGAGGTCATAGTTCCTTCATCATTATGTATATTGATCTTGTGTTTACCGTTTGGTACCTATTTTAAACAAAAAAACAACTTTCAAAAATATTTAACGTAGCTAAATAAAATGTTTATTTTTATGATAAACACTCATTCCTTCTGAGTAGTGTCTAGTCACCTGCAAAAGATACATGAGGAATTTATGTTTTATAATTCACACTATGACTGCACTATAAAAATGTGAGTTAAACATAACATTTAAAACTTATAACTAATATTTCGCTAATCACATACATCCAAGTAAATTTGTATGTATATATCTGTAGCACACTGTCATGATACCTTTTCAGCGAAACATAGGCCGTTTGGTTTCATTTTGAGTTCTGTGTTTTCAACATTCATTACAAAATGTGAGGTGAGCAGTGAAGAACTAAAATTCTAACTCATTACGACGATGGATGGAAGACAGAGAGGGTGGAAGGGCAGTGGAGAGATCAATTGTTTTCCATGTTTTTGTTATTTCCCAAACACATAAAACAAAATAAATTTGTTTTCCATTTTGCATGTTGACTTCAATTTTTTAGATTGATTGTCTTCCAAAAATACATGCACCAAAAATACATGTGCCATTCTCATTTTTGTTTGGACAGAAACCCAAAACTAAAAACCGCATACCAAATGGAGCCTAGTTACTATGGTGGCAATGACCGATGTGCAAGTCACACACCCAAAGAGCACATGGATTTTGCTTAATGTATTCACATGTGAGTTCCATTCATGAGAGGATACAGAATTAGTAAGTGTGCTAAATTGAACGAAAAAACAAATCTGGAGCATTTTCTAGTTAAAAACATATCCAGTTTTCAAAATCAGTAACTCAAACGCCAACATTGACAACACGTAAAAAGAATACCTTTTCCTGATATTGTCGTTAGATAATATGCATTCTTGTCTTTTGCAAAACGTGATAATTTCATCAACCTCCTGTCTTGATAGTTCATTAATGTCTTGAATCTGAAGCAAAATAACGAAATGTGGGTTAAACATTACACTAGTACAAATCAAAGCAAATAACATGCCAAATCATTTTTCAAGTATTTTAGCCCGTAGGGATGAGCAAATGGTTGGGCGGGTTGAAACCGAAAAAAAATATCAAAACCTAACAAACAGAAACAAAACCACGCCAAACAAACAATGTTCAAATCGAAACCAACAGAAAAGAAAATAATCGATTCCTTTTGGTTGATTTAATCGGTTGATCCTTAAATGAGATATACTTGTCTAATTACTAACATTATATGAGATCGAAACAATTGATTAAGTTCATATTCATCAAAAGATGTGATGGTGCCATAATATTTACAAACAAACTTCTCTTCTTCTAAAACACATTAAAATGAATGAAAAAGGAAAGTTAATAATATAAATAATATTATTGGTATTGATTATGTTGTTTTAAAATGACAAACTCAACCTATTTATTGACGAAACCAAACCAAACTGATCAAACTTATTTGATTTACAAATGTTCATCCCTAGTTGTTACAATATAGACTAGAACAAACATGATAGCAAAAATTAAATGTCTTTTGGGGATATGTGAGGCTATATTGAAAATCAAATACAGAAGTGTTCCAAATATAGCGATGAAATAACATTTAACTAGCAACAATATTTTAATTAGATTGGCAAATAAATATATAGGAGTAAAATCAAAATTGTGAGAATTACAGGTCAATTAGGAGTTTAGGACACATATGATGGGATAGCTAGAACACCAAATTCTAGCATAAGGCTGCAGGTACATTATATATGTTATTTGATGCTAACTAAAGAAAGCAAAATAGGAGTAACCAGGTATATCTTTATATCTCTTTCGAAATACCTTGCTAAGGAATAATGATTTTTCTTCACCAGCTCTCTCCAACGCATTTGTAATCGAGTTAAGGTGATGAACAACTGAGAGTAATGTGGGTTGTTGTTGTAAAACAGAATTGCTAATCTCGCCAGAACTATCCAAAATCTGATATACAAATTTTTTGTCAGTCAAAGGAAAAAAATATTAGCAAAAATGTACAGAAAAACTGAAGGGAATATATTATAATAAAGCAGGAAGAGCTATGATTTGCAAGTAGGATACTCATAGGATATAAGAGTAAGAATCTTAAACTGTAAACAATAAAATCAGTTTGGCATGACAAAATATGCATCATAACATACAGTGACTTGAAGCAACTTCTATGATATCTCCAACGCAATATTGAATTCCTAAGATGCTACCTAACATATATCGCCGATATCAAAATATAATAGAATTTTTAGAAACACGAGAACATAGAGGAGAGCAGCAACCGAGGTTTCTGGAACTGAACGAAGCAGCAGAAAAAGAAAAAAGTACATTAACTGACAATCCCAAAGAGAAGTTGTCAAAATCACTATATTGGTGGCAGAATGTTCCTATCAATAACAATCATGCTGATTGACATACAAATTGAATGAGAAATTATTACTTTAAACTGACCTGTAATCGTAGCTGTTTCTTTGTAATAAGAAAGTATAGGTAAGTACTCAAGCTAAAACAAAGTCGGAAAATCATCAGCTCCAGCTTCTGCTTCTGTTTTATTCACAGATATAGTATACCAAAAATATAAATGATTCATGCATCAAAATAATATTTAAGTTGATTAAACTATTTCTGTACAAAAATGTTTACCCCCATAGAATTGGGTGACAGACCAAAGCTGCTTGACCCAGCATCAAGTTGGAAAAATATATTAATCATACTAAAAAGCTCTTGAACAAAACCGTATTCGTCGTTCTCTTCATATGGCCATACCTACAAACGTCAAAACAATTAAATTTAAAGAACAAACGAGGTGAGATAATTGCATAATCATTTCTAAGCACCCGAGAATTGCATTGACATGCCACATCCCTCTTCTCAGACAAGCAGTCACATACATTCCAGAAAATATAAAAGTAGCATAGCAACAAGAAACATAGGAAAAATTGCATACTTTACTGAGAACAGAAACAACAAGATGAACTCGTTCTAGAGCCACTTCATCAGCTCCATAAACATCGGACTTAAGGATTTGGTAGAATATTGATTGATGGCCTTTGATAAAATCTGCTACCTCGCGTACAATTTTATTTTTCACCTGAGAAGAAGATGAGTAAAAACCTTAAATAACAAGGGCAGTAGTCACAGCAATAGTTTGATTTCTTAAGGAAAAAAAAAGCAAAAAAGAATGAATAATTGGAGATGGTAAACTCTAAAAAGGATGAATATAGAAAAAAGAAAATGCAGAGAAGAGAAATTATTAATATGGCCTTAATGGCATAAAATTACTGATTAAGGTACCTATCAACAATTACCTACTCTGTTTACAAGTTAAGCTTCATTATGGAAGATACATGTACAGAACATGATTCTCTACAGAAGGCTCTAATGTCTGTAATCCATGAACTTAAACAACATTGTTACTCATATGATGGTTATCGTTGTTGATTATTATACCTGAATCATGCACCACTTCTCTAATGCTGCAACACTTACATCAATGAATATCCATAGAGTAGACAAACAAAATAAGAAAATGAAGTATCCTCAGGTTCCACAATTTGAATTTGGTCATTAAACTGTCAAATCTATGGGTAATAACGATGGTGATGATACTGTGTATGAAAAGTGATGCAAAAATATATCGCATAAAACTGTCAAAACTGCAGGATAATACTGATTGTCATGATAGAATGTATGAAAAGTGAAGCAAAAAAAAGACAATATATACAACAAGCCCACAAAAGAAGTAAAATTTGCTTCTACACTTCTACAAAACTTGAAACTATACCTTTAATATGATATGATATAAAGAAATGAAAAAACACAAGATGGAGGAAAAAACTGAATTTAAAATAAAGAGAAAAAGCTTATGTGTATACAGTATACCTCTAAGAAATCTGATGAGTCAATCAATGATGTGAGGCTTGATACTACTCTCAACATATGGGTTACCAGCAAAGTACGATTATCATCATCCCCCGCAGTTTCTCTAACATTAATAGGACATCCTCGTCTAGATATACCCTGATCACATCATAGGCATAAGCTATAAGCGCCGCACAAGAAAGTAAACCAAGAAAGAAAAACCATAAATGATCATCAAAACCAAGCTACTTCTCTTTTCATATAACCCCCAGATAAATTCAAGCCACTTGAGCAATGTAGCCATTTGATTGAGAAAAATAAATAAAACCATAGTCTATTATGTTCTCTTTATCATGTTAAGGTAAAGATAACCAGTGAAGAGCATCAGATTTTGCGGTCAAAAATAAAAAAGACAGCTTCTGTTGAACATGATTGCCTACACTTGTACTTAAAAGGCCAGAAGAGTGGAAAAGGATATGGAAACAGGAGAAACAAAATTATTTAGAAAATTATTGAAGTTGGAAACAAGATGAGGATGCTTTTATGATAACATATATACATTATTATAGATATAATTACTGATATTGCTATGATCTTTTAAATGTCTATTTATTTTAACCTGTAGCATTCAAGATTTTAACTTGCAAGTGAAACTTAATTATATTTAAAATTCAACCGACCATATTTAAAAATATTCAAATCCAGAAATAAACAGTCTTAAAAATACTTCGAATTTTAAAGCTTAATTTGAGATGGGGAAAAACACAAACACACACACACAAAGACTATATAATTTATTCCATCTGTGGCTATTTAGATTTATATTTACCCCGACTTTTTTTGGGGGGGGGGGGGGGGGGGGATAAGATGTTCTCCCTTGAAGTATTTGCCATGTTACTGGATGCAATTTTTTCTAAAAAAGTATGTGCACGTCTACTTGAAACCATATTCACATCAAGTTCGTACGCAGTATACTTCAAGGAATAATTCAAGGCTTCAAGCACACGTATGGTCGTGAAACAATAAAAAATGCATACTGTGGTAAAATTTAATAACTTTTAAATAAATTAGATACAACCTTAAATTGCAGACTAACAACTCTGCATGAGCCAATATGTTCCAAAACATTCATTGATAGAAGAATCTGAGCACCATGCTTTTTGTACCGGTGACTGATTCTTAACAGCAACAAAAATTGGGCTTCAAGAGTACACAACCGTTGCAAGGATTCCACTGAGTATCTCCCATCCTAAGAGGTTAAAAAACATATTTCATAGGCATAAGCATATAGAAAAATGTGATCAAAAAAGGATCCCGGAAGCACAAAAGTTAACCTTGACAGTGTTAAGGGAACAAATTATGCAAGTATCATGTTTAATGTTTATCAATATTTAATGATTATGAATGATATAATTATGGATGAGGCATCGTCCTTTGATATTTAGGAGTTGATTTAATGAGTGTTAAATGCCTGTGGATGATTATACTTCGCTTGAAATGCATTGACGCTAAGCATGTCACAATGGACACCCGAAAAATCTGAAATCCGCCAGTATCTGTATCCGAGAAACAGATAAACATCCGATATCCGAAAAAAAGATGCGAAGACATTCGAATTCGAAAATTATCCATCCAGTCTTGGACAAGATCATATTTTATATTGTGTATTTTAGTACAATGAAATATGTGTATTTACTGTTTTATTAGGTTGGTGGTTTATATTATATGCATTTAATGCATATTAACTACTCAAAACTATTTATTATCAACGTATTTATTTAGTTTTCACACTTTAATAACCAATGGAATTGAAAAAAAAGTTTAAACTAAAATTTTCTATTTATATTTCTTGATTTATCTATTGTTAGTGAATAGAATAATTATCCGAATCCATGGATGCAGACATGGTACTATCCGCGTCCGAAAATATCCATTGACAGACCTAACTGACACTTAATTTTTATTGTTTGATGCTAAATGTTCTGTATTCAAGGTTTAATCAACTGATATGAAGTATATTCAATATTTACACGAAAAAATTACACCTCACCACGTTGAGCATTACGCCTCGCCTTATGACCCCAAAACACCTTCTTAAAACCTTGTGTCATGAAAACATTGCTACGACATTCTTTGATTTTTGAGTTAAAACAATTTATTTTTACCATAATAACAAGAATCTTGTAGTTCCCTATTTAATTTTGCATGTGTAAAGTACAAATGTACCTTATATGGAATATTACTAATATCCACCAGGCAAGATCTTATAACTCCTTTACTTTGCAATTGGTTCAAAATGAACCGATTTTGATCTATGCTGATAAATGCATCCAACACATAAAGAGAAATTGCTTTTCCAGCTTCACTCCCTTGGGTGGCATCTCTTGTAACCTGGCAACAATCAGAAATTAACATGGATAATGAGCCAATAAGAACCTCGTACAAAGTTTGGGCTACAGATGGGTGCTTAATCAGATACCAACTTATGAAACAGAGTGGTATACTGGGAAAAAAACTATCGTTTGTGCGTGATACATGTCAATTAAAGATGAGAGAATTTAGAGCGCATTTGAAGATAAACATATGCAAACAGATCAAAACCACCAAAAGAAATCTTTATAGATATGAAAATATCCAAATACTATAAATATTGTTTAAGTCAGCACAAAAAATTACTAGCTAGAAACATAAACCAATCTAAAGAACAATTTACAAAACTCCTAACAATTTACTGTTGTACTCAATTATGGAATTTAGAGTTGAAACTTGTGAATGGTATGAGACATTTATCACATTTTTGGACCAAAGAATTATAGGCTTAAAACTAGGTTTCATCGTCGAGTTTTGTATGAATCATAAAGAATTTCATTTCTTACCCAAAAAAGTTGCCATTACTGATAAAATATATTAAGTACAACCTTAGGATTATTTACGTACTAGAAATCTGCAACAAAGAGAAATATTATGTAACAAAATAAATTATGTATATGCAATCCCTATTGGCTGAATTCTAATCTTTGCATTGAACAGTGGCATGCATAACAGCTGAAGTTAATAAAACCAACCTTATACTAAGAAATACGCTTTGTAAGGGCATATGATAACAAAAAAAATATTAAGATCGAAAAAGATAATGGTTGTGTTTCAGCAAGAGAAATTGTCAAAGAGATAAGAAACATACAACATCAATAATCGATTCAGACTCTTTTCTCAGTATGGCAAAATTGGCCCTCTCTAACTCTGCTTGCTCCCTGTCAATCTTTAAGAAGACTGAGTGTATTTTGTTTGAACTCAGATATACTGCAGACTACCATTTACATAGCATACATATTAGGGATATAATACCTTTTGAAGATTCATGTCATCATCAATTTCTTGTTCTTCATGAAGCAGTAGACGTAAGACTGATGATGGTAAATCTGGATCAAGAATACTTTGGCAGTATTGAAAGTAACTAAGAAGTAATGCATACTGTCTGAAAAAGGTAAAAGATGGAAAACAAAGGATCAGCGTATTACTGAGTTGAAATAGAAATCGGTTATTTCTTCATGAAGCAATAAATGTAATACTGATGATGATAAATCTGGATCAAGAATAATTTGGCAGTACAGATAATTAAGTAATACACATGCTGGCTAAATAAAGATCAGCACATTAATGAGCCAAAATTGGAATAGATTATCATATTACATGTCTTTTCAGTGTAGACACGACACACAATTAAACATAATTACACATAGCGGGATATAAATCAAATCATCTATAAATACGAGCATTAATGAAGAGCAATTCCCAATCTGAGAAATTTAGTACCTTCTTCTCAAAATTTCTGATGACTCGTTTCTGAGAATAGCGAAGACAAGTTTAAACAGAATAGACTGGCAAGCTCCATTTGAGAGTTGTTTCACTGACAATATATCAAGGCATGTGAGACTATCAGAATCAACACCTCCTGGACATAAGAACCTTTCATCACGTAGCTTTGCCATGCATGTAAGTGCCACCTGTTTATATAGAAATTATAAGTATGAATTTACAGTATGAACTGATTGGCACATAAATCTTATCTTTGAATGTAAAAATTGACGACTAACGTTGCTTAAAATCATTGCCATCTTCAAAGAGCAATCAGGAGAAGCAGACGCACTAAGCGAAGCGTCAAGCAACCTGCATGTATAGTTACAGTACAATAATCATGCTTCTTTAGAAAAGAAATTTTAATTTACATATTAAATATAGCAATCAACTCACTCAAACAGAGTTTGCGATCGGTCAATTAGAAACGACATTCTCCTTGATACAGACACCTGACAAAATTAAACAGATGTTGACTGTTATAAAAACAATGAAATATATTCTCCTTGTCAAACAATATACGAGGAACACGGACCTCAACGATATGTGACCACCCAGTCAACATATGTAGTTGAGCAGCTTGTTCTTCAAGATTCTTGTTATATTTCCAGCACCATCTCAATAATTGCTGGATAGAATCTCTTAATTCACTCCTTTCAGCTTCATTCAAATGGACGCTTATTTGCTTACATATCTAATAATGTAATAAAGGAAAGAAAAAACAAATTAGAGTCGATTCATATTGATATGGTACTTTATATAATGAGCAAAAAAAAATCTACATCACTAGAATTACACTTAATTATCGCTTAAATGATGTTTCAAATGATAATCACACCTTCAATGCTTTGTTTTACACAGTTTGAGCTCAAAACGCGAATCAGGATTTAAGTGCATTTAAGCAACATTTAATATTGGTCTTGCTTTCTATAGGCATAAAGTAAACAATGAATCCATTTCTTTTTCTTCTTCTTTTTTTCTTTATATCCAAGTTATAAACAAATTTTAAACCAAGTAATTATATCTGTAGTTTGCTTCGTTCGCTCTAAAAACTATCGCTTGTCAAACTATAGGATCATGACTCATGGTATTATTTAGAGTTTAAATGCCCATGATGTTATAGGTTTACATTTACCTGCTTTTTATATTTGTCCAATATCCTAATGTAGCCTTTTAAACTGTATATATCGTATTCAAGTTAATTTTATATTCAGCAGTAAAAAGCTAAACAATGCTTTAGGCAACGTTTGAGCTCATAAAGCTAAGAAACAAGTTTGTTGCATCACCTTTCGCCTAAACCAACATAGTTTATGATCACAAAATGCTTGACTATGAAGCATGGTTGCCTGCACTATGGTGCGTTGCATATCACTGACTGACACCTACAGATGTAGCTACTACTCCAACATTGGACGAATAAAATCACCATATATGGTTACATGTGTAGTATAAATTTATAACAACTACATGAAACATGTACCCCCACGTACATATTTTTCCAATGTATTTACAGTGAAACATATGAGGTGGAGCTTTGGCGCAACGGTTAGGTCACCCGCATGGTGATCTGGGCTAGGCCTGACAACGGATACTTTTGGATGCGGATAGTGCCATATCCGCATCCGCATCCGAAATCATTTTCGGATATCGGATATCTGCATTCGTGGATACGGACGGATATCGGATAATTATCCTATCCGCCAACGACCGATAAATCAAGAAATATGGAAAATTTTAGTTTAACATAAACTTTTTTCAATCTCATTGATTATGAAAACGTTAAAAATAAACAAATACAATGATAATAAATAGTTTTGAGCAGCTAATATGCATTTAATGCATATAATATAAACATCTAACTCCATAAAATCATAAATAAATATAGCTAACTATACTAAAATACACATAATTTAAACTGTAATCTTGAAAAATATCGAACGGATAACTTTCGAATGCAGATGTCCTCATTTCTGCATCCGCATCCGTTTTTCCGGATATCGGATATTTATCCGCTTTTCGGATGCGGATGCAGACAGATTTCGGATTTTTCGGGTATCCATTGACAGCCCTAATCTGGACGCCCAGGTTCAAGTCCAGAAACAGCCACTTCGTAATGCGAGGAAAATGTTGCATGCATTATCGACCTCCCCAGAGCCCGCTATTGTGCGGGAGCCTCGTGCACCGGGTTCCACCTTTATTTACAGTGAAACATATCTCATGTATGACAAAACACAGATTAGCAAGTAAGCAGATCTAGGTTATTGGTGCTAATCAATAAATCAATAAAAAAAAAGATTGTGCATGCAGAGGGAACAAATGAACAACCTCTGACAGTTTATCATGGAAAGCATCAAGATCAATGAGCCTATCACCTCGTTCTGAATGGTAGTAAATGCCACCGGTTTCTGTAGTTGTAGGATTCTTGAGGATTTCTTCCACCTAAATAAAGTAGGCTCGATCTATAAATAAAACCAACAAGGAAGACATTCTAGAAGGAGGTAGTAATTCACCACCATGTCATAATTCAAGTTTGAAATGCTCTGAGGATACGTGACAATATCAGGCGCCCTGAACTGAACAACCTCTAACAACTGTAGCACCTAAAATAATATCATCTAAATAAGTACATAAATATCCAGGAAACAGCAAAGTAAATAATAGTTTCAAATAGCAATAACAGATAATATCAATGAAAGAAATGAGATAAAAGGATTAATAATTATGCTGTCGCAAACAACAGTGTGCAGCATTAAAAAAGCAACAAGTATTATGCATGAAAGTTCTGGATAAAATTAATTCGCTCTATTGCATTTCAAGCATAATATAGATGCAACAATTAGGAGACTTGACTTAGCAAAGATAGCAATTTGATTTAAAAAAGATAGGATTATAAGAAATTAATAGGGAAACAGGGGATTATATTAATGCGGACTTTTAAAACTCTTATGAGGTTCAGGGAAGGAAACACTTCCATAGGAGCTACTTTGCGGAGACGGTGGGACAAGAACAAAGGCAATATATTAAGGGGTCAATTATTCAGAATGATCACATGTTTCGTTTGCTAGAGGATGTGGTGTGCCAGGAATGGAGCTATATTTGAGAAAGAACCATGGATAAGGGATGTATAAGCAAATTCATGAAGACATAAATATTGCCTTCAAAGTTGGGCAATATACAGGACCAGTAAACAGACTAAGAAATTTATAAACAATTTCAAAATCACTTATTTTACCAGTTCAATGACGAGGGAGAGGTAGATCGATGATGCAAAAAAGGCTTACATTGGGTTTATCACACATGTGTAAAAAGAAGATTCTAACAAACTTGAAAATATCATTTATACCATCCTTATACAGAGGGATCATGGTTCCAGACTAATTTCATATTTTTTTACCTTTTTTTATTGTTCTTTTCTTTCCTTTTCCCTATTGGACATATACTACTCAGTGTAGAATTTTTGTGACCCAGAGGAGCAAGGCGATTTTTTTCTCCATTAACACAATATATAATGTTGCATTCTTTCACCTATTTCAAAGACCCAGTAAAGGGCTTCTTGCTAGGTTTTGATGAGTCAAGAATTTTTCTGGCAAAAAATGTTATTGCAGAGGTAATTTATGTCAATGGGCAGGTAAAAAGGATTGGCAAGTCGAAGTTAATGACCAATACCGAATAAAAGATGAGTTTATTCTATCAAGATGAATGAAAATTGCTTAATACTGCCACTCTTAAGTATAAATAATTATGACAAAGAAAGGTACAATGATACAAGTGTCAAGAACATAAAATGATAGACGAGGATGTTTAAAATGTGCAAGCAACAGTTTCTCTAGTAAGAGATCGCAATTTGATTTTAAAAAAATAGGATCACGCGAAATCAATAAGGAAACAAGGGATTGCATTAATGCAGAGGCAATTTACATCAGCGGGCGAGTAAAAAGGAAGTTGAATCAAAGCTAATGACCAACACTAAATAAAAGGTAGGTTAGTTATATTACGATGAACATAGATTACTTGATACTGTCATTTCAAAGTGTAAATTATAAGCAGTAACAAAATACAAATAGAACAATAATATGAGTGATGTTCGAAGTGCACAGGCAACTGTTTGACATTGTAGACATGTTACAAAGAAAACATTTTTCTAACAAAGTTACATGAAAGAACTTTATGATCTGATAGATCAAATTACTGTGTTACCTTACTATTATTCATGGTTCTGTTACCAATATGTCGTGCATCGACGTCAATAGTATCTGATGCATCTAGCCCATGGCATTGGCCAAACAGTTGAGAAAGAATAGCTAGGCATGTTTCCTTATGAGATGACGAGGCAATGTCAGCGGAATGCAATTCTAGTGCAAGAAGTTTCAACAGCCACGCCCTCTGGACAAGAACGAAATAATGATTTTATACTCAAGGTAAATGATGTAACAAAAGATCACAGGAAACAACCATGTGTAAGAAAATGATAACTCTTTAATTGTCGGAAGAATAGATGTTAGACTTTACGGATCTCGGTAATGAAGCGTAATTTTTTTTCCTTACGAATCGCATTAACGAAGATTGTATGGACATAGTTGTTAACGGCGCACGACGCAAAAAAGCGCATAGCAAACCTTGACGCACAGCATGCACCTTTTAATTTATTGCGTGTGTACTAAGAAAAACGCTTACTACACTATGAATAATTAAATAAGACTAGTGTTATACAAACAGAGTTTTTACATATCAAAAACATTCATGAGCTTAGAATGTCATTTAGTTATATTACATTGTTCAATGTTCAACCATTTGTATAGAAGTTCAATCTCGAATTAAAAGTTTATGGCTATCATTTAACAATTAAAATTAAATTAAACATCAAGTATAAGCTTATAACTGATTTTGTGTCTTAAGCTAGTAAAAATGAAGAGAAGATTTATTTTTGTAGTGTTATTTTGATAGGTTTATTTTCTTTCGTGTTACGCCGATATTTATTTATGTTGCATTTTTTAATTTATAATTTCTTAATAATTATCTAATATATTTTGATCGCATCTAACTACAAAAGTCTATAAATTAGATCTTACACCAATTTATCACGTCATCGTATGAGTAATATCTAAAAACACTCAAACATCTATCAATTTGTGTATACATGACCAATATTATATTATAACTTGTTTTAAGAATATTACATGAAAGAAAAATAGTTTTTCCATAGCAATAACTACATGCGTTTGTTTTCAAGCAAAAAAATTTACGAAAAAAATCATTTATAAGAACCTAAAACAACAAATCAATTTGCGAACACAACTATATGATGAATGCTTCTATTTATTTATTTTTGGGTAGTGAAAAAGAATAAAAAATCAATAAAAAAATAAAAATAGAAGAAAATAAAAAAAAACAAGCCTATTTTGCCCATGTGTCATAGGCATCATTCAGTGCTTCTCATATGCACCACATCATAGGGGGAAGAGGCGCAATCACAGTGCCACGCCTTTCATAACTATAACTGTACGAGAGTGATGAATTTGAATTTATGAAGTAGGAGTTATTTTAGGATTAAAAGAAAGTGATGGACTAAAGGTTGAAAAATTGGGTATGATGAGTGTTAGATTACTTTTGGTTTCAGAAAGTTCTTTCACTTCACTTTTCAACTTCCACCGATTTTACTTGTAAATTTATTTTTGTTATATGTTGATTTTCTTTTATAAAAAAAAATTGCGTGAAAATATAAAAGTAATTGTTTTTTGGTTTTCCAGTCGAAACCGAAATTTCAGTTTAACCGAAATTCTGGAGTTGAGTTAGACAAAAGCCAGCCTTGGTATGTGTGGAGTCTAATACTACATCCTCCAGCGCTATACACACCAACAATACCATCTTCGTACTCTTGCACGA
Source organism: Allium fistulosum (assembly GCA_030737815.1). Lineage (NCBI taxonomy): Eukaryota > Viridiplantae > Streptophyta > Magnoliopsida > Asparagales > Amaryllidaceae > Allium > Allium fistulosum. The sequence continues at coordinate 597,417,940 of CM060908.1, read as the reverse complement.
TTCAAGACCTAAAAACAGTGCAATTATATAGTTTCAGATAGGAATCCATCAAATCTGAAATAAGACGACTGAAACTTTGAACCTCCAACTGAAAACTCAAACCATGTGCATTTATTGTGAGCATCTGTATTTGTATCATGTACCAAATGACCAACAGTGTGGGGTAACTCAGGTCTCGAAGACACTTAAAAATATTTTAAATACTTTTAGAAACATTTAATGTACTTCCAAAAATAATGAAAGCCTAAAGGCGATAACAGTGCAAAAAGAGCTAACCTATATCCAAAACTATGTATTATCTGTTATATTAAATTTTGCAACCGCAAAAGAGCTGCATAATTAACAATTGTAGAAGTATAAACCCAACAAATATAAAAAACTGCTAGTCTGTTAATAATATTAAATTTTGCAACCACAAAAGAGCTGCATAATTAACAATTGTAGAACTATAAACCCAACAAATATAAAAATCTGCTAGTCTGTTAATAATATTAAATTTTGCAACCGCAAAAGAGCTGCATAATTAACAATTGTAGAACTATAAACCCAACAAATATAAAAATCTGCAACTAGCAGAAAGGTATACCTGATGGAGTGTACTGATACGGAGAGCCTGATTGTTGCTTCTCTTAGGAAGTGGTGCAATGATAAACCCTTCTAAGTGCTGAGGAAACAGCAGATATGTGAAAATGAATACACAGACACAAAAGTAAAACAGGAATTATGTGCTGTTGGGTAACTATGATAAACCTTTGCAAAGAACTGATATCTTTTAGAAGACAATAGCTCCATTGTAGGTCCAGAAGTAGAAGGGTCTAGGCATAATTCATGTAAGAGCTGCATGTGGCAAAAATTAACTATTCAAATAATTAAAGAGCCAACTTTTTATTAATAATAAGTATAAACTGCAAGTAACTACTCTCTTCAATCAATCACTCCAAATTGGTGCATTTTCCAAATCATTCTTGACAAAAAAAAAATGCCAATTAGCATTGTATGACCTACATACGCAGTTGCCATTATAGTCAGCAGTAAATTAGCCAAACAATGATACTAATCTAACCTGAAAACCAAACTCGTAGAGTAAAGCATTTATTTCAGGCTTGTAAACCTTTTCCAAGTTATCAAGAATAACCTTCAAGCAACTGCAAAGAGTGTTTAGACTCATTAGCACTTAATCCATAAGCATTTAGTTTACCAATTGAAAAAAAAATGCTTCAAAAACCTGAAATGGTATTTAGGTTGGAGCACCGTTCGTTCTACAGAATCTTTCATATCAAATTTGAGAAGTAAATGTGAAATGTTTGGTTGTGGACGGTTAATGTTATCAAGAAGAAGCTGACACAAAGTTGAAAGAAGCATTTTCAGATAGATATTAAAGGTAGGTACAACATAAAAATGAATGAGGAGATATTTTGACAACCTGCATAATTAGAATGCCAGCATCACTTTTTGAGTTTTCAATGCTAATGCATTCGTCAAAACGTGATTCCAACAAGGTAGCATAATCCTCGATTAAACTTTTGGCTGCATTCATCTTGAGCAGTAACGGAACAAGTTCAACCATTCTAGCACTGCCAAAAGAATGGTTAATACATATTAATTCAGTTGAACAATTATTTTACTTCAGGCATTCTTATCACCAGACCAAAACCTTTAGGTGGCTAGATTCAGTAATTCAAAAGAAATCAATACCTCAATATGATCATGATTCTGATTGAGCATAATTGAATTCGAGGTTGAAAGTCAAATCGTATATACTCCAATAAAGCAACTATTTGGTTCTGATCTTGAGATAATATTACATCCAAGGGCTGCAAAGATCATGCAGTAATGAATATGGTATCCTTTTCAAACATATGTAGAAATGACAAATAAAATAAAATTTAAACCTGGTATAGTGGACGCCATAAATCAGCAAGAATATAATCTTTTTCAAGAACTAGAATTATAATTTCTAATGACAAAAGTACAGCTTTCTCTAAAAGTGGTCCGTACACTTGGCTGGTTCTCTCAACAATGACTGTGTCCACCCCCATCAAAATAATGCTCATAATATTACGCAATATGACTTTACCACTCATGAAATCCTGTATATGGAAAAGAAGGATTTTAGTCAAAACATGACAAGAACAAACAAAAATTTGGTTGGGTCAAGTGCAGAACTAGAGTGTTTGTGAGAGTGGTCAGATGACCGTTTCAATATAATAGAGAAAAATAAAGATCAGAAAATGTAATACAAATTCTTTTTCAGTAACCTAAGATGAAGCTGAGAATAAAGATCAACAGATGAAGAAATACTGGGTTTGAGACTTAGTTATTAAGCGGGCAGTGGGCTAAATTTCAACCATTATCTTTTCATGATCGTATACTTGTATTATTGCTATTTGCTGGGATTTTATAAAGTCCAAAATAATCTTGATGCAGAATGTTTACAACTACACCAATATTCTCTGCTGGCTCCACAGTCAAAAGATAACAAGCTTGGTCGCAAAAAAATAACCCAAAATTTTGGGTCCAAAGTCCAATCATAGACTGTGTCAGTGTTCAAATTATTAGCACGCCCATAAAGACAAAATAAAGACATTTACCTGCTGAATTGCATGCTTCTTTAACCGAATCTATATTCATAATAAAACTCAACTATGATTCTATCAATAATGTTCAAATTGTATTTTTGTTAGGAATCAAAGAAACGCGTGAAATTTACCAGAGTAAATACAATGATAAGAGTCCATTAAGAAAGATATTTTTATATAGAGGTGTTTTAATGGACATACTGGCAAAGACTTGATCTGTTCGGAGCCAAAGGTCGCATGAAAAAATAAAAAATAAGAAAAGATTTAAAGTTTATTGTAACTGATACAAGATTTTGTGATGATGGTTTATTATGAGTGTTGGTGACGGTAAAATGGAAGAAAAGTAGTTTTGGTGGGCACAAAATTTTACCAAAACAAAAGGTAGTTCTATGCAAACTTGACCTAAACTTAAAATTGACATGTAGCTATTTAAAATTATGGATAATAATTTGTGTGAGAGTCAAGAGATGGGATTTTCCCCAAAGAATTTAGATTTTACAAATTGCTGTATTTGTGACAAATATTATTCCTAGCAAGAGGATGGGAAAGAAACCCATACCCATGTCATCACTGCTAAATAATTGTTCATGTTTGAAAAAGAAACTATCTGAATGCAAGAGAAAGCTTAGACGAACACAAAATACCATTCCTTAATATAATTATATTATACATATGCATGACATGGAAGAATAAGTAAATCTTACTTTTAATAATTCAACCGCGGGAAGTTGGGCTTCAAATGGAGGAGTATGCGACTTTGTAGACTGAGATATATCAACTAAAGAAACATCCTCATCCTTAATATTGTACATGCTCAAAATCCTGCTAACACGAACATCAATTGTATGCGTTACCCAAGTCTATTTGTGGAAAATAAAATTCAGTGATAACCGAAGGTCTGCCTATATATAAGCTTATAATAAGATTATATCCCTAAAGATCTTGCAATATACAACATGATTATAGCCCAAAAATAAAGCGAGAACAGACACACACACACAAAAAGATAATATCAACAAGAACAAGAGTATGTACATATGAAAATGCTGAAGACAAGCAATAGCCAGTTGCCATTTCTCGTTAGGATCAGCATAGGCTCTTTGAGGGAAAGGTCCAAATACATGATCGTAAACAAATCTAAAGATCCCAATAAACCTGATAAAATAAATAAATAAAAATGAGAAACTAAGCTTAAATTGCACCTTAGAATGCATGAAATAAAAAAAATCAGAAATACCTTCTTCCTCTATCAGAAACAACTCTTTCCTCTGCAATTAGTGCATTTAATAAGTTCAGGAAGGATATGGTAGAAGGATACTTTTCGCTCCTTGCTTCTACTTCATTCAGCTCAAACCGCATGTCATACAACTGTGATAAATGGTGTAATATTGATTAACTAATCATGTATATCTGTGAAATCAACCGCTTTTACATTATAACATTTTGTAGCTATCTTAATTTACAACATATAAACAGTAAAAAAGTCAACGGTCCAGAATGTGAAAACAGCGATTCAAACCTCAAACTTCAAAACAGAAACCATGTAAAAATTAAAATGCTCTAAAATATTGAAAGTAGTGAATGGTGAGTCAATTATTGTTTTATGCCATGATAACTCTGCATTAAACTTTTATGTTAAAATTTTGACTACTCTTGTCATATTGGTATATACTTCATTCAAAGCAATTTCAAATGTATCCGAGAGGCTTCTATGAGCACAAATTCTTAACAACAGTTTGGCAATAAAACTTCCAAAAGAACGATTGGACTACAGTTTTAACATGGTAAAATGTTTAACAACGACAGATAGTTTACACGAGCATGTAACACTAAAGTATGAACATTGTTGCTGAAATAAGAGGTTCAAATGGAAAATTTTGACAATGTAGATGAATAAACCATATGTGTGTATGTAGGTATCTGTGTGTGTGCACACACATGCGGATGTATTCGGTTACATATATTTATATTTATATAACCAAAACTTTTCCGATGGAGGAAAGTTAAAACATTTACAGTCACATACAGAAATGTTATTGTTTGACTAGTACCGAAGAACAGTAGAAATTCAAAAGGGAAAATCTATATACCTAAAATTTAGATATAAAATTGGACTTGGATGTAACTAGTATGATGCAGCATAATGTAACTAGCCGGATGCACTAAATAACAAACCACATGTCCATGTTACCAAAAAAATCAAGACGAAAATCATTTATTTAGGATAGTTTTGAGGAAAATGATAGGATTATTAATGTGTTACTTATTTGTATCCATTAAATAAATAAATAATGTATTATGCCATTTGAAAATGATTTAGACATTTACATTTTGCACAAATACATAACCATCAACACTACCTGGGAAGACATCTGTTGTCCAGCATGTCCAATAGATGGTCCCATGACTACCGGAAGATCATATTGCTCAAGATAGCTCCAAATTGTATCTTTCATAGAAGGAGAAACTGGAATAAATGCAGCAATAGCATTCCTAAGTGCCCCCTGTACATGAATATTTAACAAGACTTGATGAACTATGTTTGAAGCTCTAACATCTTTTAGCGGTTCAACAGTGGATTCAAACCTTCAAATATGGAGGAACATTCTCATAGCTAAGGAGCTTGAATAAAGGCTCGATATCAGTAAACCATTTTTTCCTTTCAATGTGATTTCCATTTTCCACTACCTGCATATTAAAGTTAGGTTTTTCATCCTTACCAAGAGAAACATCAAATTATCTCCAACTAGGATACTCCTAACACCAGCATTCATGGCCATTCACGATTCAATGCCACTATATAAGCACTTAAGTACTGAGATATGCATTTGAGAACAATGTAATTTATGTCAATGCATAAAGGGCAAATATATAATGTAACCATGAATATGTAGATGCAAAACATACATTTATTTCTAAATACTTTTGGCAGCATACTTCAAGTACAAAATTAAGATACACTCATTTTCCTGTCAATTTAAAATGTCAATGAAATGAATCCTTTTGTTGCTGGATTTTTTTTGTACGTCTTTCATGAAAGAAAAGGTACGAGACTAATATTGCCAAAACTACATTTCAGACATAGTAAATATGCATATACTGCACTAGAAAACAAGAATATGAATTATGCAAACCTTCTGAAGAACATTCAAATAAGCAACTAGAGCTTGTGCATCACCATCCGGAAATTCAGGCAACACGCTTGTTGAACTCTGAAGCGATTGTTTGAACCTATCCTCGTAAATGGATATGCATTCAAATAAAGTACTCCACCCAATTGATCGGAACATTTTACCTTGGAGTAATTCAAAAACTTTTGAGGTACCCTCTTCGGTAGATGCCTGAAAAGTTCGTAAAACCAAATCTTAACATATTAAGAAAAAACAAAATAAAAAGAAAAATGATAAAAGAAACATAGCAATAACTCTTGTAGTTTTTTTAAGGGTAAGGACAAGACGAAGATTGTAGAAGAATCCTTTTAGTTTAGCGTGATAAGCACTCTACCACATGAAGAAAAGAGTAATTCGGCAGGTAAAGATATATGCTTGCTACAAGGGTTTGTTACAGCGTTGTGTGAACAATGAACAAAATAAGAGAATTACAGCTCAAACACTAAAACGGAGGGAATAATTGACATAAAAAATACCGTAGGTAATGATTTGAGCTTACCAATGTTTTAAGCAGCTCAAGAAATGCAACTACTGTACATATATTAGTGTGATCCTCTCCAGCGAAGTTGATAAACGCCCAAAGATCTTCATTTCCATAAAGTAAATCAGGTTCTTTCTGATGTGATGCAATAAAAGTTTGTTAGTATGCTTGAACTAAAGAAAACACAAAAATGAGGTCAAACAATTCAATCCACCGATAATACGCACATTTCCATAATCAATATAAATATTCAAAAAGGACATTTTACAGCAAGCAAGCTCTAATTAGATAGTACTGTCAATTACAAGAAACAGATGAGTGGACCATTCTAGCATAAAAACTGATTTAACTGCAAAACCTATATGTGATGTTACAAACTTACAAGTAAAACTAATGAAGAGAACATTGCTGATGTGATCTCCTGATTCATGCAGTTTGGCTTTTAGGTGCTATTTTTCACACTTCTTATCATGCTTTTCTTTATATTTTTAGTGATACTAATTTTGGTGTCCGTTATTATTTCATTAGACCAAACACCAAGCCATATGTTAGTTCTTAAATTTAGTCATAAATTGCAGTCATGCACGCAAGTATCAAAGTCCTTAGGTCCCTCACATAATGGAAGATGGTCAAGAAATGTATAGCTTCCATCAAAAACACCAAAGCAAATATGTACACCCAGGTGGTGTTCCAAATAAACTACAGCATAAAGATTGTTGACACGACCTGTCAAGCCATTCGTTAGTTTTTTAAATTCAACCATAAATTGTAGGCAATAATAATTGAAGGAAATATAAGTGTCATAGTCCATGGGCCCCTGAATGAATGTAAAATAATAATCAAAAACGGTAAACAAAGTACAAAAGAAGAGGTTGTATGTTACCGATTACTGCAAACAAATAAATAAATAAATAAAAACAGTCAATGGAAAACGAGCTATATTAATACCAAACATATTTCACCAAGTATTAAATTAGCTAGAGTGAGGAAAGGGAGTAGGGGTGGTTATAATCATACCAGATATATTTCACCAACTAACTCCATAATAGAGATGAATGGGTGACTACTCATAGCTTGTTTTTGTGAATACAAAACAGGGCCATCCCTAAAATCCTCTGATCCTGATATATTATATGGACTGAGAGCACTCATAGCCTTCTCCTTCATTTCTTTTACCTGTTGACCAATTGAAATAAATAACAGTGCTAGCTTAGTAAAAATAGTTTGGAAATAAAATGGTTATCTTTCAATAAAGGGATGTCAACCATAATAACGAAGAAAAACACAAAAGTGTACAGGATGAGATGCATCAGAAATGTAAATTAAAAAGTCTCATCAAACAATTCCACATGAATCATTTTTTTATTATGATGCTGATTGATAAATGCTGTTAGGATATGGTAGGAATGTTTTACTATTCAAATAACCAAGAAACTACATAAAGAATAGATAACCACCTAGGGTAGATGTCAATTTGTTTATAGAAAAATTGTGTATGTAGCAAGATTTTAATGTCTACTATACAAAGCAAATACTTCACATTGGCAAAGCTTTTTTACAATGCCCAAAATACCTTTCGCTTAAACTTCTTATTTTATTTTTTCTTTCCTAACAAATATTCATCCGTTCTTGTTAGAAATTGAACTCATATCATTCAAAAACAAAATGTAAAAATCATGTTTAATGTTTAGTAAGAATTTTTGTGCTTTATTTTGATAATTTAATTTTTCATATTTACATGCATGTGCATTTCCAACAAATCTTTCATATCTTAACTATTAATGAATCTACTTTTGAAAATGCTACACTTTTCCACTGTGCAGTGCGAAGTCGGAAATAAGATATGTTTACGCAGCTGAAACTATGTGCATCATAACCTTTCCAATGTTACCATTACATATTTACCATAATTAATAGATATGTATATAGACTCACTTGCAACGGCTGTGAATAGTACTGTCAGTTGTATAATATAGATCATATTTAAGTCTATGCTGAAATGATGTTTCCCAGATAATCATTAATTTGTATGGTTCATGTAGTAATAAAATGTTTTGCTTTTGCAAACACCATCTGGTTATACAGAAGATGGCAGGTAATTGTAAATCCTATTTTGGACCACCTATCAACAAATTTTAGTGTTAAAAAGAGTACATTGCTTGGTCTCCTTTTATAGTATCCTGCTTTTTTACCTTGAGTAAATTAATCTCACAAATTACCTTCAGTAACATCAAAAAAATGAAGCTTAAGGTACAAACAAACCTTGTTCTTTGTTAGTGGATGAGAAAGGAAAAACATCATTAACTTGTGCATGTATCCATTATACATATAAACTAAATCTTCATCATCATTCTGCAAAACAAAACAAAACAAAAACAAAAAAGATCATAATTTGAAAACAGTGAAGCAAAACAGAAATATTATATCCAACAACAATTATAAAGTAACACTCTTCAGATTATAGTCCGAATCTAGGTTTTAAATCTCGCTCATCTCAGCAGAGATCTCGTTTTCAAGCTTGGGCGATTCGAAACAAGCTATTTCGTTGGAATCTCGTCTGACTCAAATCTCGGATGATATTATGGTATCTCGCCCAGCATCTCGAACGAGATTTAATAGCCAATACCGGCCGATTGTTGGATTTTAAATAAAATCAACACTTTCTTTGTACTGGGCTGGCCCATCCCTTGCCAAATTTAAACCTTTTTTATTTTACTTTTTTTAATCCTTCTCATATCAATGTCATTTACTCTTCCTCTTATTTTGCAGCAGCGACGAGTGTAAGAAGATAACAAAATGTACATCGATTTTGGCAAGTATCACTTTTTGATTTTCATTCAGGTCTCTAATTCAAATGAATTTTTGATCTACTTTATTTTGTTTCTTTTGATGCTTTTTTTAGTTTTTTTCTTAACCCTTTTTTTATGCTATAATTGTTGGGTTTGACTGATTTAGGTTTCTGATTTACATAGATTCCTGATCTGATTTCATTAAGTTTTTGTTACTATGGTTTTTTTCCCTAAATGTTACTATGATTTCATTAGTCCATGTTAATTTGAAATGTCTATGTTGTTAGTTTGTTAATGTGCTTTTGTTTGCTAAAAGTTCAATACAATAATCATATTTAGAATATGTTACTTCTAATTGTAGGCTTTGTATTTGAAGTTATAAAATTACGATTTCCCTTACAGCACTATAAATCATCAAAGGTGGAAAGAAGATATTATATTGTATAAGAAAATCAAGTGAAGGATCGAACAAATGAAAATGAAGGTGCATGTGTGATGGTTTGTTTCATGTTTATTTTATATGATATTATATTGAACATCATTCATGAATCCTTGATATTTATTTGCATTAATGATATAAGTAATTTTTTTCCATACAAAATTACTAGTTATAAGCATGTAACACATTCAATGTAAGTGCAAAAAAATTTCTGAAGGTAGTGACTAGCACTTACATGAATTTAGATGTATTGAAAACTAATTTTCAACATGATATATATTCCAAGATAACTTCGAAATAAATTTTTGGAACCGAGATGTAAATCCGAGATGCACTCATCTCGTTCGAGATCTTACCCGATACGAGATAAGTTATCTAAAATCTTCGAGAGGAGACATGGCCGAAATCCGAGATTTAAAACCTTGGTCTGAATATAACATAAAAGTGGCAACATCCCACTTCAAATGATACTGAAGTTCATAGAGGATCAAAAGCCCAATGACTTGATAAGTTGTGGTTGAGGTAAGCAAATCATATTCTTGTTTGGATTGTTACACTGAGAACCGTGTAAAGCTTCTATTATAATAACATATTTTAAATTCAAGCAAAATTAAATAACAAGCAATTAAATGTGCAAATAAGAAACCAGTAAAGCTTCCGCTTCAGATATATCTAAAGTGACAAAGTACATAAGAGAGTTTGATTAAGATTTTTTTATCTTTGCATTCTTACTTCTTTTTTTTATAAGATATAAATACTTGCATTTAAGAATTCCTAAAAGAAAGTGAAAGGAAAATAAAATTAAAACTTAGGTTAGAGAACACAAATTTTGTAGCATTTTCAGCTTTTCAAGATTTCAAATGTTTTGACCAATTTTACTTGTTTTAGATTTTGCAGATATTCGTATAAATTTCATTATAGGAATTCAGTGATTAATTTCATAATAAATGTTTACTAAAGAATAGGTACTTTTTAACAATACACACTAGCTTTTATACAAGTTAAATTAAAATCTGACCAAATAATAAAAAATCAACCCACCTGGAATTGAATTTAATAGTTTACCACTACATAAAACTACTGATTCAACAGCATTATGTTTTTGAGTTTCAGCTACAATTAATATAGTTTTTCAAGTTCAATGACATGTGACAGTGCCCCCCATAAGTTACATTTTCAGTAGCTACGCTTTATAAACCAACAATAACTGAAAACTGAAGACATATGAACACGAAACTGCATGAGCGAGGATGTTATATGTAATACAATAATAGCATGAAATAAAGAAATGGGCTTAAAGAACTTAAAATATGTCTACAACCAACACATAATCATCATGTTGCAGTCATGAGAAGTGCACGATGCAGCTATAGTTAATCATGATACCTGGTAGGCAGCAGTACGCAGTACTTTAGTGAGTAGAAACTCAAAGACGTTGTTCGAGCAAACAAGTTGCACAATGGAGTAAATATTAGACAAATCGCTATCCCTTCCACTTTGATCTTGAACAATAATCATGTGCATAGTCCACGCCAGCCTTACAACATTGACTATCCCCTCAACATTTGGATTGTTCCCAGTGTTCATTAGCTGAAGTCAACAAGAAGAAAGAAAATATATAAAAGCATTATAATAGGGAAAAATGAATAATGAATAAAGAAATAAATAATGAGGTGAGCATACTAGTTCATGAATTTCGAGTCGGGATGAGGCATCCAGTAACGATGATATTCCATCAGAAGCTAAGCTTAGAGCATCAGATATGAAAGCAATTACGAGGGTGAACATAAGGCTGAATGTGATCTGCAAGTGATTAAGATAGGAGAGTGAAAACAAGTTACAGTAGAAAGAAAGATGCACATGTGCTCATAACTTTAAAATGAGTAATAAGATATTGGATTACTCGACTTTCAATTATACATAGCCTCCATTTCCAGGAAAGGCTAAAATATTGACCACAATTGATTTTTTACGTTCAACCCCTAAACCATTGGTTTTCTTCAAGAAAACTCAAATGGAAGAAAGGTTATCCTAGTTGCTAATGAAATGCTATAAATACCTTGATGGTTAAAATAATTCCTAGCCCCTAAAACAAGTTTATCCTTTCTGCAATTAAATTTTCACAGAGTGACCAAATTCTAGCTTCTAGAGCCTTGAGAATATAGTTAAGGATTCAAACAATACTATTTGTTTGGTATCAACCAAATTAATGTAGAAGAAAGAGGGGCATCCACCTGAGTTTGCACGATGGATTCATCAAGCGCATCAGCAGAATCTTTTAAGGCTATAAATACATCTTTTACATCTTTTGGCCCTGTAAATCAAAACAGAAGCTATAACATGCAACAGAGCATAACATATGCATATACCCACAAATGTATGAAACATAACATGCATGCACACAAACATATATATAAGGAAAATTTTATTTACACAAATAGATGACACAGGTGCTGACATAATGGATGTTAACCATTGGATCTCCCCTCGAATTCAACCCCATCAAGATCCAATGACCAACGTCTATCGTGTCCCATTTTGTGTCCTCATAGCCAGCCCCTATATATAAACACACTCCCTCCCTCCCTTTCTCTCTCTTTTATGAATATTCTCATCATAGTCCATACAGCTGATTCAGTCAATGGTTATTAATAATGTTGACGTGTATGTGTATGTGTATGTTTTATGTATGTATGTGTATGTATACATATATATACATATGGGTAAGGATCCGTTACAACTACTTCCGCTACACCTCATTCTACAACTATACAGTTTCCGATGCTACACTATTCCAAATCAAATGAAACTTTGGGTTCAATCTACAGTATGAACATTATGTCCACAGAAAATGAGATCATTTTGAAATTCCTAACATGTTCAAAATGTTAAGTCGAATATCAACCGCTAAAGCACTTATTTTAACCTTTGATTTGAAACAATATTAAACAAGTAAGAATTATTTGTCAATGACCTCTAGCTCAAGTGATAAGGCAATGAATATATAACATACACATACGCATTCTTGAGTCAATAGCACCTCTTTTGCATCTCAGCATGGTCCATTTGATTGATTCAGTCACTAGTTAATAATGCTAACGTGACAATAACAAATGAGGTAGCCAGCATCAGTATAACCATTACTTGTAAAAATCCAACGGATTCAATCGGCGAAAAATGGGATGATAGACTGAAATTTATCATTGAACCTATCTCACATATAGGCAGAAAGCTAGGTTTCAATGAAATGTCGTGAACGGATTCATTCAATCAATGGCCATTGATTATCAATATGTTATTGTATTCATTTATTATTCATTATAGAGATATCACCATCATTAATAGTTAACAATGCCATAGTTAGGGATTCAATAACAATGCTAACGGTAAAACAAAAAATTAACCAAATAAATTATATAATGAGCCATGTAAAAATACTAAAAATGATCATGTATCCATATCAACATCATCTAAAACTTTTCAAATTTCCATCGAATATACTGAGAGCTACATGATACTTCAATCAACATGAAATAACAGCACAACAATCACAAATTCGATGAATAATTAGAGATTTCATTTTCCCTTCAGAATGACTGAACTATTAAGAAAAGAGATGGTCAAACAAAAACATAATTAGAAATCAATATAGATATTCATGAATAACAGGATAAAAGGAATGTAGCATACTGATTCTTGTAATAAACACAGACAGGACCAGGCAATGACTGAGGCTTAGTCTTTCTCGTAAAACAACAGAATGGCGTGGGAGTAGAGCCCCTCTAAAATCAAGAACATAGTGTTCCCCATTTGGGTCACCAAAACCAGTCGGCTCTTCTCTATTAAGTTCCTGGTAATAATTTATGATCAATTTGCACTTAGAACTTAAAGCGTACCATCGCTATGGAATAAAAATTAAACTGAAGAAACATGCATTCACAAGAATAGCACACATGCATGTGCATTCTATTGTTATTTTGTAAGAGTGTTGATTCAGCTGGAAGGGGGGAAATAGAGTTTATACAGTTGTTTGTATGTCAAGAAAATTCATGACCACGATAACTCATCAGTAAGCACATACCCCCCCCCCCCTCTAAATAAGAATGAAGTTCAAATGTTAGCAACTTCAAAAGCTTCTACAGTGGAACAGATATAATTTACAGAATTTTATGATCTTAACCATCAGTTTTGAAGGGAATGCACTCAACGGTATGAGTTTATACAGTTGTTTGTATGTCAAGAAAATTCATGACCACGATAACTCATCAGTAAGCACATACCCCCCCCCCTTTAAATAAGAATGAAGTTCAAATGTTAGCAACTTCAAAAGCTTCTAGAGTGGAACAGATATAATTTACAGAATTTTATGAACCATCGATTTTTAAGGGAATGCACTCTAACTGTATGCTTTAAAACTAAGCTCCATTTAAATTTAATTTGTTTAGCTAGGCTTTCAAGCCATCAACAGGATCAAAAATGCTCCATCTTACTTTTAGTAGTATCGTTTATGGGCACCGTGCAATTTTTAAATAAGCCCAATCCAAGTGATTTGCCATAACAGCGTAGCTTAGAAAAGGATCTTATGGACCAAAAAAAAAAATTTGCACGTTGGATGATTTTCTAATACTAACATAAGTTGATCTTAAGGTTCTAACTTTTATGAGTGTGATTATACGTTGCCTCAATCCAGATTCCAGTATATCTGCTAAATACTTCTGAAGCTCTGCAACAAAATCAGCCTCCAATGCCTGATCAAGCACAACTGCCTGCATGTCATACGAGCGAAAAATACTAATAAGGTTGATTAGACAAAGATGTACATCCAACTCTTAAAAACAAAAATGAAAGAAGGATGAACATGAAAATTCATGACCTGAAGTGCGAATATATTCGAATAAAAAAAAGGTATATCTATTTGTATTCACCTGCATAAGAGTATACAGTGAAGTTATAATATCACGCCTTTCTGCATACCACATGCCTGCTGCAAGGCGGAAAATCTCCAAGGGCTCCCGGCCAAGTAAAACCCACTAAAGACAATGGAAAACCAATGAGAACCTATTTCGTCATATAAGTTTTACAGGCCTATAATCTAAGGGAGAAAAACATACCTCCCTATTTGCAGAAACCAGCAACCTAATGCATTCAATTTCATTAAGATGAAGTTCATCGCTTAATTTAAGAGCCTGGATGGTGAACAGCAAGATCAAAAACAATTTTCCAAGTTCTATAAAGCGTAGGGAATAAAAAATACAAACGACGTAAGCACCAAAGAAAACTAAATGACTAACGCATAAAAATAAGGGACCAAAGAATAATGATGTCCTCGCAGCATAAAATTATGAGCTAAGTACATGCGTTGATCTGTTTTATTCCTTAACACAGGAGGCCAACAATATGAACATTAGTTGAAACGGCTGAAAACAAAAGTAACAACGACCCCATACTGTCTAACAGTGTCTCATCAAATAAACAAAAAAACAAAAAAAGCTAAGTATAACTGCGATAAAACTGATATCATGTTGTTTTGAATGGGTAAGAGGGCAGCTTTTACTTAAAAAAACAAAAAACGCTGCTCTGTACTTGTTTTGGGACATAAAAGTGCAACATAAGCCGATCATTAAATAATATGGTGAGAGGGTAAATTTATTTATTGCATAAATTTAACAATCTGCCGCTCCATCCATCTATTTGAGCACAACTCAGGTGGAGAGCTTATGAAAATCTCCAAAAATAAATAAATAAAGAAATAAAAACCTAAGATGCATCTAGTATGGTCATAATCAGCGTTAGAATCCACATACAGTTGTATGATCTAGCTAACTGTATAGCGTGTATTACACACGGAGTATCTATCGGTAGTGCACAATGCCATCTGAGTGCCGATAAGTTGCGACGAGGAGGTAAGTTGGTATATTACCATTACACCTCTTAAAATTTCCCCTTCATTAAGCCTAATATTCTAAGCACCATCAGAGCAATTTTGGACTCTTGATTTTTATTTAATTTTCGGGTAGATATATTGTTGGTATGTTTAATATATTTATTCGGCTTTCTTTTGATTTCACACATGTTTTTGTTGAGCATGTTACAATTGATTGAGTCATTACACAGTTAAGATATCATATATATATATATATATATATATGTATGTATATATATATATATCAAGGGTCAACTTTGAGCTCCTACATTTTTGCCCTAATGATGGATGTGGTTACGAAGGGTATACAATGTGAGATTCCTTGATGAATGCTCTTTGCTGATGATGTTGTGCTAATTGACGAAAATATGGTAGGGGTTGATAGACAACTGGAGTTGTAAAAGCAGACTTTAGAATCAAAGGGTTTTAGGCTTAGCAGAACTAAAACAGGTCAGAGGATGGAGATATTACTCTGACCGGACAAGTGGTGTCCAAGAAAGAATCCTTTCAATATTTAGAATCAATGTTGCAGTATGATGATGAAATTGATGAAGATGTTAGTTTTAGAATTAAAACGGGATGGGTGAAATGGCGACTAGCGTCTGGCATTCTCTGTGACAGAAAAGTCCCGCAAAAGCTTAAAGAAAAGTTCTACAGAACGGCAAATAGACATACGATATTGTATGGTGCGGAATGTTGACCTACTAAAAGACAACACGCCCAAAAGATAAGTGTAACAGAGATGTGTATGTTGCGATGGAGTTGTAGTCATACAAGACGGGACCGAATTAGAAATGATGATATACGTGACAAACTTGGAGTAGCACCAATTGAAAAGAAGCTAGTCCAACACTGTTTAAGAAGGTTTGGACATCTTCAACGGAGGCCTTCCGAGACACCTGTGCGTGTTGGGATTATAGACCGCATCGAATGCTTAAAGAGAGGTAAAGATCGATCAAGGTTGACATTGTAGGAGGTAGTAAAAAGAGACTTGAGGGAGTGGAATATATCCGAAGAACTGGTGTCGGGCAGGAGCGCGTGGAAGTTAACGATTCACGTACCAGAACCATGAGGCATGAGTTTTTTTTGCTTAGGATTGGTTTAGGATAGTGTTATAAGTTTAGATTATAGGACTAGTCAGTAGGAGCCTAAGACGTAACGTTTGGTCTTCGATCTCTATTACTATTAGTACCATTATTATTAGTAAGTATTATCGTGGTTTGTTTAATTTCTTTATATATTTTTATTTTTTATTTTATTTTTATCTTTATTATTATTTGTTTAATTATTTTATTTTATTATTATTATTATGGTTTTAAATTGACTTTGGCATTTAGTTTTGGGTTCCATCTCTAGCCGACCTCATCTTGTTTGTGAATAATAGCTTAGTTGTTGTGGGTGTGTATAACTCAATAACAAAATACTTTTAGCATACTTTGTGATTAATTTGTAGGCATATTTATCTAATGAATGCACGATTTCCATCCATTTTCCCACAGGACATGAAGCACCATCTAAATGCGACATAAATTTGTAAGATCTTGGTGGCTAGTCCTCTGTCCACGTTGAAAAGCATAGATATATTATTAACAATTGATAGCGTGAAGCATGGTATTTTTAAATGTTTCGTGCTTATTTTGTTGTTAACTGATAAATGTGTGATTACTACCCAATTCATCCTCAAGCAATACCATTCACCAAAACTACAAGTCTTAGTCAAATCCAGCCTCAAGCTTTATCATCTTCTTCCCAATTAAGCGATCTAATTATTAAAAAAACAGAAAGAAAAAACAGCAGGAGCTTCAACCCCTTCCAGGACTCATGTAAATCCACCCTTGAACGTCCACTGGATAACTAAACTAGCTCAACCAAGTGTAGTACTTGTTATAACAACCCAAACCAGAAGCGTCGAGTTCTTGCTGTTTGAAGTTCCTCAAAAATTTAAAACGTACCCTTGATAATATTGCTGTTCAAAATTGAAATGCAGATAATATTGCTGTTCAAAATTGAAATGCAGGCACAGACCACAAAAATCATAATAACTCATATGTACTTACTTTCATTTAACCAGGTTTCATGAATGTCAATCCTATGTTCAAACACCTTAACAGGTCATTTGACATCTATTTGCAAAAAGGAAATGCAGTTGGAAATCGTTTAACAATATCTACAGTTAAAGAGTTTGTTCAGTATGGTATTTCAGTTTGACTATAGGAAATCGATCATGCCAAAGTGAAATAATGATCAAGGCACTCAAGTTGCAGCAGAGAAAAATAGCATGTTCTCAGTGTATATTAATTGAGCATATTTTCCTCAAAATAATCATTAAACAAAACTAAGAACAGTCGAAACAGATTGTAACCAGTAAATAGTTTCTAGTTCCTATAAAAAGAATTGTTTAATATAATTTCCAAACATAAAAGGATAATCCTTTCTTGAAAATTTCAATGCTAAAAGTGAAATTCATCCAGTGTACCTGCTCGTCCTTACTAAAGTGAAATTTATCCACTGTACCTGCTCGTCCTTACTAAGGCTCTGTGGACACGATACTTAATAGAGCTTTCAAGCTAAAAACTACGAATGTGGTATTCAATGAACAGACTCTATGCAATGTGAATCAACTTACCACTTGGGAAATTATGTAGACCGTATTAAATTTATGCTTTACCAATTAACACAAACCTACCATCAATTTAGTTGTGCATTAGTCCATGGTAAATAAAAAGAACTCGTAATAGTTCGGCAAGGTAATACGTAGAGTTGAACAATATTTGAACAACATGGAATAAGTCACATAACGGAATAATATACACTCCACATCCCAGAAAACCAAATAAATGTCAAAGACCACAAAAATTATATGTATTATCATGAATGACATAAAGCTGAATACTAACTACAGCTAGGACTGTCAATGGTAGGACTGTCAATGACTCAATGGATACTCGAAAAATCTGAAATCCGTCCGCATCCGAAAAGCAGATGAATATCCAATATCCGGAAAAACGGATGCGGCTGCAGAAATAAAGGCATCCGCATCCGAAAATTATCCGTCCGATATTTTTCACGATTATAGTTTGAATTATGTGTATTTTAGTACAATGAAAGATATTTATTTATTGTTTTATTAAGTTAAAGTTAATATTATATGCACTAAATGCATATTAACTTCACAAATCTACTTATTATCATTATATTTATTTATGTTTATAATTAGTGGGATTGAAAAAGTTTATGTTAAACTAATATTTTCCATTTATATTTCTTGATTTATCGGTCATTATCGGATAGGATAATTATCCGATATTCGTCCGTATCCGCGGATGTGGATATCCAAATATCTGAAAATGATTTCGGGTGCGGATGCGAATATGGCACTATCCCCATCCGAAAATGAATATTCATTGACAGGCCTAATTACAGCTTACAAAAACTTGGAATTACGCTAAATGCTACTGCCAGACAATTAAAAGTATGCATGAAAGCACTTACAATTTGAACATCCATGTCATCGAGAGATATGGGTGAAGAATCAGGAAGCCTAACCTCCTTAGTTTGTACCTGCGCCCTATCTGAAGCTTTTGGAGCCTGAAAATTAATAAAACTGTAGCATCAAAAAAGGCAAAAAATGGAAAAGAAAAATGATGATGATAGTAAACTTCAGATCGTATTGGTTCAAACTAACCGGATATTTTAGCAGATCTTTTAATAAAGGAAGACATGCTCTAATTGTGTGAAGAAGCTCGATTTGTTGAGTTGGATGCGTAGGAGAAGGTCTTAGAAGTGCTGACTCAATTGTTTGGACAAGCTCACGAGGAGAAACCATGGTGGATTCGATATTGAAATTGCCACTTTCAAAATCTGTATATCTGGTTTTCTAAAACCCTAAAATCCAAAAGTCCAAAAACCCACGTCGTTATTCTACAGCCAGTAGGGGTTTGAATATTATACGGATTCAGGTTGAGAAAAGATGAAGTTGAGGAATGAGTTGAAGCCAGAGGTGTCAAATGGGTTGGGTTGAAAATTAACTCAACCGGCTAAAGAAAAAAAGCATTTGACCCATTAGATCTATTTATTAAATGAGTGAATCCAACCCAACCCATAAATTTAACATATTAACCCAACCCAACCTTGAATCCATTTTACACAAAATGGTAGCAAAAACTATAAAAGATAGAGAAAAAAAATAGTATAGAAATTGCAACAACAACAGACAAACATAACAATAATAATCATACGCAACTAACACCAGACTCGATAGTTTTTCATCAGCATAAAAATAATATTCAAGAACAGTTTAACATAAACCTAATATAGAAATAGCAACACCATAAACAAAGTACCATTCCTGCAATCACATAGCTGACAATCTTAAACATTTAAGAACAGTTTTATTTTTAAATAGCAACACCATAAACAGAAATAACAGCAGACAACATAAATAAAAGTATCATTTCTACAATCACATAGCAGACGAACTTAAGCATTTAAGACAATTTTACTTGAAACAGCAACACCACAAACAAAAATAACAATAAACAAGATTTTGTTTTTCTTTGATAATCTTAAGCATTCACATTATGTGAATCGCATAGCTGACAAACTTTCTGCAATCAACCACCATTTTAACTGTAAACAATAGCAATGACAAAACAATAGCTTGGTAAAAATACAAAATGAAGGTTAAAAAAGAACTGTAGAACAAATAAACCATATCTCTGGCAATATAATCATCATTTTGTTTCAGCAAAGAGTGTACCAATCAGGTCCATGATGAGGATTGAATAATTTTAAATTGATGTTCAAAATGTGTAGGACAGTCGACTACATAGCTTAATTATTTTCCATTGTCCTTGACATTATAACAGGATATTTATACCTATTATAATGAACAAGTTAACATTAAAGTTTTGTTGCATTAACATAACTATCAGAGCAATCAAGTAAGAAGATGTGCGCAAAGTAACAACTTACAGTCTGGTAAGTAGAGTTCCAAGTTCCAACAACGGTTTTAGTTAGAAGAATATACTAGATCCCGCCACTTTTGACCACCTGCCAAGACAACAACAAAGCAAAAAAAAGTCAAAACTTGAGTACATTTTCAGGTCTATTGTCGTTTTCAGACAAAGAATTACGACATACCTAAAAAATTTGATCAATTCAATGCTAAGTAGTGTTGTAGAGTTCTTCAGTCTCTCTAAGTCCAAAAAGCTAAAGAACTACTCGAGTGATCCATCAAAGGAGACAAGGCTATCAACCAGCTTCATTGTATCAATGGAAAAAGTAACCGGAGAGATTAAATTTTATGATTGTCTATATAATACACATGCATTAAATGACCAGTGCATGTAGTATGATTCCATGAGCTAAAAATGTTATATTATTCAGTTATAAAACTTAAACATACTTAAGTTGAAAACTGCAAAAAGCAATTTGACTCCAGTCCAAAAGGAATTAAACTTAATTTAAAATTCAAGTCACTAATGTAACTGAAGCCATATATAAAGTTACACAACATCTATTGCTTTATACAGCAAAAATTTCTAAGAATTAACCAGCATGGCTAAAATGACGATCTCCTACATAATAAATTTGCTGTTAATTTCGTTTGTGGTTAACTTCATTTGTTGTGAATTTCAACTTAAAAGTAGAAGCTCTGTCTATGGATTACTACGTGCTGAGATGTCCGTTCGTAGAGATGATAGTGAGAAACAATGTTAATCGGCATTGAGTGATGATCCTACTCTTGCTGCTGGTCTTTTAAGAACGCATTTCATGATTGCATTGTAGAGGTTTGTATTATCAATTAACCATTTTTTCAATATATATATATTCTAAAAGAGTTTACAAAAATTTGTTGAATAGCGATGTGATGGTTAAGTCTTGATAGATTCAACAAAAGAAAATACAGCTGAAAAGTCTAGCAACAAGAAGCCATCCAAGCAGAACTAAGCTACAAATCACCCATGAACAAATTCGGTATAAAAATATAGTGGTGAAATGGAAATTAAATTAAAAGAATAAACAATGTAATGGGAACATTTCGCTTAAATAAACCAAAAAGTGCAATCTAAAGACTGATAATACTATAATATATTAGCTTTTGAATATGCAATGTAATAATACTCGCATAGAACAAGAAACACCTAAAAGAGCATTGCAGCAGCAACTACAATCAAAACAATTCTCCTGCATAATAGATAATAGAAAATCATTTTTATCAGATAATCCCAACAAGGTACAAATTAATTGAGAATCACATCAATTGCAAAAAACGTATCAAATCCACTTCTTAAGTCTCAAGTTTACAAATTAAACAAGTAAATCTAAGTGGAAATCAAAGAAATTAAACAGGTAAATCTACGAAAATAAATGGATTCACAAAACTTGAAAATACTACATACCTTAAACCAACTAAGAAATCATCATTGAGTATCGATTCGAGCTGGAAAAGTGAAGGCAGAAGCTTCTAGTAGCGAAAGTAGAAGTTTAGCGGAAGCTTCAAGTGTTGATTCGAGCTGGAAAAGTGAAGGCGAAAGCTTTAAGTAGCGAAAGTAGAAGTTTTGAATCAATCGAAAGAAACCCTAAACATTTGATCAGCGATTTTGAACGATTAATGTGACGCCCCACCTCTATACCCACGCTAGCCAAGAACACTACGGAGTAATGCTGTCAACTAGCGCGGAGAATAAGGCTGTTGAGGAGCGACCATCCATGTAACTTCTTTGTGCGAGTACCGATATGTCAGATAGTATAGAAAGCATATCATTTAAGGAGGAAATTCGACATACCGATACAAACTCAAAGCTATCACACAGTGGCTATATATAATCTTCGGAAACAAATATAGAAGTAAACATAACATAAATCAGTCACAGACATCCATATCACAAAGGCGGAAGAAGATATGAATAAATATACAACACATGAAAGTGTACATCAGAGAAGTGGTCAGAAAGATCCACGATAATACAAAAGAATAGCATCACGTGCTATACAAAAGAATAAGTACACATCATAGGGTCTATATCTCAAAAGTGTACAACCAAAAACAACTAAACTATGTAGTTGGCCAAAAGTCAGACTAATCCAGAAGGGAAGTCAAGCAAAAGCACCTGTAACATCTCGGTCTGACCCGAGTATTATTTATAAGAAAATAATAAACGGATCAGTCTAGCTATAAATATCAGATGATATGGTATATAGTAAAAGGCATGACATGAACATGTAATAACCATAACGGCATACTACAATAAGTATGTAAATGATAACCAACAAAAGATTAATCAATATCACAAGAATCTTCTCAAATATAAAATAGGGTATCATACCCTAAACTTGTATCCATAACAAGTCAATAACACATAAATTCACCAATGCACAAAAACTGATATCATATCAATGAAAATCATGAAAATTGGTGAAGCACAAAATTCCAGAAATCATCACCAGAAATCCAGAAAACACATAAAAAGGGAGGAAGGCCTAACACATGAATGGGAGCATGAAAACTCACCTACGCGTATCACACAGGAATGAGAAGCTATCTCATGGAAGCTATCCATTAAATTTCCACACAGAAATGGCCCGAAGACCATGGGGTGCTACCCCATATTTCACACAGGAATGGCCTGAAGACCATGGGGTTTCCACACAGAAATGGCCCGAAGACCATGGGAGACATCGCTCAATCGCTAGTCTAAATCATAAAAATGATCGTCATGATCATAAGGAAGTGTCGATTACACTAAGCTAGTAAGTATAAGAGTTTAGCTTCATGTCCCATAACCACTTGCTTAACTCAAATATTTACGAACAGATTGTAGATCTGCACTAGAAAATTGTCACAAGAGTTTCAATATGTGTGAATCGAAATCACACCAATGAGGTATAGACTAACCTTGAAGATAAAGAGATATGTGTGAATCGAAATCACACAAATGGTGTCTAGTCTAACCTCGCAAACAAAGAGACATCGCACATTGCTAGTCTAAATCATAAAAATGATCGTCATGATCATAAGGAAGTGTCGATTACACTAAGCTAGTAAGTATAAGAGTTTAGCTTCATGTCCCATAACCACTTGCTTAACTCAAATATTTACAAACAAACTGTAGATCTCCACTTGAAAATTGTCACAAGAGATTCAATCGAACAAGTCCATAAATTAACCGACGAAGTAAACGCAAGCGTTTCATACCACTTGTTTTGCTAAGCCATTTAATTATATTTTCTCATACGAATGAGGTAAAGGTTTGTATATACTAGTAGATTGGAAAACAGTTTTATAAACGAGTGTGATATTGAAAATAGAGTTGAAATCGTTTTGATGAAAGAGTTTTGATATTTACTACTAGTATTGAACCCTTTATATTTTTAAAGTGACAAGTCATAGAAGTGATTGTAGAAACAATCAATTATAAAAGTTCACATTCGAAGACGTGAACAAAATCCAAAGAAATCAATTCCCAAAACCATCAAAGTAAGAAGTTCTGTTGAATGTTTTACAGATAAGATCTGCCTACGCAGAGTTGTAGGTCAGGTCGCGGGGGTCCAGGGGGCAGCGCCCACGGCGGGGTGCGGGGCAGCGCCCCGTCTAAACGGTACGACCTAGAGAGGACAAAATGAGGTCTAACGACCTAAGGGAGGTAGGGTCGAGCGACCTAACGAGGTACCATCCCGAAAGAGGAGTCATAAAAGTCTTAAGAAATGATAACAACAAATAGGAGACCACACGAATCGATTAAAGTTGGAAATTCAAACAAATAAGCAATATAGGAAAAACTGGCAAATAGGTACAGGTCGGTCAACCGGACTCCCTGAGTTGGTTGACCGGACCAGAGACAGAAGTGCTCGGGTAGCAGGTCGGTCGACCGGACCCTGAGGTCGGTCGACCGAAGCCTGTACCTGCACTTCCAAACAGAGGCAGGGAGATGCTAGAGTAGCAGGTCGGTCGACCGGAGCCTGTTTCCAGCACTCCCATGCCAATCAAATGAATACCAATTCCTTCCGAAATGCAATCGGTCGAGCAACGGCGCTAAGGGTTTACGCCAATCGACTACCCGGCCATATACGCTCTTCGATTCATCACCAAAAACATGATCAAAACATCAAAGTTAGGATTTTCAAAGAATTGAACTCAAAACACTAAAAATTGGAATATTCACCAAATCAATCCAAACCAAAAGCAATTGCACAAGAATAAGTGTTAGGAATTCATACCTAACAATCGAAGATAATTATAGTTTAAGATGTGAGATAAAAATTTCACCTTTATGCACAAGAACAAGTATGAAGAAGCTATAAAGCAATGGCAATGACAATCTCTCTTCAATCCCAACTCAACAAGCTTGATTCTAAGCTAAAAAGAGAAACATCTCCTAAATTAGGTTTAGGAATTTCTGAAATTGATAAGAGAGTGAGTTGGGGAAGAAGAAGAGGAGACTTACCAAAGCTTCTTCTATTGATTTGGAGCTAGAACTTGATTTGTAGATGGAAACTAGGGTTTTGGAGTTTTAATTTCCCATTCCACTCACCATTAATCTCTTTAGAACTGAAATGAAGAGGGAGAGGGAGTGAATGAAGAGGGGGGTTTCAGTTTGGAGTGTTAAGTTAAAACATAGGGTTGAACCAAACCCAAACCCAAAGTGAAAATGGTCGAATTTTTGACTAGCTCCAAACATATCGAAGTTTATACTCAAAAAGATCGCAAACGACATTTTGAACTCAATGGGGGTGGTCTCGAGTCCTAATTTGACTGTTTGCAAAAAGTAGCTTTTTGGACTAAAATCCTACTAGCGATAAAATATTTAAATAAAATATTCAAATATAAAATCGATGAATATGCGGGTTGTTACAATTAACGGCTGGGTAAATGGTTAAATAATAAATTTCTTAGGTATGCCCGTTTATTTTTGGGCTAAATGGTCTTGCCCAATAGACCCAACCGTTATTAATGGGTTTGACCCAACCCATTTATTGTTGGGTAGTTGGGTTGGTTATGCTTTTGACAGCCCTAGTTGAAGAGATGTATGCATTTGTTGGCTGGGATTTCAACTTGACCGGTTTGCAAGGTTAATTTAATTTCCAATAAATCAGGATTAACATGTTAATGTTAATTATGTCAATGTTCTTTCTCATTTAGGGTAACCAAGTAAATTGTGATATTTAGTTTAACTATAATGTTCATTTTGACTCAGGATTAACTAGTACAACCGCACAACAGCCGAGTATTTGATTGTATAATTATGGAAAAAGAAACAATTATTTCATATTTTCATAATATTCAATTGGAAAATTCTGTTGGGACACAAGTTGATGATACAATTAATGACATAATAGATCTCAACCATTCGATTGTCTTCTGATTCCAACCTCAAATGTGAACACGATGGGATCCACCGGTCAAGATCTATTATATCACATTTTGTATTTTGTTTTGTGCCCGAATAGCCTCTCCCTATTCAGTTTGACATGTAATAAAAACATTTTGAAAAAAGGTTGTTTCCATTATATATAGATATTTTTAAAAATGTACAGTAAAAAATAATTACAATTAAATGTTGAAAACGATACATACACACACACCACACACCATTACTACAACCAATTTGTCATGAAAATCAAATTCCTTAAGTAACAACTTTATTAGGTACTATTCGGTATAAGGGTTTTTAGTACAGATTTAATCTCAAACTCAAGAACAAATGTTTCATCCTATTCTTATGTAGTCTTTCTTCCTCGAAAATTCGAGGTAGTATGCATTTTCGATCATTAACAACACGGGGTGCTTCTACTTTGAGGAGCGAATTAGGTTCAACTCGTATGTGAGGGCGGTGCTGCATACAAAATATAAGCTATATGCCAACAAGGAAGTTTTCCATCAAATAACATAAGAGTGCTAGAAATAAAACACAATTTCTATGTATTTATCATTCTTTTTCAATCATATATTGTACCATACTAGAGTTTGCTTGATTGCACTTACCAATTTAACGGTGATGATTATTAGAGAATACGGGTACATATCTTTAATGGTAGTTGCAACGCCTTTGTTGTCATGCCTTTTTGGTGTCAACAAAAACTATTAAAAATATCATTTTATATATATTCTTAAATCGTAATATCATTTAAAATTAGGATCTAACAAGTAAACTTTCTTTACAAATTCAAAATGTCCTTACGCAATATCCATGTATATAAGTCTTAGCATGCATTAGACTCTTCACTGCAAATGCACGAGGAATCTTTTGCATTTCTTTAGCTGCAAGGATGTTTTTATATCACTATAGAAGACAACATTGGTCTCTTTTGATAAAAAAGAATCAATTGATTCGCAATTTGCATACGAAACTTTTTTATGCACTTATCTCCCTAACTCTTTTGTGATAATCCAAATATCAGCCATGAACAATAACAGTGTATTTGGATCCCTAATACAAAAGAGTAATCCATAAGCGAGTTTCTTTAGTTGTTTCATCAATGTCTCCATTGAGAAACACGACTTTAATATCCTTCTAATATTGCTCAAAATTATAATCTGCAGCAAGTTTAAAAATAATTCTAAAGAGTCTTTCAGCAAAACCAAATAGAAAATCTTTTTTTTTTAAACATCGTTTTCCTTTGAGTGTAGTCTTTTATATAATGAGCCTTATACATTTCCACATTACCCACTTAATCCCTTTTGGTATCAAATAGTTATTCATAATCAATGATCTTGTTACCTTAAGGAAAAGGGAAAGATCTCAAACTTTATTGTACTTTATAGATTTATATTATATATTCATGCCTTAAATCTACATTTCAAATCAATATTTGTATAGGTTGATGTAAACCGATGGAAACATCTTCACCGATCCACTATTTATCTTTACGAGAAATACGACTTGGTCATCCGGAATAGTATTTATTCCATTTCAAGTGGATTCCTTAGTAACATTGCACCTTGAGGTTGTTGAGTTTGGTTTCTTGAAACATCAACCTTTATTTGAAAGAAAAAATTTGTTTAACATTGTCTTATTATGGGCTCGACTATAGGCTCAGTTATCACTTAAAATTAAGATCTACAAATAAATTTTCTTTACAAATTCAAAATATCCTCTACAGATATTACCAAATTTTAATATTACTTAAAAATAGATCTAACAAATAAAGTTTGTTTACATATTCACCTTTATTAATTAATATAAAAATTCAAATTCAAATTAACAAAAATTTAAATGTTGCAACTTAGAAATAAAAATTCAAACTAACTACACATGATTTCAACGTAAAACTATAATTAAATATTTGTACAAATCATTTATATTGGATGTGTTAAACACATACAATTTATAGAAAAACGATTCACACGCGAAGCGTATGCCGTCATCACATGCGAAGCGCATGCCATGATGCTAAGATATATAGTACTGCTATATGACATGAAAATTAATTCATCACTCGGCTCCACATTTTTGCTTTTTTAGCAATTTTTATATCTTTCTATGCACATAACCACATTGTTTTAATAAACCACACATAGATTTCATTACGAGAAAATATGAAACATAATAAGTTATCTTCATATGACATTTGAAAAATGTTACTGGGCCTTCATGGATTTTAAATTTATCTCCACATATAAAATCGCAAGCATATTAAGTAGAATCAAGGTTTTAAATCTCGGATTTCGGTCACGTCTTGTCTCGAAGAATTTAGATAGCTTATCTCGTATCGGGTGAGATCTCGAACGAGATGAGTGCATCTCGGTCGTCCATCTCGAATTTACATCTCGGTTTCTAAAATTCATTTCGGAGTTATCTCGGAGTATATGTCATGTCGAAAATTAGTTTTCATACACCTAAATTTATAATACTAGTCACTACCTTAAGGAAAACACTATGCACTTACATTGAATATATCACACGCTTATCATTAGTAATTTAGTATGGAAAAATATCACTTGTATCATGTAAAATAAACAAATAACTAGATTTCATGAATAATGTTCAATATAATATCATATGAGATAAAGTAGACAAGAAACAAACCATAGCATATGCACCTTTACTTTGTTTGATCATTCACTTAACTTTTCTACACAATATAATGTCTCATTTCTACCTTTTATGATTTATAGTGCTGCAAGGGAATCTTAATTTTATAACTTTAAATACAAAAGTCTACAAGTAGAATTAAGATATTCTATGTCTGATTATAGTATTTAATTATTAGCAAACAAAATCTCATTAAGCAACTAATAGCATAGATATTTCAAACAAATGTAGAAAATAGCATACATAGTACAAACAATTTCAAACATTTAGTAATATTATAAGAAAAGCAAAAAAATGATGTACGAATGAACATGTAATCATCAAATGAAATTAATAGATGAAAGAGAATTCCTTTATTGCTTAAAAATAAGCCTTGAGGAAAAAAAATTATAGCAGCAAAGACTAAATGAAATCAAATTGGGAATCCATTTAGAACATAAAGTTAAATAAGTGAAGCCCAAAATTTATAGCCGCAAAAAATAGGGTTAGGAAAAAAACTCAAGAAAGTGTCGAAAAAAGAAAAATGAAATCGGATGTAAATTAATTTGGATCAGAAACCTAAATGAAAATCATAAAGTGAAATACTTACCATAATCGATGTAGATTTTATCATTTTCTTACACTTGTCACTGCCTTAAAATAAGAGACGAAGATTAAATGAGATTTATATAAGAAATAAGGGTTAAAAAAAGTACAATTAAGAAGGCTTAAATTAAGGTAAAGGATGAGCTAGCCCAATACGGAAAAAGAGTTGATTTTTTCAAAATTCAAAAATTCGGCCGATATCTCGCTGTTAAATCTCGTCCGAGATACCGGACGAGATACTGAAATCTCGTCCGAGATTTGGGTCAGACGAGATTCAAACGAAATTAGTTGTTTCGAATCGCCCAGGCTTGAAAACGAGATCTCGCCCGAGATGAGCGAGATTTAAAAGCTTGAGTAGAATATAAATCAATTTTACCTTCACTCGCACAAAAGAGACAAATAAACTTAAGTTATGCTTTGCATCACTAGCTGCTTATCTTAAATGGTATATTTACAATGAATATATAAATCTTGAATAGTTAATAATTCACGATTTCTTCCTTGTCTACCGATAGAACCGAATACAACACATGCTTCATCAATATCTCTAAAACATAGCAAAGAAAAATAAAAAATTAATTCAAAAATTGTTCAGGCTACTTAATTACAGGAGCTCTTCCAAAAATTATCGAAGGTATTAAACAGAGTCCAGCCAAAAGTGGGGTTTGGACTTGTGCGCATAGAGAAACATTTACTGCTCATGGTTCCAATTCCAATAACACAGTAAAAAGCAAGTTCTACATAGGGGTGTAAATCGGTCGGACCGGACCGGACGGAGGTGTGTTCGGTTTCTGTCCTAAATGAAATCGGACCGGACACGGACCGAACGAGATTTATGATCGGACAAATTTTGTTGTCCTAATTCATGCCTTAAATAAAATCAGACGGACACGGACGGACGTTTTTCGATCACGGACTCGGACGGACACGGACGAACATTGCTATTTACTTCATATTTTATATTTTTAATATAGTTTCTATCAATTATATTATTTTTATCAGTATATATACCGAAGAAAAAGCATTTTAATGATCTTTACTTAATCAACCAACCAAACAGTTGTCATAAATATTTTGAAGAACATAATGGATATACCGACTTATAAGAAATTCGAACGAATTCGGACGAATTCGAACGAACATCGGTCGAACAAGGTTTTTTCTCGTACAAATTTTGTTGTCCTAATTCATGTCCTAAATGAAAATCGAACGAACTCGGACAGACGTATTTCGGCCACGGACGCGAACGGACATCAGACAGTCGAACAAAATTTACAGCCCTAGTTCTACATACTTGCAATTCATTTTCTATCATATATTGTACCACAACACAGAAGGATTCTATCATATGTTAGTATATGATAACCAATTGAATTTGAACTACCAAGGACCCACAAAGTATGCTTAGCTACCTTTTATCAGATTTATTCTAAAGTATAAGCGCACAAAAGTTACAAATGCTTAAAACCAAACTATGAATTTCACTCAAAATGAAAACCTAGAAGGCAATTGCAACTATTTTCGGTTTTGAATAAAATCGCCATGTTATTGTTATAATTAGGGAAATCTTGATCAAGCATTTCTTACAAGTTCGTTCTGTGATTAAACTATTTCAAATAAATCCATTTTTTTTCAACAATAAAAACCCATTGAAATAATTTGTCTGCGGGGTAAAAATCTTAACCGAAATCACCATCATCATTGTGCATCGTGATTAAGGTTTACCTTCTGTCCGAAAGCTTGCAACGTGAGGACTTCGACGAGGTGTGATTGCTACGTGGTAACTTAATTTGACTACGGCGACTTGATTTGACTGGGCGACCTTTGTACCGTTAGGGTTTGAATGCGACTATAGGTGATTAAACGCGGGTAGGGTTTATGGGGTTTGAGTTGTTAGAAAAATAACGAAAAAGCAATGATCTCTGATGGGGCTAGTTTTAGAGAGGGGATACAAATTTTTGTCATATTTGCACCAAAATTGGTCACAAACCCCAAATATCGCGAAAGCACCATTGTATGAACACAGATCAGCAGTATATAATCACAAATCACAGATCTAAGTAAAGTAGAGGATAAAAATAAAGAATAACGAACTTAAAATAGGAAGAAATAGACAGAGACACAAGATTTATAGTGGTTTGGCTATCTCCGGCCTACGTCCACTTCAAAAGTTAATCTTTTATTAACTTTGCTCGCTGGTTACAATGGATTACAGTAGTAATTCTCGAGTACAACGGTGGAATTTGACTGCAATGGTGGATTTGGCAGAGTCTGGACGTCAAAGAGCCAAAAAGATCCCTTTTCTGTACGCTCCGGGCTGCTATTTATAGGCGTAGGCTGCAAATATCTCGCTCTGATCTCGGATGACCTCTTTTGGCATATGTGTAGGCCCACGCGATCGATCCCACGTGATTTGCACTCGGTCTGTGATCGATACGAACCAAATTCGTATCGATCAAGATTTGGTCCAATCGAGTCGAAATTGAGTAGGAACATTCTTTAGGTTGTACGCAAGCTCCTGTGAAAATTTGGTGGCATTTGGACTTGTGGATTGTCAGTTATGATCGATGCAAACTTGGGTTTTATGTAGGTTGCTGAATTCACATCGATACGGTTCGTATCCATTTGTTCGTATCGCTCCAGTTGTGCCTTGTTCGTATCGATTCAGTCGTTCTGTTCGTATCGATCCAGTTGTGCATTTCGTATCGATTCTATACATGTTGATCGATACGAGTTAGCTTGAGTGATGGGAGTGGAGTGCATACTTGATCGATACGAAGAAGACGCAAAATGATGGGTACGAAGTAGGGTTTTCCATGGATACGAACAAGACCAGCAGATGGATACGTACTACATCCTTAGGATGGATGGATACGAACGAAGCCCTACCTTTGGTGGATACGAAGTGTAACCATGCTTTCATGGACACGAAATTGCGGGTTCGTGATGGATACGAATAGCAGACATCTGATGGATACGAATAGATGGATGCATGATGATGGATACGAACAAAGCCTTTTAGTTGATGGATACGAAATGATGCGAATATGTTGATTCCCTTATTTTGCATCGATCATATCTTGAGCATACGAACCCCGATTAACTTGAAAATTGGAACGTTGGCTTCCGCCGCTTTGATTGTCGTGTCATATCAATTGTGGCTTAATCCGGACTCGGTCGAAATTCACTGATATCCATAGCTCACCTGTACGTAACTGGCAATCGGGATGACTATCTTTGGTTTCCAGTTAATTCTTTTGATATCACGGCCTTGACCAAAAAGTGGGATAACATTTGCCCCCCAAAACATGCCTTGTGGTAAGAAGGTGTGTTTTGAATGGTTCCGAATCTGATATCCAAAGTCCATATTCCATCCATAGCTATCCGATAATCAATAATCGAATCCATGACCTCTCCGGGTTGACATCCAGATCCTTAGCTGTTCGTAGCCGATATTCGTATCCATAATCTGAATCCATAACCTTTCTGGGTTTGACTTTAAATCCATAGACCTCACCGGGTCGCGTTATCCTGTTCCGACCCCGACTCTCCGGTCAAGGGCTTTTATGTTCTCCGGCCTCGGCTCTCCGACCAAGGACTTTTATATTCTTCGGCCTCGGCTCTCCGGCCAAGGACTTTTATATTCTCCGGCCTTGGCTCTTCGGCCAAGGACTTTTATTTTCTCTGGCTTCGGCTCTCCGACCAAGGACTTTTATATTCTCCGGCCTCTCCGGCCAAGGGCTTTTATATTCTTCGGCCAAGGACTTTTATATTCTCCAGCCTCGGCTCTCCGGCCAAGGACTTTTATATTCTGTTTGAGTCCATTCCATTGCTCTCTGGCGAAGGGACCCATAACTCGTGATTACTGCCCCGTCTCTCTAGTCGGGACCATAATCGTGTAGCCGATATTCTTTATTATATTAATCCAAATCCAATCATCACAGAATCGAACTAACAAAATGGAAGTTTTTACAACCAAGAAAACAAATAGCCACAGTACCATGAATGAAACCAGAGTCCACAGTAAATAAAAAGAAAACAAGATTTCATAAACCCAAACATCACGGTTTATCATCATCTTAGAGCATGTCTAGGGACCGTCCTCGATCCCGTACATGTGTTAGTGACTTAACCGCCTCACTTTGGGGTTTACTACTTATTCAATGCCATAAATCTATTTAGTTGATAACAAGCTGATGACGTCGCCTAGATCTAGTGCCATCTTTGCCTGAAGTGGGCGGTGGCCGTTCCTGTTCCATGGTCACGGCTCGATTCCTTACATATTGTTGTAGATGACCATTTCTTACATGCTTCTCAACGATATCCTTCAAATTCCTGCAGTCGTTCGTGTTGTGCCCATCCAGCTCATGGAATAGACAATGCTTTCCCGATGCCCGCTCGTATTCAGAAGGTTCCCTTCTTGCCGGCCTTCGATGTTGGAGGCGCCCTCGAGTATCCAAGTAAATCCTTTCCAGAGTCTCAGTCAAATCCGTGTAGGAAGTAAACTTTGAACTCCTCCATGGACTTTTTGAAGCATTACCGTTTTCGTCCATTTTCCTTTTATCATCTTTATTTGGATCCTCCTTGGGTAGGCCTCCACCCCTTATGCATAAGCCTCAGCCTCTCTCCCTTCTCTCTCAGCCTGCGAGTCTTCCTGCCTTAGAAACCTTTCTGCTTCATGGTAGAACTCCCCGAGATCCATCGGTGGGTCCCGTTCTAATGATATCTTGAAATCCGAATTATCTGCAATGCCTGAGACTGCTGCCATCAAAACCATCGACGGATCAGGTCGATCCACCGAAGCCACTGCTGCATTGAATCTGGTTAAGAAGTCCTCGAGCGACTCTCCTTTCCACTGCTTCATCGATGTCAAAGTCAATACATTCTTGGGTCTCACGATGTGGACCCGAAATTGCTTCATAAACTTCTCAATCAGGTCCATCCAAGTGCCAATTGAACCGCTTTCCAGTTGTCTGAACCATAGTGCTGCTACATCTGTCAAATACAAAAGGAAGCACCGGGCCATGACTTCCTCCGATGTCCCCAATACCTCCATATGCCTCATATACCTTGTCAAGTGAACGACAGGATTCGTTCTCCCATCATACATCTCCAGTGTTGGTAGTTTAAAATCCGGTGGGTTCCTAGCTTGCCTGATCGTAGGAGCAAAGGGACTCTAATTCACATCCTCCAAGTCTCTATTCACCAATCCGCCTCTCATGGCTCGCCTAACCATCTCGGCCAATCTAACATTGTCGCCAAGCTACAGTCCTTGTCCGTCGCTCCTAATCTGCCCCCCGAGTTCATAAGGGATTCATGGAATCTGCTCTCCAGAACGAGCGTCCATTCTTCTATCAATGCCAAGTTGCACAGCTCCACCTGGTATTCTGCCGGGGATTGGATCAACATGCTCTGGGTGAGTGCCCTCTAGTTCTGGTGCTGCTCCTGATGGTCCTGCTCTATTCTGGATTCTGGTTACTCCGTGCTCCTGATCCCTATCTCCAGCATCTCCTGCAGTTGTGTTCCCTTGATTCTGCACTCCAACTTGTCCAACTTGTCGAAGTAGGTTTTGTATCATCTCCTCTTGTCTCTTTAGCATCGTTTCCATCTCGTCTCTGGTGATGAAGATGGAGACTTGATTCGCTCCCGAGGAAGCCTCCTGACTACCTTCGTGCTGACTCCTTTCAGTTCTTTGTTTTCTTGTTGATTGCCTTGTCATAGCTTTCCAGATCCAAATCCTCGAGCTTTCAAATCCGAAATCCAAGCCTTGAAATCCCTGAGTTCAGCCCTTCTCAGTGAAAGCACCAAAGTGTTTGCACCAAAATTGGTCACAAACCTCAAATATCGCGAAAGCACCAATGTATGAACACAGATCAACAGTATATAATCACAAATCACATATCTAAGTAAAGTAGAGGATAAAAATGAAGAATAACGAACTTAAAACAGGAAGAAATAGACAAAGACACAAGATTTATAGTGGTTCGACTATCTCCAGCCTACGTCCACTTCAAAAGTTAATCTTTTATTGACTTTTCTCGTTGGTTACAATGGATTACAACAGTAATTCTCGAGTACAACGGTGGAATTTGAATGCAATGGTGGATTTGACAGAGTCTGGACGTTAAAGAGCCAAAAAGATCCCTTTTCTGTAGGCTCTGGGCTGCTATTCATAGGTGTAGGCTGCAAATATCTCGCTCAGATCTCGGAAGACCTCTTCTGGCATGTGTGTGTGCCCACGCGATCGATCCCACATGATTTGCACTCGGTCTGTGATCGATACGAACCAAATTCATATCGATCAAGATTTGGTCCAATCGAGTCGAAATTGAGCAGGAACATTCTTTAGGTTGTATACAAGCTCCTGTGAAAATTTGGTGGCATTTGGACATGTGGATTGTCAGTTATGATCGATGCAAACTTGGGTTTTATGTAGGCTGCTGAATTCGCGTCGATACGGTTCGTATCCATTTGTTCGTATCGCTCCAGTTGTGCCTTGTTCGTATCGATTCAGTCGTTCTGTTCGTATCGATCCAGTTGTGCATTTCATATCGATTCTATACGTGTTGATCGATACGAATTAGCCTTGAGTGATGGGAGTGGAGTGAATACTTGATCGATACGAAGAAGACGCAAAATGATGGGTACGAAGTAGGGTTTTTCATGGATACGAACAAGACCAGCATATGGATACGAACTACATCCTCAGGATGGATGGATACGAACGAAGCCCTACCTTTGGTGGATATGAAGTGTAACCATGCTTTCATGGACACGAAATTGCGGGTTCGTGATGGATGCGAACAACAGACATCTGATGGATACGAATAGATGGATGCATGATGATGGATACGAACAAAGCCTTTTAGTTGATGGATACGAAACGATGCGAATGTGTTGATTCCCTTATTTTGCATCGATCATATCTTGAGCATACTAACCCCGATTGACTTGAAAATTGGAACATTGGCTTCCGCCGCTTTGATTGTCATGTCATATCAATTGTGGCTTAATCCGGACTCGATCGAAATTCACTGATATCCATAGCTCACCTGTACGTAACTGGCAATCAGGATGACTATCTTTGGTTTCCAGTTAATTATTTTGATATCACGGCCTTGACCAAAAAGTGGGATAACATGTCATATATTTGGGGCCAATATGCTGGGTTCAAATTGAATTTGACAATCTAGGGTTATCAAGGCCAAAAACTCGAACTGGGCGAAATTGACAATCTGCTCATTGATCCGAGTTTGTATTTTTTATAGGGGCTTGATTTAGATTTATGTACTCAAATTCCGCTTTTAGCAAATTATTATTTTTATAGTTTATTGAGCATCGGTTTATTTGAATCTCCGTAAAACAATTTTAAATATGTTAAGCCAAAAAGTGGATCAACACCCATATATCATATGAAAGCACTAGTTCAGATGAAAGTAAAGCAAAAGGTAGAAAATAGACAAGAAAGCACAGAAGATTTTATAGTGGTTCGGTGTAATCTCCGGCCTACGTCCACTTCGATCTTTTTTGTTGGTTGATCTCTCTTTAAATTACAACTTGTTAGATCCCTCTTTGAATTACAACTTGTTAGATCTGATCTGACCACAATCTAGTGGATCCCCGATTTACAGTGGAGTTAAGAATGTTATTTGAGGAGAATAGAAGTGAAGAAAGTATAGTGGATGCTTCAAGCCTAAGAGTGTTGAAGGAGATCCAGCAGAAAGAAGCCCCTTTTTTGGTAGCAAGTAGGCTGGTATTTATAGAGGAATTGGATAACATAGAGTCGAAGGTCCAATAACAATGAAGTCCAAGAGATAACGCGAAGTCATGCCAGAAAACCCAAGCTGACCCGACTCAAATCCTAAACTTTGTGCCAATCAAGGTCCTTAACTCGAGGCTGAGTTTAGGTGTTTGGCCCAAGCATGGTAAAAAAAAATTCAAGTCCTTCTTTTCCCTTTTCTAGGTGCTCTTGCCAAATTTCAAGTCATTCTGATTCTGTTTCAATCTTCTACGTCCATTTGAAGATGCTTTAGTGATAACGTTGTACTAACTCAAATCGTACCAACTCAAATCCTTAACTCGAGGTTGACCCAAGGCTATAATCATGGTTGACCTAAGGCCTTAACTCGAAGTTAAGTTAAGGACTTAGCCAATTTTTCAACCAAATTTCCTAAACTCAATTCTCTAGCCTTTTAAGTGTAGCACCAAGTTTCCATGTCGTTTCGTTCTTGTTTGAATGTTCTAAGTCCAGTTGAAATATGCTTTGGCTCAAAAGCGGGTTAACGTTTGCCTCCCAAAGTATACCTTTCGAATGGAAGGTGTGCTTTACTCAAGAACAAGTTCCAGGAATCGATAATCAAATTCTGATAGTTGAGGTCTTCGGCTTTTCTAGTCTAACCCTCCGACTGGTCCAATCAAAATCAAGCTCTCTGGCTACGCAAATCAAGCTTTATGACTATCTGAATCATGGTCTATCATCTGCAAGTGTCATCTCTCGAATCTAAGTCATCTTGTATTCGTCCAGGGTTTATCTTTTTTCTCTCATTGTAAGGCGTCCAAATCATTTTATCCAATTTGCATCCACTCCGGAGCATGGTCTCACCAGACCATTCATCTTCTAATCTAGGATTTGATATCTCCAGACCGTTCTTCATCCACTCTGGGGTTCAATCTCTTAGGTGGTCACCTACTGAGTCCGATCTGCTTGCTCTCCAGCAAGGGGATCCAATGACCGAGTAGGCTCATCCACTCACTCTCCAGTAAGGGGATCTACCCTTAACCTCTCTGGGTCCTTATTGATCCCAATCCACCTATTCTCCGGAAAGGGGACTCAATGACAAGCAAGCTCATCCACTCGCTCTCCGACAAGGTGACTTATTTCTTGCACTCAGGCCCCGTCCCTCCGGACGATAGCTTAAAGCGATCAAATTCATACAAGCCCATCCGCTCACTCTCCGGCAATAGGATTTTCACCCTGCACTCCGGCCCCTTCTATCCGGACGGCACTCAAAAGCGATCAATATCATACAACCTCATCTGCTCGCTCTCCGATGAGGGGACTGGCACCCTACACTCCGGCCCCGTTTCTCCAAACAGGACTTAAAAGCGGGCGATATCGGTCATCACGTTCGATGTGGGTTTTTCAAAAGTCAAATATTCAAATCAAAGCAAAGAAAATAAGCAAAAATCCTATTTGTTCATCTCGGACATCCGACTCAGAGCGTGCTTAGAGACCAATGTAGGTCTCTTACACATGTAGGTCTGAGGTTATTATCGTCCTAAATAGTCATCTTAGGCATCCAACTCAGAGTGTGCTTAGGGACCATTCAGGATCTCATACACGTGTAAGCGGCCTGAGCTTATTGCCTTTTGTTACATAATGTGGAAAGAAGAATACAATAAAAGAAACGAAAAAGCAAAGCGCGGGAACCAAGTTCGACTCCCATTCATCTCAATCATGGCATTTCAAGCCTCGGACCAAATCCCTGGTTATTCCTTGACGTATTCGCTCCAGCCGATGGTTGCTCCAACCGTACCACTGCAGTTCGGTTCCTCACATACTATTGCAGCTAGTTGCTCCAAACCAGTTCTTCTATTAGATAACGAAGGTATCGACACGCGTTCATTTCATGTCCATCCAACTCATGAAAAATGCAAAACTTTCTAAATTGTTTCTCCTGATTAGTAGGTTCTCTCCTAACGGGCTTTAGATAGAGGATCTACGCCCTAACATCCAGATATATATCCTCTCTGGGGTTTCAGTCAAGTCAGTGTAGGAAGAGAATGTCGGCTCTCTCCTTTGTTGTTTCGGTTCCCCGAATCGTCATCGGTTTTCCTTTATCCTTTGTCTTTTCCATTTCTTGCTCCAGATAGTCCTCTGTCATCCACAGTGTTAACTTCTACATCTTCATCCACAGTGTTAACTTCTACATCTTCGTCCTCAACTTCGGCGTCTTCTTAACGCAATGTCTTTCAGGTTCATGGTAGAACTCCGCAAGATCCATCGGTGGATCCCTTTTCAGTGCAATTTTGAAGTCGGTCTTGCTCGCGACTCCAATAATCT
This sequence comes from Allium fistulosum, assembly GCA_030737815.1. Classification (NCBI taxonomy): domain Eukaryota; kingdom Viridiplantae; phylum Streptophyta; class Magnoliopsida; order Asparagales; family Amaryllidaceae; genus Allium; species Allium fistulosum. The sequence goes on along the minus strand of CM060908.1, from coordinate 597,378,874 downwards.
CAAATATCGTTTAAGTTTATTCTTATTAATTTCATTTCATGTTATTTACTGTTCTTTAGTTTCATTCATTCGTATAATGTCATTTTCCATTACTCTATATTCATTTGCTTACACATGTTTTTTTCATTCAATTATTTTAATCATCACTAAATCAATTCTTAAGATATTATGTAAGCCTCTTTGCAAAATTTAATTCATAGTTATTATTTACTTTGATTTTCCTTTAATATCAATATTCATTTGTGAATCAAATCATACTTAGAATTTCAACTTTTTCTTTTTCTTCATATTCATTTCCTTCATATATAGCATTATTGAATGTTAAATCTATTTCTAAATCATTTCAACATTTCTGAAGTTATAATCATTTACTTAATATAGTATTCACTTTTACTATTCACTTCAATTATAAACAGCTTCAAACATTAACTTAAGTTTATAATTATTTACTTATAGTATTCACCTTTTTATTAAATTTAATTAGTAGCACTTCAAATTATTAACTTAAGTTTATAATATTCTTATACATCTTAATTCTTCATTTATACTTGATTTATAAGCATAATTGCATCGAACACTTTCATTTCCTAAGTTTTACTTCTATAATATTCTGTTACATATTCTTATTAACATTTCAACTTATAATATTTTGGTAAGCCATATATATGTCTTTTGGAATGTAATTGAATGTTACCCAAGTTTGTCTTATTCATTTTAGTTAACAAAATGTTCAATAGTTACATTTTCTTATTTTTCGTATCTTTTGATTTACATATCATAAATTTCCAATATCTTATATATTTCACTAATTATTTAGCTTCCAATTTATTATTTTTCTCATTTCAGTGGTTTCCAATTATTAATATAGTCAAGATTACATTCATTATATAAATTAAAATTTTTAATTTACAGAAACTTAAGAACTAAATACCGGGTTCCTTATCAATCATTTTGAAAATAATATATATATTCATATACTTTATAGATCAAATCATATTTAGGAATTCAAAATTAAGATTTGTTTATCAAAACAAATGTGTAGTAAAACTGCTATAGCGTTCTTCCCACTTTGAAACTCGAAAATGAACGTCAATGATGCATGCACTCATCACCGAAATTATTTTCCAGCGACAACAGAGGGGAGACAGAACTTATTTCCTTCCAAAATTCCTTTAAAAACATTCTATTCAAATCACATTTGAAAATATTTATATATGAAAATACTTCCAAATATCACTATTATTATATTCCAAAATCTTTTGAAAACAAATTTCAATACTCCAGAACTTAAGTTCTCAGATTCCAATTTATATTTACTTTACTTGTAAATCCTATTTTACAACCAATATTTATAAAATTTAACCTTCTAACAAACAAACATATCACGTACAATTATATATATTTATAAAATTTCTTTTATATACAAAATATAACACTGGGTAAAATTATTTCATTTACCCATATTTAAAAACAAATATTATGTCGGTCTGCCCTATTAAGTGCTTAGAAATCCCCATCGATGTCATAGCGTTCTATGTACCGACCAGAATTTATAAATACTAAACAGAACAAATTAACATAATATAAAAACATTTTATAATACTAACAAGTACACTCTCTCATATATATATATACACTCGGACAAACTCATTCTAGGGTATCACCACCCTATATCTAATGAGTTAGACCCCACAAAGCTAAGGTTATCGCTAAACCTCGCTTTGATACCAAATGTAACGACCCACCCTTTTAGAGGGTTTAAATTGACAATAAACCACACATGTCAAACTCAAACCATTAAAAAGGGAGGATTGTTAGGGGTGAATAAGAAAAACAAGAAAAGAAAAAAACAAATACAGAATCTCGCAGCGGAATGATAAAATATAATAATCAAATAAACAGTCCATGAAGTTGTTTTACAAATAACATTTGATTACACTTTTACAATACAGATCAGAGTTACAAACAACAAGATTAAATAAATAAATGCAGCGGAACAACATGATGTAGTAGAATAAATATAATAATAATAATAGTATACAAATCTATGTCTTCGTCCTCCAGAAAAGCAGTCTTCGATATACTGAAAAGCTAAGACTGACCCGAGCGAATTGAAAAGACAAAACACTAGAGTCGGAACTAAAAGATCTTATGTAATAAATCAACAGTAAATAAATACGAGTGTAACGGCGTTAGAGATGTTTACGGTATTTGACATCTTCTATCCAATGTCAACATAAGTGCGATAACTTAAGAGATGTTCGGGATTTCCATCTCCTAAGGATTTGTTAAACTATCTACATACATAGTACAATACGCTATTATAATAGTGTCTACAGTAAAGTAAAGTATTAAAATAGCGTTAAAGCGTTACCCATGTCCCCCTTAACACATTTTATATATTCCTGTAGTCTATACAGTACCGCAATTCCTCCGTAAACTGGAGGGCTATCAAAGGGCACTCCATAGGTATAGTACAAACCTAACTTGTAGAAGGTGCGATAAGGCATGCGACAAGGCACGCGAGGCAATGCCGGGGTAGGATTCTACCGTTTGCACTCCCGGACTGGTGGTACCGCATAGCAGCTACCACCGCCCACCTCGGAACACATTCCCATAATCAAAATCGAGGGGTGTCCACCAAATCAATCGCAAAGTCATAATATTATCGAAGAAATGTGCCTGATAGGAGGAGCAACCTCACTTGGCCCGGTATAGCTCCTGTTTTGGCCACATCAAGCTAACTCACGGGAGTCAGGGCTACGATAATACCTCATACAGAATCGTTCGTCAAAACATCCTACTTCATTCTGGAATCTCCACCATGCACACAGTTGTTAAAGTGATTTTCGGTATTGACAGAGAGTATGACAATATCTGATCCCGGTCTCTTTAACAACCAAACGCTTATTTCACACTGGATCGTTCTTTTGCAGTTCCAAAACCGATTCAAAATTGGTATCAAATTATCATATTCAATTCAAACCATATCACTTTCGAAATCATATTCACTTTCCAAATCATAGCACATTTGAAATTATATCACTTCCGAAATCATATTTACTTTCGAAATCATATTTACTTTCAAAATCATACTTCCAAAATAAGTTAAACCCTCATTTTTAAAATCATCATATTTACTCAGAATATGTTATTTTACTAGAAAATATCATTTCAGATCCTAACTTAGATTATAACATCACTTAACTATATTCGCTTTTAAATCAAGGATTTAAACATAACCAATTCAACCTTGCACTGTTTGAAAATTTGAAATATAGTTTAGATAGTCATGAATAGTTTAAAATAGTTAAAATACTTTAAAATAGTTTAAATGGTTTTAAAATAGATTAAAATAGTTTAATATAGTTTAAAATAGTTAAAATAGATTAAAATAGTTTAATATAGTTTAAAATAGTTAAAATAGATTAAAATAGTTTAGTAGTTTTTAAAACATGTTAAATTAGTTTAAAATAGTTTGAAAATCTTAATAATCAGGACTTTTAAAATAATAAATCTTTAAACAGTTTATATTAAAATAATTAATTTAAAATTAATATCAAAATTAAGCTATTTCTTTCATTTCAACACATCTGGACCATGTCCAGCTTTCAAATCAACTAACTAAAATTGGTCTTTCAATTCAGATTCTTATTTAAAACATTTACTCAATATCGATTTCAAACCCATGTTCGAACTATAAATTTAAACTATTTCAAATTTTGTAGATTTCAAAGTTTTAAATATTCAAATATTTCAATAATTCAATCTCGATAAATTTCTTTTATACTTCAAATCCAACTTTAAAATTTCAATTTCAATTCTTTAAACAATTTATTTAAACCAATTCCAATTTCAACATTTAAAGCTTGGATTTTCGAAAATAATTCGGTTTATATAAATCTAATTTTATTTCAAAATATCTTTTAACCGAATTCAAATTTCAAGGATTTAAAATCATTTAATTTAACCAATCCGGTGTCCGTATATAATTTTCTACCCTATGGTCAAGTGATACGGACATATATTATTTCAATCCGCGGTAAACTTAAATTTATGGGTATATATCATTTCAACCCGCAATCCCGAATTTAACTCCAAATCCATGAAATCGCTCGAGTCTATCATTTCAACCCATAACGATTTCTCCCTAATCTATCAGATCGTTCGGGTATGTAACATTTCAACCCATAAGGATTTTCTAATAATAAACTAAGGGAACTTGTAGTGTGATATCAATATATATAAATAACATAACATCCAGTCATCTAATATCAACAATTAAACATCCATCACAATCATCATTCAAATCAACCAATAAATAATATCAATTAACTGATTATCAATAACAAGTATTTAACAGGCAATTTAACTTCAATATTTAAATTAAATGGCGATTAAATTCAATAAAAGTCAGATTTAACTGGAATAACAATTTAAATATATTAAACAACAATAAATCAACTTCAAATCACATTATAAATTTAATTTAACTAACATAAGACAATCCAGTAATTGTGAGTGGGTCAAAACATTCACCTTTGATTTTTCGACGATTTAAAATCCAATTAAAGGCCCAAATTTCAACAGTCTCGGGATTCGTCCAAACCAGTTTATAATGTCTGAAATTTCGATACGATCGCAGCGGAACAAACCGCGTGTAGATCCGACCTCGTACGTAGAAGATATTGACATAAGATGTGACGCCCCACCTCTATACCCACGCTAGCCAAGAACACTACGGTGTAGTGCTGTCAACTAGCACGGAGAATAAGGCTGTTGAGGAGCGACCTTCTGTGTAATTGCTTTGTGCGAGCACCGATATGTCAGTTAGAGTAACATGCATTTTTATTTCAGGAGGAAATCCGACATACCGATGCAAACTCAAAGCTACTACACAATGGCTATAATAGTTTAGGACAATAGATATAAAAATAACATAGATAACATAAATGCGGAACACAGATGGAACAAAAAGTCTCATATATATATAATAACTGATGTCAGTTACAATACATTTGACACGATACATATGATACAACTACAACTGTCGACTCTGGAAGTTATATATACAAGTACATTATCAACTAATATACATGAATACATATCATCCTATACAATGACACGACTTCTACAAAACGACGAAGACTACTTCAGAAGATATAAAAGTCTTCATATCCCGAACAGCAACTCAAAGCAGAAAATCTACAACCTGAAACAACTCGGGTCTGACCCGAGTATTAGATTCAAAAGAAAATAATACACGGGTCAGTCTAATTCAAACTCAGTTATTAATGCACAGAAGCAATAATAATCAAATATCAAATAGACGACAGTCACAGAAATCAAGTATATCCAATTCTTTAATAAGAAATTGGATAACGATAATATAACACGTATCTATGTTAAATTACAAATCAGCAGATTCAAAAATATCAACGAAGATGAATGTAATGATTATCCGTAAGGATAATTTAGAAAACATCAGAATTGCCAAAAACGGCGATTTAACAACAAAATCATCTGGTTAAACCAAATCAAAAAAACCCAATTCAAAATATTGAATTGACAACACAAAACAAATCCAGCAGTTGAAAACATCAATTGAACATCAATCTGGTAGGGCTGCAGTACACGCACGCGTGTACTGCCTCGTCGCGTAAAAATGTTAAAACTGTGTGGCTGCAGTACACGCACGCGTGTACTGCCTCGCCACAATGGTATATAAATTCATCACAACACCAAATGTAAATCAGCAAAACGAAACTACAGAGGTCAAGTCACAATAATCGTGACTCAACACTACTGCAAACAAAATGAATCAGAAATTACAACCCGAAGGTTAATAGTCCAAAGAAATGCATATAATCATGCAACTCTGAAACAAAACAGTGAAAGCTCCAAAAATATGACAACACAACTCACAACAGTAGTGAGTCAAGTACCACCACATGAAGGAACCGGACCACAAAGACAAACAAAGTGGTCAGGCAATCCAAAATATAAGGCAATGCTCAATGCACAGCACTACAGACTCAAGGATGAATGAAACAGGGTCAAGCAAGTGCAACATCAAGTGGCACAAATGTACATGACTGCATAGTACAACTACCACACAATGCAAGAAGGTCAAGTCAATGACTCAACACAGCTGCAGTTCAAATAAAATGGTCAAGATATAAAACTAAGTCTCGGCCATAGTTCAAATCGACTAACAGAAAACAGAGGCTGAAACATCTCTGTTCAATTCTATAAAATTTAATATTCAGTCAAATGCGAGCATGGACATAAAAACAACATAGCAATGTACACACTTCGAGGTGGCACCTCGCTAACGCAAGGCAAGACTGCAACAAGATTGCAGTCACGAGAAGGTCAACAGCAAGCAATCAGGATTAACATTTTACCGCAAATGTACATGTAGGCATATATAGGTACACACATACATATCTACTCAATGAAACATGGCCAGTGAACTAAGCTCAAATGTGCAGGTAAATGAGGATGCAATGAAGCCAAAGCAAGCAATCATAAACAAAGTCGAAGTCAACTAGACCGAACAACATGTAACGGCAGTTACAAATGACTCAGGCAAATATATAGAAGCATCAACAACTACAGGTGCAACATAATGCAACAGTGGACAGGGACAAGGCTACAACTCAAAATCCATGTGCAAATTGAAATAGGTAGTGACAACTGATGGTATACAAGTGTAAGATTCAAAATAGTATATCCCTATACCAGATTACAGTGAATCAAAAAAAAAAGAACTGCAACAACAGGAAGTGGCAGTCATGCCAATGACAACTATTATCACAATCAAAGTCAAGTGATATCAAATGCAAGTGAAGTACAAGAAGCTCGGACAAGTTTAAATATGGAACAGAGATAATGGTACAATCTGTATATGTAAAGTGAAGATAACTTCACGTAACTAGCTTAGTCAAAACCAAAACTACTGAGCATAAAAACGTTTCGATAAGTCAAGGCTAAAATCGAACAAAACAGTGGTAATTCACGAGTGTTACTAGAAGTCAATACCGCGATGGTCACGAGATATTGAACAGCTCAAAATCAAAGCCGAGTTAACCAAATATCACGAAAATACACGAATTTGATAAAATCAGAGAGAGCATCAACAACGAAACCAAATCATACGCAAAGCATATTACTAAGGCGAATTAGATGTGAGAAACTACTCACTTGAATCGCCAGAGACAACAGAGCAAAACCCTAATTCCAGTCTCAACGCAAAGATAATCGCAAGCCAGAGCTATAGAGAATCGACGAAGCCAAAGCTCCAATTCGCCAGTAAAATGAACAAGAGCAATTCCCTAATTCAGTCAAGCTACAATCGAAAAGGATCGGGCCAGATTCGCAAGCAAAATCATAGAATCGCCAAAGCCCTAAAGTTGAACGATGAAGAAGGGACGACCGCCATTATTTTATTTATCTCGTTTAGGGTTATTGAATAGAAAAATGAAAGGGGTCGGGTTCTTGAACGAATGCAAATGAAAGAAGGGGGATCGGGTTTGTCTTGGTTAGTTATCACGGCAACCAAAAAGACTTAACCATTTTTCAAAAGAAAATTTCAAATTGATTTTAAATTTCAATAGCAATTTTAATCATCTAATTTCGATAATCAATTGATGCAAAATACTGGGTTGTTACATAAGAAGATATACGATTTTAATATGAAATGAATTAATTAATTTAAACAAAAAAAAAGAAAGAAAAAGGTACCATGTCCACATCAGCACTGGTTGATCGAAACCCTAGCAGCCCCACAATCGCGATCTCGCGTTCGAAACCTCTCGTGAACCAGCCCCCGCCACCTATTCGATATTCGCCGCCGCCTTGCCTACTTTCACGACCATCAGGACACACCGCCGACCTCCCTTCCCAGAGCCGCCTACGTCGATGCCCACTCGAGCCACTCCGGTCACCTCCGCCTGCCTGTGGCCGCCGCCGCTTTGTGCACATTTTCTAGCGATCCAAGGCCACTTCGACATGAAGTAAACCACTAGATCGCCTCGCCTCGACCTCCTCTACACTCCCACACAACCCGATCGCTCCCAGGATGAGGATCCGCCATCGAAAACTCAAAACCTAATACAACGGCTAGGAATGAATCGCCAATTTCTGGCCAAACCATGATCCGAATCGAAAAACAAGTCACTGTAGTAGATTGCGTTCGCCGAGAGCTTTCCAACGGTATATAATATGATACGGTTTGGAGAGTTTGAATTTTGAAATTGGATTTAGGGTTTGAATTCGGATTGGTTTCTGCCATTAGAAGAAGGAGATAGGCAGATGGAATTGTACGTACACAATAACTGAATGGCTACTACAGTTTGAGAAACAAAGCTATTTATATGGACAAGGCCTGATAAGAATGAACAACATATCGAATTGGTTCGAACGACAATAACGATCCAAAAAGCCCGTTCCGCTTCCGAAACAAAAGTAGGCCATCCCATATATCTATTATGTAGCACTTTGTGTATATATATAGTCCACATCATGTATTTATTATGTGTCGTTCAGACCCGTATTTATTATATTCCGCTGTGACTGATTTATAATTCTGTGATCTGTATATTATTGTATGTTGTTTTGAATTTTTATTATTGCCATCGCAGTTTTGTTTTAAGCCTAAATTGTATATGTTGATTCCACTTGATTCTAGAAATGTATGGTATATTAGTCGATGTGTTAATGCTCGCTTAAAGTAAAATTCATGGAAGGTCGCTCCTAACCAGTCCTATTGTGTCAAGGCCCTTTTTCCGTACCCTTTGAATCGACAATAACCCACACATGTCCAACTCAAATTGCACGAAAATACGGAACATGAAGGGTAATAAAGAAAAATAGACAGAACAGAATCTCACACGAATGGAATAACATATAATATTGAACAAATATCTTTACAGCGGAAAACTTTCAAATACATATATCAGAGTCTAACCTAAATTCAGCTTGGACAGTTATAAATATCTGTCCTTACAATTGCTGACAAACATCAACTAAACCAAACTAAGTACAACGGATAATAGAATATGTCCATACGCAGATGAATATCTCCAGCTCTCCTCTGGAAACTCCAATCATCTTCGACAAAACTTAAAACTACTCGGATCTGACCCGAGTATTGAAAATACCCGGATCAGACTTGATAACCAACGTGAGAAAAACTCAATAATAGATGACAATGTCATTTATCAGCCTTTGAATAAAATCCTTTGAAAAGAAAGAGTATCTCATAAGACCACGCCCACACATAAACACGGACGGATTTTTACCTTATGATAACTAAAGCACTTTTATATCAAAACATTTGATATTATTTCTAATGACATCTCTTTGAAAACATTTGCAAATAAACTTATTAATCTTAGCCGAAATTGTTACATTGATTAAATTCCAGCATAATTGGTTTACAATCAAGTCTGTAGGTTCTTATTGGAGAATGTATTTCCATACAAATGACCAAGTGAAGGATCTACCTTTTGAATGGGTACACCTCTAGATGGATGTCCCGAGGCACAGAACATCTGCCCTCTACCAACACAAGACCGACCTACCTCTTTAACTATGTAGTACCGAATATGTCATCCTCGGGTCGTTACCGACCTTTAACCGAGCGCTCGTTTCCATACACCACATTAATTTACATCCCGAACGTCATAGCGGAAAGAAATATATCTAGAAGGGGATGATCATACCCTGCTTGGGAATGACCCACTTAGCTTTGCCGCATCTAATCTTGTTTCGGTCATTTCCGGTTTGATGAGGCTTGAGGCAACGATTACCATTTCACATAGCACATATCACATCTCTGAATGCCACATTGCCATTTCCATTGACTACTAATTGCCTTCCACAAAAATACAACCCTTGAGCTCGTATGTCTCAAGGAAGGGTGTTAAGCTAAGAGAAGTTGCCTTCTTCGCCACCAAACAGATGTACGTTTGTAAAACCAATGTTCGTAATCATTAGAAATGCAATGTCAGACAAACGTCCATACAAATTGTCCAGAAATAGGAAAACCTAAGGCACTCTCCTACTACCACTAGTAGCAAGTAGTCCTTGAAATCCGAAAAATATCCACCGCGAGGAGACCACTGCTATATATATAACTCTATAATAGGGGCCAACCAGAGCAGTTTCCACGCTATGAAGATCCACGGTCTTCAATAATCATCATCTTCAATATGTCTTCACATTCGAACGTATACATTGGTTCGAAGTGGTTTTCGGATAGGAATCACCCAAATCCGACCCCGGTTCCTTCGAAATCCAATTATCGACAAAAAGTGAATATAAGTATATAGGATTTATTAAGTCTCTTTTCACTTTAATTCTTCTCGGATGATTTCGAAATCTCTTTCTTTTAACTTAGGATAATTCTAAGTAATTCATTCTTTTGCTTTGGATAATATTTTAAAATTTCCCTACTTAACTCTTGATCCAAATTCCTTAACTTTTAGGCGGGTCAAAAACAATTTTATTTAAGACATCGTTTACGATAAACCCTAGCAAACATTTTTGAGTAAAAAGGATCATAGAAATCATTCTAATTTTACTCAACATCAATTTCCGTATTCAACAAGTGCTATGGGCGGAATAACAGTGAAATCACCTTTTAAATTCCACGAATAGGACGAGTTCCCTCTTCGGATTTCAATACCAAGTATAAGAAGATTATCTCTATGCAATCCAAGTCGTAGTTTGTTCATTTTGGAGATTGCTTAAATTTGATAATACTAATCTTCTTTTATTTTGGAAAACTTAATACAATCTTTTTATCTTAGAGCATCCGGGCTTTCCTTTCGATATGTTCCACCCCTCGCCTAAGAAAAGAAAACATAGGCCAGGTAAGTTCAGGGCACTGGTTGCTCCATCCCTAACCTTAGTTAAACACCTTGTTTTATCTTTCCAGATCTCACAGACGGGACAAATGTACTAGTCGTTTCCGCATACTCAGTTATCAACTTTATTTTGGAATTGATCATAAAGATCCCCAATTATCTTTTAGAACGCTTAACTTTCCTTTTAAAAACAATCACAATTGATTCTGGGAAAAATCGTTACATTTAAACTTATTTTCAAAAAGTTATACCATTCGCAGCATAAAAGTGTCGTGGAAAGTGCTATATAAGCTTATTTGTTTAAATCAACATTTAAACATTCGATAATTCATATTTTCCAATTCAAATCTCTTTTAAACCATTTAAATAGATTTATCAAATTTATTTCATATTTTTTCAATATTAAAAACGTTCATTTAAACAGATATCCTATTATGTCACTTAACTGCATTAGCGCGATTTTTCTAGAAAATTGATTTGGACTTAATTCAAAATCTACTCAATAAAATTTTGATTTGCTTTCTTCGTTTAGAAGATATGGATATAATAGTCCGGAATTTTCTTATCTCGAAGAATTCCGAGCTATATTCCACTCTATACACTCATTTGAACTTTTCGGCGTAAAATCGCGAACTACCGTTGCGCGACGCATCTTGTTTTAATTTATTTTTCAATATTTGAAATAATTTATTCAAATTGAATTCTATCACTTATAAAATCATTATAAATCAATATTTTCACTTTTTAAATTATTTAAAATATATTTTCACTATTACCACATATTATAATATTATAATATTCACATTATTTTAATATTAAATTTTTAAATCCCAATTTCAATTTCAATTCTAACTTCAAATTAAACATATTTAAAACTTAGATTTAAAATCTAATTTCAATTTAAACTTCAATTCAATCTCAAACTAAACTTCAATTTTCAAAATCGATCTCAATTTCAATTTCACTATTCATCTTAATTTCAATTTCAATTTAACTATTCTTTTTAAATCCGATTCACTTCAAATTTCAAATTCTCTTTTATTTTTACTTTAATTTCACTTCTAATTGAAAAGAGACTTATTTTTTCAAAATATCTAATATCACTAAAATATGGTCTTATTAACAAAGGATCACTTAATCAAAATGAACATAACCAATATCCATATTCATCACTAACATAACATCCATTCAACAAATCATATAACATATGATTTCAAATCCAACATTCACTATTAATACCATAACGAAATATATTATCACAATTCAATTATCTAACCAACTATCAAATCATCCATATTAACAATCAAATAAACATTCATATGTCATAAGGATATAAATATGATTGTTTTAACATAACCAAAATATAAATTCAAAAGCGATGAGAATTTCTCACCTTCATATCCACTCCGTCAATCTTTTTCGTAGGCTACGTGCTTTTCGAACAAATGCGCTTTTCCCGAACATCTTGAATTCTCGCCTTAACTTATTTTCTTTTCGAACCGCTTTTGTTTTCCTTTTCTTTTCTTTTCTTTTTTTTATATGGACGTGAGCTTTGGAGGAGAAGAGGTGTACGGCCTTGAGTATGTGAGTGTGGAGGACGGCTTGTAGGTGCTTGGGTAGGTGGGTTTTGGATTCGGCCTTGGTGTGTAGGAGGGGCACGGCCTTGGGTGTGCTCGGTTTTTGGGGTGTGGCCGAGGGTGGGTGGGTGTAGGAGGTTGGAAGGTGGATGTTTGGCTCGGGTTTGGGTCTTTTGGGCTCGGCCTAGGTGGAGGGAGGAGGTAAGGTGATGGCGTGGTGATGTGGAGGTGATAGTTTGAAGGTAGAAGAGAAATGGAGGAAGTAGAGAAGGATTTTGGAAATTTTGTGAAGTGGAAATGGAGGGGTTTGAGGTTGTATTTATAAGTGGAGATTTTGGTGGTAAATGACATTAATAACCTTGTTTACTTTTGCATTTGATTAGCCTTTGATTTGAGTTGTATTAAATGTATGGAATGATGGTAATGGAAGAGTGTGTTAAGAAGTGAAGATGTGTCACTTTCTGTGCAGTTAATGCCCCGCTATTACCCCGCTATAACCCCGCTATTTCTCATAATGGGTTTCTGCCGCTACGATTTTTCCATATAGCCCCACAATATATCCTTTCCGCTTTAATCCCCGCTATTTCCGCTATATCCCGTTATTTCCGCTATATTTCGCTATTCCCGCTATATCTTCTAAAATAAAATGAATTGAAAAATTCAATTTATACATTATAAAAATTATGAAACTAATTTATTTGATTTAATTTTTAATATATTTTCAGAAATGAAAATTCTCTAATATTCTATTAAATTCAATTATGTTATATAACAGTTTTACGTTTATTTAAAGTATATTCGCACATGTTTTTTTTTTAAAAATTATTTATGTATTAGTTACAATTCAATTGAATGATAATTTTTCATTTAATTACCATTTATATATTCATAAAAACATTAAGTATGAGTTTTATATGGTATTTTAAAGCCATCCGCTATATCCTGCCATATCCTCGCTGTATCCCCGCTATGACTTTTTGCACCTCCACCGCTTTGAATCTACCGAGCGCTTTAACTGCACAGGTCACTTTCTTATGGTTTGTAGTTTTAAATCATATACTTTTGCTCCTTTTCTATGTATAAGTATAACATCTCATTAATGAGATGAGAAGTAAGGTAATGATGTTGTTTTATAAAAGCTTTAATTATTTTTAAATTTGTCAAATTATACTTTTACATCTTTTTTTTTATTTATGTAAACATTTTCAAAAGTAAACTCTTTTTGTCTTTAGTGCTAAATGTAGAATGTTTAAATAGTTTGTAAACTTGTATTTATGTGTTAGAAAATGTATCAAGTTGCAACAGCTTGTCGACAACTTGTTTCGGTTGAAAACCGTGTTTTTATCGACAAATTTTACAGTCAAAATTTGACGTTTTTGTTAAGCTATATATTGATGTAAACCAAATTTTAAAATGAATTTTTTTCCTTCTTTAAATAAATTAAAACATGTCTATTCATATTTTAAAATCGTATTTGAATAATATCAAAATCTTTAATTTTATAGTGTATGTAAAACTGACAAAATACGACAAATTTTGGTTATTTTTGTAAAACGATTATTAACATATTTTTATTATCTTTTTTAGATGTTTTAAATGAAATTTAACTTATCAAATAAATATTTAAACCCATTTATTTAAGATTTAAATTCCTTTTAAATTTAAAATGAACGAAATCTCTCATTTTTGAAGTAGCGAAATTACGGGTCGTTACATTCTCCCTACTTAAAAGCATTTCGTCCTCGAAATGAAATCAAAGATACAGAACTATAAAGGTCAACAATATGTGTCAAAGGAAATACTACTACTAAATACTGATCATGAAATACAATCATTGATCCTAGTCCCAACTTGAGTGCATACTACACACTTGAAGTAAATACATAGTCATAAGTCAACTATCTACATTAGTTAACCAGAATATCATACTAAAGGACTAAACCTCAAATCTTAGCGTGTACTATTTAAGATAATTATCCAACTACTATGTAGATAGACCCAAAACATCATACTATATGTGATAATTGATTCAATCTATTATTCGAATCCACAACTTTACCTCCGAACTAGTATCGATCCTCCGATTTTCTAGTGCGTACTTTGATCAGACTTCCTGATCACAAACCTTTGCTTTCCTTGCATAGCTCTCAACTATGATAGAAAACTCGTGTACATAGTCATACACTCTCATCAATGCTCGCCATCAAGAATCGAGTGATAAATCCTTTTTCGGATTGGTGTAAACACCTTAAAGTTCTGTACTCAAATCTTAAATCAAAATTTATGTACCAAAATGATCTACGTTTAACTTATGTACTTATTCACGTTTAATTTTTTTACCTAATACATTTTTCAAAATTTCAATTAATCCAAGTTTATTTCACAACCATTTACTTTCTTCTAAATACATTATTACTTAAGCATACAAATATGACTTAAACTTGCATAATATACCTTTACTTCCTAAGAGTATATATACATATCCCCAAACTTCAAACTGTTATTACTTCAATTAAGGGTTTAACTATTATGGAATTCTACTATTATCTCAAATAATAAGTTAAAAGACTTAATCCTTATTTTTATTTATCTAAGGTCTTAATTTAGATGACATTATTTATCTTATCCATATATTAATAAGACAACTTTACTAAGTGTACATCTTTTTCTTACTAATTCTATGATTAACTACTTAACTTATTTACCTATCCATTTTTAATCAAATTTCTTGACCTTAAATCCATTAAATACCTTATGGTCAAGCTGTGAAACTAAGTTCACATTGTATTTATTATTTAAATATTTTCATCCAACAATTAACCTACTAACCATATTATTCAAAACTATCCACTTCTAATCTTACTTTATCATGAATTACAAATGTTACCCAAAATGTATCATTAATTCAAAGTTTTATATTAGGATGATATTCCTTATCACTTATTCCTAAATTTCACTTTGATTTTTAACCTAATCAAAGCATCTAAATTTCAAATTACCTTATCTCCTTTAATATTTAACATATAAACCCAAGGTAAAATTATTTCATTTACCAACTTTTTTTATAAAACAAAATCACTTTTATAAAATTAACAAATACGCGCTCATATATATAATACTCTCATAACTCATTATAGAATGTTACTAACCCTATCTTTAATGAGTTACTCATCCTAGGATATTACTAATCCTATCTCTGATGAGACTTTACCCATAACAAAGCCAAGGTTCTCGCTTAACCTTCAGCTCTGATACCAAATGTCAAGGCCCGTTTTTGCGTACCCTTTGAATCGATAATAAACCATACATGTCCAACTCAAATTGCACGAAAATACGGAACATGAAGGATAATAAAGAAAAATAGACAGAACAGAATCTCACACGAATGAAATAACATATAATATTGAACAAATATCTTTACAGCGGAAAACTTTTAAATACATATATCAGAGTCTAACCTAAATTCAGCTTGGACTGTTATAAATATCTGTCCTTACAATTGCCGACAAACATCAACTAAAACAAACTAAGTACAACAGATAATATAATATGTCCATACGTAGATGAATATCTCTAGCTCTCCTTTGGAAACTCCAATCGTCTTTGACAAAACCTGAAACTACTCGGATCTGACCCGAGTATTGAAAATACCCGGACCAGGCTTGATAAACCAACGTGAGAAAAACTCAATAATAGATGACAGTGTCATATATCAGCCTTTGAATAAAATCCTTTGAAAAGAAATGGTATCTCATAAGACCACGCCCACACATAAACACGGACGAATTTTTACCTTATGATAACTAAAGCACTTTTATATCAAAACATTTGATATTATTTCTAATGACATCTCTTTGAAAACATTTGCAAATAAACTTATTAATCTTAGCCGAAATTGTTACATTGATTAAATTACAGCATAATAGGTTTACAATCAAGTCCGTAGGTTCTTATTGGAGAATGGATTTTCATACAAATGACTAGGTGAATGATCTACCTTCCGAATGGGTACACCTCTAGATGGATGTCCCGAGGCACAGAACATCTGCCCTCTACCAACACAAGACCGACCTACCTCTTTAACTATGTAGTACCGAATATGTTATCCTCCGGTCATTACCGGCCTTTAACCGAGCGCTCGTTTCCATACACCACATTAATTTACATCCCGAACGTCATAGCGAAAAGAAATATATCTAGAAGGGGATGATCATACCCTGCTTGGGAATGACCTACTTAGCCTTGCCGCATCTAATCCCGTTTCGGTCATTTCCGGTTTGATGAGGCTTGAGGCAACGATTACCTTTTCACATAGCACATATCACATCTCTGAATGCCACATTGCCATTTCCGTTGACTACTAATTGCCTTCCACAAAAATACAACCCTTGAGCTCGTACGTTTGAAGGAAGGGTGTTAAGCTAAGAGAAGTTGCCTTCTCCGCCACCAAACAGATGTACGTTTGTAAAAACCAATGTTCGTAATCATTAGAAATGCAATGTCAGACAAACGTCCATACAAATTGTCCAGGAACAGGACAAACCTAAGGCACTCTCATACTACCACTAGTAGCGAGTAGTCCTTGCAATCCGAAAAATCTCCACCACGAGGAGACCACTGCTATATATATAACTCTATAATGGGGGCCAACCAGAGCATGTTCAACAAGCAGTCTCCACGCTATGAAGATCCACGGTCTTCAATAATCATCATCTTCAATATGTCTTCACATTCGAACGTATACATTGGTTCGAAGTGGTTTTCGGATAGGAATCACCCAAATCCGACCCCGGTTCCTTCGAAATCCAATTATCGATAAAAAGTGAATATGAGTATACAGGATTTATTAAGTCTCTTTTCACTTTAATTCTTCTCGGATGATTTTGAAATCTCTTTCTTTTAACTTAGGATAATTCTAAGTAATTCATTCTTTTGCTTTGGATAATATTTTCAATTTTCCTTACTTAACTCTTGATCCAAATTCCTTAACTTTTAGGCTGGTCAAAAACAATGTTATTTAAGACATTGTTTACGATAAACCCTAAAATAAATCTTAGAAAACATTTTGAGTAAAAAGGATCATAGAAAGCATTCTAATTTTACCCAACATCAATTTCCGTATTCAACAAGTGCTATGGGCGGAATAACAGTGAAATAACCTTTTAAATTCCACGAATAGGACGAGTTCCCTCTTCAGATTTCAATACCAAGTATAAGAAGATTATCTCTATGCAATCCAAGTCGTAGTTTGTTCATTTTGGAGATTGCTTAAATTTGATAATACCAATCTTCTTTTATTTTGGAAAACTTAATACAATCTTTTTATCGTAGAGCATCCGGGCTTTCCTTTCGATCTGTTCCACCCCTCGCATAAGAAAAGAAAACATAGGCCAGGTAAGTTCAGGGCACTGGTTGCTCCATCCCTAACCTTAGTTAAACACCTTGTTTTATCTTTCTAGATCTCACAGACGGGACAAATGTACTAGTCGTTTCCGCATACTCAGTTATCAACTTTATTTTGGAATTGATCATAAAGATCCCCAATTATCTTTTAGAACGCTTAACTTTCCTTTTAAAAACATTCACAATTGATTCTGGGAAAAATCGTTACATTTAAACTTATTTTCAAAAAGTTATACCATTCGCAGCATAAAAGTGCCGCGAAAAGTGTTATATAAGCTTATTTGTTTAAATCAACTTTTAAACATTCGATAATTCATATTTTCCAATCCAAATCTCTTTTAAACCATTTAAATAGATTTATCAAATTTATTTCATATTTTTCTAATTTTAAAAACGTTCATTTAAACAGATTTCCTATTATGGTCACTTAACTGCACTAGCGCGATTTTTCTAGAAAATTGATTTGGACTTAATTCAAAATCTACTCAACAAAATTTTGATTTTATTTCTTTGTTTTGAAGATATGGATATAATAGTCCGGAATTTTCTTATCTCGAAGAATTCCGAGCTATATTCCACTCTATACACTCATTTGAACTTTTCGGTGCGAAATCGCGAACTACCATTGCACGACGCACCTTGTTTTAACTTATTTTTCAATATTTGAAATAATTTATTCAAATTGAATTCTATCACTTATAAAATCATTATAAATCAATATTTTCACTTTTTAAATTATTTAAAATATATTTTCACTATTACCATATTATAATATTATTATATTCACATTATTTTAATATTAAATTTTTAAATCCCAATTTCAATTCTAACTTCAAATTAAAAAAATTTAAAACTTAGATTTCAAATCTAATTTCAATTTAAACTTCAATTCAATCTCAAACTAAACTTCAATTTTCAAAATTAATCTCAATTTCAATTTCACTAGTCATCTCAATTTCAATTTCAATTTAACTATCTTTTTTAAATCTGATTCAGTTCAAGTTTTAAATTCTCTTTTATTTTACTTTAATTTCACTTCTAATTGAAAAGAGACTTATTTTTCCAAAATATCTCATATCACTAAAATATGGTCTTATTAACAAAGGATCACTTAATCAAAATGAACATAACCAATATCCATATTCATCACTAACATAACATCCATTCAACAAATCACATAACATATGGTTTCAAATCCAACATTCACTATTAATACCATAACGAGATATATTATCACAATTCAATTATCTAACCAACTATCAAATCATCCATATTAACAATCAAATAAACATTCATATGTCATAAGGATATAAATATGATTGTTTTAACATAACCAAAATATAAATTCAAAAGCGATGAGAATTTCTCACCTTCATATCCACTCCGTCAATCTTTTTCGTAGGCTACGTGCTTTTCGAACAAATGCGCTTTTCCCAAACGTCTTGAATTCTCGCCTTAACTTATTTTTTTCCGAACCGCTTTTGTTTTTCTTTCCTTTTCTGTTCTTTTTTTCTTCTTTTTTTTTCTTTTTTTTATATGGACGTGAGCTTTGGAGGAGAAGAGGTGTATGACCTTGAGTATGTGAGTGTGGAGGACGGCTTGTAGGTGCTTGGGTAGGTGGGTTTTGGGTTCGGCCTTGGTGTGTAGGAGGGGCACGGCCTTGGGTGTGCTCGGTTTTTGGGGTGTGGCCGAGGGTAGGTGGGTGTAGGAGGTTGGAAGGTGGATGTTTGGCTCGGGTTTGGGTCTTTTGGGCTCAGCCTAGGTGGAGGGAGGAGGTAAGGTGATGGCGTGGTGATGTGGAGGTGATAGTTTGAAGGTAGAAGAGAAATGGAGGAAGTAGAGAAGGATTTTGGAAATTTTGTGAAGTGGAAATGGAGGGGTTTGAGGTTGTATTTATAAGTGGAGATTTTGGTGGTAAATGACATTAATAACCTTGTTTACTTTTGCATTTGATTAGCCTTTGATTTGAGTTGTATTAAATGTATGGAATGATGGTAATGGAAGAGTGTGTTAAGAAGTGAAGATGTGTCACTTTCTTATGGTTTGTAGTTGTTAAATCATATACTTTTGCTCCTTTTCTATGTATAATTATAACATCTCATTAATGAGATGAGAAGTAAGGTAATGATGTTGTTTTATAAAAGCTTTAATTATTTTTAAATTTGTCAAATCATACTTTTACATCTTTTTTTTATTTATGTAAACATTTTCAAAAGTAAACTCTTTTTGTCTTTAGTGCTAAATGTAGAATGTTTAAATAGTTTGTAAACTTGTATTTATGTGTTAGAAAATGTATCAAGTTACAACAGCTTGTCGACAACTTGTTTCGGTTGAAAACCGTGTTTTTGTCGACAAATTTTACAGTCAAAATTTGACGTTTTTGTTAAGCTATATATTGATGTAAACCAAATTTTAAAATGAATTTTTTCCTTCTTTAAATAAATTAAAACATGTCTATTCATATTTTAAAATCGTATTTGAATAATATCAAAATCTTTAATTTTATAGTGTATGTAAAACTGACAAAATACGACAAATTTTGGTTATTTTTGTAAAACGATTATTAACATATTTTTATTATCTTTTTTAGATGTTTTAAATGAAATATAACTTATCAAATAAATATTTAAACCCATTTATTTAAGATTTAAATTCCTTTTAAATTTAAAATGAACGAAATCTCTCATTTTCGAAGTAGCGAAATTACGGGTCGTTACATATTGTTTGTACTAATCGACAATATTACTCTGTAATTGAAGGAACTGGACCAACCCGCAGCGGAAGAAATGAGTCGATTTCAAAAAAATTTCCATTTTGGATCTTTAATGGGCCTATGAAGTCTAAATATACTTAGAACTTTTCTAAGTTTCTTTTAAATAAAATCAATATTTTATTTAATTTTATAAATAAAGTTTTACTTTAATTTAAAGCGTGTGTAAATTAGGGTATATCAACTGTACACTTATGTAAATATTTGTGTGTAACAGTAACTTATTAAATTTATTTAGAGAAGGAAACTTTTCATTTCCTATCTCTTAAATTATTCAATTAATGACGGGCATAAATTTATTTAGAGAAGGAAACTTTTTCCTTCAGCTTAACTTATTCAATTAATGATGGACATAAATTTATATAAAGAAAGAAACCTTTCATTTCTCTCTCTAATTAAATTGATTGATCATATGAATGTCATTAATTAGCAACATGTATATGGCATGAATATAAGTATAAACAAATATGTTATACTGTAAATTCCGGAAATGCAATATATGATAGGTGCCATCAATTAATGGCAAGGTGTAGACATATAAACAACATTAAATGGATAGCTAATCGCATAAAGGAAAAAAGGAAAATAAATAAAGGGAAACAATGATGATCGAATCAATTTCCCATTTCGTAAACTTAATTAATGCAGCATATAAATGACAAATTATAGGCATCATAATGTAAGGATATAAACAATGGAAATAAATGCATGTATATATTATTGCCTCAATTAAATTGTTTGCTCCTTTCGGAAAGAAATCTAATCATACTTTGACAATATGAAATACATGTAATGAACTTTATATATGCAAACATACATAAAAAATTAATTATGTGTATATAAGATTAAATCAAGTCTTTCTACTAAATAAAAAATAGAGATTTATAGAAATCAATTTAGAAGTAGGTTTATTGTCAAAACAACAATTGTATGTATGTAATATTCAATAAAATATCTCTAATTAATACAAATTAGAGACTATAGTAATGAAATTAAAATTTAGATTTATTGCCAAAACATCTTCCTTTTTTTAAATTTTCAAAACAATATAAACACAAGATATATACATGTAAACTTTCAAATCTAAAATTACATTTTGTTTTATATGAATTAAATCATGAATCTTCAATAAAACACTGTAATATTCGTAAACGAATTTTAGCTTAATTTGTTAAAGTAAAATCCAATCAAAACAATATGAACATACAAAATTTTAAATCTATAGGATTATACTTTGATATTGCATGTTTATTGTATAGATCTATAATAAAAAATTATATTCAAACATATACAAATTTTAATTTTAATTTAATAAAATAAGAACCTGATTGATAAATTGAGCATACAAAATTTCTGATCTAAAAATTAGACTTTAAATTGAATGTATAGAACATAGTTCCAAAACAAAACATTATATTTAAACATATACAAATATTAGTTTTGAAGATCTACAGTATTCTCAAGTATTCATAGTCACTCGATGGAACACCATGCCATGATTTGACTATAATCAAAGCGGAGCATTCATATTGAAGATCCACGGTATTCTCAAGTCGAGAGAACTATGTAAATCAGTCACATCGATATTTTCTACTTGACCTTAGTTATATTAACTAACAAAAAACTATCGAATGAGTCATTCCATGGTTATCCAATAACTATCAGCACGTAACCTCTAGGTGTCCCCAGCAGTCATGAGTAATACACTGCCCAATATTTGGAAAGCGTTACATACTCTAGTATCAACGGATACACCGATATCCAATCTCGATGAACCTTGACTAGAAACATTTAAAATGGTATATTTCTTTTATTATGATAAATTACTCACGGTTACAACACTTTGTAACTACTATCACAAAATATATCATTTATGGATTTTCTGTTCAATGTACTAATAATTAAACTAATTAATCAATATAACCACATTATATCAAATATATAATAGGAAGAAACCCCTTTATTGTAAACAAGATTGTTCAACAAGTTAGATATATGTAACAAATTACATAAATTCCTCTAGGGCATATCCCTAACTCTATTAATATCCCACTTGCACTTGAGGTCAATTATAGAATCTTATTCCAACTTCTCAAATCATTTTCTCAAAACCAATTGGGTCAGTCCCTTTGTGAATGGGTATGCTATTATGTTTCAATTATCTACTTTGTCAATCAACTCTCTCCGACGGTGATAAACTGCTTTATCACGTGGAACAATTTGGAGTATGTCTCTCGACCTCTAATGATCTCTAAGTTCTATTACGAACCATATCGCGACATTGTTATCATATAACAATGTTATGAGATTCTCAGCATTTGGAATCGGCTCAGTTATAAATTTGTGCACTTATAATTTTATATACATTATTTATATTGCGGCAATATTCAAGGCGATGTACGTAGCCTATTTTTTCATTAAATAAGCCACGGTCTTTTATTTGGAACATTTCCATCTTAAAAATTCTTAACTTGAATTTATTATTGACATGCTATACTCAATATCACTTATGAAGTTTGAGTCTGAACCCTCCCTAATAAGGAGTTTTTGTTTATGTAAACAATTCTATAGTATTTCATAAATACATGAGAACACTTCAAACAACCATTCAGTGATATCAATTTGGATTTGATATTTGCTTCATGTATCAAATACATAAGCAAATCATGATATCGTAGACATCACAACATATATGATAATTCCTTTTGCCAATGCAAAGGAATAGTCTTACATGTTCCGTATTAAGCATTTTAATAAGGTGGTCTTGAATATCATTTGGGACATTCCCGACATCTTTTATACTTACTATAAAAGTCATCATTTATTAATCCAATGTTGAGTATTAAAACGACTATGGCTGATTTTAACACAAGTACATCGTTAAAATCAACAATGTGTTGTTACTTATAGTGTAGAAATATTAATGTACCTTTTAACGTTCTTTCTTATGAACACATGTTTCCTCTGCATTTTGATTAAAAATCAAACTATTTGATATTTCTATCAAAATACTTATTCAATCTTGATGCTTATAAAATGATACTTTTGTATCATTTCTTGGACCGTATCCAAAGACTCATAAACTCAATGTCGCTCCCACTGACTTTGAGACATTTTTGGTTAATATGTGTAAACAGCTTTGTGACGCCCCACCTCTATGCTCACAATAACAAAGGTTATTATAAGTTAATAACGTCTGCTATTGCGAAGAATAAGGCTTGTTAGAAGCGACCATCCGTAAGTTATGCCTTAGACGAGTATTGATTACATCGATAGGAGTTGTGTAATTACTCCCAAGGATATACATTCAATCCAAATCTAAAACGAAACTACGGTGGCTTACGAAAAATTCAGAACAACTCATAATAGCAACAACTCAGATAAGTATAATCACATCAGAATAGAAATATCATATTTAGTGGAAGGTAAGTCTGGATACATGCTACAACACTCGATAGTTCACATGAACCAAATGTACATATACATAGCCATCAATACATACATGAGATGAGAGTCAATACACCAAAAGTAAACACCTCGAAGCCTAAACAAAAGATGAGGTGAAATCCCAAAAGCTGAAGCAGCAACTGAATCAGAGATAGCGATTATCCTGAAATAACTCGGTCTGACCCGAGTATTATTTAAAAGAAAATAATAAACGGATCAGTCTAATTCAAACTCAGAAATAAGTGCATGATAAACAACGCTTAAGCAAATTAATCATAATCTCGAATGAGACTATTCAACATAAATAATCACCATAGTTCAAATGAAGAAATTTCATTAAACTCCATCAAAATCAACTTCCAAATTCAAAATTGAATTCAAAACAGCAATTCACAAAAATCTAGAAATCAAAATAAGATAACTAGAAAATCAGCATAAAAGTGGATCGATCCCAGCATATAGCGAGTCTAAGCTACGCCGCACGTGCATCTCATATGGCCGAAGCCTACCAAGTACTGCCAACATAATATTTTGGCGTCCAACGAATGACCTGAAGGTCCAACATATGACCCGAAGGCCTAGTACTGGTAATTGACCCGAATGTCCATCATAGTGGCTCGAAAGCCCAACAAAATCATCAAAATCTTCAAACAGCAATTCCACAGCAAATATTTCAATTAACGAGTCCGAAATTAACCGAATTAGTAAAAGCGTGGTTCCATACTCCGCACTTTTGCTAAATCGTTTAAATCTCATCATCATTTCCTTGAAAGTGCAAAAGTGTGTATTTTATTTAAATAAAATTTACGTTCTCAAATGGACAAGTCCGAGATTAATCGAATCGTAAAAGTAAGGGTTCATAGTCCTTAATTTTGCTGAAACGTTTAAATTGATTCCTCATTCTTTTGAAAGCGTAAACTATAAATTTTTTGGAAACAATTATATTTTAAAACGATTTAAAACGCGTGATTAAAATAGCAACATCTATAGCAATTTCGACAAAGAAATTGCGCTTTACGAAACACCGTAAAAACGGATATCAAATCAGCATTGCGGGTTTTCTTGATTGTAAGATAGCCGCTTCTGTAACGACCCAGAATTTCTGACATTTGAAATTCGAATATTTAATTGATTTTTAAATATTAATAAGTAGAATTAATAAGTTGAATAATTTATTTTTCGAATAACTGGATTTAATTGGATAATTAAATTGATAATTTAATGTTTGAAATTCCAGAAATAATTGAAATCTGGATTAAATGTGAATGAAAATGATTTATTAAGTTATAATAAATCATATTGAAGTTATAGTGATGTTATAGAACTTTTAAAATTGAATTTTAAGTTAATCTATGAAAATTGAATATTTTCATATTTAATCGATTAGAGAAATTAGCCATTTTTCAAACAGTCTCAGAATTGGACGAAACTAGTTCCATTGGATCCGTAATGTGATATTATTATCGGATTTCAATTTTCGTAGCAATCGGAGTTTTCGTTTGACCGTAGCAGATCGAAACGCATCGAAATTGTTTTAATATTAATTTGGCGAGTTAAAATAGTCATTTTTCAAACAGTCTCGGATTTCGACGAAACCAGTTTCATCGGATCCGTAATGATAAATTATTGTATGGTTTCAAATTTCGTGTCAATTGGATTTACCGTTTGTCCGGGGCAAGCCAAAACGCATCGAAATCGGTTTAAATCGGTTTAATTTAAAATCGATCGTTTAATTCCGTAACTCGCACATATGACCGAATTAGCTCCCGAAACATGTTCCATTGTGTCTGGAATATGGGGTAAACCTTAGAAACGCCAGCCGGCACGCTCGATTTGGAGTTCGAAAATTTTCGGATGAATAGTGTTTTCGTTGTTTTTCTATAAAAGCCCCTCCATCAATTCATTTTTTCACAAATCCCCAACCAGGCTAGGGTTAGCCGCCACCTATCTCACCAATGGCCAGAAATCACTCTCCTTCTTCCCTTAATCTCTTCCAATCCGTGAATAATTAGACGAAACGTTCAACTACAAAGTTGTAGAGGACTATGAGAGCTTCGATTCTATACGGTGATGATCGAATTTGGGGCGTTGTGGTGGTCGCTAGGGGGGCGTGTTTGGCTGCAGCTCGAGCACAGTTTCCAAGGCCATAGGGGGGGCCGAGCTTCACTATCTTCCAATCGAAGGTGGCTCTGGTGATGGTCTTCAGCGTGGTGGTGGAGTGATGGAGTTTCGAGCGATGAGGAGGGAGTATAATTAAACCCTAAAGGGCGGCTATGGGTTAGGTTATACGTGAATAACCTGGAGCAAAACAAGATGGGAGGGAAGAAGAAAGGTGCGGTCCAGATCTGGTTGCTCAGGAATCAAGGGCTGAGATCAAATCTAGGTTTAGAAATTGTAAATTTATATATATTTTAATACGTTCAAACTTTAAACTATCATAACTTCTTCATACGAGGTCCGTTTCGGACGAAATATTTTGCGTTGGAATCGTATTGATGAGCACTACACAATGAAGCTAGTTTGGAGTCAATTGGAGTCAGTGAAAATTTCGGGTAAAATTAAACGCGTGTTTAATTTTATTCGAAATAAACGCTGAAACTGAACTGAAATCAAGGTGAGAACTTCTCACTCAATCGAATTGTTTCGATGTAAATTTTAAATAGTTAGATTTAAAATTGTTGATTGTATGCCTGGATGATAAATTATTATCTATTGTTGATTGAAATAGACATTATACGCCGTTATTAAGCGGAGGTTATTTATTAAAAACATATACCGCGATAATTTCACATTGAAGTGGAATTGGTATTATTTATGTATATAGCAATATATATTGGAATATGTATATATTGGAGTTGATTTCCCGCATTGTATAGCGGATGAGACCCTATTGCGCCGCATAATAGCAGATAATATTTTATAAATCCCATATACCGCGATATTCCGTACTGGAACGGAATTGGTATTGTGCTAACATCTATGGATGCAGGGAAGCAGGTTGGAGGGATCCAACTGGATTCCTCACCAATATTTATTTGATTACAGATATTGTGATATTTGTTGATTATCATATGATGATATATGATGTTTGATTGTTGTGATGGATTGTTTGGTGCTGTTGCATCATCGGATCCATTTTTGAAGTTCAAAAATAACGATTTTGATTTTAAAGGGATTTTTAAAGTGATTTTTGAGATTATATGTTTTATAAAATTTTTTTTGAATTGATTCATCTTAAATAAATAAATGTTATAATTTTCGTGTTATGAAAATTATGAGATTTGTGAAATATAACCAAAGTGTGATTTTTGAAATAAATAGTGATTAATTTATAAAATAGTTTAAATTGGGATTTTTGAATTATTATGAACGATTTATATAAAAGATGTACAAAATTGATATTTTATAAATTAAGAATATTGGAATTATAAAACGAGTTTGTATAAGTGTTAAAATGGAAAAAAATGGATTTCATAAGTGAACGAAATTCATAGACTTATGATTTGTGAAGTTATAAAATGAATAGATGTTGTAAATAACTGGATTATAAGTTCTTAACTTATAATATAGACTTCCGGTATATAATTGAGTTATATAAATTGAATTGGATAATAAAGGAGATAAATTCGTGATTTTGGACAGCGAATTATCCTTTAAGTTAAATGTTGTAATAATAAGAGTTTGGTTGGGAATTTTATCCACGATCTTGGACTGTGGATAATTTTTTGAAATAAAATGTGTAGAAATGTTGAATTTGGATAACGAAGTATATTCACGATTTTGGACAGTGAATATATTATTAAATAAAATGGATATGTTTTGGAGAAGTGATATTACGAAATGAAGTAATTATTTTAAAAGATGTTTTAAAATGTATTAACTATCGAAACCATAGATTTCAACATTCATTGTTGGAATAGACGTTTTCGAGAAATAAAGAAATGATGGACTATAACACTGTTGTTATAGTAAATGGTTTCCGAAAGGAAATTTTTTGTGTAGTATTGGGATTTATATATCTATTTAAATTTCGAATCCCTATACTAGTGATTTTGAGTTGTCGTAACGATGTTTTACGTAACATTCGTTTTGACTCAAATAAAATTTGTGAAAGAGAATGATTTCCTTAAAGAATGAAATATATACTTAATTTTGATTTAAGTATATCGAATATTTTCCAAGTGTTGAAAATAAATGATTTGTAAATTACTTATTATTAAATAAGTATGGAAATGATTTTCCAATACGAAATGAAAGGTTTGAAATTTTATCTTTTAAAGATAAATTGAAAAGTGAATATTTGAAATTTGTTTCAAATGGTTAAGTGTGGAAAATTATATATCTTGTAAAGATACTTTTGGAAATTTAATAATTTGGAAAATTATTTAGAATCTGATGATGTTGCGCATCTTTATTGATGACTATCAAATAATTACCTTGAATGGGTATTTGTTGTGAATTGGATGAATTTGAATGCCACACTTATTTTTGAATAAGCGCTCACTATTCGGGTTAGCCGGGAAAGGACCTTTGGGTCGTATAACCCATTCCGAATATGTGATACGTCGTAATGGATTGCATTTGATGACCGGCGTTGAAGACCGGATATTTTTGAAAATGGAAGGATTACCGTCGAGTTACTCTACATCGGCTGATCTCCGATATAGAGGTTTTATCACCCTAAGTGACGGGAAGTCCGGACGTGATTAGAAAATTATCCGGATTTGCAAGGGCTTCGTGAGAAGTGCCTTCGGTTCTGTTCGATCCTGGAACAGACTTGTATGGTTGTGTGTCTGACATTAAAAATTGAGATATAAAGCTGGTTTCTTTCAAATACATATCTGTTGGTGGCGGAGAATTTATTCTCTTAGCTTAACACCCTTCTTTGAGACGTACGAGCTCAGAGGTTATGTAGTTGAAGGTTATTAGTGATATACTCCCAATTTGGTAATGTGGCATGCTGAGTGTTGCTGTGAAATGATCATTGTTTGATCATTTGTGATATGATCATTTGTTTGATCATTTATCTTTGTGATCATTACTCTGATCATTTGTTGACCCAAAGCATGGCTTTGTGACAAAGCGTAGCTTTGTGGACGAGACTTCGTCGGACCTCACACCCCGGAAATGGTCAAAACAGGAAGGATGCTGCAAGGTTATTAGGGGATTGCGCCCCCTTAGTGTATGTCATTCCTTCTGGATAGAGGTGGTATCATGTTATGGAGCCCAGATACTTAACCTATGTTGTTGCTGCATTATTATTCTTATGTGGTTGTTGGAAATCGAGGATCCTCGGATATAGATCGGTTACGATCGGGGGATGATATATTCGTGTCAGTAGTTACTCAGTTAGGGGTAACCCGGCCTTGTGTTGGCAGAGATCCGGTAGGTTCTCGGGTCGTCTTTCCAGAGGCGTACCTATGTGGCAATGGGAAGTTCCTTGGCCTGACCATTTGTTGGAAATCCAAACTCCAATACGAACTTTGTACGATATTAGTTGTAGAACCTATCATTCACTTATGGTGGCGCCCCACTGTTTGGATGGTAGCTATAGTAGGCATAAGTGCGAAATGTCTATGCTGGCTAAGATTTATTTTATACTTTCGAAATGATTTTTTCTACACTATGCACTAATAATAATATCAAAAAGGATTTGATTTTGCGTAGTAAGCATCTTTGACTATCATAAGAAGAAATCTCCTCCAATTCTGCATTTGCATTGTGTGTGTGGCGGGAGGTCTTATGTTAGTTTCATTTTCCAAAAGCATTGCGAAATTGACTTTAAAATCTTCCTGTTGTTTGTTTTAAAGATAATCTGTTTTAAGTTCTCACACCAGTCACCATGACTGACCTGGAGTTTATTGTTCCCTTCCTAAACTCTGGGCGCCCACCAATTTCCACATGGGCAGTCTAGAGTCAGGTTATCAGGTCATTCTGGATTCGGATGCTGTGGAGCTTAGTGGCGAGCTGGATGGCGAGACGTACCACTTGTATATGATATTATTTATTCCGCTGTGTATTCT
Organism: Allium fistulosum; assembly: GCA_030737815.1. NCBI lineage: Eukaryota > Viridiplantae > Streptophyta > Magnoliopsida > Asparagales > Amaryllidaceae > Allium > Allium fistulosum. The sequence goes on along the minus strand of CM060908.1, from coordinate 597,348,780 downwards.
GTATGAGGACAAGTTTATATAACTGTCCAGTGTTGTATTGTTGTTGTAAACTCTGATGATGATGTAATGTATAAAATGATATAGTTCTTTGATTTAAAGATTATTCATTTATCTATTATATGTTGTTCCGTTGCGAATGTGAGATTCTGATATTGTTTCTGTTTTTGATGTTGTTCTGTTGTTCTTCTTTCTTTTTCTTCTATCTTTTCTTCTACCTCTTCTTTCTAAAACCCTAAGAATTCGGTTTTCCGGCATTCGATGGCTCGACATTTGATACAGTGGACGTATTAATGTCGATATTCGGAAGTCGAAGAATCGGGTCCTTACAACGTGGTATCAGAGCGTATGGTTAAGCGACAACCCTGCTCTGTTGGGTGTTACTCATTAGAGATAGAGTCAGTAGTACTCTAGAATGAGTTTGAGTGTAATAATAGATAGAGCGCGTATTTGTTAGTGAATATAAAATTGTTTTATATTGTGATGATTGATTTGTTGAGTGGTATATGGATTCTAGTCGGTATTGTCCGTACAACTTTATCGATAGGGATCTCTAAACACTTGTATAGAACAATTCGGCACGATATTGTTTAAATTGAGTAAATGAAATAATTTTACCTCGATTATATTTTATATATAAATGAAATAATTTTTCAGAATTATTAAAGTATATAAATTGATTGTTTGGTTGTTGAAAAATAAGAATATATATAAGCAAATGAATTATAATGTACGAAGTTATAATTAAAATGATTTACAATGGTAAAAATAATCTTATATATAAGAAAAGATTTGTAATGAGATTTATAAATCAAGGAAGATTTTTGAAAGAATTTAAAGCACTGAATTCACTATTGTTGCTGGGAAATAGTACGGTGATGACTGCAGCATCATCAGTATCATTTTCGAGTTTCTGTGTGATGGTTTTGCTACCATAATAAATCGGAAAAAAATTGAAGTTTTGTTGTGATAAACAGATTTGATTTAAAATCCAAGTTGTAATTGATGAATATAAGTGAAATGAGTTTTGAACTTATAATATGAAATAAAATTAACTTTGGTAAAATTTGAATAGAATTTATTTAGAATGGGAATCTAAATTTAATTTATAAGTGGAAACTTAAGTTAAGTGAAACAAATGCTGTTTGAAATTGGAATATAACTTAAGTGATGTTGAATAAAGTTGATTTTGGGTATCGAAGTAAATTAATAAAGTGAATTTATTAAATGAATGTGAACTTGAGTTATATAAATGAAATTCAATTTTATTTGTAAAATGAATTAGTAATTGAATTAATGAATAATTGAATGTAAATCAATTGAATGTAAGTATTAATTCATTAAAATTAAATGAAATTGAAAGTTGAATAATTGAATGTAAGTCAATTTAATATCAACCAATTGAATTGAAAGTGTTGAACCAAATTGAATGTAAAATTAATAATTTGGTTGTATTGAATGTACATTGGTTGTTATATGGATGTTGGTTGATTGTATATAAATTCATTAAATGTTAATGAAGTTGAATTGATAAAATTTGAAGCTAAAGTAATTGAATCCAAATTGAAAGTAAATGAATATGAACTGAATTTGATTTAATTTGGAAGTGAACTAATGTGAATGTAAATTAGTGAATGTAACTAATTGAATTGAAAATGAATGTTGATAAAATCCAATATAAATGAATCAAATATCATTTAAAATTGAAAACCAATCCATTGAATATTAATGAGAAGTGAATTTATTGGATGATGGTTGCATTTGTTGTTTGTTGCATTTGCTATATTGACACATATGTAGTTGTTATGTTGCTATATGTTGTATATCGATATTATTTTCTATATACATGTTCTCATTTGTTTGATTGAGTGTTTAGTAGGTGCGGATGGCGTTTGCTTCGCATTTTGAGCTCGCTTTCGCGCTATATTAGCCGTATACGCTCGCTAATAATATATAAGGTACATATCTCAGATTAAATATCGTACTTTTACACTTTTTTCCTTACGGGATGCCTCATCACTTGATGAGATGTATATTTGTGATATATATACACTGTCATTTTTTTTTCGGATCGAGCCGCGCAAAGGAGGCTATGGCGAATTTTTTCGAAAATTTAGGGTGTTAGAATATTTTTGAGAAATTTGAAATTTTTGAAAACTAAGTATGGTTTGAAAACTTAGTAAAATTTTTGTAAGAAGTTTAACTAATGTATTTTTGGAAAAGTTAAACACTTAAGAGATTTGTAAATCAGATTTGAATGGTTTGTTTTGAAAGTTAATGGATTTTGTGAATTTTTCTTACTTGGTAATTTCGAGGACGAAATTCTTTTAAGGGGGGAAGTTTGTAACGACCCAGAATTTCTGACATTTGAAATTCGAATATTTAATTGATTTTTAAATATTAATAAGTAGAATTAATAAGTTGAATAATTTATTTTTCGAATAACTGGATTTAATTGGATAATTAAATTGATAATTTAATGTTTGAAATTCCAGAAATAATTGAAATCTAGATTAAATGTGAATGAAAATGATTTATTAAGTTATAATAAATCATATTGAAGTTATAGTGATGTTATAAAACTTTTAAAATTGAATTTTAAGTTAATCTATGAAAATTGAATATTTTCATATTTAATCGATTAGAGAAATTAGCCATTTTTCGAACAGTCTCAGAATTGGATGAAACTAGTTCCATTGGATCCGTAATGTGATATTATTATCGGATTTCAATTTTCATAGCAATCGGAGTTGTCGTTTGACCGTGGCAGATCGAAACGCATCGAAATTGTTTTAATATTAATTTGGCGAGTTAAAATAGTCATTTTCAAATAGTCTTGGATTTCGACGAAACTAGTTTCATCGGATCCGTAATGATAAATTATTGTATGGTTTCAAATTTCGTGTCAATTGGATTTACCGTTTGTCCGGGGCAAGCCAAAACGCATCGAAATCGGTTTAATTTAAAATCGATCGTTTAATTCCGTAACTCGCACATATGACCGAATTAGCTCCCGAAACATGTTCCATTGTGTCCGGAATGTGGGGTAAACCTTAGAAACGCCAGCCGGCACGCTCGATTTGGAGTTCGAAAATTTTCGGATGAATAGTGTTTTCGTTGTTTTTCTATAAAAGCCCCTCCATCAATTCATTTTTTCACAAATCCCCAACCAGGCTAGGGTTAGCCGCCACCTATCTCACCAATGGCCAGAAATCACTCTCCTTCTTCCCTTAATCTCTTCCAATCCGTGAATAATTAGACGAAACGTTCAACTACAAAGTTGTAGAGGACTATGAGAGCTTCGATTCTATACGGTGATGATCGAATTTGGGGCATTGTGGTGGTCGCTAGGGGGCGCGTTTGGCTGCAGCTCGAGCATAGTTTCCAAGGCCATAGGGGGGGCTGAGCTTCACTATCTTCCAACCGAAGGTGGCTCTGGTGATGGTCTTCAGCGTGGTGGTGGAGTGATGGAGTTTCGAGCGATGAGGAGGGAGTATAATTAAACCCTAAAGGGCGGTTATGGGTTAGGTTATACGTGAATAACCTGGAGCAAAACAAGATGGGAGGGAAGAAGAAAGGTGCGGCCCAGATCTGGTTGCTCAGGAATCAAGGGCTGAGATCAAATCTAGGTTTAGAAATTGTAAATTTATATATATTTTAATACGTTCAAACTTTAAACTATCATAACTTCTTCATACGAGGTCCGTTTCGGACGAAATTTTTTGCGTTGGAATCGTATTGATGAGCACTACGCAATGAAGCTGGTTTGGAGTCAATTGGAGTTAGTGAAAATTTCGGGTAAAATTAAACGCGTGTTTAATTTTATTCGAAATAAACGCTGAAACTGAACTGAAATCAAGGTGAGAACTTCTCACTCAATCGAATTGTTTCGATGTAAATTTTAAATAGTTAGATTTAAAATTGTTGACTGTATGCCTAGATGATAAATTATTATCTGTTGTCGATTGAAATAGACATTATACGCCGTTATTAAGCGGAGGTTATTTATTAAAAACATATACCGCGATAATTTCACATTAAAGTGGAATTGGTATTATTTATGTATATAGCAATATATATATATTGGAATATGTATATATTGGAGTTGATTTCCCGCATTGTATAGCGGATGAGACCCTATTGCGCCGCATAATAGCGGATAATATTTTATAAATCCCATATACCGCGATATTCCGTACTGGAACGGAATTGGTATTGTGCTAACATCTGTGGATGCAGGGAAGCAGGTTGGAGGGATCCAACTGGATTCCTCACCAATATTTATTTGATTACAGATATTGTGATATTTGTTGATTATCATATGATGATATATGATGTTTGATTGTTGTGATGGATTGTTTGGTGCTGTTGCATCATCGGATCCATTTTTGAAGTTCAAAAATAACGATTTTGATTTTAAAGGGATTTTTAAAGTGATTTTTGAGATTTTATGTTTTAAATTTTTTTTTTGAATTGATTCATCTTAAATAAATAAATGTTATAATTTTCGTGTTATGAAAATTATGAGATTTGTGAAATATAACCAAAGTGTGATTTTTGAAATAAATAGTGATTAATTTATAAAATAGTTTAAATTGGGATTTTTGAATTATTATGAACGATTTATATAAAAGATGTACAAAATTGATATTTTATAAATTAAGAATACTGGAATTATAAAACGAGTTTTTATAAGTGTTAAAATGGAAAAATGGATTTCATAAGTGAACGAAATTCATAGACTTATGATTTGTGAAGTTATAAAATGAATAGATGTTGTAAATAACTGGATTATAAGTTCTTAACTTATAATATAGACTTCCGGTATATAATTGAGTTATATAAATTGAATTGGATAATAAAGGAGATATATTCGTGATTTTGGACAGCGAATTATCCTTTAAGTTAAATGTTGTAATAATAAGAGTTTGGTTGGGAATTTTATCCACGATCTTGGACAGTGGATAATCTTTTAAATAAAATGTGTAGAAATGTTAAATTTGGATAATGAAGTATATTCACGATTTTGGACAGTGAATATATTATTAAATAAAATGGATATGTTTTGGAGAAGTGATATTACGAAATGTAGTAATTATTTTAAAAGATGTTTTAAAATGTATTAACTATCGAAACCATAGATTTCAACATTCATTGTTGGAATAGATGTTTTTGAGAAATAAGGAAATGATGGACTATAACACTGTTGTTATAGTAAATGGTTTCCGGAAGGAAATTTTTTGTGTAGTATTGGGATTTATATATCTATTTAAATTTCGAATCCTTATACTAGTGATTTTGAGTTGTCGTAACGATGTTTTACGTAACATTCGTTTTGACTCAAATAAAATTTGTGAAAGAGAATGATTTCCTTAAAGAATGAAATATATACTTAATTTTGATTTAAGTATATCGAATATTTTCCAAGTGTTGAAAATAAATGATTTGTAAATTACTTATTATTAAATAAGTATGGAAATGCTTTTCCAATACGAAATGAAAGGTTTGAAATTTTATCTTTTAAAGATAAATTGAAAAGTGAATATTTGAAATTTGTTTCAAATGGTTAAGTGTGGAAAATTATATATCTTGTAAAGATACTTTTGGAAATTTAATAATTTGGAAAATTATTTGGAATCTGATGATGTTGCGCATCTTTATTGATGACTATCAAATAATTACCTTGAATGGGTATTTGTTGTGAATTGGATGAATTTGAATGCCACACTTATTTTTGAATAAGCGCTCACTATTCGGGTTAGCCGGGAAAGGACCTTTGGGTCGTATAACCCATTCCGAATATGTGATACGTCGTAATGGATTGCATTTGATGACCGGTGTTGAAGATCGGATATTTTTGAAAATGGAAGAATTACCGTCGAGTTACTCTACATCGGTTGATCTCCGATATAGAGGTTTTATCACTCTTAGTGACGGGAAGTCCGGACGTGATTAGAAAATTATCCGGATTTGCAAGGGCTTCGTGAGAAGTGCCTTCGATTCTGTTCGATCCCGGAACAGACTTGTATGGTTGTATGTCTGACGTTACAAATTGAGATATAAAGTTGGTTTCTTTTAAATACATATCTGTTGGTGGCGGAGAATTTATTCTCTTAGCTTAACATCCTTCTCTGAGACGTACGAGCTCAGAGGTTATGTAGTTGAAGGTTATTAGTGATATACTCCCAATTTGGTAATGTGGCATGCTGAGTGTTGCTGTGAAATGATCATTGTTTGATCATTTGTGATATGATCATTTGTTTGATCATTTATCTTTGTGATCATTACTTTGATCATTTGTTGACCCAAAGCATGGCTTTGTGACAAAGCGTAGCTTTGTGGACGAGACTTCGTCGGACCTCACACCCCGGAAATGGTCAAAACAGGAAGGATTAGGCAAGGTTATTAGGGGATCGCGCCCCCTTAGTGTATGTCATTCCTTCTGGATAAAGGTGGTATCATGGTATGGAGCCCAGATACTTAACCTATGTTGTTGCTGCATTATTATTCTTATGTGGTTGTTGGAAATCAAGGATCCTCGGATATAGATCGGTTACGATCGGGGGATGACATATTCATGTCAGTAGTTACCCAGTTAGGGGTAACCCGGCCTTGTGTTGGCAGAGATCTGGTTAGGTTATCGGGTTGTCTTTCCAGAGGCGTACCTATGTGGCAATGGGAAGTTCCTTGGCCTGACCATTTGTTGAAAATCCAAACTCCAATACGAACTTTGTACGATATTAGTTGTAGAACCTTTCATTCACTTATGGTGGCGCCCCACTGTTTGGATGGTAGCTATAGTAGGCATAAGTGTGAAATGTCTATGCTAGTTAAGATTTATATTATACTTTCGAAATGATTTTTTCTACACTATGCACTAATAATAATATCAAAAAGGATTTGATTTTGCGTAGTAAGCATCTTTGACTATCATAAGAAGAAATCTCCTCCAATTCTGCGTTTGCATTGTGTGTGTGGCGGGAGGTCTTATGTTAGTTTCATTTTCCAAAAGCATTGCGAAATTGACTTTAAAATCTTCCTGTTGTTTGTTTTAAAGATAAACTGTTTTAAGTTCTCACACCAGTCACCATGACTGACCTGGAGTTTATTATTCCCTTCCTAAACTCTAGGTGCCCACCAATTTCCACACAAGCAGTCTAGAGTCAGGTTATCAGGTCATTCTGGATTCGGGATGCTGTGGAGCTTAGTGGCGAGCTGGATGGCGAGACGTACCACTTGTATATGATATTATTTATTCCGCTGTGTATTCTGTATGAGGACAAGTTTATATAACTGTCCAGTGTTGTATTGTTGTTGTAAACTCCGATGATGATGTAATGTATAAAATGATATAGTTCTTTGATTTAAAGATTATTCATTTATCTATTATATGTTGTTCCGCTGCGAATGTGAGATTCTGATATTGTTTCTGTTTCTGATGTTTTTATGTTGTTCTTCTTTCTTTTTCTTCTATCATTTCTTCTACCTCTTCTTTCTAAAACCCTAAGAATTCGGTTTTCCGGCATTCGATGGCTCGGCATTTGATACAGTGGACGTATTAATGTCGATATTCGGAAGTCGAAGAATCGGGTCCTTACAGCTTCAAAATTCACTTTAAATTGACGGTTACTGAAGTCAAAACAACAGTAATTTTTATTCGTCAAAATCTCATTAAAACAACACACTTCAAATATAAACACCGGGGTAAAAAACCCATTATAAAAATAACGACAACAAAAATACGTTTCAAAACAAAACTCCGGTTCAAAAGTAAATAATGAAGTAACGTGCAACTCACAATTGCACGCATACTACTTTAAAACAAAATTTTCTAAATTTGACCAATTATAAAATGACCCAGACCCTGGACTAAATTTCGAAGCAAGTATACAACTATCATGCAAAAACTAATGCATGCACACAAAGATTGCATTAGAAAAAGGACTTGGGCAATAATCTCCAATATGCATGCACATTATAATTTTCCACGCACGTACACTATAACTAGAATAGGCAAAATGAAATAAAAATATTATACTAGTATACACGTACTAAATCACGAGTTATAGCAAGGGCATGTACGTATCCAATAAAACAAAATATACTTTGAATGGGACCTAGTATCTATGCAAGACTACATACACTATAATATGCATCACTTACTTGAACTATTTTTTTTTACGCGCAGATTGAAACCAAAATACACATCTAAAAAACATAGCTTGTTGCGTGCATTTTGTGCACACGTTACCAAACAAAAAGTCTGGACATCACTTATGTGCACAAAATAAACAAAACAAAAATGAGCGTAAAGATTTTTAGGCAAAATATAAAAGATAGGTACAATTCTTCTAGGCGCGCACGAATGAAATGAAAATATAAGTTGTCAGGACTTGAATTTAGTGAATGAACATACACACTTACTCATGCATACGCGCTTGGACTTTGTTTGTGTGCAATACATCTTGCACGCAAATAATGAAGCAACAAATAAATTAGAAATGTGAGTTTGGCACTCACCTTAAATTCGCTTCAAAATCAGTAAGCAACCCGGATCCAAAAGAGAGTAAGAAATTAATGAACCTCCATTAATGCATTTCTACCGAGCTACTGAAAAATGAGCAAAAGAAAGGATGCAGTGTTTATTTTCTTTCACCAATATGTGAACAAGAGAATGATGCGGGCAACTTTTTTTTTCAAAATGTGTACAAGTCAAATAAAAGATGTACTGGCTTGCATTTAAGTACACAAGCATTTAATATGAGACGTGTAACAGATAAAAGAAGGACAAGGCTGCATAGTTTATGATGATGGTGATAAAAGAGAGTTCAAACTTTTGCTTTAAAAATTTTTAGTGGCAGCAAGGTGTTCACATATTTGTTTCTGAATTGGCCTAAACCTACATGCACGTGAAGGCACATTATCAATTCATCTCAACGTGCACCACTGGAAAATACTCAACTGACTTTGCAACAGATTTGCATTGTATTTTTTTTTCCAAATCTCAAATTAAAATTTCTATTTTAAATTTTCATTTCGACGGTAATCAAAATCACGGTTGTTATAAGCTTACTCTAAATCGTTATTTAGAATTTTCTGTTTCAATACATATGTACCAAAACACTAGGACTTGTCAAGCGATAATTTTGTGAGTAAATTCAAATCGACTTGAACATGTTGAGTATCGAATCTATTACGTTAATTTCAACAATTGAAATTTGCGAAATTATTCTTATCAACATTGCACATTTAATTCCAACTATATTAGTCTTACTCATGAAGACACAGTCGAGGTTGATGGATCATATCCCTTCAATTATGACCACCAAAATCTATATTTTGATAGCGTACTTGGAATTCTTTCGGATTTGCGCATCATACCATATAGAGTCAACACTCTCAATGGTTTGATTAAACAATCTAGGATTATATGTTTTCAACATTAATAAGATACTCATAGTTTCTCTTTAATGTGCGAGAATCTTATTAAACACTCTAATGCGTTGTGTTCGTTTAGGTTAGATAATTTCACTTCATCTCATATAATCAATTCTATCCATGGATCGTATCCAATTACATTTTACTACCAATAATTCCTCAAAGAAATTTATTCACAATGAAGTTGGTATATCTTGAAATAACAATTGTTTCTCAGTGCAATATAATAGGTATTCATAAACATTTTATGAATTTCTTTATTTATAAAACAGATTTGGTTTAGTTTACAAAAATTATGTTAAAAACATAAATATGTCATCCAATGACAGTATTTTCAAAATCCTTTTGGGAGATTCATACAAGATCCCTCATGAACAATTATTACATGCAATCTTTCGGCTCGCACAACCTACCAATTCCTTGGCCTAGGATACGTTGGAGTTTCTTATAAACCGTTATCTTGTAAAATTTTATAAACTGTTATTCAGATGAAATAATATTAACCTTGTGTACTACCCATAAGTACATTACATTATAGAAAGAAACTAACTCAACTTCACTCATAATTAATCGTACATTGTCCAACAAAGTTCGATTACTCAATATCGATGCATCATTATGTATCACATGAAGGAGTAATTTTGAGATTGAATCTTTATTCATTTGAGGTATGTTCGGAAAATTTTCCAATATACTCACTCATTCGATCAAATCAAATCATTTCTATTGCATATTATTTTATTTACTTCTGTTTTATACTCTATAAGTTTACCATAGACATACTACATGTGTATCAAATACACATGTCCATGTCGACGATAACTCATCAGTGAATATGACGAAGTACGTGCAACCGTTTTTGTATTTATAGAATTAGGATTGCATACATCTATATGTATCAATCCGAAGAGTTAATCAAATCTTATGATGCTCCCACTAAATGGGTGCATAACCCTTTATTGTTTGAGATATAATTAATTAGTATCATATGATTCAAAATCATACAATAAAATTATTTCTCAAAACTACGGCTTAGTCTATAATTCCAAAAACCATAAATAATATCAGATACTTTTGTATTTTCCAATGCATCACTTTTGTTATAAAAAATATTACCACATTATAGTTTTATTTCATAAAGATTATTTACAATATTCATATTGAAATATAGCCATGTCTATTTTTTTCAGTTGATACCGAAAAATAATCATTATTTCGTAAATAATGTATGGTAAGTTTTTACAGAAACAATTTTCGTACTATGATGCAATTAATAAGTGTTATATGGAAAGCTTCCACTATTTTCACCGTTATTATAATAGCGTACTAAATTCGGAGGTCCATCATTCACTTAATACAACATGTTTATTTCATACACTGCAACTATTTATAGTGGAGAGTTCGTTGATCAAATATCTTGAGCTTAAATAAATAAACATAATAGAAAACAATTTTCTATATGAAAATACATTTCGGAATAGAAATCAAATTTCTTTTTCCAATATTAAGTATCAATTATTATTACAATTCTTATTTCCAATGTTTCTCTATGAAGCAGAAGTGACTATTCATTCTCTTCATCCTAACTGTACCTTAAATTACATCTATTCTTATATATTCGTTTTCCTTTCAAACGGTCAAACTATTCGAAAGAAAACCACATTATAATATCATAATAAACTCTTTTCAAAAGCGCATTCGATTATCCTTAACATTTAAGGACATCAAATATGTTGCACTTTACATAAACTGATCAAAACGACATTTCAACGATCGAGTTCTTATATCTATCTTGTAGTTTTTGGTCTTGTGTTACATTAACACAATATGATCCCTTTTGTAATCAATTAGACTAAATACTCGATCTCGCACTAAGGTTTATTTAGTTTTTCGGATGAACTAATTTCATCGAAATATTGTACATTATAAACTTTGACCATTCGCCATATAACATTCATATGCAATTGTATATGGACCAAATATCCATAGTCTTGTATTGCTTTTAGAATTAAAAACTCATAGAATGCAATACATGGTCTTGACCAAATAAATGCATAAGTGACCAAACCACGAATGTATTCGGTAGTTGTAAAATCAAGCATTTGCATGGGTGTTGAAATGTTAACATGCAATAGGAATTTATTAGTGGGCATTATATTTCCATTTGTCAACTTTCAATTCAGTTCGCTTGTATATGTTAATTGATAAACATTTTATCAGTCGTATTAAATGCACAAACTTATCATTGTAGATAATTATAACATTATTTAGCATATGTTCTTACAATATTAGAAAGGTTAAATGTTACCATTTCATTTTTCTAATAAGGCTCTCACTAGTCTTTTATGTTTCTCCAAATCCTAAGATGAAACATAGAAGTGTTTCGACTTCCCTAGTGAGTGTTAGGACTCATCTGTCTTAGTATTCTGACCTTGAGTTTGCTCAACAAATCATAGCCCCACAAACGATGGATAACTCCTTATCGGTTGTATCACATACAACTCCTGACCCATTTTTCCTTGTCCTGGCCTCATTTTGACCTTGAGTTTGCTCAACAAATCGAAAGAGATTATTCACTCGAACCTACCATATCGTGATGGCCTAAGTATAGTATATGTACCTTGAGTTTGCTCAACAAATACATATAGTTATCTTTGTTAGTCCCTGAGGAGTTGGTTTTGATGACAACAACCTTACATAGAATTAGATTATAAAATATATAATACTAACATTATTGTAGATATATATAGATATGTTTGCAGGTACTAAAGAATGAAGAACTGTACAGTATAAAGATTCAAGATTAAAGATTGAAGATATCAAGATTCAAGACTCATGAGTATCAAGAATTTCAAGAGTTCAAGTTTCCAAGATAAGTTATATAGTTAGGAATATTGTTAAAACTCATAGAAAGGCACTGACATCTTAAAATCTATTTTATTCGTGGAATGGAATCCACTTCGTGCTCGTTAAAGGGATGGAACCCTAAGTAGGATGGAACCTACGAAAAATCTAGTGGAACATCTTTTTGTATCTACTTACTTTTATTTTCAAAATATATAGCTTGTTTTTCAAAATGATTTTAAATATTCCTGTTAAAAAACCAAAATCATCTGTCCTGGTTTTTCAATATATTTTAGCCTCAAAAATATCCTTAGTTTTAAATATCCTTAATTTTAAATATCTTTGATTTTAAATTATTATCCTAAGTTTTTAAACTATAATTCTGATATTAATATATTTAGCTGTTTTATATATTTATACTTAAGATTTAAATATAAAAGTATAGAAAATTATTATATATATTTTAATATTGTTCTCTATAGTTATTTATGTATTATATATAAGTATATTTTAAAGTTTAAATATAAGTATAATATAATATAGAAATTATTTTCAAAGAAAAACAAATCACCAAAAAATACAAGGGCATGTCGACATGGTCACATGTACCCCTGTCGACATGGTGACAGTTAAATTGTTTTTTTAAAAAGAAGTGTCTATTCGCCACATCCCTTCACCAATGGACATGGCTATTGATCTACTATAAATAAAGGGTGTTTTCAACGAATTTTAATTACTTTTGTCTCTGATTTAACTTCTCTTCTTCTTCTCCACTTTCTTATTTACAAATTACACCATTACTCTACCAAAATCAATATCGAATCTAACTAGATAATTTCTGGTTTTGATTCTCTCCACTATCTCTACAAGATCCAAGTGCTAATATGAGTTATAGACTTTTTGTAACCAATAAAGCGAGAAAAGGTGTGATTGTAGCCTTGGAAATCAATTGGGTGAACTTGTTGCCCCGGAAATCAAGTATCTCTACCCAGAGGATTGTGAATCTGGAGCGGTGTACCTCGTAGCCTTGAAATCGAGGGTTGTATTTGTAAGAATTGTTTTTGAAAGGAAATCCGTACTTGTGTTGCGGGACTTGATGTAGGGTAACTCCGAACCAGCATAAAATCTGGTTTGTTCTTTCCTTTACTGCTTTTACTTTATATTTGCATCTGTGTTTGATTCTGTGTTCATATCTGTGTCTGATTAGTGTATACATTGTTAACAAATTAAGATAAACTCAAAAAGATTAACAAATTTCTTAAAACACTATTCACCCCCTCTAGTGTTAATTCTAGCCTTAAGATCCTTAATCCGCATTTTAACAATTGGTATCAGAGCTTTGTTTTCAAAAGTTTCATAATCTGAATTTTGAAAAGTTTTAAAATGGCTATTTTTGAAAAATCTGTTAAAACTAGTTTAGAATTGTTTAAATCATCATTGTTCCATGAGTCTGCATATGAATGTTATTCAAATTCTAGTTGTCTACCCAAATTTTATAATGTGCAGGAAAGATGCTTTATGGGTATTAAGGAATCAATCCACAATGGACAATCTATGCAGATCAAAAGGAATAAGTGGATACTTAATATTGGATGCTCTAGACACATGACTGGTAATCCGGATATGCTGAATAATATTATATACAAAGGCAGAGGACTGGTTAACTTTGGAGACAACTCGAAAGGATACGTGATTGGCATCGGCAATGTCGGTAACTCTGAAACTACTATTATTACTAATGTTTTGCTAGTTAAGAATCCAAAACATAATCTACTAAGTATTAGTCAACTCTGTGATAAAGGATATAAGATTAAATTTGAAAAAGATAAATGTCATATTGAAGATAATAACTCAACCATAATATTTGAGGGAATTAGGAAAAAGAATATTTATATTCTTAGTATGAAAGTTTCAAATGATAACCTATGTCTTTTGGCAAATACAAGTGACCCTTGGATTTGGCATAAGAGATTTGGACATTTGAATTTCAAACTCTTATCTAGACTGTCAAAACATGATCTAGTAAGAGGCCTCCCTAAAATGAATTTTAAAGTAGATAGTTTATGTGATGCATGTCAATTAGGAAAGCTTAGAAAAAGTTCCTTTAAATTAAAAGATATGATTTCAACTTCAAAACCCCTTGAGTTACTTCATCTTGATTTATTTGGTCCATCTCAAATTCAGTCAATAAATCATAGTAAATATGTTTTTGTAATTGTAGATGATTATTCTTGATTTACATGGACAATATTTTTGAAACATAAAAGTGATACTTTTGAATGTTTTAAGAACTTTACAAAAAGGATTCAAAATCAATTATCTTTAAAAATTATAACTATTAGTAGTGATCACGGTGGTGAATTTGAAAATGAAAAGTTTGAGGAATTCTGCAATAAAAAGGGAATAACTCACAATTTCTCATTTCCAAGAACTCCACAACAAAACGGAGTAGTTGAACGTAAAAATAGAACGATACAAGAGTGTGCGAGAACTATGCTTTCAGATAGTAATTTACCAAAACACTTTTGGGCAGAAGCTGTTGCTACCGCCTGTTATATTTTGAATAGAATTTTAATTAGACCTTTAACTGATAAGACACCTTATGAACTTCTTCATTGAAAGAAACCTAAGGTATCATACTTCAGAATTTTTGGAAGTAAATGCTTTATTTTAAATACAAAAGATAATTTGGATAAATTTGATCCTAAATTCGACAAAGGAATCTTTATCGGATATTCTAATAGAAGTAAAGCTTATAGATTTTTTAATTTAAGATCTAACACCATCGAAGAAACAATGCATGTTTCGTTTGATGAAAATTTAAAAGATTTTGAAATTACAAATTATGAAGAAGATTTAATTACTCAAAATCAGGAATCAATCGAAATTAATAATGAAATTAATCATCCTAATAAAAGGATTAAACTTTTAAAAGATCATCCTATTGAAAATATAATAGGAGATATGCAATCTATTGTTACAACTAGAAATCAACTAAGTAAAATGAGTAATGTAGCATTTATATCATCTATTGAACCCAAAAATCCTAAAGAAGCATCAACTGATGATTTATGGATTTTGGCTATGCAAGAAGAATTAAATAAATTCACTAGAAATGAAGTTTGGGAACTTGTTCCTAGACCTGAAGATAAAACTATAATTAGAACTAAATGGGTCTATAAAAATAAAATGAATGAACAAGGTGAGGTCGTTAGAAATAAAGCACGATTAGTCGCCCAAGGTTATTGTCAAGAAGAAGGTATAGATTGTGACGAAACCTTTGCTCCTGTAGCAAGATTAGAAGCCATTAGGATTCTACTTGCTTTCGCAAATCATAATAATTTCAAATTATTTCAAATGGATGTTAAAAGTGCATTTTTAAATGGATTTGTAAAAGAAGAAGTATATGTTGAACAACCACCACTTTTTGAAGATGAAAAATTACCAAACCATGTGTACAAACTTAAGAAAGCTTTATATGGTCTAAAACAAGCTTCTAGAGCCTGGTATGATAGACTAAGATCTTATTTATTACAATCAAATTTTGAAATTGGTAAAATAGATAATACTCTTTTTATTAAAAGAAATAAAAATGATATTCAACTAGTTCAAGTATACGTAGATGATATCATTTTTGGTTCAACTAACTTCGAAATGAATAAAGAATTTTCTGAAATAATGACAAAAGAGTTTGAGATGAGTCATATGGGTGAATTAAACTTCTTTCTAGGATTGCAAATAAAACAGTTAGATAATGGTATTTTTATTAGTCAAGAAAAATATGCTAAAGAACTAGTTAATAAATTTGGTTTGACTACTGCGAGTGGAAAACCTACTCCCATGGCAACCAATGAATATCTAAGTAAAGAAGATCTCTCGAAAGATGTAGATCAAAAGTTGTATAGAGGAATGATCGGATCATTGCTCTATATCACTGCTAGTAGACCTGATATCATGCATAGTGTATGTCTCTGTGCAGGATATCAATCTCATCCTAAAGAAACTCACTTAAAAGCTGTAAAACGTATCATAAGATATATTAAACACACCTCTGATTATGGCTTATTTTATCCTAAAAATGATTCATTTGATTTAATATCATACTGTGATGCTGACTATGCTGGATGTAAATCAGACCGAAAAAGTACAAGTGGAACTTGTCACTTTTTGGGACATTCTCTGGTTTCCTGGTTTAGTAAAAAGCAAAATACAATTTCTCTATCAACAACTGAAGCAGAGTATATTTCTGCTGCTTTGGCTTGTTCTCAAGTAATATATATGCAACAAACCTTAAGAGATTTTGGATTAAATATCTCAAAATCGCCAATTTATTGTGATAATACTAGTGCAATAAATTTATCTAAAAATCCTACTCATCATGCTCGAACTAAACATATTGATATTCGACATCATTTTCTTAGAGATAGTATAACTAAAGAAGTAATTACTCTCGAATATATAAACTCTGAGAATCAAACTGCTGATATCTTAACAAAACCATTAAATGAATCTATATTTACTAAATTAAGAAGAGAATTAGGTATTTGTTCAATAACTGAAATATAAAACATAAATATATAACAAGTATAATTAAATAAATTAAAAATAAATTAGAAGCCAAAATTAAAATACCCCTGTCGACAACCCCATATCCCACCATGTCGACATATAACGGTATTTTTTGAAAATTAAAATTCCCACCAAAATTTGAAAAGTTGGTTATATATTCTTCCATATTTCGACTTTCTCTTCATTCTCTCTCATTTTCTTCTGGTTTAACTTCTGAAACAAAGAAAATAATGGCTTCTCCATCAAATTCAAACATAAACTCGACTTTCTCATTTCACTCTCCTACTCCCGGCCCTCTTCAACGCTCCATTCACGCTCGTGTGATAAAATTAGAGGATACTACAAAGGATATTCTGCAAATGGTGACTGAGATTCAAATCAAACAAATTCGGATGAGTAAAGAACAGGAGAAGCAAGGTCGAATCCTTAGAAATTTGCAGAAGTTCCTAATGGATAACCAAGCGAACCCGATCTTGATCGAAGAAGAGTCTTCTAGTGACCATGCACAAGAGGACAGCGAAGAAGAGCCAATGGAAGAGGAAGAAGCACCCTTGGAAGAAGAGGACGCACCTGTTCATGAAGTGCAAGTTGAAGACGACGACACCGTAGTTTGCGTTGGTGAAGTATGTTTTGATAAGGATGGAAACCTTGTCGAACAGTGTGGAAACTTCTGTCTCCACTATCCTAATTGTTCGATTCATAGGTCTCCTATTGTCAAGAATACTCCTTAGTGTTCTTTCTTTCATTCTTTCGTTCGTATCTTTTGAATATATAGTTTATTAGTTAAGAAAAGTAGTTATTAAGAGTTTAGTTTAAAGTTAAGTATTGATTATGTATGATAACACTATCATTATAATCACAAGTAATGTAGTCTTAGTTTCAGGGGGAGTTATATAGAATTATATAGTATTATAATTATGGAGTTATATGGTTTTTGTTGATGACAAAGGGGGAGAAGTATAAAATAGGATAGTTAGGCATAGATTAAGAGGGAGTTATTAGAAGTATTAGGATAGAAGTGATATTTTATAAACAAAAGTTGTCATCATCAAAGAGGGGGAGATTGTTAGTCCCTGAGGAGTTGGTTTTGATGACAACAACCTTACTTAGAATTAGATTATAAAATATATAATACTAACATTATTGTAGATATATATAAATATGTTTGCAGGTACTAAAGAATGAAGAACTGTACAGTATAAAGATTCAAGATCAAAGATTGAAGATATCAAGATTCAAGACTCATGAGTATCAAGAATTTCAAGAGTTCAAGTTTCCAAGATAAGTTATATAGTTAGGAATATTGTTAAAACTCATAGAAAGGCACTGACATCTTAAAATCTATTTTATTCATGGAATGGAATCCACTTCGTGCTCGTTAAAGGGATGGAACCCTAAGTAGGATGGAACCTACGAAAAATCTAGTGGAACATCTTTTTGTATCCACTTACTTTTATTTTCAAAATGATTTTCAAAATGATTTTCAAAATATATAGCTTGTTTTTCAAAATGATTTTAAATATTCCCGTTTAAAAACAAAAATCATCTGTCCTGGTTTTCAATATATTTTAGCCTCAAAAATATCCTTAGTTTTAAATATCCTTAATTTTAAATATCTTTGATTTTAAATTATTATCCTAAGTTTTTAAACTATAATTCTGATATTAATATATTTAGCTGTTTTATATATTTATACTTAAGATTTAAATATAAAAGTATAGAAAATTAGTATATATATTTTAATATTGTTCTCTATAGTTATTTATGTATTATATATAAGTATATTTTAACGTTTAAATATAAGTATAATATAATATAGAAATTATTTTCAAAGAAAAACAAATCACCAAAAAATACAAGGGCATGTCGACATGGTCACATGTACCCCTGTCGACATGGTGACAGTTAAATTGTTTTTTAAAAAGAAGTGTCTATTCGCCACATCCCTTCACCAATGGACATGGCTATTGATCTACTATAAATAAAGGGTGTTTTCAACGAATTTTAATTACTTTTGTCTCTGATTTAACTTCTCTTCTTCTTCTCCACTTTCTTATTTACAAATTACACCATTACTCTACCAAAATCAATATCGAATATAACTAGATAATTTCTGGTTTTGATTCTCTCCACTATCTCTACAAGATCCAAGTGCTAATCTAAGTTATAGACTTTTTGTAACCAATAAAGCGAGAAAATGTGTGATTGTAGCCTTGGAAATCAATTGGGTGAACTTGTTGCCCCAGAAATCAAGTATCTCTACCCAGATGATTGTGAATCTGGAGCGGTGTACCTCGTAGCCTTGAAATCGAGGGTTGTATTTGTAAGAATTGTTTTTGAAAGGAAATCCATACTTGTGTTGCGGGACTGGATGTAGGGTAACTCCGAACCAGTATAAAATCCGGTGTGTTCTTTCCTTTACTGCTTTTACTTTATATTTGCATCTGTGTTTGATTCTGTGTTCATATCTGTGTCTGATTAGTGTATACATTGTTAACAAATTAAGATAAACTCAAAAAGATTAACAAATTTCTTAAAACACTATTCACCCCCCCTCTAGTGTTAATTCTAGCCTTAAGATCCTTAATCCGCATTCTAACAATCTTACCTCATCTGTTTAATATATTAATAATACTACACATAACATTCTCAGCTTGAGTTTGCTCAACAACTAAGGAGTATGCAAGTAATTTATTAATATATATATATATATATGGTAGAGGACAACATTATATTGAAGATTCATAATCTTCATATATTGTATTAGTGATATCGACTATGGAATAATGTATTTTTTATGAAATACCTTCGTGATTCAAGTGTCAGACACATCAAAAATCACAGTATACGTACATTTACGTATTTATTTATTCCTTAAGTCTATTTGGGTTTCTTTAATGTTCCATCTTTAGTTTATACATTCATATCATATAATTTTTACTATTATATAACTTTTATATTTCATATTACTTATATGATAGTCTTATGTATGCTATTTTATTATTTAAATCTTATTTAATCAATTTTAATTAATTAACTCTTTAATTAATTTTAAATTAGTATTTCAATACAACTTTTATATTGGACAAATCTATTATAACCTTTATAGTGTATACTACAACCTTTATAGTATAACACATATATCTTATATATGCGTATTTTTATTTAATTAATTAACCTTTAATTTTTTTGGATATCATGGGGAATCTTAAGATCATGGTATTCATTGATACTCACTTAAGTAAACCCCACGCCGTGTGTCTACCCCGCTTTTATTTAGTCGTCGTACACGGATGCTTAACGTTGAAACTCCCACTGATGGTTTGATGCTGGGATTCGAACCTGCCCGGACACAGTCCTTTGGTTCCCATCTCCCAGCTCCCAAACCAACCGAGCTACGAACGGCGGGTTAATTAACCTTTAATTAATTAATTTAATTAAACAATTTTAATTAAATTATATCAATTTTCAAAATTTATCTTACCTACATGTATACTTATGTTGTCTTAACACTTTAAAATAACATAACATATATCAACATATATAATACATGCATATAAGTATTAATTAATTAACTAATTTAATTTATTTATTTTATTAATCTTAAATTTTAAATTTTGAAACTAACAGTTTCAAACATTTTGAAATTTTCATTACATTTTCAAACATTTTGAAAATTTATGTTATATTATAACCTTTTATAATAAACATGTTTTTATTTTAAATTTAACTTTTAAATTTAAAATCATGTCTTAATTTTCAAAACTATTTTGAAAATTAGCATAAGGCCCAATTCAAATTGGGCCTTTCATATTATGGGCAATCTTTGGGCTCACGTCACCTTTAAGGCCAGGCAGGTAACAAGGTAGGACAAGGTACTTGATTACCCAATTCCAATCCTAGACGTCACATTTCTAGACATCGTACTAAGTGTACAAGCTTAATTAGTTAGCCCTAACATGACTAATTTAGACCGCATATGCTATTGGGCTCTGATATCATTGGACGAACCGGGTCAACCCGTAGAGGAAGAAATAGGTGTGTTTCAAATTTGTCATTTTGGATCTTTAATGGGCGCGTGAAGTCTAAATATACTTAGAACTTTTCTAAGTTTCTTTTAACTAAAATCAATATTTTATTTAATTTTATAAATAATGTTTTACTTTAATTTAAAGTGTATAGTGTATATAAAATATACTCATATGTACATATTTGTGTGTAACGGTAACTTATTAAATATATTTAGAGAAGGAACTTTTCATTTCATATCTCTTAAATTATTCAATTAATGACGGGCATAAATTTATTTAAAGAAGGAAACTTTTTGTTTCCTTCCGCTTAACTTATTCAATTAATGAGGGACATAAATTTATATGCAGAGACAAACCTTTCATTTCTCTCTCTTCAATTAAATTGATTGATCATATGATTGCCATTAATTAGCAACATGTATATGACATGAATATAAGTATAAACAAACATATTATACTGTAATTCCGGAAATGCAATATATGATAGGTGCTATTAATTAATGGCAAGGTGTAGACATATAAACAACATTAAATGGATATCTAATCACATAAAGGAAACAGGGAAAATAAATAAAGGGAAACAATGATGATTAAATCAATTTTCCATTTTGCGAACTTAATTAATGCTGCATATAAATGACAAATTATAGACATCATAATGTAAGGATATAGACGGTCGAAAATAAATGCATGTATATATTATTGCCTCATTTAAATTGTTTGATCCTTTCGGAAAGAAATCTAATCATACTTTGACAATATGAAATACATGTAATGAACTTTATATATGCAAACATACATAAAAAATTAATTATGTGTATATAAGATTAAATCAAGTCTTTATACTTAATAAAAAACAGTGATTTATAGTAATCGATTTAGAAGTAGGTTTATTGTCAAAAATCGATTATATATATGTAATATTCAATAAAATATCTCTAATTAATAGAAATCAGAGACTATAGTAATGAAATTAAAATTTAGATTTATTGCCAAAACATCTTTCTTTCTTTTTTAATTTTCAAAACAGTATAAACACAAAATACATACATGTAAACTTTCAAATCTAAAATTACATTTTGTTTTATATGAATTAAAACATGAATCTTCAATAAAACACTATAATATTCATAAAAAAATTTAGCTTAATTTGTTAAAGTTAAATCCAATCATAACAATATGAACATACAAAATTTTAAATCTAAAAGATTATCCTTTAAATTGAATGTTTATAATATGGATCTATAATAAAACATTGTATTCAAACATATACAAATTTTAATTTTAATTTTAATTTATAAAATAAGAACCCAATTGACAAATTGAGCATACAAAATTTTTGATCTAAAGATTAGACTTTAAATTGAATGTATAGAACATAGTTCAAAAACAAAACATTATATTTAAACATATATAAATATTAGTTTTGATTTATTAAATAAAACACCAATTGATTTATTCAATAAACAATTCAAGCTACACAAATAATTCTCAACTTAAATGAGGCACTGATATATACATACAAATTATGATGATTAAATTTCTCTTTCAACAAACATTACATCAAATATCATTATCTATTTAAAAAAACATACCTTATTACCCAAAGCCTTGAAGCACATCTTGAAAATGGACTCCCCTTAGGATGTTGCCTAGAAGTCACACCTTGAATAATGATATCTCCTCAGATCTTCAAGATCCACATCCTATCCTTGCAAGAGATGGATGAACCACTTTTTTTTTATGTCTTCATATGAAGTTGAAAGAATTTTGGAAATTTTTTTGTTTTCCGCCATGAAAAGTTAGGAGGAGAGAAAGAAACAAACTGAATGAGAAAGAATGAATTGTACGTACATAATGAATTAGAGAATTTATTTTATTTGAAAGAAGGAAACCTTTCTCATTCTTTAATTAAAACTTCTCTAATTAATTCTCTTGATTAACTTTCTCTTTTCACTCCTATTTCTTTACATGGTATGGCTGAAAATTACGTACCATCAAATGGCATAAGATTCCATAAAACACATGAAATTATCTTTTATTACAATGATATCATATATCAGTGCGCGTAAATATAACTTTGTAAGTGTATTCAGATAATTACAAATAATCCCAAACATAAAATAAATAATAATTAACATTTCTCAAATACTAGTTAATTTAATTAATTTAAAACTTTTTATAAATTAATTAAATCATGTGGTTTTTCATAGAATTCATCATTACGGTTGTGCATTCAAAGGTGTAAATTCAGTCAGCGATTAATATTAAGCAATTCAAATATTAACGTTCGCACGTCACTTTGCAGGTGGTCTGACATTTTGGTTAAATTCATCGCTTACACATCTTTTGGTAAAATCCAATTTTACTTATTATAAGCAGTACCTAATAGTGACAATTATTTACACCAATTCTTTTCATCAAAACTATATCACTCTAGATTTATGGAATCTGGTAATGGTCAAAATTCCAATATCATCCACATTCAACTTTATAGTCCAAACACAAAGTCCTTAGTTCAATAATAACAATTATTATTAACCAAAATGCTTTGGCCAGAGACTTTGACTTTGAGTTGACTTGAGTTGACCATGATACTAACCCCATATAATCGAGGAGACGAATCCTCTCTTGAATAGTGCTTCACTTCCAATACTTCCACTCGACCCAACTATAGTCATTAGATGGAACGCCATGCCATGATTTGACTATAATCAAAGAGGAGCTTTCATATTGAAGATCCACGGTATTCTCAAGTCGAGAGAACTGCGTAAATCAGTCACATTAATATTTTATGTTTGACCTTAGTTATATTAACCAACAGAAAACTATCGAGTGAGTCGTTCCATAGTTATCCAATAACTATTAGTACGTAACCTCTAAGTGCCCCAGCAGTCATGAATAATACACTGCCCAACATTTGGAGAGCGTTACATACTCTAGTCTCAACGGGCACTAATATTCAGTCTCGATGAACCTTGACTAGGAACATTTAAAATGGTATATTTGTTTTATTGTGATAAATTACTCACGTTATAACACTTTGTAACTACTATCACAAAATATACCATTTATGGATTTTCTATTCAATATACTTTTAATTAAACTAATTAATTAATATAACCACATTATATCAAGTATATAATAGAAAGAAACCCCTTTATTGTGAACAAGATTGTTCAATGAGTTAGATATATGTAACAAATTACATAATTTCCCATAAGGCATACCCTTAACTCTATCAGTAATATTCTTTATTAGTGTGGGTCTTGGGGTGAGGTGTCATAGAATATATTAATACGGCACACATAAGCACTTTAGTTGAAGGTCAGTCTACCGCACGATCCCCACTATTTACTGGTAGTGATTATAATTTTTAGTAATTAGAATGAGAATCTATATAGCAACAAATGGCCTTGAAATTTGGGATTCCACAGAAACTAAATATGAAATTCCAACAACATCTGGACTCCCAAACTAAAGATAGCTGCAGCCAATAATTCAAAAGCTATGAACATTCTTTTCTGCGTCTTAGATAAAAATAAATTTACTAGGGTTATGATGTGCAAAATTTCTTATGATATATGGCATACTTTACAATTGCTTATCAATGAACAATTAAAGTTAAATAATCTAGAATAGCCATGTTAAAAAGTCAATTTTAGAATTTTAGAATGAAGAGTAATGAAAATAATTTTGATATGTACTCCCATTTACAAGGCATTACACATGCACTTATAGGACTGGGTGAAATATTATCTGAATTTGACATTGTTACAAAAATATTAAACTCATTAACTAGTGACTGGGAGATAAAAGTATTAGAGATTGAAGAAGCTAATGACCTCTCTCTACTTAAGGTTGAGTAGTTAATCGGAAATCTAATGGCCTATAAAGTGAATTTGAAGGCTAGAAAGATACATAATCCGAAGAAAAGGACCATAGTATTCCAAGTTGAGGTGGACTCTGAACTAGATGAAGACAATATGGCCTTCATAGTGAAAATCTATAGAAAATTCAAAAGGCAAGTAAAGAGAGGAAATAACAATAAAAATAATAACTCGTGACTCAAATGCTTTGGCTACAAAAAATTCGGACATATCATAAAAGTCCATCATAAAATAATGGAAGGAAGGAGTTCAAGAATAAGAATAGATTTGAAAATTTTGAAAAGTTCAACAAAAAGGAAAAATCTGTATATCAAGCGACTTAGGATGATTCTGACTTTACCTCGTCTTTAGATAGTGATAGCAATACTAAAGTGGAAATTAGCCACAAGGGCCTCTCTAGCAAGTGGAATTAGTTTCTAGGACACACGGTTGAAATAATTACTTTTAAGGACAAAATGCAAAATAATTAGTTTCTAAGGCCAAAAAACCTATGAAATTATGTCCTTGAAAGTAATTGGACTGCTGACTTTGTCCTTAAAAGTAATTATTCTGCTGACTTTGGCCTTGAAATTAATTTCTGTGGATGTGTGTCCTAGAAACTAATTAGACTGCAAAGTTTGTCCTTCTAGTGAAATGCCCCAATACTAAACAAGCTAACGTCTGCTTCATGGCTACAAAAGATGAGGTACAATCTAATTTAACTTATAATGAACTATTTTAATTTTGTATAGGATTAGATGAAATTTTTTGAAATTTAAGGGAAACACATAAAGAAACCATAGTTAACTTAAATAGAGCCGAACTAGAAATAACCATGTTAAAATATGAGAAAACTATTTTGGAAGAAGTAATTAAGCTCAAAAACAATCTTTAGAGAAATCTGTTTCTGAAAATGGAACATAAATTTTATTTCAAGAATAAATGGATTGTCTAAGGAATGTGAATTTTCAAAAGATTCACATAAAGATTTAAAACTTTAAAATAACAATCTAAATTATAAAACTAATAATTTACAAAGAGAGATTGATTACGTAGAAAATAAAAATATTAGCTTATGTAAAATGATTAAAGGATTAGAAAATTCACAAAACTCGTTTGAAAATTTAATAAACAAAATTTATATGCTAGAAAATGAAGTTGATTCT
This sequence comes from Allium fistulosum, assembly GCA_030737815.1. Lineage (NCBI taxonomy): Eukaryota > Viridiplantae > Streptophyta > Magnoliopsida > Asparagales > Amaryllidaceae > Allium > Allium fistulosum. The sequence continues at coordinate 597,322,866 of CM060908.1, read as the reverse complement.
TACAGAAATGAAAATGTCAAATTATCAAAAGAAAATTGTCAAAAATAAAAATCCTTGAATCTAAAAATTTAGAATTTAAAGAAAAATTAGAAAAACCTTTTACAAATAGTTCAAAATTTCAAAAAGGTCGAGAAAATTTATCAATTTCGATAAAGAATTTCAGGACCAACACATAAAAAAATGGTTGGGTTTTAAAAAGGATAAGAATAAGAAAAATCAAAAGAAAAATATTTTTCTATATACAAAATTTAAAGAATCTAGTAACTCTAATAAAGAAAAAGGAATTTCTAAAAATAAGTCAATAAAAATATGGGTACCTAAAACCAATAATAATAATCTTATTAGAAAGAAATATATAAATAATTTCTTCTTTGATGTTCATATTAATATATTCTTCTAAAGGTTCTACCAAACCCTCCTTGATATTGTTACCAAAACCTTAACCCCAGGAACCTAATGTAGGAAATTGGTACCGATATTTTTATTTTTATTTTTTTATAGGTATCCAATCACATTAGTAAAAATAGAAAGTGGATTCTAGACAACGAATGTTCCAACCACATGATTGGAGACTCCAATATGCTTACAAATATAAAACCAATGGATGGAGGTACCGTATCTTCCGGTGGCAATTCTAAAGGATATACCATCAGAATAGGGGACATTGGCAACGATGGTAATCCAAATTCACCCTTAATTACTAATGTTTATCCAGTTTAAAATTTAAAACATAATATGTTAAGTATTAGTTGATAGAGTTAGGGGTATGCCTTAAGGGAAATTATGTAATTTGTTGCATATATCTAACTCGTTGACCAATCTTGTTCGAAATAAAGGTATTTTCTTTCTATTATATACTTGATATAATGTGGTTATATTAATTAATCAATTTAACTAAAATATATTTAATAGAAAATCCATAAATGGTATGTTTTGTGATAGTAGTTACAAAGTGTTGTAACTGTGAGTAATTTATCACAATGAAACAAATATACCATTTTAAATGTTTCTAGTCAAGATGTATCGAGACTGGATATCGATGTATCCGTTGAGACTAGAGCATGTAACGCTCTCCAAATTTTGGGCAGTGTATTACTCATGACTATTGAGGGCACCAAGGGGTTACGTACTGGTAGTTATTGGATAACTATGGATTGAATCGCTTGATAGTTTTCTTTTGGTTAACATAACTAAGGTCAAGCAGAGAATATCGATGTGACTAATTTACACAGTTCTCTCGACTTGAGAATACTATTGATCTTCAATGTGGAAGCTCCGCTTTGATTATAGTTAAATCATGGTATGACGTCCATCGAACTACTACAGTTGGGTCGAGTGGAAGCTTTGGTAGTGAAACACTATTCAAGAGAGGATTCGTCTCCTCGGTTATATGAGGTTAGTATCATGGTCAATTCAAGTCAACTCAAAGTCAAAGTCCAGAGAGCATTTCTATTAATAATAATTGTCATTATTGAACCAATGACTTTGTGTTTGGATAATAAAGTTGAATGCGGATGATATTAGAGTTTTGACCATTACCAAATTCCATAAATCCAAAGTGATATAGTTTTGACGAAGAGAATTGGTGTAAATAATTGTCACTATTATGTATCGCTTATAATAAGTAAAATTGGACTTTTACCAAAAGATGTGTAAGCAATAAATTCGGTCAAAATGTCACACCACCAGCTAAATGACGTGTGAACGTTATTATTCGAAAAGTTCGACATTAATCGCTGACTGAATTTACACCTACGAGTCACACAATCGTAATGATGAATTCTCTTAAAAACCACTATTTAATTAATTTATAAAATGTTGTAAATTGATTAGAATAATTGATATTTGAGAAATATTAATTATTATTTATTTGATGTTTGGAAGTTCTTTTGTAATTATTTTAATGCATTTATAAAAGTTATATTTGTGTGCATTGATATACGACATCGATGTAATTTAAAGATAATTGCATGAAATGATTACGAAAATTTTATGTCATTTGATAACATGATTTATAAAAAAATTATGTCATTTGATGACATGATTCGTAAAATTTTTATGTCGTTTGATGACATACGTGTAAAGAAAGGATTGGAGAGAGAGAAACAATCAAGGGAATTAATTAGGGAAATTTTAATTAAAGAATGGAAAAAAATTATTCTTTCAAATAAAACATATTATCTAATTCATTCTGTATGTACAGTTCGTTTTCCTTCTCATTCAATCTTTCTCTTACTCTCCTCCTAACGTTTCGTAGCAGAAACAAAAAAGAAAACGAATTTCCAAAATCTTTCAACTCCAAATAAAAAGATCAAACAAAACAAAACAAAAGTGGTTCATCCATCTCTTGCAAGGATAGGATGTGGATCTTGAAGATCTGAGGAGATATCATCATTAAAAGTGTGATTTCTAGGCAACATCCTAAGGTGATTCAATCGGATTAGAAGCATTCTTCATTCAAGGTGCAAATCAAAGCCAACATCAACAAGGTGTGTTTTAAGGATTGAGTAGCAAGGTATGCCATTTTATATATAGATAGTGATTTTGCAATGTTTGATGGAAATCTAATTTGACTTTCATAGTTTGTCGATTGATTTGTTGAATTAAATACGATATGATCGAATCATTTGTTGAATGATATGATTGAGTTGTCATTTGATAGATCAAAATTAAATTTGTTTATGTTTTAAAACAACATTTAAGTGTAGACTTTGTTTTTAAACCTTCTAATTAAATTGTAATTCTTTAGATCTGAATGTTTATATGTTCGAATTGATTAGATGTTTTTATTTACTTTGTTAAATTGAAACTAAATCTATATACTTTAAAATACAATGTTTTATTTTAGTTCTATGTTTTAACATTTAATTTAAATTCCATTTCTTTAAATCTAGAAATTCAAGTTTTCATGTCGATTGATTGAATTATATTTAAAGTTAAAAATGAAATATATATGGAATCAACAGAATGTTTCAATTGTAGATCTATGTTTTAATCTTTCATAACAAAATGTAATTTTAGTTTTTAATTTTAATACATGTATGTATGTATGTTTGCATGTATTATTTGCACTTTTTATTGCATTAGGTATTTACATATGAATAAAAGGAATTTTAACAACAAATCAAAGTTTTAAAATTGATTGTAATAACTATCTAATTTATATTATTAGAAAGCTTTGATTGAATTCCATATATACATATTTAGATCTACTTGTATGTGTTTATATAAAATTTCTTTTTCTTTACATATATTATCATAGTATGAAATCATTTCTCTTTTTCAATTAAGGCAACAAGTGTATATACAATTCATTGTTTACCTTCCATATTCTTACATTATGGTACCAATTGATTGTCATTAATATGTTGCATTAATTAAGTTTACTAAAAGGGAAACTGTATCAATCACCCTTTTCATCCCTTATTCATTTCCATTTCAATTCCTATGTAATAACTAGGTCTATCAATGAATACCCGAAATATCCGAAATCCGTCCGCATCCGTATCCGAAAACATGAAAAATATCCGATATCCGAAAAGCGGATGCGGATATCCGATATCCGAAACATATTTCGGATACGGATACGGATATGGCTGTATCCGTATTCGATAAATATCCGTCCGGTTTGAAATTAAATTGTGTGATGCATGTTTGCTTTTATGATTTGCTGTGATTGAATTAGCCTATGGGTTTTGCGTATGGATTATATTTATATATGCAATATTATTGTACGGATTTTGTGTGATTGGATTACCTATTGTTAATTAGATGTAATTTATGTATTACAAGGTTTTTTCATCTTTTTTTCAGTCAAAAAATGAAATATGCATTATATTGATTAATTTTCGGATATTTTCGGATATCCAAAAATATCCGTATTCGCTAAGCCAGATACGGATATTTTCGGATATCCGAAAATATTAGCGGATACGGATAATATTCAACGGGTATTCGCGGATATCGGATACGGATTCGGATACGGATTTTCATTTTCGGATACGGATACGGTTACAGCACTATCCGTATCCGATTGCATCCGTTTACAGGCCTAGTAATAACCATTCAAATTGTTCTTGTTTATTTTATCTATACATATCAATTACCACTGACTATTGACACTCCCTGTATGTTGCACTGCACAATATTTTCTATGAATATATCTACAATTCATGTCATATTTAGATTAGTCGTTAATGTTATTTTATTAATTAATTATTTAATTTAATTAAGAGAAGAAAATGAAAAGTTTTCTTCTCTAACTAAATTTATGATCCCTCATTAATTGGATAATTTAAGAGAAAGAAGATGAAATTTTTCCTTCTCTAAATAAATTTATGCCTCCTCATTAATTGAATAAGTCAAGAGAAAGGAAATGAAAATTTTCCTTCTCCAAATAAATTTAGGCCCTCTCATTAATTGAATAAGTAAAGAGAAAGGAAATGAAATACTTCCTTCTCTAAATAAATTTTAAAAGTAAACGTTACACACAAATTTGTATATAATAGTATATTTGATATACTCTAAATTACATACACATTAAATTTAAGTGAAAATTTATTTATGAAGTTAAATAAAATATTGATTTTATTTAAAAGAAACTTTAGAAAAGTTCTAAATGAATTTAGAATTCATAGGCCCATTAAAGATCGAAATTGGTTAAAAAAATTAAAATACACCTATTTCTTCCTCTGCGGGCTGACCCAGTTCCTTCAATGGTATCAGAGCCCAATAGCCTATGAGGTCTAAATTTGTCATGTTATGGCTAACTAATTTAGCTTGTGCACTTAGTACAGTGTCTAGATAGGTTATGTTTAGGATTGGAATTGGGTAATCAATTACCCTGTCCTACTTAGTTACCTGCCTGGCCTTAAAGGTGATGTGAGCTCAAAGATTGCCCCTAATAGAAAAGGCCCAATTTGAATTGGACCTAGCCTAATTTTCAAAATAGTTTTGAAAATTAAGACAATATTTTAAATTCAAAAGTTAAATTTAAATAAAAACATGTTTATTATAAAAGGTTGTAATATAACATAAATTTTCAAAATGTTTGATAAGGTAATGAAAATTTCAAAATGTTTGAAACTATTTAAATATTAATTTCAAAATTTAAAATTTATTAATAATATTATTAAAATAAATTTATTAAATGAGTTAATTAATCAATACTTGTCACGAACCAGATTTTCGACGCTCGAAAATCGACATCAATACGTTCACTGTATTACATGCCGAGCAATCGAATGCCAGAAATACCAGATCGCAAGAGAAAGAAGAAAGAGGTAGAAGAAGAAAATAGAAAATAACAACACAAAATCTCACAATTGCAGCAGAACAATATATAATAGATAACAACTGGTCTTTATACAAAAAAACTATAACTGTTATTTATACATTACATCATTAGAGTACAACACATCAATAACACAATACTGGACAGTTATAATAACTTGTCCTCACAAGTGCTGAATATACAGCCTACAATACACAACAGAATTTAAATCAGATACGTGTAATACGTCTTCGCCATCCAGCTCGTCTCATGAGCTCCATAGCATTCTACCCTATGTCTGTAATACTCGGTCTGACTCGAGCATTATAATAAAATAACACCCGAGTCAGTCTGGAAAACCAGCATGAGAAAACACACTCAATTTGAATTATTAAAGTTATCAAAATCCTTTGAAAATTAAAGGTATCTCGTACGACCATGCCACAAATAAACACGACGGGTTTTTACCTTACGATAACCAAAACATTTTATATCAAAATCATCTGATATTATAATAGTGTCTAAGTACAAATACTTATTCAAATAGCTAAAATTGTTACATTAATTAAATATCGTTTAAGTTTATTAATAAAAATCCTTTTATTTACATTATTCCAAAATCACTATTTTTCCATATTCCGAAAATATTAAGTACAAAATTTAAAATCAAAACTATTTATTATACCAAAAATTAATTTCTTTTAATTAATCCAAATTTCAATATAAATACTTCACTTCCAAAATACCTTTTAAATTTCCTTTCAAACTCTATATATATATTTATGATATTTTAAAATATCAAAATCTAGGCCAGTAATACCATAGTATCCAATAACTTCAAATTACACTATAATCTATCACAGATTATTCAACAGTTCATATATCACTATATATGAAATTAAATTCAACATTTTTGAGGAATCCAGTTGGATCCCTCCAACCTGTTTCCCTACATCCACAGATGTTAATACAATATAAAAATACCAATCCCACTTCGAGGGGGATATCGCGGTATATAGGGTCATCTGCTATTATGCGGGGTGCATAGTGTCTTATCCACTATATATATATGCGGTAATATCAATCACTCCAATATATATACTACTATATATAATAACACATTCAACTGATAATAATTTTATCAATTCAATCAATCAATAATTAATTTTAACTATTTAAAATTAATTACGGTAATCCAAAATTGAGTGAGATTAACTCACTTTGAATTGCAGTAGTCGCTTCCGCGTTTCGGTCCCGACCAAACTCGAACAACGTTCGAATTTTGCTTAAAATTTTACGAGCTTTAAAATGCTCCAATCCAATTTCATCATGAAGAGTTTGCAATCACGAGCGTAAGTAGCTCATTTCGTTAGAATCTGATCTAAAATGAGCAAGTTATCACAATTATAAGTTAATAATTTTAAAATAATATATTTAATTTAACCGATTACGATAATTAGCTCTAATTACCCTACAAAGCTATCTTCCACAATTCAAATGCGCGCTCTATTCCAGTAACGCATTCTCCATGGCCGAACATTTCATCCATCACTCACTCCTCGTCTCTTCACCGAATCACCCGAAACCACCGCCATGCTTCTTCTCTTCGAACAAGCTTCCACCTCCACCCATCGAAATAGGCCCCGCCTCCGCCTAACAATTTATGACCTGACACTACTCGCAGCCCCTCTTCAACACATTTCACCACCAGGCCTCCCGGATCCCCTAACTTTATCCAAACATGCGTCTTGTCTTGCTAAATTTGAATACAACTCCATTCTACCCAAAATCGCCATGCCATCGAACCCTAGCTCAACACCTACCTCGTCTTTGCACTCCAGGCGACTGCTCCCCTCTGCCATTTCGCTCTGGTCATGCCTCTGTATTTATTTCGATCGCGAACTGTGGCCAGGCGCTCGCGCGCCATTAAACCCCCCCTTTATTTTATTTTCGAGTTCGATTTTTTTTCATTTTAAAGAGAAATGCATCGTGATTTATAATGAAGGTGTAGCATAATTTTTTTCCTCTGATTTGAACTGATAGGAGGGAAAAGAAACACGCATGATTTAAAATAAAGGGGGCGTGATGGAGTGATAAGAAGGTGGCATGTAGGAGAGGGAGATAATACAGTGAAAGGATAAAATAACAGCTGAAAGGAAGTTTGATTAATTAATAAAATAATTTAATTTCAAAACGTCTCGATCTATGAAACTTAAAATCTCGAACTCCTATCGAGGTATGCCGTTAGGCATTTGTAATGTTATACCCCTATTCCAAACGCAATGGAAAAGGTTTCGAGTCCTAATTCGATCGTATAGAGAAGATAGCTTTTTGGACCCAATTATTATATTGAATTTTCGATATAAATTTCAGCGCGTTTATATCCCGTACGACCAAACGATAACTCCAAATGCTATGAAATTTGAAATTCGATAATAATACACTATAACGGATCCAATGTAAATGGTTTCGTCGAATTTCGAGACTGTGCCCCGAAAGGTTATTTTTAAATGTCAATTTAAACGATATATTTTTAAAACTGAACATATCACTTTTAAATTCAATTTAAAAAGTTTTATTATCTTCATTATTATTAGTATAAATTTTATAAGCCTTTAAATTATTTTTAACAAGCTTAAAACCTAAGATTCAACAATTTAACCAATTTTCAATTATTAAATTCAATAATTAAATTTTCCAATATATCGTTATATTTGAAATTCAAATTAAAAATTAACTTTTAAATATTTAAAGTCAATTAAATATTCAAATTTCAAATACCCTAAATTCTGGGTCTTTACAATACTTATATGCATGTATTATATATGTTGATATATGTTATGTTATTTAAAAGTGTTTAAGATAACATAAGTATACATGTATGTATGTAAGATAAATATTGAAATTGACATAATTTAATTAAAATTGTTTAATTAAATAAATTAATAAAGTTTTATTAATTAGATAAAAATACACATATATAAGATATATGTGTTATAGTATAAAGGTTATAGTAGATATGTCCACTATAAAAGTTGTATTAGAATACTAATATAAAATTAATTATAGTGTTAATTAATTAAAATTAATTAAATAAGATTTAATTAATGAAATATTATACAAAAGACTATCATATAAGTAATATGAAATATAAAAGTTATATAACAACAAAACTTATATGATATGAATGTATAAACTAAAAGTGGAACACCAAAGAAACCCAAATAGACTTAAGGAATAAATACATACGTTAATGTACGTATACCGTGATTTTTGATGCGTCTGACACTTAAATCACGAGAGTATTTCATAAGAAATACATTATTCCATAAGTCGATATCACTCAATATAATATATTAAAGATGAATCTTCAATATAATGTTGTCCTCTACCGTATATATATTAATAAATTACTTGCATACTCCTTCTTTGTTGAGCAAACTCAAGCTAGGGATGTTATGTGTAGTATTATTAATATATTGAATAGATGAGATAAGATAAGTATGCGTATTTGTTGAGTAAACTTTGGGTGCATATACTATACGTAGGCCATCATGATATGGTAGGTATGAGTGAATAATCTCTTTTGATTTGTTGAGTAAACTCAAGGTCGAAATGAGGTTACGATAAGGAAACATGGGTTAGGAGTATGTGATACAACCGATAAGGAATTATCCATCATTTGTGGGGCTATGATTTGTTGAGCAAACTCAAGGTCAGAATACCAAGACAAACGAATCCAAACACCCACTAGTGAAGTCGATGACTTCTATGTTTTATCTTAGGGTTTGGAGAAACTTAAAAGACTAGTGGGAGCCTTATTAGAAAAATGAAATGGTAACATTTAACCTTTCTAATATTGTAAGAACATATGCTAAATAATGTTATAATTATCTACAATGGTAAATTTGTGCATTTAATATGATTGATAAAATATTTATCAATTAACATATATAAACGAACTGAATTGAAAGTTGACAAATGGAAATATAATACCCACTATTAAATTCCTATTACATGTTAACGTTTCAACACCCATGCAATTGCCTGATTTTACAACTACCGTATACATTCGTGATTTGGTCACTTACGCATTTATTTGGTCAAGACCATGTATTGCATTCTATGAGTTTCAATCTCTAAAAGCAATACAAGACTATGGATATTTGATCCATATACAATCGCATATGAATATTATATGGTAAACGGTCAAAGTTTGTAATGTACAATATTTCGATGAAATTAGTTCATTCGAAAAACCAAATAAACCTTAGTGTCAGGTTGAGTATTCAGTCTGATTGATTACAAAAGGATTGTATCATGTTAAATGTAACACTATACCAAAACTACAATATAAATCTAAGAACTCAATCACTGAAATGTTAGTTTGATTAGTTTACATAAAGCAGAACATATCTAAAGTCCTTAAAAGCTGAGGATAATTGAATGCGCTTTTGTAAAGAGCACGTTATGATATTGTAGTAAGGGTTTTCTTTTAAATGATTTGACCATTTAGAAAGGAAACCGAATGTATAAGAGTAAATATGGTTTAAGGTATAATTGGGATGAAGAGAGTAAATAATCACGTAAGAAACAACGAAAACGAGAATCGTAATAATATTGATTAATACTTAATATTGGAATAAGAAATGTGATTTCTATTCCGAAATGTAATGTCGTATAGAAAATTGTTTTCTATGAGATTTATTTCTTTGGGTTTAGGGTAGTTGATCAAAGAACTTTCCGCTGTAAACTAGTTATAGTATGAAATAAATAAACTATATTAAGTGGATGATACCTTCAAATTTAGTATGCTATTATAGTAATGGCGGAAATGGTGGGACCATACCATATAGCACTTACTGATTGCATCATATTATGAAATTTGTTTTCGTAAAACGTACCTCACATTATTTATGAAATAATGACTATTTTTTGGTATCGACTGAGAAATAGACATAGCTATATTTCAATAAGAATATTATGAATATTTGTTATGAAATAAAACTATAATGTAGTATTTGTTTTCATAACAAAAGTGATGCATTGAAAAAGACAGAAGTATCCAATAATATTTACAGTTATTTTAGAATTACAGACTAAGCCATAGTTTTGAGAAAATAATTTTATTATATGATTTTGAATCATATGATACCGATTAATTATATCTCAAACAATTAAGGGCTATGCACCCATTCAGTAGGAGCATCATAAGAGTTGATGAATTCTTCAGATTAATACATATAGATGTATGCAATCGTATGTCTATTAGTACCAAAATGGTTCCACGTACTTCGTCATATTTACCAATGAGTTATCACCGACATGAACATGTGTATCTGATACATGTGTAGTATGTCTATGGTAAACTCATGGAGTATGAAATAGAAATAAATAAAATAACATGCAATAGAAATGATTCGATTTGATCGAATGAGTGAGTAAAATTGGAAAAAATTCTGAACGTACCTAAAAATGTATAAATATTCAATCTCAAAAGTCACTCCTCCATGTGATACATAATGATGCATCGATAAGGAGTAATCAAACATCGTTAGATAATGCACGATTAATTATGAGTTAAGTTGAGCTAGTTTCTTTCTATAAAGTCATGTACTTAAGAGTAGTGCAGAAGGTTAATATTGTTTCATCTAATTAATAGTTTACAAAATCACAGAAGATAAAGGTTTATAAGAAACTCCAATAGGTCCTAGGCCAAGGAGTTGGCAGGTTATTAACTATTGCACGAATAGTTATTATGAATAGTTATTATCTAAATAACTATTACTTGCATGTTATTAAGTGCCTGAAACTCCAACAGATCCTAATCGAAAGATTGCACATAATAACTATTCGTAAGAGATCTAGTATGAATCTCCCCAAAAGAATTTTCGAAAGACTATCATTGGACGATATATTTATGTTTTGAACATAAGTTTTGTAAACTAAAACCAAATAAGATTTATAAATAAAGAAATTCATAAAATGTTTATGAATACTTATTCTGTTACATTGAGAAACAATTGTTGTTTCAAGAAATACCAACTTCACTGTGAAGGAATTTATTTGAGAAATTATTGGTAATAAAAAGAATTTGGATACGATCCAAAGAACTGATCAGATGAGATGAAGCGAAATTGACTAACCTAAACGAACACATCGCATTAGAGTGTCTAACAAGTATTCTCACACATTGAAGAGAAACTATGAGTTTCTTGTTAATGTCAAAAATATATAATCCTCGATTGTTTAATAAACCATTAAGAGTGTTGACTCTATGATATGATATGATGCGCAAATCTGAAAGAATTTCAAGTACGCTATCAAAATATGATTTTGGTAGTCGTAACCTAAGGGATATGATCCACTGGTCGTGATTGTGTCTTTATGAGTAAGACTAATGCAGTTGGAACTAAATACGCAATGTTGATAAGAATAATATCACAAATTTCAATTGTTGAAATTAGCGTAATAAATTCGATATTCAACATGTTCAAGTCAATTTGGATTTACTCACAAAATTATCGCTTGATAAGTCCTAGTGTTTTGGTATATATATATATTGAAATGGAAAATTTTAAATAACGATTTAGAGTAAGCTGTTTACATAAATTAACCAACAATGTCTTGAAGTCGGTGGGAGCGATATTGAGTTTGTGAGTTTTTGGATATGATCCAAGAAATGATGGGAAAGTATCATTTTATAAGCATCAATATTGAATAAGTATTTTGATAGAAATATCAAATAGTTTTATTTTCAATCAAAGTATAGAAGAAGCGTGTGTTCATAAGAAAGAACGTTAAAATGTACAACGATATTTCTAAACTATAAGTAAACAACACGTTGCTGATTTTAATGATGTACTTGTGTTAAAATCAACCTTAGATGTTTTAATACTCAACATTGGTTAATAAATGATGTCTTTTATAGTAAGTATAAAAGATGTCGGGAATGTCCCAAATGATATGCAAGGACACCTTATTAAAGTGTTTAATACGAAACATGTAAGATTGATTCTTTTGCATTGGCAGTAGGAATTATCATACATGTTATGTTGTCTACGGTATCATGATTAGTTTATGTATTTGATACATGCAGCAAATATCAAATCCAAATTGATATCACTAAATGATTGTTTGCAGTATTCTCATGTATTTATGAAATATTAGAGAATTATTTACAGAAACAAAAATCCTTATGAAGGAGTGTTCGAACTAAAACTTCGTAAGTCATATTAAGTATAATATGTCAATAATAAATTCAATTTAAGAATCTTTAAGTTGGAAATGTTCCAAATGAAAGACCATGGCTGACTCAATGAAAAAGGCTAAGTACGTCGCCTAGAATAGTGCAACATTAAAGATAATGTATATAAAAATATAAGTGCACAAATTTATAACTGAGCCGATTCCAAATTTTGCGAATCTCATAACATTGTTATGTGATAACAATGTCGTGGCATAGTTCAAAACAGAACTTGGAGCTCACAAAAAGTCGAGAGACATACTCAGAATTGTTCCACATAATAAAACAGTTTATCGCCATCGAAGAGAGTTAATTGACATAGTAGATAATTGAAACATAATAGCATACCCGTTAACAAAGGGACTGACCCAATTGGTTTTGAGAGAACCGATTAGAGAAGTTGAAATAAGATTCCATAATTGACCCCAAGTGCAAGTGGGAGATTGATAAAGTTAGAGGTATGCCCTAGGGGCAATTATGTAATTTGTTACATATATCTTACTCGTTGACCAATCTTGTTCGAAATAAATGTACTTTCTTTCTATTATATACTTGATATAATGTGGTTATGTTAATTAATCAATTTAATTAAAAGTATATTTAAAAAATCCATAAATGGTATGTTTTGTGATAGTAGTTAAAAAGTGTTGTAACCGTGAGTAATTTATCACAATGAAACAAATATATCATTTTAGTCAAGATGCATCAAGACTGGATATCGATGTATCCGTTGAGACTAGAGTACGTAACGCTCTCCAAATGTTGGGCAGTATGTATTACTCATGACTGTTCGGGGCACCAAGGGGTTACGCACTGATAGTTATTGGGTAACTATGGAATGACTCACTCGATATTCTTCTGTTGATTAATATAACTAAGGTCAAACAAATAATATCAATGTGGCTAATTTACATAGTTCTCTCGACTTGAGAATACTATTGATCTTCGATGTGAAAGCTCCGCTTTGATTATAGTCAAATCATGGCACGACGTCCATCGAACGACTATAGTTAGGACAAGTGGAAGCTTTGGAAGTGAATCACTATTCAAGAGAGGATTCATCTCCTCGGTTATATTCGATATTAATCGCTAACTGAATTTACACCTATGAGTTGCACAATCGTAACGATGAACTCTCTGAAAAACCACATGATTTAATTAATTTATAAAATGTTGTAAATTGATTAGATTAATTGATATTTGAGAAATATTAATTATTATCCATTTTATGTTTGGAAGTTCTTTTGTAATTATTTTAATGCATTTATAAAATTTATATTTGTATGCATTGATATACGATATCAATGTAATTTAAAGATAATTGCACGAGAAGATTTATGAAAATTTTATGCCATTTGATGACATGATTTATGAAAATTTTATGTCATATGATGACATGATTTATGAAAATTTTACATTATTTGATGACATACGTGTAAAGAAAGGATTGGAGAGAGAGAAAAAATCAAGAGAATTAATTAGAGAAGTTTTAATGAAAGAATGGAAAAAGTTTCATTCTTTCAAATAAAACATATTCTCTGATTCATTCTGTATGCACAATTCATTTTCTTTCTCATTCATTCTTTCTCTCCTCCTAAATTTTCATGGCATAAACAAAAAATAAAACGAATTTCCAAAATCTTTCAACTCCAAATAAAACAAAACAAAGGTGGTTCATCCATCTCTTGCAAGGATAGGATGTGGATCATGAAGATCTGAGAAGATATCATCATTCAAGGTGTGATTTCTAGGCAACATCCTAAAGTGATTCAATAGGATCTAGAACCATTCTTCATTCTAGGATCAAATAAAAGGCAACATCAACAAGGTGTGTTTTAAGGATTAGGTAGCAAGGTATGTCATTTTTTGTATATATATATATAGTGATTTTGCAATGTTTAATGGAAATTTAATTTGACTTTCATAATTTGTATGATGTATTACTGTCTTGCTTAACTAAAAAATTGTTTATGAAGATTGAATCATTTGTTGAACGATATGATTGAGTTGTCATTTGACAGATCAAAATTAAATTTGTTTATGTTTTAAAACAACATTTAAGTGTAGATCTATGTTTTTAAACCTTCTAATTAAATTGTAATTCTTTAGATCTGAATGTTTATATGTTCAAATTGATTAGATGTTTTTCTTTATTTTGTTAAATTGAAACTAAATCTATATAAATATTTTAGAATACAATGTTTTATTTTAGTTCTATGTTTTAACATTTAATTTAAATTCCATTTCTTTAGATCTGAAAATTCACATTTTCATGTTGATTGATTGAATTATATTTAAAGTTAAAAATGAAATATATAAGGAATCAATACAATGTTTCAATTGTAGATCTATGTTTTAATCTTTCATAACAAAATATAATTTTAGTTTTGAATTTTAATACATGTATGTATGTATGTTTGCATGTATTATTTGCACTTTTTATTGCATTAGATATTTACATATGAATAAAAGGAATTTTAACAATAAATTAAAGATTTGAAATTGACTATAATAACTATCTAATTTATATTATTATAAAGCTTTGATTGAATTCCATACATACATATTTGGATCTACTTGTATGTGTTCATATAACATTTATTTTTCTTTACATATATATTGTCATAATATGAAATCATTTCTCTTTTTTAATTAAGACAATAATGTGTACATACAATTCATTGTTTACCTTCCATATTCTTACATTATAGTACCTATTGATTGTCATTAATATGTTGCATTATTTACTAAAAGGAAAACTGTATCAATCACCCTTTTCATCCCTTATTTATTTCTATTTCAATTCCTATGTAATAACCATTCAAATTGTTCTTGTTTATTTTATGTATACATATCAATTACCACTGACTATACACACTCCCTGTATGTTGCACTTGCACAACATTTACTATGAATATATTTACAATTCATGTCATACTTAGATTAGTCATTAATGTTATTTTATTAATTAATTATTAAATTTAATTAAGAGTAAAAAATGAAAAGCTTTCTTCTCTAACTAAATTTATGATCCCTCGTCAATTGAATAATTTAAGAGAAAGAAGATGAAAAGTTTCCTTCTCTAGATAAATTTATGCACCCTCATTAATTGAATATGTTAAGAGAAAGGAAATGAAAATCCAAATAAATTATACCCCCTTATTAATTGAATAAGTTAAGAGAAAGGAAATGAAATACTTCCTTCTCTAAATAAATTTGCAAAGTAAACATTACACACAAATTTGTATATAATAGTATATTTGATATACTCTAACTTACATACACATTAAATTTAAGTGAAACTTTATTTATGAAGTTCAATAAAATATTGATTTTATTTAAAAGAAACTTAGAAAAGTTCCAAATGAATTTAGACTTCATAGGCCCATTAAAGATCCAAAATGGTTAAAAAAAAATTAAATTCACCCATTTCTTCCGCTGTGGACTGACCCGGTCCTTTATTAGTTAACCATGCGATAAGGGCTTTAAAATTATTTGAAAAAGATAGTTGTAATATTTTTGATCGAAACGAAATATTGATATCTGAAGTTACAAGAAAATGAAATATTTATATTTTGAATATGAATGTTAATAATGACAGTAACCTATGTCTTATAGCAAATTCGAATGATCCATGGCTATGGCACAAACGGTTATGTCATATTAAATTTAAATTATTAAATAAATTAGCAAAACATGAAATTGTAAAAGGTTTACCTAAATGAATTTCGAAGTGAATAACTTATGTATTGCTTGTCAAATAGAAAACCAAGAAAATCTTCTTTTAAACCTACAAATGAAATTTCTACCAATAAACCTTTGGAATTACTTAACCTAGATTTATTTGGTCCAACTCAGATTATAAATCATAATAAATATGTTTTTTAAATTTTGATGATTTTTCAAGATATTCTTGGACTTTCTTTTTAAAATATAAAGTGATACTTTTGAAATGTTTAGGAATTTCGTAAAAAGAATTCTGTAACGACCCGTAAATTTAACTGGTTTTAATAACGTTATTAATTGAAATTTGGCGAAATTTTAAACGATAAAATTTTGAAATATAAATTTGATATTTGGAATGCGTCTAGTTAAACATAGCAACTGGTAAATTTTCGTCCGAAAATACGAAAGTTTATTTCGCGCGTAAATTTACTTCAATTTAATCAGTTAAAAAGCGATGAAAATAAAATGTTTTCGGAACCTAAATATTTTTACATAGAAAATTCTAAACCATCTTCTGAGCAAACGTCATTTTTCGTTTTTCCAAATTCGGACTTCTTTGGCTCCGTCGATCTTATTTTTCTACGTTTTTCTTGCATTTTCCGCCAGTAGAAAAATTCGAATTTTTATAATTCAATCGTTCCACTGATATCCATATACCGTTTTGATCATCTCATCGTGCTGATATCAACAATGTATTTATTTGGGTATTTCGGAATCCGGAACACAATGAAATCTGTGAAACGATTAATCGTACCGGTTCTCACTTTCAACCTCTTGGGTTAATTGTCTATTCGGTTGCTTTCCAGTAAGAATCAAACTGTCATAATTATTTGTATTCTCGGGAATAAATATTTTTTACTTTTCATTTGCCATTGTATTCAATAAAATTTGATGCTTCGTATTCGTTTGGGTTTTAGTTCCATTTCGAAATGTAATAATAAAACTTTTACTGTCTTCTCTTCTGCCCTTACTTCCTCTATCTTTTTTTTTTTCCAATCCCTCTACCCATCGGCCTCATCGAAAAGTAAAAGAAAAAAAAAACTTTCCTTCACGCCTCGAACCCAAGGCCTCTGCTCCTCCACCACAGCACTGTGCTCCGCATCTCCACGTCAACCACGCCCTGAACCTCCTCCCTGACATCACCCACTTCCAACACAGCAACCGACCTTTTGGCTTCCTCTCCATCAGCCCAGTGCACGAAACCCACGCTGGCCATCAATCAGCTCCGCCTCCCTTACCCACAACCAGCGACCGACCACCGTCCAAAACCTCCGCCCACATCCCACAGCCCCTTCGGCCACCACATCAACCACCGTACATCTCAAACCCTACCCACCTGCTCAAGCACGCACCCTGTTCCACCTCTTTAACCCGCGCTCGGCTCTCATCTAGATCTGCCGCATCCTTTTGCCTGACTTAAATAAAGGTTTGTGTTTGTATATATATAGTTAGCTGTTGATGTATATATATATTTTCGCTGTTTGTATATGGATTCTTTTTTTAGTAACCCCTAGCCTTGTTTAGTATATATATATATTATATTATGAAACAAGTATTGTTATATATGTTATTCAGCGATGCATATATTTTTATTAATAGTTTACTATTATTGGTATAAACAGTCAATATACGTTGAATATATATGTGATTTTATGGTATATATTAGGCTATATGAAATTAGTTATATATGTTTATATATATATGTAGTTGTAATGATCAATATGAACGGTTTGTATATATTGGCACATATATTTGAACTGCTGGATTTCAAATGGTAGTTTTGTTCACATAAGTATATAAGTTATGCAGTTTACATATTATAAAACTATATAGATTTATATATTACGTCTGAAATGATTTTGTAAATATTGCTCGGCTATAGTTTATATATGTTATAATATGAAGCTTGGATATTTTGGCATTCCCAGGTTTTAGCATAGTTACTTTGTCTACCTACTTATATAAAATTGTTTCACATATATATTAGTTGCACACATATATCTCCGGCTCAGTTTTATGTCTGTATGTAAATATTATTTGCCAATACCGGTTATGTTTAAGGTATATATAACTTACAACATTTATAATATAAGTCTACAATTTTCAGAGTATATATATATTAGTTAAATAATATGTATACCATATATATTTTGTATGAAGAAAAGTTATAAAATTTATAAGTATTGAATTTTATTTTAATATAAGTTTTAAATTAAATATTGAATCTATATAGTTATATATATGGGTAAGTTTAAAATTTGCGGTTGCTGTTTATTTATATGTGTATATATATAGATTTTGAAAGTAATGTGTTTATTTTAAATTATAAGTTTTATATGATTTTGTATATAGTATATATAGTTATATATATTCATTTATACCATCTATCATCATCGATCCAGTTCTGATTTGTTTTCGTCGATTCCTATTTATCAGTTTGTCCGTCAAACTCGAGTCCATCGTACTTCGCTTCGAAATCTGACTCATCCCGTTGTTTTTCTCTCTAGTCTCGGAAGGTGAGCAATCACTCACGATTAACGTTCTTTTATTTATTAAATTTGATTTCAATTGAAATGACAAATTGAAATATGCTGCTGTTAGTTAATTACATTGTTATATATGCTATTACCTGTATCTGTTCACCTATGACATCTAACACCATTATCTGTTAATTATTTATGCGATGATAATACAGTTTGGCTGATAATTGATTGATTGTTGATGTTTAACTAGACGTTAATTGTAAATGTTAAAGTGATAAATAGTATGCAATTGAATTTGATATAAGATAGTTAACAATTTAAAATGGATTTATATGTTGAATTTGATTAAGTTAAATATGACCCCTTTAAATGTTGAATTAATTGACACGTAGAAATTTGGTAAAAACACCTTGAACATTTAAATGTTTGTTGCTTAAATTTATGTAGTATGAAATTGAATAATTGATATCAAATGAAGAACCGTATAAACATTAATGTAATAATCTTTAATCTACATGAAATGATAGTGTGGATTCTAGAAATAATTATATTAATTTGCACAAATAACAATGTGAATTAATACGATTATTTCGGGATTATTTGAATTGATTATTGGATTGATATTGGTTGTTGTTATTGCTTGTTTATTTACTTTGACACCATCCCAGTTATCACACTGCAAGTTCCTTTTGCTATGCTTTGATTTTGAATTGAATTGGAATCGGGTTGAAATGATAAATACCCAAAATAAACTTTGACCTAGGATAGAGAATTAAATAAAACCCGATTGGTCAATAATTTGATTTAAAGATAAAATAAAGATTTTATTTGAATAAATAATAAGGTTTTAAAACGAAGTTGGAATTTGAATTTTAATGAAAGGAAATGTTAATATTTAATAATCTGAATCAAAATATTAACATAGTAGATGATGAATGAACGTTGTTTTAAAATTAATTATTTAATAATTAAATTTGGAATTATTAATAATTAATTTTTGAAATTAGTTAATAATTAAGTTTTGGAATTATTTAATAATTAAATAAGGTTGAATTATTTAATAATTAAATAAAAATGAATTCTTTATTTAATAAAATTGAACTTCTTGAATAAGTGAAATTGAATTTCTTTAATAAGAAATGTAAAGGTGATTATTGAAATTAATGTAAGACTTGTAATTTAAAGAACTTGATTTGACGAATTTAATCTAATTAAATTTGTAAGTTTGATATAATGGAGTTGAACTTAAGTAATTGATTTAATGAATTGGAAATTAAATAGAAATTGTTATGAATGATAAATTAACTTAACGAATATTGAATGTAATCGATCAACGAATTTAAATTGATTTGAATGTTACATTAAATTAATTTAAATGATTTTGGAATGAAACTTATATACGAACTTGAATCAATATTTGAATTGTCTCAAATCAAATATTTAATTTGAATTATAAGATTTTGAAATGGTAATTTGGAAGTTTTGAAACGTAAGTTATGGAAATTGTTTTAGAAAGACAAATGAAATGTTGGTTTACAAATTCTATTTGAAATTGAAATTGATTTGGTTTTGAAATATATTAATCGACCAATCGGTGAAATAATTTCGAAGGTTATTAAAGAGACCAGAATCGGTTAGGGACATACTCACTGTCTAAACCGAATACCACTTTAATAACTATACCCGGAGTATGATCCAGAATGAAGTGGTTGGATGATGTACGTGATGACTGAAGAAAGAGAACGATAATGGATAGCCTTGACACTTGTGTCAAATTGGAAATGACTAAAACAGGAGCCATGCCGGGACAAATGGGGGTTAGCTACCTCAAGCGAACACACTTCTTCGAAAACTACTCATTACTTGTTGTCGATTGGTGCACCCTTGATTTTGGGAGTGTTGTTTCACGGTGTTGCGATCGCTGCGGCGATGCGTTCTCACCAGTCCGGATAAGGCAAACGGTAGTTTCACTACCTTGGGTATTGCCTCATGTGCCTTGTCATACTTGTGTTCCTATATATGCGACCACTACGATTTGTTTTGTGTTATACCTATGGAGTACTCCCTGATAGCCCACTAGTTTACGGTGGAGTTTACAGTGCTGTATAGACTATAACGCTTATATAAAATGTGTTAAGGGGGATAATGGTAACGCCTTAACACTATTTTGATACCTTATATTACTGATAGGCATTATCTATTTACCGTACACTACTACATAGTAGATAGTTTAACGGATCCTTAAAGGATGGTTATTCCAAACATCCTTTGAGTTATTTGTATTTTAGTTGCTATTTCACTTGAGTTGGATTTATTGATATAAGAATGTTAATCCCGACTCGAGTGTTTTGTGTTTTGCTTTACGCTCGGGTCAGACTGAATGTACCAGTATTCGAGACTCATCTTTGGAGTTGGAGCTTCGCTTGGAGATCCAGCTATCTATCCAGCTTTCAGATATCCAGTTGATTCCAGTGATTGTATTTTGATTCTTGTATTTGATTATTGTATTCGAGACATTTGTTGTATCTTATTTAACTCTGATATGTATATAGTAGCTTCATGAACTATTATCTTTTATTTCCGCTGCATTTATTACTCTGTGTCTATGATTATTTATTTACTGTATATGCTCAGTTTTGCAAAAAGTTAAATTAACAATTCGGTATTTTGAATTATTCAAGTCCGACATGTGCGGATGCGAATGGTCCAAAATAGCGGGTCGTTACAAATTCAGAATTTAAAAGTTAAAAATATCCGAAGCGATCATGGAGGAGAGTTCGACAATGATGAATTTAGTAAATTTTGTAGTAAAAGGGGAATTAATTATAAGTTTTCTTTTCCTAGAATACCACAATAAAATAATGTTATCGAAAGAAAAATAGAACCTTATAAGAGTGCGCTAGAACATTACTAAATAGCACCACTCTACTCAGAATTTCTGGGCTGAAGTGGTTGCTACTGCTTGCTATGTTCTAAATTGCATTTCAATTCGTCCTAAAAATAAAAATACCCCTTATGAACTCTTTTATCATCTTTAACCTAAAATATCATACTTTAAAGTCTTTGGATCAAAAAAATTATTTTAAACACTAAAGATAATCTTGGTTAGTTTGACTCTAAAGCTAATCAAGGAATTTTATCGGTTATTCAAAAGAAGTAAAGCTTACCACATATTTAATAAAAAGAATTAACTCAATTGAAGAAACTTTACATGTCTCTTTAAATTAAAATTTTAACAAAATAAATGATGGTACTAAAATAACCAATGTTAATCAACCTTTAAATGCTTTTCAAAACACAATACAAGATAAATCAAATGAAGTTACTCAAGTAATAAATAACCCACTAGAACAAAATTAACAAGGAAACCTCAAGAATTTCGAAAGGTCATCCTATTAAAAATATACTAGGAGATGTAAAAACTAATGTATTAACTGGATGATAGCTAAATGACATGAGTCACTTAGCATTCATTTTTACAATTGAACCCACAAACTATAAAGAAGCAAGAAAAGACGAATATAGGATTATGGCTGTGCAAGAAGAATTAAATCAATTTGAACAAAATAATGTATGGGAACTAGTCCCAAGACCTAGTAATCGAGCTATAATAAGAAGTCAATGGGTGTATAAAAATAAAAGTGATGAAAATGGTGATATAATTAGAAATAAAGCTAGACTGGTTGCTCAAGGATACAATCAGAAGGAAGGAATTGAATATGATGGGACATTTGCTCCTATTGCATGACTTGAAGCAATTAGAATACTCCTAGCTTTTGCTTGTCACTACAATTTTAAATTATATCAAACAGATTTAAAAGTGCTTTCTTAAATGGGTTTATAAAAGAAAATATTTATGTTAAATAACACCCTTCTTTAAACATAGAAAATATCCAATGTTTATAAACTTAAAAAGGCTTTATATAGTCTTAAACAAGCCTTATGTGCTTGGTATGATAGACTAAAAAGCAATTTAATAAATTTCGATTTTGAAATTGGAAAAGTTGACTCAACACTTTTTATAAAACTTGAAAATAATGATTTACTAGTTGTTCAAATATACGTTGATGACGTTATCTTTTGTTCTACAATGAAAAACTTTTTCCAATTTTTCTAAAATAATGAGAAAAAAATTTGAAATGTCCCGTGTAGGCGAATTAAATTATTTTCTCGGATTACAAATTAAACAACTAGAAAAAGAAATTTTTATTCCACAAGAAAAGTACTGTAAAGATCTAATTAAAAGATTTAATGTCAATAATATAAACAGTAAGCCAACGTTAATAAGTGCAACTATTCACCTAGATATAAGGTGATAATTGTAAGGATGTCGATCAGAAACTTTATAGGAGTATGATTGGATCATTACTTTATCTAATAGCCAGTCATCTTGATATAATGGTGAGTGTGTTTCTTTATGCCCGATTTCAAGCTAATCTAAAAGAGTCACACCAATGAGCTGTTAAAAGAATTATGATATCTAATTGGAACTAAAGATTGTGGTCTTTTCTATCCGAAAGGATGTCCATTCGAATTAGTATCATATAGCAATGTAGATTTTGGTGGATGTCATGCCGATAGAAAAGGTACTAGTGGTACATGCCACTTTATAGGTCAATCATTATTTTTATAGTTTAGTAAGAAACAAAACCATGTATCCTTATCAACGCGTGAAGCATAATATATATCTTCTGCTTTAGCTTGCACTCTGATAATTTATATGCAGCAAACACTAAAGGATTTTGGTGTAAATTTAACTAAATCGCGTATTTACTATGATAACACCAACATAATTAATTTGGCAAAAATTCCTGTAAATCACTCTAGAACTATGCACACTGATATAAAACACCATTTTTTACGAGATCATTTTGAAAAAGAAAATACTACTATATAATTTGTAAACATTGAAAATCAAATTGCAGATTTATAAAACCATTAAATGAAATACATATATTAGATTACGTTGAGAATTAGGAATTTGTTCAATAAATGATGTAATTTAAAAATATTCAAATTTTCCAATATTATATATAAATATATAAATATATATATATATATATATATTTAAGACATTTACTTAATAATTTTTCTAAAATTAACAAAAACAAGGTCTTAATTTAATATATATATATATATTAATGTTTAATAGATTTTGTTTTAAGACTAGATTTTAGTTTTAACAAAAAAAATGTCAAAATTTATTCAAATTACATTTCATAGGCAAAGATATAAAAATCATAAATCAACATTAAAAAATAAAATATTTAAAAGGTAATTACTAAAAATTATCTAATAAAATAATAATTTATCCAATTAATCATAAAAATTATAAACTAGTAAGACTTTAGTGTTATATATATATTATATAAATTAATAGGTTTAAAAATTAGAAATAAAAAATGAGCCACCGGTGCATCGGTCTATAGGCACTGATCCACCGGTGACGACATTTTTCCTCAGACCCGAATGCTTTTTGAACTTCTCACCCACCCCTCTCTTCATTATTTTCAAAAATAATTTGGAGTTCAAAACCTTAGCCACCCTTTTTAGCTTCCATTTTTATAAACTCCATGAAATTTTCAATCAAAATTCAAAGCTTTAGACATGGCAAGAGGAAAGAGAAGCATTTCCTCAACCTCCTTTGGCTCAATTGACAAATTGCTAACCAATGAAGTTAAAAATTGGTTAAAGAATAAAAGAGAAAACATCAAGAAATTCAAGCCTTTAATGGTGAATAAGCATCTTGGGAGATGAATGATAAATTTGAATTCTCTAAACTTATACAATACTCATAATTTATTCACCCACACCGAATTGGTCAATATAATAAACTTGAATGGCTTTAAAATTGATATATACTCGAGACGTATAGCTGTTTTTTACAGTAATCTAGAAGTAGGAAATGATGGTAATAGATTAATCTTGTATTCTAGCAAAAAAAATGTTGAAATTTCATTTAGCAAAAGTGAGTTAGCTGAGATATTGGGAATTTCATCCAATGGAACATCGTTAGATAAATAATTTTGATGAAATACCTGTTTTCCCCCAAATAGTTCAAAGTACTAATGTTAATTGGACAACTTCTAATCTAACTCACCAAGCTCGTATTCTTATATGAATTCTTTAACACAACTTAATACTGAAAACAAGCAGTTTCGATGAGGTTTATCCTTGGTCCAAAAAGCCACATACACTATTTTAGGGAATATTCGAATAAATTAGTCTAATGCTATAATGAAAAACATGATGGAAAATCGATCGGGATAAAATTGACAATATAATCCATATGGGAATTTGACTACAATAATTCTTTGTCATTATGGATTTATGTTGGATGATGAGACTTCGATTAGGCATCCATACTCTAGTGTTTTTGATAATAAGGTTCTAAAGGCGACGAAGATGCTGACAACCCTAGATGAGATTACAATTGAGACTCCAGTACATTAATCGCCATAGGAAGACATACCGGGTCCACCTTCTCTATGTCATACTTCCCCTATGCATGCTTCCCTAACATCTGAAGAGCGTATTATTGTTGCTCTTAAGAGGTAAGAATAATTAATTCAAACTATTCGTGAGGAGCAGCTAGAGAAGATGAGGGAGTTAGGCATTATTCAATCACTTCTTACACGATTATGCAGATCTGTTTGGACTAGAGAGAGTGGAGTAAGTACTATTAGTGAGGGTAGTGCAAGACTTCAACCCCCACTTGTCCCTCGGCCTTTTGTTCATGACTTTCAGGCAGGTGTACATGGCTCTAGAGGAGCAGGACCTTCATTTCACACACCTGGACCTACCAGGATAGGACCTAGACCTCATTCCACTATCACTCATGCTTCAGGATCTCCACTCGTCCTCCAGCAATGGCCATAAAGCACATGGGATATATAGATTCAACTCATATTACTCCTTCAAGATATTATGACTAGTCCTGATATGTAGCCTCTTAGATTTGGTATCACTTTATGATTCATCGTTTGCATTAGTTTGTGTTAGTATGGTTTCTTAGTTCATTTTCTTTTAGCTGATATCGATAACTACTATTCTAGGTGAATTATACTAAAGGTAAACGTTACTCCCAATGCCTGTTGAAATCCATGATGCACGCCCTCAATAAATCCTCCAAGATCATGTTTACCATTTCCATTTACCTGTCAGTCTGAGGGTGGCAAGTAGTGCTAAGTGGTGCTATGATTTAGCGTCGTCCCTAAAACCACTGTAAATTCCTTTAAAGCTCGCTAGTGAATATAGGGTATCTATCACTGATAATACTAACTGGGATTCCATGTAATCGCATCACTTCCTTGATGTAAATCTATGTTAGAGATACTGCAGTCCTATTACTTCTTACGAGAATAAAGTATGCACTTTTAGTGAGCATATCCACTATAACCTAAATAGCTTCGTTTCCTATTTGACTTCAAGGCAACCCATCTATGAAATCCATTGATACGTGTTCCCACTTCCAAGTTGGAACCTCTAATGATAATAACAGATCATCGGGTTTCTTTGTTCAGTTTTGATTCGTTGACATGTCAAACACCGTACTATCTATTACATGCTTGCCTCTTCATTCCCGATCAATAGAAAATCTGCTTCATGTCTCTATGCATCTTATCTCCATCGAGATGAATAGTCATCCTAGATCGGTGGCACTAAACTAGTATTTCCTCTAGGACATCCTCTACCACTAGAACATATAGATGTCCATCACTTCTTAGTCATCCTCTTTCATCGACCGAATACCCGCCATGATGGAGGCAATACTCTCCACTATTCATCTTAGCTAAAATATCAACTATCATCGCATACTTCTTCTGTTCTTGACCGATATGATACATCAATGCTGGTCTTATTTCCATTGCTGCAAGATATCATAGGGTGAATTCTGATGGCAGTTGAAAATTGAAATTTGAGAGGAACTCCAACTTCCTGCACTCATATGTAGCACCTAGAGTAGCATGCCTCCGGCTAAGGCATCGACAATAGCATTCTCTTTTCCGAGGATATATTGAATCTCAAAGTCCTATGATGCTATGAACTCGATCCACATTTGCTGGCTAAGGTTCAAATCCTTTTAGGAAAATAGGTATTTAAGAGACTTATGATCGGTAAATAGCTCAAACCTTTCTCCTAAAAGATAATGCCTCTGCATCTTCAAGGCGAATACAATAGCCGCTAATTCTAAATCATGAGTGGGATACCTCTTCTCATGATCTTTCAACTGCCTACTTACATAGGTTATTACATTGCCTTCAAGCATAAGAATGGCTCCTAACTCCATACCGCATGCATTAGTGTAAAAACTGAAAGGCTTAGATCCATTCAGGATCATTAGTACATGTGCACTGGTTAATAGCTCCTTCGGCTTCTCGAAGGCTTAAGTGCATTTCTCATCCCATGTGAAGACTAAGTTTTTCTTAGTTAGGCGAGTCAGTGGTACTACTATCATCGCGAAGTCCTTAATGAACCTCTTATAGTGTAACATCCACCTATATAGAGGCCCAAAACTAACGACTACGGATGCTGCAGTCATCCATAGTTATTAATCTTCGGTGGCCAAATATGGCGGTGCTAGATTCATTGATAAATAGATCACAAGAATATGGAAAAATATTTAACAATTCAAAAACATATTTTGTAACAACCCGCATATTTATCGATTTTATATTTAAATATTTTATCGTTAGTCGGATGTTAGTCCGAAAAGCTACTTTTTGCATACGGTCAAATTAGGATTCGAGACCACTTCCATCGAGTTCAAAATGACGTTTGCGATCTTTTTGAGTGTAAACTTCGATATGTTTGGAGATAGTGAAATTTTCGTCACTTTTTGCTTGGAGCTTAGGTTTGGGCTGAACCATTCACTAACTCAGTCCAACCCCCTCCTTCTCTTGACAACTTCATTCTTCATTTCCTAAACATAGAAGCTGCATCAAAAATGGAGGAGGGAATGGGAAATTAAAACTCCAAGCTCAAATTCAATTGCAATCCATCATTCAACTCCAAATTCAAAAAGAAGCATTGATTCAAGCTTGGGACTGTTATTGCTTTGCTTCAAGCTTCATCGTCATTGATTTTTGGTGCAAAGGTGAGATTTTTATCTCACATTCTTGCCTATAACTGTCATTGGATTGTTGGGAATGATTCCCTATCACTTGTGTACATGCATTTGCATTTGGTTTGGATTGAATTGGTGAAAAACCCAATTTTTAGTGTTTTGGCAAAATTCTGAGCGTAGGACGTTCGGCTTTGGAGAAGACAGGCCTGCAAATTGCTTGTTCTGGGCTTAGGTCGCTCGCCTGCAGTTAGGTCGTTCGAGTATGTTAGGTCGCTCCACGTGCTATTTCGACATGTTAGGTCGCTCGCCTCGATAGGTCGCTTGGTCTTTATTTCGTTAGGTCGTTTATGCCTTAGGTCGCACGGCCTAGATAAGTCGCACCAACCTACTGCTCTTAGCTCGCATCATCTTTAGGTCGTTGGACCTTATTACCTTTAGGTCGTTGGACCTTATTACCTTTAGGTCGTTGGACCTTATTACTTTTAGGTCGTTGGACCTTATTTCTTTTAGGTCGCTCGACCTCACCACCTTAGGTCGCTTGAACCCTAGGTCGCATTACCTATAGGTCGCTCGCCATATTGCCTTTATAAGTCGCTCGACCTGTTTTCCCTTTAGGTCGCTCGCCTTTTAATACTTAGGTCGTTCGACCAGTTTCGTTAGGTCGCTCGGCATGTGCAACCATGTTAGGTCGCTCACCACTTTAGGTCGCAACGTTTCGGCCTGCTTTAACTCCTTAGGTCATTCCAATACTTTACTCGACCATGTTTTAGGTCGCTCACCCCTTAAACCGCTATCATGTTAGGTCGCCTGACCTAGCTCGCAAGATATTAGGTCGCTCGGCCTCACTTTCTTAAGTCGCTCGGCCTGCTTGTATTCCTTAGCTCGGCCACGTTAGGTCGCAGGAGTGTTTCTACTTTGATGACTTTGGAATTGATTTCTTTGGACTTTACTCACGACTTCGAATGTGAATTTTTGTGATTCGATTTGCTTTAGAAAACGTTTTGTGGTTTGTCACTTCAAAAATATGAAGGTTTCCATACTAGTAGTAAATATCAAAACTCTTTTATCAAAGCAATTTCAACACTATCTTATTACAAAACTTCTTCTCTTAAACCGTTTTTCAATCTACTAGTATATACAAGCCCTTATTTCACTCGGATGAGAAATCTAATTAAACGGCTTAGCAAAACAGGTGGTATGAAACGCTTGCGTTTACTTCGTCGGTTAATTCTTGGACTCTTTGTCTGCGAGGGAGACTAGACCCCGCTTGGGTGATGTTTCTACTCACATATATGGGGTAGCACCCCATGGTCTTCGGGCCGTTCGTGTGTCAAAGGTCTTCGGGCCATTCGTGTGTTCGAAAAATTATATGGTTAGCTTCCATGAGATAGCTTCTCGTTCGTGTGATAGGCCTTCCCCCTTTTTATGTGATTTCTGGATTTCATGTGTTGATTTCTGGAATTTGTGCTTCACCAATTTTCATGATTTTCATTGATATGTTTATCAATTTTTGTGCATTGGTGAATTCGTGTGTCATTGACTTGTTATGAATACAAGTTTAGGGTATGATACCCTATTTTATCTTTGAGAAGATTCTTGTGATATTGATTAACCTCATGTTGATTTTCAATTACATACTTATAGTAGTATGCTATTATGGTTATTACATGTTCATGCCATATCTTTCATTTTGTACCATATCATCTGATATTTATAGCTAGACTGATCCGTTTATTATTTTCTTATAAATAATACTCGGGTCAGACCGAGATGTTACAGGTGCTTCTGCTTGATTTCTCTTCTGGGATTATTCCGACTTTTGGCTAACTACTTAGATTAGTAGTTTTTGGATGTACACATTTGAGATATAGACTCTATGTTGTATACTTATTCTTTTGTATAGCACGTGTTGCTATTCTTTTGTATTATCATGGATCTTTCAGACCACTACTCTGATGTACACTTTCATGTGTTATATATATATATATTCATATCTTTTTCCGCCTTTGTGATATGGATGTCTGTGACTGATTTATGTTATGTTTATCTCTATGTTTGTTTCCGAAGATTATATATAGCCACTATGTGATAGCTTTGAGTTTGAATCGGTATGTCGGATTTCCTCCTTAAATGATATGCATTCTGTACTATCTGACATGTCAGTACTCGCACAAAGAAATTACATGGATGGTCGCTCCTCAACAGCCTTATTCTCCGTGCTAATTGACAACACTACACCGTAGTGTTCTTGGTTAGCGTGGGTATAGAGGTGGGGCGTCACAGCTTGGTATCAGAGCCAAACTTCGGAACAATGTAGAATAAATTAACAAGGATCATCGTCCTAAGTCCAACTTAGGAGTCGTGCCTTAGGATTTAATTCGAGTCTTCGTACCGATTAATCCTATTTCCCTTTATGATTCCTTGTTTTATCTATCAAGATTGCTTGATATTCATTTGGTGAATAACCTTTTTCTTCTTCTCTCTTCCTTAATGAAGAGAATGTCTAGACCAGGTCGTCCCAGAGCTGGACCATCTACTGTTACTCCCCAGGATGGAGTTTTCATGACTGCTCAGCAGCTTCTTGATTTAGTAAAGAATGCTCAAGCAGCTGGTCCTAATCAGGAACCTACTCATCCTAAGTCTGGATTTGCACGTTTGTGCAACGATTATACCAACTTGGGTGGGAAACCATTCAAAGGTTCCGAAACTATTATTGAAGTCCAGGCTTGGTTAAGAACATGCGATCGAATCTTTTCTCGCATGAATCTTATCGATCTTCACCGTGTTCAGGTGGTCTCCAGTATGCTCCAAAAGAGAGCATTGGATTGGTACGAACTTCTTATTTCTGAAATTAATGAAGCAGATCTCACCTGGGAATAATTCCGGGAACGCTTCGAATTAAAATTCGTACCAGAAGCAGAGAAAGTGACATTGGCTCGACGTTTCATAGACCTTGTTCAAGGTGAATCCTCTGTGACAGATTATATCGCATCCTTCGAGTCACTGTCTAAATATGGGGTTGAATACATCAACACCCCATTGAAGAAGAACCAAAGATTTGTCTATGGCTTAAACAAAAATCTCAAGAAGCCATTACTTCTAAAATTAGAAGTTTCTTTCGATCAACTCATTGATATCGCTCTTCGTCTTGAAGAGGTTGATAAGGACAGTGATGTTGAAGTGGTGGCTTCCAAACCAAACTTCAACAACAAGAAAAGGCCTAACAAGTCCAAAGGTCATATCCCAACAAAAAGGGTAAGCAAGCAACTCCTGCTGCAAAGACACTTTCCCCTAGTGATGGGAAATGCTTCAACTGTGGTGCTAGGGGCCATTTTGCGAACAAGTGTTCAAAGCCCCGTTCATGTCGCTATTGTAAAAGTCCAGATCATCATATGCATCTATGCCCTAATCTTCAAGGCAAGGAGGGAAAGTTAAACATGGCTCAAGCCCCTGGTAACACATCTCGCGGTCAAGGTATGTCTCATTCTGTCCTTGATGGCATTATTATATTTCATGATCAACCTATTAAAGTTCTCTTTGATACGGGTGCATCCCATTCTTTTATATCAAAGGAACTTGTAGACACTTTTTCTTTAAGTGTTGTTGCTTTAATGACTTCTTTAAGAATTGCGAATCTGGTTGGTGGATCCGCAACTCTTAGTTTGCTTTGTAAAGATGTGGAGATTATTTTGTGTGATTTTCCTTTCCTAGCCGATTTGCATGTCATGCGTTACTTAGGCTTTGGAATGATTTTGGGTATGGATTGGCTTAACCGTTATGAAGTTCATATCCTATGTCCTGAGCGGACTATTTATCTCCGACTTCCGCAATCTGTAAAGCAGATTTCTATTATTCTTAAAGATTCGGATTCCACTTTAGTTGCATCTTTATATTCTTTAAATCCTCGTGATGATGACAATGATGATGAGGAGGATGTCATTTCTCTTATTCGCGTCGTTCGTGAATTTTCCGACATATTCGAGCTCGTCTTAGGATTACCACCTAAGCGAGCAATTGAGTTCAAAATTAATCTTATACCTGGAGCTCAACCTATTACCCGTCCTCCTTATCGCATGTCCAATAAGGAGAATGAAGAGATGCGCAAACAATTATCCGAATTGGAGACGAAGCAACTTATTCGCTCTAGTTCCTCGCCTTGGGGAGCTTCAGCTATTTTCGTAAATAAGTCTGATGGTACACTTAGGCTTTGCGTCGACTACCGCAAGCTTAATGATCTTACTATTAAGAATAAATATCCTTTACCTCGGATTGATGATCTGTTTGATCAACTTAGTGGTGCTAGAGTCTTTTCACAATTGGACTTGGCTACCGGTTTTCATCAGCTTCGTATTGCAGAAGATAGTATTCCTTTGACTTCGTTTCGTACGCGTTATGGATCTTATGAATGACTAGTTATGCCATTTGGTTTAACGAATGCTCCGGCTTATTTCGTTGACCTTATGAATCGAGTTTTCAAAGATTTCCTCGATCGGTTTGTTCTCATCTTTATTGATGATATTCTTGTGTATTCTAAAACCGAGGAGGAACACGAAAAGCACCTTCGGATTGTACTGGAAACTCTTAGGAGCAATCAATTAAAAGCAAAATTTTATAAATGTCACTTTTGGCTATCTAGTGTGAAGTTTCTCGGTCATATTATTTCCGAATTCGGAATATCAGTGGATCCTTCAAAGATTGAAGCGATTCAAAATTGCAAGAGACCGGAGAGTGTAACTGAAATCCGTAGCTTTCTCAGATTGGCGGGTTATTTCCGCCGTTTCATAAAAGACTTTTCTAAGATTGTCGTGCCTCTTACTGGCTTAACAAAGAAAGGTGTTAAATACATTTGGTCAGACAAATGTGAAACTTCTTTTCAGAAATTAAAAGAACTCCTTTCTGATGCTCCTATTCTTGTTATTCCCGAAGGGAATCAAGATTTTGTTGTTTATACCGATGCTAGTCGCGTTGGTTTAGGTGCCGTTCTTATGCAAAAAGAACGTGTTATTGCCTATGCTTCTAGGCAATTGAAGCCGGCTGAGACTAGATATGCCATGCATGATTTAGAACTCGCGGCTATCGTTTTCGCCCTTCGAATTTGGCGACACTATCTTTTGGGAGAGAAATTTGTACTTTATACTGATCATAAGTCTTTGAAATATTTATTTTCTCAAAAGGAACTTAATTTGCGTCAGCAGCGTTGGCTCGAATTCCTTGCCTCTTATGACCTTGATATTCTTTATACTCCCGGAAAGGGAAATCGAGTTGCTGATGCTCTTAGTCGCAAGCAGCAAGCGGTTGTTTCCATGATGATATCCGAATGGAAGGATCTCGAGGTTTTATCAACTTATGAAATTAGAGATCGTGTCTCCGATTTATGTTCATCTCTTGTTTTATGTAGCCATGAGGCTCGTCCTTCTCTTTTGGACCGCATTCTTGAAGCTCAGAAGCTAGATCCTGAACTGGCTCTTCTTAGCCAGAATGTTAGGGATAAAATTGATATTGAAGGTTTGAAAGACTTTGATATTGATTCTCGTGGCGGCATTCGAAAATTTGGTAGACTTATAGTACCAAATATTAGTGATCTTCGTAAAGATATACTAGAAGATTCTCATCGTTCCAAATATTCCATTCATCCCGGTAGTAGTAAAATGTACGCGGATATGAAGCGACTTTATTATTGGGAGGGAATGAAATCTGATGTTGCTAACTTTGTTAAGTGTTGCATGACTTGCCAGCTTGTCAAGGCCGAACATCAAAGGCCTGGCGGGTTATTGCAACCATTGGAAATTCCAATTTGGAAGTGGGATCAAATTTCCATGGATTTTATTGATGGCCTTCCCTGTTCTCGTTCGGGACATGATAGCTTATGGGTGATCGTTGATAGACTTACTAAATCCGCTTATTTTATTCCCGTTCAGTCTAATCGGACCGTACCTCTTTTGGCCAAACTCTTCATCAAAGAAATTGTTAAACTGCATGGAGTTCCTACTTCCATTGTTAGTGATCGTGATCCATTATTTACTAGTGGATTCTGGAAGAGTCTTCAAAAAGCTTTGGGAACGAAGCTTGATTTTAGCACCGCTTATCACCCCCAGTCCGATGGACAAACTGAGCGTGTGAATAAAACTCTTGAAGATCTTCTTCGATTTTGTGTGCTTGATTTCGGTGGAAGTTGGGAAGATCATATTTCTCTCGTTGAGTTTTCCAATAATAACAGCTTCCAATCTAGCATTGTATGGCACCTTTCGAGGCACTCTATGGAAGGCAATGTCGATCTCCTTCTTGTTGGCTTGAGGCCGATGAGAAGCTGGTTTTAGGTCCATATTTTATTCGGGATTCCACAGAGAAGATTGACCTTATTCGACATAGGATGAAAGAAGCCCAGAGTAGACAAAAATCCTATGCCGATAACCGAAGAAGAAAATTAGAATTTTCTGTAGGAGATCTTGTATTTATTCGTGTTTCACCTATGAAGGGTGTTGTACGCTTCAGTCGATCGGGAAAGTTAGCGCCTCGATATATTGGGCCATTTCCTATCATTGAACGTATTGGTTCCATGGATTATCGCCTTTCATTACCGGCTCAGTTTTCTGCCATGCATGACGTGTTTCACGTTTCTCAATTACGGAAGTGCCTTCGGGATTCCGATTCTATTCTTAAGCCCGGTGTTGTGGAAGAGATTGAAGTTTCACCTAATTTAACTTATGAGCAGCATCCTATTCGAATTATTGCTTCAGAGGTCAAACGACTTCGAAATAAAGATGTTCCGCTTGTTAAAGTTCAATGGTCCTTAAATCCTAAGGATTGCTCTTGGGAATCTAGAGAGTACATCGAGCGTACACATCCGGACTTACTTTCTCATGCTCTTTGAGGTAAACTTCTTATTTAATTTTTTTTTTTGTGTTAATATGCTTTTATGATTGTTACTTTTTATTTCCATCTTGTATATTACGAGGATGCAATTTCTTTAAGGAGGGGAGTCTGTAACAACCCGCATATTTATCGATTTTATATTTAAATATTTTATCGTTAGTCAGATGTTAGTCCGAAAAGCTACTTTTTGCATACGGTCAAATTAGGACTCGAGACCACCTCCATTGAGTTCAAAATGACATTTGCGATCTTTTTGAGTGTAAACTTCGATATGTTTGGAGATAGTGAAATTTCGTCACTTTTTGCTTGGAGCTTAGGTTTGGGCTGAATCATTCACTAACTCAGTCCAACCCCCTCCTTCTCTTCACAACTTCATTCTTCATTTCCTAAACATAGAAGCTTCATCAAAAATAGAGGAGGGAATGAGAAATTAAAACTCCAAGCTCAAATTCAATTGCAATCCATCATTCAACTCCAAATTCAAGAAGAAGACATTGATTCAAGCTTGGGACTGTTATTGCTTTGCTTCAAGCTTCATCTTCATTGATTTTTGGTGCAAAGGTGAGATTTTTATCTCACATTCTTGCCTATAACTATCATTGGATTGTTGGGAATGATTCCCAATCACTTGTGTACATGCATTTGCATTTGGTTTGGATTGAATTGGTGAAAAACCCAATTTTTAGTGTTTTGGAAAAATTCTGGGCTTAGTTTGTTCGGCTTTGGAGAAGACAGGCCTGCAAATTGCTTGTTCTGGGCTTACGTCGCTCGCCTGCAGTAAGGTCGTTTGAGTATGTTAGGTCGCTCCACGTGCTATTTCGACATGTTAGGTCGCTCGCCTCGATAGGTCGCTTGGTCTTTATTTCGTTAGGTCGTTTATGCCTTAGGTCGCACGGCCTAGATAAGTCGCACCAACCTACTGCTCTTAGCTCGCATCATCTTTAGGTCGTTGGACCTTATTACCTTTAGGTCGTTGGACCTTATTACTTTTAGGTCGTTGGACCTTATTTCTTTTAGGTCGCTCGACCTCACCACCTTAGGTCGCTTGAACCCTAGGTCGCATTACCTATAGGTCGCTCGCCCTATTGCCTTTATAAGTCGCTCGTCTTGTTTTCCCTTTAGGTCACTCGCCTTTTAATACTTAGGTCGTTCGACCAGTTTCGTTAGGTCGCTCGGCATGTGCAACCATGTTAGGTCCCTCACCACTTTAGGTCGCAACGTTTCGGCCTGCTTTAAATCCTTAGGTCGTTCCAATACTTTACTCGACCATGTTTTAGGTCACTCACCCCATAAACCGCTATCATGTTAGGTCGCCTGACCTAGCTCGCAAGAAATTAGGTCGCTCAGCCTCACTTTCTTAAGTCGCTCGGCCTGCTTGTATTCCTTAGCTCGGCCACGTTAGGTCGCAGGAGTGTTTCTACTTTGATGACTTTGGAATTGATTTCTTTGGACTTTACTCACGACTTCGAATGTGAATTTTTGTGATTCGATTTGCTTTAGAAAACGTTTTGTGGTTTGTCACTTCAAAAATATGAAGGTTTCCATACTAGTAGTAAATATCAAAACTCTTTTATCAAAGCAATTTCAACACTATCTTATTACAAAACTTCTTCTCTTAAACCGTTTTTCAATCTACTAGTATATACAAGCCTTTATTTCACTCGGATGAGAAATCTAATTAAACGGCTTAGCAAAACAGGTGGTATGAAATGTTTGCGTTTACTTCGTCGGTTAATTCTTGGACTTGTTCGACTGAACCTTTTGTGACAATTTTCTAGTGAAGATCTACAGTTTTTTCGTAAATATTTAAGTTAAGAAGTGGAAATAGGATTAATCATGACGATCATTTTTGTGATTTAGACTAGCGATTGAGCGATGTCTCTTTGTCAGCGAGGGAGACTAGACCCCGCTTGGGTGATGTTTCTACTCACATATATGGGGTAGCACCCTATGGTCTTTGGGTCGTTCGTGTGTCAAAGGTCTTCGGGCCATTCGTGTGTTCGAAAAATTATATGGTTAGCTTCCATGAGATAGCTTCTCGTTCGTGTGATAGGCCTTCCCCCTTTTTATGTGATTTCTGGATTTCGTGTGTTGATTTCTGGAATTTGTGCTTCACCAATTTTCATGATTTTCATTGATATGTTTATCAATTTTTGTGCATTGGTGAATTCGTGTGTCATTGACTTGTTATGAATACAAGTTTAGGGTATGATACCCTATTTTATCTTTGAGAAGATTCTTGTGATATTGATTAACCTCATGTTGATTTTCAATTACATACTTATAGTAGTATGCTATTATGGTTATTACATGTTCATGCCATATCTTTTATTTTGTACCATATTATCTGATATTTATAGCTAGACTGATCCGTTTATTATTTTCTTATAAATAATACTCGGGTCAGACCGAGATGTTACAGGTGCTTCTGCTTGATTTCTCTTCTAGGATTATTCCGACTATTGGCTAACTACTTAGATTAGTAGTTTTTGGATGTACACATTTGAGATATAGACTCTATGTTGTATACTTATTCTTTTGTATAGCACGTGTTGCTATTCTTTTGTATTATCATGGATCTTTCAGACCACTACTCTGATGTACACTTTCATGTGTTATATATATATTCATATCTTTTTCGCCTTTGTGATATGGATGTCTGTGACTGATTTATGTTATGTTTATCTCTATGTTTGTTTCCGAAGATTATATATAGCCACTATGTGATAGCTTTGAGTTTGAATCGGTATGTCGGATTTCCTCCTTAAATGATATGCATTCTGTACTATCTAACATGTCGGTACTCGCACAAAGAAATTACATGGATGGTCGCTCCTCAACAGCCTTATTCTCCGTGCTAATTGACAGCACTACACCGTAGTGTTCTTGGTTAGCGTGGGTATAGAGGTGGGGCGTCACAGCTTGGTATCAGAGCCAAACTTCAGAACAATGTAGAATAACTTAACAAGGATCATCATCCTAAGTCCAACTTAGGAGTCGTGCCTTAGGATTTAATTCGAGTCTTCGTACCGATTAATCCTATTTCCCTTTATGATTCCTTGTTTTATCTATCAAGATTGCTTGATATTCATTTGGTGAATAACCTTTTTCTTCTTCTCTCTTCCTTAATGAAGAGAATGTCTAGACCAGGTCGTCCCAGAGCTGGACCATCTACTGTTACTCCCCAGGATGGAGTTTTCATGACTGCTCAGCAGCTTCTTGATTTAGTAAAGAATGCTCAAGCAGCTGGTCCTAATCAGGAACCTACTCATCCTAAGTCTGGATTTGCACGTTTGTGCAACGATTATACCAACTTGGGTGGGAAACCATTCAAAGGTTCCGAAACTATTATTGAAGTCCAGGCTTGGTTAAGAACATGCGATCGAATCTTTTCTCGCATTAATCTTATCGATCTTCATCGTGTTCAGGTGGTCTCCAGTATGCTCCAAAAGAGAGCATTGGATTGGTACGAACTTCTTATTTCTGAAATTAATGAAGCAGATCTCACCTGGGAACAATTCCGGGAACGCTTCGAATTAAAATTCGTACTAGAAGCAGAGAAAGTGACATTGGCTCGACGTTTCATAGACCTTGTTCAAGGTGAATCCTCTGTGACAGATTATGTCGCATCCTTCGAGTCACTGTCTAAATATGGGGTTGAATACATCAACACCCATTGAAGAAGAACCAAATATTTGTCTATGGCTTAAACAAAAATCTCAAGAAGCCATTACTTCTAAAATTAGAAGTTTCTTTCGATCAACTCATTGATATCGCTCTTCGTCTTGAAGAGGCTGATAAGGGCAGTGATGTTGAAGTGGTGGCTGCCAAACCAAACTTCAACAACAAGAAAAGGCCTAACAAGTTTAAAGGTCCATATCCTAACAAAAAGGGTAAGCAAGCAACTCCTGCTGCAAAGACACTTTCCCCTAGTGATGGGAAATGCTTCAACTGTGGTGCTAGGGGCCATTTTGCGAACAAGTGTTCAAAGCCCCGTTCATGTCGCTATTGTAAAAGTCCAGATCATCATATGCATCTATGCCCTAAGCTTCAAGGCAAGGAGGGAAAGTTAAACGTGGCTCAAGCCCCTGGTAACACATCTTGCGGTCAAGGTATGTCTCATTCTGTCCTTGATGGCATTATTATATTTCATGATCAACCTATTAGAGTTCTCTTTGATACGGGTGCATCCCATTCTTTTATATCAAAGGAACTTGTAGACACTTTTTCTTTAAGTGTTGTTGCTTTAATGACTTCTTTAAGAATTGCGAATCCGGTTGGTGGATCCGCAACTCTTAGTTTGCTTTGTAAAGATGTGGAGATTATTTTGTGTGATTTTCCTTTCCTAGCCGATTTGCATGTCATGCGTTACTTAGGTTTTGGAATGATTTTGGGTATGGATTGGCTTAACCGTTATGAAGCTCATATCCTATGTCCTGAGCGGACTATTTATCTCCGACATCCGCAATCTGTAAAGAAGATTTCTATTATTCTTAAAGATTCGGATTCCACTTTAGTTGCATCTTTATATTCTTTAAATCCTCGTGATGATGACAATGATGATGAGGAGGATGTCATTTCTCTTATTCGCGTCGTTCGTGAATTTTCCGACATATTCGAGCTCGTCTTAGGATTACCACCTAAGCGAGCAATTGAGTTCAAAATTAATCTTATACCTGGAGCTCAACCTATTACCCGTCCTCCTTATCGCATGTCCAATAAGGAGAATGAAGAGATGCGCAAACAATTATCCGAATTGGAGACGAAGCAACTTATTCGCTCTAGTTCCTCGCCTTGGGGAGCTTCAGCTATTTTCGTAAATAAGTCCGATGGTACACTTAGGCTTTGCGTCGACTACCGCAAGCTTAATGATCTTACTATTAAGAATAAATATCCTTTACCTTGGATTGATGATCTGTTTGATCAACTTAGTGGTGCTAGAGTCTTTTCACAATTGGACTTGGCTACCGGTTTTCATCAGCTTCATATTGCAGAAGATAGTATTCCTTTTACTTCGTTCCGTACGCGTTATGGATCTTATGAATGGCTAGTTATGCCATTTGGTTTAACGAATGCTCCGGCTTATTTTGTTGACCTTATGAATCGAGTTTTCAAAGATTTCCTTGATCGGTTTGTTCTCATCTTTATTGATGATATTCTTGTGTATTCTAAAACCGAGGAGGAACACGAAAAGCACCTTCGGATTGTACTGGAAACTCTTAGGAGCAATCAATTAAAAGCAAAATTTTCTAAATGTCACTTTTGGCAATCTAGTGAGAAGTTTCTCGGTCATATTATTTCCGAATCCGGAATATCAGTGGATCCTTCAAAGATTGAAGCGATTCAAAATTGGAAGAGACCGGAGAGTGTAACTAAAATCCGTAGCTTTCTCGGATTGGCGGGTTATTACCGCCGTTTCATAAAAGACTTTTCTAAGATTGTCGTGCCTCTTACTGGCTTAACAAAGAAAGGTGTGAAATACATTTGGTCGGACAAATGTGAAACTTCTTTTCAGAAATTAAAAGAAGTCCTTTCTGATGCTCCTATTCTTGTTATTCCCGAAGGAAATCAATATTTTGTTGTTTATACCGATGCTAGTCGCACCGGTTTAGGTGCCGTTCTTATGCAAAAAGAACGTGTTATTGCCTATGCTTCTAGGCAATTGAAGCCGGCTAAGACTAGATATGCCACGCATGATTTAGAACTCGCGGCTATCGTTTTCGCCCTTCGAATTTGGCGACACTATCTTTTGGGAGAGAAATTTGTACTTTATACTGATCATAAGTCTTTGAAATATTTATTTTCTCAAAAGGAACTTAATTTGCGTTAGCAGCGTTGGCTCGAATTCCTTGCCTCTTATGACCTTGATATTCTTTATACTCCCGGAAAGGGAAATCGAGTTGCTGATGCTCTTAGTCGCAAGCAGCAAGCGGTTGTTTCCATGATGATATCCGAATGGAAGGATCTCAAGGTTTTATCCACTTGTGAAATTCGAGATCGTGTCTCCGATTTATGTTCATCTCTTGTTTTATGTAGCCTTAAGGCTCGTCCTTCTCTTTTGGACCGCATTCTTGAAGCTCAGAAGCTAGATCCTGAACTGGCTCTTCTTAGCCAGAACGTTAGGGATAAAATTGATATTGAAGGTTTGAAAGACTTTGATATTGATTCTTGTGGCGGCATTCAAAAATTTGGTAGATTTATAGTACCAAATATTAGTCATCTTCGTAAAGATATACTAGAAGATTCTCATCGTTCCAAATATTCCATTCATCCCGGTAGTAGTAAAATGTACGCGGATATGAAGCGACTTTATTATTGGGAGGGAATGAAATCTGATGTTGCTAACTTTGTTAAGTGTTGCATGACTTGCCAGCTTGTCAAGGCCGAACATCAAAGGCCTGGCGGGTTATTGCAACCATTGGAAATTCCAATTTGGAAGTGGGATCAAATTTCCATGGATTTTATTGATGGCCTTCCCCGTTCTCGTTCGGGACATGATAGCTCATGGGTGATCGTTGATAGACTTACTAAATCCACCCATTTTATTCCCGTTCGGTCTAATCGGACCGTACCTCTTTTGGCCAAACTCTTCATCAAAGAAATTGTTAAACTGCATGGAGTTCCTACTTCCATTGTTAGTG
Source organism: Allium fistulosum (assembly GCA_030737815.1). Taxonomy (NCBI): domain Eukaryota; kingdom Viridiplantae; phylum Streptophyta; class Magnoliopsida; order Asparagales; family Amaryllidaceae; genus Allium; species Allium fistulosum. Next base: position 597,281,558 of record CM060908.1, on the reverse strand, counting down.
ATCGTGATCCATTATTTACTAGTGGATTCTGGAAGAGTCTTCAAAAAGCTTTGGGAACGAAGCTTAATTTTAGCACCGCTTATCACCCCCAGTCCGATGGACAAACTGAGCGTGTGAATCAAACTCTTGAAGATCTTCTTCGATCTTGTGTGCTTGATTTCGGTGGAAGTTGGGAAGATCATATTTCTCTCGTTGAGTTTTCCTATAATAACAGCTTCCAATCTAGTATTGGTATGGCACCTTTCGAGGCTCTCTATGGAAGGCCATGCCGATCTCCTTCTTGTTGGCTTGAGGTCGGTGAGAAGCTGGTTTTAGGTCCAGATTTTATTCGGGATTCCACAGAGAAGATTGACCTTATTCGACATAGGATGAAAGAAGCCCAGAGTAGACAAAAATCCTATGCCGATAACCGAAGAAGAAAATTAGAATTTTCTGTGAGAGATCTTGTATTTATTCGTGTTTCACCTATGAAGGGTGTTGTACGCTTCAGTCGATCGGGAAAGTTAGCGCCTCGATATATTGGGCCATTTCCTATCACTGAACGTATTGGTTCCATGGCTTATCGCCTTTCATTACCGGCTCAGTTTTCTGCCATGCATGACGTGTTTCACGTTTCTCAATTACGGAAGTGCCTTCAGGATTACGATTCTATTCTTGAGCCCGATGTTGTGGAAGAGATTGAAGTTTCACCTAATTTAACTTATGAGCAGCATTCTATTCAAATTATTGCTTCGGAGGTCAAATGACTTCGAAATAAAGATGTTCCGCTTGTTAAAGTTCAATGGTGATTGTTCTTGGGAATCTAGAGAATACATCGAGCGTACACATCCGGACTTACTTTCTCATGCTCTTTGAGGTAAACTTCTTATTTAAAATTTCTTTTTGTGTTAATATGCTTTTATGGTTGTTACTTTTTATTTCCATCTTGTATATTACGAGGACGCAATTTCTTTAAGGAGGGGAATCTGTAACAACCCGCATATTTATCGATTTTATATTTAAATATTTTATTTAAATATTTTATCGTTAGTCGGATGTTAGTCCGAAAAGCTACTTTTTGCATACAGTCAAATTAGGACTCGAGACCACCTCCATTAAGTTCAAAATGACGTTTGCGATCTTTTTGAGTGTAAACTTCGATATGTTTGGAGATAGTGAAATTTTCGTCACTTTTTGCTTGGAGCTTAGGTTTGGGCTGAACCATTCACTAACTCAGTCCAACCCCCTCCTTCTCTTCACAACTTCATTCTTCATTTCCTAAACATAGAAGCTTCATCAAAAATGGAGGAGGGAATGGGAAATTAAAACTCCAAGCTCAAATTCAATTGCAATCCATCATTCAACTCCAAATTCAAGAAGAAGACATTGATTCAAGCTTGGGACTGTTATTGCTTTGCTTCAAGCTTCATCTTCATTGATTTTTGGTGCAAAGGTGAGATTTTTATCTCACATTCTTGCCTATAACTGTCATTGGATTGTTGGGAATGATTCCCTATCACTTGTGTACATGCATTTGCATTTGGTTTGGATTGAATTGGTGAAAAACCCAAGTTTTAGTGTTTTGGCAAAATTCTGGGCTTAGGTCGTTCGGCTTTGGAGAAGACAGGCCTGCAAATTGCTTGTTCTGGGCTTAGGTCGCTCGCCTGCAGTTAGGTCGTTCGAGTATGTTAGGTCGCTCCACGTGCTATTTCGACATGTTAGGTCGCTCGCCTCGATAGGTCGCTTGGTCTTTATTTCGTTAGGTCGTTTATGCCTTAGGTCGCACGGCCTAGATAAGTCGCACCAACCTACTGCTCTTAGCTCGCATCATCTTTAGGTCGTTGGACCTTATTACCTTTAGGTCGTTGGACCTTATTACCTTTAGGTCGTTGGACCTTATTACTTTTAGGTCGTTGGACCTTATTTCTTTTAGGTCGCTCGACCTCACCACCTTAGGTCGCTTGAACCCTAGGTCGCATTACCTATAGGTCGCTCGCCATATTGCCTTTATAAGTCGCTCGACCTGTTTTCCCTTTAGGTCGCTCGCCTTTTAATACTTAGGTCGTTCGACCAGTTTCGTTAGGTTGCTCGGCATGTGCAACCATGTTAGGTCGCTCACCACTTTAGGTCGCAACGTTTCGGCCTGCTTTAACTCCTTAGGTCGTTCCAATACTTTACTCGACCATGTTTTAGGTCGCTCACCCCTTAAACCGCTATCATGTTAGGTCGCCTGACCTAGCTCGCAAGAAATTAGGTCGCTCAGCCTCACTTTCTTAAGTCGCTCGGCCTGCTTGTATTCCTTAGCTCGGCCACGTTAGGTCGCAGGAGTGTTTCTACTTTGATGACTTTGGAATTGATTTCTTTGGACTTTACTCACGACTTCGAATGTGAATTTTTGTGATTCGATTTGCTTTAGCAAACGTTTTTTGGTTTATCACTTCAAAAATATGAAGGTTTCCATACTAGTAGTAAATATCAAAACTCTTTTATCAAAGCAATTTCAACACTATCTTATTACAAAACTTCTTCTCTTAAACCGTTTTTCAATCTACTAGTATATATAAGCCTTTATTTCACTCGGATGAGAAATCTAATTAAACGGCTTAGCAAAACAGGTGGTATGAAACGCTTGCGTTTACTTCGTCGGTTAATTCTTGGACTTGTTCGACTGAACCTTTTGTGACAATTTTCTAGTGAAGATCTACAGTTTGTTCGTAAATATTTAAGTTAAGAAGTGGAAATAGGATTAATCATGACGATCATTTTTGTGATTTAGACTAGCGATTGAGCGATGTCTCTTTGTCTGCGAGGGAGACTAGACCCCGCTTGGGTGATGTTTCTACTCACATATATGGGGTAGCACCCCATGGTCTTCGGGCCGTTCGTGTGTCAAAGGTCTTCGGGCCATTCGTGTGTTCGAAAAATTATATGGTTAGCTTCCATGAGATAGCTTCTCGTTCGTGTGATAGGCCTTCCCCCTTTTTATGTGATTTCTGGATTTCGTGTGTTGATTTCTGGAATTTGTGCTTCACCAATTTTCATGATTTTCATTGATATGTTTATCAATTTTTGTGCATTGGTGAATTCGTGTGTCATTGACTTGTTATGAATACAAGTTTAGGGTATGATACCCTATTTTATCTTTGAGAAGATTCTTGTGATATTGATTAATCTCATGTTGATTTTCAATTACATACTTATAGTAGTATGCTATTATGGTTATTACATGTTCATGCCATATCTTTTATTTTGTACCATATCATCTGATATTTATAGCTAGACTGATCCGTTTATTATTTTCTTATAAATAATACTCGGGTCAGACCGAGATGTTACAGGTGCTTCTGCTTGATTTCTCTTCTGGGATTATTCCGACTTTTGGCTAACTACTTAGATTAGTAGTTTTTGGATGTACACATTTGAGATATAGACCCTATGTTGTATACTTATTCTTTTGTATAGCACGTGTTGCTATTCTTTTGTATTATCATGGATCTTTCAGACCACTACTATGATGTACACATTCATGTGTTATATATATATATTCATATCTTTTTCCGCCTTTGTGATATAGATGTATGTGACTGATTTATGTTATGTTTATCTTTATGTTTGTTTCCGAAGATTATATATAGTCACTATGTGATAGCTTTGAGATTGAATCGGTATGTCGGATTTTCTCCTTAAATGATATGCATTCTGTACTATCTGACATGTCGGTACTCGCACAAAGAAATTACATGGATGGTCGCTCCTTAACAGCCTTATTCTCCATGCTAATTGACAGCACTACACCGTAGTGTTCTTGGTTAGCGTGGGTATAGAGGTGGGGCGTCACATATTTCCACATTCCATTCAAAACATTTCATGTTCATTACATAATCCCAAAACGTTAACCACGTTCAGCAAAATATAATTATTACACATACGCCAAGAGCGACATATGAAGATGCCCACTTGGTTGATCAGAGTATATAATAAGGCTAATAAATCTGCCTTTACAAACAAAACACACAGCGGAAAAGATCTCTAAATAACTATATGCCTCATGCACGCCTCTGGAAGCTTTATTCGTCTAAGAAGAGAACCTGAAAACCCTAAACCTCAAACTACTCAAAATCAGTTGAGTACCCGAGAGTTTAAGGGGAAAACAAAAACTTCGAGTCAGACATAAAGCCTGGTATGAATAATAGTCTATCATCTCAAACCAAATAGATATTTAGTGAGACCACTCCACATAGCGGAACGAGTTTTCCCCCCACTGATATCCTAAAACCTTTATAAAACCATATACCGTGCTCTTGCATCCGCAATGGTTAGAAACATAGTATTTCAAAACATTATGATGATATGCAAAATAAGCAAATCAAATCTGGATTACCCGTTCTCATTCATTCTGGCTATCTGTCTCAATTATAGTTTCTAGGATTACTATTAACCTATTAGTTTTCATGGGCTAACTAGTAAACGGTTAAACATTTAAGGACTCCCTGTCCAATTACAAAGTTTTCATGGGCTTACTATGAACCTGTCTATCTGACATCTTCATTTACACATAGTTTCCATGGGCTAACTATGAACCTGTCTGTCGGACATCCTCTTTATACATAGTTTTCTTGGGCTATTATGAACCTATTGCCCCCTGCCAATATCATACAGTTTTCGTGGGCTTACTGTAAACCTATTGGCCACTACCAATATCTTTCCTTTATATTTTAGCATCCCATATTCTGGTCTTCCTGACCTCCTAGATGCAATTCTACTCATTCAGGAGTTTATTCAATTTATATTCACTACTGGGTTAACCTAACTGGTTCTTCTACCATTTTTCCCTACAATGCAGTTATGGGTCCATTATAAAGTGAATATATTCATATTAGAAAAAGCAATATAACAACATAGTAATACCACTCCTGTGGGTTTAATTTATCAAAGATAGATTCCTCTTAAATCATTATAAAAACTCCTTTAATATAGCCATGAGTTTTCCCTTTAAAAATAGAGTTTGGATCATAAAACCTTTCAATACCTTCAAAATCTAGCTTTTGACTTCATAGGATAACCTCCTTCGAAGGCTCTTAAAAACATTAGGCTCCTGCCTTATAATACTTTAAATTCTACCTTTCATAACCTTTCTAATATATTAAAGTATTAGCATTTAATTTTAGAAGCTTAGCTTCAAAACCAGTTGAAAGTACCCCTTTCGAAAGTTAAAACTTGGTTAAAAGAATTTTTTTTTACAACCCCTTCGAAAGTATCCCCTTCGAAGGCAAAGAAAACAAAGAAAACATATTCGAAAGTAAAGAAATCAACTCCTTCGAAAATATAAAACTTTATTTTAGCTATAACTTTTTATAGGTGTAGTATTAAGGTCTCTAACCTATTCCATTGTGTTCAAATGATGGTTTCCCTTTCGGTAGAGTGGTCGCAGTAGAAAAACGGGTTTACAATTAGAGAGTTATGCCTATTTGAAGTTTGCAAACAAAGTTGGAGAAAACTGCTACAAAAGGGCTTCCGTTATATTTACAACTGCCGTCGAATGGGAGCTTTCGACAAGGTCGAAAGGTGCTACAAAAGGGTCCAGAATTGGTGCACAATGATGCAGTCGAAAGGTGTTGTCGACAAGGTCGAATGGCAGAGTCGTAAATAAATTGAAAACTGTTATTTTGCTAATTAAAGTATATTCTTTTCACTAACTTCTAATCTTTGTAAAATTTCTATTGGTTAGTGACATACTTTAACACTTTCTTTGCAGAAAAACTGCTATAGATCAGATCTTATTATTTCCAAAATTAATTTCAAAATAATTTATTATATTAATATTTTAATATAATTAAAAAGCCATTTTAGATTAGAAAATTCATAATAAATCAAAATCACTTGGGAAAAATTCCAAAAATTCACAAAAAATCTCAAATAACATTTTCTACATCATATAAAAATTTCGAAGTAGAATTCATTATTTTATTATTTTTAATAATTAAAACCCGAAATAAATGCTTTTTTCACCTTAGGAAATTCATAAAATATTCCTATTAACTCCAAAAATTATGAAATTAAAAACCCATCTCCAGAATTACGTTTTACACAACATATATAAAAATCAAGTCGTTTGGAGGTCGTTTACTATGGTTTTTAGTTTAAAACCCATCATTTTAGTTCCATAAAAAATCCAATAAATCACCATAAATAATTATTCTATCCAAACAATGATTATTAGATCCAAACATGATCAACACAGCAAAATACATTCGTTTACTATCCATAACCGAACCAAAAAAGGAAAAATGAGATGATTCACACTATTATTCACCTTGATTAAGTTGTTGGAGTTTGAGATTTGTCCTAGCTTTAATCTTCTAGCTTTCTCTCTTGGATCTTTCAAGTTTGCTGATCTCCTAAGGTATTTTAATGGCTGGCTATAACTTCTCTTTTATGCGTATCTTGATTTAGGAAATGGTAGGTGAGAATAAGGGAAGGTTTAAGGGTATATGGGTGTGGCTATTCCCATATTGCCCTCCTCTTATTTTCTTAACTTATAAATTATAAAACATACTTATACATTCATTAGTTTAGCCGCGACCAATTTAATTAACAATTAAATCTCAACTCCTTAATCAACCACATTATTCTATTTAATTTATCCAATTAAATATCCTGAATAATGTTAAACAAAAATTAGGGGTGTTACATGCTCCCCCCTTAAAGAATTTCGTCCTCAAAATCCAGTAAGGACTACAAACAAGCATAACAACCATTCAAACAAAATCTAGTATGTCCTACCAGCCAATAAGTCTATATAAAACAAATATAGAACATACCCTCAAAACAGATCAGGATATGCATCTCGAATCCTGTCCTTTGTCTCCCAAGTACAGTCCTTCTCGTTGTCGCTCCACTGGACTTTCACCAACTTGACTGTCTTGGTCCTCAATCTTTTCTTATCTCTCGCTACAACCCGAACTTGTTGTCTAACAAAAGTCAAATTAGGCTCTACTACCAAGTCCTCCAACTCTGCCTGAGGAATAGTAGCCTCTTGATCATGCACATACTTGCGAAGATGAGACACATGGAATACATTATGGACACCTGCCATACTGCTCAGCAACTCTACTCTATAAGCGAGCTTTCCAATCCTTTCTAACATCTAGAATGGTTCAACATATCTCGGGGCCAACTTTCCCGACTTTCCAAACCATACCACACTCTTCATTAGTGATACTTTAATGAAAACTCTGTCTCCCACTGAGAACTCTAGGCCTTTACGCCTCTGATCTAAGTAACTCTTCTGCTTGGATTGAGCTTCCTTCATCCGTCCTCGGATTAACTCAATCTTTTCTGACGCCTCTCTAACCAAATTCGGACCTAAGACCAATCTGTCTCCAGTCTCCAACCAACATGCTGGCGATTTGCATGGTCTTCCATGCAAAGCTTCAAAAGGCGCCATTCATATACCAGTCTGATAACTATTATTATAGGAAAACTCAATCAAATGTAGGTGGTCCTCCCAAGATCCACCAAAGTCTAATATACAAGCTCTTAACAAGTCCTAAAGTACCTTCTTGACTCTCTTTGTCTGCTCATCTGTATGTAGGTGATAAACTGTACTCATCTTGAGCTTGGTACCTAATACCTCTTGTAGACTCCTCCAAAATTCGCTAGTGAATAATGCATCCCTGTCGCTGACTATGCTACTAGGAATCCTATGAAGTCTAACTATGCTCTTCATGAACAACTTTGCTAAACCAGGTGTCGTTCTGTTCAACTTTACTATAATGAAATGACCACTCTTGGTCAACCTGTCCACAATAACTCATATACTCTTATTTCCTCTCCTTGACCTTGGCAACCCATCTATAAAATCCATGGATATCGAATCTCATTTCCAAACTGGAATATCTAGAGGCTGAAGTAACCCACTCGGCTTCTGATGTTCGGTTTTCACTTGTTGATAGTTTACACAATGCCTAACTCATAAGCCAACATCCCTCTTCATGACTCCCCAATAGAAGCTCCTCTTCATATCTTGATACATCTTGGTCCCTCCAGGATGAATCGTAAACTTGGATCGATGACATTCCTCAAGAACTTCTCTTCTCAAGTTCTCCACATCTGGAATACATAACCGTCCTTTCTTTCTCAACCATCCTCTTTGGTCAGGACAAAAATCTTTCAAATCATCAACCTCGGTTCTAACCTCAAGCCTTCTGATCCTCTCAGCTAATAATGGATCCTCCTTTTGTTTAGAAGCAATCTCTTGATCAACACTAGTCGAACTTCCAAATAGGACAACATGGCAGTATTCTGACTAGAACTAGCAGTCGGTCTTAACTGCACACCACAACTGGCCAAAGCTTCCAGATCTTTCCACTCCGCCAACATAGCCAACACCACATTCTGATGTCTTCTGCTGAGAGCATCCGCTACTTTATTACCTTTTCCTGGGGTATATTCTATACCAAAATCATAAGCAGCCAAAAACTCCAACCACCTCTGCTGTCGCATATTCAACTCCTTCTGGGAGAATAGGTATCTCAAAGACTTATGATCAGTATACAATTCAAATCTCTCCCCCAAGAGATAATGCTTCCAAATATTTAAGGCAAAAATTACCGTTGCCAGCTCTAAGTCATGAGTAGGATATCTTACTTCGTGCGATATAAGCTGCCTAGATGTGTAAGTAATAACTTTTCCCTTCTGCATCAATACTTCTCCCAATCTAGTCCCACATGCATCAGTGTATACTACCAACCCTTGGTTGCCATTTGGAACTATTAACGCTGGCACATTGGTTAACAAATGCTTTAACTTAAGGAACCCTTCCTCACATTTGTTAGAACAAACAAACTTCACATCCTTCCTGGTCAACTTAGTCAAAGGTGCTGCTATCCGCGAGAAATCCTTAATGAATCTCCGATAATAGCCAGCAAGTCCAAGAAAACTCCTGATCTTTACCGTCTCTGGTCTCTTCCAATTATTGACTGCCTCGATCTTAACTGGATCAACTGAAAATCCTTCCTCTAAAACCACATGACCAAGAAATTTAACCTCTTTCTTCCAAAAATGACACTTGGAAAACTTTGCCTCCAGCTGATTCTGCCTTAGCGTCTCGAACACCACTCTAAGATTAATCTCATGTTCTGTTTCATCTTTTGAGTATACTAAAATGTCATCTATGAATACCAATACGAACCTGTCCAAGTGCTCTCGAAAACCCGGTTCATCAAATCAACGAAGAAAGCGGGTGCATTTGTCAATCCAAATGGCATCACCAACCACTCATACGAACCATACCTAGTCCGAAATGTCATCAAAGGAATACTATCCTCCACCACTCTTAACTGATGGAACCCCATCGCCAAATCCAATTGGGAAAATACTCTGGCTCCACTCAATTAATCAAACAGATCATCTATCCTCGGCAGAGGATACCTATTCTTGATCGTCCTTTCATTTAACTTACAATAGTCGATGCACATCCTTAACGACCCATCTGGTTTCTTTACAAACACCATGGCCGCTCCCCAAGGCGAACTGCTTGGTCTAATAAAATTCCTTCCCTCAAGATCCACTAGCTTCACCTTCAATTCCTTCATCTTTGTCGGTGTCATTCTGCTAGGTGGTCTATTGACATGTTCAGCTCCCGGTACGAGGCCTATTTGAAACTCTACAGCTCATTTCGGTGGTAATCCAGTGACTGGCTCAAATACATCTGTAAATTCTCTTGCTACACGAACCTGACTAAGCTCATCTCCCACCTCCATGACACTTAACAAAGCGCAACCACTCTTACTGGGATTCTCCACTAAGAAAATGATTCGGTTATGACTATTTGGGTGCCTCAACGATAATTTCCGATCCTGGCAAAATATCCTAGCCTCATACTTACCCAACCAATCCATACCCAAAATGATCTCAAAATCTACAAAATCAAAAACATACAAACTGCATGCAAACTTATGACCTAACAAATCAAGTTCTAACTGGTCACATCTCATTCCAAAAGTTGCATGCCCTCCTATTGGATTTGTAACCCTTAAGGAAGTAACAAGGTATGTGGGTTCTATACATAACATATCAACCAAATATTGTGATATAAATAAGTGTGATGCACCGGTCTCAAAAAGTACTCTAACTGGTATACTTTGAATCAAAAGCGTACCGTCCATCATAGTCTTTCCTTTCTCTGCGGCAGTAGGTCTAGAAGAAGACGGTGGTCCAATCGCAAACACCTTCCCTCTGTCCGCCCGGACCGGTTCTAGACACCGGCTCTTATAGTGCCCAACTTAGTCACAGTTGAAGCATTTCACATTCTTCTTCTCTGCAGGCTTCTTTCCTCTACCAGTTCTGCACTTATATTTGCATAATGGCCCTTCTTATCACACTTATAATACAATAAATCAGCCTTCACCTTCTTGGCAGCATCTCCTTTCTGGGCTCCTTTCTTCTTGAAGAATTTCCTTTTCTTTCCCTAAAGGCCCTGGGACTCATATGGTTTCTCCCTAACAGACACAGCAAGCATCTCCTCATGGCGAATGGCCATCTCCACCACTACATGACAAGGCTCTCTAATATGAGTCATGGTCATTTTACCTAGCTCTAGCCTCAAACCTCGAACGAATCTCTCATTCCTTTTGACATCAGTGTCAACCAATGCATAACCATATCGAGACAGCTCATCAAACTTAGCAGCATACTCGATCACTGACATCTCTCCTTGTACAAGATCCATGAACTACCTCATCAATGCCGACTTAGCAACCTCGAACAAGAACTTCTGCTTGAACCTTCTTCTAAAATCAACCCATGTCAGCTCTTCCTCCGGAACTCCGACCGTCACACTATTCCACCAGTAAAGCGCTAACCCTTGCAACTGTCTAGAGGCTAGCCTTCTCTTCTCTCCATCATCCAAGCCTAAATCTCTAAAGATCCTTTCACAGTTCAAAATCCAGTTCTCAACTTCAACAACATCCTCTGTTCCAAAAAAGGCTTCCCTCTCCGACTGGTATAATCCCTGCTCAGCTTGGCATAGTTATTGCCAACTGGGGCCATAGGATTGGCTCCTCAAACATTCATAGAATTACCTCTAGCTACCTCTGCAGCTGCTCCAGCTTGCATTAAGTTGACGAAGAACTGATACATCATCCCCATATATACTGGTGGGGTTCCAATACCTACATTGGCCTCTGCACTTAGATTAGCATTAGCCTGTCGACCTTGGTTCATCCTGGTATTAAGTCAAGCATTACCATTTGTTGTGATGCTTCCTCCACCTAGATTTCCTCTTCCATTTCCTGCTTCCATATCTTCTTTCTCGCAAATCTGCATACGAGCCTTAGTAAGATACAGAAGAACGGTCTAAGAGAGAAGGGAACACGTACTTATACATATATACATATATATATATGTATATATATATATATATCAAATACAAATACATTATTATAGCGTTAACCTAAACCCTGATCATATTTTCAAATTCATTGGATTATGTTTGAAAATCTTTTAGGTTTAACGTTAACTTATGCTCTGATACCAACTTGTAACATCCCCATATTTGGAGGCCTAAAACTAACGGCTACAGATGCTACAGTCATCCATAGTTATTAATCTTCGACCACCAAATATGGCGGTGCTAGATTCATTGATACAGAGATCACAAGAATATGGAAAAAAAATTGACAATTCAAAAACAAATTTCCACATTCCATTCAAAACATTTCAGTTCATTACATAATCTCAAAAAGTTAACCACGTTCAGCAAAATATAATTATTACACATACGCTAAGAGCGAAATATGAAGATGCCCCATTGGTTGATCAGAGTATATAATAAGGCTCATAAATCTGCCTTTACAAACAAAATACACAGCGGAAAAGATATCTCTAAATAACTATAAGCATCCTGCATACCTCCGGAAGCTTTTTTCGTCTAAAAAGAGAACCTGAAAACCCTGAACCACAAACTACTCAAAATCAATTGAGTACCCAAGAGTTTAAGGGGAAAATAAAAACTTCGAGTCAGACATAAAGCCTGGTATGAATAATAGTCTATCATCTCAAACTAAATAGATATCAAGTGAGACCATGCCGCATAGTGGAACGGGTTTTCCCCTCACTAGTATCCTAAAACCTTTATAAAACCATATACTGTACTCCTGCATCCACAATGGTTAAAAACATAGTATTTCAAAACATTACGATGACATGCAAAACAAGAAAATCAAATCTAGATTACCCATCCCCATTCATTCTGACTATCTACCTCAATTATAGTTTCTAAGATTACTATTAACCTATTAGTTTTCATGGGCTAACTAGTAAACGGTTAAACATTTAAGGACTCCCTGTCCAATTTCATAGTTTTCATGGGCTTACTATGAACCTGTCTATTGACATCTTCATTTACACATAGTTTTCATGGGCTAACTATGAACCTGTCCGTCTGACATTCTCTTTATACATAGTTTTCATGGGCTAACTATGAACCTATTGGCCTCTGCCAATATCATACAGTTTTCATGGGCTTACTGTAAACCTATTGGCCCCGGTTAATATCTTTCCTTTATACTATATTATGGTCTTCCTGACCTCCTAGATGCAATTCTACTCATTTAGGAGTTTATTCAATTTATATTCACTATTGGGTTAACCTAACTGATTCTCCTACCGTTTTTCCCCAAAATGCAGTTATGGGTCCATTATAAAGTGAATATATTCATATTAGAAGAAGCAATATAACAACATAGCAATACCACTCCTGTGGATTTAATTTGTCAAAGATAGATTCTTCTTAAACCATAATAAAAAGTTTAATATAGCCAAGGGTTTTTCCTTTAAAAATAGAGTTTGGGTCATAAAACCTTTTGATACCTTCGAAATCTAGCTTTTGACTTCATAGGATAACCTCCTTCGAAGGCTCTTAAAAACATTATGCTCCTGCCTTATAATACTTTAAATTCTACCTTTCGAATATATTAAAGTATTAGCATTTAACTTTAGAAGCTTAGCTTCGAAACGAGTTGAAAATACCCCTTTCGAAAGTATAAAACTTGGTTAAAAGAAAACAATTTTACAACCCGTTCGAAAGTATCCCCTTCGAAGGCAAAGAAAACAAAGTAAACATATTCGAAAGCAAAGAAATCAACTCCTATGAAAATATAAAACTTTATTTTAGCTATAACCTTTTATAGTTGTAGAATTAAGGTCTCTAAGCTATTCCATTATGTCCAAATGATAGTTTCCATTTCCGTAGAGTGGTCACAATAGATAAACAGGCTTATGGTTAGAGAGTTATGCCTATTTGAAGTTTGCAAACAAAGCTGGAGAAAACTGCTACAAAAGGGCTTCCGCTACATTTACAATTACTGTCGAAAGGTGCTTTCGACAAAATCGAAAGGTGCTACAGAAGGGTCCAGAACGCTGCAGAATGATGCAGTCGAAAGGTGCTGTCGACAAGGTCAAAAGGTGCTTCCGAAAATGCTGCATAAGGGTCCAAAACTGCTGTAGAATGATGCAGTCGAAAGGTGTTGTCGAAAAGGTCGAAAGGTGCTTTCGAAAATGCTATAGAAGGGTCCAGAACTACCGCATGATGGTGCAGTCGAAAGGTGTTGTCGACAAGGTCGAAAGGTGCTTCCAAAAATGCTACAGAATGGTCTAGAACTACTGCAGAATGATGCGGTCGAAAGGTGTTGTCGACAAGGTCGAATGGTAGAGTCGTAAATAACTTAAAAACTGTTATTTTGCTAATTAAGGTATATTCTTTTCACCAACTCCTAATCTTTGTCAAATTTCTATTGGTTAGTAACATACTTTAACACTTTCTTTGCAGAAAAACAGCTATAGATCATATTTTATTATTTCCAAAATTATTTTCAAAATAATTTATTATATTAATAGTTTAATATAATTGTTAAGCCTTTTTAGCTTAGAAAATTCTTAATAAATCGAAATCACTTGGTAAAAATCCCAAAAATTCACCAAAAATATGAAATAACATTTCTAAATCATAAAAATTTCAGGGTAGAATTCATTATTTTATTATTTTTAATAATTAAAACCCGAAATAAATGCCTTTTTCACCTTAGGAAATTCATAAAATATTCCTATTAACTCCGAAAATTATGAAATTAAAAACCCATCTCCAAAATAATGTTTTACATAACATATCAGAAAATCAAGTTGTTTGGAGGTCGTTTACTAAGGTTTTTACTTTAAAACCCATCATTTTGATTACATAAAAATTCCAATAAATCACCATAAATCATTATTCTATCCAAACAATGATTATTAGATCCAAACATGATCAACACAGAAAAATACATTCGATTACTATCCATAACCGAACTAAAACAAGAAAAAATGAGATGATTTACACTATTATTCACCTTGATTAAGTTATTGAAGTTTGAGATTTGTCCTCGCTTTAATCTTCTAGCTTTCTCTCTTGGATCTTCCAAGTTTGCTGATCTCCTAAGGTGATTTAATGGCTGGCTATAACTTCTCTTTTATCTGTATTTTTATTTATGAAATGGTAGGTGAGAATAAGGGAGGGTATAAGGGTATATGGGTGTGGCTATTCCCATACCACCCTCCTCTTATTTTCCTAAATTATAAATTATAAATCATACTTATACATTCATTAGTTTGTCCGCGGCCAAGTTAATTGACAATTAAATCTCAACTACTTAATCAACCACATTATTCTATTTAATTTATCCAATTAAATATCCTGAATAATGTTAAATAAAAATTAGGGGTGTTACATATAGTATCCAGCCAAACAAAAAAAACTGCTAACTTCCGTAGCATTCTTTGGAATTTTCCATCCTTGAATAGCTGCTACATTTGTAGGGTCAATAGAGAACCCCTTCTTGGAGACAATGTGATCAAGAAACCTTAACTCCTTTCTCCGAAAATGGAACTTTGATAATTTGGCTTTTAGCTGGTGCCTTCTTAAGGTCTCTAGTACTTTCATTAAAGTGGTTTTCATGGTCAACTTCACCTTTCGAGAATACTAGAATATCATTCACAAATACTATGATGAACTGTTCAGTTGCCTTTAAAGGCTCTGCTCGTCAAGTACACAAAGTATGCAGGGGCATTTGTCAACCCAAAAGACACTATCTCCTATTCATACAATCCATTTGGAGTGCAAAATGAGACCTTCTCCTTGCTATCTTTGGCTACTCTCTATTTTATATTCTCAAATTAACAATCATTCATTTATAATAATCAATATTCTAATTTTCTTACCTCCTAAATGCATGCACATTCATCTACAAACCAGTTCTTGTGAGTTATAAGATATTGTACTATATTGGACATATCCGTGTGTTGAAGACACGAATTCTGCCAAAGTCAGTATTTTATCAAGTTAATGCGAAAGACCTATTCAGTGGCTCAAGCAAGTGTTTACGCCTATTCCTTTGGGCGAACCGAGGATGTTAGTGAGTTAAAGCCAGAATAAGAGGTTATGGGACTGGATGTAGGATGCCAGTCCGAACCAGTATAAAAAGTATGGTGTACAAGTTCTTTATTTTATTTGCAATCAGCTTATAATACTATTTATAACTTTCATATATAGTTTAGCCATAAAATATACGATCCTACACACTTTCGTGGGGTCGAAGACCAGAGACTTCTTCAAAAACATCCGGAAATTCCCGAACTATGGGTACAGATGAAAGTTCATCTTATGATAAGCTTAGGGAATACAAAGGGCTCAACATAGCCAAGCCTTTCGGCATGCAATGAACATCTATATCTCGCCCCTACAACTCTTCAACCATATAATCCTCCTATCACAATCCAAGATAGCCATGCAGTAAGATAACCAATCCATTCCCAAAATAAGACCATACCCCTCATAACCCAAAACATATGCATTACACATAAATTCTACGTTACATATATCCACCATTAGGCCTTTGCAAATCATAGAAAGATGTGTCGACCTCCCTACAACCGGATTCAACATAACTATAAGGTCAGTTACAAGTTGGGTTTCTAATTCTAAGGCATTAACTACATTTATGGCTATAAATGAATATGGTGCTTCTGAATCAAATAGGATATGAGTATTATTCTCGAAAGTAATATTTATACCTTCCATAGTGGCTTTTCCCTTGTTCTTGGAAGGAGGTTTGCTTGAGACGGGTATGGCTTTAGTAGCATAAGCTTGCACGACTGATCCCTCGGCTGCTTTGGACATTGGTTCTTATCGTGCCCTACCATGTTGCAATTATAGCACCTTCTCTTGAAATCCACTATCATCAAATTCACCATGCAATCCTTAGCAACATGTCCCTTCTTATGACATCTTTGGCATGTCAGACCTCCCTTCTTGAACTTTCCTTTGGCCTTCTTATCCTTCTAGAACTTCCCTTTCTTTGATTTAGTTTGGTCACGGGACTAACCTACATTCTCTCCTTCTTCTTTACCAACCATTTGAAGCAGGGCCATTTCGACTAGCATCTCAAAGGTGGCACCTACGGGAACTTGACTTAAGAGTTTTCCCTTAAGGGAGAAATTAGGCCCTTCACAAATTTCTTCGCCTTCATTACTTGGGTATCAATCAGATTCGTCCCAAATTTGGTTTATTCCGTGAACTTATTAATATACTCCTTTACTATGGAGTCCCCTTGATTCAGGTGGATGAAATCCAATTGTAGTTTCACTTCTGCATTGGATATGAATCGTGACATGAAGCGAGTCTTAAATTCACCCTAAGTTATGCCTTCCTCAACATTCTCTATAGTCACCATGAGCCACCGATTCAGCGCCTCCCCTTTCAAATGTCACGCAACTAACTTCCTCCCGACTTGATCTTTCAACTCTAGTTTCTTGAATATGCGATCACAATCATCAATCCAAGCTTTGGTTCCTACGAAGTTCTCCAAGCCTAATATTACTCGTCCATCCATACTTTGAAAATTCTTACATAGCCTAGGGAAGTCTAGTGGACAGAATGCTAGCACAACAACCAGAGCGACCGACACCGCTAGTGTAGCTTGCTGGGGAATGAGGGCTTTTCCCACAACTCTTAAGTATTGCCGAAACCATGCTTACATGCCCGACATGGCAGGTATCTCCTAGTTGGTGTGGTTCCTAACCTCGGAGCCATTGTTTTAACCATTATCAACTATCTGTAGGTCATGAATCCCTACGATAGTATTACCTACCAAATTAAGATTCTCCCAAGGTGTTTGTATATGCCCATATTTGTATACTTATAAAAATAGTAGGGTTTTGAAAAATATTTTCAAAAATAACAAATATGTACTCTCGTGTATTCCTATTCCGGTTGATTGGATAACCTAAGTTCTGATATCTAATATAACAATCCTCTCCGAAATGGACTTAAGGTTCGATGGTCTTTTATTGGGTCGAAAATTAGGCTCGTTTCAGAGAGGATTGTTAGAATAGTCGAAAAATTTCAAATACTATTGCATTTTCTAATGCATCACTTTTGTTAAATAAGTACCATTATTATAGTTTTATGATCTTTTAATGAATATTCATAATATTCATATTAAAATAAAGTTATATCTATTTTCAATCAGTACAAAAAACAAATATTATTTTGTAAATAATATTCAGTATGTTTACGAGAATAATTATTCATAACTTAATGCATCCACTAAGAATTGTTATACGGTATCCTTTGACTATTCCACCATTACTATAATAGTTTATGAAATATGAAGCTTCATTCAACCACTTATTATGGAATGTTATTTCATACACTATAGCCAATTTATAGTTAAGAGTTTCCGATCAAATATCTTGAATTCGAAGAAATAACTTTCAAAGAAACAATTTTCAATATGAAAACAAAATTGGAATAGAAATTACATTTCTCATTCTATGTTATCTTTTAGTATTTTATAATTCTCAAATCCAAGTCTCTTCATAAAGCAGAGGTGACCATTCATTCTCCTCATCCCAACTGTACCTAAATTACAACTACTCTGGTATATTTGCTTTCCTCTTGGAAAGGTCGGACCATTCAAACAGAAACCCTTAATAGGACCGTATCAAACTCTTCACAAAATGCATTTAGTCATCCTTAACATTTAAGGATATCGAATAAGTTAACTTCACATAAACTGATCAAACTGATATTTCTGTGATTAAATTCATAGGTACAACTTGTAGCCTGTGGTTTAGTGCTACGTATAACATAAGAAGGTCCTTACTGTAATCAATCATATTGAATACTTGATCTCACATCATGGTTTACTTGCTCAGTTCAATTGAACAATTTTCATTGAGGTTTTGTGCATTACAAATCACAATTAATCACCATATAACATTTAAATATGATCGAATATGGATCAGATATCATATTCTTGTATTGCAAAGAGTTCAAAACTTATAGAAGACAATACATAGTCTCAGATAAATAGACACTCAAGTGACCATGTTACGAATGTGTTTAGCAATTGTATAATTAGGCGCTTGCATGGGTCTTGAAGTGATAATATGCCAAAGGATTTATTGATAAGTATATTGTATTTTTCTATGTCAATCTTAATTTAGTATATTTGTATATTCTAACTAATAAACATTTTATCATTTTATATTAGTTGCACAAATTTATCGATGTAGATCACTTTAACTTTATATAACATATGTTTTACAATGTTAGAATGGTAAAAGTTACCACTTCATTTTTCTAACAAGGTTCTCACTAGAATTTTATATTTCTCAGATCTTAAGAAAAACATAGAAGTCATTAGATTTCTTTATTGGGCATTAGGACCAGCTTGCCTTGGGATTATGATCTTGAGGAATATTAGAAAAACTTAGGCCCGCAATGATGGATAATGCATGACCGTATCATATACAACTCCTAACCCTTGGTCATAGTCCTAACCTCATCTCGGCCAAGAGGAATACCAACAAGAAAGAGATTATTCACTCATACCGACCATTTCGTGATGACCAAAATATGATGCACATACCTTGAGAAATATCAATAAATTCATGCATGCACCTTACCTCTTCTAGGCAATATATTAATAGTACTACATAAAACATCACTGGCTTGAGGAATTTAAACAACCGATGAATATGTAAGTAATTTATTAATATATCAATGGTAGAGGACAACTTATACGTTAAGGATTCATAATCTTTAATGTACACACACATTGAGTGTAATACCTTACCTCTATAACCATACTATCAAAGAGAATTATCAGGTAATCATGTCTGATAATACAGAGAATGACACTATGTGGGTGTTTGCATCTGATATTTCCTTGGGCTAACACTGTTACAATCTTCTAAAATATTACATCAATATACATACTTGGTACCGGCACAAAGCAACAAACACATGTTTCCAGGACAGAACAACGCAAAAAAAACAACATCACATATAAATAAATCTCATCGTACTATAACAGAAGCAAATAATGTATATTACACATTTTAATATTCATACAATATTCGAATTTATTTTATACATTTCAAACCATTTAAGTTAAAATTTACAACTACATGAATTTCTAATGCATAAATACGTTGACTTAGCCTATATGTCACCTCGTACTAAAAAATATATCAACTATAACTTGCAAATAATCCTTGATCTGATCCGAAGGTTGTCGAATAAAAACAAATCACCGAGTGATGCTATTTCTAGCTGTGAGTTCATAGACCACAATAAAATTTTATAATATTCACCATAACATAAGAAGTCACAAAGTAAACCAAAACCATATTTCAAAATTAAAATAAACTTGAACATAAGTAAAGAGTAGAAATATTATACTTGATAACCAATTATAATCGTTAAACTCTTGCAATCAATTTCCAACAAGAACATAATATTTTCACCTCTGTAAATCCACTATTTAAGGGATCAAATCATAGTATTTTTAAATGAAATTTTGTATACTACAACAACCCGCATTTTTGATTATCTAAAGCTATTAAATTAAATAAGATTTTGAAATTTACTATTGTGAGAAATTAAAATTTATGATTTATTAATGAATTAAATGTTGGATTCAATGTTGAAATTAGCTGTTACCAATTGAAATAGGTTTATCCCAGAATATGAAATATATTAATTAGTACATAAATTTATTAGCTTTTGTTTGTAACAATAAATTGAGGAATGTAATTGAATTACTAATTGTAATAATTGTTTTAATTATTATTTTATTATTTAATCCGTTGAAATTAATTTGAAAATCAATGAAATTTAATGTAATTAAATATTGCAGTTAATATGAGTTAAGATGATAACTATAGAATAAGACTGTAATAAAATGTAAACTAATGTTAATATATTCATAATTTAATAGTTGATTCAATAATAAGAGTGTAAATTGAAATAAAAGAATTCGATTGAAATTAAAATATAATTAACTGGGGTTTTATTACAGTTGTAATTGAATGCTGAAATTTGTGTAATATTTAAATCTTGGATTTAATATGGAAAATTGTATTTAAAAGATTATAAATTTCTACGTAATCAAGAATGATAAAATTGTTAATTTTTAAAATTGAATTTGGAAGTGATTAAATCAATTTAATAATAATTTATTAAATTAACATGAAAATCAGCCATTTTGGCCACTGTCTCGGATTTCGACGAACCAGTTTCATTGGATCCATAATAGTGAATTATTCTAAGATTTCAAGTTTCGTAGCGATTGGACTTATTATTTGATCGTGCAGGCTCGAAACGCGTAGAAGTCAATTAAAAGAATTTAAATGAATATAAATTGATTTTAAAAGCTAACTTCTGTATATAATGGA
The DNA here is from genome assembly GCA_030737815.1 of Allium fistulosum. Classification (NCBI taxonomy): domain Eukaryota; kingdom Viridiplantae; phylum Streptophyta; class Magnoliopsida; order Asparagales; family Amaryllidaceae; genus Allium; species Allium fistulosum. The sequence goes on along the minus strand of CM060908.1, from coordinate 597,260,801 downwards.
ATTAGGGTTTGAAACTAGTTCCATTGAGTTTAAAAATATCGGAAACCTATATTTTGATATATGGAATGACCTATTTTCCTTTCGGAAACGAAACAGGCTTTTCAGGTCGTTGTTATCGTTTCGACCCAATTTGATATGTCCATTCGTTCTTATACACCTCTGTCTATATAAATAGATATTTTTTAAAACCCTAGCAACTTTTATTTTTGATTTCTATACGTACTTCTTATTTCCATCTGCTCCTTCCCTTCTTCCCAACGTCAGACATCAAAACCCTAAATCCCCAATTCAAAATCAAATTGAAAATTCAAACTCCTCAAAACCTATCGAATTATATATCGTCGTGAAGCTCTCGACGAACGCGATCCACATCCACAGTTCATTTTTGCAATTGAGTCTCGGTTTGGCCAGAATTTGACGATCTTTCTCAGCCGTCCATTGCTAGGGTTTCACGATCGACGGTGGATCATCGACCATTCGACGATCAGGCAGTGGCGTTTGGAAGTAGACGACGAGTGGAGCAAATCCATGCGGTTAGTTCGCCTCAACAGTGCATTGATTCGCCTGAATTTGTGCTTGAGCATGGCGGCGGCAGAGTTCGCCTGGGGACGGCGCGTTCATCGTGGTGGAACCCAGAGGGGCGGCGGAGCATGGGAAGCATGGCGGTGGTGTCTGATAGTGGCGGCTATGATCGTGGCAGTGGAGAATCGATGGTTAACGTGGCGGTTCGGTTGTTGCATACGTGAATCGAGGGTTTCGATCGTTTTCTAGGGTTTCAGAGAGGTACAAAGTTATTTTTTTGCCCCTGTTTGTTTTTTTTAATTTTTAATTTTAACGTTCTAATATCGATAACTTTTTCATACAAGCTCGGATTTGGATGCAGTTTCTTCTGTTGGACTCATATCAAAATTTCGAACAACATGGAACTAGTTTGGCTGCATTCTGAGACTATTTAAATTTTGGGCTTTATTTGGATTTTAAATCAACTAGAAATCAAAGGTGAGTGATTTAACCCATTCACGAAATACTAAACCTTCTTACGTTAGTTAAATTAAGTTTATGAATTGATAAGAATTTTATTGATTACTGATTGGTAATTTAAATTGTCATTTAAATTTAATTTCCATTTAAACTAATATTGAATTCAAATTGTTAGTTAAACACCTAATGATGATAACCGGTTAATTGTTGTGATTTATTGGCTGATTTGGATGTTGATTATGATGGACGTTTATTTGTTGACATTTTGGATGATTGGATGTTTATATCCTTGTTATCACTATGGGTTGAAATGATACATACCCGAATTATCTTATAGATTAGGGAAAATCGTTATGGGTTGAAATGATACATACCCGAGCGATTTTATTGGTTTGAGAATTATTGATTCGGGATACGGGTTGAAATGATATATACCCAGGAAATTTAACTATTTTGGGTTGAAATGATACATACCCAACCACTTGACCATAGGGTAGAAAATTATATACAGACACCGTTGGTCAGTTTTAATTATTTCCTAAATGTTAAAGTATGTTGGATTTATAAATTTGATTTTCAAATTTAATTTAATGATTTTATTTAAAAATTTATATTTGGAAAATAATATATTTTATATGTTTTTAAATTTTCAAATTATAAGTTAATATATGGTTTAAAAAGTAAAGTTAAGATTTTTACTTATAATTCTATTTAGTTTTAAAAATATATTTTAAATGGTTTAAATTTAAATTTAATAAAATATTTAATATAGTTTTAAGAGATTTATATAAAATTTAATTTAATAAAATATTTAATATAGTTTTAAGAGATTTATATAAAATTTAATTTAATAAAATATTTAATATAGTTTTAAGAGGTTTATTGAAATTCAATTTAATATAGTAAATTTAGATCTTATAATAACTTTAATAAATAAAATGTAAGAGGTTTTGTAAGGTATTTATAAAAGTTTTGTAAGAGATTTTATAATGGATTTTATAATAGGATTTTATAAAAGATTTTTATAAAGGATTTTATAATGGTTTTATAAAGGAGTTATAAAGGTATTAAAGGATTTTGTAAAGGGTTTTATAAAAGAACTTGTATAAAAGGAATTTGGAAGCATTTTAAAGGAATTTGTGTAAAAGTTTATGAAAAGGGGAAGAGTTGTAAACTGTTTTGGAATTTATAAATTGCTTTATAAATGGTTCTAAACCATATAAATAGTTTATAAATGGTTGAAGGGAGATTTATAAACTATTTTCGAAATTGATTGAAAGAAATCTTCCTTGGTATTTATGAATATATTTATACTTTTGGAATAAGTATATGGATATCTTGATATGAAGGTATAAACTGTTTTCTTGATTTATTATTAAAAATGTTTATAAAATGACCACGGTGTGAAATAAGCGGTTGGTTGTTAAAGAGACCGGGGACGGATATTGTCATACTCTATGCCAATTCCGAAACCACTTTAACAACTATGCACGTGGTGGAGAATCTAGAACGAAGTAGGATGGTTTGGCGAACGCTACTGGTATGAGGTAAGAACGCAGCCCGACCTACGGGTCAGCTTGATATAACTAACACAGGATCTATACCGGGCCAAGTGGGGTTGCTTTCCTTATCGAACACGCTTGTTCGATACCATATCTGTTACTTTGTGATTGATTGATGGCCACCCTCGATTTGATTATGTGAGTGTGTTTCGAGGTGGATGGTAGTTGCTGCTATGTGTTACCACCAGTCCGGGTGTGCAAAACGGTAGAATCCTACCCTGGGCATTGCCCCGCGTGCCTTGTCATATGCCTTATCGAGCCCACTACGATTTTGGTTTATGTCGTACCTATGGAGTGCTCCCTGATAGTCCACCAGTTTACGGTGGAGTTTACAGTACTGTATAGACTACGATGCCTATAAAATGTGTTAAGGGGGATATGAGTAACACCTTAACGTTATTTTAATACTTTACTTTACTGATAGACCTTACATATATAACGTATATTACTACAAATAAATAATTTAACGGATCCTTAGGAGATGGAAATCCTCAACATCCCTTAAGTTATTGCACGCACGTTATACACTGGATAGGAGATGTAAAATCCCGTAAACATCTTTGAAGCCATTACACTCATATTTATTGGCCGTTGATTTAACTTACATAAGGTCTTTTAGTTCTGACTCGAGTGTTTTGTATTTTTATTACGCTCGGGTCAGCCTGAGCTTTTCAATGTTGAAGACATTATTTCTGGAGGACGAAGACGGAGTTTAGTATTATATTATTAGTATTATTCCACTACATCATGTTGTTTCGCTGCATTAGCCTATTTTACCTGTTGTATTTATAACTCTGATTGTATTGTAAAAGTGTAATCAAATGTATATTATAAAACATCTTCATGAACTGTTTATTTGATTATTATATTTTATCATTCCGCTATGAGATTCTGTGTTTGTTTTCTTCTTTTCTCTTATTTTCTTATTTACCCTATTGACAATCCTCCCTTTTGAATGGTTTGAATTAGACATGTGTGGTTTATTGTCGATTTAAACCATCCAAAAAGGTGGGTCGTTACATATACTGTTTGAAACTAAGGTTAGAATAACATATCCAAATTTTAGAATTTTGGGAATTTCCTAAAATTTATTACGAATTTCAAACTAACGGGCGTTTTTAGCTTAAATTTTCCATAAATAGCTTGCTGTAAAAACCATATTTAACACATCAAAATTCAATGAAAATCCTTGAAATTTATAGCAGAGGTTCTAGAACATGTCTTGAACAACATATCAAATATTGTGAATTTTTAAAGTTTATATGAAGTAAACACGAATGTTATAGTGAAGATGGTTTAAAATCTCATAATTTATTAACACATATGCACATCAACAAATATCATCACCAATCAAATTTGCAACCATATAAACATTAGATATTCATACTAAAGAGAGTTGTGAGTCTATAAAACTAATAGCTAGAAATAACATGACTTGGGGATTTATTTTTATTAAACAATCCTATGGTCAGACCGAGGATTATTTATAGGTTCTAGTTGATATACTTTTGGGTACAAGGTAACGAATGACCGAGTCAACGTATTTAATGTATACATATGTATTAGAAATTGATGTAATTATATATTTAAATTAGATGGTTTGAAAAGTACAAAATAAATTCAGATATTGTATGAAATATTAAAATGTGTAATATACATTATTTTCTTCCGTTAGAGTATGATAGGATTTATTTATATGTGATGTTATTTTTGCATTGTTCTTCCCTGGAATCATGTGTTTATTGCTTTGTAATGATATCGAGATGCATATTAGTGTAATATTTTTGGATGTTTAAATATGTCCAAATATTAGCCCAAGGGAATATTCACATGCAAACACCCACATCACCTCATTTTCTGTATTATCAGACATGATTACCTAGTAATTCTCTCTAATGGTATGGGTACAAAGGTGGGGTGTTACATTTTTAGTATCAAAACAAGGTTCAGTCCGACGTAAAAATTCAAATGCACATATTTGACCTCAGAGGAGGAAGACTTAGGAAAGTTACCCAGTTTTTATATGAATCTCATACGTAGTTGAAAGTCATGGGGTGGTCAGTAATTCAATTAGGGGTAATGGATGTAGATCACTTGGGATGAGCGTATTTCACGTATGGAATGAAATATGTGTTTTTGTAAAAAATGAGGATTTTAAAAATAAAAGTGGAAGCTTATATATTTATAAATATAAGCATGATAAAGTGAAACCTTTTTAAAGGGAATGTGAGTAATTAAATAATAAGAGTTTGAATATATGTTTTTTTTGGAAATTATAGACTTGCTTATATAATGTTTTTGAATTTTTGAAAATAAGCAAGACTGTATATAATTTGTATGATTTATTAAATGAAGTTTTTGCTTATTATAGTAAGTGTTATGAGTTGGAAATTTGTGATGTTTCTGAAAATTGGTACTTCATTAGTAATTTAAGAAAATTTGAAAAAAAGTTAATTTAAGTGGCTTTGGAAATATGGTACCAAAAGTTTTGTGAAAAGTTTAGAGTGGAAGTACTATTAAAAGTGGTGGAATGCTTTAGAAAAATAAAATAGTGGATAATTTTTGTATAAAGGAATTTCAAGTGATTGGCTTGGTAAAAGTTTTGAAAAGTTGGTTTCAAAGTATTTGAAAATTACGAAATGATGGTGGTATTTCGAAGTGATATAAAATATTTTCTAAATAGATTTGCAAATTTAATGATTGTTTGATAAATATTTTGGAAATATGTTGGAAGTAAAGTAATTTTATATTATTTTTGAAATACTATGATTTGGATGAAAAAGCGATATGGATGTTTAGTAAAATATTTCTTTTGAAAAGTATGTTTGTGAAAAGTATTATTTCCTCATTTTTGTGAAAAATGATTTGCGAAAATGTGGTTTAGGGATGAAATGTGGAATGATGGCTATCTTTGAAAAATACAATGTGATTGCACTCTGCATTGTCGTGATTAGTTTTTACGGTATTGGCAGTGCCTTAGGCTGTGATCATCGAGGATGGTAGCCATAGTGCTATACACCAAACATGATTGAAAAGTAGTGGTAGTTTGTACATATTTGTTGATAGTTTTTTTTCCTATATTTAGAAGATGATTTAGAGTGATTGGAAAAAATTGAAATGATTTGAAATGACGATTCTGAAAGTGATGGGGAAATATTTTGAAGAAGTAGAACTAGAACTAGTGTTCATAATTGTGTTCATGAAGATGGAGGCCAAAAGTTAAATACGGGAAATGATTTTGAAGGCAAAGTGGAGGATTCTAGACTACTTAAGAAAAATGCATAAATGGTGACAAATTCCTAAATGTTAAGATGAGTCAAGTAGGCTATTGGGCTTACTTTTCAATTTATTTTCATTCTTTTCTTTCTTTTTCCTCTTAGCTAATTAAGTTATTTTCCATGTTAAATTAGTTAAAATCACCAAATAAAATTCATATTTATCTTTCTTAGGTGTTTCAATGATATTGTAATATTTTACAGCGATTATGTTTGTAATGACCACCTTTTCGACCCTCGAATGTCGACACTAATACTTCCATGGTATTCACGTGCCAAGCAACCAAGTGTCGGAAAAACAGAGTGTTAGAATAAATAAAATAAAGAAAAGAAAAGGAACACCAAAGAGGAGAACAAAAATATCAAAATCTCACAACGAAATGATAACATATCACATTAAAATCTCACAATGCTGAACCAAATATCAATAACTCTAGGGACCAACAATCGAAAGCATCTCTAGTTTGGAGTTGATATACCCTCAAAAGTTAGACAAACCCGGGATTGTGCATTTTTACTCTGGTTTCTATCATTAATGATGTCGAGCCTACGTTTCTCATCTCTCACACGAGTCTTTACCACCCGAACAGAACATGAATCCCTAAATGGATTCCAGCATCACGAACCTCTTCCAAAGCATAGATCATGTATATGGTTTGAAGTAGTTACGATCATAGGTCATCTCATATAAGTACACACTCCCCACTTACCAGATGCTCCAAAAACAATCGATAAATTTTTGGTCAACTCAACCCTAGGTCTTTCAGAAATAAACAGACAATGCAAAAGGGTGAAGATCCTCTCCTATCCGGATGGATTTCCTTATCATTTATCCTAGAAGGCAAGACGAGTTTATAAGTAGAGTATAGAAACATCTTGTGTTCCTCCTAGATATTTCCTAGGTTAATATTTGGTTAATTCAATAACATGAAAAGGATCACATAAGGAGACTAAGTCATGTATGCTTCCCCTAAGCAAGTAAACACACAAGCAATATTAATTCATACAAAGAACGATCAAGTCACCCAATGAATTTTAATCCCTTTTAATTAATTTATCATTTACTAATTAAAAACCTTTTTATCAGTAAAACTCATTTTTATCTAATAAAACTTCTTGATCGAAACTTCCTTTATTAATTAATACTACTTTATTAATTTAAAATACTTTTTTCTACTTGTGTGTGTATATTTAAATTATCTTTACAAAATAAATATACAAGTATTCAACAATTCTCTTTTCATTCGTACTCTTTTCAATACTTTAGAAAGTATTCATATACTTATCTCAATGGTATAAGTATATTCACAAATCATTAACAAGGTTTACTTACTTTAAACTATAATAAAAGAGATTAAAAACAATAGTTCCTTAAACATTGTTACTATAAACCCATTTTATCTTTTATATTTTAAACATTTACTTTTCTATCTTTATTCCAAAAGATTCCATACCTGTTATTACCTTTAGAAATCCATTATTAAATATCTATGTATATTCATAATCGTTTAACTATATTTTACCACTTTAAAATATAGTTCAAAGGTTTATAAACAAATGTTACTAAAACATAATTGGCTACAAACCCAAAACATTTATAATTACCATTAAAGTACTTCTTATTAAGGTTTTAATTACATTCTTAATTATAGTCCTAATTATAATCTTATTATATTCCTAGTTATAATCCTAATTATAATCCTAATTGTAGCTCTCATTATAATCTAATTATAACTTTAATTATAACTCCAATTATAACTTTAATTAGGGTTAAAAACAAATGTTATTTAAACATTGTTTACTACAACCCAAAACCATTTACTTATGTTATTAAGTCAAATTCTTATAGGTGGCTAATCAGCTATCTGTTCCAAAAATGATTGCTTATAGAAATCAACGTATACATAATACATTTTTAACATTCCAACTTAACTATTCCTCAGTCAAGAGGGAAGCCGGTAGGTTGGAGTGCTATTGCTATTCCCTACTCAAACATCAATCTTGACTCTCACAAATAGAGAAGTCTACCTCGTTCGGCTTTTAGTGTTAAGTATAGTAATACTATCATTCCATCTGCAAATAAACTACACGTTCATTTTTATAAAATGTAACTTCTCTTCCCTTCTTCCAATTTGTTAGTTTTGTAAAATAAGTCAGAAATGTTTTTAAAATGATATATATATATAATAGTTTATTTATAAAGTTACTATATATTATAGAATTTAAAATAAGCTTTAAAGAAGAAAAGTAAAAAAACCCTTTATACTTTAATAAAATATTAAACTTGTTTTATAAAGTTATAAATGAATAAAATACCTTTTAAAATACTTATAAATAAATTATAAATAGTTATAGAAATTATTACTTTGCAAATAGTTACTTAATATTGATTTGAAAACTTTTACTACTATAATAAAACAAACAAGTTTTGTATATATAATAAGAAAAACCTTTATTTTTAAAAATTCAAAATAAATTCTTTAAAAACATATTAACTTCAAACTTCCTTTAAAAATACTTATATACCTTTTGCAGATCTCCTTTCAAAATATTTCATAAAATATCCAAAGTAATAACATTTTAAACTGTACTAAAACATGTTTTTCCGAAGTGCATCCATCGCGACTATCGCTCTATAAACCATAACTTTTGTTACTTTGCTGGAATAATAAATAACTTTTAAACTTTATTTTCTACTATCTTTTATACTGCTATAATTATAGAAAACATCACATTCCAAAGTATTCGAAATATAGAGTTTTAAAAATGAGATAGAAGAGAAGGATTCAAAGTGTATTTATAGTGACTATCGTGATATAGACAATTCCATATTCAATTCAAATTCGACTTCATTCGATCCCATATTCATATTTGATTGCCAAGTTCAAATAACATCAACAAGAAGCATGGAATAATATATAAACAACATATATAAGTAAGAAAATCAAGTAGAAAAGTAAAATAGAAACAATAACAACACCAAAGTGCTTTTATAGCAACTATCGCTATAAAGGCGATAACTAATCTACTCTATTACATATGCACCATAGTAAAAGTCCAAGTCCAAATGTCCGTTTACATATGCTCAATTAAACAACACAAATCATAGTCTTCCAAGGCATAACAAATAAACAAATCACATGCTTTTCAAAGCATACAAATATGGGTTTATAACTTTAATTAGTTAGGGTCTATATTATTATTAATAGCAAGAAAAATTGAAAAGTTATTGTTTTAATTCAAGGAGTGAGATAACTCACTTTTCAACCAAATTCAAGCTAGCACTTCCTACCTCAACTTATCAAACTTTCCAAACTTCCTACCTTCAACCCACAAGCTCATGCCCCAAGGCTAGATAGGCCTTAATTACATACGTCCTAGGCTAGAATGGCTTATTTGGGTTTGGCCAAAGAAAAATCCTGCCTTATTGCTCACGACCAAGAGATGATCCAAGGGGAATGCTCTAAAATTTCAAGCTTTGAGGTGATAGAAGTAGTTTCTATACTTTTTAATGACTATAACAAGAGGTTAGAGAGAGATGAGTGTTATTTGTGTTACTTTAATTAAAGAGATTTTGAAAAGAAAAGAGTGTAAAAGAGTTGGTTCTTTTGAGAGGAATTAGCAAACAACTGAAGGGAACCCCTCCAACTTATTTAAAAGCTTTAAAAAGATTCCAAATGACCTCATATACCCTCATATGGCTTGCCATAGGCTTACACCCAACCCATGCCTCTTAGACACCATACTTGAGAAAGTCCTCATTGATTTAGGGTTTAATTTAGAGGCCCTTCAGTACTTTAAATCTCCACTTAGTTTTAATAAATTTGGTTAGATAAAGAGTGGTTTAATTGTTGTGAACATAAAGATATGTGTTCATGTATTACTATTCTATTTCAAAAATATTTATACAATTTTTATTGAAAAAAAGTCATTTATCGATAAAATGATTTTCCATCATATTATCGATATTTCTTCATACTTGTTTTTGTAAAAAAAAATCAAAAATAAATTTTCTTTTGTTAATTATTAATTAAAAGAGGTTAATAAGGTTATAAAAATCATACTTAGTTACATCTGAGAATTATGGTTGATAGACTTGGGTTAGGGGTTACCTATATTGTCACTTCCATACATGTAGTAAATCCAATAGAGGATATGCCACTTTCGGATTAAAATGCACAAACTTTGAGATAGAGTTTGGTGGGTGTATGTTCTTATGCGATCCCTACGTGTTTGAATTTATAGGCTTCAGAGTTATTTTAGGGATGGATTGGTTGGAGCAGTATTGTGCTAGAATATAATACACCGAAAAAATATTAACCTTGTGTCTCCCAGGCTAAAACAAAAGATTATTTGTAGTTTTGAAAGCTCTTTTAAACTAGGTGTAGAGATGTTTTGCCCACTTTAGTTTTAGGGAAGGAAGGTCTTAGTGTACCATAAGTAAGGGAATTTACCGATGTGTTTGAACTAGTTTCAAGGTCACCATTAGGAAAGTAGTACAGTTATTGTAGAGTTGCTACTGGGAGCAGAATAGTTTAGTCAACCCCCTAGCGGAATGCCTTCAAAGGAAATGGAGGAGTTAAAGAAACAATTGTTGGAGTTACAGGAAAGAGCTTCGTAAGGCTTAGTAGTTGACCTTAGGGTGCTAGTATTTGTGAAAAAGTATAATGGGTCTTTAAGGCAGCTCATTGACTATTAGAAGCTGAACGAAAGAATGATGAAGAATATATATCCTTTGCCGAGAATTAATGACTTTTTTGATCGGTTGAATGGAGCTAAGATATTTTCACAGCAAGATCTAGCTTTGGGGTTTCATATGCTGAGAGTAGCAGAAGAGAGGGTTCTGTTTATTATTTTTTAAACAAGATGCAGTTCATATGAGAGGATAGTAATGCCGTGTGGACTGACTAATGCACATGTGTTCTTTATGGACTTAATGAATAGAGTTTACCAAGACAAGGTGGACAGGTATGGCTTGGCATTTATAAATGACATCTTGGTATACTCGAAAGACAAGAAGGAGCACATTGTTCATCTAAGACTTGTGTTGGAGATACCGAGACAACATAAGTTAAAGGAGAAATTTTCGAAGTGTCATTTATGGTGAAGTGAGGTTACCTAGGCGATGTGGTATCAAAAAGAGGTTTAGTAGTAGATCCTTCAAAGGTTTACGTGGTAAATAGGTGGAAGAGACTTGAGGCTGTGACTTAGGAGCATAGTTTCTTGGGCTTGGCTGGTACTATTAGAGATCCATTAAGAACTTCTCTTATGTAGCTGCAACAATGAAAAAACTGACCCAGAAGACGAAAAAGTATATTTGGATGATAGAGAGTGAAGCATCATTCCAAGAATTAAAGCATCGGTTGGTGAGTGCTCCTGTGCCAGCAATATCCTAAGGGAATAATGATATAACTGTATATATAGATGCTTCGGGATCAAGGTTAGGAGTAATGTTGATGCAGAAGGGCAAGTAATAGCCTATGCATCTAGGCAGTTGCGACCCCATGAGGTTCGATACCATACTCATGACTTAGAGTTAGCAACTATCATCTTTGCATTAAAAATATGGAGACATTATCTCCTAGGAGAGATATTTGAGCTATTTATTGACCACAATCCTTGAGGTATTTGTTCTCTCAGAAGGAGTTGAACATGAGGCAGCAAAGGTGATTGGATTATTTAGCATCTTATGATTTTGAGATAGTGAATACCTTAGAGAAGGGTAATAAGGTGGTTGACGCTTTAAGCCGAAAGTAGCAGAATTGTGTTTTTGAAATGATCAAAGAGTAGAACATGTTAGTGTCATTGTCTGCGTGTAATGTGCAATTCTAGTCTAGTCCAAGTCCGAGTAGTACTAACGAAACAATGTCATGCTTAGAAGTTAGGCCTGCATTGATAGGGAAGATTATCGAACTGTAGAAGGTAGATTAGATCTGCATTGGAAGAATGAGAAGCCTAGGATCAAGAACTGGGGTAGTTGAGTTGAAAGGGTTCGGTGTTGATAAAGAAGGCAAACTACAGATGAAAGGAAGGTTTGTTGTTTGTACCAAAATTGGGCACAACACTTGTAACAACCCGGTATTTCGTACCGATTAACTATCGTCTTTAGACGATTTCTTTTCCTAGCTAGTTGCTATTGGAATTTGAATCAAAGTTGAAATTCGTTTGGAAAGTGGTTAAGTGTTGTTTGGGTTTTAAATATTAATCTCAGCCCATTTGAAACCGTGATAGTATTCAACACCCAACCCCCTCCCTTTCCTCCATTCGTTAACCCTAAGCCAAACTCAAACGAACGAAAACCCTAACTAAAGAAAGAAAAGAAATGGAGGCGGCTCGTCTTGTTCGTTCCTCTGCGACAAATTGGGGCTTCGATTCTTCTCAGCTTCGTCTGCGAATTCTAGACCGATCCAAGGTGAGTTCGACTCACATCTAATTCGAGATCTTATACCTGTGATTTGTGATTCCCACTGCTTTGGATTCGTGGATTTTCGTGTGTATGCAAATGTTCGAGTCGCTCTGATTTACCTTGGCCATTTTAATTCGTTTCGTTGGTTGTTGATTTTGACTTGTTCACCTGCGTATATTTTTGGTTACTTGGTTTCCACTGCATTGATTTCGAACTTGTCATTTCTTGGTGACCACGGATTCATTTCTGGTTTGACGATGTTGAATGCTCGACTCTGGTCATTTGTGTTCATCCCTGTAACACTGACTTCGGCTTTGACCTTTTGGTATTTGTAGTTTGTGAATAGTTGCATGACTTCATCATTGATTGAGTTTGACTTAGTTTTGATTCTCCTGACCATTTAAAAACTGCTGTTGACTCGGGTTGAATTACTTTGGTTGTGATATTTTCTTTTAAACTTTACTGTGAATTTAACCACTTCTGACTTGAAACACTTCACTGTCTTGACTTCACTTGACTTTGATCTTTGACTTTGATCATCTATTTCGGTGATGATATTGATATACTTGCTAGAGCTGTTGTACCTGATCGCTTGCATATGCATTCATGTAGAACATATGTGTTATCACCTTGTCCTGGATTAACATTTTGCTGTGATGTTGGTGTCACTTGATTCAGTGATGTATCGGCATTGCTGTATCTTCATTTTGTTCAAGTGTACTTGTCTTTACTATGTTGATCTGATTCATGATCTTACTGTCTCCATTCAAAAAAATATTGTTGCAGTGAGCTCTTTCGCTGCTGCACTGCCTTGTTCTCGAATCTGATACATTGCATTGATGCCTTGTATCATTTGCATTTTTGTCATTTTGCTTCACTTGACTTGTTTTTGTGTCATTGCATATATATATATATACTTTTGATTGCACTGTTGTAGCTGCACTTTTCTTTGTAGCTCTGTTGCATAACTGACTTCATAGATGTTTATCAACTTGAACATATTGCTATTGAATTCACCCCTGACCTGTACATGACTATTGTACTTCACTGCTTCATTGTTTATTTGAGTTACCTTGGTCATTTCCAGTTGCTTGAGCTTCACTTGAGCATCTGATGTTCACCTCTATTGCTACTGATCATTTCTATTGTTTGGTGCCTTCTTGAATCTGTGTACATGTTGCCTGAGATGTGTATACTTGATGCCTTGATTGTGTAGATTCTGTGTACATGCTTCCCTTGTGAGTTGTAGTCTGTTTCATTTAGGTTGGCATTTTGTAGCTTGGTTTTGCTGCAGTTGTTATGCTTGCCACTGTGTTCATTTAAGTAGCATTTCTCTGCATACCTCTGCACATCATTGTCATGTTTGTTGATGTCCTGTGTTTGCCATTTGGATTAAGCCATACCCCTGTTTGCTTACATCTTCATTTGGCTGGGTCATCATATGTGCACCCGCCATGTGCAGTTCATTGCTGCACATCTGGAACATTTTGTCCATGTGCAGTCTTCTCATGTGCACTTGCTCATTTGAGCTGAACTGTTTCGGGGTGCACTTACTCTTCCACTGTTCACTTCGAGTATGTGTTGCTCTGTCCAGTTTTATGCATTCATGCTGTTGCTCCATGGTTTCACCGATATATATGTGTCCGTGTGTTGTAGTGCCATATCTTTGGTGCTCTCGCCTTCAGTTTGCTATTTCCCTGTGCCTTGCTTTGCGACATGTTGAACTTGTTTCACTTGTTGTCTCTTTCACTGGGTACACTGTTTCATTTCACTGATGCAGCCTTGCCCTTAAATACAAGTGGTGACTTCATTTTCGTAGCAGTTTTACCCTTGTCCCTTGTGGTGACTTTATATTCTGTTGTGGCGAGGCAGTGCACGCGTGCGTGCACTGCAGCCACACCGAATTGACAGTTTTTAATCGATATCTCTTTTGTTCTTAATTCATCGACCTGTTGCGTAATTCGTAGGCTGTATTGGCGAGGCAGTACACGTTAGCGTGTACTGCAGCCAATTAGCATTGATGTTTTTAAATTGACATTTCAATTGCTTAAACTGCTTTGGATTTCTGTTTTGTGGATTAACACTGTTTAGTGTTATATCTGCCGTTATCCAATTCTCGTATCGAGAGTTGGATATACGAGATTTCTGTGACTGTCATCTATATTGAGATTGATTATTATTGCTTCTATGCGCTAATAACTGAGTTTGAATTAGACTGATCCGGGTATTATTTTCTTTTGAATGTAATACTCGGGTCAGACCGAGTATTTACAGGTTGTAGATTTTTAGCTTTGGGTTGCTGCTAGAGCTATGAAGACTTTTTATATCATTTGAAGTGGTCTTCGTCTTGTTGTAGTGGTCAGTGTGTCTGTTTTAAGATGATAATGTATTCATGTATATTAGTCGATAATGTACTTGTATATATAACTTCTTGAGTCGACAGTTGTAGTTGTATCATTTGTATTGTGTCAAATGTATTGTAACTGATATTAGTTATTGTATATATGAGACTTTTCGTTCCATCTGTATTTCGCATTTATGTTATCTGTGTTATTTTTATATCTATTGTCCTAAACTATTATAGCCACTGTGTAGTAGCTTTGAGTTTGTATCGGTATGTCGGGATTCCTCAAAAAAATGAAATGCAATGTTTTATTATCTGACATATCGGTGCTCGCACAAAGCAATTACATAGATGGTCGCTCCTCAATAGCCTTATTCTCCGTGCTAGTTGACAGCACTACCCCGTAGTGTTCTTGGCTAGCGTGGGTATAGAGGTGGGGCGTCACAGCTTGGTATCGGAGCCTGGGGTTTAGGACAATTATAAAACATAACTTAGATGGAGCATGTGTTACAACTATTTGTCGATGTTTTATCTCTCATCTTTACATATGACTATTTTTGACTGTTAGGTATGAATTCCTAACGCTTATGCTTGTGTTTTCGGCTTTGAATTGATTTAGCCGATGTTGATTTTTTTTTAATTTGGCAAATTAAAGCCATTTTGACTTTTGGACTTTGTTCCACTTTTGTTCTATACTATGAGTGTCATTGTGTACCTGTTACACTGTGATGAAAAATAGTTGGACCAGTTGCAAATTGAGTGATTTTGATTTCTCATTCACATCTAGTTTGAATCTCAGCGATTTTGAACTTGATATTTTGTGTTTTCCTCATCTGGATTTCCCTTCGACTTCGGTCACTTTGTTTTTGAGAAATTGCTAATTTCTTGATTTTTTAGACTCTGATTTTGTTTGCCGTTGGTTTCTTTGATAATGATGATTGAATCATTTTGTACTCGACTGCGGCTATTAATTGTTGACTTCGAAATTGACTTGATTCTTACTTTTGTTGAAGTCATTTATGCATTTCTGCTCGTTTTGCTTTGTTTTTCCAGTTGATAATCGATTCTTCTTTTCTAATTAGTTGTTATCACCTTTGTCGATTTTGATAACTTCTATTTCTGGAATTTTTGGTATTCCTACTTTGATGAATTTGGAATCGAATTCTTTGGATTCTATTCACATCTTCGTATGTGAATTCTTGTGATTGATTGTTTCTACAATCATTTTTGTGATTTGTCACTTTAAAAATATAAAGGTTTTCTATACTAGTAGTAAATATCAAAATCCTTTTCTCCAAACGATTTCAAAACTATTTTACTACAAAGCTCTTTTTCTTAAACCGTTTTCCAATCTATTAGTATATACAAGCCTTTATTTCACTCGTATGAGAAATTGAATTAAACGGCCTAGTAAAACAAGTGGTATGAAACGCTTGCGTTTACTTCGTCGGTTAACTCCCGGACTTGTTCGATTGAACCTTTTTTGACAATTTTCTAATGAAGATTTACAGTTTGTTCGTAAATATTTAAGTTAAGCAAGTGGTTATGGGACATGAAGCTAAACTTTTATATTTACTAGCTTAGTGTAATTGACACTTCTCGTTGATCATGACGATCATTTTGTGATTTAGACTAGCAATTGTGCGATGTCTCTTTGTTTGCAAGGTTAGACTAGACCGCAGTAGTGTGATTCCGACTCACACATATCTCTTTGTCCGCAAGGTTAGTCTAGACCGCAGTAGTGTGATTCCGACTCACACATATCTTTTTGTTTGCAAGGCTAGACTAGACACCACTTGTGTGATTCCATTCACACATACCTTTTTGCTTTTTGGTTAGTCTAGACCTTAATTTGTGTGATTCCGACTCACACATATCTTTTTGTTTGCAAGGCTAGACTAGACACCACTTGTGTGATTCCATTCACACATACCTTTTTGCTTTTTGGTTAGTCTAGACCTTAATTTGTGTGATTCCGACTCACACATATCTTTTTGTTTGCAAGGCTAGACTAGACACCACTTGTGTGATTCCATTCACACATACCTTTTTGCTTTTTGGTTAGTCTAGACCTTAATTGTGTGATTCCACTCACACATATCTTTTTCTCTGCGAGGTTAGCCTAGACCTCAATCTGTGTGATTCCGACTCACACGCGTGGGATAGCGACCCACGGTCTTCGGACCATTCCTGTGTGAAAATTTAATGGATGGCTTCCATGAGATAGCGTCTCGTC
This sequence comes from Allium fistulosum, assembly GCA_030737815.1. Taxonomy (NCBI): domain Eukaryota; kingdom Viridiplantae; phylum Streptophyta; class Magnoliopsida; order Asparagales; family Amaryllidaceae; genus Allium; species Allium fistulosum. Next base: position 597,243,997 of record CM060908.1, on the reverse strand, counting down.
TTGTGATACCGGTGTTTTGGAGTTTTCATGCTCCCATTTTGTGATAGGCCTTCCCCTTTTCCTTTTTATGATTTAGACTAGCAAATGTGCGATGTCTCTTTCTCTGCGAGGTTAGCCTAGACCTCAATCTGTGTGATTCCGACTCACACGCGTGGGATAGCGACCCACGGTCTTCGGACCATTCCTGTGTGAAACTTTAATGGTTAGCCACCATGAGATAGCGTCTCGTCTTGTGATAGCGTTTCATACTTGTGATTTCTGGATTTCTTGTGATGATTTCTGGAATTTTGTGCTTCACCAATTTTCATGATTTCTATTGATATGTTTATCAATTTTTGTGTATTGGTGAATTCATGTGTTATTAACTTGTTATGAATACAAGTTTAGGGTATGATATCCCTTTCTATCTTTGAGAAGATTCTTGTGACATTTTTGATGAATGAAAATTCATTTGGCATTATATTTTGATGCCAGTTATTTTGATGAGATTTTGACGTGTTAACTTCAGTACCCGTCAATTTTGAAATGGATTTACAAGCGGTTCTCCTGCAATACTGATATTGCTAATTTAATCACGTGTTTTCAAAATTCTTTATTTTTAAAAGTTGTTTCAAAAATATAAATTAAAATTGTTTTCAAAATTTTTACAGCTTACATTTTCAAAAGAAAAAGGAAGCGATTTAAACATTTCAGAAAAATCGAGGACTATGACCCCTTTCTTTTACTGATTCGCTTAATTCCGGACTTGTCCGTTTGAGAATGTGAAATGTTATTTTTAAAACACACAATTCTGCACTTTCAAGAAAACGATAAAGAGATTTAAACGATTTAGCAAAAGTAAGGAGTATGGAACCATACTTTTACTACTTCGATTAATTCCGGACTCGTTAATTGAATATTTATGACTTCTGATTATCGTTTTTGATAATCAGATGTTGGTGTTTCTGATTATCGTTTTTGATAATCGGATATTTCTGATTTCTGATTATCGTTTTTGATAATCGGATATTTGTGTTTCTGATTATCGTTTTTGATAATCGAATATTTGTGACTTCTGATTATCGTTTTTGATAATCAGATATTTGTGAAATTTGATTATCGTTTGAGATAATTAAATATTTTTCGATTTGATAATCGAATCTTTGTGATTTCTGATTATCGTTTTTGATAATCATATATTTGTGAAATTTGATTATCGTTTGAGATAATTAAATATTTTTCGATTTGATAATCGAATCTTTGTGATTTCTGATTATCGTTTTTGATAATCAGATATTTGTGAAATTTGATTATCGTTTGAGATAATTAAATATTTTTCGATTTGATAATCGAATATTTGTGATTTCTGCTTATCGTTTTTGATAATCAGATATTTGTGAAAATTCGATTATCGTTTTTGATGATTGAATATTCGCGATTTTGAGATTCGAGCTTCGTCTTTTTCTCTGACGATTCAGGTGAGTAATTTGATTTACTCACATTCAATTCGTGCAGTACGTGATTTCTGCTCTGATTCCTTTTCTTTCAATTGCTAGAACTCGATTGATTTTGTTTTTATCAGTCGATGATGATGTTTGAGGTTGTTTATATAGTCGTCTGATTTGGATTCCTTGATCCCCACGATGTTGATTCTTTTGATTTGAATCAGTCGAACCTTTTGATTTCATATCTAATACTTCCCCTGCTGACATTTTCTTTGCTTATGCACTCGTCATTGCCATGATCTTATGGTTGTTACCTTTTTCCCACTTATCCCTTAGGATTGTGAGGACGCAATTCCTTTAAGGAGGGGAGTCTGTAACAACCCGGTATTTCGTACCGATTAACTATCGTCTTTAGACGATTTCTTTTCCTAGCTAGTTGCTATTGGAATTTGAATCAAAGTTGAAATTCGTTTGGAAAGTGGTTAAGTGTTGTTTGGGTTTTAAATATTAATCTCAGCCCATTTGAAGCCGTGATAGTATTCAACACCCAACCCCCTCCCTTTCCTCCATTCGTTAACCCTAAGCCAAACTCAAACGAACGAAAACCCTAACTAAAGAAAGAAAAGAAATGGAGGCGGCTCGTCTTGTTCGTTCCTCTGCGACAAATTGGGGCTTCGATTTTTCTCAGCTTCGTCTGCGAATTCTAGACCAATCCAAGGTGAGTTCGACTCACATCTAATTCGAGATCTTATACCTGTGATTTGTGATTCCCACTGCTTTGGATTCGTGGATTTTCGTGTGTATGCAAATGTTCGAGTCGCTCTGATTTACCTTGGCCATTTTAATTCGTTTCGTTGGTTGTTGATTTTGACTTGTTCACCTGCGTATATTTTTGGTTACTTGGTTTCCACTGCATTGATTTCGAACTTGTCATTTCTTGGTGACCACGGATTCATTTCTGGTTTGACGATGTTGAATGCTCGACTCTGGTCATTTGTGTTCATCCCTGTAACACTGACTTCGGCTTTGACCTTTTGGTATTTGTAGTTTGTGAATAGTTGCATGACTTCATCATTGATTGAGTTTGACTTAGTTTTGATTCTCCTGACCATTTAAAAACTGCTGTTGACTCGGGTTGAATTACTTTGGTTGTGATATTTTCTTTTAAACTTTACTGTGAATTTAACCACTTCTGACTTGAAACACTTCACTGTCTTGACTTCACTTGACTTTGATCTTTGACTTTGATCATCTATTTCGGTGATGATATTGATATACTTGCTGGAGCTGCTGTACCTGATCGCTTGCATATGCATTCATGTAGAACATATGTGTTATCACCTTGTCCTGGATTAACATTTTGCTGTGATGTTGGTGTCACTTGATTCAGTGATGTATCGGCGTTGCTGTATCTTCATTTTGTTCAAGTGTACTTGTCTTTACTATGTTGATCTGATTCATGATCTTACTGTCTCCATTCAAAAAAATATTGTTGCAGTGAGCTCTTTCGCTGCTGCACTGCCTTGTTCTCGAATCTGATACATTGCATTGATGCCTTGTATCATTTGCATTTTTGTCATTTTGCTTCACTTGACTTGTTTTTGTGTCACTGCATATATATATATACTTTTGATTGCACTGTTGTAGCTGCACTTTTCTTTGTAGCTCTGTTGCATAACTGACTTCATAGATGTTTATCAACTTGAACATATTGCTATTGAATTCACCCCTGACCTGTACATGACTATTGTACTTCACTGCTTCATTGTTCATTTGAGTTACCTTGGTCATTTCCAGTTGCTTGAGCTTCACTTGAGCATCTGATGTTCACCTCTATTGCTACTGATCATTTCTATTGTTTGGTGCCTTCTTGAACCTGTGTACATGTTGCCTGAGATGTGTATACTTGATGCCTGGATTGTGTAGATTCTGTGTACATGCTTCCCTTGTGAGCTGTAGTCTGTTTCATTTAGGTTGGCATTTTGTAGCTTGGTTTTGCTGCAGTTGTTATGCTTGCCACTGTGTTCATTTAAGTAGCATTTCTCTGCATACCTCTGCACATCATTGTCATGTTTGTTGATGTCTTGTGTTTGCCATTTGGATTAAGCCATACCCCTGTTTGCTTACATCTTCATTTGGCTGGGTCATCATATGTGCACCCGCCATGTGCAGTTCATTGCTGCACATCTGGAACATTTTGTCCATGTGCAGTCTTCTCATGTGCACTTGCTCATTTGAGCTGAACTGTTTCGGGGTGCACTTACTCTTCCACTGTTCACTTCGAGTATGTGTTGCTCTGTCCAGTTTTATGCATTCATGCTGTTGCTCCATGGTTTCACTGATATATATGTGTCCGTGTGTTGTAGTGCCATATCTTTGGTGCTCTCGCCTTCAGTTTGCTATTTCCCTGTGCCTTGCTTTGCGACATGTTGAACTTGTTTCACTTGTTGTCTCTTTCACTGGGTACACTGTTTCATTTCACTGATGCAGCCTTGCCCTTAAATACAAGTGGTGACTGCATTTTCGTAGCAGTTTTACCCTTGTCCCTTGTGGTGACTTTATATTCTATTGTGGCGAGGCAGTGCACGCGTGCGTGCACTGCAGCTACACCGAATTGACAGTTTTTAATCGATATCTCTTTTGTTCTTAATTCATCGACCTGTTGCGTAATTCGTAGGCTGTATTGGCGAGGCAGTACACGTTAGCGTGTACTGCAGCCAATTAGCATTGATGTTTTTAAATTGACATTTCAATTGCTTAAACTGCTTTGGATTTCTGTTTTGTGGATTAACACTGTTTAGTGTTATATCTGCCGTTATCCAATTCTCGTATCGAGAGTTGGATATATGAGATTTCTGTGACTGTCATCTATATTGAGATTGATTATTATTGCTTCTATGCACTAATAACTGAGTTTGAATTAGACTGATCCGGGTATTATTTTCTTTTGAATGTAATACTCGGGTCAGACCGAGTATTTACAGGTTGTAGATTTTTAGCTTTGGGTTGCTGCTAGAGCTATGAAGACTTTTTATATCATTTGAAGTGGTCTTCGTCTTGTTGTAGTGGTCAGTGTGTCTGTTTTAAGATGATAATGTATTCATGTATATTAGTTGATAATGTACTTGTATATATAACTTCTTGAGTCGACAGTTGTAGTTGTATCATTTGTATTGTGTCAAATGTATTGTAACTGATATCAGTTATTGTATATATGAGACTTTTCGTTCCATCTGTATTCCGCATTTATGTTATCTGTGTTATTTTTATATCTGTTGTCCTAAACTATTATAGCCACTGTGTAGTAGCTTTGAGTTTGTATCGGTATGTTGGGATTCCTCAAAAAAATGAAATGCAATGTTTTATTATCTGACATATCGGTGCTCGCACAAAGGAATTACATAGATGGTCGCTCCTCAACAGCCTTATTCTCCGTGCTAGTTGACAGCACTACACCGTAGTGTTCTTGGCTAGCGTGGGTATAGAGGTGGGGCGTCACAACACTCTTCAGAAGTTTTTGAAGAGATAAAGTGAAGAAAGTAAAATGAAAAAAGAGGATTATCTAACAAAAACTCCAAATTTCAGATATGAAATCAATTAAAATGCAAGGAGACACAAGAATTTAGAGTGGTTCGGCGTAACGCCTATGTCCACTATGAAGTTGTTAGCTTTATTGATCTTTATTTGAAGATTACAAGTGAATTCAGTAAGTTACAGCAGATGATTATGATTTGCAGCAGCAAATCTCGTTGGTAGTAGCAGCAATGGAGCTCAGATCTGGATCCGGCAAAGTCTGGTCGTTGGAGAGCTCGAAGGAGAAGAAGAACCCCTTTTCTGTTGGCTTTGGGGGTCTATTTATAGGTGTAGGAGGCTGATATTTCACTCAGATCTCGGGAGACCCTCTCTGGCACGTGACCAGGTCCGCGCGCCCAAGCCCGTGAAGTTTTGGTCCGATCCGTGATCGATACCGACATATTTTGTATCGATCAAGATTTCATCCAATGGAGTCAAAATTTGGCATGGACATTCTTTAGCATGTACGTAAGCTTCTGTGAAAATTTTATAGCATTTGGACTTGTAAATTAGGAGATATGATCGATACGAAATGGGATTCTCGGTTGTCTGTTTCGTTCGACTCGCTCTTATTCGACTCGGTCCTATTCGACTCGATGACGTGGCGCTTTAATCTCTGGATTACTCCGCCTTTGATGCCGAGTTGGTTGAGTCATTCTTGGACCTTGTCTTGTTCGAATCGATGGAGCGAGTCGAACAGAGGGTCTCTGATGGATGCGAAGCGGAGCGAGTCGAACAGAGGGTCTTTTTATTCAATTTTGCATCGATCATAACTTGAGCATATTAACTCGGATTGACTTGAAATTTGGAACGTTTGCTCCTATAGCTTCGCTTGTTGTGGTATATCAATTTTAGCTTGATCAGGACTCGGACCAAATTCATCGATATCCATAGTGAGCCTGTGAATAACCGATCTCTAAGATGAACCGTCATTGGTTACTAGTCAATTCCTTGGTGTCACGTCCTTGCCAAAAGGCGGGATAACATTTGTATATTTTGCATGTAGGAGAACTTCAAAAGGAAGTATTAGACGAATGTTATCGTTCGAAGTTCACTATTCATCTAAGATATACTGAGACATAAAGGTAAGTTTCTTCTAGGAAGGGACAAAGAAGGATGTTGGAGAGTATGCGAGAAGCTGTCTTACATGCCAATAGGTTAAGGCAGAGCATCATAAGCCGAGTGAGTTTTTACAACCCTTGGAGGTTTAAGTTTGGAAATGGGATTTAGTAGACGAATTACCAGGATCTAGAGTAGGGAATGAAAGTATATAGGTCATAGTTGATAGAATAACTAAGTATGCTCATATCATTCTAGGGAAGGCCACAAGAATGATGCTCAAGTTAGCCGAGGTACCACTACAACAAAACAGCCCGTTGTAATATGTGTTCCACAACGGGCAGCGAACCGTTGTAATAGGCGATGTTGTAATAGGTCACCCATATTTTACAACGGGCAGTTAATGTTGTAAAGACCGCTGTAGTAAACTTTTTTACAACGGTCGCCGACCGTTGTAATAGACTGTAATACAAGCTTCTTTGCCCGTTGCAAAATACTATCATACAAGATGGATAGCATGTTTTACAACATTCCCTGACCGTTGTAAAAAACATTTTGACAACGATTTTCGACCGTTGTTATAGACTTTAATACAAGGCACAAATGACCATTGTGAAAATGATTTTTACAATGGTTATCGACCGTTGTAATAGAGTATAATACAACGCGCTTTGACCGTTGTAGAAAAAATGCAAATTAAAAAATAATACAGCAACGTATAGGTAGCACATCCATACAAATAACGAATAATTTAACAGTAATAAATATTACGCACAAACAACCAAAATCACATGCGAAAAGACTAAAAGATAGTCATAAAATTCCAACACTCCAAAAAGTCAGATAAGTTTACCTCCCAAATTCATAAAGCATTAATACATAACAATCGGCTATAAATATCAAGTTCTAAGTACAATCATACTAGACTAAGGATATAAAGTCTTTGTGCCACGCGACGGTTGATCCAACGGCCTCTTTAATAGTGGACATCTCTGAATTTGGCCTAAATAAAAAAGCTTCTGGTTCCACCGCTACATCCACCCATACTTTCCAAGCTTCTGCTCCAAGCTTTACAAAATGTACCGACGCATCAGGATCAGTGCTTTCTATTGTCCCCTCTGCAACTACGTTCTTCTCCCAACTCAATAGCCTGCACTTTTTTTTCATCAAACCATCCACAATAACTCGTTCTTGCTAATCTTGAACCAGCTGCGTATTGTTGCTATCGCGGTGTGACTGCAAGAAAAAAAATTGACTTTAGTGAATATGATAATCATGATCAGGTGAAGTTACCATTAAAAAATCACTGGCAAAGTTACCATCTCGGAAGTCAACACCTACCAGTAAACCTAAAGCAAAGCCCAAAAACATTTCAAGCCATGAATAAAAGACGGATAAATCAAAAGAAGAAAACAGTAAACTTAAAAGAGTTCCGAACAATGTACCCAAGCTGAACAGTGCACCCAAACTGAAAAATGTGAACACACTTACAAATAGATTTGCATTAAGGTTTTAATATGGACCTGTATATCTAACATTATTATTTTCCCTTTCGTTGTGTGCTTGGTTTAATTTATCGTCTTCTCTCTTTGATCAATTTTTTTGTACATAGTTATTATCTGTATGAGATTGGGTATGATTTTGACCCAGCCTTTTCTTTTGATTTGTAACATATTATTTGTTGCTTTTACATTGGAATATATCATATAACCAAGTATTACCCCAAAACCTATAAATTCGGTTGTAATATTCTTCCAATTTTGGACTTCACAATCATACATGCTCTTCCCAACACACTAGAAATATTGTTCAGTCGGCTGAAATCACTCCTAACCGTGACAAAGCAACCAAAACCCAAAGCCTCACGACTCTCAACATATTCAAACACCCAGTCCACTTCAAACCCATCCCCATACAATTCAACTTCCCACTAATCCTGCAACCTCTCTGCCTTTTGCACTTCCTCCTTCACAAAACTGTCATTGCTCTACCATTACCATCCCACTACATCACTTCACTTTCCCAAACAATCCTGCCTAACCACTTCCTCAAATCTGAAAACACCCATCACCGCTTGCTTGACTAGCAAAAAAACAACCACATTACATGCTGAATTCCCCCTCCACCACCACCCAGCTCCCACTTACTACCCATCAATCTATCAAAACCCACAACATAAGCATACGTTGTAATATCAGTCTATTACAACAACATAAGCATACGTTCTAAAATGACCGTTGTAATATCTGTCTATTACAACGGGCAATATATGCCCGTTGTAAAAAGGACGTTGTAATAGAGTATTTTTGTTGTAGTGTTTGCCTCGACGTACAGGACTTCACATATGATATTGCCTGCCTATATGCCGTTAGCAAGCAAACGAAGAGGAAATCAAGTAAATAACCAACACATGAAACTCAACAAAATTCTAGGTGAAATAGTCTTTGAATACTACAGAAAGATTACCTCATAAGCATACGTGAGGGGGGATTAGCTTCCCAAGGTTCATGATATTATTAGGATCTAATGCATTTTTTATTCTTTTCATTGCTCTTAATGTTTCAATACCATGTTCCTCTTCGAGATACTGATAATTCAAAAGTAGTTTTAAACTGAATTAGATGACATAATATAAAAATAGTTATTCAGAATTTGGAGTGATGATTTGATTTTAATTAAAATCGAATGCAATACAAATAACAGAGACTAGAGTTGCATTCAAATTGGGCTGCATATAAGGCTTGCCATCAGCAAGAAAAATTAAAAAATTAAAAAAGAAGAAGATTTATTTGACTACTACCTCTAATAAAATATGTACAATGGGTTATTTCATAGAAAAGCACGCATACCTTCAGTTTTCTAGTACCTACTCCATGTTCACCCGTGCATGTTCCTTATAGAAGCAATTGCATGAAGACATATACAATAACAAATTAACAGAAATAAAGATAACTCATACTTATTGATAATAGAAGCAATAGTGTTGATTTGATATGCTTGGAAAAAATGTATACTTAAAGTTTCAGCACTGCAATAGTAAATTTCTTATTACTACAACACGGGTCAAGTAGATGCTAATAATTTTATCTACAGAATAATTTCTCACTGCCTTCATGTTCGAAAAATCGATCTAACAAAATAACATGCTTTAAAAATTACAAGATCGGAATCAAATAGAAGCATGCCCTGTAAAGAAAAAAGAGCTAATGATTAGTTAAACCACACATGGTTGCACTTGCATAGTTGGTACATGGTGTGGTGTACGTTGAGTGACTTAAGGTCATTCATTCAAACTCCAGCAACAATGGCAGGCATATAAAATCCGGTGATTTACCCAGGGTATGTGCTGTGTGTTCAGTATATATTTCCTCAAAGTTTATAGGCAAAATTTAGTTCTTCGGATCTTTAAGAAAAAATTTATCAATTAGTTAAGCACAAAAGAAGTCAAGGAATGCAGTATAAAATTTGTAAAAGATCCAGGAACACTGGAATATAAGATTAATACCTTCCATTGATAACGCGATTTTAACCATTAGATGGTTTAACCGCGCCGCTTCCTTTCGATGTTCTTCATTATTGGGGTCAAATAATATGATAGTGTGGATATTTCCATCACCAGCATGAGAGATGCCTCTAATAGAGAGTTGTACAAAAAATCACAGCAAAGTTTCAATAAAAGAAGAAACAAGAATCATTTCAGGATCTCCATATAGCAAAGGAATAAATTTCTTTAGACAGATCACCTATCTATGACTCTATATAGTATATATCCTATAGATCCTATGTTGCCAAAATCTTTCCAAGCAAAAGATATAACCATAAACTTATGCTTTACCTGTGCCTATGAATTCAAACATTAATGTTGTTTTTTCAGGTAAATGTTTTCCATTTGCAATATTGATTGCCCTTATTTGAACTTCATCCAGGAGCTCCATCCTCGACACCTAGTATATGGTCAGAAATGAGCCAGAAAGTGACAAACTGCATAATATCGCAAACATGGATTGCAGGGGGGAAAATATCACTTCAGAAAATCAACTAGCAAGTATCAACATGCATGTGCAATATAATACATGTTGACCCTTGCAAATTTAAACTTACACATACTAAAATGTGATAAAGACATGTCAGCATCAAATTCTTATGGGTTTCAAATGTTGTCCAATATAAAAGACTTTCCCACTGAACCTGCTAAATAAATTTAATAAATTTGTAATGTATACCTACAGCCCTGAGGAAATTTTAGGACCCTTCATTTGTAATAATCGGATAAGCAATCCGACCAATAAGCAAAAAATCAAATCATAAATGCAAGATATGCATGCATGCACGCACGCATTTGTACACATATGCTTATTCTATCTGTAAGATATACTCCAAGTCACCGACAACTCAAGTAACTTATCTTTTGTGATGTTATAATGGAGTTGTGCAATCAAAACGCTTAACAGTTCCCTAGCAGTGGAGTTGCAAAAGGCTATAGCGAGGATATAACGGAAAATAACGGAGGTGCAAAAAACTATATTGGAAATAAATTCAATTTCCAAATGGATTTATTATCACTTCCATATCATTGATTTATTATCACTTCCACATCCAAAACAGCTAAATCCCTGTTAATTGGTACCAAGTGTGAGCAAATGCCTAAATGTTCCAATCTGCTGCCTGATTATATAGCTAGTCAAAACAATCTGACTCATTGTTGGATCTTCCGATAAGCAATTTTTGTCCGGTTTATTTTGTAATTTTTCATACCATGTTATGAAACTATTTGTACACTGTATCACCATTAACACATTTACGACTTCATGTTCCATAATATACTGCATTAAAGTAACATCACTACAAAATATACAACTAAGGAATTTTTATGAAACCAGCTCATAAACCTGATTATATGAACTTACCAAGAGATTTGATTTTTAAAAAACACAAAATTACAGCGAAAACAATGATAAAAAGCAAGCAAGCAAAAATTGAAAAATTAAGAAACTAAGGATACATAAAAGAGGGCCTCAATGAGAATCCTTACATTTATACCAGAGTGCATTGTTGCCATTGCGACATTTCCAGCATCTTTAACTGACTCAAAGTGGCACATTGCAACCTAGATATCGAATACAATACACAAAGTGAAACAAAACAAAGTCAAAAAAACTGTAGGAGAGTATATTAAGTTCTTAAGTTTTTTATAATAATTGTCCCAATGAAAACTATATAGGAATGTGACCCTACAAACTAAGCCTAAAAAGAAAGAAAACTAATAAAATCAAACTCATGAATTACTAAACTCTGCAAAACCTGGATCAAACCAACATTTATATATTTGGTAAGTGAAATGGTGTTGGATATCTACTATACTCATTGCAGAGAGAAGTTCCAACCTCATGTGAGTTATTCAAAGCTTTAACCAGGTGGTCACAGAATTGAGTTTGGTTCATGTAATTTGTTTTGTAAATAATTTGAATAATTAGGCTGATAAACTTGAATTACTTAAGGTCTGTATGATTTCACTTTAAGTTTTGTGAATTGCGTCTTCATAATAAACAATTTAAAATTTTAGGCTACTACAACCATGATGGAGGACAAAGCCTATAAATTTTTAGTCTTGTGTAATTGCTACCGGACTCAAAGAAGTTCAATATTTTGGGAATTTCTTTACTGGGTGGGGTGGGCACAATTTTGGGGTTCACTATGTGATTGACATGACCCTTTGTAACCTTGAATTTAATTCTAAATTCCCACAAGTAGAGATCACCATACTTAATCGCTAAACCAGTGACCACTCCCCCATCCTTATCAAGCTTTCACCAGATCATGCAACAACTAGCCATAAATCTTTCAAATACAACAATGCCTAGAAATTTCTTCCTAGTTATTAATAACCAATCAAAATCGTTTTCAATCCATAATAAATAGCAATCCAGTGTTTAGCTTCATCGCTAAACTTAAAGGAATAAAGAATGATCTTAAACACTAGAATCATAACACAATTAGCGTTAGTAAACAGTGTGAAATCCTCAAAGATAACAAGAAGTTATATCTCTAAATCCTGAATAGTCTGCAAGATTAAACATTAATTCAGGATTATGAAAATAGCCTAGCTCTATTGCAATCAACTCTAGAAGCTGAAGCAATAGAAAACATGCAAAAATCATCAAGCTTACGAACGAGGATCAATGCCATAAAAAATTCATGCAAAAATGACAGAACAAAAACAAAACACAACTTAACAATCTCATAGATGAAATAACATAATCGAATAGAAGAATTTGAACCTGCGTGGTAGACCGGTCTCAGTTGCGAATCACTTGAATTCCCAAATCGAAAACCCTAGCTTCAGCGCGTAGGCAAACGAAAGTGCATACAAATCGAAAATTAGTTACAATGGTGTTTTTATCTCAATAAAAATTCGAGTCTGGGAGAGAGCTAGCTAGCTTCAGCCCTAATCACGTTGTCGCTAAACACGTGACAAACCACGTGAGAATTCGTAGTACGTTTATTACAACAGCCATATAGAGAGTGTTGTAAAATATACATCTATTACAACGGGCAGAAGCTGACCGTTGTAATATCGCTCTATTACAACGGGCAAATAACGCAAGTTGTAAGAAAGGCATTGGATATAGCATCTATTACAACGGTTCTAAAACGACCATTGTAATATCTGTTTATTACAACGGGCAATATATGCCCGTTGTAAAAAGGACGTTGTAATAGAGTATTTTTGTTGTAGTGTACATACTAAGATAATAGTGAGACTGCATGGTGTTCCTAGTACTATTATTAGTGACAATGACCTGCTATCCATCAAGGAATTTTGATGCAGTTTGTAGAATGTTTAGGGTTGGAGTTGCGCATGAGTAATTTTCACCATCAACGGATGGATTAGCAAAACAAAAGGGTCATAGAGTTCTAGAAGATTCACTAAGGTGTTGAATATGAAATTATATGATTTTTGTTTAATGATAATAAACATATATACATTCATTTAAATGTATTTGTTATTGTACTATTTTTAAATAAATATTTGCTGAATAAAATAAACAACACAGAATTTAAATTCAAACAAATATTTTATTAAAATTTTGAATAGTACAAACTTGAGCTCTCACTATATATACAATTTTCAATTACAATACAAATTCGATCAAATTCGATTACATCTCAAATTTCACTTTACATTGTTCACCTAACTACATATCACTCATTCACTCGTATTTTATTTTCGACTTTGCTCCAACCAGAATCCAGCATCTAAGTTATCTGCAAAATACACATTGAAGCAGTAAAATTGAAAAAGAAAATTTTTGTAGTGTAAAATAAATTGTGTTTTTGAAAATATTATTTGCCTCAGTTATTTGGGTTGTTCATCATCATTTATTTTGAATTCATCTTACACGAACAGCTTGTGACATGCACAGTGTATCACTGTACATGCCACAAGGCCGTGCACACCGATATACACTTGATAAAATTGTAGGGACATGTGAGCACAAGGTCAAACCCGAGCCGAGGCTGGATTCAACTCAGGTGCAATACAAATACATCATAAAATTTTCAAGCACAAGTTCAACATACAACAGACATGAACATGAGCAAGTTCAAAGTTCAGGTGAACCAAGACTGCAACAAGCTCCAAACCAGATTCAAGTGAAAAAAAAATGTAAAGTGACATGCACAAGTGAAGATATCAAGTGCACCAGTACAACAAAACATATGCATATGTGAAAACATGAAGACTACAACTTCAAGCAAACTACATGTATGCAACAGAGTGGATTGCAGGACTACCCAAAGGAGCACTTGAAGCTCACATGAATGCAATGAACTGGTCAGAGCAACCCAAACTATCAACATGCTCCAAAGCAGACTACATGATGATGCCAAGAAGTGGACAATGCAACCAAGTACACAAACCAAAGTAATAAGAAACTTAACATTTCAATCAACTCATTTGGATATCAAACACATACAACTTGGTTTCAAATCAGAACAGTGAGGCAAAAACAAAATAGTGAAACAACACTGTACATACATATGCATATGTAACAACCAAACCAATTCAATATGCAAGCTATGCAACACTTCAACCAAGTACAATGCAAACTAGCTCGAAGCAACAACTCAGTGCAAACACATATGGTCAGACACAAGTTTAATAAAATGGTCACGACATTCATACTCATGAAGATCATCAGGGATGCAACTCAACTCAAACCAGACTACAATTACAAAGCCACAACCAAACAAGAATGAAGCAAACAACAATATGCATATGGTCAAGCACAAGTCAAGACAGTGGAGTCATGAAACAACTTCAACCAGACCGGTTCATATGCAACTCAAACTGCAATGACAAAGTAAGTAGCAACATATATATATGCTACAACAATGAGCAGTCGAGACAGACCACACAACCAAACATGTCAACAGTGTTAACATGAAGACACAAATGCACACTGGAGTATGCAAGCATTTAGGAATGAAATGCAACATGAAGACCAACTAAATTCAACAAACTAGCATACAAGTATAACATAGATGTGCAGACCACACATGTTCAAAGGGCGGCAATGCTTATGAAGAAACAATGCTACAGAGATCACTAGTATACATGTGGAACAAAACCAAGTGCAAATTCAAGTAAAACAAAGGACTCGGTAAACCAGAGAATACATATGACAACTAGCACTTGAAGCAAATTTTCAGTTCATCATATGAAAATTTGCTTCAAGTGCTAGTTGTCATATGTATTCTCTGGTTTACCGAGTCCTTTGTTTTACTTGAATTTGCACTTGGTTTTGTTCCACATGTATACTAGTGATCTCTGTAGCATTGTTTCTTCATGAGCATTGCTGCCCTTTGAACATGTGTGGTCTGCACATCTATGTTATACTTGTATGCTAGTTTGTTGAATTTAGTTGGTCTTCATGTTGCATTTCATTCCTAAATGCTTGCATACTCCGGTGTGCATTTGTGTCTTCATGTTGACATGTTTGGTTGTGTGGTATGTCTTGACCGCTCATTGTTGTAGTGTATATATATATATATATATATATATATGTTGCTCCTTACTTTGTCATTGCAGTCTGAGTTGCATATGAACCGGTCTGGTTGAAGTTGTTTCATGACTCCAATGTCTTGACTTATGCTTGACCATATGCATATTGTTGTTTGCTTCATTCTTGTTTGGTTGTGGCTTTGTAATTGTAGTCTGGTTTGAGTTGAGTTGCATCCCTGATGATCTTCATGAGTATGAATGTCGTGACCATTTTATTGAACTTGTGTCTGACCATATGTGTTTGCACTGAGTTGTTGCTTCGAGCTAGTTTGCATTGTACTTGGTTGAAGTGTTGCACTGCTTGCATATTGAACTGGTCTGGTTGTTACATATGCATATGTATGTACAGTGTTGTTTTACTGTTTTGTTTTTGCCTCACTATACTGATTTGAAACCAAGTTGTATGTGTTTGATATCCAAATGAGTTGATTGAAATGTTAAGTTGCTTTTTACTTTGGTTTGTGTACTTGGTTGCACTGTCCACTTCTTGGCATCATCATCTTTGATTTTTGGAATTCTTAAAGTTCCGGAAAGCTAATCGATAATGCTACAACTTCTCTTTGGTTTTTATTGTTTCACTTTGGAATGTCATGAAAAATGGCTTATTTTTTTGTTTTTACTCTATATAGATTACTTATGCTTGATATAAATGGATGTGCTGAAAATTTCAAAACAAATTCGAGTGTTGAGGAATACACGTTTTTTTATACACCACTATATATCACCATGAATATCTCAAATACAAGTGGTATCTTATATCATCTCATGTTGAAATCATTTTTGCAATAATTTAATTATTTATATTGACTTTCAACTAGAAGTCATTTTCACAAAACCTCTTCCAGAAAATAGTTTTTTTGTTGACCTTGTTTCAGATTAGTCATTTTAGGAAATTTGATTTTATAATTTTAAATGACTACATTAACTAATCTGACTCCCTACTGATTATCGAAAATATAAATAGTGATTGAAAAAGTGATGAGTGTGATATTAATCATATATTATGACTTGAGACGGTATATTTAGTAAATTTCTTTAAAAATTTAAACAAGATTTATAATAACTTTTGTTGGTAAAAATTCCATGACCATCTCTATTTCTATCATATTTCTAATGACCATCACTCATTAAAATCCAATATAGTATGTCAAAATGTGGTATTTTAAACAGAAAATTCGTTTTTATTTTATTAATAAAAACATCCAAAGTATTCACTCTCATTTAAAAGTCATCACGGTTATGCATGGGTGAATTACTTGGAATATTTGTTTATGTGCTTTCATGCTCATTTAAAAGTCCTCATGGTTATGCATGTATGAAACACATATCAAAATTGGTTATTAAATTGACGAGTTGATTCTAATCCCATTTAAAAGTCCTCACGGTTATGCGTGGTTAGAATATACTTGAAAATTGTTTTTGTTTTTTAAATTTGGGAATACTACTAATCTCATTTAAAAGTCCTAACGGTTATGCACGGTTAGTAGATATTCAAATTCCTAGTATTAATATACCACAAATAGACACAACTATATGGTTTTATATGCCGACATCACCCCTATCATTCTAAAGTGGAATATGCGCCTAACATAGTATTTATGATTTTTGTTTGATTTTTATTGAAATTTAATATTTATACTCGATTGCGTATTAATGTTGTATTAATGTCTATCACTTTATCTCTATTTTTCTAACACCATTACTCTTTTGCTGATAACAAAAGGGGGAGAGAAAAATTAAGATTTTGACAAATAAAAGTCAAATATTTTATTTTGTATTTTCTATTTGCATCTAAGTTTATCTGCATATTGTTTTTTATTTTCATGCATATATGAAGGGGAATCTTTGGTATAGGGGGAGCATTCAAATAAGGGAGCAAATATAATGATCAAATACATTTAATAAATTCAAAATCTTAAATATATGTTTGTTATCATCAAAAGGGGGAGATTGTTGAATATGCAAGTATATGATTTTTGTTTGATGATAATAAACATATATACATTCATTTAAATGTATTTGTTATTGTACTATTTTTAAATAAATATTTGCTGAATAAAATAAATAACACATAATTTAAATTCAAACAAATATTTTATTACAATTTTGAATAGTACAAATTTGAGCTCTCACTACATATATACATTTTTCAATTACAATACAAATTCAATTACATCTCAAATTTCACTTTACATTGT
This sequence comes from Allium fistulosum, assembly GCA_030737815.1. Taxonomy (NCBI): domain Eukaryota; kingdom Viridiplantae; phylum Streptophyta; class Magnoliopsida; order Asparagales; family Amaryllidaceae; genus Allium; species Allium fistulosum. Next base: position 597,226,679 of record CM060908.1, on the reverse strand, counting down.
TCACCTCGTTACATATCACTCATTCACTCATATTTTATTTTTGACTTTGCTCCAGCCTGAATCCAGCATCTGAGTTATCTGCAAAATACACACTGAAGCAGTAAAATTGAAAAAGAAATATTTTTGCAGTGTAAAATAAATTGTGTTTTTGAAAATATTATTTGCCTCAGTTATTTGGGTTGTTCGTCACCATTTATTTTGAATCCATCTTACACGCACACCTTGTGACATGTACAGTGTATCACTGTACATGCCATAAGGCCGTGCACACCAATATACACTTGATAAAATTATAGGGACAGGTGAGCACAAGGTCAAACCCGAGCCGAGGCTGGATTCAACTCAGGTGCAATACAAATACATCACAAAATTGTCAAGCACAAGTTCAACATCCAACAGACATGAACAAGAGCAAGTTCAAAGTTCAGGTGAACCAAGACTGCAACAAGCTCCAAACCAAATTCAAGTGAAAACAAAATGTAAAGTGAAATGCACAAGTGAAGATATCAAGTGCACCAGTACAACAAAACATATACATATGTGAAAACATGAAGACTACAACTTCAAGCAAACTACATGTATGCAACAGAGTGGATTGCAGGACTACCCAAAGGAGCACTTGAAGCTCACATGAATGCAATGAACTGGTCAGAGCAACCCAAACTATCAACAAGCTCCAAAGCAGACTACATGATGATGCCAGGAAGTGGACAATGCAACCAAGTACACAAACTAAAGTAAAAAGAAACTTAACATTTCAATCAACTCATTTGGATATCAAACACATACAACTTGGTTTCAAATCAGAATAGTGAGGCAAAAACAAAACAGTGAAACAACACTGTACATACATATGCATATGTAACAACCAGACCAGTTCAATATGCAAGTAATGCAACACTTTAACCAAGTACAATGCAAACTAGCTCGAAGCAACAACTCAGTGCAAACACATATAGTCAGACACAAGTTCAATAAAACGGTCACGACATTCAGACTCATGAAGATCATCAGGGATGCAACTCAACTCAAACCAGACTACAATTACAAAGCCGCAACCAAACAAGAATGAAGCAAACATCAATATGCATATGGTCAAGCACAAGTCAAGACAGTGGAGTCATGAAACAACTTCAACCAGACCGGTTCATATGAAACTCGAACTGCAATGACAAAGTAAGGAGCAACATATATATATATATATATATATATATATGCTACAGCAATGAGCAGTCGAGACGGACCACACAACCAAACATGTCAACAGTGTCAACATGAAGACACAAATGCACACTGGAGTATGCAAGCATTTAGGATTGAAATGCAACATGAAGACCAACTATATTCAACAAACTAGCATACAAGTATAACATAGATGTGCAGACCACACATGTTCAAAGGGTGGCAATGCTCATGAAGAAACAATGCTACAGAGATCACTAATATACATGTGGAACAAAACCAAGTGCAAATTCAAGTAAAAAAAAGGACTCAGTAAACCAGAGAATACATATGACAACTAGCACTTGAAGCAAATTTTCAGTTCATCATATACATAAAGACCAGAACATATATATACATATGCATATGGTCAGGCAATGTCGAAGACAATGAAAGTCGCAACATACATATATACATGTGTGAAACAGCATGTATACATATATGCAGCAATGAATAAGACTACAATACCAGTTGCAGTAACAAAGTTAATGTTCGAAAGAAAATGAAAGAACAACAGGTTTTACAAAAATCAGGGTAGCAGTTGTTCAAACCAAAGTCAAGTTTAAATGTCAAAGAATCAAAGCCGTGGTAACCAAGGCAAATATCAAACAAGTCAGTGCCAAAATCAAAATAATATCACAAATTCAAGTGTGCACAAGCAAGCTACAGAAGGGTACCAGGTCCAGTGAACCAGATTACAAGACCACCAGTGAAACAAAAATCCCAAACCAATGGAGGCAAAGCAAAATCACAAGCATGCATATATACATGAGTAAACAACATATATACATATGCAGTGAAATATGGGATACAATGGAAGCAGTTCAATATGCAAGCAAGGCTACTACATGGTGCAGCAGACTCAAATATCAATGGCACCAGTGATGATACAAGTGCAGTGCAAGTCAAATACAATGTTAATGAACATTCCAAAATCACGATGAAGCTTCAAACATGAATATAGACTTCAAGTCTAACAGGCAGTGGCAACAACATCAAAATGAAGTGTGACCAGATCAACTCAAGTACACCATGTATATACATGAACGACCAGAAATGATAGCAGAGCCATTACACATATATACATACATAAATGTATGTATACAAATGGAAATGACCAGCATTTAAAAGAGCAACAGACTACATACATGAAATGCAGTCAGATATCAACACCACAACAGTTCGAACAAGAATCGAGCTAACAGTTAACATGGAGCCCAACAAAATATACACATGAAGGTCATATGCAAACCAAACCAGACTCAAGTGAAACTATCGAACCAGTCAATACAAAACCGTGGTGAATAAGGTACAGGTCGAACAAGTCAAGGAGGAAAGAAATAGTAAATCTTTGTTGTTTTATTTCCGCTTTTAATATTCTTTTATTATCTGTGCTGCAATTATTCTGCTATTATCTGTGCTGCAATTATTTTTATATATTTCTGCATTAAATTTTTATAATTATTAGTATCACCCTATTCACCCCCCCTCTAGGGTGAAATTGATCCTACATAAGGGACTAGTTTTAGATTTCGGGGGATTTTGGGAAAATCACTTACACTTGATATAGTTTTCATACAACAACATCTACCAAAGCAGTATAAGGATGCCACCATTTGAAGCATTATATGAAAATTCATGTAAGTCACCGACATTTGGGTTAGAGTTGGGGGATAGGTTCGTGTTAGGGCCAGATGTGGTAAAAAATGCTACTAAGAAAGTAGCACAGATACTGATAGAGTTAGGGGTATGCCCCTAGGTGCAATTATGTAATTTGTTATATATATTTGATTGAACAACCAATCTTGTTCGAAATAAAAAGGTGTTTTCTTTCTATTATATAATTGATATAATGTATTTATTAATTAACTAATTCAATTAAAAGTGTATTTAATAAAAAATCCATAAATGATATGTTTTGTGATGATAGTTATAGGGTATTGTAACCATGAGCAATTTATCACAATGAAATAAACATACTATTTTAAATATTCCTAGTCAAGTTGTAGCGAGACTAGATATCGATACATCCGTTGAGACTAGAGTATGTAACGCTCTCCAAATGTTCAAATAGTGTATCACTAATGACTGCTGGGGGCACCAAGCGGTTACATACTGAAAGTTATTCGGTAATTATGGAGTGCCACACTCAATAGTTTTCTATTGGTTAATATAACTAGGGTCAAATGGAAAATATTGATGTGACAAAATTACACGGTTATCTTGACTAGAGAATACTATTGATCTTCAATGTGGAAACTTCACCTTGATTATAGTTAAATCATGGCATGACATCCGTAAAACGACTATAATTGGGTCGAGTGAAGCATTGGAGTGAAACATTGTTCAAGAGAGGATTCATCTCCTCGGTTTTATGAGGTTAGCATCACGGTTAACTGAAGTCAACTCAAAGTCAAAATATCTAGTCAGAGCAGTTTGGTTAATAATAATTGTTATTTTTGAACCAAAGACTTCGTGTTTGGACTATAAAGTTGAATATAGATTATATAGGAATTTTGACCATTACCAAATTCCATAAGCCCAAAGTGATATAGTTTTGACGAAAAGAATTGGCGTAAAAATAGTCACAATCGGGTAATGTTTGAATAAGTAAAATTGGATTTTACTAAAAAGATGTGTAAGCAATAAATTCAGCCAAAATGTTACGCCACTAACTAAGGTGACGTGTGAACGTTAATATTCGAATTGTTTAATATTAACCACTGATAGAATTTACACATTTGAGTCGTACAACCATAATGATTCGAATAAACCACATGATTTATGTAATTTATAATTATTATAAATTAATTGATATTCTTGAAATATTGATTATTATATTTTATTTTATTTGGTTTTATACCGTTAGCATTTAATAAAGTGCGGAAGGAAAATTTATAAACGTGTGAATCGATATATGATATCGATATATTATTTAAGTTAGATTTAAATGAAATAAATGTTGAATGAGTTTAGGATCTCTTGAAGGCCATAATTCTTCTATGTTTGGCCGGCCACATAAGGGAGGGAGAGGATAATTTTTCAAAATAATTAATAAAGGGAAAAGAATAACATATAAAAGGAAAAAAAATCTCTCTTTCATTACGCATTGATTACCTTCTTTATTTTATTATTTTGCTATTTATTCTTTTTTGTAACTTTTCTGGTTCTCTCCTTCCTCTCTAATGGCTGAAAATGTGAGAGCTTCCATGCCTTCAAAAATTCCCAAAATCAAATATAAATCAAATCTATTCATTAAAGGTGGTTTATCCCTCTGGATCCTTGCAAAATCTGAAAGCTGATTTCTAAGTCCAGGATATTAGATTCATTGTTCAAGGGGTGATTTATTAGCTACATCCAAAGGTAATTTTCTTATTTAAATTCATATATGTATTTATATAAATTGATTTAATTAGACTTTGTATGATTCACCTTGAGTTTAAATTATTCGTCTTGCCACATGTAAATTAAATCTCCTTTATGTCTATTTGATTAAAACGTGTTTATTATATTGTTTGGATTCAGATATATGTTTGTCCATAATCTCCCTTTAATGTGTTCATATAAAGGGATATGTTTTGAATCTCATATTACTTTTGATAACTTGTTTTTATCACTATATTGTTTAGATCTATAAGTTCTTATCACAAATTTACACATGCCTACTTTGTCTTGATTTCTTTCATTTTATTTTGGAAACTTGTGAAATTGAAAATTGATTTTGAATGAGATATTGTATATATAATATTATATAAAATTTACATACTCAAAACCAAATGAATTGTATATGTTAAGTTATCTACTGTTTTTTGAAATTATCTTTAATTCCATATGATAAATACTTATATATAATTGTTTTAATCCTTGTTTAAAAAAACTTTGATTTAAGATTAATGAATGGACTTTAGTGCAAATTTAATTCTTTATGGTTTTCTATATTTAAAGTCTCATGTAAATCTAAAGCATCGTTTCACTCCTAAATTAAAAGGTTTAATGAAAACTGTTAGCTATGAAATCAAAACTTATTTGTATACATATGTATATACATATATCATATGCTACAATATTTGCAAATGTATGTTGTTTAGATCTAAATTATTAAATTGCAATAATCATGCATATGGAATATACATATTTTAGTTTAATTCAAATTTGCAAGATTATTTTGTGCAATAATGTAACATTTTGTTGTCAAACCTTTCTTTAATTGAAATCTTTCTCGTTACTGTTAATTTGGGATTTCAGGTTATTTAAAACGACTAATAGGTTTTCGCTATATATATATATAATCACTATGGACGTATGCATATATTTCATTACTCAAAACTTGGACAACAAAGACATGTGCAAATTTGGTTAACAAGTTATAAATAATACATTAATTATCACTTATCTGACCAGATGAAGCGAACGCCTTTCCTCGTAAGGCCAGTCAAGGGAAGCATAATATGGGAAAAGTCTTTGATGAATCGATGGTAATAACCTGCCAATTCGAGGAAGTTACGAATCTCAATGACATTCCCAGGCCTCTTCCAGTTTTGGATGGCTTCGATCTTCGAAGGATCGACCGAAATGCCCTCAGAAGAAACAACGTGGCCTAAGAACTTAACTTGCTTTTCCCAGAAGTGACACTTAGAAAGTTTTGCTTTGAGTTGATGTTGTCGAAGTGTACTCAAAACTATTCTAAGGTGATGAGCATGGTCAGCTTCAGACTTAGAATACATAAGAATGTCGTCGATGAACACAAGAACAAACTTATCAATCGAGTATTCCTGATACCAAGCTGTGACGCCCCACCCCGAGACCCACATTAACAAAGAGAATTACCGGGTAATTCTATCTGCTAATGCGGAGAATGGGGCTGATTAGGAGTGACCATCATGGTCTTACATTGGATAAGAGCTAAGTATGTCGATTTGGTACTCTTTTTTTTTCATTTTGTCTATCTAATACATTAATATGGTGGCTACATGGTCGATTCAGAAACAAAACATAATAATAATATCAATTACAAATCACATAACAACAAACACAGACGGATATACATATACACATACATCTTCATTTTTAAGGCCAAATAAAATATGTACAACAAATGTATGTACATAAAATTGTTATCTTAACAAAATAAAAATTATTTTAACAATAAAAAGCATTTAAAGAGGGAGAGAAATGAAAGGTTTTTCTCTTTTCATGTATTGACATATCTTCCATTAATTCATTGCATAGGGTAAGAGAGGGAAATAAAAGGTTTCCTTCTCTAAATTCATTTAGGCATGTTCCTTTTACACATATAAACACTATTTATATGTTGCACTTACACTTCACACAAATGAATGTATTTGATACATTCATTATAATACCTATAAATTTAAATTATACTTAATCTCCATTTTAACAATTGAAACAAAATAAGATTTTATTTAAAATTTTATTACATTGGATTTAATATACATTTAGACTACATAGGACCTATAAAGATCCAAAATGGTAAATTTTTTTTGAAATTTACCCATTTCTTCTGTTGTGGACTGGTCTGTTCCAACAGTGGTACCAGAGTGAGGTTGGTTGAGGCGTTTACCTAATACATTGGATGTCCCAGGTTGGATCCTTACAACTAGCATGAATGGAGGTTCTCATATTGTGATCTGTGACGAAGCATTGCCTTTTACCCCTATATGATGGTTATGCTAGTCGAAAGGTTGCATGTAAAACTTGCTTGTAAGGTACCTAGTTGTGTCACCCCCAAAGGAGTTTGGGTTAGAGCAACAATGGTATTAAAACCCAATAGCTTATACGGTCTAAATTAGTCATATTAGGGCAAACTAATTAATCAAGTACCATGTCCTACGTGGTTATCGGCATGGCCTGAAAGGTGAAGTAAGCCCAAAGGTTGCCTCCAATAGAAAAATTCCAATTTGAATCGCACCTTAGGCTAATTTCCAAAAAAATATTGAAAATCAAAATAAAAGATTTTAAATCTAAAAGTTAAATTTAAAATAAAACATGTTTATTATAAAAGTTACAATACAACAAAAGTTTTCAAAATGTTTAAAAAGACAATGTTATTTTCAAAATGTTTGAAAATAGTTAAATCCTAGTTTTGAAATTTAAAATTTATTAATAAGATTAATAAAATTAATTATGAAATAGGTTAATAAATTAATACTTACATACATGTATTATATATATATTGATATATATTATGTTATTTTAAAGGTATTTAAGATAACATAAGTATACATGTATGTATATAAAATGAATTTTTGAAATTAATATAATCTAATTAAAATCTTTTAATTAAATAAAAATAATTAAAGTTTAATTAATTAATTTAATTTAATTAAAGGTTAAATAATTGAATAAATTAATTAAAGGTTAATTGATTAAATAAAAATACACATATAATATATATATATATATATGTTATACTATAAAGGTATAATATATATATTTATATATTATTCAGTATAAATGTTATACTGGAATAATATAAAATTAACTAAATAAGAGTTGAATAATAGAATGTGATACATAAGGTTATTATATTAGTTAAAATATAAAAGTTAGATGGTAATTGAAACTTATATAATACGAATGTATAAATTAAAGGTGGAATGGTAAGAAACCCAAATAGAGTTAAAGAATAAATACATGAGTATAATATGTATACGTGATTTTTGATGTGTCCGACACTTGAATCACGAGGGTATTTCATAAGAAATATATTATTCCATAAGTCAATATCACTTAATTAAATATATTAAAGATTATGAACCTTTAATATAAGTGTCGTCCGCTACCATTTATATGTTAATAAATTGCTTGCATACTCTCTGGTTATTGAGTAAACTCAAGCTAGAGATGTCATACATAGTATTACTAATATATTGACTAGACAAGGTAAGATAACTATATGTGCCTGTTGAGCAAACTCAAGGTACGTATACTATACTTAGGCCATCGCGAAATAGTAGGTACGAGTGAACAATTTCTTTCGATTTGTTGAGCAAACTCAAGGTCGAAATGAGATTATGACAAGGAACCATATGTTATGAGTTGTATATGATACAACTGATAAGGAGTTATCCATCATTTATGGGGCTAAGATTTATTTAGAAAGCTCAAGGTCAAAATCCTAAGACAAACAAATCTTAATACCCACTAGTGAAGTCGAAAGGCTTTTATGTTTTATCTTATGGTTTTGGGAAACATAAAAGACTAGTGGGAGCCATATTAGAAAAATGAAATAGAATTTAAGCTTTCTGATATTATAAGAACATTTGCTATGTATAATTAAAACAATATACTTTGATAATTTTGTACACTAAATATAATTGATAAAATGTTTATTAATTAAAATATACAATGGAACTAAATTAAATATTGATAAAGAAATATAAAATATACTTATCAATTTTTTTTGCATGTTTACCCATGCAAGTGCCTAATTATACAACCACTAATTATGTTAGTAACTTTGTCATTTACGAGTTTACTTCCCCGAGAATGTGTATTGTCTTCAATGAGTTTCAAACTTTAAAACTATACAAGAATATGGATATTTGATCCATCTGCGATCACATATAAATGTTATATGGTAAATAGTCATAATTCGTAATGTACAAAGCTTCGATGAAATTAGTTCATTGAAATAAGCAAGTAAACTTTAGTAGAGATCATGTATTCAATATGATTGATTATAATAATAATCTTGTTGTGTTAAATGTAATAATAGACCAAAGCCTACAAGATAGATCTAAGAATTCAATCACTGAAATGTCAGTTTGATCTGTTGACGTAAAGTTTAATTTATTTTGTATCCTTAAAAGTTAACGATGACTAAATGCACTTTTGCAAAGAGTTTGTTGTGATATTGTAGTAAGGAATGGTTTGACCATTTAGAAACGAAATCGAATGTATAAGAGTGGATATAACCTAAGGCACGGTTGGGATGAAGAATGAATGGTTACTTCTACTTCATAAAGAAATTCGGAAATGAGAACTGCAAAATAATTATAAATACTTAACATTGGAATAAGAAATATGATTTATATTCCAAAATTATTTTCATATAGAAAACTGTTTTCTATGATATTTATTTCTTTGAATTTAAGATACTTGATCTGAAAATTCTCAACTGTAAAGCAGTTACAGTAAATGAAATAAATAGCCTATATTAAGTGGTTGATTGGAACTTCGTATTTTCATACGCTATTATAGTAATGGCGAAAATAGTGGGAGCATGCCATATAACACTTATTGGTCGCATCAAGTTATGAAAATTATTTTCATAAAACATACCAAACATTATTTATGAAATAATAATAATTTTTCAATATTGACTAAAAAATAGACATAGTTCATTTCAAAATGAATATTCGTTATAAAATAAAACTATAATAGTGGTATTTGTGGTGCATTAGAAAATACAGAAGTATATAAATTATATGAAATTGTTTTGGAATTATGGACTAAGCTAAAGTTTGGAGAAATAATTCTTTGAATATGTAATTGTGGATCATATGGTACTAGTGAATTATATCTCAAACGACAAATGGTAATGCACCCATTCGGTGGGAGTGATCATAAAAGGTGATGAACTCTACAGATTGATACATGCAGATGTATGCAATCAAAGGTCTACTATTTTCAAAATTGTTCCACGTATTTCGTTGTATTCACTGATGAGTTGTCACAAACATGAACATGTGTATTTGATGCAAATGTAGCATGTCTATGATAATCTCATAAAATACAAGTCAAAAGTAAATTAAATAATGTGCAAAAGAAAATAAAATGATTTGATTTGATCAAATAGGTGAGCATATTGAAAAGAGTTCCGAACGCACCTAAAATGAATAAACATTCAATCTCAAAGGTCATTCCTTCCTATAATGCATTATAATGTATCGACAAGGAGTAATCACACTTTGTTGAATAAGCACGATTAATTGTGAGTGCAGTTGAGTTAACTTCTTTCTATAAGGTCATGTACTTAAGAGTAGTACACAAAGTAAAAATCGATTTCATCTAAAGAGTAGTTTACAAAATCATACAAGATAAAGATTTATAAGAAACTTTAACATATCCTAGGCCAAGGAGTTGGCAGGTTGTGTGAGTTAAAAGACTACAGGTAATAATTGTATGTAAGGGATCTTATATGAATTGCCCCAAATGAAGTTTGGGAATGACTTTTATTGGATGAATAATTTATGTTTTGAACGCAAGTATTGTAAACTAAAAAGCAAGTTGGTTTTATATATAAGGAAATTCATAAAGTGTTTACCAATACCTATTCTATTGCACCGAGAAACAATTATTTTTTCATGAGATATTGACTTTGTAAAAAAGGAATTTCTTTGAGAAATTATTGGTATTAAAATGAATTTGGATACGATCCAAAGATAAGACTAATTACGTAGGATGAAATGAAATTAACCTAACCTAAATGAACACATCTCATTAAAGTATCTAATAAGTATTCTCACACATTGAAGAGGAACTGAGTTTCTTATAAATATCAAGAATAGATAATCTTTAGTTGTCAATTAAGCCATTAAGAGTATGGACTCTATGATATGGTATGATGTGCAGATTCGCAATGGATTTCAAGTATAGTATCAAAATGTGATTTTGATAGTTGTACCGAAGGGATGTGATCTATCGACCGCGATTGTGTCTTTAAAAGCAAGGCTGATGCAGTTGGAATTTAATAAGTAACGTCGATAAGAATAATCTCATAAATTTCAATTGTTGATATTAGCGTTATAGATTCGTTATTCAATATGCTCAAGTTAATTCGGATTTACTCACAATATTATCACTTGATATGACTTTATGTTTTAGTACAATGTGTTGAAATGGAAAATTCTAAATAATGATTTAGAATTGGCTATTTGCACATAACAACCAAAGTGTCTCAAAGTCAGTGGGAGCGATTTTTTGGTTATGATCCAAGAACAGATATGAAAGTGTCATTCGACATGCATCAAAATTGAATAAGTGTTTTGATAGAAATATCAGACAGTTTGATTGTCAGTCAAAATACAAAGGATGTGTGTGTTTATAAGAAAGAAAGTTAAACATGGATATTTCTAAACCATAAGTAAACAACACACTATTGATTGTTAAAGATGCACTTGTGTTAAAATCAACTTTAATTGTTTTAATACTCAACTTTGGATTTGCAAATGATGTCTTTCATAGGTAGTATAAAGGACATTGGGAATGTCCCAAATAATATGTAGAATAAAGTGTTTAATAAGGAAACTATGAAATGGATTCCTTATGCATTAACAATGGTAATTAGCATACATGTTATATTGTTTACGACATCGTGATTTGTTTACATGAAGCAAATATCAAATCCAAATTGATATCACTAAATGATTATTGGAGGTATTCTCGTGTATTTATGAAATACTAAAGAATTATTTACAAAAACAACGAACTCCTTATGAAAGAGTGTTCAGACTCAAATTTCATAAGTGATATTGAGTATGATATATTAATAATAAATTCAAGTCAATAAGCTTTAAGTTAAAAATGTTTCAAACGAATTCTTGTGGCTGATTCAATAAAAAGGCTACGCACATCGCTTAGAATAGCACCATAATAAAAGCGAAGTATGTGTGTGTGTATGCATAAATTTATTTATATATAGGGAAATTCCAAGTATTAAGAATATTAATCACTGTTATATGATAAAAATGTAATAATAAGAGCTCACTAGAGATCGAGAAACATACTCTGAATAGTTCTACATAATAAAAGTAATTTATCAGCATCGGAGAGAGTTAATTGACAGAGTGGATAATTAAACCAACATAGCATATCCATTCATGAAGGGTCTAACTCAACTTGTTCTGACCAAGCATGTTAAAGGGATGTGATAGAGATTCTATAATTGATGCCAAGTGCAAGTGGGAGATTGATAGAGTTAGGAATATGCCCTAGGGGCAATTATGTAATTTGTTACATATATCTAACTCGATAACCATTCTTGTTCAAAATAAAAAGTGTTTTCTTTCTATTATATACTTGATATAATATGTTATACTAACTAATTAATTAAATTAAAAGTATATTTAATAGAAAAACCATAATGGTAGTGATAATACTTACAAGGTGTTGTAAACATGAGTAATTTATCACAATAAAATTAAACATACTATTCTAAACATTCTTAGTCAAGATGTATCGAGACTGGATATCAATACATCCATTAAGACTAGAGTATAGCTATCCAAATGTTGGGTAGTGTATTACTCATAACTATTGGTGACAACAAAGGGTTACAAACTGATAGTTATTTGATAACTATGGAATGACTTACTCGAAAGTTCTCTATTGGTTAATATAACTAAGGTCAAATAGAAAATATCTATGTGACAAATTACACAGTTCTCTTGACTTAAAAATACTATTGATTTTCAATGTGAAAAATCCACATTAATTATAGTTAAATCATAGCATGGCGTCCATCAAACGATTGTAACTAGGTCAAGTGAAAGCATTGGAAGATAAACACTATTCAAGAGAGGATTTGTCTCTTCGGTTATACGAGGTTAGTATTGCGGTCAACTAAAGTCAACTCAAAGTCCAAGTCTCTTTCCATAGCAGTTCGGTTAATAATAATTATTTATTATTGAACCAAGGACTTTGTGTTTGGACTATAGAGTTGAATATGGATGATATTGGAATTCTGACCATTACCAAATTCCATAAGTCAAAAAAGTGATATAGTTTTGATGAAGAGAATTGGTGTAAAAATAATCATAACCGGGTAGCACTTAAATAAGTAAAATTGGATCTTACCGAAAAGATGTGTAACTGATAATCCAGCCAAAATTTCACACCACTAGCTAAGGTGACGTGGAACGTTAATCTTTGAATTGTTTAATATTAATCGTTGACTGAATTTACACATTTGAGTCGCACAACCGTAATGATAAATATTCCGAATAAACCACATGATTTAATTAATTTATAATCATTGTAAATTGATTAAACTAATTAATATTTTCGAAATCTTGATTATTTTATTTGTTTGCATATCATTAGCATTTAATAAAGTAGGTAAATAAATATTATAGACGCGTGTACCGATATATGACTAAGGGTAAAGATGTCCGAGTTAGAGTTATTTTGGAGTGTACCTGTTGTGCCAAAAATGGTGTCAATAAGAAATTGCTAGGAATTTCTATATATATTACTCAAAAGAATCAACACAATACACCCAATCGATTAGACTTGAGAAAGTTTTGTCGTTATTGTCGCAAGCATATGATTCATGGGGAAATAAAGAAATAGATCGAATGGAACATATGTATTATATTAAGATTCTTTAAGTTAGATTTAAATGAAATAAAAGTTGAATGGGTTTTGGGATCACTTGAGGCCCATAAATCCACCATATTTGGTTGGCTACATAAGGGGGAGAGATGATAAGTTTTCAAAAGAATTAATAAAGAGAAAAGAATAATATAAAGAAGGAAAAAAGTCTCTCTTTAGTTGGGTATTGACTACCTTCTTTATTTCATTCTTTTGCTATTCATTCTTTTTTGTAACTTTTCTGGTTCTCTCCTTCCTCTCTAATAGCTGAAAATATAAGAGCTTCCATGACTTCAAAAAGTCCCAAAATCAAATCTATTCATTAAAGTTGGTTTATTCCTCTTGATTCTTGCAAAATCTAAAGGTGATTTCTGAATCTAGATGCTCTGATTCATTGTTCAAGGTGTGATTATTAGCTACATCCAAAGGTAATTTTCTTATTTAAATTCACATATGTATTTATATCATTTGATAATTAGATTTTGTATGATTAACCTTAATTTTTAATTATTCATCTTGCCACATGTAAATTAAACCTCTCTTATGTCTATTTGATTAAAACATGTTTATTATATTGTTTGGATTCAGATCTATGTTTTTTTATAATTTTCCTTTAATTTATGTTTCATGATAAAGTGATAAGTTTTGAATCCCATGTTACTTTTGATAATTCATTATTATTCTTTGTATTTTTTAAATCTGTAAATTCTTATAACAAATTTACACATGCCTACTTTGTCCCTATTTTTTTATTTTATTTTGGAAACTTGCGAAGTAGAAAATTGATTTTGAATGATATATATATATATATATATAACGTTTACATACTCAAATGCTAATGAATTGTATATGTTATGTTATCTATTGTTCTTTGAAATTGATCTTTAATTCCATATGGTAAATATTTATATATAATTATTTCAATCCTTGTTTAAAACTTTGATTTAAGATTAAGAAATGGACTTTAGTGCAAATTTAATTCTATGGTTTTCTATATTTAAATTCTCATGTAAAGCTAAAGCATTATTTCATTCCTAAATTGAAAATTTTAATGAAAACTGTTAACGTTGAAATCAAAACTTATTCGTATAAATGTATGTATGTGAATATATATATAATATATATATGTATGTATGTACGTATATGTATATATACACACACACATATTTATATCATATGCTATAATGTTTGCAAATATATGTTGTGTAGATTTAAATTATTTAATTTTAATAATCATGCATATTGAAATATACATGGTTTAGTTTAATTCAAATTTGTAAGAGAATTTTGTGCAATAATATAACATTTTGTTTTCAAACCTTTCATTAATTGAAATCTTTCCAGTTAACGTCGATTTTAGATTTTGAGTTATTTAGAACAACTAATAGGTTTTCAACACACACACACACACGTGTGTGTGTGTGTGTGTGTGTGTGTGTATGTATCTATGATCATTATGGATGTACGCATATATTTCATTAATAAAAACTTGGACAATATGGTCATGGTTAAATCTGGTTGATAAGTTATAAATGCCATTTAATACATTAGTTATTAAAATTAAAGAGGAAGAGAAATAAAAGGTTTCTCTCTCTTCATATATTGACATATCTTCCCTTAATTAATTGCGTAGCGTAAGAGAGGGAAACAAAATGTTTCCTTCTCTAAATTCATTTATACATGCCCTTTTAACGTATAAACACTATTTATACACTTCGCTTACATTTCACACAAATGAATGTATTTGATATATTCATTATAATACCTATAAATTTAAGTTATATTTAAATCTCTATTTTAACAATTTAAACAAATTAAGATTTTATTTCATTTTTTATTAGATTGGATCTAATATACATCTAGACTACATAGGCCCAATGAATATACAAAATGGTAAAAAAAAATTAAAATTCACCCATTTTTTCTACCGCGGGCTAGCCTAGTTCCAACATATACAGACTAGAATGGTAATAGTGCAGTCTAGGAAAAAGAGTTATGCCGACATAAGGATGAGAGATTTAGATTTCGAAGTAGATGACCACGTGTTCATCAAGGTTTCACCAATGCGAGGTGCGATGAGCTTTGGAAAGGCTGGGTGTTTTCAAAGATCTAGATGAGAAATACTAAGCCATTATACCATTTTCATTATAATTGAAGTTGGTTTTGATTTAAATATGATGGAGTTTCACATGAGTTAATGTTAACTAAGATGAATGATGTGCTAACGAATGTTTAGACAGATTAGCTAGACATGAGATATTTGGAAGAATATTTTTCTACTCTAATTTTTCTAAATACTATGAAAGTTTAATACGGTGTTTGAATCATGATATTAAAAATGGATTTTTAATTTGAATAATTTTCCATATTAGATTAATTGGTTATGGATTATTAATGGGAAATAACCGGTAAATAAAAAGGTGAAAATAAACAAGAAATAGAAATATGTGTAAAATAAGTTAAAATAATTATTCTAAATTTCCTTGGAATTTTATAAAGATTTTCTACACTAAACCAATCGTCACCGAAGGGAAAATGCGTTGTAATGGACTATAACCAATTAAACATACTGATTAAATTAACATTAAATGATTATGGAACAAGATCATGTATAAATGCTTAAAAGATAAATAAAGAACACTGTCACTAATAGAAAGTGGAGTCAAAACATATCAGATGGCGAAACATGTAAAGTTGATAACAAGTGTGTCAGACTTTGTCTAATACAAAGTGGAGGTGATGGCCAAACATTAAGAAAATAAACTAAGTATCTAGGACCGAAAGTAGTGATTTGCAAATAGGAGTCATCTTACTTTGGGGGAGTCAAAACTACAGAGTAGTGATGCGTTAATGTTGAGACAATGATGAAATCCAGAAGCATGAAGGCGTAGGTTTATACTAAACTAAGCGAAAGAGGGCAACATCGTACTACTCTGCTATGTAAATACAAGTAGGATGTACTGTGCCGAAACCTAAGGAATAAACCACGCCGCAATACGTATCAGGTTAGGGATGTACCGCACTGAAATGGATTTGAAACCGAAACCTAATATAAGACAATAAGGTAAAGCTCAGGGTGCTTAAGATAACCAAGTAAAGGAATAACTTACATAAGAATGCATGTTCGAAAGGGCTGTTGACCCCAAGTGGGGATGCTCACTTGAATGCATAGCTTAGGACGGTGAGAAGAGGCATTTAACTTCGAAAGGGATGTAGGATGATCAAGCAGGTCGTAAGCCCTCGTAACTGCATGTGGTAGTTTCTTTATAGTATAAACTAAAGAAAGATGAAACTACATGTGCATGATTCTTTGTAGTATTAACCAAATAAATACGAAACTGCATGTGGTTGATTCTTTGCAATGTAAACTAAATAAAGATGAAACCACATATAGCCGATTCTTTGTGGTAAAAACTAAATAAAGATGAAACTGCATATGACTAATTCTTTGCAGTATCAACTAAAGAAAGAAAAAGCTGCTTTGTGGCTGGTCCTTTGTAGTATAAATGAAAGAGAAAACCAAACTATGCTTAGAGCCTTAGAGTGCATTTTGAGGTTATGATTTCGGATGCTGAACTGTTCATTTGAAAATAAGGAAAATGAAGGAGGCTTGACAACCGTACCGTAGGGGAAGTATCTTTAGTAGTTTGGTTTTCATACACACTTTGAGAAGTAGGGTTCAATCAGCGTCGCCGAGGCCGGAATCATGCAGGGATTTCGAGGATAGCCTAAATTTGACCTGTGCACTTCTTATTTTGCATTTATGTTTAATGATTATTCTAGTGAGGGAAACCGATTCTGCATACGCCAGTGCGGTCTCACTATTTGTTATTTTAATGACCTGTATTTTTGATAATTAAAAATATAAAAATTAAATAAGATTTTGGAATTTAATATTGTGAGAAATTAAAATTTATGATTTATAAATGGGAAAAAATTATTAAAAATATAATTTAATAATGTTGATTGAATGAAATTGACAACTGTTTAATGTAATCTCAATCAATTGTAATGGTAAAGTTAATTTGGAATGTAATTGTAGAGCTTAATTTGGAAATAACTGTAAGTTAATAAGGAATGAATTAAATGCTGTATTAATGGTGAAATCATATGTAATTTAATTGAAAGTGGTTTTAATATAGAATATGAAATCAACTACTGGTAAGTATATTTATACTCCTTGTCGTGAACAATAAATTAATAGATATGAATTACTAAGTTGTAACAATTGATTTATTATCATCTCGTTAATTAAATCAGTTGAAATTAATTTGGAAATTAATAAAATTAATGTAACGGAAATATTACAGTTAATATGGTAAAAGGCGTTAACTATAGGAAATAAGTATAATAAGATGGAAACTTATGTTAAATAAATTCATAAGGTATTGGTTGATTTAATAATAAGAGTGTAAATCAAAATAAAAGAATTTATTGGAATTTAAAATATAATAAACTGGGGTTTGATTATTATTGTCATTTAACACTGAAATTAATGTAATATTTAATTCTTGACTTTAACATGGAAAATTTAATTTTAAAAATATTATTAATTTCTGTGTAATCAGGAAAGAAAAAAATTGTTAATTTTTAAATCTGAATTTAAAAGTGATTAAATTGATTTTAAGATAATAATTCATTTAATTAACATGAAAAAATTAGCCTTTTTGGGCACCATCTTGGATTTCGATGAAACCAGTTTCATCGGATTCGTAACATTTAATGATTATAGGATTTTAAGTTTTGTAGCGATCGGACTTGTCGTTTGATCGTGTGAGCTCGAAATGCGTAGAAATCAATTAAAGGAATTTAAATGAATATAATATGATTTTAAAAGCTAAATTCTATATACATTAGAATTAGGGTTTGAAACTAGTTTCATTGAGTTTAAAAATATCGAAAACCTATATTTGATATATGGGATGGCCTAATTTCGTTTCGGGAATGA
The DNA here is from genome assembly GCA_030737815.1 of Allium fistulosum. NCBI lineage: Eukaryota > Viridiplantae > Streptophyta > Magnoliopsida > Asparagales > Amaryllidaceae > Allium > Allium fistulosum. The sequence continues at coordinate 597,208,174 of CM060908.1, read as the reverse complement.
AATGGGCTATTCGGATCGTTGTTATCATTTCAACCCAATTCGATTTGTTCCGTCAGTTCTTATCCATCTCTATCTATATATAGGCTGTTATAAACCTTAGTAGCTTCTTATTTTCATTTATGTACGTACAATGTCTATCCATCTGTTCAATTGTCTGTTCCTTCTCAATGGCAGACATTTTAAAAACCCTAATTCCCAATTCCAAATCAAATCAAAAATCCAAACTCCTCAAACCCTATCATATAATATATCATTTCGAAGTTCTCAATGAACGTAATCTCCATATGTAGTTCGTTTTTGCAATTGAGCCTCATTTTGGTCAGAATTTGGTGAATAAGTTTCGGCCGTCCATATTAGGGTTTTGTTTTCAACTGTGGATCTACATCGATAGGATGATCGGAGGTGACCACTGGGTAGAGGAGGATGAGCAGTGGCAATCCATCATCTCCAATCACATCAGAGGTGCATGAAATTTCCAAAAAACGACGATATATGGTGGCGGAGGAGGCACTCTGATGAGCCGGAGGTGGCCGCGACTGCGGTGTAGGGGCGGTGTGGACTAGGGAGGCGAGCGGTGGAGTTGGATCGTGGTCGCAAGGCTAGGGGCGACGACAATCTGAAGGAGAATGCGATGGCTGCTGCTTTGTTTGATTGGGGCCGTGACTGGTTAGGGTTAGAGGTAATAGAAATTATGTTTTTGCCCTTGTATTGTTTATTTTAATTAAAATTTAAATTTCAAAACTTCTAACATGTATCATACGAACTCGGATTTGGACGCGGTTTCTTCCATTGGGATCGTATTGAAATTCCGGACAATACTAGAACTAGTTTGGTTGAGTATGGAGACTGTTGGAATTTTGAGTTTTTATTTGATTTTAAATGGACTATAAATCAAAGGTCAGTGATTTAACCCACTCACGTAATACTAAACCTTCTTATGTTAGTTGAATTAAATTTATGAAGTGATAAGAATTTTATTGGTTGCTGTTTGGTGATTTAAATTGTCATTTAAATTTAATTTATATTGAATTAAATTGATATTTAAATTAAAATTGAATTTAGTTACTAGTTATGTACTTGATATTGATAACTAGTTGATTGTTGCGATTTATTAGCTGATTTGGATGTTGACTGTGATGGATGTCTATTTGTTGACATTTTGGATGATTGAATGTTTATTTATTTTTATACTTCCCTGTAATTATCCTAATTATTATTTGACATCCTATAAATTGTCATTTGAATCATTTTGAATAAATTAAGAAATAGGTTGAAATGATATATACCTATGACAGCTTGATTTGGATTGAAATGATATATATCCATCCCTGTAATTAAAATTTGAAATAATTGATCACTTTGCCATATGGTAGAAAATTATATACGGATACCGGATTGGTTAAATTAAATGGTTTTAAAATATTGAATTTGGATTTTGGTTAAATTAAATTTTTTTAAAAAGGTAATAAATTGTGGATTTATATGAATTAAATTAATTTATAATTCAAGCTTTGAAATGTTGAAATTGAAATGGGTTAAAAGAAATTATTTTAAAGAATTGAATTGAAAATGTGAAGATATAATCGATATATGACTTTAATTTTGAAAATTATACCATTTTAAAGATTCGTATCTTAAAAAATTGAACAATGAGATTAATTTGATTTAAGTGATTTAAATCAGTAAATTGAAATTGGAATTGAATTTGAAATAAAAATGAATGTTTTTGGAAATTGAAGTTATTTCGAATTGAAATTGAAATCAAGTTGATTTGTAACTAAATTGAAACTGAGTCAATAAAATTGAAAGATTGGAAATTGAGTTTTGTTGATTCGGAATTTGGACATGGGTTCCAGATTGGTTGAAATGAAAAGAAACAGTTTGATTTAATACTATTTTCAAAATAAATTATTTTAATACAAACTGTTTAAAAAATCTATCTTTTTAATATTCAAATTATTTAGATTTTTCCAAGCTATTTTACTATATAAATCATTTTCAATACTCAAACTATTTTCATATCAAACTATTTAAAACTATTTAACTATTTTAAACTATTCAAATTGTTTTCTAAAATTTCAAACTGTGCAAGGTTGAGATGTTTATATTTAAGTCGTCAATTTGAATGCGAATGTGGTTAAATGAGGTTATAACCTACTTTGGAATTTGAAATGATATTTTCTAGTGAAATGACATATTTTGAGTAAATATGATGGTTTTAAAAAGAAAGGTATTTTGAAGTGAATATAATATTTTTATATCAAATGTGAACCGCTTTTGAAATGTAAAAGAACCAACCGGTGTGAAAAACGACGTTTGGTTGTTAAAGAGACCGGGGACTCTTATTGGCATACTCTCTGTCAATATTGGAACCACTTTAACAACTGTGTACGCAGTGGATGTTATCCAGAATATAGAGGCTGAATTGGAGGTGTATGCTGGAATGAAGTAAGAGAACGATGATGGATAGCCTTGACTTTCGATTCATAATTAAAATGACTAAAACATGAGCCATAACCAAGCCAAGTGAGGTCGCTCCTCTGATCGGACATACTTCTTCGATACCATATCTCTTGCTTTGTGATTGATTGGTGGCTATCCTTGATTACGGGAGTGTAGTTGGAGGTGGGCGGTAGCTGCGGCTATGCGTTACCACCAGCCTGTTTCCACAATTCGGTAGAATCCTACCATGGGTATAGCCTTGTGTGTCTTGTCATATTATCTTGATCGTGCCCACTACGACTTTTGTTTTGTGTTGTACCTATGGGGTGCTCCCTGATAGCCTACGAGTTTACGGTGGAGTTTACAGTACTGTATAGACTACGATGCTTATATAAAATGTGTTAAGGGGGATAATGGTAACGCCTTAACGCTATTTTAATACTTTACATTACTGAAATAGACAGTACATATATATAGCGTATTTTACAACATATAGATAGTTTAACGGATCCTTAGAAGATGGAAAATCCCGTAACATCTCTTAAGTTATTGCACACACATTATACACTGGATAGAAGATGTGAAATCCCGTAAACATCTCTGAAGCTATTACACTCATCTTTATTTGCTATTTATTTAACTTATATAAGAACTTTTAGTTCTGACTTGAGTGTTTTGTCTTTTCATTACGCTCGGGTCAGCCTGATCCTTTCAGTGTGGAAGACATTATTTCTGGAGGACGAAGACGGAGTTTGGTATTATATTATTAGTATTATTCCACTGCATCATTATTGGTATGTTGTTGTTTGTACTCTGATTTTGTATAAAATTTGTGTAATCAAATGTATATTGTAAAACAGCTTCATGAACTGTTTATTTGATTATTATATTTTGACAATTCCGCTGCGAGATTCTGTGTTTTGTTTTCCCTTCTTTTCTTTCATACCCCATTGATAATCTACTCATTTGAATGGTTTGAGTTAGACATATGTGGTTTATTATCGATTTAAACCGTCTAAAAGGGTGGGTCGTCATAGTTGGTATCAGAGCTATGGTTTATAGATACCTAAGCCTCCTTGGGGTTAAACTCATTAGAGATAGTGTTATTAATACCCTAGAATGAGTCTGAGTATACATATATATGAGAGAGCGTATTCGTTTGTGCTATAAAAATGATTTATATTGTGTTAATTTGTTCTGTTGAGTATTTATAAATTCCAGTCGGTACGTAGGACTCTATGACATCGATAAGGATTTCTAAACACTTGAACTGGGTAAACCAACACAAAATTGTTTTGAAGTAGGTAAATGAAGTAATTTTACCTGATATTATATTTTATATTTAAAAGAATGAATTTTTCATAAATTGATTTTGTTATTTTTTTGTGTTGTTGTTAGGAAATGATAATATTTGATTATTGTCATTTATGGTTGGTTAGTCAAGGTTCTTAAAATCATTAACTATTGTATGTTATAATAAAATGTAATGGTGTAAGTATGGTTTATAAATTATGATTTACCAATAAAATGAATATAAAATGGAAATTTAAGAATTAAGTTCCGGTGTTGAAATTAGTTTTCAAAGATTTTGGAAAGATAATATTAGTATTATTTGAAAGTATTTGCAAATAGAAATGTTTCAAAATATTTTCAATGGGATTTAGAAAAATGTTTTTAAAAGAATTTTAAAAAGGAAGTAAGTCTGTACTCCTCTTTTCTGTCGTTGGAAAATAATTTCAGTGATGACTGCGCAGCATCATCGACTTTCATTTTCAAGTTTCAAAGTGGGAAGACCATTATAGTAGCTTTGCTACACGATTGTTTTGGTGAAACAAATTTTAAATTTAAATTTCTAAATATGATTTGATATATATAAAAGATATGAGTATATATATATATATATATTATTTCAAGATGATTTGAAATGGAACCCGGTATTTAGTTCTTAAGTTTCTATACATTAGGGATTCAATTATTGTAATGAAATGGAATCTTGACTATTTTAATAGTTGGAAACTTCTAAAATGAGAAATAAGAAATTAGAAGTTAATGTTTAATGAAACTATAAAGAAATTGGAGATTTGTCACTTGTAAATTAAAAGGTAATGAAAATAAAGAAATTGTAAATTACTAAATATTTTTGTTAACTAAAATGAATAAGATAAATTTGTATAATATTCAATTACATTCTAAAAACATACACAAAAACTTACCAGAAATGTTAAAAAGTCGAAATGTTAGATATGAATATGTAATAGAATATTATACAAGTAAAAGCTTAATAACAAAAATGCTTCAAAATGAACATGTGTTTATGAATAAAAGAATTAAGATGTTACAAGGATATTATAAACTTAAATTAATGTTTTTAAGTGATTAATAATTAAATTGAATAGTAAAAAAGTGAATATTATCTAATAAAATGATTATAAACTTAAGAAAATGACTGAAATGATTCATAAATAAGTTTATTGTTAAATGATAACGTATATGAAGGAATGAATGTAAATTAACAAAAAGATGACCTTGTATGAATGAATGAAAATAAATGGAAAGTAAATGATGTAAAAAGAAACCAACAGAACAGACTTAAATAATATTTTAAATTCTTTGTTGTTTGGCTTATGGGAAGTTGGGAAATGATACTTCAAATTGTTCAGGGTTGTATGAATTATCTATTAAGTAATTATCTAAGGCTGTTGAGCATAAGGTACACTCGATAGTCTATTTATCATCCTTGTACGATGAAAAGTTTAGGCAAACCATGAGTTTTTAGTTGCTATGGATGTATGATTGATTCTTTTATTTCATATAATGGTTGTACAGTTTTGTTTGCATATGATTATTATATATTGTATGTTGCTTGTGCTATTAAATTGAAACAACTAATATATTACTCTCTATTTTCGTAGTTTTAACTCTTTTGGATAATATAAGTGAAATACAAGTTTATGGAAGCAATAGCTGTTGCTTTTGGTTTCATAAATAGAGTTTTCTTTGCCTAACAAATAGGTACGTTTTCGGATTACGATTTTTGGAATGATATTTTATTATTTTCCCATGGTTTGGGATGTTTTATTATTGAAATATGATATATATTGAAATTATTGATATTGTTATTTTTCCGGACCTAGCCGCGCAAAGGAGACTCTACCGAAGTTTTTCGAAAATTAAAGACTTGGAAATTTTTTGTGGTAGTTGAGTTATTCTCAAATTTTTATATTAACTTAAATATGTAAGTTAAATTGTTCTAAATTGATTATTTTGAATAATTATATCTAATTTCATTGTTCCTTTTCGAGGACGAAAAGTTTTGAGTGGGGGAGATTGTAACGACCCGTATTTTTGATAATTAAAAATATTAAAATTAAATAAGATTTTGAAATTTAATATTGTGAGAAATTAAAATTTATGATTTATAAAAGGGAAAAATTATTAAAATATAATTTAATAATGTTGATTGAATGAAATGACAACTGTTCAATGTAATCTCAATCAATTGTAATGGTAAAGTTAATTTGGAATGTAATTGTAGAGCTTAATTTGGAAATAACTGTAAGTCAATAAGGAATGAATTAAATGCTGTATTAATGGTGAAATTATATGTAATTTAACTGAAAGTGGTTTTAATATAGGATATGAAATCAACTATTGGTAAGTATATTTATACACCTTGTTTTGAACAATAAATTAATAGATATGAATTACTAAGTTGTAACAATTGATTTATTATCATCTCATTAATTAAATCAGTTGAAATTAATTTGGAAATTAATAAAATTAATGTAATGGAAATATTGCAGTTAATATGGTAAAAGGCGTTAACTAAAGGAAATAAGTATAATAAGACGGAAACTTATGTTAAATAAATTGATAAGGTATTGGTTGATTTAATAATAAGAGTGTAAATCAAAATAAGAGAATTTATTGGAATTTAAAATATAATAAACTGGGGTTTGATTACTGTTGTAATTTAACGCTGAAATTAATGAAATATTTAAATCTTGACTTTAACATGGAAAATTTAATTTTAAAAATATTATTAATTTCTATGTAATCAGGAAAGATGAAAATTGTTAACTTTTAAATTTTAATTTAAAAGTGATTAAATTGATTTTAAAATAATAATTCATTTAATTAACATGAAAAAATTAGCATTTTTTGGACTCTGTCTCGGATTTCAGCGAAACTAGTTTCATCGGATCCTTAACATTGAATTATTATAGGATTTGAAGTTTCGTAGCGATCAGATTTATCGTTTGATCGTGCGAGCTCGAAACGCATAGAAATCAGTTAAAAGAATTTAAATGAATATAATCGGATTTTAAAAGCTAACTTCTATATACTTTAGAATTAGGGTTTGAAACTAGTTCCATTGAGTTTAAAAATAGCGAAAACCTATATATTGATATAAGGGATGACCTATATTCGTTTCGGAAACGAAACGGGCTTTTCGGGTCGTTGTTATAGTTTCGACCCAATTCGATCTGTTCCGTCCATTCTTATCCATCTCTGTCTATATATAGGCTGTTATAAACCCTAACATCTTCTTATTTTTATTTCTATATGCACAATTTCTATCCATCTGTTCAATTGTCTGTTCCTTCTCAATGGCAGACATTTCAAAAACCCCAATTCCCAATTCCAAATCAAATCGAAAATCCAAACTCCTTAAACCGTATCATATAATATATCATTGCGAAGCTCTCGATGACCATAATCTCCATCTGTAGTTCGATTTTGCAATTGAGTCTCGGTTTGGCCAAAATTTGGCGAAGAAGTTTTGGCCGTCCATATTAGGGTTTTGTTTTCAACGGTGAATCTTCATCTATAGGATGATCGGAGGTGACCACTGGATAGAGGAGGATGAGCCGAGGCGATCCATCATCTCCAATCGCGTTAGAGGTGCACGAAATCGCCAGAAAATAGCGATATAGGGAGGTGGCGGCGGAGGCGCTCTGATGAGCCGGAGGTGGCCGCGACTGCGGCGTAGGGGCGCGTGGAATGGTGAGATGAGCGGTGGAGTTGGATCGTGGTCGCAAGGCTAGGGGCGACGGTGATATGAAGGTGAACGCGATGACTACTGCTGTATTTGATCGGGGTCGTGACTGGTTAGGCTTAGAGGTAATAGAAATTACGTTTTTGCCCTCGTATTGATTATCTTAATTAAATTTTAAATTTCAAAACTTCTAACGTGTATAACTTTTTCATATGAACTCAGTTTTGGACGTGGTTTCTTCCGTTGGGATTGTATCAAAATTCTGGACAACATGGAACTTGTTTGGTTCAGTTTGAAGACTGTTGGAATTTTGGGCTTTTATTAGATTTTAAATGGACTATAAATCAAAGGTGAGTGATTTAACTCACTCACGCAATAATGATGCAGTCCAGAATGGAGAAGTCATAGGTCGTGTACGACCTAACATGGGGATAAGTCGAGACCGACCTAATAAGGAAGCTAACGAGTTAACTCGTGTCCGACCTAAAGCTATAGGAGCAAGTGCTGGGTTACGACCTAAAGGAAGTACTGGGTTACGACCTAAAGCTATAGGAGCAAGTGCTGGGTTACGACCTAAAGGAAGTACTGGGTTACGACCTAAAGCTATAGGAGCAAGTGCTGGGTTACGACCTAAAGGAAGTACTGGGTTACGACCTAAAGCTATAGGAGCAAGTGCTGGGTTACGACTTAAGGGAAGTGTTTGGATTATGGAACGACTTAACGGTACTAGTGACTTAACGGAACTGGTGATAAGTCGTCACCGAGTTACGACTTAGTTAAGTCTCCTGAACGACCTAACGAGTCAAGAGTTAAGTCGCTGAGGATGGAAACCGTTGATTCTCTACCGAGTTAATCTCTACCATTGATTTCTTTAGGTCGCCGCATGCTTTTAAGTCGCTGAAGCTATTGCCGTTGTTTCTTTGCCGACTTAATCTGAACCGTTGAAGTCTTAGGTCATTCTGTTTGTAAGTCGTTGATGGGAAGCTGCTATGTACTTTAGGTCGTGTATGACCTATGAGAGTCATTGTAATATGTTGTGTATTCTCTTTTATAAGTCATAGGTCGTTTGTAATACACATGTATGTTGAGTCGTGGCTTTTATAAGTCGTTCTGTTTGTTAAGTCGCTGCAGGCAAGTGTTGAACTGTTTGTCTTAGGTCGTCACCGAGCTAGGCTAAGTCGTAGGTCGTAAGGCGGTTCCGACTTAGGAGTTGTATTTTCTTTTCTGTTGCGTGTTGTAGCCTATAAATAGGCAAGTTGTTTCATTTGTAAGGTTGTTGATTTTTGAATAAAATTCTCTTTGATTGCTGTGTGCTTTCATTTTAAATTGGTAGTTGAGTGTAATCTCCTATCTCCTCTTTCGGTTAATCGAGTGCGCTCGATTCAACGATTGCAGAAGCCGATTCGCGGAATCAAGTGCGCTTGATCAACGCTTGAAGAATTGAAGATCTTTGAACCCGGTATCGTGCGCGATCAACGAGTTCGGGATAGCTAGAATTCGGTATCTTCGGATCAACGAATTTGGGCATTTCAGTATCTTTCAATCCATCGATCGCTACTTTCATCGATCTATATTGTTTGTATAATCCGCTGCGTCAGTTTTGGTATCAGAGCCTGTTCTAGCCAATCATAGCTAGATCGAGACTTGGAGCCTAATCATTTTGAAGCTTGAAGTGTTGAGCCGTGAGCAAGTGAAGTTGTTCGACTTTGTATTGAAGTTTAGAGATCGGATCTTATCATTTGGAGAGGTTGTGTTCATCGTGTTCATCGCAAATTGCAACAAAGTGGAAGTTTTCGATCCAGTCCATTTTGGATCAAAGTTCGAATTGTGTTTGAATTTGAAGAGTTTGTAAAGTTTCAAGTATGCCGCCAAGGAGAGCCAATCGACATCAAAACGTTGAAGCTTTGTATCGAAGAGAAGAGGCTGATGAGATTGAGCAAAGAATCAATGAGAACTTTAGTGAGAAGCATAATGAAGGGATTGGACGATTAGAGAAGATGATGTTAGAAATGAATCAAAATCGGAGAAGGGTTTCACCTGAATCTAACCATGGGGGAAGTAGAGTCTCACCACAATCCAATCGAGAAAGAAGTGTTGACAATGATCAAAGGCGTGGGAGGAACGTGGATGATCGAGAACGGAGGAATGTAGATAGAAGGGATGATGGTGGAAGACGTGATGGTAGTAGAGATGTGGGTGGATGAGATAGACAACGATATACATCTGATTTTGAAGAGGAGTATGATGGTGGTAGTGTTCGAGGACAAGGACGAGGACAAGGAAGAAATTACTCTGAGTATGATCACAAGTGGGAGTCGGGGATGAAGACTGAAATTCCTGAGTTCAAAGGTGGTATGCAAGCAGAGGAGTTTCTAGATTGGGTAGCTAATGTTGAAGAGATTTTTGACTTCAAGGAAGTTGCAGAGCATCGTAGAGTGAAGTTGGTTGCTACGAGGTTGAGGGGTAGAGCTTTGGCATGGTGGCAGCAGACCAAACTTACACGTGATCGGATGGGAAAGTCAAAAGTTGAATCTTGGGAGAAGATGAAGAAATTGATGAAAGCAACGTTCTTACCTTACAATTATCAATCTTTGATGTATCAACGTTTGCAAAACTTGAGACAAGGGACGAAAACTGTGAATGACTATGCTGACGAATTTTATCAACTTATTGCATGGAATGATATTATGGAAACAGAAGAGCAGCTGACATCTAGATTCATTGGGGGATTGCGAATGCAGATTCAGGATATGGTTAATATGTTCGATCCAAGATCTGTAGCGGAAGCACATCAGAAAGCGTTGGCTTGGGAGAAACAGGGACGACGAGGAAGTGGTGTGTTTACTAATTCTAACAATCAAGTGAAGGGTGTTGGTGGGAGTTCTAATGTTTCTAAACCTATCAGTAGACCAGTAGTGAAGGAGGCTGAAAAGACAAAAGTCAATAATGGTTTCAAATGTTATAATTGCCAAGAAATGGGCCACAAAAGTAGCGAATGTCCAAAGTCGAAGAAGAGAGCTATGGTAGCAGAGGTTGAGGATGAGGATGAAGAAGCTGAATGTTCCAATTCACCACCTGATGAGAAGGAAGAAGAAGTGTCGGGAGACGAAGGTTATAATCTCATGATGAAGAGGTCCTGTTTAACACCAAAGCAAGAGGAGGATTGTAGTTGGTTGAGGAGCAATATTTTTCAGTCAACATGTACTATTCTGGGGAAAGTTTGCAAATTTGTTATTGATGCTGGAAGCTGTGATAATATAATTTCTTCCGAAGCTGTGAGGAAGTTGGCATTGAAGACTGAGAAACATTCGAAGCCATACAAGCTAGCTTGGTTGAGGAAAGGCGGGGAGGTGAAGGTTGGACGAAGGGCTCGTGTGAATTTTTCAATTGGGAAGAAATATAAAGATGAAATCTGGTGCGATGTGGTAGATATGGACGTTTGTCATTTGTTGCTGGGAAGACCGTGGCAGTTTGATAGGGCAGTACAACATGATGGACGTACCAATAGTTACAGTTTCATGTTTGAAGGCACAAAGATTACTCTAGTTCCAAAGAAGCGACAACAGGAGGAAAACAAGTTGGAGGAGATTGAAGAGCTCAAAACTTTGTTATCTTTGAAGGAGTTTGTGAAGGAAGTAGAGGAGGAGCCTGAAGTATTTTTATTGATCGGACGGGAGAGTCAGGAAGCGGTTGAAATACCAGAAGAGGTAAAGCCAGTTTTGAAAGAATTTGACGATGTATTTCCAGAGGAGTTACCAACGGAATTGCCACCGTTGAGGGATATACAACATCAGATAGATCTTGTTCTAGGTGCTGTGTTGCCACACAGACCACATTATCGAATGAGTCCGAAGGAACATGAAGAGTTGCGAAGGCAGGTAGAGGAATTGCTTGAACAGGGGCGTGTGCAGGAGAGTTTAAGTCCTTGTGCTGTACCAGCTTTATTGGTACCCAAAAAGGATGGAACGTGGAGGATGTGCACTGACAGTCGAGCATTGAATAAGATTACTGTGAGATATAGATTTCCAATGCCGAGGTTGGATGACTTGTTAGATCAAATAAGCGGAGCTACTATATTTTCGAAGATTGATTTGAAGAGCGGATATCATCAAATTCGTATCAGACCAGGAGATGAGTGGAAGACTGCTTTTAAAACCAGGGAGGGTCTATACGAGTGGTTGGTCATGCCGTTTGGCTTATCAAATGCTCTGAGTACTTTCATGAGGGTGATGAATCAAATTTTTAGACCATTCATTGGGAAGTTTGTGGTGGTGTATTTCGATGATATTCTGATTTACAGTGGGAGTCCAGAGGAACATTTGAATCATCTGAGAGAAGTGCTGATGGTACTACGACAAGAACAATTTTATGCTGCAACGAAGAAATGCGTGTTCATGACGCATAGTGTTTTATTTCTGGGATATGTTGTGTCAAGAGAAGGTATCCAGGTGGACCAGAATAAAGTTGAAGCAGTCAGAAATTGGCCACAGCCGAAGACAATAACCGAAGTGAGAAGTTTTCATGGGCTAGCATCTTTCTACCGAAGATTCATTCCACACTTCAGTAGCGTGATGGCACCGGTTACTGATTGTATGAAGGGGAAGCAATTTTCTTGGTCGGAGGAAGCAGGAGTTGCTTTTGAACGGATCAAAGAACTTTTGACGACAACACCAATTCTAGTGTTGCCAGATTTTCAGTTATTGTTTGAATTACATACTGATGCATCGAAGGTTGGGATTGGAGGAGTACTGAGTCAGAAGGGACGTCCAATTGCATATTTCAGTGAGAAGTTGTCAGGAGCGAAGATGAGATACAGTACATATGATGTGGAATTTTATGCTGTTGTGCAAGCTATTAAACACTGGAGACACTATCTATTTCAGAAAGAGTTTGTTCTTTACACTGACCATGAGGCGTTGAAGCATTTACAAGGGCAAGACAAGATTTCAGCGAGACATGCATCGTGGATTGCATATCTGCAACAGTTTACTTTTGTTGTTAAACACAAATCGGGAGTGACGAATCGAGTGGCTGATGCTTTGAGTAGGAGGAGTCATTTGTTGACTACACTAAAGGTTGAAGTGACGGGGTTTGAAATGTTACTAGAATTATTTGACAATGATCCTTACTTTGCAAAGTTTGTTGATAAAGTCAAGGATGGGGAGACGGATGAGTTTATAATGATAGATGGTTTTCTGTTCAAAGGAAATCGATTGTGCATACCAGAGGGTAGTTTGAGAATGAAGATCGTAAAAGAACTACATGAAGAAGGACATGTTGGGAGAGACCGTACATTACACTTGATTTCACAGTCTTACTTTTGGCCATCGATGAGGAAAGAAGTAGAGAGGTTTGTGGAGCGTTGTCATATTTGTCAGGTTTCGAAAGGAACTGCGACTAATGCTGGTTTATATACGCCGTTACCCGTGCCTGTAAAACCATGGGTGGATATCAGTATGGATTTTGTTTTGGGTTTGCCTAGAACTCAAAGGGGAAATGATTCTATATTCGTTGTGGTAGACAGATTTTTGAAAATGGCACATTTTATTGCTTGTAAGAAGACGGCGGATGCTGTTCATGTTGCTCAGTTGTTTTTCAAGGAGATCTACCGACTTCATGGATTGCCAGAATCTATTGTGTCGGATAGAGATACTCGATTTCTGAGTCACTTTTGGTTGAGTCTGTGGAAAATGGTGGGAACGAAGCTGAAATTTAGTAGTGCTTATCATCCGCAAACGGATGGACAGACCGAGGTCATGAACAGATCGTTGGGAAACTTGTTGAGGTGTCTTGTTCAAGACAATCTGAAGAGTTGGGATGTGAAGTTATGCCAGGCAGAGTTTGCCCATAATCATGCTGTAAATCGAAGTACTGGGTTCAGTCCATTCCAGATTGTATATTCTAGTATGCCAAAAGGACCGTTGGATTTAACGGTAATACCACATTCAAGGGGGACAGTTAAGAAAGCTACTGATTTGGTTGACGGGTTGACGGAATGTCATAAAATCGTTCAGGAACGATTGGAGAAAGCAAATGAGAAATATAAACGATCTGCTGATTTGAAGCGAAGGAGTGTTGAATTTCATGAAGGAGATTTGGTTTATGGAGTGTTGACAAAAGATCGTTTTCCAGTGGGAACGTACAATAAATTGAAAGCACGAAAGATTGGTCCAGTGGAAATTTTAAAGAGAATCAATGAAAATGCTTATAAATTGAAGTTGCCAGATGATGTGTATACGTCTGACGTATTCAATGTAAAACATCTCGTACCATATCATGGAGACGAGTTTGTTGTGGATGTAGAAAGTACAAATTCGAGGACGAATTTTTCTCAACCTGGGGAGGATGATGCAGCCCAGAATGGAGAAGTCATAGGTCGTGTACGACCTAACATGGGGATAAGTCGAGACCGACCTAACAAGGAAGCTAACGAGTTAACTCGTGTCCGACCTAAAGCTATAGGAGCAAGTGCTGGGTTACGACCTAAAGGAAGTACTGGGTTACGACCTAAAGCTATAGGAGCAAGTGTTGGGTTACGACCTAAAGGAAGTACTGGGTTACGACCTAAAGCTATAGGAGCAAGTGCTGGGTTACGACCTAAAGGAAGTACTGGGTTATGACCTAAAGCTATAGGAGCAAGTGCTGGGTTACGACTTAAGGGAAGTGTTTGGATTATGGAACGACTTAACAGAACTGGTGACTTAACGGAACTGGTGATAAGTCGTCACCGAGTTACGACTTAGTTAAGTCTCCTGAACGACCTAACGAGTCAAGAGTTAAGTCGCTGAGGATGGAAACCGTTGATTCTCTACCGAGTTAATCTCTACCATTGATTTCTTTAGGTCGCCGCATGCTTTTAAGTCGCTGAAGCTGTTGTCGTTGTTTCTTTGCGGACTTAATCTGAACCGTTGAAGTCTTAGGTCGTTCTGTTTGTAAGTCGTTGATGGGAAGCTGCTATGTACTTTAGGTCGTGTACGACCTATGAGAGTCATTGTAATATGTTGTATATTCTCTTTTATAAGTCATAGGTCGTTTGTAATACACATGTATGTTGAGTCGCGGCTTTTATAAGTCATTATGTTTGTTAAGTCGCTGAAGGCAAGTGTTGTAACTGTTTGTCTTAGGTCGTCACCGAGCTAGGCTAAGTCGTAGGTCGTAAGGCGGTTCCAACTTAGGAGTTGTATTTTCTTTTCTGTTGCGTGTTGTAGCCTATAAATAGGCAAGTTGTTTCATTTGTAAGGTTGTTGATTTTTGAATAAAATTCTCTTTGATTGCTGTGTGCTTTCATTTTAAATTGGTAGTTGAGTGTAATCTCCTATCTCCTCTTTCGGTTAATCGAGTGTGCTCGATTCAACGATTGCAGAAGCCGATTCGCGGAATCAAGTGCGCTTGATCAACGCTTGAAGAATTGAAGATCTTTGAACCCGGTATCGTGCGCGATCAACGAGTTCGGGATAGCTAGAATTCGGTATCTTCGGATCAACGAATTTGGGCATTTCAGTATCTTTCAATCCATCGATCACTACATTCATCGATCTATATTGTTTGTATAATCCGCTGCGTCAAATAATAACCTTCTTATGTTAATTGAATTAAATTTATGAAGTGATAGGAATTTTATTGGTTGCTGTTTGGTGATTTAAATTGTCATTTAAATTTAAATTGAATTTATATTGAATTAAATTGATATTTAAATTAAAATTGAATTTAATTACTAGTTAAGTACCTGATATTGATAACTAGTTGTTTGTTGTGATTTATTGGCTGATTTGGATGTTGACTATGATGGATGTCTATTTGTTGACATTTTGGATGATTGGATGTTTATTTATTTTTATATTTCCCTATTATTATCCTATTTATTATTTGACATCCTATAAATTGTCATTTGAATCATTTCGAATAAATTAAGAAAAAGGTTGAAATGATATATATCTATGACACCTTGATTTGGATTGAAATGATATATATCCATCCCCATAATTAAAATTTGAAATAACTGATCACTTGGCCATAGGGTAGAAAATTATATACGGATACCGGATTGGTTAAATTAAATGGTTTTAAAATATTGAATTTGGATTTTGGTTAAATGAAATTGTTTTAAAAAGGTAATAAATTGTGGATTTATACGAATTAGATTAATTTCTAATTCAAACTTTGAAATGTTGAAATTGAAATAGGTTAAAAGAAATTGTTTTAAAGAATCGAATTGGAAATGTGAAGTTATAATCGATATATGACTTTAATTTTGAAAATTGAATTATTTTAAAGATTTGTATCTTAAAAAATTAAACAATGGGATTAATTTGATTTAAGTGATTTAAATTAGTAAATTGAAATTGGAATTTAATTTGAAGTTAAAAATGAATGTTTTCGGAAATTGAAGTTATTTTGAATTGAAATTGAAATCAAGTTGATTTGAAACTAAATTGAATTGAGTCAATTAAATTGAAAGAATGGAAATTGAGTTTTGTTGATTCGGAATTTGGACATGGGCAGATTAGTTGAAATGAAAAGAAATAGTTTGACTGGATACTATTTTCAAAATAAATTATTTTAATATAAACTGTTTAAAAATCTATCTTTTTAATATTCAAATTATTTAGATTTTTCCAAACTATTTTACCATATAAACATTTTCAATACTCAAACCATTTTCATATCAAACTATTTAAAACTATTAAACTATTTAAAACTATTTAAACTATTCAAACTTGTAACAACCCGCATATTTTACGATTTGTATATTTAAATACTTTATTTAAATATAAAATCGTTAATCGGATTAAAGTCCAAAAAGCTACTTTTTGTAAACAGTCGAATTGGGACTCGAGACCACCTCCATTGAGTCCAAAATGGCGTTTACAACTTTTTTGAGTATAAACATCGATATGTTTGGAGTAAGTTGAATTTTTGCTATTTTCTTAGTGGGCTTTTGGGTTTGGGTTTCACCCAACTCATTCTATTACCCTAACTCAGCCCCTCTTCATCCATTCACTTATTTCATTTTTACAAACACTCAAGCAAAACTGAAAATGGGGGAAGAGTATAGGAACTAGAAAGTCCAAGCCCTAGATTCCATTTGCAAACTCAAGTCTTGCTCCAAACTCTTGGAAAAGCTTAGGTAAACTCCCTCTTCATCTTCTCCAACTCATTTCCTCTTCAATTTCAGAAAATTCCTAAACCCTAACTTAGGAAATATTTTCCTTTTGAGCTTAGATTGAAGCTCCTTGGGTTAATATTGAAGAGAGACCAACCTATTGCTTGTTCTAGAGCTTATCATTTGTGTTTGGGTTTAAAAAGGTGAGTTCTTTAACTCACATCTATATCTATAGCTATCTTTGTTGTTAGGTATGAATTCCTAACACTTGTGCATATTCATTTGCTTTTGATTTAAGTTGATTTGGTGAACATTTCAATTTTTGGTGTTTTGAAGTCAAAACTTTGAAAATCCTAGCTTTGATTTGTGAACATGTTTTTGGTGGTGAATCAGAGAGCCTATAGGGCTGGGTTGTCGATTGGCAAAAGCCCCTAAAGTCCATTGCTCGACCGGTTGCAAATGGTGAGAGTTTGCTCTTCCATTTGATAGGCTGGAAAACAGTTTTAGCTACAGCCAGTCGACCGACCCCCTGCAGTCAGTTGACTGACTGCAGGGTCTGAAAACTCTCGGGTTCTGGTTCAGTCGACTGACTGCAGAAGGCCAGTCGTGTGACGCCCCACCTCTATGCTCATAATAACAAAGAGTATTAAAAGAAATACTGTCTATTATTACGAAGAATAAGGCTGGATAGGAGCGACCATCCGTAATTGGCCTTACACTAATATTGGTTATCTCGATAGGAGTGGTATATACTTTTTATTTTTCATCTATTATTTATTTACTCCCATCGACATATCCAATTATCTGTATAAAACAAACTACGATAGTTCATAATAGTTTAGGACATTAGATATAACAATAACACAGATAATATAAATGCGGAACATAGATTAACAAAAATCTCATATATATATATAACTGATGTCAGTTACAATATAGTTGACACGATACATATGATACAACTACAACTGTCGACTCTAGAAGTTATATATACAAGTACATTATCGACTAATATACATGAATACATATCGTTCTATACAATGACACGACTACAACAAAATGACACTGACAACTTCAGAAGGTGTGAAAAGTCTTCAAACCCCGAACAGCAACTCAAAGAAGGAAATCTACAACCTGAAATAACTCGGGTCTGACCCGAGTATTACATTCAAAAGAAAATAATACACGGGTCAGTCTAATTCAAACTCAGTTATTAGTGCATAACATCAATAATAATCAGATAGTCAAATAGACGACGGTCACAGAAATCGCGTATATCCAACTTCTCGATAAAAGAATCGGATAACGGCAGATATAACACTAAACAGTGTTAAACAACAATCAGAAATCCAAAGCAGTTTAAACAATTGAAACGTCAAATTAAAAAAACAACAATGCTGATTGGCTGCAGTACACGCTAACGTGTACTGCCTCGCCAAGACAGTCTATGAAATACTCAAAAGATCAATGAATCCAAAAGCCAACGGATCCAACGCAAATCAAAATGAACCATTTCAAAATACAACTTCCAAATATTTAATTGGCTTCACGAAACAAATCCAAATCAGAATACATCAATTCAAAACTGTCGTCTCTGTGTGGCTGCAGTACACGCACGCGTGCACTGCCTCGCCACAACAGTATATAAAGAAATAGCAACAAGGCACAAAGGCCAATGCTCAAGAATTCACAGTGCCATCAAATGCAAAAAGCAAGTGACAATAGTGGAAAGCTTCGACCAAGTGAGTTGAAGAGGTTGGCTGCCTCAAGCAACAACAACCAAACCAGTTCGTACAAGGCAGAGAAATGCCAAAGTAGTCAAGAAAAGGTGACAACAAACTACAGCCGGAAAACCAGATACATCAATCAAACGAATGCAGCAGGGGGGTACGGCTGCCCAGGGTAAATGGTATGCAAACCAATTGCCACCAAGTAAATGTAACAACACTACAAATTCGAGAAGGTAGGAAACTACCACGAAATGCAGGAAGGTCAAGTCTCTGACTCAACACATCTGCAGCACTAAGGCACAAGGCAGTGGTACAGGTACAAAAATAGAAGGAGAGTGATTACATGGTACAGTGAACTACATAACACCTCAGCCCTAAAATAGTACTACAGGTCAGGAAGTAAGAGGGCAAGTCAGAGATGCATAAATGAATCAACCACAACATATAGTGCATGTCAAACAACCAGCAACAATGACTACCAAGATCAATGTAAATGCAGACTGAAGTGCACATCTAAACTAAATGCAACTCAAGTGAAGATTGCAGCAAAATCTAGTGTCAGCATAAACAGACTATATGAAAATATCATAGATGAAGACTACAAGGTGATGTCAAATGATCAAGTCGAGTATCAAATAAAGTACAGTTCAATATCTAGACCAATGTCGAAGATAACCCGGATGTCACGAAATCCAAACAAGTCAGAACTCAAGCGAAATCAAAACTGTATTATTCAAGCAAATAGGGAAATCAGTAATTAAGGTCGAAACAATTTCCAGCATTGAAACCAACCAATACAACCACGAAACCAAAAGCAATCATATATTTTTAAACTCGAAATCGATGATTAAAATCGAGTTAAAGCCTGGTAATAACAAAAATCAATCTGAAGCCGTAAGCTACAGAACAAACACATGGAATCACACACACTTAAACCATACAATTCACCAAAACCCAATTTAAGTTCGAATAGCAACAGAGGCTGAAGCCCAATACATTCACATTAATCATAGTCAAAGTCGATGTCCATCGAAAATGCAACTCGAATCAAGATACAGAGAAAGCAACAAAAACCCAAATGCTCGATACAGCACAAAGTCACCGCGTGAATCATCAAGACGCAGAAAATATCCAAGACAGAGAACATCACCTCCAACATGTACGAATAGCCACAAAGCAAGTGACGAACTTAACAATCGAATAAGAACAAAATCGTAGAAACACGAACACTAAAATCAAAGAACTCATCTCAGTATTCAATTAAATTAGAATGGCCAAGGTAAAACCAAGACGAAATCAAACGTTCGTATACAACGAAAACTCAAGGATTCAAAGCAGTGGAAATCACAACTCAGAAATAAATGCGCTTGAATTAAATGTGAGTAATATAAATTACTCACTGTAATCGAGGCGAAGACGAGCTCGGCGGCCACGCAATCTTTGAACGAGATGCTCCCAATACGACAGCCCTTATCTTCACGGCGAGACGAAGATGAGCAAGCCCTAATTTTGATCGAGCAGCCCTTGCAAAATCGAAGAGACGACCTTTGGATAATCGGCCTCTTTGAGAATTCACGAAACCCTATATCTTTGCTGGAAGAGACGAACGAGAGAGAGAGCCGCCATTATTTTGATTTCGTTTATTTTGTTTAGGGTTCGAGTGAATGACAAATGAGAGGGGGTCGGGTTAGATATCATCACGGCATAAAAAGTAAATGGGCCAAGTTGATTTTTTAAAGCCCACTTACCTTAACAATTATTCAAAAGAATTTAAACCGAGGGTTAAAAACTTCAAACAGTAATTAGCTGGCATTTTAATCGTTTAATGACGATATTTAATTAACATCAAAATCTCGGGTTGTTACAGACTTCCCTCCTTATAAAAATTGCGTCCCCGCAATTTTCATAATCTAGGTCGCCATTAACAATAAATTTTCTAACATAAACTGGTTAAGCTAGAAAATAAAGTCGGGAATACAAACGACAAAGAAATCTTTTAATTTCAATAAAAGAAATTCACAAATTTTCAACAAAATCTAACTATCAACAGAGATAGAAAGAAAACAGCAATTCAATAAAATCAGCTTACTCTAGAATCAATTGGAGACTAGAAAATCTTATATCAATAAAATCAGCAAACATCCAATTATCCAAACGATACTTAGAAAACAAATCAACAAATGTCAAATTATCAAAAACGATAATCAAACTTCAAATTCAACAAATATTCGATTATCCAAAAACGATAATCAAACTTCAAATTCAACAAATATTCGATTATCCAAAATGATAATCAAATTTCCAAATCAACAATTATTCGATTATCACAAGCGATAATCAAATTTCAAATTTAACAAATATTCGATTATCAAAAACGATAATCAAATTTCAAATCAGCAATCATTCAATTATCTAAAGCGATAATTAAATCTCAAATCAGAAAATATTTAATTATCTAAAGCGATAATTAAATTCGAAATCAGCAAATATTTAATTATCTAAAGCGATAATTAAATCTCAAATCAGAAAATATTTAATTATCTAAAGCGATAATTAAATTCGAAATCAGCAAATATTTAATTATCTAAAGCGATAATTAAAAACAACAAATATCCGATTATCTAATCAGAACTCATATCAACAAATATCTAATTATCACAAGCGATAATTAGAAACAACAAATATCTGATTATCAAAAACGATAATCAGAACTCATATCAACAAATATCTAATTATCACAAGCGATAATTAGAAACAACAAATATCTGATTATCAAAAACGATAATCAGAACTCATATCAACAAATATCTAATTATCATAAGCGATAATTAGAAACAACAAATATCTGATTATCAAAAACGATAATCAGAACTCATATCAACAAATATCTAATTATCACAAGCGATAATTAAAAACAACAAATATCTGATTATCAAAAACGATAATCAGAACTCATATCAACAAATATCTAATTATCACAAGCGATAATTAGAAACAACAAATATCTGATTATCAAAAACGATAATCAGAACTCATATCAACAAATATCCAATTACCTGCAGATAATTGGAAGCAACAAATATCTAGAAATCAATTAAGAAGACTAGAAAATCAACATAAAAGCTTGGATCGATCCCATCAGATGGCGAGTTTTTTAATTCGCCGCACGTGCATCAACAAATGGCCGAAGCCTACCAAGTACTGTCATCATAATTTTGGCGCCCAACATATGACCCGAAGGTCTAGTACTGGTATTTGATCCGAAGGTCCATCATATGACCCGAAGGTCCATCATAGTGGCTCGAAAGCACACGAAAGCATCAAAATGTTTCAATTAACGAGTCCGGAATTAACCAAAATAGCAAACGCACATGTCCCATAACCACGAGTTTTACTAAATTGTTTAATTCTCTTCATCGTTTCCTTGAAAGTGTAGAATCATCAAAATCATCAAAACAACAGATATTCAATTAACGAGTCCGGAATTAACCGAAATAGTAAAAGTGTGGTTCCATACTCCGCACTTTTGCTAAATCGTTTAAATCTCTTCATCGTTTCCTTGAAAGTGCAAAATTGTGTATTTTGTAAAAATACACTTTACATTCTCAAACGGACAAGTCCGGAATTAAGTGAATCAGTAAAAGAAAGGGGTCATAGTCCTCGATTTTGCTGAAACGTTTAAATCGCTTCCTCATTCTTTTGAAAGCGCAAACTGTTAAAATTTCTGAAAACAATTTTTATTTATTTTGTAAAAATAACAATTCACATTCTCAACTGGACAAGTCCGGAGTTAAGCGAACCAGTAAAAGAAAGGGGTCATAATCCTCGATTTTGCTGAATCGTTTAAGTCACTTTCTCATTCTTTTGAAAACGCAAACTGTTAAAAATTTATAAAACAATTTTCATTTTAAAACGATTTTCCAATCACGTGATTAAAGCAGCAAATCAGTAACAATTTCGATAAGGAAATTGTACTTCTCAAAATACCGTAAAAACGGTCACAGAACAGCATTTCGGAATAACCGCTAGAAAATCCACTTTTAAAACTTGACGGTTACTGAAGCCAAAGCAGCAGAAATTTTTTAAACGTCAAAATCTCATCAAAATAATTTACATCAAAATGTAATATCAGTGAATTTTCATTCATCAGAAATGCCACAAAACACCGTGCTTTAAAAATAGCACTGGTGTAAAAATCCCGTTATAAAAATAACGGCAACAAAATACGTATCATAACCAAGCATCGGTTCAACGTAAAATAAATGCAATGACATGCAACTCAAATTTGCACGCACATTACAATATAAACAAAGAAATCATTCGAACGTATCTTCAATGAAGACAATTCAAAACAGTAAAATCTAATCAATAGATGATTAGTACAAGAGAAGCCAGCGGAAATTTCAACAAAAAGCACATAACTGTAATTTCTTCAAATCCTCAATTCGGATTCG
This sequence comes from Allium fistulosum, assembly GCA_030737815.1. Classification (NCBI taxonomy): domain Eukaryota; kingdom Viridiplantae; phylum Streptophyta; class Magnoliopsida; order Asparagales; family Amaryllidaceae; genus Allium; species Allium fistulosum. Next base: position 597,185,446 of record CM060908.1, on the reverse strand, counting down.
AAATTCTCAAAGAAACAAAATAATCACAGCTATGTAAACAACAACTGAAATTTATTTCAATTTCTAAATCAAATAGATTATCAGTTTTACTCAGTGAAGACAGTTTCACTGTTTCCGCTGCGCACTCTGATAAACAGTACTCAAATCAATCAAATCATCAGAACACAAATTCACTTTTATTTTTAAATAAGGATATTTAAAAATTTCATCCAAATTTCAAAACTTTAGTTTTGACTCAAAATACAATAAAACATCGACCAATAGTTGTAACATATGTTCCATCCGAGTTAAGTTTTATATTATGTCCATAAACCCCAAGCTCTGATACCAACTGTGACGCCCTACCTCTATGCTCATAATAACAAAGAGTATTAAAAGAAATACTGTCTATTATTACGAAGAATAAGGCTGGATAGGAGCGACCATCCGTAATTGGCCTTACACTAATATTGGTTATCTCGATAGGAGTGGTATATACTTTTTATTTTTCATCTATTATTTATTTACTCCCATCGACATATCCAATTATCAGTATAAAACAAACTACGATAGTTCATAATAGTTTAGGAATAACAATAACACAGATAATATAAATGCGGAACACAGATTAACAAAAATCTCATATATATATATAACTGATGTCAGTTACAATATAGTTGACACGATACATATGATACAACTACAACTGTCGACTCTAGAAGTTATATATACAAGTACATTATCGACTAATATACATGAATACATATCGTTCTATACAATGACACGACTACAACAAAATGACACTGACAACTTCAGAAGGTGTGAAAAGTCTTCAAACCCCGAACAGCAACTCAAAGAAGGAAATCTACAACCTGAAATAACTCGGGTCTGACCCGAGTATTACATTCAAAAGAAAATAATACACGGGTCAGTCTAATTCAAACTCAGTTATTAGTGCATAGCATCAATAATAATCAAATAGTCAAATAGACGACGGTCACAGAAATCGCGTATATCCAACTTCTCGATAAAAGAATCGGATAACGGCAGATATAACACTAAACAGTGTTAAACAACAATCAGAAATCCAAAGCAGTTTAAACAATTGAAACGTCAAATTAAAAAAACAACAATGCTGATTGGCTGCAGTACACGCTAACGTGTACTGCCTCGCCAAGACAGTCTATGAAATACTCAAAAGATCAATGAATCCAAAAGCCAACGGATCCAACGCAAATCAAAATGAACCATTTCAAAATACAACTTCCAAATATTTAATTGGCTTCACGAAACAAATCCAAATCAGAATACATCAATTCAAAACTGTCGTCTCTGTGTGGCTGCAGTACACGCACGCGTGCACTGCCTCGCCACAACAGTATATAAAGAAATAGCAACAAGGCACAAAGGCCAATGCTCAAGAATTCACAGTGCCATCAAATGCAAAAAGCAAGTGACAATAGTGGAAAGCTTCGACCAAGTGAGTTGAAGAGGTTGGCTGCCTCAAGCAACAACAACCAAACCAGTTCGTACAAGGCAGAGAAATGCCAAAGTAGTCAAGAAAAGGTGACAACAAACTGCAGCCGGAAAACCAGATACATCAATCAAACGAATGCAGCAGGGGGGTACGGCTGCCCAGGGTAAATGGTATGCAAACCAATTGCCACCAAGTAAATGTAACAACACTACAAATTCGAGAAGGTAGGAAACTACCACGAAATGCAGGAAGGTCAAGTCTCTGACTCAACACATCTGCAGCACTAAGGCACAAGGCAGTGGTACAGGTACAAAAATAGAAGGAGAGTGATTACATGGTACAGTGAACTACATAACACCTCAGCCCTAAAATAGTACTACAGGTCAGGAAGTAAGAGGGCAAGTCAGAGATGCATAAATGAATCAACCACAACATATAGTGCAGGTCAAACAACCAGCAACAATGACTACCAAGATCAATGTAAATGCAGACTGAAGTGCACATCTAAACTAAATGCAACTCAAGTGAAGATTGCAGCAAAATCTAGTGTCAGCATGAACAGACTATATGAAAATATCATAGATGAAGACTACAAGGTGATGTCAAATGATCAAGTCGAGTATCAAATGAAGTACAGTTCAATATCTAGACCAATGTCGAAGATAACCCGGATGTCACGAAATCCAAACAAGTTAGAACTCAAGCGAAATCAAAACTGTATTATTCAAGCAAATAGGGAAATCAGTAATTAAGGTCGAAACAATTTCCAGCATTGAAACCAACCAATACAACCACGAAACCAAAAGCAATCATATATTTTTAAACTCGAAATCGATGATTAAAATCGAGTTAAAGCCTGGTAATAACAAAAATCAATCTGAAGCCGTAAGCTACAGAACAAACTCATGGAATCACACACACTTAAACCATACAATTCACCAAAACCCAATTTAAGTTCGAATAGCAACAGAGGCTGAAGCCCAATACATTCACATAAATCATAGTCAAAGTCGATGTCCATCGAAAATGCAACTCGAATCAAGATACAGAGAAAGCAACAAAAACCCAAATGCTCGATACAACACAAAGTCACCGCGTGAATCATCAAGACGCAGAAAATATCCAAGACAGAGAACATCACCTCCAACATGTACGAATAGCCACAAAGCAAGTGACGAACTTAACAATCGAATAAGAACAAAATCGTAGAAACACGAACACTAAAATCAAAGAACTCATCTCAGTATTCAATTAAATTAGAATGGCCAAGGTAAAACCAAGACGAAATCAAACGTTCGTATACAACGAAAACTCAAGGATTCAAAGCAGTGGAAATCACAACTCAGAAATAAATGCGCTTGAATTAAATGTGAGTAATATAAATTACTCACTGTAATCGAGGCGAAGACGAGCTCGGCGGCCACGCAATCTTTGAACGAGATGCTCCCAATACGACAGCCCTTATCTTTACGGCGAGACGAAGATGAGCAAGCCCTAATTTTGATCGAGCAGCCCTTGCAAAATCGAAGAGACGACCTTTGGATAATCGGTCTCTTTGAGAATTCACGAAACCCTATATCTTTGCTGGAAGAGACGAACGAGAGAGAGAGCCGCCATTATTTTGATTTCGTTTATTTTGTTTAGGGTTCGAGTGAATGACAAATGAGAGGGGGTCGGGTTAGATATCATCACGGCATCAAAAGTAAATGGGCCAAGTTGATTTTTTAAAGCCCACTTACCTTAACAATTATTCAAAAGAATTTAAACCGGGGGTTAAAAACTTCAAACAGTAATTAGCTGGCATTTTAATCGTTTAATGACGATATTTAATTAACAGCAAAATCTCGGGTTGTTACAAGTCGACTGACCTGCTTGATTTTGCCTATTTTGCCTATTTAGCTTGAGATTCCAATTTTTATCGATTCGTGATTATCCGATTTGTTGTTATCATTTATTATTGACTTTGATGACTTCTTTTTCGGGATTTGTGAGAATATCCATTTTGATGGATTCGGTATCGATTTCTTTGGATTAATTCACATCTTCGAATGTGGATTTTGTGATTGATTGTTTCTACAATCATTTTGTGATTTGTCACTTCTAAATGCAAAGGTTTCTATACTAGTAGTAAATATTCAAACTCTTCTACAAAGATGATTTCAACTCTATTTTATTACAAAGTTCGTTTATCAAACCGTTTTCCAATCTATTAGTATACACAAACCTTTACCTCATTCGTGTGAGAAAATCTAATTAAACGGCTTAGCAAAACAAGTGGTATGAAACGCTTGCGTTTACTTCGTCGGTTAATTTTTGGACTTGTTCGATTGAAATTCTTGTGACAATTTTCGAGTGGGAATCTACAATTTGTTCGTAAATATTTAAGTTAAGCTAGTGGTTATGGGACATGAAGCTAAACTTGTATATTTACTAGCTTAGTGTAATTGACACTTTTATTGATCGATGATGATCAATTTTGTGATTTAGACTAGCGATGTGCGATGTCTATTTGTTTGCTTGGGGATTACAATCCCCATTTATGGAACTTCGGTTCAATTTGGCGGGTAGCGCCCGTGGTCTTCTGGTCGTTTGTGGAGCTTCGGCTCAAAATTTATGGTTAGCGACCATGGAATAGCATTCCGTTTGTGATACACGTGTTGGTGAGTTTTCATGCTCCCGTTTGTGATAGGCCTCCCCCCTTTGTGATTTCTGGATTTCTAATTGATGATTTCTAGAATTTGTGTTTCACCTCTTCATGTGATTGGCAATGATATGTTTGTCAATATTTGTGGTTTGGTGAATAAAATAAAGAATATGACATTCTTTTTGGTGCTTTGAGATTCTTGAGATATTGTATGATTTTGTTGTTGTTTAAAGCATACTTGTCACAGTTTGACTTTTATCATACGTTTTAGTTATATCTCTACTCTTATCTCATTTTATAAATGATAATTATAGTAAGACTGATCCGTTTATTATTTTCTTATTAAATAATACTCGGGTCAGACCGAGATGTTACAGGTGCTTCTGCTTGACTCCTTATCTGGGATCATCTTCTGACTTTTGGCCTAACTACATTAGATTTGTAGTTTTTGTTGTTATACATTTGAGATATAGATTCCATGATGTATACTTATTCTTTTGTCTAGTACTTGTATATATTCTTTTGTGATATTGTGGATCTTGTTTGACCACTACGCTGATGTACACTTTTATGTGTTATATTCATATCTGTTTCCGCCTTTGAGATATGAACATCTGTGACTGATTTATGTTATGTTTATTTCAATATTTGTTTTCGAGGTCCACTTAGCCACTGTGTGGTAGCTTTGAGTTTGTATCGGTATGTCAGATTTCCTCGTGAAATGAAATGCATGTTATACAATCTGACATATCGGTGCTCGCACAAAGCAATTACATGGATGGTCGCTCCTCAACAGCCTTATTCTTCGCGCTAGTTGACGGCATTACTCCATAGTGTCCTTGGCTAGCGTGAGCATAGAGGTGGGGCGTCACAAAACTGTTTTCTAAAATTTCAAACTGTGCAAGGTTGAGATGTTTATATTTAAGTCGTCGATTTAAATGCGAATGTGGTTAAATGATGTGACGCCCCACCTCTATACTCACACTAGCCAAGGACACTACGGAGTAATGCCATCGACTAGCGCGAAGGATAAGGCTGTTGAGGAGAGACCATCTGTGTAATTGGTTTGTGCGAGTAGCGATATGCCAGATAGAATATCATGCATTTCATTTCAAGAGGAAATTTGACATATCAAATACAAACTCAAAGCTACTACATAGTGGCTATGTGGCCTTCGGAAACAAATATAAAATAAGCATAACACAAAATCAGTCATAGATATTCATATCACTAAGGCGGAAACATATATGAATATAACCACATAGAAGTGTACATCAAAGTAGTGGTCATACAAGATCCACCACGTCACAGAAGAATAGGTACAAGTGCTAGACTAAAGAATATGTATACATCAAGGAGTCTCTATCTCGAATGTATAAAAACAAAAACTACTAAGCTAAAGTAGTTAGCCAAAAGTCAGAAGCTAGTCCCTGCTAAAAAGTCAAGTGGAAGCACATGAAACACCTCGGTCTAACCTGAGTATTGTTTAAGAAGACAAATAATAAACAGATCATTCTAGCTATAAATATCAGATAAGATGAGATAGGATAAGAGATATGACAAATATATATAATAACAATAATGCCATACCGTGACAAGTATTCATTTGATAACAATAAAAATCATACAATATCTCGATTCTCCTCAAATATCCAAAACGAATATCATATTCTTTAGCTTATTCACCAAACCTCAAATATTGACAAAACATATCAATGCAAATCCCAAAAATTGGTGAAACACAAATTCCAGAAATCAATGATTAGAAATCCAGAAAACACAAAGGGGGAGGCCTATCATAAACGGGAGCATGAAAACTCACCAACGCGTGTATCACAAACGGAACGCTATCCCATAAAAAATACGGGGTACAGTCCCCCCTTGGGGACTGATAAGCTGAACATTGACGCACCTAAAAAGATACGCCCCATGCATATATTTATTGAGCCGAACATCGACGCACCTAAAATGATACGCCCCATACTTCAAACTCGTTGAGCCGATTGCTCCATGAACGGTCAAAAGACCAGAGGTCGCTAGTCCCTAAAAATGAGACAATGCTCCATAAAACGGGGTATAGTCCCCCACGCGGACAAAGAGACATCGCATATCGCTAGTCTAAACCATAAAATGATCATCATTGATCGATAAGAAGTGTAAATTACACTAAGCTAGTAAATAAATGAGTTTAGCTTCATGTCCCATAACCACTAGCTTAACTTAAAATTTTACGAACAGATTGTAGATTTCCACTCGAAAATTGTCACAAGAGTTCAATCGAACAAGTCCAAGAATTAATCGATGAAGTAAACGCAAGCGTTTCATACCACTTGTTTTGCTAAGTCGTTTAATTAGATTTCCCATACGAATGAGGTAAAGGTTTGTATATACTAATAGATTTGAAAACAGTTTTAAAAGCGAGCTTCGTATTAAAAGTAATTATTGAAATCATTTTTGCGAAAGAGTTTGAGTATTTACTGCTAGTATAGAAACCTTTGTATTTTAAAGTGACAAACCATAGAAACGATTGTAAAAACAATCCACCACCAAACATTCACATTCGACGAAGTGAATTAAAACCATAAAAATCGATATCAAATCCATCAAATGGATATTCCCAAAAATCCACATATCCAGAAAAGAAGTCATCAAAGTCGATAATAAATGACAACCACCAACCGAATCAACAAAAATCGATAAAACGGAAATCCACTAAAAAATAGGCAAATTGGCTGAATTAAACAGCACCAGACGTCTTGTGGTTTTCCCAGACGTCTGAGCTGAGAGTCTGGAAATTTTCTTCTAGATCGCCCAGACGTCTGGTAAATAACCTCAGACGTCTGAGCTGTAAAACTGGAATTTTTATTCCGTAGCATCAGACGTTTGAGCATTTTACCAGACGTCTGAGATGAAGTTCAGGGCACATTTTTGCCTAGGCCATTGATGGCCAAATCAACTTCGAAGCAATCGAATGAGCGACGATGGCTTGGGATTCATGCCAAGTGACAACCCAACCCTATAGGCTCTTCAATACACTCCAAACAACATGTCCAAACATCCATGTAGGATTTTCATAGATTTTGACTTCAAAATACCAAAATTTGGAAAATTCACCAAACCAATTCAAATCAAAAGCAAATGAACATGAAATAGATGTTAGGAATTCATACCTAACAACTATCAAAGGTATAGACATAGATGTGAGTTCAAGAACTAACCATTAAACCCAAAAATAGAAATGAGAAGCTCTAAAACAAGCTAAGATTGATTTCTCTTCAACAACACCTTTAGAATCTTCAATCTATTATCAAATGCAACGAATATCCTAAGTTAGGTTATAGGAATTTCTGAAAATTGAAGAGAGATTGAGATGGAGAAGATGAAGAGGACGCTTACCTAAGCTTCTCTTTGATTTTAGAACTAGAACTTGAATTTCCTAAGAAAACTAGGGCCTAGGAATTTCTAATCTCCCCTCTTTCCCCCATTTTTCCTTTAGCTTAAGTGTTAGGAATTATTATGAGTAGAATGAATGAAGGGGAGAGGAGTTAGGGTATTTGGTAGAGGAATTTGGGTTCTCTTATTGGGTTGGTGGGCTAGAACACAACCCAAAGCCCAAATGAAAATACCAAAATCCTAATCAACTCTAAACATATCGATGTTTATACTCAAAAAAGTTGTAAATGTCATTTTGAACTTGTAATGACCCATAAATTTTAGTGATTTATTTATTTAATTAATTGAATTTTGTGAAAATTTAAAACAATAAAATTTGAAAATAAAAATTTATTATTTGGAATACGTATATTTCAATATAGCTACTGTTAAATTTCCATCTGATAATATTGAAGTTTATTTTATTGTGAAATTTTATTTCAATTTGAATCGGTTAATAACAGTTGAATTTAAAAGTTTTCCGAAACCTAAATTTGTCAACGTGAGAAAATTTATTTAGAACACTCTGAATCTGACTGCGAAATTCGTTTCGTGAAATTCGGACGTTTCTAGCTCCGTTTGGATTTTTCCGTACGAAATAGCAACGTATATCAAGGTCCGTATCGACTTTTTGATCGGATGATCCTGCCACTAATATCTGTATACCATTTTGATCGTCTCATCGTGCTGATCTCTGTGGTATATTCAATTCTGTATTTTGAATACCGGTACGCGACGGAAACAATAAAACTGTATGTCGTACCGGTACCGAAATTGTGACTTTTACTTTCCCAATCCTTCTTGAATCTTTACCGTGCAGCTCAAGCAATTAATCAATTGCATTGAATAGCTTTTCAGCTGAAATCAAGGGAATTGAACTGTTACCAGAATTCAAAGCATACCTACTTTTGGTTTCACATCCGTTCTAAATATCAATCGGTTCCATTTCATTTTCGTTTTGTTTATACTCAGAGGAAATAAAATAAAATAGGATTGTCTCTGTTGTCTTCTCAATCAAACCCGTCCTCTTCTCCTTCCTCTCCCCGTTCCGCTCTTCCTCCAACAGCCGTCTCAGCCTGCAGCTCCTTTTCCTGACCATCACCAAAGCTCATCACCACCAGACCCTCGACCAAACTTATCACCACCACCCCTCGACCAAGCTTTAGACCGCTGCCACCAAACCTCCCCTCAACGAGCAAGTAGATCTGACCGCTCAACAGCGTCCACCCGTGCCTAAGCAACCACCACGCCTCGCCCTTCCTCTCATCGTCCCCTCCACGCGACCCCACCTGTCCTTCTCCGCGTCCAGGCAACCATGGGTTATATGATACAAAGGTCTTTTCCCAGCTAACCCGAATAGTGAGCGTTTGTTTTAAAAACAAATTCAAGTGCCACTTCAAAGGCAAATATTGATAGTCGGTTATTTAACTATCAATAACATTCACAAAAATCAACCAATTTAAATAATTTTCCCAAATTATTAAATTTCAAATATCTTCACAAGATATATATTTTCCACACTTCATCACTTTGAAAACCAATTTCAAATCATATTTTCCACACTTTAAAAATAAATCAGTGTTTATTTTTAAAACAAATTTCCCTTTCATTTCATAAATTCCATTTTGAATTTACATTCCCAAATATTCACTTTTAACCCCAAATCAACTTCCAAATTGATTTCAAATTTTATTTCAACACCAAATCAATTTCAAATTGATTTCCAAATTGATTTCCAATCCCAAATTGATTTTCCAAACATTTACTTCAAAACACCAAATCAATTACAAATTGATTTCTAAGTTTATTTCAAATCCCAATCATTTTACAAATCGATTTGCCAATTTATTTCAACACAAAATCTATTTTTCATTCAACCTCAAATAAATTTTCATATTGATTTCTCAAAGATTTATTTTCAAATACCAAATCAATTATCAATTTGATTTCTTGAAACTTATCACCTTTTAAAATAAATTCCTTTATTATCTCTTCCAGACCATCTAAAATTCCATTTTAAATAAATTTTCCAACTTTCGAATAATACTATTCAAAATTCATTTATAAAAATCTTTTCCCATATTTTGGAAATAATTCGATAAGATTTCAAAAATCAACTTCATGCTTTTAAATTCCTTCCTTTAAATTCAACCAATTCTTTCAAAGTGAATTCACTTAAAATTTCCTACCTTTATTTTAAAAATCCAATTTTCTTTATTTCTGGTATCCAACGATACCAAAAATACATTCGGCTAAATTTTAGCCTTCAACAAATTCAATCACAGATATAATCATACACAGATTATAAATAAATCATCACACAACATATGAAACAAATTCAAATGTTTTGAGGAATCCTGTTGGATCCCTCTAACATGTTTCCCTGCATCCACATATGTTAGCACAATACCAATTCCACTTCGAGGTGGAATATCGCGGTATATGGGATTTATAAAATATCATCCGCTATTATGCGGCGCATAGGGTCTCATCCGCTATATAATGTGGGAAATCACAACTCCAATATATACATATTGCTAAATATTACTATATATACTATCATTCAAGCACACAATCAACACAATCAATAATTTTAAATATAACTATTTAAAATTAAACAAAACCCTTTGTTTGAGTGAGAAGATCTCACCTTTGCTTTTAATTTGCAATCCACTTCCATTTTCGGCTTGATTCCTTTATTGTATTAGACCTTGTATAACAATTTTATACAATTTATTAATATTCGAATCAATCGAACAATTAAATTTCCATTTGATAATTTAATTTAAATTAACAATTCGATTTTTTTCTTTTTTTTCTAAACATATAATTTAGTTTTAAACAAATTTCTTTTAAATGATTCGCCTTTTAAACTACATATATATATATATATATGCTTAAAAATAAATGACAGATTCCAAAAATTTGATTTTTACATAAATTTTTATCATTATAAAAATTCCCATAATATATTCTAAAAATCTTTCTGTATATATATTTAATTTTGAAAAAAACAAAAATCTTAAAATTACCTTACTGCAAAGAAACGACTGCAGCGCGACCATCATTCTCGCCTGCACGCAACTCGTCGACCAAGCCCCCTTTGCCTCGTGCTTTAGCTCGAAAATGAGCCTCTTCAAGTTGCGACTTCAAACCCTAGCGAATCGCCTCGGCCGCGCATGACTGCGAGCTTGCCATCGTGCTCGAGTCCCAATCCATCGCGACACTGCCAATATCGAGCGCCACCGAACTCCACAACCCAAACTTCGACTTGCCTCTTCAAAAACTTCGAACGACTCACAATCGAATCCCAAACCCCAAAATGTCATACGCGAACCCTGATTTTCTTTGCGAGCGACCCCTCTTGATTATCGAACGAACTCGATTTTTTTGCTTCGAATCGTTTCTGAGATTTCTTCGTTCGTTTGGAAATAAAAAGGAAGGAGGGAGGTTTTCGATTCTACGCTTGAAATTTTAACGAAGGACTATTTCGTTCGTATATTTACTCTTTTGATTTTTGAAGAGTAAGGTAAGGGACTCGCGAATTTATTTGGGAATGGGGAAAAAAAGAAAGAACGTGATTCCTTTCTTTCGGCTATTATTTTTTTCTAGAGATCGAACTGATTTGTTCGATAGAGAATTATCTTTAAGGATTGAATTGCTTCCAAAGGAAGACAGGGTAGCGTGCTTTAAACGAGAAGAGGAGACAACTAGGTTGACGGAAATCAAATGCTAGGGTGGCTACTGATTTAACCTTTATATTATATATATATATTTTTTAAAAAATTCTCGATTAAATTTTCAGCGCATTTACTTACCGTATGCTCACACAACAACTCCAAATGCTACGAAAATTGAAATCCGATAATAATAAAATATTACGGATCCAATGGAACTGGCTTCGCTAAATTCCGAGATTGTGCCTCGGAATGCTATTTTCAAATATCGATTTAAACGATAAATTTCAAAACTGAACAAAACAGTTTCAAATTCAATTCTGAAGCCTTTATTATCTTCAGTATTATCAATATAAATTTTCTAAGCCTTGAAAATATTTTTAATCAGCTTAAAACTAAAGATTCAAATTTTTACCCAATTGCAATAAATTAAATTCAAAAATTTTAATTGCCAAATTCATATTTACATTTGAATTTCAAATTAAACTATCATTCGAATATTTAAACTCAATTAAATATTCACATTTCAAATGTCAAAATTTCAGGGTCGTTACATTACTGGTCTATAAATAGCCTTCACAAACGAATTGTTTAACTAACTATTTTCTTATTTTCTTCACTCCTTCTTCTCCACAAAACCATATACTAAAATTTTCATATTTTTAAGATCGTGCCGAAATTCTACCGAATTCTCAAGTGAATCAAATTAGAATCTCATTCTTGTTTGATTCTCTGCCCTCTCTCGAAGATCAAAGTGCTATTCAGAGTTATATGATCAATTTGTAATCAAAAGTTTATCGAGTCTCTCTATAAGATGTGGTTGTGCCTGGAAATCAATTGGGTGATCTTGTGTCCCGTAAATCAAGAGAGTTTGCCCCGGACTCGAAGACAGGAGGGTACCTCAAGGCCTTTAGAAATTGAGGATTGTAATCTCGACATTAGTATAATAAAAATCTGTCCGAGGTCTTTGCCTTGGTGCAGGACTGGACGTAGGGTAACTCCGAACCAGTATAAAATCTGGTGTGTTCTTTCCTTTTACTGCTTTTTTTTACTTTCTGCATCTGTGTTTGATTCTATGATTGTTCTGTGATTAAGTTCTTCATTTGTTTATATCATAATTTTTAAATTAGTCCATATAAGTCTTAGAATCCATTAAACAGTATTCACCCCCTCTAGTGTTAAATTAGCCTTAAGATCCTTAATCCGCACTCCGTTTCAATTGGTACCAGAGCATAGGTTTTCATAGTTTTCATAATCTAAAACTTGAAAGGTTAAAAATGCCATTTTAAGGAAATTTTGTTAATACTAGTTTGAATTTATGCATTTCATCAAAATATCATAAGTCTGCATATAGTTTTTATGAATAATCAAGTTATCTACCGAATTGGTTTGTTATGCAGGAACAGACATGTTACATGGCTTTTGAAGAATCAACAACCAATGGACAAACTGTGCAAATTGAGAAAGACAAATGGATACTTTATAGTGGTTGTTCAAGGCATATGACTGGAAATCCCAAGATACTCAATGACATTATATATCAAGATGGTGGATTGGTCAACTTTGGAGATAACTCAAAAGGATATGTGATTGGCATCGACAATGTCGGTAATTCTAAAACTCCTCTTATTTTTGATGTTTTGCTCGTTAGGAATTTAAAACATAATTAGCTTAGTATAGGTCAACTATGTGATAAAGGATTTAAAATTAAATTTGGAAAAGATAAGTGTCACATCGAAGATAATAAGTCAAATATTATCTTTGAAGGAATTAGGAAGAAAAACATTTACATCCTTAGTATGAAAGTTTCAAATGATAACTTATGTCTTTTGGTTAATACAAGTGACCCTTGGATTTGGCATAAAAGATTTGGTCATTTAAATTTCAAACTGTTATCTAGGTTATCAAAACTTGACTTAGTTAGAGGTCTTCCCAAGTAAAACTTTAAAGTAGATAGTATATGTGATGCTTGCCAATTAGGAAAACTTAAGAAAAGTTCATTTAAATTAAAAGATATGATTTCTACTTCTAAACCTCTAGAATTACTTCATTTAGATTTATTTGGTCCATCTCAAGTTCAATCAATTAATCACAATAAATATGTTTTTGTAATTGTAGATGATTATTCTAGATATACTTGGATAATTTTTCTTAAACTTAAAAGTGATGCTTTTGAATTATTTAAGAATTTTGCTAAAAGAATTCAAAATCAACTTTCTTTAAAACTAAAAACTATTCGTAGTGATCACGGTGGAGAATTTGAAAATCAAAATTTTGAGAATTTTTGTAATAAAAAAGGAATTACTCATAATTTCTCTTTTCCAAGAACTCCAAAACAAAACAGAGTGGTAGAACGTAAGAATAGAACGATTCAAGAGTGTGCTAGAACAATGCTTTCTGATAGTAACTTACCTAAAAACTTTTGGGCTGCAGCAGTCGCTACAGCTTGTTATATATTAAATAGGATTTTAATTAGACCATTAACTAATAAAACACCATATGAATTACTTTACAATAAGAAACCCATAGTACCTTATTTTAAAGTTTTGGTAGTAAGTGTTTTATTCTTAATACAAAAGATAATTTAGATAAATTTGAACCTAAATCCGACAAAGGTATCTTTATCAGATATTCTAATAGAAGTAAAGCATTTAGAGTTTATAATTTAAGAACTAACACTATTGAAGAAACAATGCATGTATCTTTTGATGAAAATTTTAAAGATACCGTACAAATAGAAGATGAAGAAGATTTTGTAACTTTAAATAATGAACCTAATGAAACTAATTGTGAAATCATTCAACCTAATAAAAGAATTAGGTTATTAAAAGATCATCCTGTAGAAAATATACTAGGAAATATTGAATCTATAGTTAAAACAAGAAATCAACTAAATAGTACGAGTAATGTAGCTTTTATATCAACTATTGAACCTAAAAATCCAAAGGAAGCATCATCTGATGATTCATGGATTCTTGCTATGCAAGAAGAATTGAATCAGTTCACCAGAAATGATGTTTGGGAACTTGTTCCTAGACCTGAGGATAAAAGTATAATTGGAACAAAATGGGTTTATAAAAATAAAATGAATGAACTTGGTGAGGTCGTGAGAAATAAAGCTCATTTAGTCGCACAAGGTTATTGTCAAGAAGAAGGAATTGATTATGACGAAACCTTTGCACCCGTAGCAAGACTAGAAGCTATCAGGATTCTACTTGCTTTCGCAAACTACAATAATTTCAAGTTATATCAAATGGATGTTAAAAGTGCTTTTCTAAATGGTTTTGTAAAAGAAGATGTTTATGTTGAACAACCTCCACTTTTTGAAGATAATAAATTTCCAAATCATGTATATAAATTAAAGAAAGCTTTATATGGTCTGAAACAAGCTCCTAGAGCCTGGTATGAAAGACTAAGATCTTATTTACTACAATCTGGTTTTGAAATTGGTAAAATAGATACAACTCTTTTTATTAAAAGAAACAAAAGTGATATTCAATTAGTATAAATATATGTAGATGATATAATATTTGGGTCAACTAATAACATAATGAATAAAGAATTCTCAGATATAATGACTAAAGAATTTGAAATGATTCATATGGGAGAACTAAGTTTCTTCTTAGGACTTCAAATCAAACAATTAGATAAAGGAATTTTCATTAGTCAAGAAAAATATGCTAAGGATTTAATTAATAAATTTGGATTGACCACTTCTAGTGGGAAACCAACTCCAATGACAACTAATGTAGCTTTAAGTAAAGAAGATAAATCAAAAGATGTTGATCAAAAATTATATAGGGGAATGATTGGTTCGCTGCTTTATATAACAGCAAGTCATCTTGACATCATGCATAGTGTCTGTCTCTGTGCAAGATACCAATCTCAACCTATAGAAACTCACTTAAAAGCTGTTAAAAGAATTTTAAGATATGTAAACATACTTTAGATTATGGTTTATTTTACCCTAAAAATGATGTATTTGATTTAATTTCATATTGTGATGCTGATTACGCTGTTTGTAAATCAGACCGAAAAAGTACAAGTGGAACTTGTCACTTTCTAGGACATTCTCTGGTTTCCTGGTTTAGTAAGAAGCAAAACACTGTATCCTGGTCAACAACTGAAGCAGAATATATATCTGCTGCTTTGGCTTGTTCTCAAGTTATATATATGCAACAAACTTTAAAAGATTTTGGATTAACTATAACCAAATCACCAATTTATTGTGCTAATACTAGTGCAATAAACCTATCTAAAAATCCAACTCATAATGCTAGAACAAAACATATTGATATTAGACATCATTTTCTTAGAGATAATATAAGTAAAGAAGTCATAACTCTTGAATATATTAATACTGAAAAACAAATTGCTGATATATTAACCAAACAATTAAATGAACAAAACTTTACTAAATTTAGAAGAGAATTAGGTATATGTTCATTAACTGAAATATAAATTATAAATAATACAAGTATAGTTAATAATTAATATAAATAAAAATTTCTCAAAAATTGAACTGGGCATGTCGACATGACCCATCCCCCTATGTCGACATACAGGCCGAGATTTTCAAATTTAAATTTCCCTCTAAAATTAGTTATTTGGTTATATATTTATATGTTTCGACTTTTACTCATTTTCTCTGTTTTATTCTCTGTAATAAACTTCTAAAACAGTAAATTAATGGCTTCCTTTTCTAATAATGAACCTTCTTCACCCACTTCTCCTCATTCTGGCCCTTTTCAACGTTTCACACATGTACGAGTCATCAAATTACAAGAGAAGATGAAAGATTTGCTTCAAATGATGATGGAAATTCAAGTAAGTCAACTGCGAATGGCTAGAGAACAAGATAGGCAAGGCAGAATCCTTAGGAATTTACAAAACTTCCTTATGGATAACTATGCCAATCCCATTGTCATCGATGAATCATCACAAGCCATGGATTCTGAAGAAGAAGAGCCTCTAGAAGAACCACAAGAGAATCAAGAAGAAGAACATCCTCTGCTGAATCCAGATGTTCATATGGACGAAGACAATGACGTGATTTGCATTGGAGAGGTCCTTTTTGATGCTAATGGGAACTTGGTCGAACAACGTGGAAACTTTTGTCTCCACTATCCAAATTGTTCGGTCCATAAATCACCAATAGTTAAGGGTCCTCGTTAAGCGTTTTTCGTTTTTCTCTTTCTTGATTGTATATTGGTTTGTTAATTTGTATATAAGTGTTATCTTAATTAATGTTCTTCTAAAAACAATCTTTGGTGTATAAAATCTTGAATTCCATTTAACTTAGGATGCTATATTTCACTCATACATAGTTATTATTCTTATGTCATATGTTTGTTTATCTCATTTTCTATTATGTTCAAGGTTTATAGGTTATTTTTGTTGATGACAAAGGGGGAGAAGTTATATAAAATAATAGGCTTGGAGTAAGGGGGAGTTGTTGGTGTAAGGGAGAGTTATGGTATGATCGAAGTGGTAAGTATATTTTATAAGGTTGTCATCAGCAAAAAGGGGGAGATTGTTAGGAACTGGAGATAGTGGTTTTGATGACAACAACCTTTGTAACTTATTTTATTATAACTTATATACTAACACTATTGTCTAGATATATATGAATGTTATTATGTAGGATATATATAAGGCAGGTACTGATTATTGAAGACTGTACAGTATAAAAATCAAGAATGAAGAAATCAAGTTTGAAGACTCATGAGTATCAAGATCAAGATTTCAAAATAAGTGTCTAGTTTTTTGAAAACTTCATAATAGCATGGAAATCTTCATTCCAAATTTCATTTGGGATGGAACCCATTTCTGCCTTCTTAGTGGCTTACAAACCCACGACAAGTAGCTTACAAACCTACGACAAGTGGCTTACAAACCCACGAACATCCTGGTTTTGTACAAGTTCTCGAGTCCCGATGTGATGAAATATTCTGCAGGAAGAAGCTTGCAAAACTACTTCAAAATGGTTTTTCAAAATGATTTTCAAAACTGCTTTTCAAAATGTTTTAGCCTTAAAAATTATCTTTTCAAATGATTTTCAAAAAGATGTTTTAGCCTTAAAATATTCTTTGTTTTTGTTTTTAAATAAACTCTTGTTTTAAACTTCGTTTATTTTTAAAACTATCTTCTGATTTTTAAATATTCTTTTATAATATATATACACTTGAGATTTAAAATCCAATTTATATATACATTCTAATAATATATTTTTCTACTCTTTTTTATTTTAAAACACAGGAAAATTAGTTTATTTTACTCCAGAATCATTTCATCTTGTTTTCCTTTCAATACCATTTTCAAAACAAATTTTACATTATTTTTAACTAAGGATGTCGACATCATGGGATACCCCATGTCGATATGGTGGCCGTTAAATTCAAAAGTTTCAATTTTCAAAAGAAGTGTCTATTCGTTTAAATCTCTTCACGAATGGTTATGACCGTTACTGGTCTATAAATAGCCTTCACAAACGAATTTTTTAACTAGCTATTTTCTTATTTTCTTCACTCCTTCTTCTCCACAAAACCATATTCCAAAATTTTCATATTTTTAAGATCGTGCCAAAATTCTGCCGAATTCTCAAGTGAATCAATTTAGAATCTCATTCTTGTTTGATTCTTTGCCCTCTCTCGACGATCAAAGTGCTATTTAGAGTTATAGGATCAATTTGTAATCAAAAGTTTATCGAGTCTCTCTATAAGGCGTGGTTGTGCCTGGAAATCAATTGGGTGATCTTGTGTCCCGTAAATCAAGAGAGTTTGCCTCGGACTCAAAGACATGAGGGTACCTCAAGGCCTTTAGAAATTGAGGATTGTAATCTCGACATTGGTATAATAAAAATCTATATGAGGTGTTTGCCTTGGTGCAGGACTGGACGTAGGGTAACTCCGAACCAGTATAAAATCCGGTGTGTTCTTTCCTTTTATTGCTTTTTATTTACTTTCTGCATCTGTGTTTGATTCTGTGATTGTTCTGTGATTAAGTTCTGCATTTGTTTATATCATAATTTTTAAATTAGTCCATATAAGTCTTAGAATCCATTAAACACTATTCACCCCCCTCTAGTGTTAAATTAGCCTTAAGATCCTTAATCCGCACTCCCTTTCATGCATATCTTTCATTAATCAAAACATGGACAACAAAAGCATGTGAAATTTGGTTGATAAGTTATAAATGTCATTTAATACATTAATTATCACAACTAAAGAGGGAGAGAAATAAAAGGTTTCTCTCTCTTTATATATTTACATATCTTTCCTTAATTAATTACATAGAGTAAGAGAGGGAAATAAAACGTTTCCTTCTCTAAATTAATTTATACATGTTCGTTTTACACATATACACACTATTTATATACTTCACATAAATGAATGTATTTGATACATTCATTATAAGAACTATAAATTTAAGTTATATTTAAATCTCCATTTTAACAATTTAAAGAGATTTAAGATTTTATTTACATTTTTATTAGATTAGATCTAATATACATCTAGACTATATAGACCCAATAAATATCCAAAATAGTAAAAAATGAAATTCACTCATTTCTTCTGTTGAGAGCTGGCATAGTTCCAACAAATACAGACTAGAATGATGATAGTGCAGTTTAGGCTAAAGAGTTATGCTGACATAAGGATGAGAGTTTTAGATTTCTCAATAGACAACCATGTGTTTGTGAAGGTTTCACCAACGCAAGGGCGATAAGCTTTGGGAAGGCTGGGAAGTTAGCACACAGATATGTAGGTCTGTTTTTTAATATAGAGAAAGTCGAGAAGGTAACATATAGAGTAGAGCCGTCAAGGGCTTTTACAGGGATCCATAAAGTATTTCATATATCACATTTGAGAAAGTGTATCAGGGATCTGGAAGTAGTAGTAAGTCCGAGAGCAGTAGATGACTGGGTCATAGAGCCAAATATGACCTACGTGAAGAAACCAGTTTGGATAGTGGACCGGGATGAGAAACGACTTCCGAATAAGGTAGTGATACTAGTATGTGTCCAGCACAGTGAGGACCAAGAGGATTGTACATGGGAAAATTATATAACGTAAAAAGGGCTTATCCGTAGTTATTTGTTTCGGCTTAACTTATGTGTTTGCTATGTATTAGCGTTGACCATACACACACACACACATATATATATATATATATATATACATACATATATGAGTATTATGGATGATTGTTTTGTATTAGTAGATGCACTGGTGAATTCTTTATGACACATAGGTGGGGAACTTATATGGGTGTGCTAATAGGCATTAAACAGATAAGAAACCACTACCATACCTTAATTGAATTTCTACAGTGAATTTTTTTAAAGGGAGGAGCGTGTAAAAACCTGAAGGTTATAACTAATAAATTAAAGAATTAATTATTGAAATGAAAAATTAAATGGGTAAAGTTATATGAAATAAATATGGTGAGTATTTGGGTATACAATTGATTACCATATGAGGACAACTATATTTAACAATAAAAATAAGAAAGAGGGCAATGAACCGATATGGAGGAAGGTTATGAGGCCAAGCCCCAAATTATTGTGGGACAATAAACATAAATCTTTTCTCACTTATTCATTTCATTCTACCCAAAAATAAAATAAAAACTAGAGAAGAATATTAATGGTGGCGGCCTAAAAAGAGCAAATAAGACGAAGAAGAAGAATACGCAGGCTAAAACAGAGTAATGGTATTAAAACAAGATTTTTCAAAGATCTAGGTGACTAATACTAAACCATTATATCATTTTCATTATGATTGAACTTAGTTTTGATTTAAAGATGACGGAGTTTCACATGAGTTAATGTCAACTAAGATGAATGATAAACGAACGAATGTTTAGGCATAATATCTAGACATAGGATATTTAGAGGATATTTTCCAACTCTAATGATTTCTAAATACTATCAAAATTTAGTATGATGTTTTAATCCGTATTTTAAAAATGGCCTTTTAATTTGAAGAAGTTTCCACGTTAGAATAATTGGTTATGAATTTTTAAGAGAAAATAACTAGTAAATACAAAGGTGAAAATAACTAGGAAATGGAAATATGTGTAAAACAAGTTAAAATAATTATTCTAAATTTCATTGGAATTTTATAAATATTGTCTGAGCTAAACCCAATCATCACCGAAGGAAAATTGCATTGGCCGAAGATGATTAAGTAAAGGACTGTAAGAAATTAAATATATTGATGAAATTGATATCAAATGGTTATGGAACAAGATCCCATATAAATGCTAAAAGGATAAATAAAGAACACTGTCACTACTAGAAAGTGGAGTCCAAGCATATCAAATGGCAACACACATAAAGGTTGGTAACAAACATGTCAAACTTTGTCTAATACGAAGTGGAGGTGGTGGTCAAACACGAAGAAAATAAACTATGTACCTAAGACCTAAAGTAGTGATTTTTATATAGGTGTCGGCTGATTATGGGGAGAGTCAAAACTACATAGAGTAGTGCTGCATTAAAGTCGAGACAATGATGAAAGCTAGAAGCAGGAACACATAGGGTTATACTAGGCCAAGCAGAAAGGGTCAACGTCGTACTACATCGTAATGTAAATATAGGTAGTGATGTGCTTTGTCGAAACCTAAGGAATAAACCATGCTACGATACTTACGAGAGCATGGATGTACTGAGCTGAAATGGATTTAAAATCAAAATCTAATATAAGATGATAAGGTAATGCTTGGGGTGCTTAAGATGACTAAGTAAAGGAAGAACTACATAAGAATGCAAGTTTGGAAGTGCTATTAACGCCGAGTGGGAATGCTCATTTTAATACATAGCTTGGGAGGGTAAGGAGAGGCATTTAACTTCTGAAGGGATGTGGGTGACCAAGCAGGTCGAACGCTCTCGTAACTGCATGTGGAAGATTCTTTGTAGTATAAACTAAGGAAATACGAAACTATATGTGCATGATTCTTTGTAGTATTAACTAAATAAATACGAAACTGCATGTGCCTAATTCTTTGCAGTGTAAACTAAATAAAGACGAAACCACATACAACCAATTTTTGCGGTACAAACTAAACGAAAAGGAAACTGCATATGACTAATTTTTTGCAGTATCAACTAAAGAAAGACGAAGTTGCATGTAATTGATCCTTTGTAGTATAAACGAAAGAGAGAACCAAAATGTGCTTGGAGTGCATTTTGAGGTAATGATTTTGAATGCGGAACTGCTCATTCAAAAGTGAGGAAAATGAAGGAGGCTTGATAACCAGACTGGAAGGGAGGTGCCTTTCGTAGTTTTGTTTTCATGCATGGTTTGAGAGGAAGGATTCAGTCAGGGTCGCCGAAGCGGGAATCGTGCAGGGATTTTGAGGATAGCTTAAATTTGACTTGTGTACTTCTTATGTTGCATTTTTATTTAATGATTATTCTAGTAAGGAAAAAACCCGTTATGCATATGGTAACTCAGTCTCACTATTAGTTATGCTTCAGATAAGGTATTGTTCACACTAGACTTTATGACCAATCCATGTTTTTATTATTGTTTTCTCAATAAACTCACAGATACTCATTTAAGTATGTTGAGTTTTGTAGTAGTCCATAGTTTGTGTATCGAAGGATTGTAAAATATTATTTTAAATCCTAAATTTGGTCATATGGGCTATAACTTTGGGTAATGTTAAGCAGTGTCATTTTTCACCCTTAAAATTTTATTGGACGGTTTTGACCTCAAAATCTTGTAAGATCTATAACTTTTGATAAGAACCTAATTAGGGTCTCAAAGCATTTCCAAATAAAAGATATGATAGTTTCTCTTTTCGTAGAGTGGTTATAATATATTTTTGGAATTATAGTTTAGGAGATATGACTATCTGAAGTTTGGACTGTTTTAGGCTAATTAGCGAGTGATTAGTGCATCCCATTAACCCATTTCCAAATTAAGGTTAGCGGTAGCCTCCATAGTAGCCACTAATTTCTATAAATACATATATAGACATCTCATAACTTTTCTTAGCCTCAATTGACCTTCTTCTACTGAAACTCCATCATTCTTTCAATAAAATTAACCAAAATTAATTAATTAGAAAGGGGACAAACTAGAGATTAGCAATAGGCTTTTTAGATTTCAAAATTTGTGCCTTATGAAGTGTGTAGCTGCTTCCCAAATTTAGAGCTACTCTTCTTTTGGTGAATCTACGCATGTGTGGTGATTTTTGTCGACTCTACACCCTAGTAAGTGGTTTTAATTCTCACTTTACTATAGTTATGTATGGAGTCATGTTGTTATATCGGTGTTGTGCAAGTCGAGATGCTGACCATAATTGTTGGATTAAGGTGCATTGTTGGGTGCTGGGAATGATGGTGAAAACGCGGCGGAAGTTGACTAAGTGTTCGTTTTGGCAAATCGGTTGGGTATATTGAGTGTTCTGGGTGACTTGGTGGAAAAATGAGGAAAACTCTAGGTTAGGGAAGAAAAACACCATAGTTACTCTAAGCCGATAGGAGGTTTGCTTGGCTGAATGGCTATTTAAGGGTGACTTCGAGCCGTGGACTTGAAAACCTGAGGTAGACTTTGGTCTGGTTGTTTGGCCGGACTGAAAAAGAGGTTCAAGGGTGAATTTCGGTCCAGTGGTTAGCTTCAGTCTGATGAACTCAAACGCCAAAACAGGTCATGAGGAAAACCGAGTATGGTGAAATGAGGTGTGCAACTTCAGGGTGACTTCAAGGCTTCTTCAAGGTTTCTTCGTACTTGCTTCAGGGCTGACCTAGGGCTGCTTTGGGATTCTTGGAGGTTGATTTGGGGCAAGTGTGGGAAAACTCCGTAATAGCTCGAGGCGACTTAGTGGAAACCATTGGCCTCAATTTGGCAAAAGCGTCTAAGGAATGGGTGGAACCGATCGACACCAATGATCCCAAATCTAATAACAACCATCCAATTCAACTTCTTTATATTGACATCATACTTTTTAGGATAGAAGAGCGTATTATGGTGAAGCTTCATAGAAAGTTTGGAGATGATCCAATGGTTGGATCATGAGATATCGAGGGATGACGATCGGTATGTGATGAAGGAGAACTAAGAGTTACTTTGGACTTGACCTAGGAATTCAAAGATTTGCTTCGGGACTGACCAAGGATTTCATGCAATTTTTGATGGTGTTACTAAATAGTTCCACACTTTGACAAATTGACAATATGAGTCACTTGGGTCGAGTACATCAAGTGAGAAGCAATGGTAGGACTTGGTGATGATCCAAGGAGGCATATTCGACAAGGTGAAGCAATGGAGCAGGACATAGTGTGTTATACTATTGAGTCGTGTGCTAAAGGAATCGTTGATAACTGAAGATGTGATGTGTGTATCATGGGGCAAGGGTACGTGAGGACTCTCACTTGTGTTCCCCGAACCCATGTGATGGTCCAACCTACCTTAAATGAGGGTAGTACCTATGTGATGGTATGCGATCGAGCTCCGAATTAAATTATGACGCAGCGTGTCGCTACCTTATGTGATGTCGTAAGAGTTATCAAGTATCCGAGAAAGTAAGACCTGACAAAATTAGTAGAAAATTAATTAAGAGGAATTAATTAATAATAACGCAAAAAATGAAATTGAGAAAATGTTGGAATTTGGCAAAGAAACTTGCACCATTGTGTTCGTGGTGATCTTCTATGCAACTTTTACATATAAACCTTCATTATCAGAGTTCAAACGAAGAAGTTATCGAAGTTTGAAGATTTCAGATCGAAAATAATTCAAACAAATTAAAATAATAAATATAATTAAGTAAACATTTATGTTAAACTTTATCATCATTTGGCTGCGACCCACTGCTCGACCCCCTCTATGGACCGGTCGACTGCTAGGGTGGACCACTCATAGCAACCGATCGACCGGTCGAATAGTGATGGCTAGGGTTTTCTTTGGCCTAAACGGCCTAGATTTGAAAATATTAAAAGGTTTTGAATCCGGCGGTCCTAGCGCATCAAAGCAACTATAAATAAAAGGCTAGCCCCCTCATTTTCTTTATACAAATCTAAACTTGGTAATGAAATTTTGCTCAATTCTCTTCCTCTACAGAAATTTCTTAAAGTCACATTCAAAAATAAATATATACATCCAAGGATTAGGGGAAGGATTGAAGGAATCAAGCTAAAGAAAAAGGTATTGAATCTTATCTATATCTATATACATAAATCTCTATTCTAAACTTCCCTAATCAAGCAATAGTACGAAATCAAATCCAAGAAGATTTCAGTGGGGATCATCTATGAGTGGAAATCTTAAGTTTTACTTAATAGTATATTGTGTAGTTTGATTTTTGGATTTGTACCGGCCTTGAGAAATTTTATATGCGAAAATTTATCAATTTAAAACCTTAAAATTCCACATAATACGTAAATTATGAAATTTGTTGGAATTCTAGTTATTTTATTTTAGTATAGTAAAATTGGGTTCATTATTATTATATACAATATGAATAGATATTATGTTTGATTCCACTTCTCAATATGAGATTGTAATGGCAAAGAATTCCAAATAAAGGAAAATAAAAATGTGTGGATAAAGTAGGAAAAAACTGGATTTTTCCTCTTATCCAAAGTCTGCAGCGCCTGTTTCGACAATTAAAATAAATAGGATTTCTTTGTCATTTCAATGCTATACATTTAAAAAGTTGAATGGAATATAAAAGATTGAAATTGTATGGTTGCTTCTTTAGAAAAAGAGGTCATGGTTCTACTATATTAACGCAAACCGAATTGTATATTTTGGATTCCATTTGAACATATACAAGTCTATTTAGCATAGATAATTTGTTAATGGTGTCAGCTATTACGAAAATTTGTTGTATTGTATTGGAACTTGTATAGGAATTTCAGTTGTTGACACATTAAAATAATATATTACTCTGGATAAGAAACAGACAAATTACTTGAATACATATAAAACTAATTAGTCACAGTTTAAGATTAGACATAAATGTAATAATAACATATTCTTTTAAATTTAGAAATTGACCAATTAAAATTACAAATTTTTAATGTATGCAATAAACAAGGCATTAAATAAAGAAATCGACAATTCAAAACGGAGGCTTTACAAATAAATGATAATTAGTAATCAATGGTAAACCTAATAAAATGAGTCAAAAACAATTATGAAATTTAATCCATAAATAAAGACGAAATAAGGCATTTCCCATATAAGGCCTTTAATGCGTAAATACGGGTGAGGGGGTGTGTATGTGTATACACACACACGTTAATGCTGGCATAGTCTGACATTAAATGTTGAAATGTGGAAATATGGCTAACTTATAGGGATGCGAGGTCAGTTGAAAGCACACAAAAGTCTACCCAGCTAATCTGGCTAACATCAATGTGACTTTTAATACTGATGGGGGACATCGCCTATGATAAGTACCCATGGTGGATGTGAGGTTAGTCCCAATGTAACGCTCTGTAACATTTCTTACCTTGCGGTTTGTTAACGCTGAAAATTGAACGCTAACACCCGGTGTGTGTAAAGAAAAAGTGAAAGCACCACCCGTTGGTACGGGAACTAGAAATAAGCAGAAAATAGCAGAAAAGTAAAGAGACAGCCGTTTTATAGTGGTTCGGCTAGAAATCAAGCCTACGTCCACTTTATCTTCTTTATTGATGATTCGGTTACAACTTTTTACAATACACTTTGATTACAACAAACTTTAGACGAGTAGCTAGAACCTCGATGTAGAAGACTCTCTCGAATTCATGTTGAATGTGTTTGATCTCCTCTTGAAGTTCTTTGAAGCGTCTTTGGTGTTTGGAGTGCTTGAAGTGTTGGTCGAGTCGAGAAAATGGTAGAGTCTTGGCGCTTTAGAACTGATCCAAAAGTCCCCCCCTTGTTGGAGTAAATGCTGTATTTATAGAGAATTTCTGGACTGAGTCGTAGGTCGCGCACGACCTAGGATAGGTCGTAGGTCGCTAGCGACCTAGGGACCACGGGTTAAGGCTTAGCAGGCTTGCACTATGTTAATAGAGCAAGCTGGTAGGTCGTAGCGACCTAGGGAGTAGCGGCATAAGAATTTCCTTTGATCTGTTTAGGTCGTGGGCGACCTACTGAAGGAGACAGGAGGCAGGTAGTCTTCCTCTGCTTTTAACACGTTAGGTCGCTAGATTGCTAGTTCGCACTCTTCTTACTTCGTTAGGTCGTTAGGGCCCCTTAAGCCATTGAGTCACGATATGTTATGCCGTTTTATGATTTAGGTCGCTAAGTCGCCAGACCCTTTAGGTAATTAGGTCATTGCTTCTTTAGGTCGCAAGACCCCCCAACTTTCTAGGTCGCTGAATCCTTTAACCCATTAAGTCGCTAGGTCATAGGATACCTTAGGTTGCTAGGTTGTGTTGTAGAGCTTCATCCCTGCTGTCTTGTTCTTGCTTGTATCCTTTGGGTCGCCTATTTCCTTAAGTCGCTGAGTCGTAAAACAACTGAGTTAACATTTTCCCCTCGAAGTACACGCCTATGCCTTAGGTCGTGTGCTTCGATCTGATTCTACTAGGTCGTGAGCGACCCAAGGGATTTGTTAGCTCGCATGTCCATTCGCCTCCTTGCCGGTGCCCCATATAAACCATTAGGTCGTTTATTCCTCTTTACCGAATTGCTTTAACAACTTGCTCCACCATTAACAAACTTTCAAGCTCCTCAAAGGCGAATTCGAACTATTACGCCGTCGATTCCTTCTCACCATCACATTGCGTAAGTGAACTCGATCTTTTATCCAACTCCCGATCACCGTTGAACCACGAATTCCCACCTTCTGTTCCCAGTCGTGCTTCGTACGTTGCATTCCACCTTTGAGCCATGTTGTGATCGATTTTTCGATTGCCATCAGCTATATTGCTGTTGTGATTTACGAGAGCCCAATGTGTTGAATTTATGATGGATTTGAGGTGGTACGAATCAACGTTGGGTAATTTTGGTAGTATAGACGGATAACGGATTACTGGATCTTAAGTTGATGGATTCATGAGCTGCCGAGTGGAGAGGAAGTTAGTTGGTTCAGGGAAGCAAGGCATTGCGACTTGGGAAGGAGATAGCTCGAGATTACTAAATTCCATTAGATGCGACCTGACGAATCTGAGCGATTCAGGAGTCTTCGCGACCTAACACACTTGACCGACCTAGGAGCTTGCGACTTAAATCGCGTACGACTCAACTTCTTAGGTCGTGATTATACTCAGGCGACCTATGACTTAACCGAATGCACACTGCCTTGATTTGAAGCTCTAAGCCTTGAACTTCTTGGCTTGGACTACGACTTAACTTGCTAGAATGGCATACGACTTAAAGATGAGCGACTTAAATAATCAACTATCTAAGTTAACTCGCAACATAGCTTTTAGGTCGCGGACGAGCTAACACTTAGTTAAAAAATGCTTTGCCTGTCTTGAAGCATAACTTCAATTTGAATTATCAACTTGAACTGCCGGAATGAACCACCTGTACTTTGGACTGATTGAACTTTAAACTATTTGAACTTCTTTACAGATTGCACTTACTTGTAAGCTAACAACCTGCTTAATACAACATTTGCAGAAAACTGGACGAATATACTGCCATTGACTGCCCACATCAGATGACAGATTAGTCGATAAAGAATAATCAACTTAACTAAATGAAATGTTGTGAATCGACAAATTCAAGCGAAGTATTAAAGCAAAACTAAAGTAGTCAACTAAAGCTGACCTCTTTGTATCAACACTGCACTTGAATTTTTAAAATAACAAGACCTAAAATTTTACAATCGACCAATGTCAACTAGTTTGATTCCAGTCATATTTGCTTGTTATTTTTATTAGTTCTACACAACACTTCACACTTTTTAGGAAACGTGCACCTTCATATTTGAATATCCAGTTGCTTGTGTAGAATGACTTCTCAACAAGAAGAGGTAGTAATTCAAGCTGGAGAGGCCATTCCCATTCCTGTCCCGTTGAACAACCCTCCGGAAAGAACTTCGACTACTTTAAACCATAGAGTTTTCAGCCAACTATGCACCCAATTCGGCATTGCTAAAGCAGAAGCCTTGCTTCCCGGGACAAGTGACACTGCTGATTTACCACCTCATGGTTTCGTCACAGTTAACTGCCAAATGTGCGTGAGCGGAGCCATTCCTCCTTTCAACGACTTTCTTCAACAGCTTCTTCTCCGATTGGCTATCTCTCCCTTCCAGCTACATCCCAATGGCTATGCCATCCTGATGGGGATGTGTGTGTTATTCAGAAGGATGCTTGACCGTCTTCCGAGTTTTGAAGAAATCTGCTACCTATGCACATTTGCTAAGAATAAAGATCATCCTTCTATCACACTCGTGAGAAGCGCACGGAACCACAAGTTGATCATCGGTCTTCCTGAAAGCGCCCATGGGTTTCTGAACCAATTTTTCTTTGTTCGCTGTCCTCCGGGATTTTACACTATCTGGAGAGTGGGAAGTAAGATTACTTTTCTTCACTCCTTCTATTTCTGAGCTTTTCGAAGTCCGAGATGTCAAGTGCTAATCTCGCTTTTTTACTTTTCAGCGCTTCCTCCTCCTTCTAGAGATTCTGGCCACAAGCCGACTTTTGAGAGGTTAAGCGCCGTGTCGGCTGAGGAGAGAAGCATCAAATTTCTATTGAAAGACGAATTTTTACACCAATTCGGACTTCTACACTCTTCCCGGTCAATTCAGCTTCATGATGTTGCTGGTTCTCAAGCTGGAACATCAGATGCCCCGGTCTTAACCGAAGAAGTCTCATCGAAAGAACCGGCTGTGGAAACTTCATTAGTAAAGTGCTCTACTCCTGCCGATGTCGCGGGGTCATCCGGCAAGTTTATGCTTTCTCCGGTAATTGAAGAAGAGGAACCTCCTCAACACTCCGGGAAAGCTGATGATGAAGGAGTTGAAAAAGATGACATTTTCGCTGGACTGAGCGATCTTAAGGTGACTTCACAGGAGCTCTTTAAAGATGACATTACCACTGCTAAAGTTATTTCTCCAGCAACTGGGGCGACACCCGCCTTGCAACAAACTCCGTCAACCCAAGAGTTAATGCCGGCTGCAAAAACCGACATTACTCTCAAGCCGAAGAGTGGTTTGTAGTTCGACGCGCATAGTCTACACGCCACACACACTTAGAATTTTTTGCGATTATATGCACTTAGTTTCTTTACTTCGAAGATTTTTAAGACTTGTCTTTTTCACTTTCAGGTTCTCTGATGGGGCGAAGTGGCTCATACTATGAAAATTTCCAGCGCCATGGAAGCCATGACACTTATGATTACAGGCGATATCTTTCTGCCCCGAGGGAAACCGATGAAGAAAGAGCTGCCAGAAAAGCTCATGAAAGACAAACTTACGAGGAGTGGCAAAGAAGAAGGGATGACGATTCCCATAAAAGAAAATCTTATGATGTCAAAGGAAAAGGTCATGTTGCTGAAGATCCGAGCAAACGGGCCAAACTTAGTGAAAAACCGGCGTCTGCAATTTCTGAAAAGACCGCTACTCCTACCTCTCTTGACATTCCCTCCGGTTCTCCTGCTCTTCAGAAAACTGACATTCAGACGATTATTAACAGGCCTCAGTATCAAGTCAGGGATGCTCCGCCTACACTCCAAAGCCGATTCCCAAATTGGTGCTTAAAAGGAGTGCGCTTTGACTTGGATTTGGTTCCTATTGATAAGCAGGCTATGCTGAGGAATCTTGACGCTATTAAGCTTGACATCGAGAGAATATCTAGATGGCAAAAGCTGGTTGACGAGCTTCAAACGGTTAATCGTATGAATCTCGAAGCCATGTTAACTATGGAGAATGACAAGTCTGAATGGCAAAAAATTCTCGAACAGCAAGATGCTGAAATAAAGAGCATTGCCGATGACTACATGAGACTTGAGGCCGAAGTTGAGAAACTAAAGAATGAGCTTGCCACTTCTTCCTCTTCCTATACACAAAAGGAAGAGATGCTCCAGAAGCAAGTTCGAGATGCTCATGCTGCTCAGAGAGATGCTGAAGCCAAACTTAAAGCGGAGCAGCGTGTTGTTGAAAAATACCGCAATGACACCGTCCAGCTGCAGGAAAAAGTCAGCTCTCAAGATTTGGAAATTGAAATGTTAAAAGCTCGACTTCTTAAATTTGAAAAAGAGCGTGATGAGGCAGTTGCCGGAAAAGAAGCAGCTAAGCAATAGCACGAGGCAACGAAGGCCAAAATTAGCACTACTCTATTTGATTTCTAGATCCATAGCATCTTGGGGCACGGGAGCCTCTCATTTTTGGGACCGACATACGAAATCACTTTGGCCGAAGTATGGGAAGCGGTAATTGACATGCTAGGAGGTGCCGGTTATGCTGAGGCGGACCTTGAAGCATGTTATTTAGATGACGAGGCCCGTGCAGCTCTTGCCAAAGGAAAAGAGCAACTTGCTAAGGCGCGAGCTGAAGCGGCGGGAGAAGAACATCCGGGACAGGAAGTACCTCCAACTGCCCCTGTCCATACTTCGGTATCAGCTGAAGTTGATATCATAGGTTCCAGTTCCCATTCCCCGCCTCCTGCTAAAGTCAAAACCGATAACTTAATTGCACAGGGTGGAGACGAAGGCGAAGAACATGCTGAAGCACAAGCCTATGAGATTGACATCATAAAGCCAACTTCTCCAGGTAACTTCAACGTTGAACTAGGTCAAGCGGATTACTTGTTTGCTTCACCCGAGCTCGATGAGTTTCTTTCTTATTACTTAAGTCCTGATGAGCCAATATCTTCTCTTTTTTCCGAGAATACTGATTTTAACTTCTTTTCTTCTGTAGCGGAAGTACCAAACGCTGCACAAACTTCTCCTCTTCCAACTGTTCCTCCTCCATCCCTTCAAGTCACTCCTGCTTCTCAGCCGGGATCGCAGGAAGAACAAATAGAAGCCCTTCGAGGCTTGGATGATCCACCCGTTTCGCAAGAGCAGAAGGCTGAGGAACTTGGAGGTGAGAAGACTCTGGAGCCTTATGATGATGACACAAAGCTATCTGAGCTATTTACTCCGGGCAGTGAGTCTTCTTCAAAGAAGAACAGGAAGCGTGCAATTGCGAAGAAGAAGAAGAAAAGCGCTTCTGCTGGTGAAGAAAAAGTGGAAGAAGATCCGACTACATCTCCTTCTCCTTCTTCCCCGACCCATCCACGTCGGCTTCCGAAATTAGTCATCAAGCCGGGTAAGAGCTCTAAAGGTAGCGGGAAGAAGGAGTAATGAGCTTGACTTCACACTTCTTATTTTGCTTTTTGGCTTTTTGCATGTATCGACCGGAGATTGTGCGGGTACCGGCCCCCGCTTGAAACCTATTCGTGAATGCATTTATTCCTTGTTTTTGCACAAGTTTCTTTACTTACTTTGCATAATATTGCAGTGAGCTTGTGGTATGTTGCTTAAGTGCTGCTTTATTAATATAGCCATATTATAGTAAGTTGCCCCCACACCACAAGTTCATTGTAATATTTTCCATTTTGAGGAGACTTGTACTCTTATTTTTAGAGAATAACTATTCCGTTTTTGAGGAAGTATTATTCTCCTTTAATAGAGCGCGCCTCGTTTTGGAGAAGTTTTTACGCTTTAACTTTCGAAGATGGTCACTTTTTATTTCTGAAAAGTGGACTCTCCTATGCGGTAAAGCGGGCCTCAGAAGAGGGTTCCATTACTATTTTTTTTATTTTGGTTGTGCCTCGTTGGAGGGCTTTTTGTTCTGCTTGCTTGAAATTACTTCCTCATAGTCGAGTGGAACCACGGGGCGGACGCAAGTTACTTGATTGGATGTTCGTTTGCACAAGCGATCGCAGCCAATTAACAAGAGCCCTGTGCCTTCATGTTGTGAAGGTGCTCCTCCGGTGGTTCCGTCAACTTTGTTATTTGAGGAGAGCATTTCATTCTGGGACGTACCTCCGAAGAGGTCTTGTGCCTCCGGAGAGGTCTTA
This sequence comes from Allium fistulosum, assembly GCA_030737815.1. Taxonomy (NCBI): domain Eukaryota; kingdom Viridiplantae; phylum Streptophyta; class Magnoliopsida; order Asparagales; family Amaryllidaceae; genus Allium; species Allium fistulosum. The sequence continues at coordinate 597,153,278 of CM060908.1, read as the reverse complement.
TGCCTCCGGAGAGGTCTTGTGCCTCCGGAGAGGTCTTGTGCCTCTGGAGAGGTCTTGTGTGCCTTGGGGAAGGTCTTCTGCCTCCGAAGAGGGCAGTGTGTGCCTTTGGTGAAGGCTTGTGCCTCTGAAGAGGGCTTGTGGTGCCTCGGGAGAGGTCTTATGCCTCCGAAGAGGTCTTGTGCCTCCGGAGAGGTCTTGTGTGCCTTGGGGAAGGTCTTCTGCCTCCGAAGAGGGCAGTGTGTCCCTTTGGTGAAGGCTTGTGCCTCTGAAGAGGGCTTGTGGTGCCTCGGGAGAGGTCTTATGCCTCCGAAGAGGTCTTGTGCCTCCGGAGAGGTCTTGTGCCTCCGAAGAGGTCTTTATTTGATTGCCTGGAAGTTACTTTCTCACAGTTAAATGGATCCACGGGGCGGACGCAAGTTACTTAATTGGATGTTCGTTCGCACAAACGATCGCAACTAGTTAACAAAGGCCCTGTGCCTTCGGTGGTTCCACCAACCTCTTTGTTGAGAAGAGAACTTCCATTTTTTGGCATGCCTCCGAAGAGGGCTTGTGCCTCCGTAGAGGTCTTGTGTTGATTGGTTTGCCAGGAAGGTTGCATCACTCGGTTTAGCGGATCCACGGGGCAGACGCAAGCTATCCAACTGGATGTTCGTTTGTACAAACAATCGCGATTAGTTAGCAAGAGCCTGGTGCCTTTGTTTTGGAGAAGGTTCCCCTCCGGTGGTTCCGCCAACCTTTTTTGAGAAGACTCCTTTTTGGCTGCTTTTGTGTCCGCTTGCCCATGTCTCTTCGTCGTTTGCTCATTAGCGGTCCCCTATTATCGTCTCCGAGCCCGTGTTCCTTTCTTTCGCAAGTAGTTTGCGCCATCCGAAGAAGTGTACTTCACTATTAAGTGATTCCACGGGGCAGGCGCAAGCTATCTAATCAGATGTCTGTTTGTACAGACGATCGTAATTAGGTAACAAGTGTCTAGTTCCTTTTCTTTGGAAAAGTGCCCCTTCGGCGGAATCATCAACTTTTTTGCGTGAAGTTCATCTTATGTTGGATTTAAATCTAGAATTTTTTGTGGCTTGAAATTCGTTTATCGAGTGATTTACGGGGCTCACTTGTCCTTGTGATGGGTAAGCTTTGTTTTAACGGCCTGCAATATTAAATCGACATTTTAGCAATAAATTTAGAGTATTTACACATCGAAATGAAACAGGCATTTTATAATAATAAAGAACACAGAATTTATAGTGGTTCGGCCAAGAATTGGGCCTACATCCACTTTATAGCTCTTTTATTGATTATCACTGATTTTACAATGGTTTACAATACAACTGATACATCCATCATCATTTTACAATTTCAAGCAGAGCTTTTTAAGTAAAATATGGACGCAAATGGTTGCTGTTCCAGGCTCTCGGGATTGGATCTCCTTCGACAGTTGTGAGTTTGAAGGTGCCATCAAGAAGTTTATTGCCTATGACATATGGTCCTTCCCAATTCGGTCCAAACACCCCAGTTGCTGTCATGATCCTTTTCAAGACTAAGTCCCTGATCTCAAAGCTTCGTTGACGAACTTTAGAGTTGAAGTGCCTTGCTATCCTTTGTTGACGGGCCGCAACTCTGAGCCTAGCTTCTTCCCTTCTTTCATCAAGAAAGTCAAGTGCTTCGAGTTGTAATTTTTCGTTTTCAGCCTGGTTGAAATGGATTCTCCTGTGTGAAGGGACTTCTAGTTCTACTGGAATCATCGCTTCTGATCTGTATGCCAATGAAAATGGAGTGTGCCCAGTCGCAGTTTTATGGGTTGTTCTGTATGCCCATAGTGCTAGTGGTAGCTTATCAACCCACCCACCTTTTGCTTTTTCAAGCTGCTTTTTGATGGTTGACTTGATAATTTTGTTTACTGCCTCCACTTGCCTGTTTGCCTGCGGGTGAGCCACTGCTGAGAAGCTTTTTCGGATTTTGAATCGCTTGCAAAAATCCTGGAACTCTTCGCTTTCGAATTGAGTACCGTTGTCTATGATTATCTTCTGCGGCACACCATACCTGCAAATGATATTTTTAGTCACAAAATTTATCATATTTTTAGAGGTAATAGTAGCCAAAGGTTCAGCTTCAGCCCATTTAGTGAAATAATCAACAACAACAATAGCATATTTGATTCCAGATTTGGCGACCGGTAAAGGCCCGATTAGATCTATCCCCCAAACGGCGAATGGCCATGGACTGACCATCTGTGTTAGCTCCATAGAAGGCGCTCTTGGGATTTTTGCAAATCTTTGGCACTTATCACACTTTCGGGAGTAGGTAGCGGCATCTCGATTAATATCTGGCCAGAAATACCCATACCGAAGAATTTTCTTGGCCAGAGTTTGACCACCTGAATGATCCCCATATTCTCCTCCGTGCACCTCTGCTAAAATTGTCCTGGCTTCTTCCTTGGTTACACATCAGAGTAATGGCACTGAGAACCCCCGCTTGTATAACCGGCCGTCTTGAACCACATATCTCGAGGCTTTTCTTAACAACTTTCGGCGTTCTTTAGAATTTTCCGACAGGGAGCCGTTGAGTAGATATTCTTTGATCGAGGTCATCCATGACTCTTGTTCTTGAGATACTGCCATGATCCAGTCGATATCCATTTCATCAATGCTTGGAGCTGACAAGACTTCCACTAGAACCAATCCCAATAATTGAGCTTCTCCGGAACTTGAATACTTTGCAAGAGAATCTGCCTTCATGTTTTCTTCTCGAGGTATGTGGCTTATCAAATAGTGATCGAAATCGTCGAGAAGCTCACAGGCCTTTGATAAGTAAGCAGGCAGATTTCCTCCTTTAGTTTGAAACTCTTTCTTGACTTGACACACAATAAGCTGAGAATCACTGAAGACCTGCAATGCTTTGATGTTCAGTTCTTTTGCAATCTTTAATCCAACAATTAGAGCTTCATATTCTGCTTCATTATTTATAGAAGGAAATTCCAGTCTCAATGCGTAACATAATGATCGCCCTTCGGGGGTTTTGAGCACAACCCCAGCTCCAGAACAGTAATCATTTCTTGCGCCATCAACATATAACTTCCATCTGGTTGGGATGTCAACTGTAACTTCTTCCTCACTGTCACCCTTATCTGTGTACTCTGCAATGAAATCTGCTAAAGCTTGTCCATTGATTGCTCTTCGGGGATGGTAAGTGATATCATATTGGCTAAGTTCAATATTCCACTTCAGAAGACGGCCCGAAGTCTCAGGGCAAAATAGGACTTGCTTTAGAGGCTGATCAGTGAGAACTTTGATAGGATGATCTTGAAAATATGGCCTCAACTTTCTGGAAGAAATCAGTAGACAATAGGCGAGCTTTTCTAGCTTTGAATAATTCATTTCTGCCCTAGTGAATCTTTTGCTGATACAGTAGACCGGGCGCTGGACTTTTGCACCCTCCCGTACTAATGCTGCACTCAGGGCATGAGATGAAACTGCTAAGTATATGAAAAGATCTTCGCCATTGTTAGGCTTGGAAAGTATTGGAGGCGTTTCCATGTGACGGATTAGTTCATCGAAAGCTTTCTGGCATTCAGGAGTCCATTCGAAGTTTTTCTTTCCATTCTTTAGAGCATCAAAGAAGGGAATGCATTTATCAGTGGCTTTGGAAATAAACCGGCTTAAAGCAGCAACTTTCCCATTGAGGCTCTGCAGTTCCTTCTTTGTCCTAGGGGCTTTGACTTCTCTCAGAGCAGTAATTTGAGCAGGATTAGCTTCTATGCCCCTAGCGCTTACGATAAATCCCAAGAATTTCTCGGACTCTACTCCGAATGAACATTTTAAAGGATTGAGCTTCATTCCATACTTTCGGAGAATTGCGAACATTTCTGCTAAGTGATCCATATGGTCAACTACTTTCTTTGATTTCACCAACATATCATCAACATAGACTTCCATAGTTTTCCCAAGCTGTGATTTGAACATTGCATTAACAAGCCTTTGGTATGTTGCCCCTGCATTCTTCAGTCCGAAGGGCATGACTTTGTAGCAGTAAAGACCAACATTGGTGATGAAGCTCGTATCCTCCTGATCCGGCTCATGCATCATAATATAGTTATACCCGGAGTAAGCATCCATAAAAGACAACAATTCGTGCCTGGCTGTTCCATCTACCAGCTGATCAATCCTCGGCAACGGGAAGCAGTCTTCGGGGCAAGCTTTGTTTAAATCTGAAAAATCGATGCATACTCTCCACTTTCCATTTTCTTTTTTAACCAGTACTGGATTTGAAATCCAATTTGGATAAGTGGACTCTCTGATGAAACCGTTCTCCATGAGCCGATCTACTTCTTCCTTTAGCGCTGCTGACCTTTCTGGGCCCTGGGTTCTCCTTTTCTGTTTCACGGGTGTGAATTTCGTATCAATATTCAGAGTATGTACAGCAATCTCTGGAGATATTCCACACATATCGGCGTGACTCCAAGCGAATACGTCCATATTTTCCTTCAAAAATGATATCAGCATATTTTGGACTGCCACACTGAGTTGCGAACCCACATTTAGCACTTTATTTGGGTCTTTAAGGTCAACAGGTACTGGTACCGTTACTTCCACTGGTACCACTCTATTCTCCCCTGCACTGGCCTTTCTGGGGTCCATTTCTTTCCTTGCTCCACTATGCTCGCCAGTGCAGGGGCCACCCTGTATTTGCTACAAGGTTGGTTATTCGATGCGGAGCGGGGTTGCCGCATCTTTTCCCATCTCTCTCTTCCTTGCCTCCCGAAGCCCTATAAGATAACATTCCCGCCCAGCATTTTGATCCCCTTTAATGACACCAACACCATTATCTATGGGAAATTTCATAGTTAGGCACCACGGGGCGAGAATGGCTTTGAATGCAGCTAGAGTTGGCCGACCCAAGAAGGCATTGTAGGCAGAAAATCCATCAACAATTACAAAAGTTTGTTTCCGAACCACCTTTTTCTGTCCCTCTCCAAGTTCCACAAACAAGTCGACAGTTCCAATTGGCTGCTGTGGTTCCCCAGTAAACCCAACAACCTTCTGCGATGAAGCCTGAACATCAGTCATTGGAATCTTCATTTGATCAAATGTCTTCTTGAAGAGTATATTGCAAGAGGCGCCGCAATCAACAAGCACCCGTCTTACAATTGCTGGCCCAATTCCTGTAGAAATGACCAAGGGATCCATGGTTGGAGCTTCAACACCCATAGAATCCCTAGCTCTAAACACAATGTCATCATTAGAAGTTCTCTGCTGTTTTAGAGGCGCAACATCTTCCAAAACAAAAACATCCTCTTCTACAGGGGCATATTTCAGAGCCCGAGCCTATCTTTCCATCTCACCCCAGCTTCTGCCCGCTGGGTGTGGGCCTCCTGTAATCACATTGATAACAGGTCTTTCAGATTCATGTGTGGTAGTTCCCTCCCCTGAGCCAGATGGGTGAGCAGGGAGCTGCTGCCCCTGAGTAGACGGAGTTGGGTCATTCCTGTTCCTCTTAACATACTGTTGCAGCTTGTTTTGTCTTAGTAATTCTTCAATCAAGCTCTTTAAGTGACGACATTCATTGGTTTCATGACCGGGTTGGTTATGAAATCGACAGAATTTTCCATTTCGCATAGCATTCTTTCCAGGCTTTATCTCAGCTGGTTTAGGATATTCCACGGCATCTTTGGTGGCGAAGAAGATATTCTCCGGAGTGTCATTTAGAGGGGTGAAATTTGAGGGTTTAAAGAAGCGAGGTCTCTTCATGTCCTTTTGTTTCTTCTCCCCATTATTCTCCCTCTTTTGACCTCCGGATTCTTTCTTAGTTGAAGCAGTAATGTTATTCTCCACCCCTGTCGCCACCACTTTCGCTGGCGCAGGAAGATTTTCCAAGCGCATGAACTCGTCAGCCTTCTTATAAAATTTCTCGAGTGAATTTGGCTCCTACATTTTCATCCATTTCCCAAATTCACTTGACTTATCGATAGCCCGCATCAAATAAGTCAAAATCATCCGTGGCTCCGCGTTGTCGACTTCAGCCAGAGCTATATTGAAGCGATTCAAGAAGGACTTGATAGACTCTCCCGGATTCTGCTCAAGGCTAGACAATGACATTATGTCTTTCGCCTTTGAAGCGTACAGTCTGAATTGCTCTTTAAACTTCCGGGTTAAATCAGAAAACTGGTCTACAGATCGGGCCGGCAGCTTTGTAAACCAGAGTAGTGCCACCCCTTCCAAGTACACCGGAAAGTACCGGCATTTAATTTCATCCGTTGCCCTGACACCCGTCATGTGCCAGTCGTACTTGTACAAAAATTGATTGGGGTCGCTTGTCCCTCAGTAAGCTGGAATGGTAGGAGGAACAAACTTTTTCGGGAATTCAGCTTTTAGAATTTTCTCAGTGAACGGAGTCTTACTTGGAGCAAACCCCCAGTCATTCTCATCTTCATTTCTTTGCATGCTCTCTTTCATGATCTGTCGTACCATTTCCAAGAGGTATTCCTCGTTGTTCAGAGGCTCTGCGGGGCAGACATCAGCCATTTTCTTAGAAGTTTGCTTAAACAAACGTTTGTGGAGAGTTGGTTGCGGCCTTGTTACTCCGGCTTGGGGAGGTGCCCCTTCGGCAGTACCAGCTGCCCTTTGAGGAATGTTCCTCCCTTCAGAGTTGTGAACAGCACCAGCAAAATTTCCCTCATTATTCGCTGGTTGACGGTTAGCTCCGAGCATAGCATTCAACCTTTCTAGCATTAAGGTATTCTGGGTTTCAATTTGCTGATATAACCCAGACACAATAGCATCTAACTCCGCTCGTGTCACTCCAATGCTTGGAGCTGCTTGACTTGATGAAGGAGAAGTAGCAGTGTTATCATGAGTATTGACGGATCTGGTAGTCTTGCGCTTTCTTCCGGGAGCTATTATTTCCGACAAACTTCTGGTTTTCAAAGAAACTTTTTCCACAAACTCTCATGAAGCAATGATGACAGTATTCCTGAGTTGGTTTCTCAGTGAAAGCACCAAAATGTTAACGCTGAAAATTGAACGCTAACACCCGGTGTGTGTAAAGAAAAAGTAAAAGCACCATCCGTTGGTACGGGAACTAGAAATAAGCAGAAAATAGCAGAAAAGTAAAGAGACAGCAGTTTTATAGTGGTTCGGCTAGAAATCAAGCCTACGTCCACTTTATCTTCTTTATTGATGATTCGGTTACAACTTTTTACAATACACTTTGATTACAACAAACTTTAGACGAGTAGCTAGAACCTTGATGTAGAAGACTCTCTCGAATTCATGTTGAATGTGTTTGATCTCCTCTTGAAGTTCTTTGAAGCGTCTTCGGTGTTTGGAGTGCTTGAAGTGTTGGTCGAGTCGAGAAAATGGCAGAGTCTTGGCGCTTTAGAACTGATCCAAAAGTCCCCCCCTTGTTGGAGTAAATGCTGTATTTATAGAGAATTTCTAGACTGAGTCGTAGGTCGCGCACGACCTAGGATAGGTCGTAGGTCGCTAGCGACCTAGGGACCACGGGTTAAGGCTTAGTAGGCTTGCACTATGTTAATAGAGCAAGCTGGTAGGTCGTAGCGACCTAGGGAGTAGCGGCATAAGAATTTCCTTTGATCTGTTTAGGTCGTGGGCGACCTACTGAAGGAGACAGGAGGCATGTAGTCTTCCTCTGCTTTTAACACGCTAGGTCGCTAGATTGCTAGTTCGCACCCTTCTTACTTCGTTAGGTCGTTAGGGCCCCTTAAACCGTTGAGTCGCGATATGTTATGCCGTTTTATGATTTAGGTCGCTAAGTCGCCAGACCCTTTAGGTAATTAGGTCATTGCTTCTTTAGGTCGCAAGACCCCCCAACTTTCTAGGTCGCTGAATCCTTTAACCCATTAAGTCGCTAGGTCGTAGGATACCTTAGGTCGCTAGGTCGTGTTGTAGAGCTTCATCCCTGTTGTCTTGTTCTTGCTTGTATCCTTTGGGTCGCCTATTTCCTTAACTCGCTGAGTCGTAAAACAACAGAGTTAACATGGTTCGAAGCTAAGCGCTACAGATGCTGCAGTCATCCATAGTATTAACTTCTTGTGACAAAATATGGTAATGTTAACGATATCCATAATATCAGAAGCACATGTATATGAAATAAAATCAACACAGATTTAAAAACAACTTTTCTGATTACATTTCAAATCAGTATTTCATATTCAGATACAAAATCCCAAAACGATTCCTAGGTTTTGATCAAATATAATTATTACAAAATACACCATGAGCGACATATGAAGATGCCCCCTAGGATGATCAAAATACAAAATAGACAAATTAGTCTTAATACAACACAACGGAAATAAAACTAAATAGATCCTATATAGCTACTTTGCCTCCTGCACGTCTTCGGAAGCTTATTCATTCCACCTACTAAACCTGAAAAACCTTAACTCTCAGTCTACTTAAATTAAATTTTGAGCACCCGAGCGTTTAAGGGGGAAAACATAAACTTCGAGTCGGACATAAAGCTTGGTGTGAATAATACTATTACATCTCAATCTACTGATATTAAGTGAGACCACTCCGCTTAGCTGAATGGGTTACTCCTCACTAATATCCTTTTAAAAGCATACCATTTGCAAATCAAAATCTTGCAATCAAACTGATTAAAGCAATAATAGCAATTTCATATATGCACATAAATCAGGTAATCGATGGACTTTCTGTCCCCAAAATATAGTTTTATTGGGTTAACAATTAAGCATTGGCTGACTCAGGCCTAACAGACATACTCAATTATCTAACTTCTGTCAGACACACTTCTGGGTTGACTACCCTTAACTATCTTCTTCTAGGGTCAAATGTACCTAATGATTTTGCGGGTTCACCAATAACCTATCTTCTCTCTGTATATTCCTTTCTGTGTGTAACCTCATTTTAGCCTTAACCGTGACAAAGACCTACAACTGGAATTTTGGACTTATATTAGCTAAGGGCTTATTATCTAAAGTATAGGGCGCGACCCTATACCAGTTCCATCTGGTATTCTAACATCTGAGTCATTTACTTAGGGTTAACTACCCCATCAATTTTTCCTTGAAAACATTTCTTTCAAATTGATTTAACTCTTTAAATCATACTTAAACAAGGAAAATATACTCTTTGCTTTACTCAAACATTATTGTTATGATATACATACTTTACGTAAGACAATGTTGATGAAATATAATGGGATTATATATCCCTCCAAAGTAAGTTAAAAACCCTTTTAACTTAAAGCTCTTAGGCCATGAAACCAAGGCAAACCATTTGTAACCTTTGCTTAGAAACTTTAAATGGTACCTTTCGAACCCATTGAAAGCACCGCTTTCAAAATATGTTAACTATTATACCTTGTAACACTAGGCCGAAAGGCCAAAACATACCTTTCAAAATCATTGAAGATATCCCTTCGAAAGATTTATAAACCTTAGACATCACCTTTTCAAAACACTTTAAACTTGCATTTCGAAAGCATTGGAAACCTTCCATTTAAAAACCCAAGTGAACCTTCTGAAAACAATGGAGTATCTCTCCCTTGAAACCTACATTATATACCTTTCGAAAGTATTCACTACAAAAATCTAGGCTTTCCATAGCATCAATACATAGCGTTGCCTATTGTATGCTATTAGAAGCAAATAAAATAAATATATATAGAATATCCAATGCTATACATAGGGCGGGAAACATTTTATTTACCGCGGGGAATAAAGAATATCTATTTTGTGAACCCCCTCTCCTTCCTTTCTCTTCATCACTTTTAGAAGGAGAAAAAAGTGTAGCCACCAAAATCCACAATGAAAACCCGCAACCTCTCCATCACATATTTCTTTTGCTTCCAGCAGAGATCCGTGAATCAAAACCCAACCACCAAAAAACCGTGCCCCAATTCTGACGTCGATCTCAATCTTATTCCAACTAAGGTTGGAATCCGGCCACCAAAATCACTTATTTCCACCGTCGATCTCAATCTTCCTCCACTTATTTAACTGCCTGTAATCCTAATTCCGACGCTGAGAACCGTAAGCAAGTTTCAACCTAGTTAAATAGTCCCGAGGTAATCTATTTAACCCTATTTTGTTTCACCTAAACTATTCATTGCTTTAGCTGTCTCCATTGCAACTGTTATGCTTATATTTAGTATCTTGTTCTACATATGATACTTTTTTTACCTATGTCGTTCTACTTATATTTGGTATGTTATACACTTGGACGATGTTCTACAATGGTTGTGATTTTCTATATCTATAACTGTTATTGCAGCTATATTTTTTTCATCATGTTTCAATTAAGGGCGTTGCTAACAATCAAAGTAAAATAATTTTTTTTAGTTCAAAAAAATAAATTATTAGTAAATTAGTTAATTTGTTTATTACTTTTCTGCAGCAAATAATATCCATTTCAGTTTTTACAATAGATTGATGTTTAATATGATTTTAATATGAGTGGAAATGATTTTGCTCCCAGTTGTTCATATACTATAAGAAACTGACGTTGATTTCTGAGTAGTTTCCATCGGGGTTTGGGTTTCTGATTAGGTAGTGGATTTGAAACAGGGAGTTGATGGTTGCCTGATTCCTATGACAAATATAATAATTACCGAAATGAACATAATAAACACCTTATAGAGAAGATGGATATTGGAGTTGATTCAGGTTCAGATGCTTATCACTGACTCAGTAGTATACACATATGACATATCTGCATTCGATTGTTTTCTTTTGTGCTTACATGATTGAATCCCTGATCCAGTTCCATGTTTATTAAGTTTATCCTTTGCCAATAGTTTCATCAAAGTTATCATTTATTTATTTATGTAGGCATAATTTATTAATTAAAATCATTTATAAGATACAGTTTACGATTTTGTACCATTATATTAAAATCATTTTATTTTTATAGACTTGCAACTCTCTAGAGAGCTAATATCATTTTGAAGATTGGCAACTTATAACTATTTCTCTGTAAGTTACCACCGTTACCACCTTAGCACTTAAGAAAGAAACTTCTTTTCACACTAATTTCAATGTCATTCAGTATTTAGCAGCAATGGTTGCATCTTTGGTTCTTACAATTTGACCATCTACGTTAAGTTTTTTAATTTATGATGTATGTATTTCATGAAAAGGAAATGTTTTCCTTAAAAAAAAAGAAAATAAGCAACCTACATCATCTGAATATTTTACTACTTTCTATTTTTTTTCTTAATTTTCACTAAAATAAATAAATTATTACCTTATTCAGAGTTCCTGCTTTTTATTTCATGTATCAGTACAATCATTAAAAAGTCTGAAGTGGACTTGATGATCATTGCAAATTAACGAGAGAAATTTGTATCAGAAAAGCATCAATATCTCGGTAACCAATTGCTAGTTTATATGTCAGGAAGTTACTAAAATATATATATATATGATAATAGCCACATTTATATGCTAATTGCTCATATTAATGTACACGTACCATTCACCATATATGATAATGTAGCCGCATTTGTGTATATCATTAACCATCATACACTAGAAAGAGTGTACATTTGGATAGCTTAACTAGTTATAGATGTACATAGGGAAATACAAGTTAGGTAAGAATTTATCATGTGCGTAGCCATACGATATTTGTTCGTTTAGCTATTAATTCTCAGTCTAAGGGACAAATATCTACAAATTGTCTGGTAGGAAAACATAATGTACATAGATATGCAGATTTATCACAAGTTATGCGCACACACACACGTAATTAAATCCAATTTCAGTTGGGACTCACTAAAACTTGTACGATATGTAATTATAACTAGGCTGGAAAAGGGTAATGTGTATATACTATATACCAATTGGATGTTTACAAAATATAAGCAGAGCAATAAGTTGGGGATTTAGGAAGAGCGGACCTTCTTGCATACATAGAACCTACCGGTGACTGTAAGTATTAACTTTATTTCTATGAATTATGTTATTATACATGTGGTTGGACCATTATACCCAGGAACGCTAGCATGAGTCTTATTGTCATCCAATTTAATAAATATTTTTTTATTGATTTGAGTATTAATACCATAATAATATATCATGGAAAAATATTCATTCAAAAGTATGGCTCATTATCTACAATCATCAGCCTCTGAGCTGCCCCTTAAAATTTTTGGATGATATGGACAAACAGAAATCTTCTCAAGGAAAAGAAAAAAAAATTAATGACACTGCACAATGTGCTTCATTGTCAAAAGCCAAATTTTCCTTATTTGGATTGTATAGCTAACGTATGCTATAATAAAGTTCCATTATTAAGATACCAAACTAATTTATATTAAGGTAGTCTACGAGTTATATAATATTTTAGGTTTCTAGGGTGTTTTATATCATAATTTTTTGGGTTTCTTCTTGGTTTTTTAAATCAGATACTCCTCTATGATACTGGAAATCGATTTCAAGTCAGTTTCATTTTTTTTGAGACATAATATGACTACAACATATGGAATACTACTGATTCTCCAACATAGTGTATTCTTTTTAACATTTTTTTTTCATTTTTTTATAAGTGTTGCTAGTATCTGTAATGTCTTCATGTTGATGTAACAACCCGCATATTTTACCATTTGTATATTTAAATGTTTTATTTAAATATAGCATTGTTAATCGGATTAAAGTCCGAAAAGCTACTTTTTGCAAACAGTCGAATTGGGACTCGAGACCACTTCCATTGAGTCCAAAATGGCATTTGCAACTTTTTTGAGTATAAACATTGATATGTTTGGAGTTGAGTGAATTTTGCTATTTTTCCACTTGGGCTTTGGGTTTGGGTTTCAGCCCACTAACCCATCTTAATACCCTAACTCAGCCCCTCTACTTCATTTCATTCTCATTTTCCTAACACTTCAAGCTTTAGTAAAAATGGGGTAAGAGAAAAAGGAAATTAAAATCCTAAGCCCTAGTTTCCTTTGCAAATTCAAGTTCTTGCTCCAAAATCAAAGAGAAGCTTAGGTAAGCATCCTCTTCATCTTCTCCATCTCTATCTCTCTTCAATTTCAGAATTTCCTATAACCTAACTTAGGAAATATTCTTCTTTTGAGCTTAGATTGAAGATTCTAGAGGTGTATTGAAGAGGAATTGGTCTTTCCTTTGTTTTCAAGCTTCTCACTTGTGTTTTGAGTTTAAAAGGTGAGTTCTTTAACTCACATCTACGTCTATAGCTATCATTATTGTTAGGTATGAATTCCTAACATTTGTGCATATTCATTTGCTTTTGATTTGAATTGATTTGGTGAATTTTCCAATTTTTGGTGTTTTGGTCCAATTTTATGAAAATCCTTTTATGGATATTTGGACATTGATGTTCGGGGTGTATCGAAGAGCCGTTAAGGCTGGGTTGTCGCTTGGCGTAAATCCTTAGTCGTCATTACTCGTCCGATCCTTCCGATACGTTTTGGCCACTTTGGCCTAGGTAAATTGTTGCCCAGACCAGGTGACCAGACGTCTGGTGATCAAGTCTAGATGTCTGGTTTGGACCGGGAGCAAAAATATGTGCACGCAGATTAATAAAAAAATGGCAGTGACTAAATTCAGACGTCTGAAAAGGGGTCAGACGTCTGATTTGAGATTTCAGACGTCTGGTTGGTTTTCTGGAATATTTCCAGAAACCAAATCCAGACGTCTGGATCAACCCCTCAGACGTCTGGAAATGCAAAGTTTTTCCTATTTGCCTATTTCTTGATTGAATTTCCATTGTTTATCGATTTTAGTTGCTCCGATTAGTTGTTATCACTTTTATCGACCTTGATGACTTCTTTTTCGGGATTTTTGGGAATATCCATTTTGATGGATTTGGTATCGATTTCTTTGGATTTAATTCACGTCTTCGTATGTGAACCTTTGGTGATTGATTGTTTCTACAATCATTTTTGTGATTTGTCACTTCTAAATACAAAGGTTTCTATACTAGTAGTAAATACTCAAACCCTTTCATCAAAACGATTTCGACACTAATTTAAATATAAAGCTTGTTTTCAAAATCGTTTTTCAATCTATTAGTATATACAAACCTTTACCTCATTCGTATGAGAAATCTAATTAAACGGCTTAGTAAAACAAGTGGTATGAAACACTTGCGTTTACTTCATCGGTTAATTCTTGGACTTGTTCGATTGAAACTCTTATGACAATTTTCGAGTGGAAATCTACAATATGTTCGTAAATATTTAAGTTAAGCCAGTGGTTATGGGACATGAAGCTAAACTCATCTATTTACTAGCTTAGTGTAATTCACACTTTTTATTGATCTATGATGATCATTTTGTGGTTTAGACTAGCAATGTGCGATGTCTCTTTGTCCACGTAGGGGACTGTACCTCGTTTTATTGAGCTTCGTCTCATTCCTTTATGGGCTAGCAACCCATGTTCTTTTATGGTGTTTGGTTTATCGGATGTACCATTATTGTACTACATCAATGTCCCGGCTTTTTGGTTCATCGGGCGTACCGTTATTGTACTACGTCGTTGTCCCAACTTTTCAGGTTCATCGGCCGTACCGTTATTGTACTACGTCGTTGTTCGGAATTACTTGAGTATCAGGTTCATCGGGCGTACCGTTATTGTACTACGTTGTCGCACCGGCTCTATGGTTAGCGACCATGGGATAGTGACTCATTTGTGATACACGTGTTGGTGAGTTTTCATGCTCCCGTTTGCGATAGGCCTCCCCCTTTTGTGTTTTCTGGATTTCTGGTTGTGATTTCTAGAATTTATGTTTCACCAATTTTTGTGGATTGACATTGATATGTTTTGTCAATATTTGTGTTTTGGTGAATAATTTGAAGAATGTGATTCTTTTTGGTGTTTTGAGATGATTTGAGATATTGTATGATTTTTGTTGTTATTTGATGTATACTTGACATAGTATGGCATTTTTGTTATCATACGTTTTTGGTCATATCTCTTATCCTATCTCCTTTTATCTGATATTTATAGCTAAACTGATCCGTTTATTATTTTCTTCTTAAATAATACTCGGGTCAGACCAAGGTATTTCAGGTGCTTTTGCTTGACTTCTTATCAGGGTTCGTCACCTGACTTTTGGCTAACTACTTTAGCTTAGTAGTTTTTGTTAGTATACATTTGAGAAAGAGACTCCTTGTTGTATACTTATTCTTTTGTCTAGCACTTGTATATATTCTTTTGTGATGTAGTGGATCTTGTATGACTGTAACGACCCACTATTTTGGACCATTCAAATCGACAATAATCCACACATGTCTGACTTGAATAATTCAAAATAACAGATTGTAAATAAATTTGGAGCAAATGAAATCAAATACACAGAATCACAGACACAGAACATATCAGAATAACTCACAGCGGAAATAAAATACCATAGTAGTTCATGAAGCTACTATATACAAACTCTCAAAACATAATACATAATATCATTCTGAAAACATATACAATAGAAATCCCAAATACATAGAAGTTTATAAATACCAGAACTAGAATAGAACAACTGAACTGAAAGGAACAGATAACTAGACAAGCAGAATCTCCAGCGATTCCTAGCTCCAGAATGAGATCCAAAGCTAAGCTGTAAATACTCAGGCTGACCCGAGCGTAAAGTAAAACACAAAACACTCGAGTCAGGACAATATATACTTATATAATGTAAACCAACTCAAGTGAACTGTAGTAGAAATGCACAATAACTCAAAGGATGTTTGGGATCACCCATCCTTCAAGGATCAGTTAAACTATAAATTAAATACACCCCGTGGTTAAAATTTCAAAATGGTATTTTATACTTCGAAATCAAATATCATTTCAAAATTCAATATCCTTCAAAAATCCATTTCAAAATATCAAAATATCATATTTCAAAATAGTTTATATTTCGAAACAAATTACTTTATTTTAAATCATAAAAATAAAGTTATTATTAATAATTAAATTATTAAATTTCCAAAATTTTAATCTTTCATTCGTTCACTTAAATTAATTAAAACAATGAAAATTCAACTTTTGCAGCATTTAGAAAATGCTACGGAAAGTCACATTTAAAACAGTTCAATTTAACAAAAGACAGCATTTAAAATGCTGTAATAGGGTTACATTAGTTTCAGATAAACTTAGTTAAATTCAACCATTATAACATTACAAAAATGCTATAATAGCCTTTAATTAAATTTAGCCATTTGGTTCATTATTATCAACTACAGCATTTACAAATGTTGTATTATCATTTACATTAGAATTAATAGCATTTCAGAGATGCAGTTAATTAACTTCAAATATTCAGTATAATTTCACAAACAATTATATTTTTATATAAATCATTTTTAACTTATAAAATCATATATAATCATTCAAATACCCTTATATTCATGATTTTATAAAGTTAAACCTCCACTTATTAAATTCCAATTTTAAATTATAAATTCATTAAATTAAATTAACTTAACACTTAATTTTAAATTTTCAAATATAACTTAATTTCTTTTTTATTTACTTAACTTAAAATTCACTCTTAAGCCAAATTCACAAATTTCCAATTTTAGTTATATTTCAAAATTTCAACTTAAATATTCATTCATTTCACATTTTAACTTTATTCAAAATCATTAATATAATATAAAAATCATTTAAATTCACTTTAATCCAAATTATCATGAAGTTATCACATTTCATATTTAATTTAAATTCCAATTATCACCCAATTAAAATTTCCCAAAATAACTTACATTTCAAATTTTCTAGTTTTACCAATAATTTATTTCACTTATAAATTTTCAAAAAATCAATAATGCTTACATAAATCATTTTTTTATTTATTTTAAATCAAATATTATAATATTTACATTTCAAAAATATTTTTAAGATTTTTATAAAAACATATTTTAACAACGGGTATGTATTTCATTTCTAGTTTAGGTAAAGTGATACGGGTAATATATCATTTCAACCCGTAATTTACAAAGAAAACCCGGGTTTGATCATTTCAAACCCGCAATCCCAAGGAAATGAAAAATAATTGAAAATCATTCAGGCCTATCATTTCAGCCCATAATGATTTTCTCCTATTCTAAAGTCCGTTCGGGTATGTATCATTTCAACCCATAGTGATTCTAATCTAAAGGGAACTTGCAGTGTGATAAACTGATAAAAATAATAGAAAAGAATAATATAACAGTAACATATAATAAAATAGGTGTTTAAGCATGGGTGAACATCATAAATCATAACATAGCAAGTGTAACATGATAATGCATTTTACAGATTCAAAAGGGGTCAATTCACTAGTTATATATGTACATATTGTCTGGTGAGAATAACTCACCTGTTAAGCTGGAGATTTGCCAACAAAGCTCACAACACAAAGATTATGAAGGCACGACAACTCTAATACAATTTGAGTGTGGAGAGCAAATCCAATGATATAGATCTTGTGTTACAACCCAAACAAAAATCAAAGCAAACCATAAATTTCAATACACTAGAAATGACATAACTTTTAAATAAAAAGAGATACGAATGCCAAATCTTTTGCCTTGCTTTCTCTATTCTTTTGTCATGGCCTAGGGATGTTTTTGGCTCTGGTTTGAACAAGTTTGGCTCAGGTTTGGTCATGTGTATGCATGGCCTAGGTAGTAGAATATGAGGAGAAAGTTTATACAAAGGAATATGAAGAGTTTAAGGCAAAATTGGTGGGTTTTGTTCACAAAAAATGGCTCGGCCATGGGCTTGTGTGGTCAGGTCAGAGAGGTATGGATCAGGTCAGTGGAAGGAAAGGTGTGTGGTGGTCTGGCCAGAGGTGGTGGAGGCGGCCTAAGGTGGTGGTGGAAAATGAAGTGGTGAACAAATAGTGGTCAAACAACATGTTTTTATGGCTTGTGTTGCAATTTTTGTGGAGTTTTGGCATCATGGTGGCTCGGCCTTGGTCAAGACTAGAGAAGTAGCTGGTGGTGATGGCAGGGAAGAGATGTAGGGGGTGGTGGCCGTGGATATGGAGTGGAGGCCATTCAAAGAAGCAAAGAAAACAAGGCAAAATACATGAAAAATGAGAAGAAAAGTGTAAAAAAAGTAGCCATTACCCATAGATTTCCTTGAAGCCATGAATGAATGAGAAGGTAAAATGTTTTTGGGTGAATGGAGGCTGAAAAATCACGGCTACAAACCAAAAATGCACAGCCAAGATAGTAATTGAGGAGTTATGGCAAATGAAAGGACAAAGGAGATGAAAGGACGTAAGGTAAATAAGCTTTTAAAACTCTTCATATTTCTTTTTCTTTAAATTCAAATAAAACAAAAATAAAATCAGTAAATTGAGTTTAAAACCTAAACAAAGTAATATAAAATAAAAATAATTAATTAATTTTAAAGAAAATGGAAAAAGAATATAAGAAATTGCTTAAAAATTGAAAACAGGGTCCAGAAATTACAAATAAATCACTATTGACTTTGGAAAATTAAAAACTTCATTTTTAAAAATATTTAAAAAAAAATGTGAAGTAAAATAATTCATTTATATTTTAAAAATGAAATAATTAATTAAATTTAGAGAAATTAGAAAAAGAACTAAAGAAATTGTTTAAAAATTCAAAACAGGACTTAAAATTTACAAATAGAATATCACTAGTTTTAGAAAATTTCTATTTCACTTTAAAACAAATAAAAGGTCAAATAAATAAAATAAATGAGGAACAAAATAAAGTGGGAATGAGAATAAAATAAGACTTTAAGAAAAAAAATAGAAAAATAAATAAAGAATTACTTTAATTAATTGAAACTGGAAATTAGAAATTGTAAGCAAAATACAACTAACACTGAAAAATGTCAATTATACTTTTAAAAATGTTTTAAAACCAAAATATATGCATAACATGTTATTTTACCCATATAAATATAAATTAGAACATTACATGACCAAATAAAATATTATTTATACAATTTAAAATAAACAATTTGTTAAATACAGCAAATTACACACAATATTGAAAAAGGCATAACATTCACATTATAAATTAGATTTCAACGAAACGAAAAGCATTATTCTTAAAATTTTATTTACTTTCATAATAAAAGATAAAATTCAAATTTTCAAACTTTCAAATTTCTAAATTAAAAGTCAAAGTTTGACTATATTGACCAAAATTCACTTTTCTGGAAAATATTCTTTTTAGTCATGTTTGGAATTCTAATTCACATCAAAATCAAAATTTATATTTAAAATAACAAAATTTATTCATTTTAATAAATAAAATAAAGTTTTTAAATCAGGAAATTAAATTAAAGAAATTAATATATATAATTAAAATAATCACAATGACCACTACTTTGATGTACACTTCTATGTGTTATATCCATATCTGTTTCCGCCTTTGTGATATGAATGTTTGTGACTGATTTGTGTTATGTTTATTCCTATATTTGTTTTCGAAGTCCACTTAGCCACTGTGTGGTAGCTTTGAGTTTGTATTTGGTATGTCGGATTTCCCCTTGAAATGAAATGTAAGTTATATTTTCTGACATATCGGTACTCGCACAAAGCAATTACACTGATGGTCGCTCCTCAATAGCCTTATTCTTCGTGCTAGTTGACGGCATTACCCCGTAGTGTCCTTGGCTAGTGTAAGTATAGAGGTGGAGCTTCACATTTGATTTCTTTAAAGATGGGATCATATTTTCCAAAGTAAATTTATTTGTGTCTCAAGAATGTAGTTAATAAATCTTAAAGTTATTGAAAGTTCATGTTTGCCGATATATTTCTACAGATAATGTCAGTCTAATAATGATTCTCACTGTCAGACTATATATATCTGTAGATAATGTTACTAGAAGCCATTCCATGCTAGTTATCGTCGGTTATTGATGGAAGATTTACCTCTAAAAATACCTCAAAGTTAAATCCAATTTATTATATACCCAAAAAAATTCTTGTACAAGCCCACATATAAACTAAAGTTAATTTCAAATATGTTATCAAGTTTAACTAGAATAGTATACTCCAACTTAAAATCACATCAAAATTCTGCACTGTATATCAGCATGATGCCAGAAACTATCGAGTGTTGATATTTTTGAAAGAAACAAAAAATACAGGGCGACTAGAAGGTTTCTACTTATGAATTAAAATGCAAAAAATTCTCAATTGTATTAGCTACTGAAACTCAACTTAACATCTTGTTCGATGCAAATTCAAATATTAGAAAATACATTATGGTTCTGTTTTAGGTTCTTAAAATAAACTGATATTTGTCACTTGCTACCAGTATGAAACAAACAACTAGCAATCATGTAGACACATCGTTTATGGTGTGTAAATAGTGATAGTAAAACTTTATATCTTAGTTTTTTCAATATCAAATTGTGGTAAAACACTAGGTAGACATGGAAGGTCACACACTTTATTATTGGAAGTTGGATAAAATTTGTTGTGAATCTGATAACAACTCAGGCATACTTTACATGTATATAAAGCTGATCAGTTCCATTTATTTATCATTTTTTGTTAAGGTGAATATATTTTGCTACTGTATATGAACTAAAGATTAATTTCTTAGAAATTATCTGGATAAATTTGGATTAAACTTCCTTTAGATGCTCCATAGTTATCAAGCAGTACATAGGTTTGTATATGTATGCTGAAAAAGAAATTAAAAATGACCTTTTATGGGGACTTGAACATAAGTTGCATAACCT
Source organism: Allium fistulosum (assembly GCA_030737815.1). Classification (NCBI taxonomy): domain Eukaryota; kingdom Viridiplantae; phylum Streptophyta; class Magnoliopsida; order Asparagales; family Amaryllidaceae; genus Allium; species Allium fistulosum. The sequence continues at coordinate 597,132,616 of CM060908.1, read as the reverse complement.
AACTCAAAAGTTAAAGCAAAAAATGATGATCATGCTTTCATCTGACCCATTGCTAAAAAGAACTTTTATATTTTAGAATAAAATATGTATAATTGGTATTTATATTTTTGACACCATAGCAGCTTCTTCTATACGAGAAACTTAAGATTTGCTAGGAAACTAACAATCATCTTTCTATTGTTTGGTTTGAAATTAAAAAGGTATCTTTCTAGCAAAATGGGGTATAGACGCAAATATAAAATATTTTGCTCTATATAATAGAACATCATCAGAAATTTCTAGATATAATATAAATAATACTCAAAATCAGTCACAATTTTCAGTCCATAATAAGCTCACAATTTGTAAATATGTATATTTTACATAAAATATAACTTAACATTGTATGATTCGGGAACCATTTGAATAGGAAGTTCTTTGACCTTAATCTTATTCAATAGATATTACTTTCCAAAAGTAGAGGATCCCATTAGCATATTGTTATAGAAAGCGTGATACATATCCATGATATTTCAACATTATTTCTTCTATCCCAAATAATATAATAAAATATATTTTAAATTTTATTATTAGAAAATTTGTAATTTTAATATTATTGGAACGTATATTATTAAACAAGTCATTTATAGTAGTTTTATATATTTCCTGCAAATTAGTATTATACTATTTTCATCTTTTGTTTACCTTTAATTGGAACTAGGAAACATTAAGGGAATGAAACTTCTGTTAGTTGTGCAAACAAGGACTTTATGACTGTAAACGTAACAAACATCGTTGATATTGGTAGTGGCTTTGAACCATTCCTCTTTTTATATTATTAGTAAAGTCTTTCCTTCTTTGATTTTTTAGTTGTGTTGCTATCTTCTTTATAGTTCTATTTTCTTTACATGTATTATGTAAAACTGTGTTGAATATAGTTACTAAAACAAATGATACTGTCAGGTTGAGGCAAATGGAGTCGCTGAGTAGAACTACGTCATAACTACTGTCAAATGATGGTGTCAGGTTGAACTATGGTGTCAAATGATAGGTGTCAAATGAGTATAACAGCGACACACTTGTAAATGCAAATGGAGGAAAACTACAAAAAAAAATGATGCCAAGTAGAGGAGTGATAAGGTTGACAAGGCTGCTTCAAAGATTAGAGTGAGAAAGATTCTCTATCTTCTTCTCTGCATATTTTTATGAATGTCTTTTGGAATATTTACATTTGCTGTGTTTTTAGATATGAGTTAATGTTTACTTTATTCTATTCTTCATAGTAGAAATAACTGATAAAGAATTGTTCCTAATTTTCTCTAATATATCTTGGCTTTGTGTTCAAAATAGTCTTGGCTTTATTGGCTTTAGACTGTGATCACTTAATCGCTAATTGATTTGCTTGCATTACACAAAAAGATTGTTTTTGAAACAAGTCACCATTAAAGTTGTATTACACGGATATATCTATTTGAGGAAAAGAAAATTATAAATTCAAATAAAAAAAGTGAAAGGATTGTAGATATGCAGTATTCAAACAAAAGAAAACAAAAGAATAATCTAACCGTATAACAAAGGAATTCTGAGGCTTGCCTTAGCAATGTCCTTAAAACTTTTATTTCCATAGTTTCCCAAGATACAACAGAATGATTCTGCACGAAACTGTAACGAGCAATGTCACTCTGTGATGTTTGATATGGCAGCAGTAGTTTGGAGGAAGAAGAAGATAGAAAACTGGAATTTCGAATTGATAGAATGTGATCAGTATTCTGTCCTTTTTATAGTCCAGTTTGCATCCCTTCAGACAGTCGCGTCTGTTCGTTTGAACCGTGCATAACTGTTGGCCGCGTCCGTTTATATCCGTTGCTACCGTCCACCAGAGGTCACACCTCTTCAGAAAAACTTGTTCGAAACCGGCCTTGTTTTTCTGTGCAAAAATAAGATTTCATTTAGACCCAAGCCCAAGCCCGAGCCCGGCCCGGTTCGGTACGGGACGGGCGGGCGGCGCGCGCGCGTGTGTGTTTTTGGTCATAAGATATACGTCTTCCCCCTCGCACAATTACCTGACCCTAAGGGCCAATATAGGGTTTGAGGAATTGGTATATATCTATGAAACTTCTCTTATTTTTGGCAATGTGGGACTATTGTATATATCATTCAATTTTATCTTTTTAAGGAATTCCAACAATCCCCCACATGAATGATAATATACATATCCCCCACACAAAGTGGAATATCACAGAGTACATATGGAATAATGCTATATCGAGGATAAGTAGATATTTCACTTTGAACTTTCCCTAGTTAAAACTCATCGGATATACTTGTGGCTAATCGGTGAATTATTTCATCTTGAACCGTCGGCCTTTATTGTATAACCAGACAATAAGTTTCACAAAGCATTGATTCCCTTCTCATCCAATTTCTTGGTTGTGTTCATTTTGGTCCTGAACAGTTATTGGTTCTGCGAGTGTTATAGAGAATTATAAGCCTGTAATAATCTCATAGAGCCGACCCAGCTCACACTAACATAGGTGATCGTATCCATGTAGAGTATCCTACTTATACCCCACTTGTTATTTTCAAGATATGGACATCATTAAAAAACATAGTTTTAACCTTTTAATACTTCTGTAGGCATGCATTTTATTTTGCATCATAGGAATTAGGTAGGACTAAGTCCAAACAAATGCATTACTTCTTGAGTTAATCATAACTGGTTTGCCTATTGAACCTAGTCCGTGGGATCTCCAGTCGCTAGGTTAGGTTTCCGTATAAGTTAACTCTTGTTGGTTAAGGCTTTTAAACCCATTCCCCTCGATGCGCAGTCAATTTTCTCTCTGGATAAACCTTTAGTAAACGGATCCGCTAGGTTATCATTTGTCCTCACATAATCTATGGAAATAGTTCCATTAGAGAGTAACTGCCTAACTGTGTTATGGCGTCGTCGAATATGTCGTGACTTTCCATTATACACAAAGTTGTGTGCTCTGCTTAGCGCTGCTTGGTTATCGCAGTGTATGCATATGGCCGGTACAGGTTTAGGCCAGAACGGAATATCTTCTAAAAAGTGACGAAGCCATTCTGCTTCTTCGCCTGCTTTATCTAATGCAATGAACTCTGATTCCATAGTGGATCGAGCTATGCATGTTTGTTTAGTAGATTTCCATGATACTGTTGCCCCTGCTAGGGTAAAGACATAACCACTTGTTGATTTTGATTCCTCTGAATCTGCAATCCAGTTTGCATCACTATACCCTTCTAAGACGGCAGGATATTTTCCATAATGTAAGGAATAGTTAGCGGTATTTTTTAAATATCCAAGCACTCTCATTAGTGCTTTCCAGTGTTCCTTTCCTGGATTGCTTGTATACCTGCTCAGTCGACTTACTGCATAAGCTATATCTGGTCTTGTGCAATTCATGAGATACATGAGACATCCTATTACACGAGAGTATTCCAGTTGCATTACACTCTCATTAGTGTTTTTATGCAGTACTTCTGATGGATTAAAAGGTGTTCTCACTCCTTTAATTCCATAGTCTTGGAATTTTTCAATCACTTTGTCTACATAGTGTGACTGAGATAATTCAATTCCATCAGGTGTTTTTATTATTTTGATTCCCAAAATAACATCGGCAACTCCTAAGTCTTTCATATCGAAATTGTTGATTAACATCTTCTTTATGGTCTCTATTACTTTAGTGTTAGGACCAAAGATTAGCATATCGTCAACGTATAGGCAGATCATTACAAATGATTGTCCGACTTGTTTGTAATAAACACATTTATCACATTCATTTATACGAAAACCATTTTTCATCATGACACTGTCAAATTTTTCGTGCCATTGTTTAGGAGCTTGTTTTAGTCCGTATAGTGATTTTACTAATCGACATACTTTCTTTTCATTTCCTTTGGAAATGAAACCCTCAGGTTGCTCCATGTAGATCTCCTCATCAAGATCTCCATTTAAAAATGCTGTTTTTACATCCATCTGATGAATCTCTAGATTATAGATAGATGCAATTGCTATTAACATTCTTATAGAGGTTATTCGTGTTACCGGTGAATAGGTATCAAAGAAGTCTACTCCTTCTTTTTGACGATATCCTTTGGCTACTAATCTGGCTTTATATTTATCAATAGAGCCATCCGGTTTCATTTTCTTCTTGAAAATCCATTTGCAGCCAATCGGTGTTATTCCAGGGGGAATATCAACTATTTCCCAAGTTTTATTACTTAGAATTGAATCAATTTCACTTTTGATTGCTTCTTTCCAACAGGAAGAATCAGAAGAAGACATTGCCTCTTTATATGTTTGAGGTTCATGTTCTAGTACGTAAGTTAGAAATTCCGAGCCGAATGACTTGGAAGTTCGTGCCCTTACGCTTCTTCTTGGTTCAACTTCATCTCTGTCTCGATGAGTTTCATTTTCATGTGGTTCATTTCTGTCATCTCTTGTCCTTTTTGAGGCAAGATTTCCATTATTTCTTTTATGTGGAAAAACATCTTCAAAGAATGAAGCATCTCTTGACTCCATGATTGTATTTACACAGATGTCATTTATATCAGACTTGAAAACTAAAAATCTATAGGCACTACTATTTTCAGCGGGGCCTAGATAGTAGCAGTCTACAGTTTTTGATCCAAGTTTGACCTTCTTGGGAGGCGGAACTGGAACCTTTGCCAAGCACCCCCACACTTTGAGGTATTTGAAGCTAGGTAGGTGTCCTTTCCATAACTCATATGGGATTGTTCCTGTTTTGCTATGAGGAACCCTGTTTAATATATGGTTAGACATATTTAGGGCTTCCCCCCACAAGTTCGTTGGTAGGCCTGAAGTTAAAAGCATAGCGTTAACCATGTCTTTTAACGTTCTATTCTTTCTCTCGGCGATACCATTTTGTTGTGGTGAATATGGAGCTGTTCTTTGATGAATTATACCATTTTCGGTACATAATTGTTCAAATGGTGATTCATATTCTCCACCTCGATCAGATCTCAATATCTTGATCTTTCTATTCAGCTGATTTTCTACTTCAGCTTTGTATTTTATAAATGATGTTATTGCTTCATCTTTACTGTTTAAAAGATATATATAGCAATATCGTGTATAATCATCGATAAATGTAATAAAATACCTTTTCCCACCTCTTGTAGGTAAGTTTCTGAAATCACATAAATCAGTATGAATCATTCCCAATGGTTCAGTACTTCTATCAATAGTATGAAATGGTTTCTTAGCCATTTTTGCTTCTACACATGTCTCACATTTGTAGGTTTTATCTATTTGGAATTTAGGAATTAATCCTAAGTTTGCAAGCTTTTTCATTTTTCGAAAATTTACATGACCTAATCTATCATGCCATAATAAAATTTCATGCTCAACCAAATAAGAAACTTCAATTTTATTGATATCACAATCAGAATACATAGTATTTTTGCCAACTACGGCTACATTTGCCTTAAATAGGCCATCACATAAGTAACCCCTTCCTATGTAGATTCCTGCCTTAGACAGAACCATCTTGTCTGACTCGAAGACCATCTTGAATCCCTTTTTTGAAAGCACGGATCCAGAAATGAGATTCTTGCGAATATCTGGAACATGAAGGACATCATTCAGTTTAATAGTCTTCCCAGAAGTGAACTTGAGGGTGACTGTCCCTTTGCCTTCAACCATGGAAACCGATGAATTGCCCATATAGAGTTTCTCATCTTGATCTAATTTGGTGTAGGTTGAAAATACGGATTTGTCAGAACATATATGCCTAGTAGCACCCGTGTCCAACCACCATTGTGCAGAATTCTGAATCAAGTTGCATTCAGATACAACTCCTGAAAAATTGGATTCATCGATATCCATATTTTCCACAACGTTTGCTTCAGAATTTTTCTGCTTCTTGTGTCGACAATCTCTAGCGGCGTGTCCCGTCTTACCACAAACCCAACACTCACCATTAAACTTCTTGGTTTGTTTGTTGTCTTTTGGTTTGTTTTCAGGAGCTTTTCTTTTCTTTGAGAAATTCTTCTTTTTGTTAAAGTGGCCTTTGTTCTTTGACCCTTCTGCTACAAACGCCTCCTCGGTTTGTTTTGTAACTCCACGGTTATCTGCCTCTATCTTTAAACGTACGATGAGGTCTTGTAGAGAAATCTCTTTCTTCTTGTGCTTCAGATAGTTGCGGTAGTCTCTCCAAGACGGTGGCAACTTTCCAGTTATTGCTTCCACTAAAAAGGATTCCCCAACTTGATGGCCTTCTGATTCCAGTTCGTGGATGATAATCTGAAGTTCTTGCACTTGTGCAGTTACAGATTTTGAGTCTATCATCTTGTAGTCCATGAATTTGTCTACGATGAATTTCTTCAGACTAACATTCTGTATCTTGTACTTCGTGGCAAGTGCATTCCAGAGAGCTTTTGCTGTCTTTAACGGTTGATATACCTTGTATAACACCTTATCCAGACAGTTTAGTATATAGTTTTTGCACAGGAAGTCAGAATGGTTCCATGCATCAATGGCAGAAAACACATCTTTGTTTTCCTCTCTGGTTTGGCCTGGTACAATCACTGGTTCATCCTCCTCGAGATACCTTTGCAAACCTAGTGTGGTGAGATAAAATAGCATCTGACTCTGCCATGTGTTAAAATCGTCACCATCTCCTTTAAAGAGATCAGGTTTGTTGTGGGTAGCATTTTTGTTTTGAATTTCTACCGCTGCCATTTCCTGTTGCAACAGAAACAGTCTTAGGAAATGTATGATAACAAACTGTACGTAGACAAGTTTGAATAGCAGAAAGTTCGCAACTTTCTAGATCAGTGATAAAACACTGTAACTAATGGACTGTATGATAACCAGTCGACCGAATACTGTATGAGCGCACAAAATTCTACGAATTTTGTAAAAGTTTTAAGATGTAGATATGCAGTATTCAAACAAAAGAAAACAAAAGAATAATCTAACCGTATAACAAAGGAATTCTGAGGCTTGCCTTAGCAATGTCCTTAAAACTTTTATTTCCAAAGATACAACAGAATGATTCTGCACGAAACTGTAACGAGCAATGTCACTCTGTGATGTTTGATATGGCAGCAGTAGTTTGGAGGAAGAAGAAGATAGAAAACTGGAATTTCGAATTGTTCGAAACCGGCCTTGTTTTTCTGTGCAAAAATAAGATTTCATTTAGACCCAAGCCCGGCCCGGTACGGGCGGGCGGCGCGCGTGTGTGTTTTTGGTCATAAGATATACGTCTTCCCCCTCGCACAAAATTACCTGACCCTAAGGGCCAATATAGGGTTTGAGGAATTGGTATATATCTATGAAACTTCTCTTATTTTTGGCAATGTGGGACTATTGTATATATCATTCAATTTTATCTTTTTAAGGAATTCCAACAAGGATAACAGACTATAACTGGAAATTAGAGAATAACTGTTAGTACAAGTATGGAATTATCTTATTCTTGAGTCGATAGAGGGATAGAGGGATCAAGGGATGGACGCAAGCTAGGAAAAGAAGACCTGTAGGGACACTGTTCAGCAAAAAGTGGTGAATGTTAAATCATTTTATAGAGAGATTTATTATTTAAGAGTATATAGCTGTTGCATAACGATTTTATCAAACAATATATAAAAGTTTCACCTGTTACATAACATGCTGACATCAACCTCGTTTTGCTTTCAATTTATGTGATACATATTACCCAACGGAGAATGCCAGTACTGCTACTGCAATTATATTTCAGTTTCGGTTTATCTTCTCCAATGCACCATCTGCATACTTGCAATTTAACCATCCATCTTCTCCTTGTTTCATTTATTTACTTTCTTTTTTATATCTTTTGGTGTATCTCTGTATATTTCATTCACCTTCAACTTCATCTTTTGCATTGTTCCTTTCATTTTCCCCCTCTCTCTTTTCACTTCACTTGAAATTGCCTTGACCTTTCTGTTGTGGTCTCCTTTTATCTCCTCAATGGCCTGGTCAACCTTTTTCTCTTCCTGATGCATGATGCCCTCATCTGTTTTGCCTTCCGATTTTCCACCTCTTCATGTTTATTATTATCGTTATAAAAATTGCTCTTTGGCATTTCTTCAGCTTTTGGTTTTGAATTTAACTCATTCTCTCTAGTGTCTGTGCCAACAATTTCGTTTTCTTTTTCTTGAGTTGGTTCCTTGTGCGTTGCTTTAGTCATTCCAGACTTAGCATCTTTTACTAACGATCCTCTCATGTGCATAGAGGTTTGTGGATGGAAGATCCTCAACCGTGATGTAGTTGTTGTGGTTGCTCGTGAGTTGCTGTGTTGCGATGGTACATATTCATAAGTTGAACATTATTTGCTACAATTTGAATTTTTTGTACATTTTTTTGCTAGAAAGACATACAAACACCTAGATAGTAATTACTAGAAACCACCATCATTGAGTAGGAAATTGCTAATCTAGTAATTATATGACAAAATAGTGTTATTTATATTTGAAATTTAATAGAAATTATATGACAAAATAGTGTTATTAACATTTGAAATTCAATAGAAACTTACTTTACGCGTTTATGCTTTATATTCTTGTTTTTGCAATTTATTACTTGTCAATGCTTGAATATTATCTCGATGTCACCACTCGAATGCTTGAATATTATCCTAAAGTCAGTTAGAAGTGATACATGGAACATCCAAGTTTGTACAAGGCAAACCCTATTGAACCACATGGCATGCTCACTTAACAAAATTTAGCACCGACCAAAGATATATCAAATAAGAGGAACCACCAGAGACCTATAAAGTGTTGAGTAATCTTTTCCAAGTCCAGCTAAGCCTACTCGTTAACTATCAAACTATCCCGATGTCACCCTCAGAAAACCAGTGGATTCAAGCTTCTCTGTGCTAGTTGACAAACGAATAAAAAGCATCCAACCAACTGATCTTGCTGCCCTCTAGCACTTCTGCACCTTATGCCTAGTTGCATGCTCATCCATCATATCCAATTAGAGTCCAGCTTTACCTTCTTGCAATCAAATCCATAACTTCCCTCTAGTATAATAATATTAATAAAAGTCTAATTTGTAACATTCCACACCAAAGTTTTTAGAATTGTAGTTTAATTACAATACAGAGGGAACTGTAAATTGTATCCCCCTAGTTAAGTACATTTTAAATCATATACAATCAACATCAAGGGAGCTGGATTCATACTTTTACTATCACTATTAAGTTAACGAATGTAAATAACATCTCTGTGTTTATCAAACAATTAATTCCTGACATAAATTCTATTTCTAGCCTTTTTTGCTCAATAAGCTCTATTCTGAATGTCATTATATGGTTATCATTATGCAGCCAAATGTTTACTTTGGAAGGGCCATGCATGAAGGTTAGTTTGTGCTTTTTAATTATGTATACTAAGTCCATTGGAAGATGATATTATTATTATCCTTCTTATCGGAAGTTTTCCTGAAAATGTTTTTGACCTTAGTACATGGATACTCTTATTTGGCTTTTGCTCATAGTTGCCAAACTAATATTCAGCTTCATTTTTCAAGTATGTCTTTTTTTATATTTGAACTATATGCTACCTTTTGAACTATTCTAATAACAGATTTTTTTGTTTTAATAAAAGTATTTCCAGGTAAGACCTTTGATAAAACCAAGAAGAGATATAATGAACATCCATAACACTCATTTGATAGAAGTTAGGTTAATGTGCCTTAATTGTGTGAAATCTTTGCACACTAGTGGAAATCTTGTGTTTATACTATAATTAACACTAGCATGCTATTAGTCATAGCATAAAATCAATTCATCATGCTAGTTGTTTCTTAGACATCATGGATTTTAGAAGTTTTGCATCATAGAGCACTCTCAGTTTTTCAACCAAGAGCGCTCTCAATTTCATAATCGCGTATGCCCCTGGTTTTTCCCACTCAAATTGAGTGTTTCTATTTTTTGGGTGCGCAAATTTTTTGTATTGCAAATATTAGCACCGCCAGTATTCTTTTTGAAATATTAGAATTTGCAGTTCAACATTTTATTGCTTTCAATATTCTCAAAATAGTTTTTTTTTTCAATTGTTTATTTTAATATTTGTTATTTTATTAAAGAAACAAGTTAATTTAATATTGTCACTATAGTCCGTCCATCAGATAGATGCATTTTGTTTTATGTTTCTAAGTTGACTACGTTTGTTTTAAGTTTTATGTTTTGCCAATATAAATTTCAGTTTAACATCGAAATATTTATCATTTACGTAGGTGTTACGACAGAAGGCTACGTAGGCATAAACATGATAATAAGAAACACAGCAGACCCAATAAAACACCAAGCTGTTGCACTACGAAACGGAGTAGACCTCTTATCATTCTACCTGCGCAGCTCTAAAAGGCTAGAAGGCACTGTACATGCACTCCATGTGTCAGTTCTACCACAACCAGGATCGCTTTGTTGTTGGTGTATATTAAAACAAAATATCATTGTTCTCAGGTACTTGTTTATATACAAGTGCAATTTTATCTCTTCATGTTTTATTTTTCATTTGCTTCAGTACAATAATAAGTGAAATTGTAGTAACTGGAATTATGACATAATGTCATTGTTTATGACCTCTTCATCAAGTTGATATGTATGTCCTAAATTTTATAGTAACGGATAGTTTTTTCATACCCTAACAATGTATGTTTTAGGGTTTATTGTTATTCTGTATCTCTATATTTTTTCAGTTAATATTTATGAGAGGATTAAAACCTATGGATTTTGATATGAATTTAATCTACAAAATTTAGGCAATTAAGCATAAGTTTCAGTAGCCTGTTGCTAATTATATTACATCATTTCTGATTTTAAATCGATTGCAAATTATATTACATGTACCGGCTTGTAGTTAATTAGGTAGGCAACTTATCTATAAACCATATAAGAGATTACGCAAATCACCATGTTCTGTGACTTTCACCCCACACTCAAATACAGTTTCATATCCTTTTATTTATTTTACTTTCTTATGTAATAGGTGTAATACCGTTGACCCATGCTGCCAAAAGGTTTCGATCTGGAAGCAAATGCCTTCAGTGTCATGCATTTTGCTAGTTTTATGGTATGTAATAAATTCCAAAGTAAAAGCATCAACTATGATATGTAATAAATTATTCCTTTGGGATGTTTTACTTCGTGAATATATGACATAACAATTACTGACACTTTGACTGTTTATTTGACATTAACAGGACCAATATTGTTGATGTTAGGGAGAAAATATCAAAAGCTAAGCAAGATTAAATTAACGTTTGACTGCTTTGTAAGTAACTTATTGATGCAAATATGTATGACATATTATATATGCATGGACACAGAAAAGTTGATAAAATGATATGTATGAAATACTAAGTTTGGATATGTGAAATGTTGTTTGAATTATATGTATGAAATACTAAGTTTGGATATGCAAAAGGTTCTTTGAATGATATGCATGAAATATTATACTGTTAGTTACATATTTGTTGTCTGTAAAAATATGTTATATTTATATATAGATAAAAATGAGAAAATGGATATTATATATATGAAAAAGCTTAAACGATGACAAATAAAACCTATAAATTAATATTACATGCAATAGTGTTTCATAAACTCTGTTGATTAAAAAATGCTATGGAACGGACCATGAGATATATAAGAAATATGCATATAAAACGCTATAATATAACTAAATAAACGCTATACAAATATACTGACAAACGCTATAGGAATATCACAACAAATACTATAAAACATGAAAAGAAACGCTATAGAAATATGCAGAATAAACGCTATAAGAAGCAACTATTGGATAATATCTTCTATAGCGTTTTTGTTTAATAGCAAAGGCAAAACGCTATAGAAAATTTATCTTTCATAGTGTTTGTGTTTCTGCTATTTAAAGCTGAAGGTCTAATATAGCATGTCGTTCTATGGCGTTCTCTGAAACGCTATGGTAGGTTATGATAGCGTTTTCTAAATGCTATGAAAGTCCCATTTTGTTGTAGTGATTAAAACTCCTTGCTTAAAACAAACCTTTCGAAAGCATTGGGTCCAAGTAAAAGTTTGTGGAACATAGCTTCGAAACCTTTTAAAACTATTCCTATTGAAACCTTTGGGCTTAACTTTCAATATATCTAAGGGTCTTAAAAGAACTGGGGTGAAAACAACTCTTTTGAAAGCATTATTTCTAAGTAAAGAAAGTGGATGGTTTCGAAACCAACCCTATCGAAAGCATGGAGAAGTGGCGTCAAAGTTTAAGGCAAAAGAATCCTTCCGAAGGCATTGATTCGAAAGATTGAATGCAGTAGCGGGGGTTTCGACCCCTTCGTAAGCTTGTTTTAAAACAAAAGGCGACAACCTCTTTTAAAAGACCTTTTTCTAAAACAAAGGCATATTTGATTAAGCCGAAATCTATTTCCTTCAAAAGCCTCATTTTGTAACCAAAATTGTTCTAAGTTTATAAAGACTACTTCTACCCCTTCGAAAGCATGTTTCGACTCTATACCTTCCGCCTATCTCCAATCCACTATGTACCAAGGCATTGATACCATGTGTATTGGTTTTGACTTGGTTAGAGGTGGTAGTATGGGGTCGAAAGGTGGCTGTCGAAAGTGGCGAAGCAATAATCCTTTACAAAACTAAATTTTAACTTTTTTAAGCAATATCTTTCCAACTAAATTGCCTTATTTATCAACATATAATTGGTAGCCAATTCTTTTTTTCAAAAATCTTTTCTAAAAGTGTTGCCGAATTCAGTAATTAACAATTTTAAAATATTTACAAATTGCCCCTTCTCCTATTTAAACATATAAAACATTTAAGTCACATACCTTAAATAATTTTATATCTTTAACAACATACTTAGAAAAATTCTCCGAAAATTCCCATAAATCACTTTTAATTTTTTTTCTAACATATTTTAATTTCTGACCCAAAGCTAACACATAATAGCCGAAAATAATTTAAACCCAATTTTAACCATTTTCTTTACTAGAAAATTCAGAATAAATCCACAACCTCTTGGAAAATTATGAAACTTAAAACCTATCTTTAAAATAATGTTTCTGACTTTACATCAAAAATGCAAATCACTTGGATGTCATTTAATAGGTTTTTCAAATCAAATCTTATCATAAGATATATATGAAATAGCACAAATCATCAACAAGCATATATTTCCTTTTAAACAATCAAAACATGGCAATATCCTTGCAAAATAAATTCGGATCTTATCTAAAAACGGAAAACAATAATAATGAGATGTAATCTATTATTCACCTTAGTTGTTGTTAAGGAGTTGAGATTTTCCCTTGAATTGATTTGATTTAGCTTCCATCTTGAATTCTTTCTTATCTTCCCCCTGTTTTCTTCTAATAGTGGCTGGCCAAGCTCTATATTTAGTTTTATTTGTCAATAATGTAAATGAAAATGGGATAAATATTTAGGGTATAAGAATATAACATATTCTTGTTTTCCCTTATCTTATTACCTTTACCTACTTCCTTTTAAATTTCCATTCATTTATTCATTACTTAAGGCATGACTACCTTATAATTATACAAATCTCAATCCCTTAACCATTTACATTATTTCAATTAATTTATCTAATTAAATGTCCTAAATAATGTTAGTTAAAATTAGGGTCATTACAGACTCCCCTCCTTAAAGAATTTCGTCCTTTAAATTATGATACAGTCCTCATAAATCAATCATAAAGGTAAAACATACCATGAAACAAGTTAGGATAAGTATCTCTAATCCTGCTCTTAGTTTCCCTAGTACAGTCTCTCTCATCGTCACTCCACTGGACTTTAACTAATCTGACTGTCTTGTTCCTTAGTCTCTTCTCATCTCTCGCGACTATACAAACTAGCTTTCTAACTATAGTCATATCCAGTTTCACGACTATATCATCTAACACAGTCGGTGCAATAGTAGTTTTTGGATCTCAAATACACTTCCTTAGACGAGATATATGAAAAATATTATGGACTCCTACCAAACTGTTCGGCAACTCTATTCTATATGCGAGTTTCCCGATCCTTTCTATAATAGGAAATGGTCCAACGAATCTTAGTGCCAATTTTCCCAATTTTTTGAATCTAATTACACCATTCATCAGTGATACCTTGATGAAAACATGATCTTCAACTTAAAACTCTAAGTCTTTCCATCTTCTATTAGCGTAGCTCTTCTACCTGGGTCGAGCTTCCTTCATTCTTGCTCGGATTAACTCAATCTTTTCCGCAGTTTCTCTAACCACATCTGGACCAAGAACTAACCTATCCCTTGTCTCTAACCAACAAACATGAGATTTGCATGGCCTTTCATACAAAGCTTCAAACGATGCCATCCCTATACTAATCTGATAACTATTATTATACGAAGACTCAACTAAGTGCAGGTGATCTTCCCATGATCCCCCAAAGTCCAGTACATAAGCTCCTAACAAATCTTCTAAGACTTTGTTAACTCTTTCCGTTTGTCCAATTGTCCGTGGATGGTAAGCGTACTCATCATAAGCTTGGTACCCATAGTCTCCTGCAGACTCCTCCAGAACTCACTAGTGAATAAGAATCTCTATCACTTACTATATTACTAGGAATACCATGCAGCCCGACTATATTCTTCATGAATAAATTTTCCAAAACAGGTGTCGTCCTGGTTGACTTAATTGGAATGAAATGGGCACTCTTGGTCAATCTGTCTACTATAAACCATATACTTTCATTACCTCTAATTGACCTTGGCAACCCATTGATAAAATCCATTGAGATAAAATCTCATTTCCAAACTGGAACATCTAAAGGTTGAAGTAACCCACTTAGTTTCTGATTCTCTGCCTTTACCTGTTGACAGTTCAAATACCGCTTCACCGATAAGCCTACATCCTTTTTCATGCCTTCCTAGAAGAAACTTCTTTTCATATCCTGATACATCTTAGTTCCTCCCAGATGAATGGTGAACTTTGAATGATGAAATTCTTCAAGAACTTCCTTCCTAATGTTTCCCACATTTGGAACATATAATCGTCCTTTCTCCTCAATCCCCCATTTTGGTCAAGACTAGCTAAATTCTTTTAAGTCATCGCTTTTCGTTCTGTCCCTTAACTTTCTGATCAATTTAGCTAACAATGGATCCTATAGGAAATGCAGATTACAGATCTTAAGGAAGAATTAACACTAGAGGGGAGGGGTGAATAGTGTTTAATGGATTTTATGAATCCTTTTGAAATATTTTCAAATTAAATCCAAACAGATGCAATACACAAACACATAAACAATCACAGAATCAGACACAGATGCAAATAGTAAATAAAAGTAGTAAAGGAAAGAACACACCGAAATTTTATACTGGTTCGGAGTCACCCTACATCCAGTCCCACACAATTTCTTGTGCATATTTCTTTTCAAGTATAATGTCGATATTACAACCTCGATTTCAAGGCCATGAGATACACACTCCTGTCTTCAAGTCCAGGACAAACTCTCTTGATTTAACCAGGCTACAAGATCACCTAATTGATTTACGGGCTACAATCAGACACACCTAATTGATTTACGGGCCATAATCAAACATACCCAATTGATTTACAGGCCATAATCACACCGTTTCCAATATCACTTTGATAGATAGAGAGACTCGATACACTTCTTTGATTACAAATGATCCTATAACTCTGAATAGCACTGAGATCATTGAGAGAGAGTGGCAGAGAATCAAACTAGAGATGATCAAGTTTGATTCACTTAGGATTTCGGCAGAGTTTTGTTAAAATATAAGAGAATATTTGAGTGGAGAAGAAGGAGTGAAGAAATGAAGAAAAACTAACTTAAAATTCATTGAAAACAACTGGTATTTATAGAAGAACAACAGTCATGTCCATTTGTGAAAGGTTATGACAAATAGACACTTCATTTGAAAATTTGAATTTTAAATTCTACGGCTACCATGCCAACATGGGGGATGGGGTATGTCGACATGCCCTAGTAAATTTTGAAAATTGATTTTTATTTTTTAAAAGAGACTTTCTTTTTAAAACTTGTCAAAACAATTTCTGAAGTTTATAAACCATTTTGAATATGGTTTAAACTTATAAAAGAGATTTAAAAAGAAATCTTAAAAATATACAATCTATAATATAAAGTAATATTAAAAACTAAGTATAGAATACATTTTTGAGATTTAAAGCTTATAATATTATAACCAGGAGATAGTTTAAAAACAAGAGATGATTTTGAAATCAAAATATAAAAGATAATAAAAATAGTTTAAGGCTAAAATATTTAAACTGAGAGAGATGACTTTTAAAAAGTTTTTTTGAAAAAATATTTAAAATAAATCATTTTGAAAATTTCATGGATTCCATTCCACTAGAGAAGGTCGTGGGTCCATCCCACTAAAGAGATCATGGGTTCCATCCCACTATTAAAGCGAGAAGGTGGATTCCATTCCACAGTTAAAATCCGAATAAATATTGTAGTGCTATTATGAAGTTTTAATATAAATCTAGGCACTATTACTTATCTTGATATCTTGAACTCTTGAACTCTTGAACTCTTGATACTCATGAGTCTCGGGTCTTGATTTCTTCAATCTTGAATCTGTCAGTCTTGGATCTTTATACTGTATACTCTTCATTCTTTAGTACCTGCATATGTATATATATTCTACATATACATATATATCTAGACAAGAATATTAGTATTTATATTTTATAACAAGTCCTAAGGTTGTTGTCATCATAACCATCATCTCAGGAACTAACAGGTCCTCCCCTTGCTTAGAAGCAATCCTTTTGTTCATCACTGGTCAAACTTCTAAACATAACAACATAGCAGTTTCCTTACTGGAACCACCCTTAGATCTCCATTACACTCTACATGTAGTCAATACTTCCAAATCTTTCCACTCAGTTATCAATGCCAATACTGCATTCTGATGTATTCTGCTAAGTGCATCAGCAACCTTGTTGCCTTTTCCTGCTGTGCACTCAATACCAAAGTCATAAGCAACTAACAACTCTAACCATCTCTGCTGTCTCATATTCAACTCCCTCTGAGTGAATAAATATTTCAATGACTTATGATCCATATAAAACTCAAATCTCTCTCCCAAAAGGTAATGTATACACACCTTCAATGTAAAAATTACCCCAGCTAGTTCCAAATCGTGAGTTGGATATCTTACCTCATGCGGTCTAAGCTGTCGATAAGCATATGCAATCACTTTACCTCTTTGCATTAACACAGCTCCTAACCCAGTTCCACATGCAATAGTGTACACTACTAAGTCCCGATTCCCTTCTGGAACAACTAACACATGTGCATTTATCAATAAGTGTTTCAGCTTCTGGAATGCTTCCTTACACTTATCAATCTAGAAAAACTTCATATCGTTTCGAGTTAGTTTAGTCATCAGTGCCGCTATTCGTGAAAAATCCTTAATGAATCTCCGACAATATACAACTAATCCAAAAAAACTCTTTATCTCAATCATTGTCTCGGGTCTCTTCCAGCTATTCATTGCCTCGATCTTAGTTGGATCTACGGATAACCCTTTCTCTAAGACTACATGACCAAGGAACTTCACCTTCTTCTTCCAGAAATGACACTTCGAAAATTTCACCTTCAGTTGATGCTACCTCATGTCTCAAGCACCACTCTAAGATGAACTTCATGCTCTCTTTCAACTTTAGAGTATTTCAAAATGTCATCTATGAACACTAACATGAATCTATCCAGATGCTCTCAAAAGATCCTGTTCATCAAATCTACAAAGAATGCTTGCACATTAGTTAATACGACATCACTAACCACTCGTACGATCCATATCGGATTCTAAATGCTGTCAAAGGAATACTATCCTAAGCCACTCTAATTTGATGGAATCCTATTGCCAAATCCAACTGGGAAAATACTTTGGCTCCACTCAACTAGTCGAACAAATTATCAATTCTCGGTAATGGATATTAATTCATTATCGTCTTCTCATTCGACTTAAGATAATCGATACACAACCTCAATGATCCATTCGGTTTCCTTGCAATCACTACGGTGGATCCCCAAGGCGAACTACTTGGTCTGATAAAGTTCTTATTTTCCAAATCCACCAACCGTACCTTTAGCTCCGTTATCTTGGTAGGTTCATTCTACTTGGCGGTCTACTCACCGGTTCTGCGTCCGGTGCTAAATCTATCTGAAATTCAATAGCTCATTTTAGCGGCGGTCCTATCATAGGCTCAAAGGCATCTACGAATTCCCGGACAATGAAAACTCGATTTAACTCGTCTTCTGCCTTCATAATATCCAACAAAGCATTACCTCAAAACTAGAGTTTTCTACGGAGTATATTATCCGGTCACTACAATTGGGGTATCTAAGTGATATTTTCCTATCATGGAAAAATATCCTAGCATCGTATATACTTAACCAATCCATACCTAAAATAATTCTGAATCCTACAAAATCAAACACATGCAAACTACAAGCAAATACCTGACCTAACAATTCAAACTCTAGGTGGTCACATCTCATTCCAAGAGTCGCTTATCCTCCTATCGGATTCGCAACCCTCAAGGAAGTAACTAGGTATGATGGTTCTAGGTTAAGCTTATCTACCAAACAATGAGATATAAAAGAATGCGATGCACCACTATCAAATAGAACTCTAACTGATACACCATGGATCAAAAGCGTACCTCCCAACACAGTTTTCCCTTTTCTTCTACTATTGGTCTCGATGTAGTTAACTCCAAAGCAAACAGTTTGCCTTTTCCATCCTTGGCTGGCTCATTGCAATGGTTCTTATAATGTCCAATCTGATTGTAGTTGAAACATCTCACTCCTTTCTTATCAGCAACTTTCTTCCCTTTTCCCGCCCAACACTCATAAGCATAATGTCCTTCTTATCACACTTAGAACAGATAACTTCCGCCTTTCCCTTCTTGGCAGCTCCACTCTTTCGAGCTCCCTTCTTATGAAAAAACTTCCTCTTTTGGTTCTGCCCTCCTTGAGCTCCCCCTGCCTTGTTACCCTCAAGATAAGCAAGCATCTCTTCCTGCCTTAAAGCCATCTTAAAAACTATATCGCATGGATCTTTAATATGTGATAATGTGGCCTTAGCAAGCTCAGGCTTCAACCCACGAACGAACTTCTCATTCCTTTTAATGACAATGTCAACCGTAGCTTATCCCTACCTCGATAGCTCCTCAAATCTGGTTGCATACTCAAGCGCTATCATATCTCCTTGCTCCGACTCCATAAATTTTCTGAGCAGAGTTGACTTAGCAATCTCTAACAGAAATCGTTCCTCGAACCTCCTTCTAAATTCAGCCCAAATCATGGTCTCCTCGTTGACTCCCACGGTAACACTATTCCACCAAAACAGTGCTGCTCCTTGTAACTATCTAGAAGCAAGTCTTCTCTTTTGCTCATCATTAAGCCCTAAATCAGCAGAAATTCTCTCATAATGAAGTAACCAATTCTCCACTTCAATTGCGTCTTCAGTTTTGATAAACGGTTTTCCTTTCAGCCCGACATTATCTCTACTCAATATAGCATAATTATTGACCGTTGGAGCTTCCTGATTTCCTCCTTCAACATTTTCTCCAAATAAATCCGCAGCAACTCCTACTTGCATCATGTTGACAAAGAACTGGTACATAGCTCCCATATCAACTTATGGCACTCCAGCACCCACATTAGCAGCTTGTGCCTAACCTGGATTCCTTCTAGTGTTTGGTCTGGCATTTTCATTGGTTGTGGTGCTTCCTCCACCAATGTTAACTCTTCCACTCCTAGCATCTATATCTTACATTCTTAAAATCTACATTCGAGTCTTTGTAATATACAAAAGAATAGCCTAAGAAAAATGGGAGAATAGAGATAAAGCATATACTTATATATAGAAAATACAAGTAAGTTACTATAGTGTTATCCATACCACAATCTTTTCTCTAAATTCTTAGGATTATGTTTTCAAAATCATTTTAATTTTGAAATTTCTTTTATGTTTTTCATAAACTTATGCTCTGATACCAAGTTGTAACATCCCCTATCTTACGGCCCGAAGCTAAACACTACAGATGTTGCAGTCATCCATAGTATTAACTTCCGGTGACAAAATACGATAATGTTAATGGTATCCATAATATCAAAAGCACATGAATATGAAATAAAATCAATAAAGATTTTTAAAAAAACTTTTCTGATTACATTTCAAATCAGTATTTCATATTCAGATGCATAATCCCAAAACAATTCCCAGGTTTTGATCAAATATAATTATTAAAGAATACGCCAAGAGCGACATACGAAGATGCCCAATTGGATGATCAGAGTACTAAATAGACAAATTAGTCTTAATACAACACGGTAGAAATAAAACTAAATAGCTCCTATATAGCTAGCTTTGCCTCCTGCACATCTTCAGAAGCTTATTCGTCCGACCTACTAAACTTGAAAAACCTTATCTCTCAATCTACTCAAATTAAATTTTAAGCACTCGAGAGTTTAAGGGGGAAAACATAAACTTCAAGTCGGAATAAAGCCCGGTGTGAATAATACTATTACATCTTGATTTGATGATATTAAGTAAGACCACACCGCTTAGTGGAAAAGATTTCCCTTTACTAATATCCTTTTAAAAGCGTAATCTTTTGCAAATCAAAATCCTGCAATCAAACCGATTAAAGTAATAATAGCAATATGATATATATGCACATAAATCAGGTAATCAATGGACTATCTGTCCCTAAAATATAGTTTTTTTGGCTAACTATTAACCATTGGTTGACTCGGACCTACAAGACATACTCAGTTATCTAACTTCTATACCTCTGGGTTGACTGCCCTTAATTGTCTTCTTCTAGGGTCAAATGTACCTAATGGTTTTGCGGGCTCACCAATAACTTATCCTCTCTATATATTCCTTTCTGTGTGTAACCTCATTTTATTCTTACCTGTGACAAAGCTCTACATGTTGGAATTTTGGTCTTATATTAGCTAAGGGTTTTATTAGCTAAAGTATAGGGCGCAATCCTATACCAGTCCCATCTGATATTCTAACATCCGAGTCATTTATTTAGGGTTAACTACCCCATCAAATTTTCCTTGAAAGCGTTTCTTTCAAATTGATTTAACTCTTTAAGTCATACTTAAATAAGAAAAATGTACTCTTTGCTTTACTCAAACATTATTGCCGTGATATACATACTTTACACAAAATAATGTTGATGAAATATAATGGGATTATCTATCCCTCCAAAGTAAGTTAAAAACCCTTTTGACTTAAAAGCTCTTAGGCAATGAAACCAAGGTAGATCATTCAAAACCTTTGCTTATAAACTTTAAACGATACCTTTCAAACCCATTGAAAGCTCCCTTTTCAAAATAAGTTAACTACTATACCTTGTAACACTAGGCCGAAAGGCCAAAACATACCTTTTGAAATCATTGATGGTATCCCTTCGAAATCTTTATAAGCCTTAGACATTCTCTTTTCAAAACACTTTAAACTTGTCTTTCGAAAGCATTGGAAATGTAAGGACCCGATTCTTCGACTTCCGAATATCGACATCAATACGTCCACTGTATCAACTACCGAGTAAACGAATGCCGAAAAAACGAATTCTTAGGGTTTAAAAGAAGAGGTAGAAGAAAAGATAGAAGAAAAAGAAAGAAGAACAACAGAACAACATCAGAAACAGAACAATAACAGAATCTCACATTCGCAGCGGAACAATATATAATAGATAATCACTAGTCTTTTAAAACAAAGAACTATATTAGTTTATACATACATCAATCAGAGTCAATATACAACTCAATACAACAATGGACAGTTATATAAACTTGTCCTCATACAGAATACACAGTGGAATAAATAATATCAGATACAAATACTACGTTTCGCCAACCATCTTGCTTCCAAAGCTCCAGAATATCCAGAATATCCTGATAACATAACTCTAGGCTGCCCGTGTGGAAAATAGTGGGCACCCAGAGTTTAGAAGGGAAACAATAAACTCCGAGTCAGTCATGGTGACTGGTGTGAGATCGTAAAACAGATTTTTTCACAAAGAAAATAAAATAGATTCGCAATGCTTTTGGGAAAATGAAACTACCATAAGACCTCCCACCACACACATAATACAAACGCAGAATTGGAGGAGATTTCTTCTTATGATAGTCAAAGATGCTTACTACGCAAATCAAATCATTTTTGATATTATTATTAGTGCATAGTGTAGAAAACATTTCGAAAGTATAATATAAATCTTAGCCAGCATAGGCATTTCGCACTTATGCCTACTATAACTACCATCCAAACAGTGGGGCGCCACCATAAGTGAATGATAGGTTCTACAACTAAAACCGTACAAGTCTCGTATTGTTTCTTTGGATTTCCAACAAATGGTCAGGCTAAGGAACTTCCTATGCCATGAAGGAACGCCTCTGGAAAGACGTCCCGAGAAATAACCTAACATTACGGTTAGATCTCTGCCAACACAAGGCCGAGTTACCTCTGCAAAAATAGGTAACTACTGACACGCGTATGCCATCCCCCGATCGTAACCGATCTTCCCGAGGATCCTCGATTTCCAACAACCACATAATTAATTTGT
The DNA here is from genome assembly GCA_030737815.1 of Allium fistulosum. Lineage (NCBI taxonomy): Eukaryota > Viridiplantae > Streptophyta > Magnoliopsida > Asparagales > Amaryllidaceae > Allium > Allium fistulosum. The sequence continues at coordinate 597,109,999 of CM060908.1, read as the reverse complement.
AGTATCAACATAGGTTAAATATCTGGGCTCCATACAATGATACCACCTCTATCCAGAAGGAATGACATACACTAAGGGGCGCTACTCCCTAGAACCTTGCCGCATCCTTCCTGTTTTGACCATTTCCGGGGTGTGAGGTCCGACGAAGTCTCGTCCACAAAGCTACGCTTTGTCACAAAGCCATGCTTCGGGTCAAACAAATGATCAAAGTAATGATCACAAAGATAAATGATCAAACAATTGATCCTATCACAAATGATCAAACAATGATCATTTCACAGCAACACTCAGCATGCCACATTACCAAATCGGGAGTATATTGCTGATAAATTTCAACTACATAACCTATGAGCTCGTACGTCTCAGAGAAGGGTGTTAAGCTAAGAGAATAAATTCTCCGCCACCAACAGAAATGTATTTGAAAGAAATCAGCTTTATATCTCAATTTGTAACGTCAGACACACAACCATACAAGTCTGTTCCAGGATCGAACAGAACCGAAGGCACTTCTCACGAAGCCCTTGCAAATCCGGATAATTTTCTAATCACGTCCAGACTTCCCGTCACTAAAGGTGATAAAACCTCTATATCGAAGATCAACCGATGTAGAGTAACTCGACGGTAATCCTTCCGTTTTCAAAAATATCCGGTCTTCAACACCGGTCATCAAATGCAATCCATTACGACGTATCACATATTCGGAATGGTTATACAACCCCTAGGTCCTTTCCCGGCTAACCCGAATAGTGAGCGCTTATTCAAAAATAAGTGTGGCATTCAAATTCAAGCAAATCGCAACAAATACCCATTCAAGGTAATTATTGATAGTCGGTTATTTAACTATCAATAAAGATGCGCAACATCATCAGATTCCAAATAATTTTCCCAAATTATTTATTTCCCAAAATATCTTTACTAGATATATTTTTTCCACACTTCTAAAATAAAATCAATATTTATTTTTAAAATGAATTTCCATTTCCTTTATAAATTCCATAGTGAATTTATATTTCAAATATCTACTGATATAAAATTTTCAATCGATTTCAAATATTCAATTTCAATTTATCTTTACAACGATAAATTCTCAAAAACGTTTCATTTCATTTTGGAAAACATTTCCATACTTATTTAATAATAAGTAATTCACAAATCTTATTTATTTTCAACATTTGAAAATATTCGATATACTTAAATCAAAATTAAGTATATATTTCATTCTTTAAGGGAATCATTTTCTTAAACACATTTATTTGAGTCAAAATGACTGTTGTGTAAAACATCGTTACGACAACTCAAAATCACTAGTATAGGGATTCGAAATTTAGATAGATATATAAATCCCAATACTATATAAAACATTTCCTTTCGGAAACCATCTACTATAACAACAGTGTTATAGTCTATCATTTCCTTATTTTCCACGAAACGTCTATTTCAACAATGAATGTTGAAATCTATGTTTTCGATACTTAACACGTTTTAAACATCTTTTAAAACAATTAACTTCATTTTTAATATCACTTCCCCAAAACATCTCCGTTTTATTTAATAATATATTCACTGTCCAAAATCGTAAATATACTTCGTTAACAAATTTAACGTTTCTACACATTTTACTTAAAGAATTATCCACTATCCAAAATCGTGAATAAAATTCCCAATCAAATTCTTATTATTACAACATTTAACTTAAAGGATAATTCGCTGTCCAAAATCACGAATATCTCTCCTTTATTAACTTCTATGTTTAATTTATCAAATTTAATTAATTTCGGATTTATAAAACAACGTTTATAAATTTACCTTTATATTTCATAACAACTTTGATTTATAAATCTCCTTTATTAACAAATTCGATCAATATTCCATTTAAAGGCAAAAATCCAATTTATAAGTTAATTTCTTATAAATATTTCATTCTACAATTTCATTCATTTTATAACTTCACAATTTATAAATCTATAAATTTCATTCACTTACAAATTCCATAAATATTTCATTTTTAACACTTATAAAAACTCGTTTTATAATTCCAGTATTCTTAATTTATAAAATATCAATTTTATAAATCTTTTATACAAACCATTTACAAAAATTCAAAAATCTCAATTTAAACCATTTTATAAATCAATCAACTATTTATTTCAAAAATCACTTTAAAAATTTCTTTAAAATCAAAGTCGTTATTTTTTTTAAACTTCAAAAATGGATCCGATGATGCAACGCACCAATTAGTCAATCACAACATCCAACATCATATATCAACATATGATAACAGAATACATCACAATATCTGTAAATAAATAAATACTGGTGAGGAATCCAGTTGGATTCCTCCAACCTGTTTCCCTGCATCCACAGACGTTAGCACAATACCAATTCCACTTCGAGGTGGAATATCGCAGTATATGAGATTTATAAATATATCATCCGCTTACTAACGGCGCAATAGGGTCTCATCCGCTATATAGTGCGGGAAATCACAACTGCAATATATACATATGCCAATATATATATTGCTATATACATAGATATATCCTACTATGTCTAATATCACAACCAAATAGCAATCAATAACTGCAATCCAAATTTATTTTGAGTGAGAAGATCTCACCTTAGCTTTTTATTTTGCATTCCATTTTCCATTTTGACCATTTCTTCACGGTTTTAAACCTTGTATAAATAATTTATACAATTCATTAATATTTGAACAGATCGAAAAATAAATTTTCATTTGATAATTTCGATTCACCAGTGATTTTATTTTGACCCAATTTCTTTTAAATAAATGTATTTAACTAAACCTTTTAATTTCAAACTAACTTTCCTTTTAATTTAAACCAAAATCTCATTTACATAAATATTTCCGACATTTTGCTTATATACTTATTTAATTTATTCCTAATTGCTTATAAAAATAAGCTATTAAAAATCTTATCTTTATATAATTCACATATATATATATTTTCTAAAAGATTAATAGGTCAAAACATTTATATTTATTTTTCATATTTCTGTTTTATTTCTGTGGCATATCTACATATATGTATTTACTGTGAAATAAACTAACCACCAAACATTTATTCTCCTCTAACTACTATAATTATTTTCTGTTTAAAATAAATTAGCAAATTATAAATCTGTAAATATATATATATATTTTGGTTTACATCTTACTGCAGATTTAATTTCATCTATAAATGTTTACTTTTACTAAATTAAATCAAGATAATGTCAATACCTACTGGAATGAAGATTCCAAGCCTCAGCATCTATCCCTTCGCTAAGCAACTTCGCGACGACATGCTTCATCCAAGGTCTGCCGCCGCCACGTGACATCGCTCGCCACTACCGCGAGCTTCGTTCGATCGCCGAGCTTCCCTTTCGATCGAAGTCGAACTCGACTTCAGCCCCACCAACATTCCACTTCGAATCCCCAATTTTGAATCACGACACTTCCTTTTCTTCAGCCTCGATTTCATCGATCAGATTTTCGGTCGACAACGCGACCTTGCGCGCCCAGTTTCCACCCATCATGACGTCGCTGCCTGCCACACTGCTCGCGAGTGCGCCAACATCCCCTCCATCTCGTTCGCGAGATCGAACTCGCTGACCACCCTCTTGTGCTCGAGAACCCACGCAACCACTTTGTTTATCTTCGGCTACGATTTGGATTGAAGAAGAGGCGAGGAAAATCGCGATTTCATCTGGATGAATAAGACTTAGAAGAGGCGACGTGAATGAATTTTTTGAGAGGAGGGAGGGGACGAGAGTTTCACTCGGCATTATGTTTTTCTTCGATTTGAAAAATCTGGAAGGGATGGGGACGAGATACTTAAAATCAAACGAGGTATGGGTTGCACGATTTCGTTCGTGATTTTAGGCAAAAATTTAGGGAAGCTACAGTGTTTTGATTTTGACCAAATTCAAATTTAAAAATTAAATTGAATTCAATTTAATTTTAAGGCGTTTGCTTACCGTGTGCTCACATAACAACTCTGATCAATATGAAATTTGAAATCCGATAATAATTCAATATTACGGATCCAATGGAACTGGTTTCGTCGAATTCCGAGACTATGCCTCGGAAGGCCATTTTTAAATTCAATTTAAACGATATAATTTCAAAATTGAACAAAGCAGTTTCAAATTCAATCCCGAAGCTTCTATTATCTTCAGTATCATCAATATGAATTTTACAATCCTTTGAAAAAAAATTCTTTAGCTAAAAACTGAAGATTCAAATTTTTATTCAACTTCCAATAGATTAAATTTTATAATTTAATCGTTATATTCATTCTGACACTACAACAGTTTATGGGTTTCATAGCGTTTGAAAAACGCTATAACAGGCTACCATAGCGTTTTAGAGAACGCCGTGGAACCACAAGCTATGGTAGGCCGACAGCATTACATAGCAGAAAGGAAAATGCTATAATATCTAATAGCGTTTACAAAAGGGCATAGCGTTTGCAACCTACCATAGCGTTTTTTCTCTGTTATTTAACTTAAACGCTATAGGGAATATAATCCTTCATTTAACTTCTATAGCGTTTTCGAGCACATTTTATAGCGTTTCATCAAACCATGTTATAGCGTTACAATGTTTTTCGATAGCATTTCTTGTTATGCTTGTATAGCGTTTTTATTTTCTACTATAGCGTTTTTGATTCTATTATAGCGTTTTTGATTCTATTATAGCGTTTTTGATGCATGAATCTTACATCTCATATAGAGTTGCGATAGCGTTTGATGAATCAATAGCATTTTTCAAACGCTATTCTATATAATATTAATTTTCAGCATTTGTTTCAATTTTCTTTTTATTATATTATATATATATATATATATATATATGCACACAGATAGATATATGTATACACATTACACACACATATATATATTAAAATGTGGACCCCAAAAATAACAAATCGAGAAGATGACAACAACTAAATGTAACAATGATAACGTTGCAGTGAATTCTAATTTGGAAACACACAATCAAACCAATGGAAAAGTTTCAAATAATTCTGCTAATATTTCAAATACTACAAGACATGGTCACATGATAATAGTTCAAAATAGTCTAACAAATGAACACAAATACTACAAGACATGGTCACATGATAATAGCTCAAAATAGTCTAACAAATGGACACAAATACTCAGTTATGGAGACGATGATACGGAAATGGCTGCTACAGAAGATTCTTGCAAGGATCTAAACATTGCTCCAGGTTGCTTCAGTGTTAACCAAGTTCCTGCATTAAATGACAAAGTAGACAATGACAGTTCCAGGTTGAATATACTAAATTTGTAGACAATAAATGACTACATATTTGTTTTGCGTTGCAACTGTATTTCTGTTCCAATATTTGTTTGTTTCATTTGCATTTATGTTTAATTTGCATTTGAAACTGTATAGTTTTCTAACACATATCGAAATTGTGGAATTTAAGACTGATATGCAATCAGTAAGTAGTTTCAAAATTTACTCACCGCATAGAAACTAATTTGCAGTCTTTAAAGTTTGAATGTAAAGACTGAGTTCCATGGTCTTTGTTCAGACTTTAATCTAAGACTAAAATCATTCGGTTTTTATTTCTCTGTCTTTATTTCCAATTTTTTTTGTAGTGAGAAAACGTTGGGGAAAAAAGTACATGCCATAAGCAAAACAAAACAGAAAAGATAATATGTAGAAGAACATTTACATACTCACAAATTTTATCTATTTCAGAGAAATCATTTTCAGTTGACCCCTTATTGTAGTATTTATGCGTTTAAATGATAATGTACAGCATTGTCTACCCTTGGATGCTTCTTGTACAGCTCCATATGAGAGCAACTTTGCACAGAAAAAACATAAAGTGCGCTAACTTTTGTAATACATAACTTAAATTGGAAGGAAAACAGATTATTATTGATTTATTGAATTTTAATTTAATTGATCATTACTGATTGCTACTTAGCTCTGCATAAATAGTTTGCAGACATACTATCCCATCACTCAAAATAATAAAAATAATAACAACAATTGTAAAGAATTAATTACCTCCTCTATTTGATCCAAAGCACGAATTGCATTCTTCTGTTCTTTATCTTTAACGGCACTTTCATTTCGCATTGATGAAAGCCTTTTGGCAACATTTTCTTTGTGACGCTCACCCAAATCATGGGTTCTAATGCTCAAGGGATTGTTTGCAATAAATATTAGTAACAGGTACTTAATTAGGAATTAAACATGATATGCATATATTAGTAACTCATGTAAAAATGATCACAAAACAGATAAATCTTAGGAAAAACAAAGGCAGGTAAAAAATTTGAAATTAAAGAAAAATCGAGTGCTGTGTAGGGAATGTTTAAAAACTGTAACATTCAACTACTGTAAATAATATTTCAAATATGTATTGTTCATGAGATCAAGCTGTATGAAGGAGACAGTAAGAATGCATACCCCATTAGACAAAAATGTTAATTAACACATGTTACATAAACTTTAAACAAGAAATGTCAGAAGAAATTGTGGACCGACTGCCTAACGGTTGCCACTGAAGACCCCCGATTTAAATCAGTACAACTTAAAAAGGTTTCGAATGATTTACAAATTCTGCTTGACTATTTTCTACAACTAACTTACGAAATACAGGTCTTGGCAAATGGTTTAATGTATTCAATTTCTCAAAACATTGTCCAACATGATTAATAGTATATCTTGATTAGACGTAAATCAACATGAATCATCCAACATCAAAGGGCAATAGCTAAACTCAATTAGTGATTGGTCTGATGCAGTTTAAAATACAATAATGATAACACAACATAATTTCAAAACTAACACATGGAAATGTTTTTGTGCCATTTAAAAGTTATAAAATGTTAATAACATAAAAAATACCTTAATTTTATCCATCACAAAAGTTGTTTCTTTGTACTGTCTACTTTTGCTTCCAACTTGATAATCCTAGTTTCTCCCCCTATTCTGTATCGCTCTTCTTCTTTTTAAAGGATTCATCTATGTATTGTTCATAAATATTTTTTCATTTCAAAATAAGTAAATCTGAAAGTGAGAAGTTTCTAAGGATGCATAATATGAGGGAAAACGGGAGTACGTAATTTTTCGAACCTCGTATAACTTCTATAGGGCCCTTTATCTTGCGAGTCTTCGTTGGCTTCCATGGTTTTGATAAGCGGCCTCCAAGACTATTTAAGAGTGATTTTCCCTGTATTTTAACACATTGCATATATATAACATCAATACAATTTATTATAAGCATGTGCATATTACTAATATATCCATGTACATTCACTTGCATGTACAATACATGTCACCAAGAATACAACTTCATTAGCAATCGCTTTATATCTCTACGCATCAGCATTGTTTTGCCATGGTTGTACTCAAATATTGCTTACAGACTATAGCCAAGCCGACAAGCTTCAGCTAACATGTTATGATCTCTGTCGATGGCTTCAGACCCCTGCTTTTTCAAGCTTTAACAAACAGAGCATTGGCCTAAATCTCTCGGCTCCATGGATTTAGACCTCTGCTTCACCATGTTTCTATCGTATTCCCATTTTTCTGCCTCAAAACGCTATGCCAGACCCACATCTTCTGTCTCATTGACATGCAGCCAATTTTTTGTTGTAGATTTCTAATAACAAGTGGCATATTAGAACTCATCAAAACAGTAATACCTTCAACAATTTCCTTTTGGATGAAAATATGCCAAATGCCAATAAATATTATGAACAAAATAGAATGCATCTACTCAAATTTCTTATGGCAAGGAAAAGTCGTCAAGTAAATTGGAAAATTGGATATAAAACAAAGGACGAGGGAGGATCGGGGTTAAGAAGCCTTGCTAATATGCAAAATGCCTCGTCCCTCAAATTATAATGGAAGTATTTATAACAGGACTCCCTCTGCTCTAAATGGATGTGTGACAATTATTATTTAAACAAAAAAAATTGGCTCATAAGGGTAGATCCCAATGCTTCTTTCACATGGAATCTATTGCTTAAATAAAAGATCCCTTAGTTATGGCCTAATAGACAAGAAAATTGCAGATGGTAGAGACACAAATTTATGGGTTTATCCGCAGGTAAATGGAAAATCTCTCATAAACGTACTAGGAGGGCAATACATTGGATGTTCAAATTTTGTAAAGAAAGATGCATCTGCTTGCATTTGTAACTCAGAATAGGGCCTCAACACATCAAACCGACCATTCAGCATATGTAAGCTAATGGGGTTAAAGAATTGGTATATGGAAAAAGAAATACCATATAAGTTCATAACATTTATTTTTATATATATGTGGGAAAAGGATATTGTATAAGTTTATATATATCGTACAAGTTCTATATATGCTTTGAGATATCGTATAAGTTCATTACTTCATAACATTTATTTTAGTTTCATTTTAGAAAAATAAATCGTTTGTTTATATGACGCCCAAAGGGTGGACAGTGGATCATGTCTATAACTCATTCAGATTCAGACCATGTAGTAAAAATACATATACAACGAAAAGAAGCAAGATGAAGCAAAAAAAGACTTCGTTTACTGAAATTATCGATCAAAAGAGGCAGCTTGATAGGCTCAAGAATGCCAAGGGAAATGGAACAGAAGTTGACAGCTAAGAGAAATCAAGATTTAAACCCTTAATGACATTTAATTTTCTCAAAGTTTTGGATAAAATGGACTGACATGTTATTATATTTAAACTGAAATTAGTATTATTTTCATTCTCATCCATAAACCTGTAAAAATGTAAACTGAAGACTTGAAATTATTATCATGGTACACGTAAATTATTATCATGGTATTATTTATTCGTTTCCGTCTTTAATGAAAAACCAATAAACTGATTGTTCACCAAGTCAAATTATTATCATGGTCCAGGTAAATTGAAATTAAAATGAATTCAAAGCAAAGTTTAGACCTTGTTGCCGTCATAAGCATGGAAAGTGTGACATTTCCACTAGTAAAGCATAACAAAGTGAATTCATATTTTCAAGTCAGAGGATAACTAGTAGCTAGTTGCGAATAGTAGATTACCTTGCAAGATAATATACAAATTACTGCCTATACTACCATGGTAGTAGCATCCAGTATAAGACCAACCACAAACGTGAGCATTATAAAACTCTGCTTACCATGTATCCAGTCATCGACATCACCTGCAAGTAGAATGAAGTATTCGTTGATATAACATTAAGAAAATTTTTATTTTTCTATTGACTTACTTAAAAAGTTAGTATCATACGGTGTACTAAAGAACAAAGTCAGCAGCCAACTCATTTGGCATCGTAAGTGCATATTTCATATCTGAAAAAATGAAAATAAAAGAAATTACTTATAACAAAAAGTATTTCAAGCGCTAAAGCTTATGTTCGTAACCTTCAAACTTATTTCGTGCGTAAACCATATATTTATCACTATCTTTCGAAATTTGAAAATTTCAACCGAACGCAAATCCATTACAGATGCAAGATCTATGTGAAAACTGTATTACTTTAGGTTGGAGTCGTTGGACATAAGCCATCTGCAAGCTGTTGATCAATGCATTTATATATCATATAAGAATGGGAGCTTAGACTTGCCACAATGTTTTATTGTGATAAGATCAAAATGTCCATTTCTGGTAGTAGCATTTTAATCAGTTAATGGGATTCATTTTCTTAATTAACCATCAAAGCATTCATATCATATTTAAAGTGTGCATTTCTGTATATAATTATTGTGCTTCCAATTTTATGCTTCCCCTCCAAAAACCTCAACCCTGATTTCTCAATTCAAATTAACAATCTCATTCCACTTCCCTCTCTACGAACAATACAAATAAACGAAAAAAAATACAAATCAACAAATCCGTCATGGATTTAGAACAAGAAGATTTCCAATTTATCTCCCTCCCATCCATCTTCCTCACCTCCATCACACTTATCCTCAACTATAGCTACTTCACTCTCTTATCGCGGTCAACCACTAGTTTGCTCATCTAAAGACTATAAAAGCTTGTTCCAAACAACTTACAAATAAATAATAATACCTCTTGCAGTAGTTCGAATCGGAGAAGCGTGGATGGTGGCTGCTCACAGCGGTTTGAATCGGAGAAGTGCGGATGGTGGCTGCTCACAGCGGTTCGAATCGGAGAAGCGCGGATGGTGGCTGCTCACAGCGGTTCGAATCGGAGAAGCGCGGATGGTGGCTGCTCACAGCGGTTCGAATCAGAGAAGCACGGATGGTGGCTCCTCACAGCGGTTCGAATCGGAGAAGCGCAAATGGTGGCTACGTTTAGGGATTGAGATCCACTAAGATTCATATTAGGGTTACGTGGATGGTGGCATCGATCGATTGTTGATGACGGATATGGCACCGATCGACTGTTTTCTGGATTTCGTGGAGGTTTTTTCTGGAGATGATAAGTAGAAGGAACACTGTTTTCTGAAGAAGCTCACAATACATTTCTGTTCCCCCCAAAAATTTTAATTCCCGCGTTTCTTTTATTGTATAGCGTTGAGTACAACATATTTGTGCAGGTAATAGCGTCTGAAACCCTAGATTGAGTAGAGGGTAAAGGAGATAGACGGAAACGCTGTATGTTGATGCTATCAAAAGCACATATTTTTGTAGTGTGATAATTTGAAATTCAAGTCAAACCATCATTCAAATATTTAAAAGTAATTAAATATTTTCAATTTAATTTTTTCAAAATTCTGGGTCGTTACAATCTTCCCCCCTTAAAAGAATTTCGTCCCGAAATTACAAGTTAGGAAAAATGGTCCTTAACTCGTCTACTATTTTTCACAATCCAATAGTTTTATTAACTTACTAACCTAAATCTTTTTATTAGAGATTCATTATCATTTAAACTAACTTTCCAACTTCAATTATAAGTTTCAAAACAACATTGTTTCCTTAACAATTTAAATTTAAATTTAAATTCAAATTTAAACTTCCAAAATTTTCTCAAAAATTTTCTAACACTCGAAATTTTCGAAAAATTTCGCCAGCGTCTCATTTGCGCGGCTAACTCGGTACGACTACAAAATGTCCCTACGGACTCTCAGATTTCAAAAAGAAAAGAAAAAGCCAAGCGGCTAGACAAGAAAATCATCAAATCTCATATTGAAATTCAAATACTTACCTTTTGTCGAGCAATTCAAATTTATCTTTGAAAATCAAATCCCAATTCCTTTATACACCTGTATATCCTACTAGCCATAATATCCAATTACAACATTCAATTTTACATTTCAAATTTCATTTGAATTCAATTTACCATTTCAATTCAATTTGGATTCTATTTATCTTCCGAATATTGAATTTATCAATTATCTTTAGTTCACTTCAAACTAATCTTAAAACTTCATTTTATTTCACACAATTCAAATTTGTTTTCAACATTCAGTTTCAATTCCAGTTTTATTCTTCATTCAATCATCAACTTAGAATAATCTCAATACCAATTTTTACTTAAGAATTTCACTCTTCATTTCTTAGGTTCAATATAAATATTCCATATACACATTATATTTATTTTCAATTTACCACTTCGATTAAATCTACTTACATTTAAACTGGATCTCCAATTCGAATTCAATTTACCTTTCTTTTATAATTATTGAATTTAATTCGTTCAAACCTTATTCATTTGGTCAATATTCAATTAGCTTCACTTACTAATTTTCAGTTTAATACTTCATAAATCAAATTCAATTCCCATTTTATTTACTTACAAATTCAAAATGAATTTTAACATTCAATTTTATTTTCTTGCACTTGCAATTGCAAATTTATTTATTCACAATTTTATCCATTTTCAATTTGAATCTCATTCCATTAATGAATTTTAATTTCAATTATCTTCTTGAAATTCTATTTTCATTTATAAATCACATTTACAATTTATATTCACAATTTACATTCATATATGAATTTATTTCCTTATCTTTCAATTCACATTTATAAATTTCATTTGTTAAATGAATTTATTTTCAAATCTTTGGTTATTATTTTAATTTCTCATTAAATTTCCATATAACAATGGTAATATTTCAATGTTATTACTTCCTAACAACCAAGCATCAATATACTATAGTAATTCATAGAAAATTATTTCTTTTCTATACAAAAATAGTTTTGGGCAAAATTATTTCATTTACCCTATTTTAAAACAATACTGTGTCAGTTTATCTTGTTTAAGAGTTTAGAAATCCCTATCGATTACAGTTGGCCACCCTGCACCGACCAGAACCTATAAACAATCGACCGATAAGTCAACACAATACAAAACAACTTTATATTCACTAACAAATACACGCTCATATCTATTATTACACTCACACTCATTCTAGAGTACTACTGACTCTATCTCTAATGAGTATCACCCAACAGAGCAGGGTTGTCGCTTAACCATATGCTCTGATACCACGTTGTAAGGACCCGATTCTTCGACTTCCGAATATCGACATCAATACGTCCACTGTATCAACTACCGAGCAAACGAATGCCGGAAAACCGAATTCTTAGGGTTTAAAAGAAGAGGTAGAAGAAAAGATAGAAGAAAAAGAAAGAAGAACAACAGAACAACATCAGAAACAGAACAATAACAGAATCTCACATTCGCAGCGGAACAATATATAATAGATAATCACTAGTCTTTTAAAACAAAGAACTATATCAGTTTATACATACATCAATCAGAGTCAATATACAACTCAATACAACAATGGACAGTTATATAAACTTGTCCTCATATAGAATACACAGCGGAATAAATAATATCAGATACAAATACTACGTTTCGCCAACCAGCTTGCTTCCAAAGCTCCAGAATATCCAGAATATCCTGATAACATAACTCTAGGCTGCCCGTGTGGAAAATAGTGGGCACCCAGAGTTTAGAAGGGAAACAATAAACTCCGAGTCAGTCATGGTGACTGGTGTGAGATCGTAAAACAGTTATTTTTCACAAAGAAAATAAAATAGATTCGCAATGCTTTTGGGAAAATGAAACTACCATAAGACCTCCCGCCACACCCACAATGCAAACGCAGAATTGGAGGAGATTTCTTCTTATGATAGTCAAAGATGCTTACTACGCAAATCAAATCCTTTTTGATATTATTATTAGTGCATAGTGTAGAAAACATTTCGAAAGTATAATATAAATCTTAGCCAGCATAGGCATTTCGCACTTATGCCTACTATAGCTACCATCCAAACAGTGGGGCGCCACGATAAGTGAATGATAGGTTCTACAACTAAAACCGTACAAGTCTCGTATTGTTTCTTTGGATTTCCAACAAATGGTCAGGCTAAGGAACTTCCTATGCCATGAAGGAACGCCTCTGGAAAGACGTCCCGAGAAATAACCTAACATTACGGTTAGATCTCTGCCAACACAAGGCCGGGTTACCTCTGCAAAAATAGGTAACTACTGACACACGTATGCCATCCCCCAATCATAACCGATCTTCCCGAGGATCCTCGATTTCCAACAACCACATAATAAATTTGCAGTATCAACATAGGTTAAATATCTGGGCTCCATACCATGATACCACCTCTATCCAGAAGGAATGACATACACTAAGGGGCGCTACTCCCTAGAACCTTGCCGCATCCTTCCTGTTTTGACCATTTCCGGGGTGTGAGGTCCGACGAAGTCTCGTCCACAATGCTACGCTTTGTCACAAAGCCATGCTTCGGGTCAAACAAATGATCAAAGTAATGATCACAAAGATAAATGATCAAACAATTGATCCTATCACAAATGATCAAACAATGATCATTTCACAGCAACACTCAGCATGCCACGTTACCAAATCAGGAGTATATTGCTGATAAATTTCAACTACATAACCTCTGAGCTCGTACGTCTCAGAGAAGGGTGTTAAGCTAAGAGAATAAATTCTCTGCCACCAACAGAAATGTATTTGAAAGAAATCAGCTTTATATCTCAATTTGTAACGTCAGACACACAACCATACAAGTCTGTTCCGGGATCGAACAGAACCAAAGGCACTTCTCACGAAGCCTTTGCAAATCCGGATAATTTTCTAATCACGTCCGGACTTCCCGTCACTAAAGGTGATAAAACCTCTATATCGGAGATCAGCCGATGTAGAGTAACTCGACGGTAATCCTTCCGTTTTCAAAAATATCCGGTCTTCAACACCGGTCATCAAATGCAATCCATTAATATGACGTATCACATATTCGGAATGGGTTATACGACCCCAAGGTCCTTTCCCGGCTAACCCGAATAGTGAGCGCTTATTCAAAAATAAGTATGGCATTCAAATTCAAGCAAATCACAACAAATACCCATTCAAGGTAATTATTGATAGTCAGTTATTTAACTATCAATAAAGATGCGCAACATCATCAGATTCCAAATAATTTTCCCAAATTATTTATTTCCCAAAATATCTTTACTAGATATATTTTTTCGACACTTCTAAAATAAAATCAATATTTATTTTTAAAACGAATTTCCATTTCCTTTATAAATTCCATAGTGAATTTATATTTCAAATATCTGATATACGCTTTTCAATCGATTTCAAATATTCACTTTCAATTTAACTTAACAAAGATAAATTCTCAAAAATGTTTCATTTCATTTTGGAAAACATTTCCGTACTTATTGAATAATAAGTAATTCACAAATCTTATTTATTTTCAACATTTGAAAATATTCGATATACTTAAATCAAAATTAAGTATATATTTCATTATTTAAGGGAATCATTTTCTTAAACACATTTATTTGATTCAAAACGACTGTTGCGTAAAACCTCGTTACGACAACTCAAAATCACTAGTATAGGGATTCGAAATTTAGATAGATATATAAATCCCAATACTATATAAAACATTTCCTTTCGGAAACCATCTACTATAACAACAGTGTTATAGTCCATTATTTCCTTATTTTCCTCGAAACGTCTATTTCAACAATGAATGTTGAAATCTATGTTTTCGATACTTAACACGTTTTAAACATCTTTTAAAACAATTAACTTCATTTTTTTATATCACTTCCCCAAAACATCTCCGTTTTATTTAATAATATATTCACTGTCCAAAATCGTAAATATACTTCGTTAACAAATTTAACGTTTCTACACATTTTACTTAAAGAATTATCCACTATCCAAAATCGTGAATAAAATTCCCAATCAAACTCTTATTATTACAACATTTAACTTAAAGGATAATTCGCTGTCCAAAATCACGAATATCTCACCTTTATTAACTTCTATGTTTAATTTATCAAATTTAATTGATTTCGGATTTATAAAACAACGTTTATAAATTTACCTTTGTATTTCATAACAACTTTGATTTATAAATCTCCTTTATTAACAAATTCGATCAATATTCCATTTAAAGGCAAAAATCCAATTTATAAGTTAATTTCTTATAAATCTTTCATTCTATAATTTCATTCATTTTATAACTTCACAATTTATAAATATATAAATTTCATTCACTTACAAATTCCATAAATATTTCATTTTTAACACTTATAAAAACTCGTTTTATAATTCCAGTATTCTTAATTTATAAAATATCAATTTTATAAATCTTTTATATAAACCGTTTACAAAAATTCAAAAATCTCAATTTAAACCATTTTATAAATCAATCAACTATTTATTTCAAAAATCACTTTAAAAATCTCTTTAAAATCAAAGTCGTTATTTTTTTTAAACTTCAAAAATGGATCCGATGATGCAACGCACCAATTAGTCAATCACAACATCCAACATCATATATCAACATATGATAACAGAATACATCACAATATCTGTAAATAAATAAATACTAGTGAGGAATCCAGTTGGATCCCTCCAACCTGTTTCCCTGCATCCACAGACGTTAGCACAATACCAATTCCACTTCGAGGTGGAATATCGCGGTATATGGGATTTATAAATATATCATCCGCTTACTAACGGCGCAATAGGGTCTCATCCGCTATATAGTGCGGGAAATCACAACTGCAATATATACATATGCCAATATATATATTGCTATATACATAGATATATCCTACTATGTCTAATATCACAACCAAACAGCAATCAATAACTGCAATCCAAATTTATTTTGAGTGAGAAGATCTCACCTTAGCTTTTTATTTTGCATTCCATTTTCCATTTTGACCATTTCTTCACGGTTTCAAACCTTGTATAAATAATTTATATAATTCATTAATATTTGAACAGATCGAAAAATAAATTTTCATTTGATAATTTCGATTCACCAGTGATTTTATTTTGACCCAATTTCTTTTAAATAAATGTATTTAACTAAACCTTTTAATTTCAAACTAACTTTCCTTTTACTTTAAACCAAAATCTCATTTACATAAATATTTCCGACATTTTGCTTATATACTTATTTAATTTATTCCTAACTGCTTATAAAAATAAGCTATTAAAAATCTTATCTTTATATAATTCACATATATATATATTTTCTAAAAGATTAATAGGTCAAAACATTTATATTTATTTTTCATATTTCTATTTTATTTCTGTGGCATATCTACATATATGTATTTACTGTGAAATAAACTAACCACCAAACATTTATTCTCCTCTAACTACTGTAATTATTTTCTGTTTAAAATAAATTAGCAAATTATAAATCTGTATATATATATATTTTGGTTTACATCTTACTGCAGATTTAATTTCATCTATAAATGTTTACTTTTACTAAATTAAATCAAGATAATGTCAATACCTACTGGAATGCAGATTCCAAGCCTCAGCATCTATCCCATCGCTAAGCAACTTCGCGACGACATGCTTCATCCAAGGTCTACCGTCGCCACGTGACATCACTCGCCACTGCCGCGAGCTTCGTTCGATCGCCGTGCTTCCCTTTCGATCGAAGTCGAACTCGACTTCAGCCCCACCAGCATTCCACTTCGAATCCCCAATTTTGAATCACGACACTTCCTTTTCTTCAGCCTCGATTTCATCGATCAGATTTCCGGTCGACAACGCGACCTTGCGCGCCCAGTTTCCACCCATCGTGACGTCGCCGCCTGCCGCACTGCTCACGAGTGCGCCAACATCCCCTCCATCTCGTTCGCGAGATCGAACTCGCTGACCACCCTCTTGTGCTTGAGAACCCACGCAACCCCTTTGTTTATCTTCGGCTATGATTTGGATTGAAGAAGAGGCGAGGAAAAATCGCGATTTCATCTGGATGAATAAGACTTAGAAGAGGCGACGTGAATGAATTTTTTGAGAGGAGGGAGGGGACGAGAGTTTCACTCGGCATTATGTTTTTATTCGATTTGAAAAATCTGGAAGGGATGGGGACGAGATACTTAAAATCGAACGAGGTATGGTTTGCACGATTTCGTTCGTGATTTTAGGCAAATATTTATTGAAGCTACAGTGTTTTGATTTTGACCAAATTCAAATTTAAAAATTAAATTGAATTCGATTTAATTTCAAGGCGTTTGCTTACCGTGTGCTCACATAACAACTCCGATCAATACGAAATTTGAAATCCGATAATAATTCAATATTACGGATCCAATGGAACTGGTTTCGTCGAATTCCGAGACTGTGCCTCGGAAGGCCATTTTTAAATTCAATTTAAACGATATAATTTCAAAACTGAACAAAGCAGTTTCAAATTCAATCCCGAAGCTTCTATTATCTTCAGTATCATCAATATGAATTTTACAATCCTTTGAAATATTTTTCTTTAGCTTAAAACTGAAGATTCAAATTTTTATTCAACTTCCAATAGATTAAATTTTATAATTTAATCGTCATATTCATTCTGATAATTTGAAATTCAAGTCAAACCATCATTCAAATATTTAAAATTAATTAAATATTTTCAATTTAAATTGTTCAAAATTTTGGGTCGTTACAGGAAACCTTCCATTTAAAAACCCATGTGAACCTTTCAAAAACATTGGGTATCTCCCCTTTGAAATCTACATTATGTACCTTTCGAAAGTACTAAAACTCCTTACTTAAAACAAACCTTTTGAAAGCATTGGATCCAAGTAAAAGTTTGTGGAACGTAGCTTCAAAACCTTTTAAAACTATTTCTTTCGAAACCTTTAGGTTTAACTTTCAATATATCTAAGGGTCTTAAAAGAACTGGGGCGAAAGCAACTCTTTCAAAAGCATTATTCCAAAGTACAAGAAAGTGGATGGTATCGAAACCAACCCTATCGAAAGCATGGAGAAGCGGCTTCAAAGTTTAAGGCAAAAGAACCCTTTCGAAGGCAATGATTCGAAAGGTTGAATGAGGCAGCAGGGGTTTTGACCCCTTCGAAAGCTTGTTTTAAAACAAAAGGTGGAAACATCTTTCGAAAGCCATTTTCCTAAAACAAAGGCATATTTGACTAAGTCGAAAGCTATTTCCTTTGAAAACCTCATTCTGTAAACAAAATTGTTCTGAGTTTATAATGACTTCTTCTACCCTTCGAAAGCATGTTTCAACTCTTTAGCTTCCACCTATCTCCAATCCACTATGTACCAAGGCCTTGATACCATGTGTATTGGTTTCGACTTGGTTAGAGGCGGTAGTATGGTGCCGAAAGGTGGCTGCCGAAATTAGAGAAGCAACAATCCTTTACAAAACTGATTTTTAAAGTAATATCTTTCCAACTAACTTGCCTTATTTGTCAACATATAATTGGTAGCCAATTCTTTTTTTTCAAAAATCTTTTCTAAAAGTGTTATCGAATTCAGTAATTAACAATTTTAAATCATTTACAAACTATCCCTTCTCCTTTTTAAACATATAAAACATTTAAGTCCTATACCTTAAATAATTTTATATCTTTAATAAAATACAGAGAAATATTCTCCAATAATTCCCATAAATCACTTTTAATGTGTTTTCTAACATATTTTAATTTCTAACCTAGAGCTAACATATAATAGCTGAAAATAATTTAAACCCAATTTTAACCATTTTCTTTACTAGAAAATTCATAATAAATCCATAACCTCTTGAAAAAGTATAAAACTTAAAACTCATCTCTAAAATAATGTTTCTGACCTTATATCAAAAACGCAAGCCATTTGGATGTCATTTAATAGGTTTTTCAAATCAAATCTTATCATAAAATCTATATGAAATAGCATAAATCACCAACAAGCATATATTTCTTTTTAAACAACCAAATCATGGCAATATCCTTGTAAAATAAATTTGGACCTTATCTAGAAACCGAAAATAATAAAAATGAGATGTAATCTACTATTCACCTTAGCCTGTTGTTTAGGAGTTTGGGATTTGCTCTTAAATTAATTTGATTTAGCTTCCTTCTTGAATTCTTGCTTATCTTCCCTTTATTTTTCTTCTAATGGTGGCCGGTCAAGCTCTATATTTAGTTTTGTTTGTGAATGATGTAAATGAAAATGGGATAATGATTTAGGGTATAAGAATATAACCTATTCGTATTTTTCCCTTATCTTATCACCTTTACTTATTTCCTTTTAAATTTCCATTTGTTTATTCATTACTTAAGGTACGACTACCTTATAATTATACAAATCTCAATCCCTTAACCATTTACTTTATTTCATTTAATTTGTCTAATGAAATGTCCTAAATAATTTTAGTCAAAATTAGGATCATTACACGCTCCACCTTTAGACCCATACTAATAAAGCATATTACTAAGTAATATCGTCTATTATTGTAGTGAATATGGCTGGTTGGGAGCGACCATCCATGAACATTGCTTTATATGACGAATTGAATAATGATTTTCCTCTTGGAGGAGGACTCGACGTATACAATCTAGGCTTAAAACAACGTTTCAGCGGCTAAACCAATTGCATATAACAACATAAGTTATTCAAACATGGAATCACAAATTGTATAGTATAATATACATTTGTTTCATAGTGGAAGAGTACATATGTACAAAAACAAAGATGGTTTGTAAAATGGTGGACAAGAACGTTCCACTTTATATACATATACACATAACTACCCAAAATAGTGAACTTACAAAATGAGTCTCATGCTCAATAAACATATAAATAGGGTATAAGATCATAGTAAACAAATGACATAACATAAAGGTAACTGGATCATAGGAGATAAGCTTCAAGCTAGACATTACTATAAGTTAACAAGAGGTACCTAAAATAACTCGGTCTTACCCGAGTATTATACAAGATAATAAATAGGTCGGTCTTGTACCGAGATGTATAAGTAAGGGTAACATAGCATAACAAGGGTGATATACATAATTATGTATATATGAAGGCAATATGATCTTCTAATATCATGTTTTATTCACTTTAGAAAGTGTAAACCAAGGAATAGTCTCCAATCACTAAAACTCATAAATGAATCAAATGGTATCATCAAAATCCGAATAAATCACCATGCCTAAATTTCTAAAGATATGCCTTATAAAGATGGAATTCCATGACATGGTGAAACAAGAACAACAAATTAAGCCATAAGATTCAGTTCACAAATCATATCAAAAATTGGTACTATACGATAGAAGAGCTAAAACCCACTATTATGCATGCAATTGAGGTATCGTCCCTTCATCGACAGAGGTACCACCCCCGTAACAACCCTAGTTGAAATTAACTGGAATTAAAACTAAAATATGATTTAAAATTATCTTAATTAATTTTAAGATGAATTTTAGAAATTTTATTAGTCATAATTTCCAAATTTCAAATGGCTTTTAGATGGAAATAAATAAAATTGGGGAAATTTATTTGATGTTAAAAACTGTGTAACTTAACTTCTAATATTTGATAATATAAGAGTAATCTTGGGGAAATAAGAGTTTAATAAAATATATGGAAATAATTTTGTAAACTAAAATGTCAATTTTTCCAAGGTTTATTCCCTTATTTATTCTAAATGGAGATTTACGATAAATATTTTCCATTTTAGGTTATTACAATAATTGTTGTAATTTAATTAAATGTTAATATTGTGATTTATTGTTAGAATGAGATTTTTGCAGTGAATAGTTTATTTTATTTGAAAATAATGAGAATAACTTTTAATTTCAAAAGTTATATTTAATTTTATAAAATATCTCAATATTAATAGAAATGAGAAATTTTGACATATTCGTGCTTTGTAAAATTGGAGAAATCAATGTATACTTTTATAAAACATTGTTTGTAATGTAAATTAGTGCTTTAAAAGAGAAAATAAAGGAAATTAATCACTTTTTCTCTTATTGGATCCTTACATATCCAGTTGGCCCATGTAGTAAGGTTAGGAGAGGAAATATGATAACATGTACGTTGTTTTCCTATTATCTCTTTCTCATTTCAGCCAACACTAGAAACCTGAAACCAAATCCTCCTATTTTCATAACCCTAGAAACAAAATTAACCCCAAATCAATTGTAAATCAAACGGGTTTTAGTTAATAATTGAAGAAATCAAAACAAGGTAATCTCTTCCCTTCTATCTTGTATTCATTAGGGTTTAATCTCAGGTTTTCCCTCTTGATTGTAATCTTACTTTGCTACTTTCTGAATTTAACCTAGGTTAATTGCTAATAAAGAGTGGCCTAAGAAAATCTAGGTTATCATCAACCATTCAAGCTCAAATCGGTGAGTAATACTCACAATTCTAGCCTATATTGAATGCATGTTGTTGCCAGTCATTTTGGATGAACTTTGATGCTATTTTGATCTCAATCTATGTTTTATTTTCATATTTTTGGCTATGCAACTTTCTACTTGTGGAAACCCTTACTTTATGATCTTAATTAACATTTAATTGCATATGTTTGCATGCTTGCTTGAGTGATAATTCAATGCCCAGACCTCTAATCGATCAACGGTGATGAAACGAGCGATGGCTGACAATCGAAGCGCCATTGTAGCTGCTTGCGGTCCAAGCGTGACCACTGATGGACATCCGGCTCGTCTCCTGAGCTCTAATGCATCCAAAGCAATCTATAAATATGTTTGGTCAGATCCAAGCATTATAATAAAATAACAGTAAAGTCAGTCTGGGAAACCAGCATGAGAAAACACACCAAACTGAATTTTAAAGTTATTAAAACCTTTCAAATAAAGATATCTCATAAGACCACGCTATACACAAAAAACAAACGGGTTTTTACCTTAAGACAACCAAAACAATTTCTATAAAAAATGCTTTGATATTATAATAATGTCTAGAGTACAAATACTTACTAATAATAGCTAAAATTGTTACAATGATTAAATTTCAACATACTAGGTTCTACAATCAAACCGTAAAGACTCTTATTAGAGAATAGATTCCATACAATGACTAGGCTACTGGAGTACCATCCATCGCGGTGCATCTCTAGATAAAATAACACCGAGGTCAAACCAATCGACCCCTGCCAACATAGAACTAGCCTACCCCTTACTGGATAGTACCGAATATGATCACCCCTTGGTTAATAGGCCCCAAAGCATACAAATGAGAGATAATATCGACTCTGGATAGGGATGATCATACCCTAATGGGAGCGGTCCACCTAGCCCTGCTGCATTTCCCATGTTTTAGTCATTCCAGATTGATGTAACGACCCGTATTTTACGGATCGAAAAGTTTGTCAAAATCTGGGATTTTCAGCATTTTCTAGTTGTTTCAGATTTTGGTTGAAATTTGCCTAAGTCCTAGGTCGTACGCGACCTAGAGGTTAGTTAAATGTTGTTGGCGACTTAGGAGATAAGTCGTGAGCGACTTAGAGAAGGTCTGCGACCTAATGGGATAGGCGAGTTAAGAGTTAGGTCGTAGCCAGATTAAGTGGTAGGTCGCACTGTCTTGAGTCACACCTAAGTGTTAAGTCGTTCAGGTGATAAGTCGCGAGGTGGTTTAGGTCGTGGACAGTTTGGAGCGACCTATGGGAGTAGCAAGTTAAACCCAGTAGTTAACGACCTAGGGATGAGCGACCTAGTGGTTCCGAGTTAGCATTGTTAGGTCGGCAACGACCTAAGAAGTTTGGAGATAGCTGTGTTGCGACCTAGTATCTTGGTATGACCTATAGGTTAGCGACTTAAGGAGTATACGACTTAGGGAAGTTAAGTGGTAAGTCGTAGACGACTTATAGGGGAAGCGACCTAAGGAAGCTAGGGGATAAGCAGGGAGCGACCTATAATAGTACGCGACCTAAGGGTTAGTGAGTTAACAACCCAGTATGTTGCGACCTAGTGGATAGCTTGTTAGCATAGTTAGGTCGTTAGGCGACCTAAGGAGTTAGGTCGCATAAGTTGTTAGGTCACATGGGTTGGTAGGTCGCGTGAATTGTTAGGTCGCTAGGATAGTTTAAGTGTTAGGTCGTAACACTGGTAAGTCCCTGGGTTGGTAGGTCGCGTGAGTTGTTAGGTCGCTGGGTCTTGTTAAGTGTTAGGTCGTAACCTCGTTAGGTCGTAGGATGGAGAGCTCTGTTAGGTCGCTAAGCGCGTAAGTTGTTAGGTCGCGCGTGCGATAAGTCGCTGGGTTTGGCCATGTGTTAAGTCGTAAGGTTTGGGCAAGTCTTTAGGTCGGTTGGTTTTAGGTCGTAGGTCGTGGACGACCTAACTCCGAGCGACCTAGGGCGATTTTCAGCTATAAATAGAAGGGGGTTGGCTTCATTTTTGGGATCCGGATTTTGAAGCGACGAAGTGCGGCCATTTTGAGAGATCAACTTCTACACTTCTTCACTTCTCTTCTCCACTCTAATCTAGTGCTTCCTTTCATCCAAATCGAAGATCAAGATTGAAGATTCAAGAGCATAGATTGAAGATCAAGAGAGATTTCTTTGTTTGAAGCGGATTCGTGATAGATCAAGCTTGATCCCTCGCTGTCCAGATCTAAAGCGTGTTGATTTGGGTTTGTTTTGGTGATTTGGTGAGTGGTGGTTATCTCTCACACGGATCCAAAGGAGTAGATCGGATTGTTGGCTTGATTTGGTGTTAAAATAGTGATTTCTATGCATTTTCGTAAACCTAAGTGTAGATCCATGTAGATCCATTGTCCATGATGATTTAACAACCATTTTTGTATATGATTAACCTATGCAAGTTCATTCATCAAGTTGTAGAGATAATTCTCATGTTCTCATGCTTGTTAGGCTTTCAACTCCTTAATTACGAAATTGCCATTATTGTTATAATTGTCCATTTTGCTTATATTTGAATGCTTGGTTACTTGGATTGATGTTTGACATGATTGATTACCGTGAGTTAGATGATTGTTGATTGGTTTTAGACAAGGTGGTCGAAGATGATTCAAAAGCTAAGGGAAAGGCTCTTGAATTGGGAAAGCTGCTCGTGGCATATGTAGCGGGATGATGAAGCTCTTATGCATAGATTTGATGATGTGATGTTGAGATGAGGCTTTGCGAGGATGTAATGAAGCGAGGCATCATGTGATGAAGACTTGGTCTAATCCAGACGGGATCATTCCAAGCACGTTGGTAACTCGGTGATATGATTCGAGTTTGAGGATAATGGATGCTCGAGAGGCGCTTGAGCTAGTATGAAAATAGTCGTCGAGGAGGATGACTAGAAGGCTGAGATCTCATCGTTGTTGAAGGTTCTAGCATGCTCTAAGCAAGAGTACATGGGGACGCCCAAAAGACTAACTGTTGATGGTCGAGTACTCTGGGTAGTTGCGAAAATCCTTGGCACGGGCTGCGACGACGTGCGGGAGTTATGTCTAGAATCGGAGTTTCCATTAGCCCTTGACGGACGGCTGAAAGAATGTGCCGGTCATTCAATTAATGGTGATATCGAAGCAATGATAACAGTGATAGCCAGAGTCATGGATGTTTGGTTGTATCGTCATTCGGTCTTAAGAGCGGTATTTCCTGGGTGCTTATCTGACCTTGGTTTAAGACCTTGGGATTTGTACTTGAAAAACATCGCTCTTGACTCGAGTGATAATTGCTTTACTTTAAATTGTATGCTTTGCTATGCTTGCTTCTGCTTAGTGTGTGTCTGAGGGCTATCACTGTAGAACGAGGTTGGAGTGGGAGGGTTGTATTCCTATTCCTTTTCCTTTATGCTCTTTTGGTATGTTGTTAGTTAATTTACTGCTCACTAAGACTGTTGTCTGACTCAAGGCTTTATGTTTTAATTCTTATTGTCTTGGGCTGTTCGTCCATTTTTGGGACGGGCAGACTAGGTAGCAGGTGACAGGTGCTGTTCTCTTCTCACGATGCTGATATCGAAGACGAGCTGGAGGGTTGCATATTATCTTCTTATTATATGTACTGGATGTTCCACTGTTTTGTATTCTCTGAGTGTTATGTAGTGAGGCTTGATGTATTGGCTATTTGGATGCTTGTATTCAACTATTATGAAGTTTTATATGATGGCATTTTATTCTGTAAAGCTTCACTATATATATGTTCTAATTGTATTTTGTCCATGCGTTGTGAGTAATACGATAGATTCTGTTGTTTTAATCTACCCTGACAATCGTCCATGGTCGCCTGGCATACTTTACAGTGCACTATCTCTAGATTCGGTGCAGGGGTCATGGGCGGTCGTCACATTTGGTATCAGAGCATTGGTTAATCGATTTTACCCAACGCTCGCTGACGCAACTACGTATGAGAGACGTAATTGTAATTTTGATGGATGAATACTATGTATAATATAGTAGCTTAATGGAGTTTGAGTCCTTTATGCAGTTGTTTCTCTCGGTATGCTAATCATTCCTTTTTGTAGATATTGAGAATGAGTCGAAGAGGGGGACCAGCTGCTAGGGAAGGCCGTGCTACTGAAGGGGCTGCTGATTATGTTGCTATGTTCGAAACCATGATGACTTCGATCATGAGAAGGATGTCAGCCCCGGGGCCATCAAAAGATGTTGGAGATCAAGTTCAGGCTCTAAGACTGATGGATCATTTGGACGATTCATTTAAGAAGCTTGTGGAGGAAGCTCTCAGACACGAGAATCTGTTTCCTAAGGAAGGATCTGTTGTTGCTGCGACCAGGGAAGAGTCTAAACCCCAGTAGAGTGGAAACAAGAAAAGGAAGCAGCAGTAGCAAAAGGGGAAGGGTGGCCAGAGGAAGCAGAAGGTTGAAGTGACTTGCTACAATTGTCAGCAGAAGGGCCATGTCGCCAGGGATTGTAAGAATCCGAAGGAACCGATGAAGTGTCACAACTGTGACAAACCGGGGCATATCAGGAAGAATTGTCTAGAACCACAGAGGGACACGCAGATTGTGCAAGCTTATGCTTTGGGAGCTGTTCCGTCGTCTTCAAAAGCTCCTACCGCTGAAGAGAAAGGAAAGAGCGTGGTTGTTCAAGGTACTCTTTTCCTATGGGGTGTTCCAGTTAGAGTTCTGTTTGATACTGGAGCGTCGCATTCGTTTGTTTGTAGTGAACTTGTAGGCCGGCTAGGTTTGGAACCAGATATTTTTGATAGGCCATTGATTGTGACTAATCCAGTTGGGGGTTCGTCTTGTTTGTGTATGTTATGCCATGGTCTAGTTGTATCGAGTCATGGTTGCTCTTTTGTTTGTGATTGCTTTGTTCTGAACTTTGCGGAGTTCGGAATTATTTTGGGTATGGACTGGCTTAGGAAGTATGCGGCTAAGGTTGATTGTGAGAGGCTGGAGGTGACAGTCGAGAATGTGGAGGGGCGAAAGATTGTGATACGATGTAAGCATGAGGAAGGCGTCTTCATGAGCTTCATGTATTCGCTAGTTGTTCCACGGGATGGACTGTGATCAGTGTCGATCGCTAATGGATTCGAGGATGTCTTTGACGAAGTCAAAGGGTTGCCGCCTCATAGAGAGATCGAGTTTCGTATAGATCTAGTTGAAGGAGCCAGACCTGTTGTGATGCCTCTTAGGCGGATGGCGCCTAGGGAACAACAGGAGTTGAGGGTGCAAGTTGATGATCTTTTGCAAAAAGGATTCATTCGGCGTAGTGTGTCCGAGTGGGGTGCACCAGTTGTGTTTGCAACCAAGGCAGATGGGTCATTGAGATTGTGTGTGGATTATCGTGAGCTGAATAAGGTGACTAAGAAGAACAAGTATCCATTGCCGAGGATAGATGACTTGTTTGATCAGCTTCACGAAGCTAAGGTGTTTTCTCAGATGGATTTGGCAACGGGATTTCACCAGTTGAGAGTGGCTAAGGATAGTGTGCCGAAGACTGCTTTTAGGACACCATCCGGTTTCTATAAGTGGCTGGTAATGCCGTTTGGATTGACTAACGCGCCAGCATATTTTGTGGATCTTATGAATAGAGTGTTCAGAGATCAGTTGACAAGTTCGTACTTGTGTTTGTGGATGATATTCTGATTTATTCCAGAACTGAAGAAGAGCACAAGACGCACTTGGATATTGTCTTGGAAATCTTGCGGAAACATCAGCTGAAGGCTAAGTTTTCGAAGTGTCACTTCTGGAAGAGTAAAGTGAGGTTCTTAGGCCATGTGATTTCTGGAAATGGAATAGCGGTTGATCCCGCTAAGGTGGCAGCAATCCAGGATTGGGTTAGACCTAAGAATGCATCTGATGTGAGAAGTTTTCTTGGATTAGTAGGGTATTATCGACGGTTTATCAAAGACTTCTCCAAGGTAGCTACACCATTAACAGGATTGACGAAAAAGAATCAAGTGTTCAGTTGGGATGCTAAGTGTGAGCAAGCTTTCGGAATCCTGAAAGAGAGATTGACGAGTGCTCCTGTTTTGACTATTCCAAGTGGGAATGATGAGATGGTGGTTTACACCGATGCATGTGGTACTGGACTTGGAGCAGTGCTGATGCAGAGGGATAAAGTTGTTGCGTATGCCAGTCGATAACTGAAGCCGCATGAAAGGAGTTACCCAACTCATGATTTGGAGTTAGCGGCGATTGTATTTGCTCTGAAGATGTGGAGACATTATCTATTGGGGGTTCGATTCGAGTTGTTTACGGATCACAAGTCATTGAAGTATCTTTTCTCCCAAAAGGATTTGAATCTTCGGTAGCAGCGATGGCTAGAGTCTTTGGCATCATATGATTTTGGTATAGCTTATACTCCGGGAAAAGGTAACGCAGTGGCAGATGCGTTAAGTCGAAGACATGCAGGATTAGGAGCCATGTTTTCAGAATGGAAGAGTCTCGAGTATTTAGCTGGATTTGACTTCAGGCCTAAATGTGAATTGGAACCTGAGATGTTGGCAAACTTATCGATAAGACCTTCTCTTGTGGAAAGGATTGGCGAGAGCCAAAAGCGAGATGATAAGCTTGTCAAGATTATCCGTGATTTGGAATCTGGATTAGAACCAGAAAAGGATAAAGGATTCAAGGTCGATCGAGAGGGTTGGCTTCGGAAGCAAGGACGATTAGTTGTTCCCGATATAGATGAATTGAGGAGTGAAGTTCTGAAGGAAAGTCATCACTCGAAGTTGACAATTCATCCAGGTGGAAATAAGATGTATCGGGATATGAAGAGAACCTACTACTGGGAAGGTATGAAAAAAAAAGATGTTGGAAATTTTATTTCCAAGTGTATGAACTGCCAGTTGGTAAAAGCCGAACAGAAGAAGCCAAGTGGATTTCTTCAGCCATTAGAAGTTCCTACATGGAAGTGGGAGCAAGTGTCGATGGATTTTATTGATGGACTACCTAGAACAAGAACGGGAAATGAAGGGATTTGGGTCATTGTGGATCGTCTGACCAAGAGTGCGAGATTCATTCCTGTTCGATCGACTAGGACTGCATCAAAGTTGGCTGAGTTGTATGTTAAGTGGATAGTTCGATTCCATGGTATTCCGAAGAGTATAGTGAGCGATCGAGATCCATTGTTCACTAGTGGATTTTGGAAGAGCTTCCAGGAAGTTTTGGGGAACCGAGTTGTGTTTGAGTACAGCTTATCACCCTCAAACAGATGGTCAGACCGAGAGAGTCAACCGAGTTTTGGAAGATCTTCTTAGAGCATGTGTTTTGGACTTCGGAGGATCATGGGAAGCTCACCTTCATTTGGTAGAGTTTGCATACAACAACAGTTACCAGTCAAGCATTGGTATGGCACCGTATGAGGCATTGTATGGAAGACCGTGTAATTCTCCGACATGTTGGTTGGAAACTGGAGAAAAGCTGATACTTGGGCCAGGGATGATTCAGCAGACTTCAGATTGTATAGAGATCATTCGGCAACGAATGAAGGCAGCCCAAGACCGTCAGAAGAGTTATGCTGATAAGCGTCGTAAGGATTTGGAGTTTGACGTAGGTGATATGGTTTTTGTGAAGATTTCTCCACTAAAGAATGTTATCCGATTCGGGAAGAAAGGAAAATTGACTTCGAGATTTATTGGACCATTCCCGATCATCGAGCGAATTGGAAAGCTCGCCTATAGATTGGAGTGACCGGAGAAGATGTCGAGTGTGCACAATGTTTTCCATGTATCGTATCTACGGAAGTATGTGCACGACTCGAATACCGTGGTTTCTGCTGATAGCTGTGAAGATTTCGAAGTTGATCCAGTCGATAGAAGACCTCGTAAGCCGCTTCGTGTTGTGGAAACCGACACGAAACAGCTTAGGAGGAAGGTAGCTAAGTTGCTCAAGATACAATGGAGTGACGATGATAACGACTGTACGTGGGAGGTGGAAGAGAGGATGAAAGCAGCTCATCCTGAACTCTTCGAGGTATGGCCCTAAGGTGTCGTCTCATCTCACGATATTGTAACTTGTTCTAAGTCTTAGAATTCTGTACGCTAAGCTAGAATTGGATGCATGGTTTGTTGATTGTTATGGATGACAGGCGTACAGAATAGTCTTTGATTGCTTTGATTGTGTGGAATTTCGGGGGCGAAATTCCTAAGGGGGAGAGAATGTAACGACCCGTATTTTACGGATCGAAAAGTTTGTCAAAATCTGGGATTTTCAGCATTTTCTAGTTGTTTCAGATTTTGGTTGAAATTTGCCTAAGTCCTAGGTCATACGCGACCTAGAGGTTAGTTAAATGTTGTTGGCGACTTAGGAGATAAGTCGTGAGCGACTTAGAGAAGGTCTGCGACCTAATGGGATAGGCGAGTTAAGAGTTAGGTCGTAGCCAGATTAAGTGGTAGGTCGCACTGTCTTGAGTCGCACCTAAGTGTTAAGTCGTTCAGGTGATAAGTCGCGAGGTGGTTTAGGTCGTGGACAGTTTGGAGCGACCTATGGGAGTAGCAAGTTAAACCCAGTAGTTAACGACCTAGGGATGAGCGACCTAGTGGTTCCGAGTTAGCATTGTTAGGTCGGCAACGACCTAAGAAGTTTGGAGATAGCTGTGTTGCGACCTAGTATCTTGGTATGACCTATAGGTTAGCGACTTAAGGAGTATACGACTTAGGGAAGTTAAGTGGTAAGTCGTAGACGACTTATAGGGGCAGCGACCTAAGGAAGCTAGGGGATAAGCAGGGAGCAACCTATAGTAGTACGCGACCTAAGGGTTAGCGAGTTAACAACCCAGTATGTTGCGACCTAATGGATAGCTTGTTAGCATAGTTAGGTCGTTAGGCGACCTAAGGAGTTAGGTCGCATAAGTTGTTAGGTCGCATGGGTTGGTAGGTCGCGTGAATTGTTAGGTCGCTAGGATAGTTTAAGTGTTAGGTCGTAACACTGGTAAGTCCCTGGGTTGGTAGGTCGCGTGAGTTGTTAGGTCGCTGGGTCTTGTTAAGTGTTAGGTCGTAACCTCGTTAGGTCGTAGGATGGAGAGCTCTGTTAGGTCGCTAAGCGCGTAAGTTGTTAGGTCGCGCGTGTGATAAGTCACTGGGTTTGGCCATGTGTTAAGTCGTAAGGTTTGGGCAAGTCTTTAGGTCGGTTGGTTTTAGGTCGTAGGTCGTGGACGACCTAACTCCGAGCGACCTAGGGCGATTTTCAGCTATAAATAGAAGGGGGTTGGCTTCATTTTTGGGATCCGGATTTTGAAGCGACGAAGTGCTGCCATTTTGAGAGCTCAACTTCTACACTTCTTCACTTCTCTTCTCCACTCTAATCTAGTGCTTCCTTTCATCCAAATCGAAGATCAAGATTGAAGATTCAAGAGCATAGATTGAAGATCAAGAGAGATTTCTTTGTTTGAAGCAGATTCGTGATAGATCAAGCTTGATCCCTCGCAGTCCAGATCTGAAGCGTGTTGATTGGGGTTTGTTTTGGTGATTTGGTGAGTGGTGGTTATCTCTCACACGGATCCAAAGGAGTAGATCGGATTGTTGGCTTGATTTGGTGTTAAAATAGTGATTTCTATGCATTTTCGTAAACCTAAGTGTAGATCCATGTAGATCCATTGTTCATGATGATTTGACAACCATTTTTGTATATGATTAACCTATGCAAGTTCATTCATCAAGTTGTAGAGATAATTCTCATGTTCTCATGCTTGTTAGGCTTTCAACTCCTTAATTACGAAATTGCCATTATTGTTATAATTGTCCATTTTGCTTATATTTGAATGCTTGGTTACTTGGATTGATGTTTGACATGATTGATTACCGTGAGTTAGATGATTGTTGATTGGTTTTAGACAAGGTGGTCGAAGATGATTCAAAAGCTAAGGGAAAGGCTCTTGAATTGGGAAAGCTGCTCGTGGCATATGTAGCGGGATGATGAAGCTCTTATGCATAGATTTGATGATGTGATGTTGAGATGAGGCTTTGCGAGGATGTAATGAAGCGAGGCATCATGTGATGAAGACTTGGTCTAATCCAGACGGGATCATTCCAAGCACGTTGGTAACTCGGTGATATGATTCGAGTTTGAGGATAATGGATTCTCGAGAGGCGCTTGAGCTAGTATGAAAATAGTCGTCGAGGAGGATGACTAGAAGGCTGAGATCTCATCGTTGTTGAAGGTTCTAGCATGCTCTAAGCAAGAGTACATGGGGACGCCCAAAAGACTAACTGTTGATGGTCGAGTACTCTGGGTAGTTGCGAAAATCCTTGGCACGGGCTGCGACGACGTGCGGGAGTTATGTCTAGAACCGGGGTTTCCATTAGCCCTTGACGGACGGCTGAAAGAATGTGCCGGTCATTCAATTAACGGTGATATCGAAGCAATGATAACAGTGATAGCCAGAGTCATGGATGTTTGGTTGTATCGTCATTCGGTCTCAAGAGTGGTATTTCCTGGGTGCTTATCTGACCTTGGTTTAAGACCTTGGGATTTGTACTTGAAAAACATCGCTCTTGACTCGAGTGATAATTGCTTTACTTTAAATTGTATGCTTTGCTATGCTTGCTTCTGCTTAGTGTGTGTCTGGGGGCTATCACTGTAGAACGAGGTTGGAGTGGGAGGGTTCTATTCCTATTCCTTTTCCTTTATGCTCTTTTGGTATGTTGTTAGTTAATTTACTGCTCACTAAGACTGTTGTCTGACTCAAGGCTTTATGTTTTAATTCTTATTGCCTTGGGCTGTTCGTCCATTTTTGGGACGGGCAGACTAGGTAGCAGGTGACAGGTGCTGTTCTCTTCTCACGATGCTGATATTGAAGACGAGCTGGAGGGTTGCATATTATCTCCTTATTATATGTACTGGATGTTCCACTGTTTTGTATTCTCTGAGTGTTATGTAGTGAGGCTTGATGTATTGGCTATTTGGATGCTTGTATTCAACTATTATGAAGTTTTATATGATGGCATTTTATTCTGTAAAGCTTCACTATATATATGTTCTAATTGTATTTTGTCCATGCGCTGTGAGTAATACGATAGATTCTGTTGTTTTAATCTACCCTGACAATCGTCCATGGTCGCCTGGCATACTTTACAGCGCACTATCTCTAGATTCGGTGCAGGGGTCATGGGCGGTCGTCACAATTGATGAGGCTTGAGGCTATGTTTTACCTTTATATAGCACTTCCCACTTGGAATGTACATAGCCTTCCAGTCGACGACAAGATGTCAACATTCATTCATATAAGTCGTTCAGAAGATGAACGAACCGAAGGCATTACTTCTACTACATCCATTTTGGAATCTCCCTCGGGATTAGTAGCAAGCAACCCTTGCTGTAATAGCCCGCTTTTCCGTACCCCTTGAATAGACACTAATCTCCATCTATTTACTCAAGGTGAACGAAAAACCGAACCATTAGGGTTTAAAAGAAGAGGTAGAAGCAAAGATAGAAGAAAAGAGAAAGAAGAAACAACAGAACAACATCAGAAACAGAAACAATATCAGAATCTCACATATCGCAGCGGAACAATATACAATAGATAATTACTAGTCTTTTAAAACAAAGAACTATATCAGTTTATACATACATCAATCATCAGAGTCAATATACAACAATGGACAGTTATATAACTTGTCCTCATACAGAATACACAGCGGAATAAATATATCAGATACAAATACTACGTCTCGTCATCCAGCTTATCTCCAAAGCTCCAGAATATCCAGAATATCCTGATAACCTAACTCTAGACTGCCCGTGTGGAAAATTTGTGGGCACCCAGAGTTTAGAAGGGAAACAATAAACTCCGAGTCAGTCATGGTGACTGGTGTGAGATCGTAAAACAATTATTTTCACAAAGAAAATAAACCAGATTCGCAATGCTTTTGGAAAATGAAACTACCATAAGACCTCCCGCCACACACACAATGCAAACGCAGAATTGGAGGAGATTTCTTCTTATGATAGTCAAAGATGCTTACTACGCAAAATCAAATCATTTTTGATATTATTATTAGTGCATAGTGTAGAAAACATTTCGAAAGTATAGTATTAATCTTAGCCAGCATAGGTACCATGATACTATGCCTACTATAGCTGCTATATTAGATAGCAGGTTCTACAACTAAAACCGTACAAATTTCGTATTTGGGAAATGGATTTCCAACAAATGGTCAGGCTAAGGAACTTCCTTTCCTCCTGCCGATTGGGATCGCCTCTGGCTGGACGTCCCGAGAGACAAACTGCTCTCTGCCAAACAAGGCCGGGTTACCCCTGTAACAGGTAACTCACGAATATGTCATCACCCGGTCCTTTGGGACCTTTATCCGAGCGCTCGATATCCAACATCACACATCATAAAGAAAGTGTATCCACATGAGTAAGTATCTGGGCTCCATACCATGATACCACCCCTTTCCAGAAGGAAATGACATACCCTAAAGGGCGCGACCCTCATAACCTTGCCGCAACATTCCTGTTTCGACCATTTCCGGGGTATGAGGCTCGACGAAGTCTCGTCCACAAAGCTACGCTTTCTCAAAAAGCCCTGCTTCGGGTCAAACAAAATGATCAACCTATGATCATTAAGATATAAGATCAAACAAATGATCATATCACAAATGATCAAACACTGATCATTTTTCAGCAACACTCAGTATGCCACGTTACCAAATTGGGATATATCGCTGATAAATTTCAACTACATAACCTCTGAGCTCGTACGTCTCAGAGAAGGGTGTTAAGCTAAGAGAATAAATTCTCCGCCACCAACAGATATGTATTTGAAAGAAATCAGCTTTATATCTCAAATTGTAATGTCAGACACACAATCCATACAAGTCTGTTCCGGGATCGAACAGAACCGAAGGCACTTCTCACGAAGCCCTTGCACATCCGGATAATTTTCAATCACGTCGGGACTTCCCGTCACTAAGGGTGATAAAACCTCTAAACCGGAGATCAGCCGATGTAGAGTAACTCGACGGTAATCCTTCCGTTTTCAAAAATATCCGGTCTTCAACACCGGTCTTCGAATGCAATTCATAACGACGTATCACATATTCGGAATGGGTTATACGACCCCATGGTCCTTTCCCGGTTAACCCGAATAGTGAGCGTTTATTTTAAAAACAAGTGTGGCATTCACATTCATCCAATTCACAACAAATACCTATCTAAAGGTAATTATTGATAGTCGGTTATTTAACTATCAATAAAGATGCGCAACATCATCAGATTCCAAATAATTTTCCAAATTGTTTATCTTCAAAAATATCTTTTACTAGATATAAAATTTCCACACTTTTAAAATAAATCGATATTTATTTTTCTAAGCAGTTCCCTTTCTTTTATAAATTCCATAGTGAATTTATATTTCAAAAATATCTACTGATATACGATTTTCAAATCGATTCCAATATTCAACTTCACTTTATCTTTAAGAAGATAAAATCTCAAAACGTTTCATTTCATTTTGGAAAACATTTCCATACTTATCTAATAATAAGTATTTCACAAATCTTTTATTTTCAACACTTGGAAAATATCTGATATACTTAAATCAAATTAAGTATATATTCATTCTTTAAGGAAATCATTTATTATAACAACATTTATTTGAGTCAAAACGAATGTTACGTAAAACATTGTTACGACGACTCAAAATCACTAGTATAGGGATTCGGATTTTAGATAGATATATAAATCCCAATACTACATAAAACATTTCCTTTCGGAAATCATTTACTATAACAACAGTGTTATAGTCCACCATTCCCTTAAGTTTCTCGAAAACGTCTATTTCAACAATAAATGTTGAAATCTATGATTTCGATATTTAACACGTTTGAAAGCATCTTTTAAAACAATTAACTTCATTTCATAATATCGCTTTCCCAAACATAACCATTTTTTACTTAAAAATATATTCACTGTCCAAAATCGTGAATATACTTCACTAACCACATTTCGGTCTTTTCTACACATTTTATTTCAATAAAAATTCGCTATTTAAAATCGCGAATATATCTTCTTTAATGTCCTTCTATATTTAATTTATCAAATCCAATTGATTTCGAATTTATAAAACAACGTTTATAAATTCTATTTTCTATTCTATAACAACTTCGATTTTATAAATTTCCTTTAATGACCCATTCAATTTTATAACTCAACGTATACATCAAAAATCCATATTATAAGTTAAATACTTATAATTTATTTATTTTAAAAGAAATCGTTCTTTTAAACTTTACAAACTGTAAATAAACCCATTTTAACATCATTTCCATTTTTTTAAATCCACATTCCCAAATATTCACTTTTAACCCCAAAATCAAATCCCAAAATCAAATCCCAAATTCATTTCTAATTTTACTTCAATACCAATCAATTTCAATATTCATTACTAAATTAATTTCCCATCCCAAATCATTTTATATTGATTTTTTTCTAAACTTGTCTCAATTTGCCAATTAAAATTTATAATTGGACTTCCAACTTATTTCATTTTAAACAAATTCTTCTTAAAGAAAATAAATCTCTTTATCTTTTTCCAACTATTTAGAAATCCAAATTTTTAATCAATATTCTTAAATTTAAAAATCACTATTATACGAAATTCATTTATTTAACGTTTCACTTGATTCTGGAATAAATTCGATAAGAATATAAAAATTAACTTTTTTATACTTTAAAATTCCTTTCTTCGAATTTATTCAATTTCTAAGAATTTATTTACTTAAAAATTTCTATTTTGATTTCAAGAATCCAATTTCATTTATTTTTGAAATCCAATGATATCAAACATCCATTCAGCTAAATTTTTAGCTTTCAATAAATTTCCAGACATCGATATGATCAATAACATCAATATAATCATTCACAGATTTATACCACAGTATAAACAAATTCAATCAAAGTGAGGGGTCCAGTTGGATCCCTCCAACCTGTTTCCCTGCATCCAAAGATGTTAGCACAATACCAATTCCGCTCCAGTACGGAATTATCGCGGTATATAGGTTTTTATAAATTCGCTTACTAACGGCGCAATAGGGTCTCATCCGCTATACGAGGCGGGAAATCATCAATCCAATATATACATATGCCAATATGTATATATCGCTATATATAGATATATATCCTACTATATCTAATATCACATCCAAATAAATCAATCAATAACTGCAAATAAATATTTTCCTTCGAGTGAGAAAATCTCACCTTAGCTTTTATTTTGCAATCCAATCCAATTCTTCATTCGTTTTCTCGACTTTAACCTTGTATAAATAATTTATACAATCTATTAATATTTGAATAAATTGGCAATAAATTATCATCTGTCAATTTCTTTAAACCAATTATTTTAATTTTATCAAATGATTTATTTAAAAAAAAATTTCTATTAACTATTTAAATTGATCGAACAATTCATTACTATTTCTTTTTATCTGTATTTTTATTTGAAACACATTTCCATACGAAAATAGTTTATATGGATTCCAAATAAATTTAAAAATATGTATTCTCCCCCTTTCTTTTATATCTTTCAAAGTTTATCTATATATATAAAACTACACTTTATAAAAATCCCATCTTTATATAACATTATATATATATATTCTTTTATCTGCCTATCCATACCTATATAAAATCGAATAATTAATTACTACTTACTTATTAAATTTAAACTCGTATATTTGGTTTTAAACAAAAATTTAATTTAACAAATTTATTCCTTAAATAAATTATTTGAAATGAACTGGTAAATCTTATTTTTTTTCTTTCTCTAAAATCTTATATATGTATATTTATTAAATCAAATAAAAAAAAATCTTAAAGGGGTTATACCTCACTGTCGCTGCTTCCAAAACTTCATCAGCGAGACGTCGCAGCAACCCACGCGAGCCCCCTACTTCGTTCGTCACCACTCCACCGTGCCCTAGGCGAAGTCGTGAGTTGTTTCGCCTTTGCCTCTCTCTCGTGCTCGCGAAACTCCTAACTGCCCAGCACTCTAATTCGCAATCCTTCGAACCCCAGGTGCGTCACCCCTTCATCGCGAGAACGAACTCGCGACGCCACAGTCGAAATCGAGGCTGCCCTCGTTGAAGTCGAACCCCAGCGCCATCACATTGTCGTCGCCTAATTCACGCACCTTCCAAACGCAGTCGCGCCTATCACCGCTCCATCGAATCGCGAAACCCCAAAAACAATCGCGCCACTACCTCGATCTTGATTCGTTCGCGAAGAGAAATCAGCTGCCATGATTTTGATTTTATTTTGAAGAGAGGGAATTTCGTTTGTAAAGGAAAGGGGAACGATGTTTTGCACGTACGCGATTTTTGTTTTCTCGAAGATGAGGATGCCTGGCTCGAAGTCGAATTCTCGAGTAAATTTTCGTATCGGCCATTGATTGTTTCTTCGTTCTGACATTTTCTTTAATTTGAACGAAATGATTTCTCGCGTGAGGTATAAACGAGATGAAGGGGAGACAAGAGTACGCGATTTACAGAGAGTAGGTCTGCTAAGAAACTAGGGTGGCTGAAGAAAGAATCTCTGCGTGATTCAGGGCGTGGATGGAGGAATGAACGTGTGCAGGCAACAATTTAAAAGTTAAATTTTTAAATTGAATTTCGATTTAAAATCCAACACGTTTACTCACCGTGCGGTCGCGTATTAACTCCGAAAAATATGAAATTGGAAATCCAGTAATAATCCAATATTACGGACCCAATGGAACTGGTTTCGTCAAATTCCGAGACTGTTTTGAAAAATGACTATTTTATAAATATCGGTTCGAACGATCTAATTTCAAACTGAACACTTTACTCCTAAATTCGATTCTGAAGCTTCTGTTATCTCCGGTATTGTCAATACGAATTTTAAAAGCTTTTGAAATATTTTTCTTCAGCTTAAATTGAAGATATAAATTTTCGTTCAACTTACAATAGATTAAATTTTGTAATTTTAATCGTCAATTTCAAAGTTAGATCGGGGATTCAAATTAAATTATCGTTCACATATTTAAAATTAATTAAATATTCTCAATTTAATTTGGTCGAAATTCTGGGTCGTTACAGACTTCCCCCCTTAAAAGAATTTCGTCCTCGAAATTACAAGTTAGGAAAAATGGTCCTTAACTCGTCTACTATTTTTCACAATCTAAATAGTTTTATCAATTCTTCAAAACAAATCTTCTACTAAAGATTCGTTATTACTTCAACTAGTTTTTCAACTTCAATTACCGATTTCAAACAACATTGTTTTCTTAACAATTCAATTTTAAGTTTAAATTCAAATTTAAACTTCAAAATTTTCTCAAAATTTTTCCTAACACTCGAAATTTTCGAAAAATTTCGCCAGCGTCTCCTTTGCGCGGCTAATACGGCACGACTACAAAACGTCCCTACGGACTCTCAGATTTCAAAAAGAAAAAGAAAAAGCCAAGCGGCTAGAGAGAAATCATCAAAAACTCATATTATAATTCAAATACGTACCTTTTGTCGAGCTATTCAAATTTATCTTCGAAATTAAAATTCCAATTCCTTTATAACACCTGTATATCCTACTAGCCATAATATCTAGTTGCATATATTCAAACCATTTTGCAAATTCTATTACAAAATTTCAATATAAACTACTTATATCATCTTTAGTTCACTATTGAAGTTATATCCATTATCTTCAATTTTACATTTCAAATTTTATTTGAATTCAATTTCACATTTCAATTTCTCATTTGAGTTAAATTCACAATTCCAATCTAATTTGGATTCAATTTACTTTCAATTTTGAAATATTGAATTTTATCAATTATCTTTAGTTCACTTCAAACAAATCTTAAAGCTTCATTTTATTTCACACAATTCAAATTTGTTTTCAATATCCAGTTTTACTTACTTACAAATTTAAAATGAATTTTAACATTCAACTTCATTATATTCATAGATATTTTCATATGGTATTCCAGAATCTTACCAACATTTCAAAATCATTTGAAAACAATTCAAATTTTCCTTTGAATTTTCTAAAACCAAATCCAAATTTTCAAACAACTTCCATTTAAAAATAATTTGGCAGCAATTCCTCTTTTGGAAACCCGAAAATGAACATCAGTGATGCTGCAGTCATTACCGAAGTTATTTTCCAGCGACCGAAAAGAGTTTAGAGCTTCTCATTCCTCCAAAATACTTTCCAAACCTTTGAAATTCATTTTCAAATCAAAAAGGAATTAAACTTTCCAAATCTCCAAAATTTTCAAATTCTTTTCAAAACATTTCCAAAAACTTCTCTAGAATTTCGTTTTAAATTACAATTCACATTTATAATTTATATTCTCAAATTTCATTCGTATATGGATTTATCTCTTAACTTTGGAGTTACGATTTCAATTTCTTATTCAATTTCATATAATGTTGATAACATTCAATATTATCACTTTCCTAACATCCATGCATCCATATACTATGATAATTCATAGAAAAATCATTTCTTTTCTATACAAAAATAGTTTTAGGTAAAATTATCTCATTTACCCTATTTTAAAACAATACTGTGTCGTCTTGCCTCGTTTAAGTGTTTAGAAATCTCTATCGATAATATGGCGTCCCACATACCGACCAAAATTCACAAACATCTCAACGGATAAGCAAACACAATATAAAACATTTTTATACTCACTAACAAATACGCGCTCGTATCTATTATTACACTCAACTCATTCTAGAGTACTGCTGACTCTATCTCTAATGAGTAACATCCAACAGAGCAGGGTTGTCGCTTAACCATATGCTCTGATACCAAATGTAATAGCCCGCTTTTCCGTACCCCTTGAATAGACACTAATCTCCATCTATTTACTCAAGGTGAACGAAAAACCGAACCATTAGGGTTTAAAAGAAGAGGTAGAAGCAAAGATAGAAGAAAAGAGAAAGAAGAAACAACAGAACAACATCAGAAACAGAAACAATATCAGAATCTCACATATCGCAGCGGAACAATATACAATAGATAATTACTAGTCTTTTAAAACAAAGAACTATATCAGTTTATACATACATCAATCATCAGAGTCAATATACAACAATGGACAGTTATATAACTTGTCCTCATACAGAATACACAGCGGAATAAATATATCAGATACAAATACTACGTCTCGTCATCCAGCTTATCTCCAAAGCTCCAGAATATCCAGAATATCCTGATAACCTAACTCTAGACTGCCCGTGTGGAAAATTTGTGGGCACCCAGAGTTTAGAAGGGAAACAATAAACTCCGAGTCAGTCATGGTGACTGGTGTGAGATCGTAAAACAATTATTTTCACAAAGAAAATAAACCAGATTCGCAATGCTTTTGGAAAATGAAACTACCATAAGACCTCCCGCCACACACACAATGCAAACGCAGAATTGGAGGAGATTTCTTCTTATGATAGTCAAAGATGCTTACTACGCAAAATCAAATCATTTTTGATATTATTATTAGTGCATAGTGTAGAAAACATTTCGAAAGTATAGTATTAATCTTAGCCAGCATAGGTACCATGATACTATGCCTACTATAGCTGCTATATTAGATAGCAGGTTCTACAACTAAAACCGTACAAATTTCGTATTTGGGAAATGGATTTCCAACAAATGGTCAGGCTAAGGAACTTCCTTTCCTCCTGCCGATTGGGATCGCCTCTGGCTGGACGTCCCGAGAGACAAACTGCTCTCTGCCAAACAAGGCCGGGTTACCCCTGTAACAGGTAACTCACGAATATGTCATCACCCGGTCCTTTGGGACCTTTATCCGAGCGCTCGATATCCAACATCACACATCATAAAGAAAGTGTATCCACATGAGTAAGTATCTGGGCTCCATACCATGATACCACCCCTTTCCAGAAGGAAATGACATACCCTAAAGGGCGCGACCCTCATAACCTTGCCGCAACATTCCTGTTTCGACCATTTCCGGGGTGTGAGGCTCGACGAAGTCTCGTCCACAAAGCTACGCTTTCTCAAAAAGCCCTGCTTCGGGTCAAACAAAATGATCAACCTATGATCATTAAGATATAAGATCAAACAAATGATCATATCACAAATGATCAAACACTGATCATTTTTCAGCAACACTCAGTATGCCACGTTACCAAATTGGGATATATCGCTGATAAATTTCAACTACATAACCTCTGAGCTCGTACGTCTCAGAGAAGGGTGTTAAGCTAAGAGAATAAATTCTCCGCCACCAACAGATATGTATTTGAAAGAAATCAGCTTTATATCTCAAATTGTAATGTCAGACACACAATCCATACAAGTCTGTTCCGGGATCGAACAGAACCGAAGGCACTTCTCACGAAGCCCTTGCACATCCGGATAATTTTCAATCACGTCGGGACTTCCCGTCACTAAGGGTGATAAAACCTCTAAACCGGAGATCAGCCGATGTAGAGTAACTCGACGGTAATCCTTCCGTTTTCAAAAATATCCGGTCTTCAACACCGGTCTTCGAATGCAATTCATAACGACGTATCACATATTCGGAATGGGTTATACGACCCCATGGTCCTTTCCCGGTTAACCCGAATAGTGAGCGTTTATTTTAAAAACAAGTGTGGCATTCACATTCATCCAATTCACAACAAATACCTATCTAAAGGTAATTATTGATAGTCGGTTATTTAACTATCAATAAAGATGCGCAACATCATCAGATTCCAAATAATTTTCCAAATTGTTTATCTTCAAAAATATCTTTTACTAGATATAAAATTTCCACACTTTTAAAATAAATCGATATTTATTTTTCTAAGCAGTTCCCTTTCTTTTATAAATTCCATAGTGAATTTATATTTCAAAAATATCTACTGATATACGATTTTCAAATCGATTCCAATATTCAACTTCACTTTATCTTTAAGAAGATAAAATCTCAAAACGTTTCATTTCATTTTGGAAAACATTTCCATACTTATCTAATAATAAGTATTTCACAAATCTTTTATTTTCAACACTTGGAAAATATCTGATATACTTAAATCAAATTAAGTATATATTCATTCTTTAAGGAAA
Source organism: Allium fistulosum (assembly GCA_030737815.1). Classification (NCBI taxonomy): domain Eukaryota; kingdom Viridiplantae; phylum Streptophyta; class Magnoliopsida; order Asparagales; family Amaryllidaceae; genus Allium; species Allium fistulosum. The sequence continues at coordinate 597,067,298 of CM060908.1, read as the reverse complement.
TCATTTATTATAACAACATTTATTTGAGTCAAAACGAATGTTACGTAAAACATTGTTACGACGACTCAAAATCACTAGTATAGGGATTCGGATTTTAGATAGATATATAAATCCCAATACTACATAAAACATTTCCTTTCGGAAATCATTTACTATAACAACAGTGTTATAGTCCACCATTCCCTTAAGTTTCTCGAAAACGTCTATTTCAACAATAAATGTTGAAATCTATGATTTCGATATTTAACACGTTTGAAAGCATCTTTTAAAACAATTAACTTCATTTCATAATATCGCTTTCCCAAACATAACCATTTTTTACTTAAAAATATATTCACTGTCCAAAATCGTGAATATACTTCACTAACCACATTTCGGTCTTTTCTACACATTTTATTTCAATAAAAATTCGCTATTTAAAATCGCGAATATATCTTCTTTAATGTCCTTCTATATTTAATTTATCAAATCCAATTGATTTCGAATTTATAAAACAACGTTTATAAATTCTATTTTCTATTCTATAACAACTTCGATTTTATAAATTTCCTTTAATGACCCATTCAATTTTATAACTCAACGTATACATCAAAAATCCATATTATAAGTTAAATACTTATAATTTATTTATTTTAAAAGAAATCGTTCTTTTAAACTTTACAAACTGTAAATAAACCCATTTTAACATCATTTCCATTTTTTTAAATCCACATTCCCAAATATTCACTTTTAACCCCAAAATCAAATCCCAAAATCAAATCCCAAATTCATTTCTAATTTTACTTCAATACCAATCAATTTCAATATTCATTACTAAATTAATTTCCCATCCCAAATCATTTTATATTGATTTTTTTCTAAACTTGTCTCAATTTGCCAATTAAAATTTATAATTGGACTTCCAACTTATTTCATTTTAAACAAATTCTTCTTAAAGAAAATAAATCTCTTTATCTTTTTCCAACTATTTAGAAATCCAAATTTTTAATCAATATTCTTAAATTTAAAAATCACTATTATACGAAATTCATTTATTTAACGTTTCACTTGATTCTGGAATAAATTCGATAAGAATATAAAAATTAACTTTTTTATACTTTAAAATTCCTTTCTTCGAATTTATTCAATTTCTAAGAATTTATTTACTTAAAAATTTCTATTTTGATTTCAAGAATCCAATTTCATTTATTTTTGAAATCCAATGATATCAAACATCCATTCAGCTAAATTTTTAGCTTTCAATAAATTTCCAGACATCGATATGATCAATAACATCAATATAATCATTCACAGATTTATACCACAGTATAAACAAATTCAATCAAAGTGAGGGGTCCAGTTGGATCCCTCCAACCTGTTTCCCTGCATCCAAAGATGTTAGCACAATACCAATTCCGCTCCAGTACGGAATTATCACGGTATATAGGTTTTTATAAATCCGCTTACTAACGGCGCAATAGGGTCTCATCCGCTATACGAGGCGGGAAATCATCAATCCAATATATACATATGCCAATATGTATATATCGCTATATATAGATATATATCCTACTATATCTAATATCACATCCAAATAAATCAATCAATAACTGCAAATAAATATTTTCCTTCGAGTGAGAAAATCTCACCTTAGCTTTTATTTTGCAATCCAATCCAATTCTTCATTCGTTTTCTCGACTTTAACCTTGTATAAATAATTTATACAATCTATTAATATTTGAATAAATTGGCAATAAATTATCATCTGTCAATTTCTTTAAACCAATTATTTTAATTTTATCAAATGATTTATTTAAAAAAAAATTTCTATTAACTATTTAAATTGATCGAACAATTCATTACTATTTCTTTTTATCTGTATTTTTATTTGAAACACATTTCCATACGAAAATAGTTTATATGGATTCCAAATAAATTTAAAAATATGTATTCTCCCCCTTTCTTTTATATCTTTCAAAGTTTATCTATATATATAAAACTACACTTTATAAAAATCCCATCTTTATATAACATTATATATATATATTCTTTTATCTGCCTATCCATACCTATATAAAATCGAATAATTAATTACTACTTACTTATTAAATTTAAACTCGTATATTTGGTTTTAAACAAAAATTTAATTTAACAAATTTATTCCTTAAATAAATTATTTGAAATGAACTGGTAAATCTTATTTTTTTTCTTTCTCTAAAATCTTATATATGTATATTTATTAAATCAAATAAAAAAAAATCTTAAAGGGGTTATACCTCACTGTCGCTGCTTCCAAAACTTCATCAGCGAGACGTCGCAGCAACCCACGCGAGCCCCCTACTTCGTTCGTCACCACTCCACCGTGCCCTAGGCGAAGTCGTGAGTTGTTTCGCCTTTGCCTCTCTCTCGTGCTCGCGAAACTCCTAACTGCCCAGCACTCTAATTCGCAATCCTTCGAACCCCAGGTGCGTCACCCCTTCATCGCGAGAACGAACTCGCGACGCCACAGTCGAAATCGAGGCTGCCCTCGTTGAAGTCGAACCCCAGCGCCATCACATTGTCGTCGCCTAATTCACGCACCTTCCAAACGCAGTCGCGCCTATCACCGCTCCATCGAATCGCGAAACCCCAAAAACAATCGCGCCACTACCTCGATCTTGATTCGTTCGCGAAGAGAAATCAGCTGCCATGATTTTGATTTTATTTTGAAGAGAGGGAATTTCGTTTGTAAAGGAAAGGGGAACGATGTTTTGCACGTACGCGATTTTTGTTTTCTCGAAGATGAGGATGCCTGGCTCGAAGTCGAATTCTCGAGTAAATTTTCGTATCGGCCATTGATTGTTTCTTCGTTCTGACATTTGCTTTAATTTGAACGAAATGATTTCTCGCGTGAGGTATAAACGAGATGAAGGGGAGACAAGAGTACGCGATTTACAGAGAGTAGGTCTGCTAAGAAACTAGGGTGGCTGAAGAAAGAATCTCTGCGTGATTCAGGGCGTGGATGGAGGAATGAACGTGTGCAGGCAACAATTTAAAAGTTAAATTTTTAAATTGAATTTCGATTTAAAATCCAACACGTTTACTCACCGTGCGGTCGCGTATTAACTCCGAAAAATATGAAATTGGAAATCCAGTAATAATCCAATATTACGGACCCAATGGAACTGGTTTCGTCAAATTCCGAGACTGTTTTGAAAAATGACTATTTTATAAATATCGGTTCGAACGATCTAATTTCAAACTGAACACTTTACTCCTAAATTCGATTCTGAAGCTTCTGTTATCTCCGGTATTGTCAATACGAATTTTAAAAGCTTTTGAAATATTTTTCTTCAGCTTAAATTGAAGATATAATTTTTCGTTCAACTTACAATAGATTAAATTTTGTAATTTTAATCGTCAATTTCAAAGTTAGATCGGGGATTCAAATTAAATTATCGTTCAAATATTTAAAATTAATTAAATATTCTCAATTTAATTTGGTCGAAATTCTGGGTCGTTACACTTGCACTTCAATGAGCTCCATTTTCGATTTCCATCATCTTCAAGATGTCTTCACATTGAAACGCTTAAGTTAGATCGAAGTAGTTTTCAAATAACAGATCCAGTCCCGATCCCTTCGAAACAACATTCGATAGTTTATGGTAAACTCAAACTCTGTTCTTTAGGAAATAAATAGTCAAAGATAAGAACGGAGATTACCTCCAAACCACTAATGCATGGATTTCCTTAGGAGAACGAAACGAGATTTATACACACAGTACAACATCATTGGAGATGACTGTGCCATATAACTAGCGTGTTTCTCCTATATATTTCCAAAGTTACATTTTGAGTCCATATTTGACAGTCAATCATTTAACTATCCACAAACACGCATCCAAATCAGGGATTAATTTCAAAAGGGAAACCAACATTGGTTAAGCACATTAGTAACTAATAGCCTCATTTTAATTAATCTTTTCATTAATTAAAATCATCCTGTAAATACTTGTATAAAAATATTTTTACAAAGATTTATTCACAAGCCCTTATATTTTCAATACTTGGAAAAAATCTATATACTTATCTTAACGGTATAAGTATATTCACAAAACTGAGAAAGATTTCCCTTTTTATACAATTTTAAAATCATTTATAAACTTCTTTATAAGTCTCTAAAATCATTTATAGACAATTTATAATTTCTAAAACCATTTATAAATATTTCTAAATCATTTCTTAAGTCATTTATAAACCCTTTATAAATCCATGCAACTATTTATAAAACTCTTCTTATAAATCTATAAACCCAATTCTAAAATTCGTTTATATATATCTAACAATTCTTAATACGCCTTTACCTTGTAAATAATCTTCCTTTAAGTCTTCAAACCATTTTATAAAACTCCTCTTATAAAACTCAAGTTTGTTTATAAAACCTTATTTATAGGTCTTGAAAACATTTATAAATAAATAAAAATCATTTATTTTAAAACAATATTATATAATAATAATTATTAACACTAAACAATATAAATAAATAATTATTATTAACTTCAAAACGTCTTAAACTAATAATTAATAATTTCAAAACATTATTAAATAAACAATAATAATATATCTTTACCATTATTATGAATAGTAATAATTTATTTTCAAAACATAATTAATAAATCCTTATTATTAGTTTCAAGCCATATTAATTATTTAAATGATTAACTTTTCAAAATATTGAAATATTGATAAATAACTTTAAAACAACATTAAATATAAATAAATAATCTTTAAAACGATATTAAATATAAATAATCTTAAAACAATATCAAATATTAATAAGTAACCTAGAAAAGATAGATAAAAAGGTTGGAGTAAAATAGAAGTTAAATCCTTTAAAACAAAATATTTCTGAAACCTAATTTTAGATTTAAAGGCATTTCCTATCTCAAAAACTAACTCCAACTCAAATGGCGATTTATATTATTTTTTTATATACAAATTTGGGGTCAATAGCTACCAAATGTTTAACCAATATCGATAATGATTTTATATCACTACAGGGTTTAAGTTCTGAATATATAACAATGTCATAACCAATAGTATCAAACAACTAGGTTTGATTTTCAATAGTTCATATAACAGAAAAAATATTTAAAACAATTCAACAATGGCAAGGGAATCTTGTTGGATCCCTTCAATCAGTTCCCCTGCATCACAAATAGTATATAATCATATAATATGGGTCATCCGCTACTAGGCGGGTATAATAAATGGTCATCTACTCTAGGGGCAGGAATAAATCCAAACCAACTGATAAAACAGTAAATCTTCCATACATTCAATCAACAATTTTTATCAACTATACAACATTACTGGTTAACAAAAAATGTGAGTTTAACTCACAATTATTCCAGTTGTCGCCGAGGCGTTCAGATTCCGTCCGAATTCAAACAACTTTCGAATTCAGCGTAAAATTCAACAAGTTTCATTCGTCGTCAAACTAACTCCATTACGTAGTATTCATTTATATGATCCTAACGCAACTTCCGACGCTCGATTCCAACCTCGTATGAAGAAGTTATTTAATATGCAAGTTTAAAATATTACTTTATATATTAAATTCACCAATTACACTTTAGTTACCATCATTAAACTAAACCTCATCCAAAATATCTTCTCCATCGACAGTAACCTATGAACGAACTCTATGTGCACCCACTCATCCGTGCATGTGAACACGCAAATCAACCACCAACCATCGAACCCGAACCCACCAACCAACTCCTCATCTCGATCTTGACCTCTCGGACCCAACAACTCCTCGCCCAAACACCTCTACAAATTTCCATCCATGTGCCTCTTCCCTCCTCTAGCCCATGTCGCATTTTGCATTTGACACCCGAAACCCACCAAACTCGTCGTGGAGATGCTCCTCCTCATGACTAACACCCACATACCTCCAATCCACCTAATTCCACTCCATCGGCCAAAAACACTAGTTTCTGACAATCGTTGATGACCATCGCCAAACCTCATCGAAACTTCACTAAAAATACTACGTGCCCTTATGAAGCTAATGGCGCAAATGGCGTTCTCCAGTTTGAAGCGAATCAAGAGAATTAATTTTTGAAGTTTTTGACACATTTTTCTTGTTTACTGTAATCAAGCAATATCTTCCTCATTTCTCGATGAAATCTCGAGCGACCAATTTCTAAAAATAGCTGGGATGTTTATCCACAACTTTGTAGTTGGAAGTTTTAGCCGAAAGTGAACGGATTGGTAGAAATCGATTTTTTAAAAGCTTGAGAGGTGGTTTATTTTCTTTTGTTTTGAAACGTGTAGACATAAGAAAAAACTTAATGAAATGTTTGAGATATATAAGCAAGTAGCACTCTATAATGAATGCAAAAAGATAGAGGTGTGGCCACCAAGATGATGTTTTCAAAACAACATTCCCAATCCATGCCTGGAATCAAGATGGATTAAGATATTGGAGGATGGGTTGTGTACTCTATAGGTACATGGGGAAAGATGATGGGAAGAAAAGAAGTATGGGTATGGTGTATGTGTACGTATATATTTAAATTAAATTTGTTTATAAAAGTTAGTCTTTTTTTAGGTACTATGCTACATAGCATCATGTTTGCGTACAAATTGTGAATGACAGAAATAAAAATACAATTGTGCACAACAATGCGATACGATCACAAAACATCAATAAAATAAACAAGTTAACTTATTCTATTAAATTTCAAAAGTACCGACGTTTGCCGCAAAAAAAAGTCAAACGAAAATTTAATTATTTTCCAAATTAAAAATTATTGAAAAATCATATAAATTAAATTAAAAATACATCATAAAAATTAGGTCTAAATTTAGAATATAGATTTTATTATAATTAAATTCAAATTTGAATAGTTAATAAATCAAATATTCAAATCTGAAGACCCAGAACGGGTCATTACATTCTTCTCTCTTAAAAGAATTTCGTCCTCGAAATTACTAAGGTAAGAAAAATGCCACAATCCTATATACTTTTCAAATTCATTTAGTTGAAATTTGTTATCAAATTTTCTAAGTTTGTAAATTTTGGAAAATTTCGGCAGTGTCTCCTTTGCGTAGCTAGATCGGAACAACTATAAATCGTCACTACGAGCCCAAACCAATCATAAGAAAATAAAATCCATGCAGGTAGTCATAAAATCATCAAGCCAAACAACACTATAAAACATGTACCATTTTAGGTGGGCAACCAAATCTTACTTATGAAATCAAAGGAATCAACTAGTCTCTTGCTTCTATATCCTGCATCTTATTTACAAGTACTATCCAATCCTGTAATCTCCAACCATACCACTTGCATTTGTAATATCAGACATTTAATTATGATAAGGTTCATAAGATGTATATACACCATATATACGCAATATGAATTTGACTGCTCACTCGATCACACAATTTCACTTTCGAACTAGTATCGTTCAATCCACTTCTCTAGTGCGGACCTCGATCTGGTTCCTTGATTTGAAATTGCCATTCTCTTTCCACAGACATATACTAGGATAGAGAACTTCAAAATCATATCAAAATTCATATCAAGTGTTCGCCATTAAGAATCGAGTGAAAAATCCTTGTTCGGATTGGTGTAAATCACTTCGAAATCATATGCCCGAATCTAGATTAAACAACCATGTTAATAAAATGATCTATGTACTCCCTACGTATTAATTCTAATTGGTTTCTAACTGTACCAAATTCTTTTATTCACATTCATTTCCACTTCTAGTATATTTTCTTATGTTTTCTCAAAACACTAAGCTAAATTTCAATATCCAATTTAGAATTTCCGACTGTCTAAATATCGTCTAAAATTTCATTTCATTTTAGTAAATGGAAAATGACAAACATGTCAAAATGAGATACAAAACCAATCTACTCTAATGCATAGTATACATGCATCCATATAATAACTAGTTGAAAATTTCAGAATTCAACACCCGGATTTATTTCAACTCTATTTTGAAATAATTTGTAATATATATCTCTATTGTATAACAAATCATATTGTTGGAATTTAAATCAAAACTTGTTTTACCAAAACAAAGCTTTCATCACTTAGAAACTCAAAAATGAACGCCAATGATGCTGCAATCATCATCGAAATTATTTTCCAATGACCGAAGTAAGTTCAATGCTTTTTGCCTTCTTAAAAGTCCATTTTAACTCCCTCTATTTCCTCCAAAAACTTTGAATATTTATATTCAAAACAATACTATTATTATTTTTCAAAACCTTTGGAAAACAATTTCCAAAACATTGGGATTTAAATTCTCAAATTTTTATTTTAAATCCTTTTAATTTATAGATCATATTTATAAATCATATTTATATAATTTCACTTTCTTATATAAAATCATTTCCTAAATGTTACTTTGTTAAGTTGTAAAAAATAACCTTTGTCAAAAATCAAATTTTAGCCCAACATTATCTTCGAACGCCTTACAGTCAAATTGTGAAACTGAATTCACAAGATGTTCATTTTAATGTTCCCACAATCACTGACTACCCAACCCATGCAGTAAAAAGGATAAAACTACTCCTAACCTAGCACAATAGTCGATGCCCATAAACTGGTTAGGCATGACTACCCGATCATCAAACAATAAATTATAATAACTGAATATCATCACTTTCCTAACAACCAAACATATAATACATAAATATAATATTTTCTAAAAAAATATTCCTTTATATATAAAATATAATCAAGGTAGAATTATTTCATTTGCATACTTTCAAAATAGTATTGTGTCGATTGTCATTGCTCAAGTGTTTAGGGATCCCTATCAATAACGTTAGCTACTCGTATTGACCAGAATCCATAAGCCACTCAATAGATCAATCAACACAATACAAAACATTTTTATATCACTAACAAATACATGCTCATACAAACACACTCAAACTCATTCTAGGGTGCAACTGACCCTATCTCTAATGAGTAATGCCCACCAAAGCCAAGGTTTTCGCTCAACCTTGTGCTCTGATACCACGATGTAACAACCCATTTTTTCCATACAGTTTAAGCGGATAATTAACTACACATGACCCACTCAAATTGAACGGAAAGGTGGATAATTAGGGAAAAGAAGAAGGAAAGAGGGAGGAAACTAAACAATATAGAATCTCATAGCGGAATGAATAATCTATAATATACAACAAATATTTACGCAAAGAAAAATAATAATATACATACATTAATCAGAGTATACTAACATATTTCAACATAGACAGTTATAACAGCTTGTCCTTGCAAACGCTGATAAATACAACCAACGGACAACACAGCGGAACACAAAGAAATACGTAGATATGTCTTAGACCTCCAGCTCATCTCCTGAGCTTCAATGCAACCAAATTAATCTATAAATATGATCGATCTGGCCTGAGCATTATAATAGAATAACACCCGAGTTAGTCTGGGAAACTAGCATGAGAATACACACCCAACTGGATTTTAAAGTTATAAAAATCTCTCAAATAAAGATATCTTGTGACGACCCACCTTTTTGGACGGTTTAAATCGAGAATAAACCAGACATGTCAAATCAAACCATTCAAAAGGGAGAATTGTCATGAGGTAAATAAGAAAATAAGAGAAAATAAGGAAAAAACAAAATACAGAATCTCACAGCGGGATGACAAAATATTATACTCAAATAAACAGTTCATGAAGCTTTTTTATAATATACATTTGATTACACAATTTTTACAACAATCAGAGTACAAACAACGACATACCAATAATGATGCAGTAGAAATTTCTCCATCTTTGTCCTCCAGAAATAAAGTCTTCAACATTGAAATGCTCAAGCTGCCCCAGCGTAATGAAAAGGCAAAACATTCGAGTCAGAACTAAAAGATTTTATGTAAGTTAAATCAACAGAAAATAAATATGAGTATAATGTCTTCAGAGATGTTTACGGGATTTTACATCTCCTATCCAGTGTATAACGTGCGTGCGATAACTAAAGAGATTTTTCGAGATTTTCCATCTCCTAAGGATCCATTAAACTATCTATATGTAGTAAAATACAATATATATATGCAGTGTCTATCAGTAAAGTAAAATATTAAAATAGCGTTAAGGTGTTACCCATATCCCCCTTAACACAATTTTATAAGCATCGTAGTCTATATAGTACTGTAAACTCCACCATAAACTGGTGGGCTATCAGGGAGCACTCTAAAGGTACGACACAAACCAAAATCGTAGTCGGCTCGATAAGGCATACGACAAGGCACGCAAGGCAATGCCCATGGTAGGATTCTACCGTTTTGCACTCTCGGACTGGTGGTAACGCATAGCAGCTACTACCGCCCACCTCGAGACACACTCCCATAATCAAATCGAGGGTGGCCACCAATCAATAACAAATTAATAGATATGGTATCGAAGAAGCATGTTCGATAGGGGAAGCGACCCCACTTGGCCCGGTATAGCTCCTGTTTTAGTCATATCAAGCCGACTCGAAGGTCAAGGCTGCGTTCTTACTTCATACCAGTAACATTCGCCAAACCATCATACTTCGTTTTGGATTCTCCACCATGTACACAGTTGTTAAAGTGGTTTCAGAATTGACAGAGAGTATCACAATATCTGACCCCGGTCTCTTTAACAACCAAACGCTTATTACACACCGTGGTCATTTTATAAAACATTTTTATTAATAAATCTAGAAAACAGTTTATACCTTCATATCAAGATATCCATATACTTATTCCAAAAGTATAAATATATTCATAAATACCGAGGAAGTTTTCTTTCAACCAATTTCGAAATAACTTATAAATCTCTCTTAAACCATTTATAAACTATTTATATGCTTTAGAACCATTTATAAAGCTATTTATAAATTCTAAAATAGTTTACAACTCTTCCACTTTTCATAAACCTCTATGTAAATTCCTTTAAAACACTTCCAAATCCTTTTGCACAAGTTCTTTTATAAAACTCTTTATAAAATCCTTTAAAACCTTTATGAACTCCTTTATAAAACCATTATAAAATCCTTCATAAAAATCTTTTATAAAAATCCTTTTTAAAATCCATTATAAAATCTCTTACAAAACTTTTATAATTTCCTTACAAAACCTCTTACATTTTTATTTATTAAAGTTATTATAAAATCTATATTTATTATATTAAATTGTATTTAAATAAACCTCTTAAAACTATATTAAATATTTTATTAAATTAAATTTTATATAAAACTCTTAAAAATATATTAAATATTTTATTGAATTAAAATTTTGAACCATTTAAAATATATTTCTGAACTAAATAAAATTATAAGTAAAAATCTTAAATTTACTTTTTAAAACCATATATTAACTTATAATTTAAAACTTTAAAACATATAAAATAAATTATTTTCCAAATATAATTTTTTTAAATAAAATAATTAAATTAAATTTAAAAAAAACCAAATTTATAAATCAAACATACTTTAACATTTAGAAAATAATTTTTAACCGACCAACGGTTATATAATTTTCTACCCTATGGTCAAGTGATTGGGTATGTATCATTTCAACCCAAAATAGTTAAATTTTCCGGGTATATATCATTTCAACTCGTATCCCGAATCAATAATTCCCAAATCAATAAAATCGCTCGGGTATGTATCATTTCAACCCATAACGATTTTCCCTAATCTATAAGATCATTCAGGTATGTATCATTTCAACCCATAGTGATAACAGGGATATAAACATCCAATCATCCAAAATGTCAACAAATAAGCATCCATCACAATCAACATCCAAATCAGCCAATAAATCACAACAATTAACTGGTTATCGTTATAAGGTATTTAACTATCAATTTAATTTCAATATTAATTTAAATGGAAATTTAATTCAAATTAAATTTAAATGACAATTTAAATTACCAAACAGTAATCAATAAAATTCTTATCACATCATAAATTTAATTCAACTAACATAAGAAGGTTTAGTATTGTGTGAGTGGGTTAAATCACTCACCTTTGATTTCTAGTCGATTTAAAATCCAAATAAAGCCCAAAACTTGAACAGTCTCAGAATGTAGCTAACTAGTTCTATATTGCCCGGAATTTCGATACGATCCCAATGGAAGAAACCGCGTCTAAATCCGAGCTCCTATGGAAAGTAATTGAGGTTAAAAGTTTGAAATTCAAAATTTAAATTAAATTAAAATAAAGGGCAAAATTGTAAATTAATGTTACCTCACCATAACCCTAACAACCTATCACGAGATCGAACCCATGCAAATGTCTCCAGCCGCCACCCTCAAGCTTCCACCACCCCCGCTACATACATCACCACCTGGAACAGAAGCCACCGCATGTCCCCCTCCTCCAGCCGCCCCACTGGCCAACTCGCACGACCGTCCGCCGTTCCCTATCACGATCCACCGCCGTCCACATACATGGCCAAATCGCCATGAAAATCGACGCCTCTAACACGAACGAACCCATAGATCAACTTGCCTCAACGCCCTCAGCACTCCGATGTCCTCCGATCGTCGTGTAGTCGACAATCCACCGTTAAATCACAAACCTTATAATGGAAGGCCGGAACTTCTTCACCAAATTCTGGACAAACCGAGACTCAATTGCAAAAACGAACTATAGATGGGGATTACGCTTGTCGAGAGATCGCAAAGATATGTAATTCGATAGGGTTTGATGATTCGATTTGATTTTGAATTTGGGAATTAGGGTTTGACATGTTTGAGAAGGAACATATACGGAAGGAAGGAGCAGATGAGAATACAAGTACGTACAAAAAAATAAAAATAAGAAGCTTCTAGGGTATATAACAATCTATATATAGGCAGAGCTGAAATTGAAATGGATAGACCAGATTGAATTGGGTCGAAGCGATACCCAGACCCGAAAAGCCCATTTCGTCCCCAAAACGAGAATATGTCATCCAATATATCGAAATACAGGTTTCGATATTTTTAAACTCAATGGAACTAGTTTCAAACCCCAATTCCATTATATCCAGAAGTTAGCTTTTAAAATCAAATTATATCCATTTAAATTCTTTTACTTGATTTTTACGCGTTTCGAGCCCGCATGATCAAACGGTAAATCTGATCGCTACGAAAATTGAAATCCTATAATAATTCACTGTTACGGATCCGATGAAACTAGTTTCGTTGAAATTCGAGACAGTGCCCAAAAAGGCTAATTTTACACATTAAATAAATAAATTATTATTAAATTGATTTAATCAATTTTAAATTCAAATTTAAAAGTTAACAATTTTATCATTCTTGATTACATAGAAATTTATAATCTTTTAAAATAATTTTCCGTGTTAAATCCAATATTTAAATATTACACTAATTTCAGCGTTCAATTACAACTGTAATAAAATCCCTGTTAATTATATTTTAATTTCAATCAAATTCTTTTATTTCGATTTACACTCTTGTTATTGAATCAACTATTACCTTATGAATATAATTAACATTAGTTTACATTTTATTACATTCATATTCTACATTTATCATCTTAACTCGTATTAACTGCAATATTTAATTGCATTAAATTTCATTGATTTCCAAATTAATTTCAACGGATTAAATAAGAAGTTGATAAATAAAACAATTGTCATATATTTTTAATTCAAACACATTTCTAAATTTATTGTTTACAAACAGAAGCTGATAAATTTACATACTAATTAATTGATTTTATATTCCATAATAAACCTATTCTAATTTATAACATATAATTTCAACCTTAAATCCAACATTTAATTTATTCCTTATTAATAATTATAACCAAATCAACTTTACAATTATTTCAGTTGATTGAAATTACATTAAAATAGCTGTCAATAACATTCAAACAAATTATTAAATTATATTCTAATGATTTTTTTCATTAATAAATCATAAATTTTAATTTATCACAATATTAAATTTCAAAATCTTATTTAATTTAATAGTTTTAATTATCAAAAATATGGGTCGTTGCGCTCTCCCCCGCTTAAATCTTTTCGTCTACGAAATGGAACAAGAAGGAGTCAAGAGGTTTGATATAATTTATTCAAAATAATCAATTTATAACAATTTAAATTACATATTTAAGTTTGAAATTTTTTGGAAATAACTCAACTTTTACAAAACTTTTCTAAGTCTTAAATTTACAAAAAATTCAATAGAGTCTCCTTTGTATGCATAGGTCCGGAAAAATAATAGTATCAATAATTACAATATATATATATATATCATATTTCAATAATGAACATCCCAAACCATGGGAAAAACAATAAAATAACGTTCCAAAATCCGTAATCTGAAAACGTACCTATTTGTCGGGCAAACAACTTTATTTATGAAACCAACAGCAATAGCTCTTATTTCCATAAACCTGTATTTCACTTATATAATCCAAAAGAGTTAAAATTATGTAAAAGATTATTATATATTAGTTGTTTCAATTAATAGTACAAGCAACATACAATATATATAACTATCAAACATCCATAGCAACCAACTCATGATTTGTTAGGGTTTAGACACTTTTTCATCGTACAAGGGTGATAAATAACTACCAAGTATAGCTTATGCTCAAGAGCCCTAGATAATTTCTTAATAGATTATTCGTACAACCTTGCACAAATAGAAGTATCCTTTCCCAAACTTTCCACAAGCCAACAACATAGAATTTTAAATATTATTTAAGTCTGTTTTATTGGTCTCTTTTCACTTTATTTACTTTTCATTTATTTTGATTCATTCATTTCTACAATGTCATCTTTTATCAATTTTACATTATTTATGTAATTTATTTCCCCTTTCAATATTTAAAATCATCAACGAATAAATTTTAAAGTATTACAAAATTTTCTTACAGTTTAATTCATAATTATTATTCACTTATATAACTTGATTAATAGTCATTAATGAATCATTATTCAGGTTCACTTAAATTCAGTTCATATTTATATATATATATATTATCATTTAATATTCATCTATTTATGGACCATTTATAAATTATTCCAAAATATTTTTTTTCTGTTAATTAACATTTATAAGATTCATTTCCTTAAATAGTATTTTCACTTTTACCATTCAATTTAATTATCAAGAATTTCAAAATTATTAACTTACATTTATAACATTCCTTGTACATCTCAATTCTTTATTTATAAACATATGTTCATTTTGAAGCACTTTTGTTGGTAAGCTTTTATTTGTATAATATTCTATTACATATTCATATTAACATTTCAACTTTCTAAATATTTCTGGTAAGTTTTATATATGTTTTTAGAATGTAATTGAATGTTATACAAATTTATCTTATTCATTTTAAGTAACAAAAAGGTTCAATAATTTACAACTATTAAAATTTAACTTCTCATATTCATTTAAACACTTAACTTCTAATTTCTTATTTCTCATTTTAGAAGTTTCCAACTATTAAAATAGTCAAGATTCCATTTCATTATAATAATTGAAATCCCTAATTTATAGGAACTTAAGAACTAAATAACGGGTTCACTTCAAATCATTTTAAAATAATATATATACTCATATCAAACCATATTCAGAAATTTAAAATTAAGACTTATTTATCAAAACAAATGTGTAGCAAAGCTACTACCGTGGTCTTCCCACTTTGAAACTCGAAAATGAACGTCGATGATGTCGCGATCATCACCAAAATTATTTTCTAGCGATAGAAGAGGGGAGTACAGAACTTATTTCGTTTTAGAATTCTTTTAAAACATTTATTTCAGATAACATTGAAAATATTTATATCCGAAAATACTTCCAAATAATACTAATATTATATTCCAAAATCTTTGAAACCAATTTCAGAACTCTGGAACTTAAGTTCTCAAATTTCCAATTCATATTGACTTTATTTGTAAATTCTATTTTGCAACCAATATTTATAAAATTTCACTTCCTAACAAACAAACATATCACATACAACAATATCCACTTATAAAGATTATTCTTTTATATATAAAATATAATACCAGGTAAAATTATTTCAGTTTATATTTCAAAAACAATATTATGTCGGTCTGCCCTATTAAGTGTTTAGAAATCACTATCGATGCCATAGCGTCCTATGTACCGACCAGAATTCATAAATACTCAACAAAAAAAATTAACATAATACAAAATATTTTTATATCACTAACAAATACGCTCACTCATATATATACACTCTCAGACTCATTCTAGGGTATTAATAACTCTATCTCTAATGAGTTAACCCCGAATAGACTAAGGTATCCATTAACCAAAGCTCTGATACCAACTGTGACGACCCACCTTTTTGGATGGTTTAAATCAACAATAAACCAAACATGTCAACTCAAACCATTCAAAAGTGAGGATTGTTAATGGGGTAAAAAAGAAAATAAGAGAAAGAAGAAAAAACAAAACACAAAACACAAAATCTCACAGCGGAATGATAAAATATAATACTCAAATAAACAGTTCATGAAGCTGTTTTATAATATACATTTGATTACACAATTTTTACAACAATCAGAGTACAAACAATGACATACCAATAATGATGCAGTGGAAAATTACTATAATATAATATACCAAACTTCGTCTTTGTCGTCCATAAATAAAGTCTACAACACTGAAATGCTCAGGATGACCCAAGCATAATGAAAAGACAAAACACTCGAGTCAGAACTAAAAGATCTTATGTAAGTTAAATCAACAACAAATAAATATGAGTGTAATGGCTTCAGAGATGTTTACGAGATTTTACATCTCCTTTTCGGTGTATAACGTGCGTGCAATAACTTAAGAGATGTTTTGGGAGTTTCCATCTCCTAAGGATCCGTTAAACTATCTATATGTAGTAAAATACGCTATATATATGTAGTGTATATCGATAAAGTAAAGTATTAAAATAGCGTTAAGGCGTTACCCATATCCCCCTTAACACATTTTTATAGGCATCGTAGTCTATACAGTAGTATAAATTCCACCGTAAACTGGTGGTGTGACGCCCTACCTCTATACCCACGCTAACCAAGAACACTACGATGTAGTGCTGTCAATTAGCACGGAGAATGAGGCTGTGGAGGAGCGACCATCCCTGTAACTTCTTTGTGCGAGCACCGATATGTCAGATAGAATAGATTGCATATTAGTTAAGGAGGAAATCCGACATACCGATACAAACTCAAAGCTATCACACGGTGGCTATATATAATCTTCGGAAACGAACATAGAAATAATCATAACATAAATCAGTCACAGACATCCATATCACAAAGGCGGAAGAAGATATGAATGAATATATATATAACACATGAAAGTGTACATCAGAGTAGTGGTCTGAAAGATCCACGATAATACATAAGAATAGCAACACGTGCTATACAAAAGAATAAGTACACAACATAAAGTCTATATGGAATGTGTATATCCAAAAACTACTAATCTAAGTAGTTAGCCAAAAGTCAGAAAAATCCTGAGGAGAAGTCAAGCAGAAGCACCTGTAACATCTCGGTCTGACCCGAGTATTATTTATAAGAAAATAATAAACGGATCAGTCTAGCTATAAATATCAGATGATAAGGTATAGAATGAATAACATGACATGAACATGTAATAACAGTAAAGGGCATACTACTATAAGTATGTAAATGATAATCAACCGGAGATTAATCAATATCACAAGAATCTTCTCAAAGATAAAATAGGGTATCATACCCTAAACTTGTATTCATAACAAGTCAATAACACATAAATTCACCAATGCACAAAAACTGATATCATATCAATGAAAATCATGAAAATTGGTGAAACACAAATTCCAGAAATCATCACCAGAAATCCAGAAAAACACATAAAAGGGGGAGGCCTAACACATGAACGGGAGCATGAAAACTCACCAACGCGTATAACACATGAACGAGAAGCTATCTCATGGATGCTATCCATTAAATTTCCACACAGTAATGGCCCGAAGACAATGGGGTGCTACCCCATATATGTGATGGCGAAACATCACAAAAGCGGGGTCTAGTCTCCCTCGCAGACAAAGAGACATCGCTCAATCGCTAGTCTAAATCACAAAAATGATCGTCAAGATCATCAATAAGTGTCAATCACACCAAGCTAGTAAATATAAGAGTTTAGCTTCATGTCCCATAACCACTTGCTTAACTTAAATATTTACGAACAAGCTGTAAATCTTCACTAGAAAATTGTCACAAAAAGGGTTCAATCGAACAAGTCCAAGAGCTAACCTACGAAGTGAACGCAAGCGTTTCATACCACTCGTTTTACTAAGTCGTTTAATTCGATTTCTCATCCGAGTGAAGTAAAGGCTTGTATATACTAGTAGACTGGAAAAACGGTTTGAGAAAACAAACTTTTAATATTTAAAATAGTGTTAAAATTGCTTTGATGAAAGAGTTTTGATATTTACTACTAGTATTGAAACCTTCATCTCTTTAGAGTGACAAGTCACAAAACGATTGTTGAAACAAATCGAATCACATAAATTCACGTTCGAAGACGTGAGTAAGGTCCAAAGAAATCAATCCGCAAAACCGTCAAATTAGGAATATACTTGCGACCCATCATGGTCGAATTAAAGTGCAAAGCCTTTAAGTCAAATAGATCGAACGACCTAAGGGTTAAAATGTCGTGCGACCTAATAGAAGACTAGGTCGAGCGACCTACGACCTAAGTGTAAGCAGGCATGCGACCTAGGGAAGCCAAGCGACCTAAGGCTAAAAAGATGGGCGGCTTAACAAAGCGACCGAGCTAAACAAGATGCGACCTATCGAGGTGCGACCTAAGAAGTGGAGCGACCTAATGGTAGATCGGCTTGGGGATGAACGACCTAAGTGGTCAACGACCTAAGCCTTCACGAGACAAGTAGGTCATACGACCTAAAGAGGTACGTAACCCAAAGGTATTGGGTCTTGCGACCTAACGGAACTGGTCCTGCGACCTACGACCTAGAGGTGGGAGGTTGAGCGACCTATGCTCCAAGCTAGGTCGAGCGACCTAACGAGATTGACTCGCGAGCGACCTAACGAGGTTAACTCGCGAGCGACCTAACGACTCATAGGCCAAGCAACCTACGACCTATGCCAGGACGAGCGACTTAAAGCCAGTGCGAGCTACACTCCAGAGCGACCTAGAGCAGAACGACCTAACGAGGTAAGAGGAGTAGGGCGACCTACGACCTAAGTGTTGAGCGACCTAACTCGCAGCGACTGACCTAAGTCCAGAACAGCTAAAAGCAGATGGTCTTCTCCACACCAGAGCGACCTATGGCCCAGCGACCTACGACCTAGCGACCTACGACCTAAGCACGAACGAAAATCTGCAGGGCTAGTCTACGAGGCAGAGCGACCTAAGGGCCAGTATTTGCCAATAACGCTGAAAATTGGAGTTTTTCACCCATTCAATCCAAACCAAAAGCAAACTAAGATGCTAATGCGGTATGGAATCATTTCCAACAATCCAATGATAGTTATAGGCAAGATGTGAGATTAAAAATCTCACTTTTTCACTAAAATGGATGAAGATGGAGCTTGAAAGCAAGGAGAAGCAATCCAAAGCTTGAATCCACTATCTTCTACTTGAATTTGAAGTTGTATGTTGATTTAGCAATTGGACTTGAACTTGGAATTTTAATTTCCCATTCCCACCACCATTATTGAAGAAGCTTGAAGTGTTTGATAAAGTGAGGAAGAGGAGGTGGGTTGGGCTGAGCTAAAGACAAAACAAAAGCCCAAATCAAAAAATGACGAAAATTCCACTATCTCTAAACATATCGAAGTTTATACTTAAAAGATTGCAAACGACGTTTTGAACTCAATGGAAGTGGTCTCGAGTCCTAATTTGACCGTATGGAAAAAGTAGATTTTCGGACCAAAATCCGATTAACAATAAAATATTTAAATCAAATATTTAAATATAAAATTGACAAATATGCGGGTTGTTACAGACTCCCCTCCTTAAAGAAATTGCGTCCTCGCAATAAGTAAGACGGGAATAAAAAGTAACAACCAGAAAAGCATATTAACATAAAAGAGATTCGAAATAAGAAGTTTACCTCAAAGAGCATGAGAGAGTAATTCCGGATGTGTACGCTCGATGAATTCTCTAGTTTCCCAAGAACAATCCTTAGGATTAGAGGACCATTGAACTTTGACAAGCGGAACATCTTTATTTCGAAGTCGTTTGATCTCCGAAGCAATAATTCGAACAGGATGCTGCTCATAAGTTAAATTAGGTGAAACTTCAATCTCTTCCACCACACCGGGCTCAAGAATAGAATCGAAATCCCGAAGGCACTTCCATAATTGAGAAACATGAAACACGTCATGCATGGCGGAAAACTGAGCCGGTAATGAAAGGCGATAGGCCACGGAGCCAATACGTTTAGTGATAGGAAATGGCCCAATGTATCGAGGCGCTAACTTTCCCGATCGACTGAAACGTACAACACCCTTCATAGGTGAAACACGGATAAATACGAGATCACCAACAGAAAATTCTAATTTCCTTCTTCGATTATCGGCATAGGTTTTTTGTCTACTCTGGGCTTCTTTCATCCTATGTCGAATAAGTTCAATCTTTTCTGTGGAATCCCGAATAAAGTCTGGTCCTAAAACCAACTTCTCACCGGCCTCATGCCAACAAGAAGGAGATCGGCATGGCCTTCCGTAGAGTGCCTCGAAAGGAGCCATACCAATACTAGATTGGAAGCTGTTATTATAGGAAAATTCAACAAGTGAAATATGATCTTCCCAACTTCCACCGAAATCAAGCACACAAGCATGAAGAAGATCTTCAAGAGTTTGATTCACACGCTCAGTTTGCCCATCGGACTGGGGGTGATAAGCGGTGCTAAAATTAAGCTTCGTTCCCAAAGCTTTTTGAAGACTCTTCCAAAATCCACTAGTAAACAATGGATCTCGATCACTAACAATGGAAGAAGGAACTCCATGCAGTTTAACAATTTCTTTGATAAAAAGTTTGGCCAGAAGGGGAACGACATGAATAAAATGGGCAGATTTTGTAAGTCTGTCAACGATCACCCATAAACTATTATGACCCGAACGAGAACGGGGAAGGCCATCGATAAAATCCATGGAAATTTGATCCCACTTCCAAACTGGAATTTCCAATGGTTGCAATAACCCACCAGGCCTTTGATGTTCAGCCTTAATGAGTTGGCAAGTCATGCAACACTTAACAAAGTTAGCGATATCAGATTTCATTCCCTCCCAGTAGTAAAGTCGCTTCATGTCTGCGTACATTTAACTGCTACCGGGATGAATGGAGTACTTGGAACGATGAGAATCTTCTAGAATATCTCTACGAAGATCACTAATATTTGGTACGATAAGTCTACCAAATTTTCGAATGCCGCCACGAAAATCGATATCAAAGTCTTTCAAACCTTCAATATCGGTTTTATCCCTAATATTCTGGCTAAGAAGAGCCAATTCAGGATCTAGCTGTTGGGCCTCAAGAATGTGGTCTAAAAGAGAAGGACGAGCCTCAAGGCTACATAAAACCAGAGATGAACATAATTTGGAGACACGATCTCGAATTTCATAAGTGGATAAATCCTCGATGTGACGACTCGGGTTTTGCCCGCTCGAAAATCAACATCCGTACTTCACATTGTACTAGAATGCCGCAGATTCGACCGTTCAAATCCGATTCGCCGGAGCTATAACACAATTAAGTAAATAACACAGCGGAAAAAAAAGAATAATACATTGATATATAATATCTGATACAACCGAGTGATACAATGAATATCAATATACATCAGAGATATGATACAAGAAATAGCAGCGGAAAAGAAAAGATAACACCAGTAGCGGAACAATATCAATAGAAGTGATAACTCCAAAATGATCTTCAGACAAGAATGAATCCACAACTCCAAGATAAGCAACTCCGATGAATGAACTAGCTCCAGATAATCTACTAAACCTGAATATCTGAAAAGAAACCCAACTCTAGACTGCTCGTGTGGAAAATTATGAGCACCCAGAGTTTAGGAAGGGAACAATAAACTCCGGATCAGTCATGGGACTGGTGTGAGCAACAAAAATAGTTTATCTTTAAAACAAACACAAAAGGTTTTAAACATTGAAATCCGCAATGCTTTTAGAAAATGAAACTACCATAAGACCTCCCGCCACACACACAATGCAAACGCAGAATTGGAGGAGATTTCTTCTTATGATAGTTAAAGATGCTTACTACGCAAATCATTGGATTATTATTATTAGTGCATAGTGGAAAACAATTTGAAAGTATAATATTAATCTTAGCCAACATACGACCAGTATCGTATGCCTACTATAGCTACTATGTTCAATAGCAGGTTACCGCCACATTCCATAGCAGGTAATACAACTAAAACCGTACAGGGCTCGTATTGTTTTGTTTGGATTTCCAACAAATGATCAGGCTAAGGAACTTCCTTCCGCCGCATGGGATCGCCTCTGGCGGGACGTCCCGAGAGACAAACTGCTCTCTGCCAAACAAGGCCGGGTTACCCCTGTAACAGGTAACTCACGAATATGCCACCCCCCGGTCCTTTGGGACCTTTATCCGAGGCCTCGATAACCAACATCACACATAATAAAGTGTATCCACATGAGTAAGTATCTGGGCTCCATACCATGACACCACCCTTTTCCAGAAGGAAATGACATACCCTAAAGGGCGCGACCCTCATAACCTTGCTGCAACATTCCTGTTTCGACCATTTCCGGGTTGTGAGGCCCTGACGAAGTCTCGTCCACAAAGCTACGCTTTGTCACAAAGCCATGCTTTGGGTCAACAGATGATCAACCTATGATCACAAAGATAAATGATCAAACAAATGATCATATCACAAATGATCAAACACTGATCATCACACAACAACACTCAGCATGTCACATTACCAAATTGGGATATATCGCTGATAAATTTCAACTACATAACCTCTGAGCTCATACGTCTCAGAGAATGGTGTTAAGCTAAGAGAATAAATTCTCCGCCACCAACAGAAATGTATTTGAAAGAAATAAGCTTTATATCTCAAAGTGTAATGTCAGACATACAATCCATACAAGTCTGTTCCGGGTTCGAACAGAACCGAAGGCACTTCTCACGAAGCCCTTGCAAATCCGGATAATTTCCAATCACGTCCGGACTTCCCGTCACTAAGGATGATAAAACCTCTATATCGGGGATCAGCCGATGCAGAGTAACTCGACGGTAATCCTTCCGTTTTCAAAAATATTCGGTCTTCAACACCGGTCTTCAAATGCCATCCATATCGACGTATCACATATTCGAAATGGGTTATACGACCCAAAGGTCCTCTCCCGGCTAAACCGAATAGTGAGCGTAATATTTAAAAACATATGGATATTGGGATTTCAATTAAGTCACAACTTATTACCCAAAATCTTTCTTTTCAAATGGTTTAACAAATTACCATTTTCAAATCTTTAAACAAAAAGATTCAATCTTTACGGTTTAAATAGTTTCCACACTTTAATCCTTTAAACAAAAGATTCATTCACAGATTTTCCAAATTAATTTCCATTTTAATTTGATTAACTCGTTAAACCTTTAAATCAAGATTTAACTTATAGCTTTCAAAACAATCCCATTTCAAATGATTTAAACCAATCATTATTTTAAATCTGTTAAAGATAACAGATTCAAATCATAGCTTTTCAAAACAATTCATTCATAACTTGGAAATTATCTTCATTTCAAACTAGAAATCATTCAACACAAATTGGAAGTTCATTTCTTATGTGAAAGCTTTTACTATTTGAAAACAAATAGTTTTTATTTCGGAAAATCTTATTCATCCATACGAGTTGAAATCCTTGGGTTAAGTTCAAATTCTCAAAATTATACTTTTAAATGGTTTAAATTCAGATAAACACATTTATAACATTTTCAATCTCTAGTTTCAAATCATAGGATTCAACTTCCAACTTGAATTCAAATTTAAATCAAATTATTTAAATTTTCATAACTCGATTAAGTTATTCAAAATAACTTTTATCTTTGAAATTCCATTTCAAAAGCTTTTCACTTTAAACCCGAATTTCCAATTTCAAAATCATTTGAAAATAAAATTTTCAATTTCAAAAACATCAATTTCAAATTATCTGTGACTTAACCGATTTCCACGTGAAATCCATATTTGTGTGTGTAAAAGTGTGGTCCGGGGGTTGAACCCAATAGTGCAACACGATGAATCATCACAGATCAAAATACAGAAATATAGTTGATAAGCGATATAACTATAACGCTTATCGTACAGATCATAGATGTATATCACAGGTAATAAATTATATCACAGATAATTAACTACATTACAGATCATACACATAATCGTAATATATCACAAAGCATCATATATCAGGGATATCAAACAATCAAGTCATTCAATAGAATCCAAACATCCCTAAGTAAGATAATTTAATTATCTGATAAATTTAAATCGGATGTATCAATTACTAATCCGGTTAATTATCATAATTTAATTACAAATTATTTGAAAATCTTTCTTTCAAATTTATTAGTTAACCCTTAATTATTAACTAAGCATTCTTAAATCAATGAATCAATTAATCTTTAATTATTAAATTAATCTTAATTAATTGCCATTATTAATTAATCCTTTGATTTATTAACAAATAATTAATTCACATTTTAAATTATCATTTAATTAATTACATTCAGTAATTATTTATTCATTACTTCTCTAAGTAATTTTATTTTCAAAATCGTCAAGTGATTATTAATTTAAACTTAAGTAATTAACTTGAACAAATTTTTAAATTAAATAAATTCTAAAACTCTTTGACAAATGGTTAAGAAACCATTGATATTAATAAAGTAGTGTTTAAGAGAAAGTTTTAACAAAATTTGTTTAAATTTCAAAAAATATCATTTTAAAACTTTTTATAAAAACATGCTTCATCTTCACTTCGGGTCCTACCCGAATGTCACTCGAGTATATCCCGAGCCTTCTCCCCTCTTCCCCTGTTTTATTTTCAAAACTTATATAAATTTCACAGTTTTAAAACTGTAGCCTATCACCCACAACCTTCACGAGTACAAACCCGAGTTTTCTACTCAAACTCTCGATCATTACTTCGAGTCGTCCTCCCAGACACTCGAGCAACACACGCGAAGACTCGTCTTCCCCAAAAATATCGCCTGTATCCAATCGTGCACGGTGCACGTATCCCACCACGGCGATCAACTCTGGCCACTCGCAACTACCTTCCCAAGTCGGCGACCACCCTCCGATCAACTTCTGGCCATCGAAATGATAGCAGCGACCTTCCATCGAAATCGAGCCTTTACCCATACCTGGAAATACCAGGGCCCATCATCACGAATCCCCTGTCAACGTTTCTCCTCCGAAGCTCCGACCCCCTGAATGCCACCAACACCGTCCACAGCCTCGACCACCTTCACTCTAGCGAATCCCAAAATCCCACCACACTCGATCCACTGACGATGACGAATGAGGCTGATTCGTGACCATTGCCTAAAACTAGGTTTAAAAATTTTCCCGATCAATCACCATCGTCACAGACAACTGCACCACCTCCGATCATTTTTCCACTATTCTCTGATCACTCCACTATCCCTAGAAAAAAAACCCGGTCTCCCAGATCCTCTAGATCACTAGAGATTGTTCGAAAAGCATTTTACAGTCATCTCAGAATTTCTAACTCAAAACCCAATTAAAAATTATGATTTTTGTTTTAAAAATCATCATTTTGTGTTTGAATCCTGATCGTAAGCCTGAAACCATGAATCTTGGGATTTCATTTTTCACCTATGTTCAAAATTTTCTGTTCCTTTGTTTCCAGAGCCCATTCACCATTTATTTTGACTTAGTTAAATCTTTAAACATAAATTTATACTTAAACAAACATGAATTTGTTTTAAAACCCAAGTTATATTGGTAACTAAATTTATAGAACATAAATTTTAAGTAAACTTATGTCCAGGAACACAACAGGAAGTATTTGAAACACACAGTATATATACACTGTCACATATCCACAGAAATACCAGGAATTTATATAACCATATTTGTTTCAGATAATATCATTCAACCAGATTTACTCTACGATTTTTAGAAGTGGAGTTACTCACAATCATCAAGATATCAAAACAGTTAAACTTCGAAAAGTAAGAGTTGCTCACCTTTCATTTTGATGAACAGAGCCTGCTCCAATATTTGAAACAGCCTGAGAAATTACAAGTTGAAGCTTTCTTGATCTTTAATCCTCTGTTTTGTATTGTTGTTGATGTTCAAATCGAGTTAATATTCATTTTCAGTTTTCTTAGCTTTGAAGGAACGAGCTGATGTGAGAAAATGATAAAGGAAATATACAAAGATATGTTTTGTACAGGTGGTATAACATTGGTTTGTACAAATGGTCAGGGATATTTTCTTCTTCTTGTGGCTGATAGATTATTGTAATGGCCAACATTAATTAGCTTTGTACAAATATATACTTGCTTTTCTTCATTTCGGCTGAGAGGATTTCTGTTCAGTGGCTTGCATTAATCACTTTGTACCATATACTCATTTTATTTTTATTTCGGCTGTACAAAGCTATACTTATCTAATTGTTTATACTTGAATATGTCTTCCTTTGCAAGCTTATGGTTTGGGCTAGAATAAATTGCTTTGTTTTATAAATAAGTGTTGTTTATTTTCTTATGGCTTAACAATATAAATAGATTTCTATTTTAATTATGTTGTCAAAATTTAAGCTAAGTGTATTCATTTTATTTGTACTTGTTTGTATTCGTACATTTATGTTGTTTTGTGGCTTTGTGATGTAAATAAAGTTTTATATATTATTTTACATATTTTGTTATAATTTTATATGTTTCTATATATATATATATATTTCTTATTTATTTTATAAGTGCATTTGTTTATATCATTTTATAAACTCGAACCATTATTAACCATCAATTCTAATTATCAATATTATCAATTATTATTATTAAACAATTTATTTAAGATTTAAATTTAAATCAAATATATACATATATATTCAATTTTTACAATATTTTTACTTTTAAATGATTTATACCGAATATACTTGGACTTGGGGAAACTCGCATCTCTTCAATCCATTTATCGTTTTATTTCACAAATATTAATTCAAAAATTAATAAATTATCATTTTAAATATTTATAAAATTCGGGGTCGTTACAGACTTCCCCCCTTAAAAGAATTTCGTCCTCGAAATTACCAAGGAGACAAAAAGATAGATGAAGAATGTTTTATTGAATCAAACTGAATATCTATTCTGCATTTGGCTTACCAAATCAGAATATCAAAAATAGATACAAGATCAAATCTATTTAACATTTCACAAAATACTCGGGTTATCCAGATTTACGAAATATACAGTGGCATCGGTTAGTTCGAAAGGATAACTAACCATTCGTAGAATATACTGGGACCCAAAGAATAGATAGGTATATGGATACCATTTCAAAACTTTCAGTTTAAAAACCAAAATGTACCTATCAACTATAGCAACCAAAGCAAACAAAGCAACCAAAGCAAACAAAGCAACCAAAGCAAACAAAGCAACCAATTCATCCATACAAACAATTTGGCCTATCTGGAGTTTATGTCCCATTTTAATATATCGAATCTTCTTTCTGGATCTACCAGAAATTATCGAAGAATTGAGAAAAAAATGACGAACAAAAGAGATCGATAGAGAAAAGATCGCTTCCTTGTTGTTACAGAATATTGACCATTTCTAGTCGTATTTCTCTATCCCCTATCTCATCCTCTTCTTGCACTCATACTCACTATCAGTGGATAGTGAGAGAATTTACTGAGACGTTCAGATGGATATCTTAGAGATTACTCATTCTAGGGTATACTTCACCCTATCTCTAATGAGCTACTTAACGTGTTATACTCCTGAGCTAAAGTTCAACCTTAGCTCTGATACCACATGTGACGTCTCGGGTTTTGCCCGCTCGAAAATCAACATCCGTACTTCACATTGTACTAGAATGCCGCAGATTCGACCGTTCAAATCCGATTCGCCGGAGCTATAACACAATTAAGTAAATAACACAGCGGAAAAAAAAGAATAATACATTGATATATAATATCTGATACAACAGAGTGATACAATGAATATCAATATACATCAGAGATATGATACAAGAAATAGCAGCGGAAAAGAAAAGATAACACCAGTAGCGGAACAATATCAATAGAAGTGATAACTCCAAAATGATCTTCAGACAAGAATGAATCCACAACTCCAAGATAAGCAACTCCGATGAATGAACTAGCTCCAGATAATCTACTAAACCTGAATATCTGAAAAGAAACCCAACTCTAGACTGCTCGTGTGGAAAATTATGAGCACCCAGAGTTTAGGAAGGGAACAATAAACTCCGGATCAGTCATGGGACTGGTGTGAGCAACAAAAATAGTTTATCTTTAAAACAAACACAAAAGGTTTTAAACATTGAAATCCGCAATGCTTTTAGAAAATGAAACTACCATAAGACCTCCCGCCACACACACAATGCAAACGCAGAATTGGAGGAGATTTCTTCTTATGATAGTTAAAGATGCTTACTACGCAAATCATTGTATTATTATTATTAGTGCATAGTGGAAAACAATTTGAAAGTATAATATTAATCTTAGCCAACATACGACCAGTATCGTATGCCTACTATAGCTACTATGTTCAATAGCAGGTTACCGCCACATTCCATAGTAGGTAATACAACTAAAACCGTACAGGGCTCGTATTGTTTTGTTTGAATTTCCAACAAATGATCAGGCTAAGGAACTTCCTTCCGCCGCATGGGATCGCCTCTGGCGGGACGTCCCGAGAGACAAACTGCTCTCTGCCAAACAAGGCCGGGTTACCCCTGTAACAGGTAACTCACGAATATGCCACCCCCCGGTCCTTTGGGACCTTTATCCGAGGCCTCGATAACCAACATCACACATAATAAAGTGTATCCACATGAGTAAGTATCTGGGCTCCATACCATGACACCACCCTTTTCCAGAAGGAAATGACATACCCTAAAGGGCGCGACCCTCATAACCTTGCTGCAACATTCCTGTTTCGACCATTTCCGGGTTGTGAGGCCCTGACGAAGTCTCGTCCACAAAGCTACGCTTTGTCACAAAGCCATGCTTTGGGTCAACAGATGATCAACCTATGATCACAAAGATAAATGATCAAACAAATGATCATATCACAAATGATCAAACACTGATCATCACACAGCAACACTCAGCATGTCACATTACCAAATTGGGATATATCGCTGATAAATTTCAACTACATAACCTCTGAGCTCATACGTCTCAGAGAAGGGTGTTAAGCTAAGAGAATAAATTCTCCGCCACCAACAGAAATGTATTTGAAAGAAATCGGCTTTATATCTCAAAGTGTAATGTCAGACATACAATCCAAACAAGTCTGTTCCGGGTTCGAACAGAACCGAAGGCACTTCTCACGAAGCCCTTGCAAATCCGGATAATTTCCAATCACGTCCGGACTTCCCGTCACTAAGGATGATAAAACCTCTATATCGGGGATCAGCCGATGCAGAGTAACTCGACGGTAATCCTTCCATTTTCAAAAATATCTGGTCTTCAACACCGGTCTTCAAATGCCATCCATATCGACGTATCACATATTCGGAATGGGTTATACGACCCAAAGGTCCTCTCCCGGCTAAACCGAATAGTGAGCGTAATATTTAAAAACATATGGATATTGGGATTTCAATTAAGTCACAACTTATTACCTAAAATCTTTCTTTTCAAATGGTTTAACAAATTACCATTTTCAAATCTTTAAACAAAAAGATTCAATCTTTACGGTTTAAACAGTTTCCACACTTTAATCCTTTAAACAAAAGATTCATTCACAGATTTTCCAAATTAATTTCCATTTTAATTTGATTAACTCGTTAAACCTTTAAATCAAGATTTAACTTATAGCTTTCAAAACAATCCCATTTCAAATGATTTAAACCAATCATTATTTTAAATCTGTTAAAGATAACAGATTCAAATCATAGGTTTTCAAAACAATTCATTCATAACTTGGAAATTATCTTCATTTCAAACTAGAAATCATTCAACACAAATTGGAAGTTCATTTCTTATGTGAAAGCATTTACTATTTGAAAACAAATAGTTTTTATTTCGGAAAATCTTATTCATCCATACGAGTTGAAATCCTTGGGTTA
Source organism: Allium fistulosum (assembly GCA_030737815.1). Lineage (NCBI taxonomy): Eukaryota > Viridiplantae > Streptophyta > Magnoliopsida > Asparagales > Amaryllidaceae > Allium > Allium fistulosum. Next base: position 597,036,978 of record CM060908.1, on the reverse strand, counting down.
AGTTCAAATTCTCAAAATTATACTTTTAAATGGTTTAAATTCAGATAAACACATTTATAACATTTTCAATCTCTAGTTTCAAATCATAGGATTCAACTTCCAACTTGAATTCAAATTTAAATCAAATTATTTAAATTTTCATAACTCGATTAAGTTATTCAAAATAACTTTTATCTTTGAAATTCCATTTCAAAAGCTTTTCACTTTAAACCCGAATTTCCAATTTCAAAATCATTTGAAAATAAAATTTTCAATTTCAAAAACATCAATTTCAAATTATCTGTGACTTAACCGATTTCCACGTGAAATCCATATTTGTGTGTGTAAAAGTGTGGTCCGGGGGTTGAACCCAATAGTGCAACACGATGAATCATCACAGATCAAAATACAGAAATATAGTTGATAAGCGATATAACTATAACGCTTATCGTACAGATCATAGATGTATATCACAGGTAATAAATTATATCACAGATAATTAACTACATTACAGATCATACACATAATCGTAATATATCACAAAGCATCATATATCAGGGATATCAAACAATCAAGTCATTCAATAGAATCCAAACATCCCTAAGTAAGATAATTTAATTATCTGATAAATTTAAATCGGATGTATCAATTACTAATCCGGTTAATTATCATAATTTAATTACAAATTATTTGAAAATCTTTCTTTCAAATTTATTAGTTAACCCTTAATTATTAACTAAGCATTCTTAAATCAATGAATCAATTAATCTTTAATTATTAAATTAATCTTAATTAATTGCCATTATTAATTAATCCTTTGATTTATTAACAAATAATTAATTCACATTTTAAATTATCATTTAATTAATTACATTCAGTAATTATTTATTCATTACTTCTCTAAGTAATTTTATTTTCAAAATCGTCAAGTGATTATTAATTTAAACTTAAGTAATTAACTTGAACAAATTTTTAAATTAAATAAATTCTAAAACTCTTTGACAAATGGTTAAGAAACCATTGATATTAATAAAGTAGTGTTTAAGAGAAAGTTTTAACAAAATTTGTTTAAATTTCAAAAAATATCATTTTAAAACTTTTTATAAAAACATGCTTCATCTTCACTTCGGGTCCTACCCGAATGTCACTCGAGTATATCCCGAGCCTTCTCCCCTCTTCCCCTGTTTTATTTTCAAAACTTATATAAATTTCACAGTTTTAAAACTGTAGCCTATCACCCACAACCTTCACGAGTACAAACCCGAGTTTTCTACTCAAACTCTCGATCATTACTTCGAGTCGTCCTCCCAGACACTCGAGCAACACACGCGAAGACTCGTCTTCCCCAAAAATATCGCCTGTATCCAATCGTGCACGGTGCACGTATCCCACCACGGCGATCAACTCTGGCCACTCGCAACTACCTTCCCAAGTCGGCGACCACCCTCCGATCAACTTCTGGCCATCGAAATGATAGCAGCGACCTTCCATCGAAATCGAGCCTTTACCCATACCTGGAAATACCAGGGCCCATCATCACGAATCCCCTGTCAACGTTTCTCCTCCGAAGCTCCGACCCCCTGAATGCCACCAACACCGTCCACAGCCTCGACCACCTTCACTCTAGCGAATCCCAAAATCCCACCACACTCGATCCACTGACGATGACGAACGAGGCTGATTCGTGACCATTGCCTAAAACTAGGTTTAAAAATTTTCCCGATCAATCACCATCGTCACAGACAACTGCACCACCTCCGATCATTTTTCCACTATTCTCTGATCACTCCACTATCCCTAGAAAAAAAACCCGGTCTCCCAGATCCCCTAGATCACTAGAGATTGTTCGAAAAGCATTTTACAGTCATCTCAGAATTTCTAACTCAAAACCCAATTAAAAATTATGATTTTTGTTTTAAAAATCATCATTTTGTGTTTGAATCCTGATCGTAAGCCTGAAACCATGAATCTTGGGATTTCATTTTTCACCTATGTTCAAAATTTTCTGTTCCTTTGTTTCCAGAGCCCATTCACCATTTATTTTGACTTAGTTAAATCTTTAAACATAAATTTATAGTTAAACAAACATGAATTTGTTTTTAAAACCCAAGTTATATTGGTAACTAAATTTATAGAACATAAATTTTAAGTAAACTTATGTCCAGGAACACAACAGGAAGTATTTGAAACACACAGTATATATACACTGTCACATATCCACAGAAATACCAGGAATTTATATAACCATATTTGTTTCAGATAATATCATTCAACCAGATTTACTCTACGATTTTTAGAAGTGGAGTTACTCACAATCATCAAGATATCAAAACAGTTAAACTTCGAAAAATAAGAGTTGCTCACCTTTCATTTTGATGAACAGAGCCTGCTCCAATATTTGAAACAGCCTGAGAAATTACAAGTTGAAGCTTTCTTGATCTTTAATCCTCTGTTTTGTATTGTTGTTGATGTTCAAATCGAGTTAATATTCATTTTCAGTTTTCTTAGCTTTGAAGGAACGAGCTGATGTGAGAAAATGATAAAGGAAATATACAAAGATATGTTTTGTACAGGTGGTATAACATTGGTTTGTACAAATGGTCAGGGATATTTTCTTCTTCTTGTGGCTGATAGATTATTGTAATGGCCAACATTAATTAGCTTTGTACAAATATATACTTGCTTTTCTTCATTTCGGCTGAGAGGATTTCTATTCAGTGGCTTGCATTAATCACTTTGTACCATATACTCATTTTATTTTTATTTCGGCTATACAAAGCTATACTTATCTAATTGTTTATACTTGAATATGTCTTCCTTTGCAAGCTTATGGTTTGGGCTAGAATAAATTGCTTTGTTTTATAAATAAGTGTTGTTTATTTTCTTATGGCTTAACAATATAAATAGATTTCTATTTTAATTATGTTGTCAAAATTTAAGCTAAGTGTATTCATTTTATTTGTACTTGTTTGTATTCATACATTTATGTTGTTTTGTGGCTTTGTGATGTAAATAAAGTTTTATATATTATTTTACATATTTTGTTATAATTTTATATGTTTCTATATATATATATATATTTCTTATTTATTTTATAAGTGCATTTGTTTATATCATTTTATAAACTCGAACCATTATTAACCATCAATTCTAATTATCATTATTATCAATTATTATTATTAAACAATTTATTTAAGATTTAAATTCAAATCAAATATATACATATATATTCAATTTTTACAATATTTTTACTTTTAAATGATTTATACCAAATATACTTGGACTTGGGGAAACTCGCATCTCTTCAATCCATTTATCGTTTTATTTCACAAATATTAATTCAAAAATTAATAAATTATCATTTTAAATATTTATAAAATTCGGGGTCGTTACACTCGAGATCCCTCCATTCGGATATCATCATTGAAACAACCGCTTGTTGCTTGTGACTTAGTGCGTCGGCAACCCGATTTCCCTTTCCAGGAGTATAAAGGATATCAAGATCACAAGAGGCAAGGAACTCGAGCCAACGCTGTTGACGCAAATTAAGTTCCTTTTGAGAGAATAAATATTTCAAAGTCTTATGATCAGTATAAAGTATGAATTTCTCTCCCAAAAGATAGTGTCGCCAAATTCGAAGAGCGAAAACAATAGCCGCGAGTTCTAAATCATGTGTAGCATATCTAGTCTCAGCCGGCTTCAATTGCCTAGAAGCATAGGCAATAACACGTTCTTTCTGCATAAGAACGACACCCAAACCAACGCGACTAGCATTGGTATAAACGACAAAATCTTGATTCCCTTCGGGAATAATAAGAATAGGAGCATCAGAAAGAAGTTCTTTTAATTTCTGAAAAGAAGTTTCACATTTGTCCGACCAAATGTATTTAACACCTTTCTTCGTTAAGCCAGTGAGAGGCACGACAATCTTAGAAAAGTCTTTTATAAAACATCGGTAGTAACCAGCCAATCCGAGAAAGCTATGGATTTTAGTCACGCTCTCCGGTCTCTTCCAATTTTGAATCGCTTCGATCTTTGAAGGATCCACCGATATTCCAGATTCGGAAATAATATGACCGAGAAACTTCACACTAGATTGCCAAAAGTGGCATTTGGAAAATTTTGCTTTTAGTTGATTGCTCCTAAGAGTTTCCAATACAATTCGAAGATGCTTTTCATGTTCCTCTTCGGTTTTAGAATACACAAGAATATCATCAATAAAGATGAGAACGAACCGATCGAGGAAATCTTTGAAAACCCGATTCATAAGGTCAACGAAATAAGCCAGAGCATTCGTTAAACCAAATGGCATAACTAGCCATTCATAAGATCCATAACGAGTACGGAACGAAGTCAAAGGAATACTATCCTCTGTAATACGAAGCTGATGAAAACCGGTAGCCAAGTCCAATTGTGAAAAGACTCTAGCACCACTAAGTTGATCAAACAGATCATCAATCCGAGGTAAAGGGTATTTATTCTTAATAGTAAGATCATTAAGCTTGCGATAGTCGACGCAAAGCCTAAGTGTACCATCGGACTTACTAACGAAAATAGCTGAAGCTCCCCAAGGCGAGGAACTAGAGCGAATAAGTTGCTTCGTCTCTAACTCGGATAGTTGTTTGCGCATCTCCTCGTTTTCCTTATTGGACATGCGATAAGGAGGACGGGTAATAGGTTGAGCTCCAGGTACAAGATTTATTTTGAACTCAATTGCTCGCTTAGGGGGTAATCCTAAAACGGGCTCAAAAATGTCGGAAAATTCATGAACGACTCAAATAAGAGAAATGACATCTTCCTCGTCATCATTGTCATTATCACGAGGATTTAAAGAACATAAAGATGCAACCAAAGTGGAATCCGAATCGTTAAGAATAATAGATATCTGATTAACAGATTGCAGATGATGGAGATAAATAGTCCGCTCAGGACATAGGATATGAGCTTCATAACGAGTAAGCCAATCCATACCCAAAATCATTCCAAAGCCTAAGTAACGCATGACATGCAAATCGGCTAGGAAAGAAAAATCACACAAAATAATCTCCACGTCTTTACAAAGTAGACTAAGAGTTGCGGATCCACCAACCGGATTCGCAATTCTTAAAGAATTCATTAAAGCAACAACACTTAAAGAAAAATTATCGATAAGTTCCTTTGATATAAAAGAATGGGATGCACTCGTATCAAAGAGAACTCTAATAGGTTGATCATGAAATATAATAATGCCATCAAGGACAGAATGAGACATACCTTGTTCGCGAGATGTGTTGCCAGGGGCTTGAGCAACGTTTAACTTTCCCTCCTTTTCTTGAAGCCTAGGACATTGATGCATAAAATGATCTGGACTTTTACAATAGCGACAAGAGTGGGGCTTTGAACACTTGTTCGAAAAATGGTCCTTAGCACCACAGTTGAAGCATTTCTCATCACTAGGGGAAAATGCTTTTGCAGCAGGAGTTACTTGCTTACCCTTTTTGTTGGGATAAGGACCTTTGAATTTGTTTGGCCTCTTCTTGTTGTTGAAGTTTGGTTTGGAAGCCACCACTTCAACATCGCTGTCCTTATCAGCCTCTTCAAGACGAAGAGCGATATCAATAAGTTGGTCGAAAGGGACTTCTAACTTTAGAAGTAATGGCTTCTTGAGATTCTTGTTTAAGCCATAGACGAACCTCTGGTTCTTCTTCAATGGGGTGTTGATGTATTCAACCCCATATTTTGACAGTGACTCGAAGGATGTGACATAGTCCGCCACAGAGGGTTCACCTTGAACAAGGTCTATAAAACGACGAGCCAATGTCACTTTCTCTGCCTCTGGTACGAATTTCAACTCGAAGCATTCCCGGAATTGCTCCCAGGTGAGATCCGCTTCATTAATCTCAGAAATAAGAAGTTCGTACCAATCCAATGCTCTCTCTTGGAGCATACTGGAGGCCACCTGAACACGGTGAAGATCGACAAGATTCATGCGAGAAAAGATTCTATCGCATGTTCTTAACCAAGCCTGGACCTCGATAATAGTTTCGGAACCTTTGAATGGTTTCCCACCCAAGTTGGTATAATCGTTGCACAAACGTGCAAATCCAGACTTAGGATGAGTAGGTTCCTGATTAGGACCAGCTGCTTGAGCATTCTTTACTAAATCAAGAAGCTGTTGAGCAGTCATAAAAACTCCGTCCTGGGGAGTGACAGTAGATGGTCCAGCTCTAGGACGACCTGGTCTAGACATTCTATCCTTTAAGAAAGAGAGAAGAAGAAAAAGGTTATTCACCAGAAGAATATCAAGCAATCTTGATAAATGAAACAAGGAATCATAAAGAAAACAGGATGAACTGGTTCGAAGACTCGAACTGAATCCTGAAACACAACTCCTAAGGTGGACTTAGGACGATGATCCTTGTTAAGTTATTCTACATTGTTCCGAAGTTTGGCTCTGATACCAAGCTGTGATGCCCCACCTCTATACCCACGCTAACCAAGAACACTACGATGTAGTGCTATCAATTAGCACGGAGAATGAGGCTGTGGAGGAGCGACCATCCCTGTAACTTGTTTGTGCGAGCACCAATATGTAAGATAGAATAGATTGCATATTAGTTAAGGAGGAAATACGACATACCGATACAAACTCAAAGCTATAACACGGTGGCTATATATAATCTTCGGAAACGAACATAGAAATAATCATAACATAAATCAGTCACATACATCCATATCAAAAAGGCGGAAGAAGATATGAATGAATATATATAACACATGAAAGTGTACATCAGAGTAGTGGTCAGAAAGATCCACGATAATACAAAACAATAGCAACACGTGCTATACAAAAGAATAAGTACACAACATAAAGTCTATATGGAATGTGTATATCCAAAAAATACTAATCTAAGTAGTTAGCCAAAAGTCAAAAAAAATCCTGAGGAGAAGTCAAGCAGAAGCACCTGTAACATCTCGGTCTGACCCAAGTATTATTTATAAGAAAATAATAAACGGATCAGTCTAGCTATAAATATCAGATGATAAGGTATAGAATGAATAACATGACATGAACATGTAATAACAGTAAAGGGCATAATACTATAAGTATGTAAATGATAATCAACCAGAGATTAATCAATATCACAAGAATCTTCTCAAAGATAAAATAGGGTATCATACCCTAAACTTGTATTCATAACAAGTCAATAACACATAAATTCACCAATGCACAAAAACTGATATCATATCAATGAAAATCATGAAAATTGGTGAAACACAAATTCCAGAAATCATCACCAGAAATCCAGAAAAACACATAAAAGGGGGAGGCCTAACACATGAACGAGAGCATGAAAACTCACCAACGCGTATAACACATGAACGAGAAGCTATCTCATGGAAGCTATCCATTAAATTTCCACACAGTTATGGCCCGAAGACCATGGGGTGCTACCCCATATATGTGATGGCGAAACATCACAAAAGCGGGGTCTAGTCTCCCTCGCAGACAAAGAGACATCGCTCAATCGCTAGTCTAAATCACAAAAATGATCGTCAAGATCATCAATAAGTGTCAATCACACCAAGCTAGTAAATATAAGAGTTTAGCTTCATATCCCATAACCACTTGCTTAACTTAAATTTTTACGAACAAGCTGTAAATCTTCACTAGAAAATTGTTACAAAAAGGGTTCAATCGAACAAGTCCAAGAGCTAACCTACGAAGTGAACGCAAGCGTTTCATACCACTCGTTTTACTAAGTCGTTTAATTCGATTTCTCATCCGAGTGAAGTAAAGGCTTGTATATACTAGTAGACTGGAAAAACGGTTTGAGAAAACAAACTTTTAATATTTAAAATAGTGTTAAAATTGCTTTGATGAAAGAGTTTTGATATTTACTACTAGTATTGAAACCTTCATCTCTTTAGAGTGACAAGTCACAAAACGATTGTTGAAACAAATCGAATCACATAAATTCACGTTCGAAGACGTGAGTAAGGTCCAAAGAAATCAATCCGCAAAACCGTCAAAGTAGGAATATACTTGCGACCCATCATGGTCGAATTAAAGTGCAAAGCCTTTAAGTCAAATAGATCGAACGACCTAAGGGTTAAAATGTCGTGCGACCTAATAGAAGACTAGGTCGAGCGACCTACGACCTAAGTGTAAGCAGGCATGCGACCTAGGGAAGCCAAGCGACCTAAGGCTAAAAAGATGGGCGGCTTAACAAAGCGACCGAGCTAAACAAGACGCGACCTATCGAGGTGCGACCTAAGAAGTGGAGCGACCTAATGGTAGATCGGCTTGGGGATGAACGACCTAAGTGGTCAACGACCTAAGCCTTCACGAGACAAGTAGGTCATACGACCTAAAGAGGTACGTAACCCAAAGGTATTGGGTCTTGCGACCTAACGGAACACTGCGACCTACGACCTAGAGGTGGGAGGCTGAGCGACCTATGCTCCAAGCTAGGTCGAGCGACCTAACGAGATTGACTCGCGAGCGACCTAACGAGGTTAACTCGCGAGCGACCTAACGACTCATAGGCCAAGCGACCTACGACCTATGCCAGGACGAGCGACTTAAAGCCAGTGCGAGCTACACTCCAGAGCGACCTAGAGCAGAACGACCTAACGAGGTAAGAGGAGCAGGGCGACCTACGACCTAAGTGCCGAGCAACCTAACTCGTAGCGACCGACCTAAGTCCAGAACAGCTAAAAGCAGACAGTCTTCTCCACACCAGAGCGACCTATGGCCCAATGACCTACGAGCTAGCGACCTAGCGACCTACGACCTAGCGACCTACGACCTAAGCACGAACGAAAATCTGCAGGGCTAGTCTACGAGGCAGAGCGACCTAAGGGCCAGTATTTGCCAATAACGCTTAAAATTGGAGTTTTTCACCCATTCAATCCAAACCAAAAGCAAACTAAGATGCTAATGCGGTAGGGAATCATTACCAACAGTCCAATGATAGTTATAGGCAAGATGTGAGATTAAAAATCTCACTTTTTCACTAAAATGGATGAAGATGGAGCTTGAAAGAAAGGAGAAGCAATCCAAAGCTTGAATCCACTATCTTCTACTTGAATTTGAAGTTGTATGTTGATTTAGCAATTGGACTTGAACTTGGAATTTTAATTTCCCATTCCCACCACCATTATTGAAGAAGCTTGAAGTGTTTGATAAAGTGAGGAAGAGGAGGTGGGTTGGGCTGAGCTAAAGACAAAACAAAAGCCCAAATCAAAAAGTGACGAAAATTCCACTATCTCCAAACATATCGAAGTTTATACTTAAAAGATTGCAAACGACGTTTTGAACTCAATGGAAGTGGTCTCGAGTCCTAATTTGACCGTATGCAGGTGGGCTATCAGAGAGCACTCCATAGGTACGACACAAACCAAAATCGTAGTAGGCTTGATAAGACATATGGGAAGGCACACGAGGCAATGACCAGGGTAGGATTTTACTGTTTCGCACTCCCGATCTGGTGGTAACGCATAGCAGCTACTACCGCCCACCTCGAGACACACTCCCATAATCAAATCGTGGGTGGCCACCAATCAATCACAAAGTAACATATATCGTATCGAAGAAGCGTGTTCGATAGGGGAGCGGCCTCACTTGGTCCGGGATAGCTCCTATTTTAGTCATATCAAGCTAACCCAAAGGTTAGGGATGCATACTTACCTCATACCAGTAGCGTTCGCCAAACCATCCTACTTAGTTCTGGATTCTCACCACGTGCACAGTTATTAAAGTGGTTTCGGAATTGGCAGAGAGTATGACAATATTCGACCTCGGACTCTTTAACAACCAAATGCTTATTTCACACCGTGGTCATTTTATAAAACATTTTTTTTAATAAATCCAGAAAATAGTTTATACCTTCATATCAAGATATCCATATATATATTCCAATAGCATAAATATATTCATAAATACAAAGGAAGATTTCTTTCAATCAATTTCAAAATAATTTATAAATCTCTCTTAAACCATTTATAAACTATTTATATGCTTTAGAATCATCTATAAAGCTATTTATAAATTCCAAAACAGTTTACAACTCTTTCCCTTTCATAAACCTCTACGCAAATTCCTATAAAACGCTTCCAAATCCCTTTACACAAGTTCTTTTATAAAACCCTTTATAAAATCCTTTAAAACCTTTATGAACTCCTTTATAAAACCATTATTAAATTCTTATAAAAATCTTTCATAAAAATCCTTTTATAAAATTCATTATAAAATATGTTACAAAACTTTTATAAATTTATTACAAAACCTCTTACATTTTTATTTATTAAAGTTATTATAAAACCTATATTTATTATATTAAATTGTATTTAAAGAAACCTCTTAAAACTATATTAAATATTTTATTAAATTAAATTTTATATAAAACTCTTAAAACTATATCAAATATTTTATTAAATTAAAATTTAAACCATTTAAAATATATTTTTAAAATAAATAAAATTATAGGTAAAAATCTTAAATTTACCTTTTTAAACCATATATTAACTTATAATTTGAAACTTTAAAACAAATTAAAAAAATTCCAAATATAACTTTTTTAAATAAAATCATTAAATTAAATTTAAAAAAAATCAAATTTATAAATCAAACATACTTTACCATTTCAAAAATAATTTTTGACCGACCAACGGTGTCCGTATATAATTTTCTGCCCTATGGTCAAGTGATTGGGTATGTATCGTTTCAACCCAAAATAGTTAAATTTTCCGAATATATATCATTTCAACCCGTATCCCAAATCAATAATTTCTGAATCAATAAAATCTCTCGGGTATGTATCATTTCAACCCATAACGATTTTCCCTAATCTATAAGATCATTCGGGTATGTATCATTTCAACCCGTAGTGATAACAGGGATATAAACATCCAATCATCCAAAATGTCAACAAATAAACATCCATCACAATCAACATCCAAATCAGTCAATACATCACAACAATTAACTAGTTATCATTATATGGTATTTAGCTATCAATTTAATTTCAATATTAATTTAAATGGAAATTTAATTCAAATTAAATTTAAATGACAATTTAAATTATCAAACAGCTATCAATAAAATTGTTATCACATCATAAATTTAATTCCACTAACAAAAGAAGGTTTAGTATTGTGTGAGTGGATTAAATCACTCACCTTTGATTTCTAGTCGATCTAAAATCCAAATAAAGCCCAAAATTTGAACAGTCTCAGAATGTAACCAAACCTGTTCCATATTGTCCGGAATTTTGATACGTTCCCAATGGAAGAAACCACGTCCAAATCCGAGCTCGTATGAAAAAGTTATTGAGATTAGAAGTTTGAAATTAAAATTTTTAATTAAACTAAAATATAGAGCAAAATTGTAAATTAACGTTACCTCAACCCTAACCCTAATGGCCTTTCACGAGATCGAACCCACGCAAACGTCTCCAGCCGCCACCCTTAAGCTTCCACCGTCGCCGCTACATACATCACCACCAGGATCAGAGGCCGCTGCCATGTTCCCCTCCTCCAACCGCCCCACTGGCCAACTCGCACGACCCTCCGCCGTTCCCTATCATGATCCGCCGCCATCCATGTACATGGTTAAATCACCTTGAAAATTGATGCCTACATCACAAACGAACCCATAAATCGACTTGCCTCAACGCCCTCAGCACTCCGGTGTCCTCCGATCACCGTATAGTCGACGATCCACCGTTAAGTCCAAAACCCTAGGATGGACGGTCGGAACTTCTTCACCAAATTCTGACCAAACCGAGACTCAATTGCAAAAATGAACTGCAGATGGGGATTACGCTTGTCAAGAGCTTCGCAACGATATATAATTCAATAGGGTTTGATGAGTTTGAATTTTCGATTTGATTTCGAATTTGGGAATTAGGGTTTGACATGTTTGAGAAGGAACATATACGGAAGGAAGGAGCACATGAGAATACAAGTATGTATAGAAGAATGCAAATAAGAAGCTGCTAGGGTTTATAACAGCCTATATATAGGCAAAGCTAAAATAGAAATGGATGGATTAGATTGAATTGGGTCGAAGCGATACCCAGACCTAAAAAGCCCATTTCATCCCCGAAATGATAATAGGTCATCCAATATATCGAAACATAGGTTTTCGATATTTTTAAATTCAATGGAAATAGTTTCAAACCATAACTCCATTGTATATAGAAGTTAGCTTTTAAAATCAAATTATATTCATTTAAATTCTTTTAATTGGTTTATACGCATTTCGACCCCGCACGATCAAACGATAAATCTAACCGCTACGAAACTTGAAATCCTACAATAATTCACTGTTACGGATCTGGTGAAACTGGTTCCATCAAATTCTGAGACAGTGCCCAAAAAGGCTAATTTTACACGTTAATTAAATAAATTATTATTAAATTGATTTAATCACTTTTAAATTCAAATTTAAAAGTTAACAATTTTATCATTCTTGATTACATAGAAATTTGTAACCTTTTAAAATAAATTTCCATGTTAAATCCAATATTTAAATATTACACTAATTTCAGCGTTCAATTACAACTATAATAAAATCTCACTTAATTATATTTTAATTTCAATCAAATTCTTTTATTTTTATTTACACTCTAGTTATTGAATCAACTATTACCTTATAAATATAATTAACATTAGTTTACATTTTATTACATTCATATTCTACAGTTATCATCTTAATTACAATGAATTAACTGCAATATTTAATTACATTAAATTTCATTGATTTCCAAATTAATTTAACCGGATTAAATAACAAGATGATAAATAAAACAATTGTCATATATTAGTAATCCAAACACATTTCTAAATTTATTGTTTACAAACAGAAGCTAATAGATTTATGCACTAATTAATTGATTTCATATTCCATAATAAACCTATTCCAATTTATAACATATAATTTCAACATTAAATCCAACATTTAATTTATTCCTTATTTACAATTATAACCAAATCAACTTTATAATTATTTCAATTGATTAAAATTACATCAAAATAGTTGTCAATAACATTCAAACAACATTATTAAATCATATTCTAATGGTTTTTCTCATTAATAAATCATAAATTTTAATTTCTCACAATATTAAATTTCAAAATCTTATTTAATTTAATAGTTTTAATTGTCAAAAATACGGGTCGTTACACTCTCCCCCATTCAAAACTTTTTGTCCTCGAAAAAGAACAAGAAGGAGTCAAGAGGTTTGATATAGTTTATTCAAAATAATCAATTTGTAAAAATTTAACTTACCTATTTAAGTTTGACAAAATTTGAAAATAACTCAACTTTTTAAAAAAAATCTAAATCTTAAATTTATGAAAAATTTCGGCGGAGTCTCCTTTGTACGGATAAGTCCGGAAAAATGATAATATCAATAATTACAATATATATATATATCATATTTCAATTATGAACATCCCAAACCATGGGAAAAACAATAAAATAACGTTCCAAAAACCTTAACCCGAAAACGTACCTATTTGTCGGGCAAACAACTTTATTTATGAAACCAAAAGCAGTTGTTATTGCTTCAAAAACCTATATTTCACTTATATAATCCAAAAGAGTTAAAATTATGTAAAAGATTATATATTAGTTGTTTCAATTAATAGTACAAGCAACATACAAAATATATAATAATCATATGCAAACAAAAAGAAGTACAACCATCAGATGCAACAAAGGAAACTATCAAACATCCATAGCAACTAACTCATGATTTGTTCAGGTTCAGACACTTTTTCATCATACAAAGGTGATAAATAACTACCAAGTACACCTTACGCTCAACAGCCCTATATAATTTTTTAATAGATTATTCATACAACCTTGCACAAATAGAAGTATCATTTGCCAAACTTTCCACAAGCCAACAACATAGAATTTTAAATATTATTTAAGTTTGTTCCATTGGTCTCTTTTCACATTATTTACTTTTCATTTGTTTTGATTCATTCATTTCTACAAGGTCATCTTTTATCAATTTTACATTCATTTACGTAATTTATTTCCCCTTTCAATATTTCAAATCATCAATGAATTTTTTTTAAAGTATTACAAAATTTTCTTGCAGTTTAATTCATAATCATTATTCACTTGTATAACTTGATTAATAGTCATTAATGAATCATTATTCAGGTTCACTTAAATCCAGTTCACATTTATTCCTATATATATAGTATCATTTAATATTAATCTATTTATGAACCATTTGTAAATTATTCCAAAATATTTTCTTATATTTATTAACATTTATAAGATTCATTTCCTTAAATAGCATTTTCACTTTTACCATTCAATTTAATTATCTAGAATTTCAAAATTATTAACTTAGGTTTATAAATTCCTTGTACATTTTAATTCTTTATTTATAAACATATGTTCATTTTGAAGAAGTTTTGTTGTGAAGCTTTTATTTGTATAATATTCTATTACATATTCATATTAACATTTCAACTTTCTAAATATTTCTTGTTTGTACCAAAAATGGGCACAACACTCTTCGGAAGTCTTTGAAGAGATAAACGCGGAGAATGAAAATTAACGCTGTGGATTATCTAACAAAAACTCCAAAATGACAGAAAATAAAGTGCAAAGACAAGCGATTTAGAGTGGTTTGGCGTTTTAGCCTACGTCCACTATGAAGTTTGATGATTTTATTGCTCGACACTCGAAGATTACAATTTGTTACAACGCAGTGCAACTAGTTTTGTGAGCTAAGTCTGAATTTAAGACAACCGTGGCGATTCTGAGTAAATCTGGCAGAGTCCGGGCGCTCTTTAGCTCTTAGAATTATCCAACCTCTTTTCTGAATGACCAAGGGCTCTATTTATAGGTGTAGGAGGCTGATATTTCGCCTAAACTGAAGGGAGACTAGTTCCAGTACGTCAGGGGGCCCACATGCCCGCTTTCTGGAAACCCGGGCCCACTTTGGGATCGATTCGAAGCTATGTTCGAATCAATCAAGAAATCGTCCAATCGAGCTGAAATTTGGTGTGGACATTCTTCATCATGTGCTTAAGCTTCTGTGAAAATTTCATAGTATTTGGACTTGTGGACCTCGAGTTATGATCGACTCAAGGTCAGGTACTCGGTTGAAATGCATCTCCGAATCGATCCCCTTCGACTCGGTTCCTTCGAATCGATCGCTTCGACTCAATTCGTTCGAATCGATTGGGTTGAGTCGATGGTTCAACGTGTCTTTGTGATGACGTGGTGCGCCTTCTTCATATCGATCCGACTTTCGCTCCGAGCTGACCGGGTTGAATCCTTGTTTTTAGCCGCGTCTACCTGGTGGACTCGAGATGTTGGATTCGAAGGTTCGCTTCCTTCAAATCGATGGTACGTTCCTTTCGTATCGATCTGGGTAACCCTTAGTCGATCGATACGAAGACTCCACTGCTTGAATGGATTCGAAGATGGGGATGTTCCAATGGACTCGAACCATTGGATTCGAACTAAGGCTTGTTCGATGGAGTTGAAGCTATGGTCCTTTTCATGGATTCGAAGGATCTCTCCTTGAGGGATTCGAGGACAGGAATCCCTCGATGGATTCGAACTCGTCGCCTAATGGGACGGATTTGAACCATGGCCTCGTGGATGGATTCGAACCAATGTGTGGTCGATGGATTCGGAGCATGGCTTTCTTCTGATCGATTCGAGCCTATGCTATCCTCGAGGGATTCGAACCTGTACCACTTCATCCATTTTCCATAGGTGATATCTTGAGCATACGAACTCGGATTGTCCTGAAATTTGGAGCGTTGGTTTCCACAGCTTCACTTGTCGTGTCTTATCAATTGTAGCCCGATCTGGATTCGGACAAAATTCATCGATATTTGTAGTTGCCCAACAATCATTCGAAGTTGAAGACGTGTGATCCTGTTTCTTTTTCAGTTAGTTCCTTGGTATCTCGGCCTTGCCAAAAGGCGAGATAACATTTGCCCCCCAAAGTACGTCTTATGTAAACATGACGTGCTTTGAATAGCTACAGTCTTCCGTGCTGGATATATCCGTTCAGTTGATCGCTTGCCGGTCGTCTTTTTTGCAACCTTCTCTTAGATAAACGCCCAACCGGCGTGCTTTGCTTTGGTCCTGTCCCCGGTCTTGGGGATGAGTATGGAATTGATGAATGTTTATACCCCGTCTCGCACTCTGGGAGCACGGAGTTGATGAATGTTTATACTCTGTCTCACACTCTGGGAGTACGGAGTTAAGGAATGTTTATACTCCGTCTCGCACTCTGGGAGTACGGAGTTAAGGAATGTTATAATCCGTCTCGCACTCTGGGAGTACGGAGTTAAGGAATGTTTATACTCCGTCTCGCACTCTTCGAAGTATGGAGTTGATGAATGTTTATACTCCGTCTCGCACTCTGGGAGTACGGAGTTGATGAATGTTTATACTCCGTCTCACACTCTGGGAGTATGGAGTTAAGGAATGTTTATACTCCGTCTCGCACTCTTCGGAGTATGGAGTCAAGAAATGTTTATACTCCGTCTCGAACTCTTCGGAGTACGGAGTTAAGGAATGTTTATACTCCGTCTCGCACTCTTCGGAGTACGGAGTTAAGGAATGTTTATACTCCGTCTCGCACTCTTCGGAGTACGGAGTTAAGGAATGTTTATACTCCGTCTCGCACTCTGGGAGTACAGAGTTGATGAATGTTTATACTCCGTCTCGCACTCTGGGAGTACGGAGTTAAGGAATGTTTATACTCCGTCTCGCACTCTTCGGAGTACGAAGTTAAGGAATGTTTATACTCCGTCTCGCACTCTGGGAGTACGGAGTTGATGAATGTTTATACTCCGTCTCGCACTTTGGGAGTACGGAGTTGAGGAATGATCATCGTGTATCAATCCAATTTTAGCCTTGATGTGATGGCTTGCCCCCGAGCTCGGGTTTCACTTAGAGAGTGGCCGATCATATCACAACCACTCCTTTCTTGAACAAATCCCATTGCGTGATGGAATTTAGCTCTTCGTGCATCGTGATGTTGTACATTGTATTTAATGAATCACCGCTCTGGCTCGAAGAGATGGCATTTATTGCTGAAATAAGAAAACATGGCAAAGTCAGTTGCCTTATTACAAATTCTAATTTCGAAGTGCAAAAGAAAACTGTTAAATGGAAAAATATAATGAAATAAATAGAGCCTGTTATGTGTAATAGCGACGGAGACTCTCGCTGTTCCAGGCTCTTGGAAAATCAAGACCGTCGATGGTCGATAGTTTGAATGTGCCATCTCCGAGTCTTCGGGTAATCGTGTATGGTCCTTCCCAATTTGGTTTCATGTGTGAAGGAACCGGATAGATTCTCTTGAGAACGAGATCGCCGAGTTCAAAAGTTCGAGGTCGAACTTTGGCATTGTATAGTCGGGCGACTCGACCCCGATGTGCGGCCGCTCTCAAATCGGCCTCTTCCCTCTTCTCCTCTAGTAGATCCAAAGATTCAGCAAGCAATATAGCATTTGTTTTCGGATCATAATAAGTCACGCGATGGGAAAGAACTTCTGTCTCGACTGGAATAACGGCTTCTGAGCCATAAGATAAGGAAAACGGGGTGTGTCCGGTTGCGGTCTTGTAAGTTGTTCGATAAGCCCATAATGCCATGGGGAGTTCATCAACCCATTTTCCCCCGGCCTTTTCCAATCGCTTTTTCAAGATGGATTTTATAACTTTATTGACAGCTTCAACCTGTCTGTTTGCCTGAGGATGTGCAATTGCCGAGAACTTTTTATGAATATGAAACCGTTGACAGAAACTTTTGAACTCCGCACTCTCGAATTGGGTTCCATTATCGGTGATGATGGTATGCGGGAGTCCAAATCGACATATGATGTTGCGAACTACGAAATTTATTACTTTTTTCATCGTAATCGTTGCGAGGGCTTCGGCTTCAGCCCATTTTGTAAAGTAGTCGACGGCGACAATGGCATACTTTGCACCACCTCTCGCCAGAGGTAAAGCGCCGATGATATCGATGCCCCACATCGCGAATGGCCAGGGACTGACCATCTGAGTTATCTCGGTAGGTGGGGCTCTCGGAATTCGGGCGTGTTTCTGGCACCTATCACACTTTCTAGCATAGTTTGTTGCATCTCGGTTTACTGTCGGCCAGTAATATCCATACCGGAGTATTTTCTTGGCGAGAGCTTGTCCACCGGTGTGATCGCCACACTCTCCCTCGTGCACGTCATGTAATACTCGTTTAATTTCATCGTAAGCGATACACCAGAGTAGAGGAACAGAATAGCCCCTTCTATACATGACTCCGTTTTGGATGACGAATCGGGAAGCTTTTCGTAAAATTTGTCTCTTCTCATTTCTGCGCTCAGGCAATGTCCCATTCTCGATGTAGTTTCGATATGGAGTCATCCACGATTCTCTTTCGGGAGCGGCTTCAAATACAAAAATCGTCTCCATTTGATCGATGCTTGGGAAGGATAAAGTTTCGACGGGGACAGGTCCTACTTGCTGTGCTTCACCTGTGCTGGCTAACTTTGCCAATGAATCAGCTTTTTGATTGCGTTCTTGAGGTATATAATAAATGGCGTAATAATCAAAATGATCCAATAATTTCTGAACTTGAGCCAAGTAAGCAGCCAGTCTTCGATCTCTCGCTTGATATTCTCCCCGTACTTGACATACCACTAACTGTGAATCATAATAAATTTCCACGGCGATAATCCTTAAATCTCTGGCAAGCTTTAGGCCAGTTAAGAGGGCTTCATATTCGGCCTCGTTATTAGTTGCATGAAAATCGAATTTTAAAGCATAACATATAGATCGACCCTCGGGCGTCTCAAGAACAACACCAGCGCCCGAACACCGGTCATTTGATGCACCGTCAGTATGTAACTTCCAGATGTATTCGGGGGATTTACTGGTTTCGGGCAAGTCCTCTGAAATGGTAAATTCAGCTATGAAATCTGCCAGGACTTGTCCTTGAATGGCTCTCCGCGGAGTGTAAGTGATATCGAATTGGCTTAATTCAATGTTCCATTTGAGTAACCTACCAGTCGTCTCAGGTCGCGTGAGGACCTGTCGCAACGGCTGATCGGTATACACAGTTAGAGGGTGAGCTTGGAAATAAGGTCGAAGTTTTCTTGATGCAATGACCAAACAGTAAGCTAGCTTCTCTAATCTTGGGTAATTTCTTTCAGCTCCTGTTAGCCGTTTACTAACATAGTAGACCGGTTTCTGCACTTTGTCTTCCTCCCGAACTAAAGCAGCACTGATCGCATGCTCTGATACCGCCAGTAGAGGTACAATTGTTCGTGGTCAACTGGTTTTGACAAAATTGGTGGTGTGGAAAGATGTTGAACCAGCGATCAGAATGCGCCTTCACATTCCGCGGTCCATTCAAAGTTTCGCTTCCCCTTCCGGATTAGATCAAAGAAAGGAATGCATTTATCAGTTGACTTTGAAATGAACCTGCTTAATGTTGCTACCTTCCCGTTGAGGCTCTGGACCTGTTTTATGGTTCTTGGAGTTTGTAAGTCCCTTATTTCCCAGATCTTTTCGGTATTTGCTTCTATCCCTCGAGCATTAACGATAAACCCAAGGAATTTTCCAGAGGCGACACCGAAATGACATTTTAACGGGTTGAGCTTCATTCCATATTTTCGAAGAATGCTGAACATTGAATTTAGATCACTGACATGATCTGTGGAGAATCGAGACTTCACCAGCATGTCATCCACGTAACCTCCATGGACTTTCCGATTTGATCGGCAAACATCCGGTTGACCAAGCGTTGGTATGTTGCCCCAGCGTTCTTTAGACCAAATGGCATGACTTTGTAACAGTAGAGCCCTAGATCAGTTACGAAGCTAGTATGTTCTTGGTCTGGCAAATGCATGGGTATTTGGTTGTAGCCAGAATAAGCATCCATAAAAGATAGTAATTCATGTCCGGCTGTTGAATCCACGAGCTGGTCAATTCGAGGGAGTGGGAAACTATCTTTCGGACAAGCCTTGTTTAAGACAGAGTAATCGACGCAAGTTCTCCATTTTCCATTCGGCTTCTGAACCAGTACGGGGTTGGACACCCATTCCGGATACAAGGCATCTCGGATGAATCCATTCGATTGCAACTTATCAATTTCTTCTTTAAGGGCAGCTGATCTCTCCGGATCCATACCACGCCTTTTCTGCTTGACTGGAACGTGTCGCGGATCAATATTCAGGGAGTGAATTGCGATGTCTAGTGAGATTCCGCACATGTCAGAGTGTGTCCAAGCGAAAACGTCGAGATTCGCTTGGAGAAACTCAACCAATTCCTGTTGCGTCTGTTTTCCCAGTTGAGACCCAACTTTTAGTACTTTTGAATTGTCATCTTCACTGACGGGGACATCCATAGTCAGTTCGGCCAGGGAAGCTTGACTCTCTTTAGATTCGTTTTTATCTTCGTTGTCTCTGGGGTCAAGATCCTTAAGGAATTGGTCGGGGTGCCCGGGCCGGGGCCCAGGCACTAATTGTCAATTATCCGCAAAACGGACGTAGAGTGATTCCTCTACGCCCTTTCCTTTCTCTTTCTTCTGCGCCCCGCGCAGTTCAGCAACATAACAAGCTCTTCCTGCTGCCTGGTCTCCTTGGACGACTCCGATTCCATGATCTGTAGGGAACTTCAGAGTCAGACACCATGGGGCATTGGCTGCCCTGAACTCAGCCAGGGCCGAACGGCCCAGAAATGCATTGTAAGGTGAATCAATATCTAAAACGACAAACTGTAGCATCCGGACTCTTCGGCGTTCTCCCACTCCCAATTCCATTGGTAGTTCTGTTATTCCAATGGGTATTGTAGCATTCCCGTTGAAACCGTGGATTCGGGATTGGCACGGTTTTAAATCCTTTACTTCCATCTTCATTAAATCGTAAGCCCGTTTAAGCAAGATATTTATAGAACTCCCACTGTCAACCAGGATCCTCTTCATCCAAGCAGGACCTACCTGGGCAGATATGACTAGTGGGTCGATTGTAGGGGCTTCGACTTTATCAGCGTCTCTGCTCCTGAATACAATATCATCAGACATTATCTTCTGCTGTTTAGCCGGAGTTCCATCTTCGCAATTACTGCAACATTCAAAGTCCGCATGCCTGATCGAACTAGCATACGACTCCATTTCCCCCCAGCTTTTGTCTGCTGGGTGGGGACCACCACTTATCGTGTTTATAACTAGCCTTCCGCCCGTGCGAGCGGGTTCCTTCTGTCCTTCTTGATTTGGTGCCCTGTTTCTGATGTGAAGGGCCCGCTCCACCAGGCTGCGGTGCCCGTACAAACTGGTCTAGTTTTCTTTCCCTGATCAGCTTTTCAATGAGGTCCTGCAGATGTTGACACTCATTGGTGTTGTGGCCATAACTCTCGTGAAATCTACAAAACTTTCCCGTTTGAATTTGTCTTTCTAACGATTGCTTCGGAGCAGGTTTATCATATCACACAGTGTTGCAAGTTTGCAGATACACATTTTCCAGCGATGTATTCAGTGGTGTATAATTATCAAACATTGGGGTCCTACGCTGTGGGCCTCGATTCTGATCTCTTCTCCTATCCTGAACATTGTCGCCCCTTGGATGAGTTTGTTTGTTTTGTATGTTCAACTGAACTTTCCCGGAATTCTCACCGGATTGCTTAACTGCCACATTACTTTCTATTCCTCCAGTTCTGGGTAGTGCATCGTCCTGTTTCCTAGACTGTTTTGCATCCTCTTGCCGTAGGAATTGAGCGGCTTTGGAGTAAAAGCGGTCCAACGACGCGGGTGGTTTCCCAGCTAACCAGTTTCCAAAATCAGAATCAGGATCAATACCTTTTGTTAATGCCATCAGGATTGAGTTATCATTGGGATTACTAATCTCAACACATGATGCGTGGAACCTTTCTAAATAATGCCTGAGCGTTTCTCCACGTGCTTGGGTAACACTGGACAAGGTGTTAACGTCTTTCGGTCTGGCGACATGCATGCGAAATTGTTCGAGAAATTTCTTAGCTAGCTGGTTGAACGATGAGATGGATCTTGGTGGCAACCTCGTGAACCACATTGTTGCGATTCCCCCCAGAGAGATGGGGAAACTCCGACACTTCACTGCATCATCAGCTCTCGCAGCACTCATCGACCATTCATATTTCAAAATATGCTGATTTGGATCACTATTCCCTTCGTACATTGGGAGAGTTGGCATCCTGAATCGTCGAGGGGGTTCAGCGCGTAATATTTCGTCTGTAAAGGGGGTATGACCACGAAAGATCCCCCAATCATCAGTGGTGAGCCCTTGACTCTCGCGTATCATCTGGCGTATTATGGTCGAGATATCTGACGCTGGCACATTCTGGGCGTCCTGAGCTAAGGCGTGGTCGGGTCCCACAGCGCGAGCTTGGACCGGGCGCTGTCGATGGTCCGTATTTCGCCTTCTTGGCTCGACATTTTCTGGGACATATGGTTCAGGAGTATGCCCGCGCTGTTGATTGTTCGGCTTTGATAGATTCCGGGTATCAGCCCTCACTTCTACCGCGGCGGTTGCAGCGCGGTTGTCCATGGTATATTGTGGAGCAGTGCCTCCTTGTGTTGACGGAACTGTTTGGAAGCTGGTCGACGACCCCATCCTTAATTGTCCAACGGTCAAAGCGGGTTGATATCCAGTAGTCTGTGCGCGACTCCCTTCTAACCGGGGACGGGTAGACCTGTGGTGGTAATCAGACGAAGCGGAACTTCCGGTAGATGCGCGGGAAATACCATCCCTCCTGGACTTTCTGTGGCTTCGGCGGTTTAGTTGGTTGGTTAGTTCAATGTTGACACGCAACTGTTTAGCCAACTGTTGCCGGCTTTGGGTCAGTTCCTGGAGTAGTGCCTGGAACTCTTGTCTGGTTACTGGCCCAGATGGATCTGAGTGAGCAGTGTTGCCTTGGTTGGATGGAGGCAACAGCGTAGGATTCTGTCCATCTCGACCTTCTTGGTCAGCAGCTGTAGAAGTGGTTCTTGTACTAACCATTTTGAGTAGTGAATTCCTTTCCTAGATTTTATGCAAATCTGAATAGAGTGGAAGAATTCTGGAGTAGAGATATGGATCTTCCTCTTGGATTTTACGCAATCCGGTATCGATGGTAGATCCGAAGAGCAGGAGAAAAACTGGTTTTCTCAGTGAAAGCACCAAAGTGTTTGTACCAAAAATGGGCACAACACTCTTCGGAAGTCTTTAAAGAGATAAACGCGAAGAATGAAAATTAACGCTGTGGATTATCTAACAAAAACTCCAAAATGACAGAAAATAAAGTGCAAAGACAAGCGATTTAGAGTGGTTCGGCGTTTTAGCCTACGTCCACTATGAAGTTTGATGATTTTATTGCTCGACACTCGAAGATTACAATTTGTTACAACGCAGTGCAACTAGTTTTGTGAGCTAAGTCTGAATTTAAGACAACCGTGGCGATTCTGAGTAAATCAGGCAGAGTCCGGGCGCTCTTTAGCTCTTAGAATTATCCGACCTCTTTTCTGAATGACCAGGGGCTCTATTTATAGGTGTAGGAGGCTGATATTTCGCCTAAACTGAAGGGAGACCAGTTCCAGTACGTCAGGGGGCCCACATTCCCGCTTTCTGGAAACCCATGCCCACTTTGGGATCGATTCGAAGCTATGTTCGAATCGATCAAGAAATCGTCCAATCGAGTTGAAATTTGGTGTGGACATTCTTCATCATGTGCTTAAGCTTCTGTGAAAATTTCATAGTATTTGGACTTGTGGACCTCGAGTTATGATCGACTCAAGGTCAGGTACTCGGCTGAAATGCATCTTCGAATCGATCCCCTTCGACTCGGTTCCTTCGAATCGATCGCTTCGCCTCGATTCGTTCGAATCGATTGGGTTAAGTCGATGGTTCAACGTGTCTTTGTGATGACGTGGTACACCTTCTTCGTATCGATCCGACTTTCGCTCCGAGCTGACCGGGTCGAATCCTTGTTTTTAGCCGCGTCTACCTGGTGGACTCGAGATGTTGGATTCGAAGGTTCGCTTCCTTCGAATCGATGGTACGTTCCTTTCGTATCGATCTGGGTAACCCTTAGTCGATCAATACGAAGACTCCACTGCTTTAATGGATTCGAAGATGGGGATGTTCCAATGGACTCGAACCATTGGATTCGAACTAAGGCTTGTTCGATGGAGTTGAAGCTATGGTCCTTTTCATGGATTCGAAGGATCTCTCCTTGAGGGATTCGAGGACAGGAATCCCTCGATGGATTCGAACTCATCGCCTAATGGGACGGATTTGAACCATGGCCTCGTGGATGGATTCGAACCAATGTGTGGTCGATGGATTCAGAGCATGGCTTTCTTCTGATCGATTCGAGCCTATGCTATCCTCGAGGGATTCGAACCTGTACCACTTCATCCATTTTCCATAGGTGATATCTTGAGCATACGAACTCGGATTGTCCTGAAATTTGGAGCGTTCGTTTCCACAGCTTCACTTGTCGTGTCTTATCAATTGTAGCCCGATCTGGATTCGGACAAAATTCATCGATATTTGTAGTTGCCCAACAATCATTCGAAGTTGAAGACATGTGATCCTGTTTCTTTTTCAGTTAGTTCCTTGGTATCTCGGCCTTGCCAAAAGGCGGGATAACATTTCTAGTAAGTTTTATATATGTTTTTAGAATGTAATTGAATGTTATATAAATTTATCTTATTCATTTCAAGCAACAAATCAATAATTTACAACCATTAAAATTTAACTTCTCATATTCAGTTAAACACTTAACTTCTAGTTTCTTATTTCTCATTTTAGAATTTTCCAACTATTAAAATAGTCAAGATTCCATTTCATTATAATAATTGAAATCCCTAATTTATAGAAACTTAAAAACAAAATATCGGGTTCACTTCAAATCATTTTAAAATAATATATATACTCATATCAAATCATATTTACAAATTAAAATTAAGACTTGTTTGTCAAAACAAATGTGTAGCAAAGCTACTACAGTGGTCTTACCACTTTGAAACTGAACGTCGATGATGTCGCGATCATCACCGAAATTATTTTTCAATGACAGAAGAAGGGAGTACATAACTTATTTCCTTTTAAAATTCTTTTAAACCATTTCTTTCAGATCGCATTGAAAATATTTATATTCGACAATACTTCAAAATAATACTAATATTATATTCCAAAACCTTTGAAACCAATTTCAAAACTCCCGAACTTAAGTTCTCAAATTTCCAATTCATATTCACTTTATTTGTAAATCCTATTTTGCAACCAATATTTATAAAATTTCACTTCCTAACAAACAAACATATCACATACAACTATATCCATTTATAAAAAATATTCTTTTATATACAAAATATAATACTTAGTAAAATTATTTCAGTTACCTATATTTCAAAAACAATATTGTGTCGGCCTGCCCTATTAAGTATTTAGAAATCCCTATCAATGCCATAGTGTCCTATATACCGACAAGAATTCATAAATACTCAACAGAACAAATTAACACAATACGAAATATTTTTATATCACTAGCAAATATGCTCTCTCATATATATACTCTCAAACTCATTCTAGGGTATTAATAACCCTATCTCTAAAGAGTTAACCCCGAACAGGCTAAGGTATCCATAAACCAAAACTCTGATACCAACTGTGATGACCCACCTTTATGGACGGTTTAAATCGACAATAAACCACACATGTCAACTCAAACCATTCAATAGGGATGATTGTTAATGGAGTAAATAAGAAAATAAGAGAAAAGAAGGCAAAAAACAAAACATAGAATCTCACAGCGAAATGACAAAATAATACTCAAATAAACAGTTAATGAAGCTGTTTTATAATATACATTTGATTACACAATTTTTACAACAATCAGAGTACAAACAACGACATATCAATAATGATGCAGTAGAAAATTACTATAATATAATATACCAAACTCCGTCTTCATCCTCCAGAAATAAAGTCTTCGACACTGAAATGCCCAGGCTAACCCAAGCGTAATAAAAAGACAAAATACTCAAGTGAGAACTAAAAGATCTTATGTAAGTTAAATCAACAACAAATAAATATGAGTGTACTGGCTTCAGAGATGTTTACGAGATTTTACATCTCATATCCAGTGTATAACGTGCGTGCAATAACTTAAGAGATGTTTTGGAATTTTCCATCTCTTAAGGGTCCATAAAAAAATCTATATGTAGTAAAATATGGTATATATATGTAGTGTCAATCAGTAAAGTATTAAAATAGCATGAAGGTGTTACCCATATCCCCCTTAATACATTTTTATAGGCATCGTAGTCTATACAGTACTGTAAACTCCATCATAAACTGGTGGGCTATCAGGGAGTACTCCATAGGTACGACACAAACCAAAATCATAGTGGGCTCGATAAGGCATATGAAGAGGCACGCGAGGCAATGTATAGGGTAGAATTCTACCGTTTTTCACTCCCGGACCGGTGGTAACGCATAGCAGCTACTACTGCCTACCTCGAGACACACTCCCGTAATCAAATCGAGGGTGGCCACCAATCAATCACAAAGTAACATATATGGTATCGAACAAGCGTGTTCGATAAGGGGAGCAACCCCACTTGGCCCGGTATCGCTCATGTTTTAGTCATATCAAGATGACCCGAAGGTCGGGGCTGCGTTCTTACCTCATACCAGTAGCGTTCGCCAAACCATCCTACTTCGTTCTGGATTCTCCACCACGTGCACAGTTGTTAAAGTGGTGGCAGAGAGTATGACAATATCCGACCCTGATCTCTTTAACAACCAAATGCTTATTTCACACCGTGGCCATTTTATAAAACATTTTTATTAATAAATCTAGAAAATGGTTTATACTTTCATATCAAGATATCCATATACTTATTCCAAAAGTATAATATTCATAAATACCGAAGAAGATTTCTTTCAATCAATTTCGAAATAATTTATAAATCTCTCTCAAAACATTTATAAACTATTTATATGCTTTAGAACCATTTATAAAGCTATTTATAAATTCCAAAATAGTTTACAACTCTCCCTTTTTCATAAACCTCTACGCAAATTCCTTTAAAATGCTTCCAAATCCCTTTACACAAGTTCTTTTATAAAACCCTTTATGAACTCCTTTATAAAACCATTATAAAATCCTTTATAAAAATCTTTTATAAAAATCGTTCTATAAAATCCATTATAAAATCTCTTACAAACTTTTATAAATTCCTTACAAAACCTCTTATATTTTTATTTATTAAGTTATTATAAAATCTATATTTATTATTTTAAATTGTATTTAAATAAACCTCCTAAAACTATATTAAATATTTTATTAAATTAAATTTTATATAAAACTCTTAAACTATATTAAATTAAAATTTAAACCATTTAAAGTATATTTTTAAAATAAATAAAATTATAGGTAAAAATCTTAAATTTACTTTTTTAAACCATATATTAACTTATAATTTGAAACTTTAAAACATATAAAATAAATTATTTTCCAAGTATAATTTTTTTAAATAAAATCATTAAAATAAATTTAAAATAAATTAAATTTATAAATCAAACATACTTTACCATTTCGAAAATAATTTTTAAGACCAACGTTGTCCGTATATAATTTTCTACCATATGGTCAAGTGATTGGGTATGTATCATTTTAATCCAAAATAGTTAAATTTTCTAGGTATATATCATTTCAACCCGTATCCCGAATCAATAGTTTCCGAATCAATAAAATCGCTTGGGTATGTATCATTTCAACCCATAACGATTTTCCATATTCTATAAGATCATTTGGGTATGTATCATTTCAACCCGTAGTGATAACAGGGATATAAACATCCAATCATCCAAAATGTCAACAAATAAACATCCATCACAATCAACATCCAAATCAGCCAATAAATCACAACAATTATCTGGTTATCATTATAAGGTATTTAGCTATCAATTTAATTTCAATATTAATTTATATGGCAATTTAATTCAAATTAAATTTAAATGACAATTTAAATTATCAAACAGCAATCAATAAAATTCTTATCACATATTAAATTTAATTCAGCTAACATAAGAAGGTTTAGTATTGTGTGAGTGGGTTAAATCACTCACTTTTGATTTCTAGTCAATTTAAAATCTAAATAAAGACCAAAATTTGAACAATCTCAGAATGCAGCCAAACCAGTTCCATATTGTCCGGAATTATGATACGATCCCAACCGAAGAAACCGCGTCCAAATCTGAGCTAGTATGGAAAATTTATTGAGGTTAGAATTTTTTTAAGAAAAATGTGTGATTCTCTAAAATAGAGGAGAGCACACATGATAATATATATATATATATATATATATATATATATATCACAAGACAAGGTGCTGCCAACATGCCTGGTAGGTGGCTAATCTAAATACAAAAATCAAAGGAAAAACTCAGGTACCCCTAAAATGAGCTCCAGCAAGGCCACCGCCCATTACACCCCAATACCGAGCTCCGGCATGGCCACCGCTCGATATTAAGGTATAAGAGGTACCTGAAAAACTATGAAAAATCCAATGAAACTGGAAGCCAGCTCTAACTAAGAAGGCAACTCCATGCTGCTAACTCTGAAGCCATGGAAAAGCGAATAATCAACAACGGGACTGCTAATGATCTGGACTGGAAACGCCACTCTGAAGACTCAGCAAAACTGGAAGAAGTGCATAGCTGAATAGTGAATCCTCCTGAAAATAGAACTCCATAAGGAAGACGAAGATGTATTGAGAAGAACCCCTCCCTGCATACATCAATCTGCAAGCCGCAATCTTGTGAACCTGCAATAAGAAACTAACATCATATCTAGCCCAAGACCTGTATTTGAAACTGAACTAAAGAAAATAGTTAGAATGATACACATATATGTATATAAATGAAATTTATATACTTATATATGTATAAAAGAAATAGAAATAATGATACAAGAGTTAAGCTAATATGAAAGCTCAAAATAAAGAGTAGAAAAATGACTAAAAGGAATCCATGATCGAATGAACTTAAAGATCTTAAAACTAAAACAAACAAAAACTAAAACAAATCTATTTAAATATCTAAAACAAATCAAAGATATCTTCATGGTCCATTGATCAATAGGATGTTATGATACACAGTGAAATCGCCATTTAAGTTTGAAAAATATATTAATACTACGATTATTAATGTCAAAAATATTATTTTTATATTTAAATAGATAAATATTATGATTAACCTTATTAAGATATTCTTTAAATAGATTATTTTTAGCTAATTTATATTTAGGATTAGATATCCAATTAAAACAAAATGAAGAAATTGTTAAAATCAATTTATTAAAATGACTATAATTATTTTTAAAAATTCTCTGATTTCTTTCAAACCAAATAAACCAACAAATTATAATGATTAAAGTATCAAGTAAAAATCTAATTTCCTTTTTGAACTTAATTCTGAAACTATTCCAATAATATTCACAATCATATATTTTAGTTGTTAGATTAAAGTTAAAGATTTTAAAGATATTATTCAGAATGAAATAAGTATCCATACAATCATAGTATACATGTTTAATATCTTCAAAATGTAGATTACAAAAATAACATTTATTATCTATTTGCATTTTTTTTCTTTTTAAAAATTCTATAGTATTTATTTTTCCATGCATAATTAACCACATGTGAATTTTAGATTTAGGAGGAGCCACTACAAGAAAACATGTTATTAATAACGCCATTTAATAACGCATTATTCTAAAGCGTTATTGTTTACCTTTAATTATTTGTCCTTTCGTTTTGTACGGTACATGTGTAACGTTTTGGCCCCAAAATTTGCGTCTCCCTCAAAAAACACTTGACCAATTTGGTCTCCCTCCCAAATAACACTTAACAATTTTCATCTCCCTCCCAAAACGAAATAACCCTAACCGACGTTCTCTTCCAATCCCCATCTCTAGTTACCGAACTTTAGCCGTTCTACTCCATATCCTAAGCTCTAATTCACATTTAATTGCATGTTTTACGATCCCAAATCCCGAATCCCAAATCAACATGTGCTGCTTCTCTACCTTCATCGCGACTTGCTTCTCGGCAATGGCTTAGCACATGTGCCACTTTTTCAACTTCGTCAACATCAAAACCTGGCGGCTAGCACTCTTCTTCTCACTTGTCTTCCCCACGGCGGCTCAACATCATGGCCAATTTAGTGAGGTATTCTCGTGAGTCGCGACTTTCATTACTTCAAGTTTCTTCCTCGTTTCAAAGCGCACTACTGCCTTGGCCAGTAGAACATTCTCTCCGCCACTGCTGATGCCATGGGCAAGCTCGTTTTGTTTTTCGAATTTTGATTTAGTTACAAACTTTATCCGACTGTTGATTCTTATGCTTATAACTTTTTTTGTTCATTTGTTCGTTAATATCCGTATATTGTTGTTCATGAAGGTGTTGAAAGTATAAATATTGAATAAAATATAGCATATATTTTAATAGAAACTACTGTGGAAATAGACAATAGGGAACTAAGAATCATAAATGTGGTGAAAGTGCTTATTATTGTGATGTTGTATCCTACTGAAGGGTTATACTGGTTTTCTTTTATTATGATACTAGAAATAGGCAGTAAGAAGCTAGAAATTACCGGCTTATATTGTTTTCTTCTACAATGGTGAAAGTATCTGATGGATTATAAAGTCTTAACTGTACCTTGTTTGTTACCAAAGATTGAAGGGTTATTAAGTCATTATTCTTCTTACTCGTGAATTTTTGCAAGAGTGTTCTAATTTTTTTTAATCTACCCTTTCCAGTTTTGCAAGAGAGTTCAAAATTTAGCACATATAACCATTTGCTTCACTAAATACGAAACGCATGGTTGTATGCTGTACTTGTATGCGGAGAACAACGCATCATCTCTTTTCATTTTTGGACTTGCATGTTTTTATTTATTCTTTTGATTGTAAGAAGTAAACAGACTTGCATTTGCATTAGGTTCGATTTGAACCTATTGTTAAATAGATTTAAAATTGAGTTCAGTCATGCTAAAAGTTTTATCTTCTTCTTTTGCATGCTCATGTTGTGTTATCTTGTAAATATCAAATGGTTTTATTCTTGCTTATAGTATTATTATTTCCTAGATTGTGAAATATGAAGATTTTTTTTAAATTGTGTAAAATTATGCATTGGTTTGATAACATGTATTTTAGATGAATCAGATTGATTCATGTTACTTCTATGATTTATTTATGAATTATTTCTAAGCAGAGGCCATGATTGGGTTACATATAATGGAGGAGTTTTCTCATCACTAAGGAAGAGACATAACATAACAGTAATTAAGGCAACTCCCAATGTAAATTACAGAAACATTATATATTAGGAAACGGCTTCATGCAGCCAGTAAGTGACTTGGTCTAGAGTTGCAAGACGAGTCTGAGCACCATTGTAGTACCATATAAGCAACTAGCACTATATTTGCTGAATGATTTGTTGAAGGAAAATAACTCAATTACAACAACACAAAATGTAAGATTTTAAATTTTCTCATAGATAAAAATTTACGTCTTGTTTACGTTCCTCTAGTTTCTAAAGTCAATTTATAATTTTGAATTGGTATTTCAATACGTACAAAGGTATAAATTATTTCTTTTCCTTTTTAGTCATTATATTCAGTAAGTGGCTATGCACAAGGTTGGTTCTTCACAAAATGTGTGGATAATCAAGGCATGAGGTTAGATTTATCTTCCAAATTTTTTATAATGGTTTTTGGTGAGTCTCACGAGTTAAAGTACTTACTCATACTACTATCAATGAATGAGATACTTATATATATATAAGGAAATTAAACATATAAACAATTTTGATTTAAACTGAATTTAGCTGAATGCTACGATGAATATCTAAAGTGGGGCTAAAACTGGTTGAAATCGGACATGGATGCATGGGGATGGCTGAATATTTCATAAACAAGTTTGGTGAAGAAAGAGAAAAGGATTTGGCTTTGTCACTCCATTATTTTGCTCTTCTTTAGATGATGAGAAAAATATAGGTTAGTACCACATCAAGATAGTAGCTTCATTTCTCTAGTCTTTCAGATGAAATTAGAGGTCCTTATTTGTAGTGTTTTGTTGGGTGAAGTTGTGTGTATGGTTTTTTTTGATTGAATGGAATTCTAACCTAGTTTAGAATATTTATGCAAAAGCCAAAGAAATTGGTATATGTTCTTCTTACGATATAGTGTATATCTGACTTTAACTATTTTACAAATCTTATTGTTTAAAGTGAAAAAAGGTCCATGGACACCGGGAGAAGATATTAAACTAGTTTCATATATGCAGAAGCATTGTCCTAGGAACTGGAAATACGTTCCTACAAATGTTGGTTAGCTTCTTATATGTTTCAACATTTACTTCTTTTTTGAAGTTTCAATTTTTTTTATGTTTTAATTTTCAGTCATCATTCTCTAACAATAGATATTAATTAATCCATTGATATTATTCTAGGATTAATGAGATGTAGCAAGAGTTGCAGGCTGAGATGGAAAAATTATTTAAGACCAGGGATTAGACGTAGAAATTTCACGGATCAAGAAGAATAACTAATTATCCATCTCCAGACATTATTGGGAAACAGGTAAACATTATTGCATTCCGACGATAATAATAGAGAATAGCGAGTCCTTGTTCTAACTATAAACACATATGGTATAACCGAATATTCTTTTACTTTCTTTGGTATTCAATTTTGAAATAAGATGGTTTATATTCATTTCTTGTGTAACATATGATCACAATACTTCATAGCGATGATAGGGAACAATTATGGTATGAATTAGCTACATTTATTTTTCATTGTAGAAAAAATTTATGAATCAACTCAATGTAGAAAATAATGCTTTCAAGTTGAAAAATGACAAAGTATAAGTGGATTCATGTACCTGACATGGGCTCGAAATCCAAAATATTCATTTTGGGTAATCAACAGCAGCATATTAAGAATGAGGTATCATTGACATTTGTCACTGAGTTGAATGGTATAACTTTGTCAAATTACTATGACTTAAATGATTATAGAAATTATGATCAAATGTAAAACTCGTAATAAAATTACAGAAATGGTGTAAATAATCAAAAAAATTATGTGGCCTGTACATACTATTATTAGCTTTAATTTAATTCCTTATCTCGTGTTAACTTATGTATATAATCAAAAAAATTCAATCCAAAAATGATGAACTAAATTCATACTGAAAAGAGATAATATGACACGTGAGATCCATGTGTTAGTGAACAATTACTAATTATAATTGTAGGTCTTTAAGTGTAGGGAAGCAATTCCTAAGTTGTACTTGAATCTATTTACCTAAATTTATAATAATGATTATAATAAATAAATAATAATAAATTAACCAAGCTAACTAAGTTTTATAAAAATTAACTAAATTTACACAATAATAATAAATTAACCAAGTTTATAAAAATTAACACTACGCCATAGATGACCTTCTGCAGCACAAAAAAAATGTTGTCTCAGGCCCGAAAAATGTTGCCATAGGTCTATGGCAACACTTTTAGGGTGATGCAATTTTTGCCGTTGCCTTAGACCTCAAAGGCAACATTTTGACTATCTAAGGCAACATAAGTAATATTGTTGCAATAGAACCCTATTTGGGTCTATGGCAACACCCATAGGTATCTGTAGCAACATTCCAAAATGTTGCTATAGATATTAACTTTCTGAATTTGTGGGGCCCACAATGTAGAGCATATTTGATTTTTTAATAAAAATAAATATTTATTTAATAAAATGCTATCGCACAGAATTTGATATTTAAACAGTAATTTATTTAAATAAATATTTTATTTCAACATTTGAAATAGTAAAAATTCGTGACTCCACTATTTTTAAAATTCAATGATATATAACACTGATATTCACATATACAGATATTCCTCACTACATCACTTAGTTCACTCATTATATATGAAGTTTCAATTTATACAGACACCGACACTGACAAATATATGACGAGCCGAGTGCCGAGCCGAAGGCGAGCCGAGTAGCGGGTCCGGGCGCAGCGCCGGCGGGGGTCCAGGGCACCGCAGTCCTGTTTGAAACGATGTAAAATGATGCACCACACATACTTCTAAACCACCAGCCTCCATCCTCTAATTGCCTCACCAACAAACTATTTCAGTTGCCAAATTCGACTTCAGGTTGCCAAATCGCCTAATCACAATCGCTGATTACCCATTCCGACAACCCACACATCATCAAACTTTCACACTGCAAATTCGCAACAAAACCAAGCACCACCCTTGGCTGATAGCAAACAACATTGCTTCTCACTGCAAGCTATATATCTACAAATTTGGACCATCAACTCTAAGCAGACTGCTTCGCCTTTCATCAACAAGAGAATCAAAGGTCGGTTCATACATGTACATTAGTTCAAAGCACCAAGCTATATATCTTCAGATTTGGACCATCATTAGCCTACAAAAGAAAAACCAAACTCGTTTACTCAAGCATTAAAATTCATACAAATTCAATTCAATTCAATTACAATTCATACCCATCATCAGTTCACCGACCGCATCCAAACTAGAACAACCATAGCCCGCTACATCACTTCACCGACCGCATCCACACACTACGCCAAATGTTTGTGGTGTAGATAAGTGGTTTTACAACAGTAGAAAGCTTATATATACGTGATATGTCATTTTTCGAACATGAAAGAACAAAATGCAGTGAAAAATTTGATGTATATCAATGTGAAACTACAGGAAACCAGACATTTTGAAAACAGTACCATTCACACAAAGTATCGAACACTTTTAGTGCATTACAAAATAGCTCTTCTAGTCATTCTCTATTCTATCTTCAAGGTGCAATATGGAAGACCACTCCAATCCAAATTCAAAAATAGACCTCAAAATACATGAAGCAAGATGAAATTTTGAAACTTACCATTCAGATACAGAAAATGCATAAATCCACAGTATCAAATATCACAAAATGAAAAAAAAAGGTCAAAACAAACCGGAAATTAGACAGCCTGCTCTTCATTGGACTGTAGTGGAATCTCAAGCAACTCAAGAGGCATAGTGTCGACGCTCTTAGGTGTGTTCCTGGCAGCAACAGGAACAACAAGAAAAGTCTTGGTCTTGCTTATCGGCCTAATCTTTTCAAGCCCCACGTAATCTCCGACTTTAAATTTATTATCAGGATCGTGTGCTTGGTACCTCTTCTTGATTCGAACTCTTCTCTTGTACTTCGGGTGTGGAGCTAAACGAACTACTTCAACTGCCAATTGAATAGAAAACGAAGTTGTGTCCTCTGAATACTGGAGTGGAAGATTGAATAGAAATGTAATAGCATCAGATCCAATTGGGTTAAAAGGGAACATCTTCCATACAGATTAGGGAAAACAAAATTAGGGATTAGGGATTTGGAAATTGGGGGTGAGAACGAAAATGATATGAAAAGTAAAGAGGAAAAACGAAAATTTGGGGCAAATTGTAACGGTGATCCAGTTTAACAATCAGATTAAATGTAGACCGTTGGATCGTATTCACGCGGATTGCTAATTTTATTAATTTTTTAATTCGAATACATCTATAGCAACACTATATAAAAATGTTGCATCGTGTTACACTTGTTTAGCTAGAGCAACACATTTTTATGGCTAAGGTAACACCATAAATACAACGTTGCAGTAGGACCAAAATTTTATATCTATTGCAACATTTTAGCTGGCAACACCTTGCAAAAATGTTGCAGAAGGTCATCTATGGCGTAGTGTAACTTTGTTAATTAAGTTTTATAAAAAAATAATTAAGTATATAATAGTAATAATAAATTAGAAAAGTTTATGATTAACTAAGTTAATAATAATTAAAAAAAGTTAATACTTTTACATCTAATTAATTGTATCGATGGTACCTATGATTTACGAGTGGAAATGAAATGTTATATGTTATTGGTTTCGTAATTCTCAAGTTGTTCTTTTTTTCCTTTGTTATTTGTATCGATGGGAGTTTTACAGAGTTTAGTAAAGCAAGAATGCAAAAAATGGGTGTCCAATGGTGTAAATGTTAAATATGAGATCGGGGACAATAGATATGGATACAAAGCAGGCGCCATGAAAGAAGGTATGAAGCATTCATATGTGGATAAATGTGAATTTATAGCCATTTTCGATGCAGATTTTCAACCTGAACCTGACTATTTGATGCGAACTATTCCATTTCTATTCCACAACCCAAGTATAGCATTAGTTCAAACTAGATGGATTTTCAGTATGCAATAACAACTTTTATTGAAATCGTAGTAATATGTTAATGATTAGTTTGATCATTCTCTCATGCTGTAGTCTGCACTTAATGTTTAACTCTGTAGTCAACAGCAATGAGTGTCTAATGACTAGAATGCAAGAGATGTCAATGGATTATCACTTTAAGATTGAACAAGAAGCTGGTTCTACATTGTGCAACTTCTTTGGTTTCAATGGTGAGCAAGAAATATACAATTTTTTCATATTGGGTTAAACAATGCAATTGATTAGTTTGAAAATATAATAGGAACTACTGGTGTTTGGAGAATTTGTGCAATGAATGATGCAGGAGGCTGGAATGAACGAACAACTGTTGAAGACATGGATTTAGCAGAAAGAACAAGTCTTAGAGGTTGGAAATTCATTTATGCTGGCAACATTAAGGTTAAAAGCGAATTACCCAGTACATTCAAAGCTTTCAGAAACCAACAGTATAGATGGGCTTGTGGCCCTGCTAACTTATTCAGAAAAACTTTTGGAGAGATCTTAAGAACTAAGTTTAGCCTTCTTTCTAAGGCAGAAAATTTGCAATTTTCCTGGAAATTAATGTTTTGATGAAGCAAAACCATATTCATCTCTTCTTGGTGTAATAGTTACCCTAATTAAAAGATCTTTTACATGAAAAAAATTTGAGTAAAATATATATTGAATCGTTATGATTAGTAATATATCCATTTATAGGTGAACAAATGATAAATTGATAAAAATTCAAAATAAATACTGAATATAATAATTGAAGCAAGCTATAAAACATTGATTATGTTACCTGTTATGTAACCATGAATATTTTTTCATTTTACATACTTGACAAATAACCATTTTACAGAAATAACTTTATGCAGTTTATATTAAAATAACTGAAGAAATACCTATTTAGCTTAGGAGAAGCTGAGAGATAAAGTGCGCGTAGGTGTCGCAATGAAGAAAAATCAAATTCACACCTCCTCAGCATATTAATTACCTTGTTAAAATCAAATTCGACCATCCCTGTAACGCCCCACTCTGAGACCCACTGTAACAAAGAGTATTACGGGAGTAATACTGTCTTTTAAAGCGGAGAATAGAGTATAGTGGAAGCGACCATTTGTAATCAAGCTATAACTATCTACTGAATACGTCGAAAGGATGGTATCTATATATATTTTTCAAGTGGTTCGACATATTCAGTAAATACTTATAACGAAATTACAAATGGCTAAAGATCTATCAGGACAAAGCATAATATTAAATGATAAAACATCACAGAACAAAATCACATAATAGATATAAAATCCCAGAATAATGCATCGTCAATACAGATCCAAATACAATAAGTGGGTACAAAGCCACTGCCCACACATGTGGGTTAAAAATATGTACATATCAAAGTCTGAATAATAACAGAGTAGCGGAATAGTGGACAAATAAAAGCGCTATCTATCAGCATAGCAGATAATGTCCAAGCGGAAGCACAGAAGCTAAGTCCAGAGACCTATCCTGAAACAACTCGGTCTGACCCGAGCGAAAACACTCGGGTCAGGCTAGCTAAACAATCAGTAATAACTGAGATATATAGTAATGCGGTACATAAATAAAACAGTACTTATCCAAAGAGAAGTATATTATGAACCACATGAATATAATGACGATCCCTAATCATCAATAAACAATAAAAATTTCCAAAGAGAAATCAACACGAAAGTGTAGAATAAATAAAATCGCCTCATATCATCGGCGTAGCCAAAGCTATAAAAAGATGCCCATAGGCAATAATCCCAAGAGTGACCAGAGTCCGTAATCAATGCCCAAGCAAAGATCGATGCTCCAAAGAGCAATGGGGATATACTGAAAAGTCAATGAAATCAAAACAGTGAAAAGCAGTGTCCAGAGACACTGTGAATCCACAAGGTAATCGTACTTACATCGTATGATTCCATAGAACCAACACCGAATGGCGGTACTCGAATGGATGTAAAATCATCAAATAATACCAATATTGCACGTGCACCGACCAGAGTCGTTGTTGCCAAGTACTGTAGAGTTGTGATCGATCACTCGCACAGATGCGGAACGCGCGAGACGGGAAGATCCTTCCCAGAAGGATAAAGGCCCAGAGGCGCATGCCGAAAAAAGTAAACTGCTCCATAGAGCAGGTGTCCAGAGACGGTTGCCCAGAGGCGTGGTGACCCAGAGGTCCAGTACTGGCCGCCCAAAGGCTAATGTGTCACCAACTTCTTGGAGAGGAACCCGTAAAGTGTTAACAATGAGTCCCATACCCCACGTTCGCACTAAACGGTTTACTAACCAATATCAAGCTCACACTCCAAACAATAAAAAGTCCACCTTGTATCATCGGTAAACTAGACCCAAAGGTCAAAACGATCAATCGAATAGGTCGGGGATTAACCGGAAAGGAAATACATACGGTTCCATAGGCCGGAGATTTCCTAACCGTTTAAGCACCTTTTCACTTCGCTCGACGTGCTAAAAAGTGAGTGTGAGATTTTTATTATAGAAAATAATGGTGCGAAACAGATTTATAATTGATTTTGAAATCACTTTAAAACGGCTTTTGAAAACTCTCCTATTATGGAGTAATTAATTTAATAATTAAAAATAATATTATATAATAATTTCTAAAGCCATTTAGGAGTGAAAAATCCTTTGAAAATAATTCATAAAACCCGTGTACGAAATCTAGAGACAAATCTCAAAGAAATCAATAAAACCAGAAAATCACTGAAAATATTCTAAGTGTTGGAAAATAGTCCAAAAATGACGCGAACCCAAGTTCGGAAAATTATTCGGACTAGCAAACTGAATCCGAAAGGCATGAAAATTGGTAGACGTATAGTCCAACATCTCTGCTCCAAACTGCAAAAAGAATCGGGAAATTCCGACTTGAAACGAAGAAACGGCGTCGTCTCAAAGTCGGACAAAAATCATAAAACTTTACTGTGTCAAAACAGTGTAAAGGTCCCACTTCGACGACATGGTTGAAGGGTCACATGAACTCAGATCTTGATGAAAATTTGCAGGAGCATAGTAAAGTACTCCTACTTTGATATGAAATAAGAATCGTTCGGTTTCGACTTGAAACGAAGAAACGACAATGTTTCAAAGTTGGTCCGACGATAACTTAAAATGATCACTATTGTAAAACAGTTTCTGGGTGCTACTTCGGCAATAGAAACGAAGTATCTAATGCACCCAGATCTAAACCAAACTTTGCATGGTTAAAGATCTCGATCTCATCATTTTAACGAGACCAAAAACTATGAAATTCGACAAAGGACGAGCCCGGGATGGCGTCGCAAAGTCGGGGTTCTACGCTGAAAACAACGGAAGAAAAGAGACTAAGGCCTATAGCTATGCACTAACTGGCCAGAGATGAAAAACCACAACTTTGGCATAGTAAACTTCAAATTCTGGCAAAATGAATAAAATGAAAGTTGTAGCTTAGTTTCTAAGCTTTCCGGAATGATCAAGATCGTCAAATTCCGACCAGAGATGAAAATTCTATGACAAACAATTCTCAGATCTAAATTTTATATCACTGTCGTTGTGCTCTCGGGACAGTGGTAAGAATGCACAGTTTTGACCAAATTAACTTCGAAATTTCATGAAACTCAAAACATGAAAGTTTTAGCTCTAAATCTAAGCTTTCCAGAACATCCAAAATTATTAGATTTGGATAAGAAACGGGTAACTTATGGCCAAATCAATTTCAGCTTTTTAGTTTCTCAACCCTGTAGTTTGTTGTCAGGTCAGCGACAAACAAACGTGATTTCGACCATTCAAACCACAAAATTAGGCAAATCTCAAAACATAAAAGTTATAGCCTACAGAATAAGATTTCCAGAACATCAAGAAAATCTTAATTCCGATTTAAGATGAATGAGATATGCCTAATTTACTAACAGCAATAAACTAATTATAATTTCAGCTAGCATATACTACAAGTACCTTATGTGCACACCCCAAAATGAAAGCAAAGATGATCAAAGAGCTATGATTCACATGTTACATAATAAAACATGTGTTACTAACTGATTACCAAAATCAAAAGTTGATTAAACACATATTAGAAGAGATTTTTAGCAATATACCTCTCTTGAAAGCAACAAAGACTATTATAGCATCAACCCAAGTTAGCAAAAGATGATTAAGAGGCTATAAGATCAAAAAAACACATAAAACATGTGTTACCAAATACATTTCAGAAATGAGAAAGATATAAAAATGGATTTGAGGTGGGTATTTGCATTACCTTTGCATAGAATGACTTGCATAAGCTAAAACTAGAAGGTTGTTATGAAAGCTTTTGGAAATGATTAGGGTTTTGATTAGGGTTGAATGAATGAGGTTATGAGAGTATGAGATAATTTATAGAGGAGGTTTAGGGTGGGTTATTGGATTAGGTTTTGTAACCCAATAAGAAGAGAGTTATTTACATGTTTCCAAAAATTAGTCTAAGTGTTCATATATGTTTATAAAACTCATTTTTTTCTTATCCAAACCCATTTTAAAATCTCTCCTCAAATATTTAACTTTCCAAAAATAACATTTTATCCTCATTTTAAAATCCCATATTTCCCATTTAATTAAAATAGCCTTTTCAAATAATAAATTTTATTATTCCAAATCCTTTTATGCTTCATTAAAATAAATAAAAAACCTAACTTTTATTTATTAATTGGTAATGCAAATCCCGGGCTGTTACAGACTCCCCCCTTAAGAAAATTGCGTCCCCGCAATTCCTTAAGATAGATGTCGTCTATAACGTCAAATCCACAAAAGAAGTGATAGAGATAATATAGAGAATTCTCACCTGCAGAAGAAGATGGGAGAAAGCCAGGATAAGAGCGTTCGATAGATTCTCTGGTATCCCAAGTGCAGTCCTTAGGATTCGGTGACCATTGAATCTTCACGAGTGGAACCTCTTTGTTGCGAAGGCGTCTAACCTCCAAATCAAGCACACGAAAAGGTTGCTGCTCCAAAGATAAATCAGGTAAGATCTCTAAATCAAGCACAGCATGTAGCTCAATGATAGAATCAGGATCGCGGACACACATGCGAAGCTGGGAAACAGGGAACACGTCGTGTATTCCAGAGAAGTGAGCAGGTAGAGCCACACGATAAGCCACGGGGCCAATGCGTTCCGTAATAGGAAATGGTCCAACATAGCGAGGAGCCAACTTCCCTGTAGAGCTGAAACGCACAACCCCTTTCATAGGAGATATCCGAATAAAGACATGATCACCAATGGAGAACTCAAGAGGCTTCCTACGGTTGTCCGCGTAGGATTTCTGACAGTTTTGCGCCTCTTTCATTCTCTGACGAATAAGAATAATCTTCTCAGAAGATTCCTGAACTGAATCTGGACCAAGAAGGAGCTTCTCGCCAGATTCTAACCAACACGAAGGAGAACGACCTGGCCTTCCATAAAGAGCCTCGAAAGGAGCCGTGCCAATACTAGACTGAAAGCTGTTGTTGTAGGAGAACTCTATAAGCGGTAAGTGATCCTCCCAACTACCTCCGAAATCCAGAATACAACAGCGCAAAAGATCCTCTAAAACACGATTCACCCTCTCCGTCTGACCGTCGGTTTGAGGATGATAAGCAGTCGAGAAATTCAGCTTTGAGCCCAAAGCTGACTGTAGGAACTTCCAGAAGTGACTAGTAAAGATAGTGTCTCGATCACAGACGATAGAGCTAGGAATACCATGAAGTCGAACGACTTCCTTCACATATAGCTTGGCAAGCTGAGGAGTAGTCCGAGTGGACTTAATAGGAATGAAATGAGCTGATTTGGTCAAGCGATCAACGATGACCCAAATAGAGGTATGGCCTGACCTCGATCGAGGCAGACCGTCAATAAAATCCATGGATATCTGATCCCATTTCCACAATGGAATCTCTAGCGGCTGTAGAAGACCAGATGGATGCTGATGCTCAGCTTTGATCTGTTGACAAGTCATGCAACGGCTTACATAACTTGCAACATCACTCTTCATGCCCTCCCAATAAAATAGGCGACACATGTCGGCATACATCTTACTCGACCCGGGATGTATAGTGTACTTAGTGCGTTGACACTCATCTAGAATGTCACGCCTAAGTGATAAATTAGATGGTACAACAATACGGTTCCTCCTACGAAACACCGATGAAAATCAAGAGAATAATCCAGCAATGTCTCATCACTGGATCCCGACTCGAGAAGATGAATAAGATGCAATAAGTCTGGATCCTGCCGCTGAGCATGGGCAATGCGATCCAATAAGATAGGATGAGCTTCCAAGCTGAATAATAAGACCGGAGAATCAGAAGATGGAGCTCGATCTCTAATAGCACACAAAG
Source organism: Allium fistulosum (assembly GCA_030737815.1). Lineage (NCBI taxonomy): Eukaryota > Viridiplantae > Streptophyta > Magnoliopsida > Asparagales > Amaryllidaceae > Allium > Allium fistulosum. The sequence goes on along the minus strand of CM060908.1, from coordinate 596,994,304 downwards.
ATAGGGTCTCAAGAATATCCCACTCGGCAATCATCATAGAAACTACTGCCGAGTGTTTGCGACTGAGTGCATCAGCCACACGATTACCCTTGCCAGGGATATACTGAATGTCTAAGTCATATGAGGCAAGAAATTCAAGCCATCGCTGCTGCCTCATATTGAGATCCTTCTGACTGAATAAATACTTCAGCGACTTATGATCGGTGTAAAGAGTGAAGCGTTCGCCTAATAGAAAGTGACGCCACGTCTTCAAAGCAAAGACGATAGCTGCCAACTCAAGATCATGAGTCGGATAGCGAACCTCATTCGGACGTAGCTGCCTAGAAGCATAAGCAACTACCCGATCCTTCTACATAAGCACAGCACCGAGGCCGCTACCACAAGCGTCGGTGTAAACAATAAGATCCTGGTTACTCTCAAGAACCACAAGGATAGGAGCATGAGTGAGAAGTTCCTTCAATCGCTGGAAAGAAACTTCACACTTATCAGACTAAATAAAGCGAAACCCCTTACGAGTCAGAGTCGTAAGGGGAAGTGCAACACGAGAGAAATCCTTGATAAATCGACGGTAATAACCCGCCAGACCAAGGAAGCTGCGAATATCATGAATGTTCTCGGGCTGCCTCCAATTCTGAATAGCTTCGATCTTGGTAGGATCGACAGAAATACCCTCAGATGATACAATATGGCCCAAGAACTTGACCTTGCTCTCCCAAAAATGGCACTTGGAGAGCTTAGCCTTAAGCTGATGCTGACGAAGAGTATCCAAGACGATCCGCAAATGATGAGCATGCTATGCCTCGGATCTAGAATAAATAAGAATATCGTCGATGAAAACCAAAACGAATCTATCGATGTATTCCCGGAATACTCGATTCATAAGATCGACGAAGAAAGCCGGAGCATTCGTCAAGCTGAATGGCATGACCAACCACTCAAAAGAACCATGACGAGTGCGAAATGCTGTAAGAGGAATGCTGTCTTCCATGACTCGTAGCTGATGGAATCCGGTGGCAAGGTCAAGCTGAGAGAAAACCTTCGCACCGCTCAATTGGTCAAACATGTCGTAACGAGAATTAGAGTTAGACATGATTCAATGATAGATAATTAATTAAGGAATACTAAGGAATATAACGGATTCCTATACATATTCCTAACTTATCTATCAATAAACATAAGGAAGGGATTTGATTTAATTCGGATCTAATTTAAAATGTATTGTACTAAGTGTATCTGTTCTGTGTTTATTATGCTTATTCCTGAAACCAGGCTTTGATACCAAGCTGTAACGCCCCACTCTGAGACCCACTGTAACAAAGAGTATTATGGGAGTAATACTGTCTGTTAAAGCGGAGAATAGAGTATAGTGGAAGCGACCATTTGTAATCAAGCTATAACTATCTACTGAATACGTCGAAAGGATGGTATCTATATATTTTTTTCAAGTGGTTCGACATATTCAGTAAATACTTATAACGAAATTACAAATGGCTAAAGATCTATCAGGACAAAGCATAATATTAAATGATAAAACATCACAGAACAAAATCAGATAATAGATATAAAATCCCAGAACAATACATCGTCAATACAGATCCAAATACAATAAGTGGGTACAAAGCCACTGCCCACACATGTGGGTTAAAAATATGTACATATCAAAGTCTGAATAATAACAGAGTAGCAGAATAGTAGACAAATAAAAGCGCTATCTATCAGCATAGCAGATAATGTCCAAGCGGAAGCACAGAAGCTAAGTCCAGAGACCTATCCTGAAACAACTCGGTCTGACCCGAGCGAAAACACTCCGGTCAGGCTAGCTAAACAATCAGTAATAACTGAGATATATAGTAATGCGGTACATAAGTAAAATAGTACTTATCCAAAGAGAAGTATATTATGAACCACATGAATATAATGACGATCCCTAATCATCAATAAACAATAAAAATCTCCAAAGAGAAATCAACACCAAAGTGTAGAATAAATAAAATCACCTCATATCATCGGCGTAGCCAAAGCTATAAAAAGATGCCCATAGGAAATAATCCCAAGAGTGACCAGAGTCCGTAATCAATGCCCAAGCAAAGATCGATGCTCCAAAGAGCAATGGGGATATACTGAAAAGTCAATGAAATCAAAACAGTGAAAAAGCAGTGTCCAGAGACACTGTGAATCCACAAGGTAATCGCACTTACATCGTATGATTCCATAGAACCAACACCGAATGGCGGTACTCGAATGGATGTAAAATCATCAAATAATACCAATATTGCATGTGCACCGACCAGAGTCGTTGTTGCCAAGTACTGTAGAGTTGTGATCGATCACTCGCACAGATGCAGAACGCGCGAGACGGCAAGATCCTTCCTAGATGGATAAAGGCCCAGAGGCGCATGCCGAAAAAAGTAAACTGCTCCATAGAACAGGTGTCCAGAGATGGTTGCCCAGAGGCGTGGTGACCCAGAGGTCCAGTACTGGCCGCCCAAAGGCTAATGTGTCACCAACTTCTTGGAGAGGAACCCGTAAAGTGTTAACAATGAGTCTCATACCCCACGTTCGCACTAAACGGTTTACTAACCAATAGCAAGCTCAAACTCCAAACAATAAAAAGTCCACCTCGTATCATCGGTAAACTAGACCCAAAGGTCAAAACGATCAATCGAATAGGTCGGGGATTAACCGGAAAGGAAATACACACGGTTCCATAAGACGGAGATTTCCTAACCGTTTAAGCGCCTTTCCACTTCGCTCGACGTGCTAAAAAGTGAGTGTGAGATTTTTATTATAGAAAATAATGGTGCGAAACGGATTTATAATTGATTTTGAAATCACTTTAAAACGGCTTTTGAAAACTCTCCTATTATGGAGTAATTAATTTAATAATTAAAAATAATATTATATAATAATTTCTAAAGACATTTAGGAGTGAAAAATCCTTTGAAAATAATTCATAAAACCCGTGTACGAAATCTAGAGACAAATCTCAAAGAAATCAATAAAACCAGAAAATCACTGAAAATATTCTTAAGTGTTGGAAAATAGTCCAAAAATGACGCGAACCCAAGTTCGGAAAATTATTCGGACTAGCAAACTGAATCCGAATTGCATGAAAATCGGTAGACATATAGTCCAACATCCCTGCTCCAAACTGCAAAAAGAATCGGGAAATTCCGACTTTAAACGAAGAAACAGCGTCGTCTCAAAGTCGGACAAAAATCATAAAACTTTACTGTGTCAAAACAGTGTAAAGGTCTCACTTCGACGACATGGTCGAAGGGTCACTTGAACTCAGATCTTGATGAAAATTTGCAGGAGCGTAGTAAAGTACTCCTACTTTGATATGCAATAAGAATCGTTTGGTTTCGACTTGAAACGAAGAAACGACAATGTTTCAAAGTTGGTCCGACGATAACTGAAAATGATCACTATTGTAAAACAGTTTTTGGGTGCTACTTCGGCAATAGAAACGAAGTATCTAATGCACCCAGATCTAAACCAAACTTTGCATGGTTAAAGATCTTGATCTCATTATTTTAACGAGACCAAAAACGATGAAATCCGACAAAGGACGAGCCCGGGATGGCGTCGCAAAGTCGGGGTTCTACGCTGAAAACAACGGGAGAAAAGAGACTAAGGCCTATAGCTATGCACTAACTGGCCAGAGATGAAAAACCACAATTTTGGCATAGTAAACTTCAAATTCTGGCAAAATGAATAAAATGAAAGTTGTAGCTTAGTTTCTAAGCTTTCCGGAATGACCAAGATCGTCAAATTCCGACCAGAGATGAAAATTCTATGACTAAAACAATTCTCAGATCTAAATTTTATATCACTGTCGTTGTGCTCTCGGGACAGTGGTAAGAATGCACAGTTTTGACCAAATTAACTTCGAAATTTCATGAAACTCAAAACATGAAAGTTTTATCTCTAAATCTATGTTTTCCAGAACATCCAATATTATTAGATTTGGATAAGAAACGAGTAACTTATGGCCAAATCAATTTCAGGTTTTTAGTTTCTCAACCCTGTAGTTTGTTGTCAGGTCAGCGACAAACAAATGTGATTTCGACCATTCAAACCACAAAATTAGGCAATGCTTAAAACATAAAAGTTATAGCCTACAGAATAAGCTTTCCAAAACATCAAGAAAATCTCAATTCCGATTTAAGATGAATGAGATATGCCTAATTTACTAACAGCAATAAACTAATTATAATTTCAGCTAGCATATACTACAAGTACCTTATGTGCACACCCCAAAATGAAAGCAAAGATGATCAAAGAGCTATGATTCACATGTTACATAATAAAACATGTGTTACTAACTGATTACCAAAATCAAAAAATGATTAAACACATATTAGAAGAGGTTTTTAGCAATATACTTCTCTTGAAAGCAACAAAGACTATTATAGCATCAACCCAAGTTAGCAAAAGATGATTAGGAGGCTATAAGATCAAAAAAACACATAAAACATGTGTTACCAAATACATTTCAGAAATGAGAAAGATATAAAAATTCATTTGAGGTGGGTATTTGCATTACCTTTGCATAGAATGACTTGCATAAGCTAAAACTAGAAGGAGATGAAGATAGAGGCCATTTTTGTTATGAAAGCTTTAGGAAGTGATTAGGGTTTTGATTAGGGTTGAATGAATGCGGTTATGAGAGTATGAGATAATTTATAGAGGAGGTTTAGGGTGGGTTATTGGGTTAGGTTTTATAACCCAATAAGAAGAGAGTTATTTACATGTTTCCAAAAATTAGTCTAAGTGTTCATATATGTTTATAAAACTCATTTTTTTCTTATCCAAACCCATTTTAAAATCTCTCCTCAAATATTTAACTTTCCAAAAATAAAATTTTATCCTCATTTTAAAATCCCATATTTCCCATTTAATTAAAATAGCATTTTCAAATAATAAATTTTATTATTCCAAATCCTTTTATGCTTCATTAAAATAAATAAAAAACCTAACTTTTATTTATTAATTGGTAATGCAAATCCCGGGTTGTTACAATCCCATAATGTGTTGTGAATCAAACGGGAGATGAATGTTGCTGACATGCATTCATTCTCCCTGGAAACCCACACTTTCTTTGTGGTTTTGTTTGGGAACCATTGTAGATAACACTATATGTATGTATGTGTATGTGTGTGTATAGTGTTTCGTGGCTTGCTTCTTTCAGGATGTTGGTCTGAAACCGACTTGAAAGTGGATGGCAGCAAGTCTTTATTTATCTCTTTATTTGGTGATGTGGATAGTTTGTACAAGTTAACATGGTATACACAATACCTGCTGCTTATATGAATGTGTATTACCACATACAACATACTTTGGGGTATATGCAAGAAAGTACACTACATGTCTGAAGCATTTTCTTGCATTAGAAGTTGTTGAGTTTGAAGCTCCTCCCTAATCTTATTTGAAAGAAGATTGCCTTTGCTAAATTTATCTTGAGACCAGTCTCTTAATTTCCTCCTAAAACATTGGATTTTTAATATTCCACAAGACAGTGTAGGGGTATGGTGGTGGTAGACAGTGTAGGGGTTTGTGGAATAGGGAACAGTTGAATGAGTTGTGGCAGTTGAATGTGTTGTAGTCACTGGTGGCTGTTGGAGCGGTTGCTGCAGCAGATGGTTGGAGAAATGTATGGAAAAATGTTGGAGTGTTAGAAATGCTTCAACAGATGGTTGCTGCAACTGAGAAAAGTGAGGTTAACATTGCTTTAATCTATTTTCCATATTGGGAAAATAGATCAGTAGAAATAATCGATTGTAGTTTCTAGTTCATGCAGTTCATGCACTTGCTTTAATGTTTGTACATTATAATGAAAAATATATATCACATTTCTATTTGAGCATGCACTTGTTTTAACATTGTCTGTTTCTTTGTGTTAACTTCGTAGGCTTATTTGGAAGGAAGCAAGGTCCTTAGTACGCAACTAGATCAGATCTTGCATGTTGGAACTCTGTAATGTTTGTACTTTGTAATATTTGGAAGGATTGCTTTAATGTTTCCACTCTGTAATGTTTGTACACTTATTAAATTGACATTATTTTCTGTTTCTCTGTGTTAACTTGGCTGCAGGCTTATGTTTTATTCAATGGTTATGCACTTGCTTTAATGTTTGTACACTGTAATGAAAAATATATCACATTTCTTTCTGAGCATGCTCTTGTGTTATATTTGTTGATTATAATCTTTATTCGTTTATGAAGATTTAGTTTGATTGCTATTATTAAAATGTAATATATATAGGCATAGCTCTTGAAAAGTGTATCTACGATTTTTATAGCGGCATATATGAGCTGTAAAAGAATTTATCAATACTATTACATGTTGATTTAATAGCGTGAAATGACCGCTATTGAATAAATATTTTATAGCGGCAAAATGGTGTTATAAAGATTTCCAATTCCGTTGAGATTTAGCTGTATTATAGCAGCTATAATGAGCTATTGAATAAATATTTTATAGCGGCAAAATGGTGTTATAAAGATTTCCAGTTCCGTTGAGATTTAGCTGTATTATAGCGGCTATAATGAGCTATTGAATTAACGTACCATAGCGGCGAATTTGCGTTATAAAACTAAGCTCAACCATAGCGGCATATTTTGTGTTATAAATATTCAACAGTTTTTTATAACATGTCGATATACAGCGCTTATCAAACCACTATGGTTGTGATTAATAGCATTTTATTTCCAAATAAATTTAAAAGAGTTATTGGTTACACCCGAAAAATTAATAAATCTATAAAATGAATTAGAAGTATATTTCTTGCTTTTATCCCATTCCCAACTAATACTATCTTTATCATTATCAATATTATAAAGGTTTAATCTAGCATAAAGCAAAGAAAGCTGCCTAAGAGTTGAACCTACTAAATTCTGTTAAAACTAAAATTCCAAGAAGGGTCGTTTTCGGGAGAAAAAACTTCTATAATTAAAGCATCCTTAAAATTATAGATTTCATATAGCTCCTTAAATTCTATTCTAAGAGGGATAACGGAAATCCAATGATCGTGCCAAAAAGAAGTAGTATTACCAGAATGAACTATTGAATTAGTGCCAAAGTTAAAAATATCGTGGCATTTTAAAATAGATTTTCAAAAATTAGAAAATTTACGTATGACTGTAGGAGTAATTTGATATAAATTACTACTACCATTATAGTAATATTTAGAAATGATTTCTTTCCAAGTAGGATTTTCATTAACATCCTTAAACTTCCATAACCATTTACCTAATAATGACAAATTCATATTATGCAAATTAATGACTCCTAAACCACCATCCTTTTTAGACTTACAAATAGTTTCCCAATTTACTAAACATTTAATACTGCTATTTGAATTTTCCCCACTCCATAAGAAGTCCCTTCTAATTCGGTTAATTTTATCAATCACCCAATCCGGAAAAAGATGCATAGACATCCAATAGATCGGGAGAGCTGATAAGACAGAGTTAATTAGAACTAATCTACCCGCTCTAGATAAAAATCTTCCATTCCAATTAGAAATCCTATTTTTAAATTTATCTATGATTATAAACCAATCATCATGCTTAAGTTTAGTAGGTCTAATCAAAAAACCAAGATAATCAAAAGGAAAATTCATAGTTTTACAATTAAGCGTATTAGCAACTAAATTTTCAACTTTTTGAAAATCATTTAAAATTGAAACTGAACTTTTATCAAAATTTATTTTTAAACCTGATAGTAGTTCAAAACTATATAAAATAAACTTAAGAGTAATAATATGTCTAGGTAAATGGGAAGAAAAAAGCAAGGTATCGTCTGCAAATTAAAGGACAGATATACCGTTACGCGACATATCGTTACCTACATTCCTCAGAGATCCATTATCATCCTTTTTTTAATTATCTTAGCGAAAACATCTGCGGCTAAGTTAAACAAAAGAGGCGATAAAGGATCCCCTTGCCTTAAACCTCGCTTAGATTGAATTTTATTATCTAAAATACCATTAACCATAATACTAGAGTTACCAGTTCTAAGTAAATTCATGATCCAACTAATCCATCTATGACTAAAACCTCTAGCATAAAAAATGTCTACTAAAAAATCCCAATCTACCAAATCAAAAGCTTTTGCGAAATCCAATTTTAAAAACGCACAAGTTATAGTATTCTTACAACAATGATTAATGTATTCTTGAACTACAGCCACACTATCGATGATATTTCTCCCCTTAATGAAAGTAGATTATGAACAGTCAATTAGATCATTCATTATTATACTAAGTCTATTAGCTAAAAAATTTAGAACAATTTTAACGGAACAGTTAATTAATGAAATAGATCTAAAATCTTTTAAGTTATTAGCACCTACTTTTTGTGTAATAAAATAACATTTGCAAATTAAATCTTCCTAATTGCAAATTTCCACCATAGAATTCGTTAAACATGCTAATTAAATCTAATTTTGAAACATCCCAAAATGTTTTATAAAAGAAAATTGGTAACCCATCCGGACCCGAGGATTTATCACCTGGCATGTCATTAATAGCTTTTCAAATTTCCTCTTTAGTAAAAGGATTATCTAACTCGGAAAGATCAACATTAGAATTAGACGGATAAAGATCATTCCATCTAGCATTAATTCTATGTTTGTTTTTATTACCAAAAATATCTCTATAATAGTCTGTAAAAGCATTGTTAAGGTCTCTTTAGTCAACTAATTCTTCATTATTCACAATAATGGAATTAATAGTATTACTACATTTTCTACCATTAGCCATATTGTGAAAATATTTGGTATTATTGTCAACTACATTAATCCACTGGATTCTGGATCTCTGTTTCCACATAACCTCCTCCTTTTCTAAAATAGAACTAAGTTCTTCTTTTAGATTAGCGAGAACGTTACGCTCACCTAAATTTAGTTGTCTAGTTTCTTCTCTCTTGTTTATTTTAAGCATCTCAGAAAGAATATTATCTTTTTTAATTTTTACACCACTAAAAACATTTTTACTCTAATTTTCAAGAAAATTCCTATGATTCCTAAGTTTTAAAACAAAATTTTTAGCAGAATTATCATTATTTCTAATATTATAATAACTCATAGAAATCCACTTATTTTTAATTAAATTTGAAAAATTCGATTCTAATAGCCACATTTTTTGAATTTGAAAGATCTAGTAATAACCCTATGCTGTTCACATGTGAGAATAATAGGACAATGATCGGAATAAGTGTAAGGCAAACCAGAAACTCTACAAATAGGATAATTATCTTCAATTTCATCACTAACGAAAATCTATCAAGAAGAGCCATGGATGGGGACTGTCTAGTATTACTCCAAGTAAAATCTCTATTAGAAAGAGGGATTTCAATCAAATTAGAATTAATAATAAATTGGTCAAATTCCCCCATAACAGAGAAATCACCCTCTTGTGGAGAACGCTCTCCTATAAAAAGCGTAACATTGAAATCACCCCCAAAAATCCAAGAACTTAGAGCTAAAGATCTAAACTCTAGACATTCGTTCCATAAAATACGACAGCCCATTTTTGAGTTAGGACCATAAACATTAGAAATATTTAAAAAAGAATTATTACTAATATTAATGAGGATAATATGCAGAGAGTGTTGCTTAGGAATACATTGGAGCAATTTAAAATAGTTATCCCACCACCTAATCAATAAACCCCCAAAAGCGCCTACAGAAGGTAAATAAGTCCATTTCCTAAAATGATACCCACCTAATCTCCTATAAAAACGAATATCGGGGCATTCAATTTTAGTTTCTAGAAGGAGAGAAATGTCAATAGAATAACCTTTAAAAAAACTCTAACCTTGTCACACTTATTTAAATCATGCAAACCTCTGATATTCCAACTAATGATCCTCATAAACCAACAGTTGTATACTTCTATATACTCAAGATCTACCTCAACGTCAGAATAATGAAAGTAGTATCGCTAGCTAACCGACTAAACTCAGATGAAGACAAGCTACCTAAAGCATAAGAAGAATATGTACTACCCAAATCGGATCTCATACCTGAGCCTGAATTCATAGCGCCACTCGTGGCACTCGAATCAGGTAACTCATCCGTAGACAGAGACCGACCAAACCGGATCCTGGCACTGCGTCGAACTGATCCACTAATAGCCACGGATTTCCTACGCCTACCTCTCTTCGAAGAAGATAAAAAAGGAACTGAATTGCTGCTTCTCCCCATTGAATTATACTCCAATACGTTATTAACACAGACAACGTTCTTCGTATCTACAAAAAGCCAAACTAAATTTATCACTCATGTGCCCCGAAGTAGATCCACTTTTATCTGTATGCCCCATCTTACCCGAAGCTAAACTGAAATTATCGCTCTCTTGCACCGAAGCAGTAACATTTATATCAGTTTGCCCCTTCATTTCGAAAGAACCCAAAGAATTCATTAAACTCTTATGCAAACCAACAACACATACTTTCTCCACTTCAACAGAATCTTCCATCTCCAAACTGTCAACCCCAATAATTGGATCAACAGCATTTTCATCTCAAAGTCCAGTCCTGACATCAAAATCCTTTCCTATACAAACTGAGAATCAGCATAAAATGAAACTCCAAGACTATCCTCTATATCTCCATTCAAACCAGAGAGATCAGCAGTAAATTGAACAAGACTCAAAGAAACAACATGCAACTCTAAACTTAATGCACCATGTACACTAATATCAGTGTGCATATCATCTATGCCTGCTCCTTCATCCAAAACATCCAAAAGCTTATCAAAACAAATAGAAACCTCCTTCGCCCATTTAACACCGACATCAACAGGCAAAACAAAAGACCAAACCCAATCATGAACATCTTCAGACTTGCCAAAAGTTTCATCTTCATTAAACAAGAGAACCCCAAGCTTATCTTCCAATCTACCAGCCCGTTCAGATTGTAAATTAACGTTACCTTAACCCTAACCCTAAGATCCTATCAGAGATCGAACTCGCGCAAACGTCTCCAGCCGCCATCCTTAAGCTTCCACCGCCATCCACGTACATGGCCAAATCCTCATGAAAATCGAAGCCTCCAACATAAATGAATCCACATATCGACTTGCCTCAATGCACTCAGCACTTCGGTGTCCTCCGATCGTTGTATAGTCGACGATCCACCGTTAAATCCAAAACCGTAGGATGGACGGCCGGAACTTCTTCACTAAATTCTGCCAAACCGAGACTCAATTGCAAAAACGAACTGTAGATAGGGATTACGCTTCGCAACGATATATAATTCAATAGTGTTTGATGAGTTTGAATTTTCGATTTGATTTTGAATTTAGGAATTAGGGTTTGACATGTTTGAGAAGGAACATATACGGAAGGAAGGAGCGGATGACAATACAAGTACGTACAGAAAAATGAAAATAAGAAGCTACTAGGGTTTATAACAGCTTATATATAGGCATAGTAGAAATAGAAATGGATGGACCAGATTGAATTGGGTCGAAGCGATACCCAGACCCGAAAAGACCATTTCGTCCCCGAAACGAGTATAGGTCATCCAATATATCGAAATATAGGTTTTCAATATTTTTTAAACTCAATGGAACTAGTTTCAAACCTCAATTCCATTGTATATAGAAGTTAGCTTTTAAAATCAAATTATATTCATTTAATTTTTTTTTATTGATTTTTACGCGTTTCGAGCCCGCACGATCAAACAATATATCCGATCGCTACGAAACTTGAAATCCTATAATAATTCACTGTTACGGATCCGATGAAACTAGTTTCGTCAAAATCCGAGACAGTGCCCAAAAAGGCTGATTTTACATGTTAATTAAATAAATTATTATTAAATTGATTTAATCACTTTTACATTCAAATTTAAAAGTTAACAATTTTATCATTCTTGATTACCTAGTAATTTATAATCTTTTAAAATAAATTTTCATGTTAAATCCAATATTTAAATATTACACTAATTTCAACGTTCAATTACAACTGTAATAAAATCCCAGTTAATTATATTTTAATTTCAATCAAATTCTTTTATTTCGATTTACACTCTTATTACTGAATCAACTATTACCTTATGAATATAATTAACATTAGTTTACATTTTATTACATTCATACTCTACAGTTATCATCTTAACTCATATTAACTGCAATATTTAATTACATTATATTTCACTGATTTCCAAACTAATTTCAACGGATTAAATAATAAGATGATAAGTAAAACAATTGTCATATATTAGTAATCCAAACACATTTCTAAATTTATTGTTTACAAACAGAAGCTAATAAATTTACGTACTAATTAATTGATTTCATATTCCATAATAAATCTATTCCAATTTATAACATATAATTTCAACATTAAATCCAACATTTACTTTATTCCTTATTTACAATTATAACCAAATTAACTTTACAATTTTTTCAATTGATTGAAATTACATTAAAATAGTTGTCAATAACATTCAAACAACATTATTAAATCATATTCTAATGATTTTTCTCATTAATAAATCAGAAATTTTAATTTCTCACAATATTAAATTTCAAAATCTTATTTAATTTAATAATTTTAATTATCAAAAATACAGGTCGTTACATATCTCGTAAGACCACACCGTACATAAACACGGACGGGTTTTTACCTTACGATAACCAAAACAATTTTATAGAAAATTCATTGATATTATAATAATGTTTAGAGTAAAAATACTTATTAATTGTAGCTGAAATTGTTACATTAATTAGATTCCAGCATTCTAGGTTCTACAATCAAAACCGTAAAGGCACATACTAGAGAATGGATTCCAAACAATGACTGAGCTACTGGGATACCGTCCGTTATGGTGCATTTCTAGATAAAATAACACCGAGGTCTAACCTGTCGACCCCTGCAAACATAGAACCGGCCTGACCCTTACTGGATAGTAACGAATATGATCACCCCTTGGTTAATGGGTCTCGAAGCATACAAATGAGAGATAATATCGACTCTAGATAGGGATGATCATACCCTAATGGGAGCGACCCACCTAGCCCTGCATTATCTCCCATGTTTAAGTCATTCCTGGTTAATGAGGCTTGAGGCTACATTTTACCTTTATATAGCACTTCCCACATGGAAATCTACATTGCCTTACGGTCGACGACACAAAGCCAACATTCATCCATACAAGTCGTTTAGAAGATGAACGAACCGAGGCACTACTTCTACTACATTGATTTTGGTATCACCCTTAGAATTAGTAGCAAGTAGCCCTTGCACTTCAAAGAGCTCCATCTTCAATTTCCATCATCTTTAGGATGTCTTCACTTCGAAATGCTAGAGTTAGATCGAAGGGGTTTTCAGATAAAATATCCGACCCCAGTCTCTTCGAAACAACATTCAATAGTTTTCAGTAAACTCAACCTCGGTTCTTTAGGAAATAAAAAGTCAAAGATAAGAGCGACGATCACCTCCTAACCGTTAGTGAACAGATTTCCTTATCGTTTGTCCTAGGAGAACAGAATGAGATTTATATGCACAGTATAGCATCATCGGAGATGATTATGCCATATAAATCACGTGTTTCTCCTAGATTTTTCCATAGTTACGTTTTAGGTCCATATTTGATAGTCGGTTATTTAACTATCCACTAACACACATCCAAATCAAGGATTTATTTCAAAGGGGAAAGCCAACACTGGTTAAGCATAAAGTAACCACTAGCCTTCTTTTAATTAATCTTTTCAGTAATTAAAATCATCTTGTAAATACTTATATAAAAATACTTTTACAAAGATTCATTCACAAACCCTTATATTTTCAATACTTGGAAAATATCTTTTTACTTGTCTTAACGGTATAAGTATATTCACAAAACCAAGAAATATTTCCTTTTTATACAATTCTAAAATCATTTATAAACTCCTTTATAAGTCTTTAAAATTATTTATAGACTATTTATAATCTCTAAAACCATTTTTAAATATTTCTAAATAATTTCTCAAGTCATTTATAAACACTCTATAAATTCATGCAACTATTTATAAAACTCTTCTTATAAGTCTACAAACCCATTCCTAAAATTCGTTTATAACTATCTAACCACTCATCAAAATCCTTTACCTTGTAAATAATCTTCCTTTAAGTCTTCAAACCATTTTATAAAACTCAAGTCCATTTATAAAACCCAACTTATAGGTCTCGAGAACATTTAAAAATAAATATAAATCATTTACTTTAAAATACTATTATATAATAATAATTATTAACAATAAACATTATAAATAAATAATTATTATTAATTTCAAAACATCTTAAACTAATAATTAATAATTTCAAAACATTATTAAATAAACAATAATAATCAATCTTTACCATTATTATAAATAGAAATAATCTATTTCCAAAACATAATTAATAAATCATTACTATTAATTTCAAGCCATATTAATTATTTAAATGATTAACTTTTCAAAATATTAAAATATTGATAAATAACTTTAAAACAACATTAAATATAAATAAATAATCGTTAAAAAAATATTAAATATAAATAATCTTAAAACAATATTGAATATAAATAAATAACCTAGAAAAAACAGATAAAAAGGTTAGAGTAAAATAGAAGTTAAATCCTTTAAAAAAAAATTAAACCTCATTTCAGATTTAAAATCATTTCCTCTCTCAAAAACCAACTCCAAATCAAATGGCGCTTTATAATATTTTATATAAAAAAAATTGAGATCTATAGCTACCCAACATTTAACCAATATCGATATTGATTTTCTATCACTACAGGGTTTTTTGAACATATAACAATGTCATAACCAATAGTATTAAACAACCAGGTTTGATTTTCAATGATTCATATAACAGGAAAAATATTTAAAACAATTCAACAATTGCGAGGAATCCCGTTGGATCCCTTCAATCTGTCCCTCTGCATTAGAAACAGTATGTAATCATATAATGTGGATCATCCGCTACTAGGTGGGTATATATAAAAGGTCATCCACTCCTGGGCGGGAATAAATCCAAACCAACTGGTCAAACAGTAAATCATCCATACATCCAATCAAATTTTTTTTATCAACTATATAGCATTACTGGTTAACCAAAAAGGTGGGTTTAACTCACAATTATTCCAGTTGTTCGCCGAGGAGTTCAGATTCGACCAAATTCAAACGACATTCGAATTCAACGTAAAATTCAACAAGTTCCATTTATCGCCAAACTAACTCCATTACGTAGTATTCGTTGATACGATCCTAACGCAACTTCCCATCCTTGTATGAAGAGGTTATTCAATATATAAGTTTGAAATATTAACTTATATATTAAATTCACTGATTACACTTTAATTACCATCATTAAACTAAACCCCATCCAAACGTCTTCTTCTCCATCGATAATAACCTGTGCACGAACTCCATGTGCACTCACTCATCCATGCATGTGAACACGTGACCCAACCACCAACCATCGAACCTGAACCCACCAATCAACTCCACATCTCGATCTCGACCTCTCGGACCCAACAACTCCTCGCTCGAACCCCTCCATAAATTTCCGTCTATGTGCCTCCTTCCTCCTTTAGCCAATGTGTGTTTTGCAATAACACTAGGAACCCACCAAACTCGGCCTTGAGATACTCCTCCTCACGATAAAAACCCTTGTACCCTCCAATCCACCTAATTCCTCCTCCATTAGCAAAAAACCCTAACCCTAGTTTATGACAATCATCGATGACCATCACTAAACCCCGTCGAAACTTCACCAAAAATACTACGTGCCCTTACAAAGTTAATGACACAAATACGCTCTCTAGTTCGAAGCAAATCAAGAGAATTTAATTTTTGAAGTTTTCACATTTTTCTTGTTTACTATAATCAAGCAATATCTTCCTTGTTTCTCTATGAAATATCGAGCAACTATTTTCTAAAAGTATCTGGGATGATTTTCGATAACTTTTTAGTTGGAAGTTTTGGCCAAAACTGAATGGATTGGTAGAAATCGATTTTTTTGAAGCTTGAGAGGTAGTTTATTTTCTTTTGTTTTGAAATGCGAAGACATCAAAAAAAACTTAATGAAGTGTTTGAGATATATAAGCAGACAACACTATGTAATGAATGGAAAATGATAGAGACGTGGCTACCAAGTGATGATGTTTTCAAAACAATATCCATAATCCATGCCTGGAATCATAAAAAGAAGGATTATGGTATTGGAGGATACGCTATGTACTATGTAGGTATATGGGGAACGATGATGGGAAGAAAAGAAGAAGTGTGGGTATGGTGTATGTGTATATTTAAATTAAATTTGCTTAAAAAAGTTAGTTTTTTTTGTACTTCGCTACACAGCATCATGTTCGCATACAGATTGCGATTGACAGAAATAAAAATATGATCGCGCACAACAATGCGACACTGTAACAACCCGCATATTTTACGATTGTATATTTAAATGTTTTATTTAAATATAGCATCGTTAATCGGATTAAAGTCCGAAAAGCTACTTTTTGTAAACAGTCAAATTGGGACTCGAGACCACCTCCATTGAGTCCAAAATGGAGTTTACAACTTTTTTGAGTATAAACATCGATATGTTCGGAGTTGGGTAAAAATTATGACTTTTTCACTTTGGGTTTTAGCCCACTAACCCATCTTAACACCCTAGTTCAGTCCACCTCTCCTCTTCACTTCATTCTTAATTTCCTAACACTCAAGCTTCAATAAAAATGGGAAGAGGAATGGGAAATTAAAACTCAAAACCCTAGTTTCTTTTACAAACCCAAGTGTTAGCTCCAAAATTCAAAGAAAAGCTTAGGTAAGCATCCTCTTCTTCTTCTCCATCTCAATCTCTCTTCAATTCTCAGAAATTCCTAACCCTAACTTAGGAAAAAAAATCATCTTTGATAATAGATTGAAGATTCTAGAGGTGTGTTAAAGTGGAATTGTTCTTGCCTTGTTTTAAAAGCTTCTCCTTCATTGTTTTTGGGTTTAAAGGTGAGTTCTTTAACTCACATCTACATCTATAACTATCATTGTTGTTAGGTATGAATTCCTAACACATGTGTATATTCATTTGCTTTTGATTTGAATTGATTTGGTGAATTTTCCAAATTTTGGTGTTTTGGTCCAATTTTATGAAAATCCTTCTATGGATATTTGGACATTGATATTCAGGGTGTATCGAAGATTCTATAAGGCCGGGTTGTCACTTGGCGTAAATCCTTAGTCGCCGTTGCTCGTCCGATCGCTCCCGATACGTTTTGGCCACTTTGGCCTAGGCAAAATGTTGCCCAGACCAAGTGACCAGACGTCTGGTGACCAAGTCCAGACGTCTGGTTTGGACCTGGAGCAAAATAGATGCACGCAGAATAAAAACAAGACAAAACCTAAATTCAGACGTCAGATTTTTTAGTTCAGACGTCTGAAAAGGTTTCAGACGTCTGGTTTGCCGAACCAGACGTCTGGAAAGGTTTTTCTGAATTTTCCAAAACCTCAATCCAGACGTCTGGATTGACTCCTAGACGTCTAGAACTGTGCATTTTTGCCTATTTAGGCTTTTCTTGATTGAATTTCCATTGTTTATCGATTTTAGTTGCTCCGGATAGTTGTCATCACTTTTATCGACTTTGATGACTTCTTTCTTTGGATTTTTGGGAACATCCAATTTTGTTAACTTTAAATTATCAAGTGAAATGGTTATTTTATTTCAAATCTTATTAATAATCTTCTTTATTGCAATTTGTTTGACAAAGAGAAGAAATTTGAATTTTAACTTTGAGATTTAAATTACTTACTAAGTAATATAGTAAAGAGTTTGAGAAATTTTCAAATGTTGAAAATTGAGATTTAAAAATTTAAAAGATGTTGAGATTTAAATTTACTTTCCAAATCAATTTTAGGAATTAATTCATCAATGGATTTGGTATCGATTTCTTTGCATTTGATTCATGTCTTCTAATGTGAATCTTTGGTGATTGATTGTTTCTACAATCATTTTTGTGATTTGTCACTTTCAAATACTAAGGTTTCTATACTAGTAGTAAATACTCAAACTCTTTCACAAAGATGATCTCAATTCTATTTTAAATATAAAGCTCGTTCTTAAAACCGTTTACTAATCTATTAGTATATACAAACCTTTACCTCATTCGTATGAGAAATCTAGTTAAACGGCTTTGTAAAACAAGTGGTATGAAACGCTTGCGTTTACTTCGTCGGTGAATTCTTGGACTTGTTCGATTGAACTCTCGTGACAACTTTCGAGTGGAAATCTACAATCTGTTCGTAAATATTTGAGTTAAGCAAGTGGTTATGGGACATGAAGCTAGACTCTTGTATTTACTAGCTTAGTGTAATCGACACTTCTTAATGATCGATGATGATCATTCTATGGTTTAGACTAGCAATGTGCGATGTCTCTTTGTCCACGTGGGGGGACTGTACCTCGTTTTATTGAGCTTCGTCTCATTCCTTTATGGGCTAGCGACCCATGTTCTTTTATGGTGTTCGGTTCATCGGATGTACCGTTATTGTACTACATCGATATCCCGGCTTTTTGGTTCATCGGATGTACCATTATTGTACTACATCAATGTCCCGGCTTTTTTTGGTTCATCAGATGTACCGTTATTGTACTACATCGATGTCCCGGCTTTTGGTTCATCGGACGTACCGTTATTGTACTGCGTCGTTGCTCCTAAGTTATGATTAGCGACCATGGAATAGTGTTCCATTTGTGATACACGTGTTGGTGAGTTTTCATGCCCCCGTTTGTGATAGGCCTCCCCCTTTTGATTTCTGGATTTCTGGCTGATGATTTCTAGAATTTATGTTTCACCTCATTTTGTGATTGGCAATGGTATGTTTGTTAATAATTAGGGTTTGGTGAATAAAATAAAGAATATGACATTCTTTTTGGTTCTTTGAGATTCTTGAGATATTGTATGACTTTGTTGTTATTAAATGTATACTTGTCACAGTATGGCATTATGGTTATCATACGTATTTGTTATATCTCTTACCCTATCTCATTTTATCTGATATTTATAGTTAGACTGATCCGTTTATTATTTTCTTCTTAAATAATACTTGGTTCAGACCGAGATATTACAGGTGCTTCTGCTTGACTCCTTATCTGGGATCATCATCTGACTTTTGTCTAACTACATAGTTTTGTAGATTTTGTTATTATACATTTGAGATAGAGACTCCTTGATGTATAATTATTCTTTTGTCCAGCACTTGTACTTATTCTTTTGTGATGTGGTGGATCTAGTTTGACCACTACTTTGATATACACTTTTATGTGATATATTCATATCTGATTCCGCCTTTGTGATATGAATGTTTGTGACTGATTTGTGTTATCTTTATTTCTATATTTGTTTCCGAAGGCCTCATAGCCACTGTGTGGTAGCTTTGAGTTTGTATTTGATATGTCGGATTTCCTCTTGAAATGAAATGTAAGTTATATTTTCTGACATATCGGTACTCGCACAAAGCAATTACACAGATGGTCGCTCCTGAACAGCCTTATTCTTCATGCTAGTCGACGGCATTACCTCGTAGTGTCCTTGGCTAGTGTGAGTATAGAGGTGGGGCGTCACAGCTTGGTATCAGAGCCAAACTTCGGAACAATATAGAATAATCTAGCGAGGATCATTGTCCTAAGTCTTTCTTAGGAATCGTGCCACAGGATTTAATTCGAGTCTTCGTACCGTTCTATCCTATTTCTTTTTATGATGCCTTGTTTTATCAATCAAGTTTGTTTGATATTCATTCTAAAAATAACCTTTTTCCTCTTATTTCTTTCTTTCTTAAAGAAGAGAAATGGTTAGACCAGGCCATCCCAGCGCCGGTCAATCCAGTGCTACTCCTCAGGATGGAGTATTTATGTCTGCTCAGCAACTTCTAGATCTTGTAAGAAATGCTCAAGCTATCGGACCCACTCCAGAGCCTACTCATCCTAAATTTGGGTTTGCACGCTTGTGCAGTGATTACACCAACTTGGGTGGAAAACCTTTCAAGGGTTCCGAGAGCATCATAGAAGTCCAAGCTTGGCTTAGAACATGCGATCGCATCTTTTCTCGCATGAATCTTATTGATCTACACCGAGTCCAAGTGGCTTCTAGCATGCTCCAAGAAAGAGCATTAGACTGGTATGAGCTTCTGATCTCTGAAATTATTGAAGTGGACCTTACTTGGGAGCAATTCCGGGAAAGATTCGAGTTAAAATTTGTACCAGAAGCTGAAAAAGTATCTCTAGCTCGACACTTCATTGACCTTGTTCAAGGTGAATCTTCCGTGACGGATTACGTCGCTTCTTTCGAATATCTATCTAAATACGGGGTCGAGTATATTAATACCCCATTGAAGAAAAATCAAAGATTTGTCTACGGGTTGAATAGGAATCTCAAGAAGTCATTACTTTTGAAACTGGAAGTTTCTTTTGATCAGCTTATTGATATCGCTCTACGACTTGAAGAGGCTGATAAGGAAGGTGATGTTGAAGTTTTGAGTGCCAAACAGAACTTCAACAACAACAAGAAGAGACCTAATAAGTTCAAAGGTCCTTATCCCAACAAGAAAGGGAAGCAAGCAACTTCGGTAGCAAAGTCTCCTACCTCTAGTCGGGGGTAATGCTATAATTGCGGTTCTAACGACCATTATGCTAATAGATGCCCGAAACCCCTCTTTTGTCGTTATTGCAAAAATTCGGGTCATCTTTTATCTTCATGTCCCAAACATCCAAGCAAGAGAGAGGGAAAGCTAAATGTTGTTCAAGCCCCTGCTAACACTTCTCGTGGTCAAGGTATTTCTCATCCTATCCTTGATGGCATTATTATATTTCGTGATCTTCCTATTCGAGTTCTTTTTGATACGGGTGCATCTCACTCTTTTATATCAAAAGAACCAGTTGATGCTTTGTCTTTGAATGTTATTGGCTTGATGACTTCATTGAGAATTGCGAATTCGGTTGGTAGATCCGCAACGCTCAATTTACTGTGTAAAGATGTCGAGATTATTTTATGTGATTACTCTTTCCGTGCCGATTTGCATGTTATGCGTTACCTTGGTTTCGGAATGATTTTGGGGATGGATTGGCTTAACCGTTATGAAGCCCATATCCTATGTCCCGAGCAGACTGTATATCTTCGACATCCTTAATCTGTTAAGAAGATTTCTCTTGTTCTTAAAGATTTAGATTCCAATTCGAAAGCATCCTTGTATTCACTAAATCCTCATGACGACGATAATGATGATGAGGAAGATGTTATTTCTCTCATCCACATTGTTTGTGAATTTCCCAATATATTTGAGCCCGTTCTAGGATTACCACCTAAACAAGCAATTGAGTTCAGAATTAATCTAATCCCCGGAGCTTTACCTATTACTCGTCCTCCTTATCATATGTCCAATAAAGAAAATGAGGAGATGCGCAAACAATTATCCGAATTGGAAGCGAAGCAATTTATTCAATCTAGTTCCTCTCCATGGGGAGCTTCAGCCATTTTTGTGAAGAAATCTGATGGTACACTTAGGATTTGCGTTGACTACCGCAAGCTTAATGATCTCACCATCAAGAATAAATATCCCTTACCGTGGATTGATGATTTATTCGATCAGCTTAGTGGTGCTAAAGTCTTTTCACAATTGGAATTAGCAACCGGTTTTCATCAACTCCGTATTGCAGAGGATATCATTCCTTTGACATCGTTCCGTACTCGTTATGGATCTTATGAATGGCTTGTTATGCCATTTGGCTTGACGAATGCTCCAGCTTATTTCGTCGACCTTATGAATCGAGTTTTCAAAGACTTCCTCGACTTATTTGTTCTCATTTTTATAGATGACATTCTTATTTATTCTAAAACTGAGGAATTGCATGAAAATCATCTTCGGATTGTGTTGGAAACTCTTAAGAGAAATCAATTGAAAGCAAAGTTTTCTAAATGCCACTTTTGGCAATCTTGTGTGAAATTTTTGGGGCATATTATTTCTGAATCCGGAATTTCCGTGGATCCTTCAAAGCTTGAAGTGATTCAAAATTGGAAGAGACCGGAGAGTGTGATGGAAATTCGTAGCTTTCTCGGATTGGCGGGCTATTACCGCCGGTTCATAAAAGACTTTTCTAAGATTTCTGTACCTCTTACTAATATGGCAAAGAAGAGAGTTGAATACATTTGGTCAGACAAATGTGAAGCTTCATTTCAAAAATTAAAAGAACTCCTTTCCGATGCTCCTATTCTTATGAGTCCCGATGGGAACCAAGATTTTATTGTTTATACCGATGCGAGTCGTGTTGGTTTGGGTGCCGTTCTCATGCAGCGGGAACGTGTTATTGCTTATGCTTCTAGGCAATTAAAGCCTGCCGAGACTAGATATGCCACTCATGATTTAGAGCTCACGGCTATTGTTTTCGTCCTTAGAATTTGGCGTCATTATCTTTTGGGAGAGAAATTTGTTCTCTACACCGATCACAAATCATTGAAGTATTTATTTTCTCAGAAGGAACTTAATTTGCGTCAACAACATTGGCTCGAGTTCCTTGCATCTTATGATCTTGATATTCTTTATACTCCTGAAAAGGGAAATCTTGTTGCCGATGCCCTTAGTCGTAAGCCACAAGCGGTTGTTTCTATGATGATATCTGAGTGGAATGATCTCGCGACTTTATCCACTTGTGAGATTCGAGATCATGAATCCAACTCATGTTCATCTCTTGTTTTGTGTAGCCTTGGGGCTCATCCTTCTCTTTTAGACCGCATTCTTGAAACTCAAAAGCATGATCCCGAATTGATTCTTCTTAGCCAAAGTTGTAGGGATAAAATTGATATTGAAGGTTTGAAAGACTTCGATATTTATACTCGTGGCGGCATTTGAAGGTTTGGTAAACTTATCGTGCCAAACATTTGCGATCTTCGTAAAGACATTTTAGAAGATTCTCATCGTTCTAAATTTACCATTCATCCCGGTAGTAGTAAAATGTACGCGGACATGAAGCGACTTTATTATTGGGATGGAATGAAATCTGATATTGCTAACTTTGTTAAGCGTTGCATGACTTGCCAACTTGTTAAGGCCGAGCATCAAAGGCCCGGTGGGTTATTGCAATCTTTAGACATTCCAGTTTGGAAGTGGGATCAAGTCTCCATGGACTTTATTGACGGTCTTCCCCGTTCTCGTTCGGGTCATGATAGCCTATGGGTGATAGTAGATAGACTTATGAAATCCGCCCATTTTATTCCCGTTCGGTCCAATCGGACCGTACCTATTTTGGCTAAACTCTATGTCAAGGAAATTGTTAAATTGCATGGAGTTCCTAATTCAATTGTTAGCGATCATGATCCATTTTTTACTAGTGGATTTTGGAAAGGTCTTCAAAAAGCTTTGGGAACAAAACCCAATTTTAGCACCGCTTATAATCCTCAGTCCGATGGACAAACCGTGCGTGTGAATCAAACCCTTGAAGATCTTCTTCGTGCATGTGTTCTTGATTTTGGTGGAAGTTGGGAAGATCATATTTCTCTTGTTGAGTTTTCCTATAATAATAGCTTCCAATCTAGTATTGGTATGGCTCCTTTCGAGGCACTCTACGGAAGGCCATGCCGATCTCCTTCGTGTTGGCTTGAAGCCGGTGAGAAGCTGGTTTTAGGTCCAGATTTTATTCGTGATGCCACAGAGAAGATTGACCTTATTCATCATAGGATGAAAGAAAATCAAAGTAGACAAAAATCCTATGCCGATAATCGAAGAAGGAAATTAGAATTTTCTGTGGGAGATTTGGTGTTCATTCTTGTTTCACCTATGAAGGGTGTTGTGTCTTTCAGTCGATCAGGAAAATTAGCACCTCGTTATATTGGTCCATTTTCCATCACCGAACGCATTTGTTCCGTGGCTTATCGCCTTTTATTACCGGCTCAGTTTTCTGCTATTCATGACGTATTCCACGTCTCTCAATTACAGAAATGCCTTCGAGATTCCGATTCTGTTCTTGAGCCCGGTGTTATTGAACAAATCGAAGTTTCGCCTAATTTGACTTATGAGCAACATCCTATTCGAATCATTGCTTCGGAGGTCAAACGCCTTCGAAATAAAGATGTTCCTCCTGTGAAAGTTCAATGGTCCTCAAATCCTAAGGATTGCTCTTGGGAATCCCGAGAATTCATCGAGCGAACACATCCGGACTTACTGTCTTGTGCTCATTAAGGTAAACTTCTCATTTCAAAATTTCTTTTTTTTGTGTTGTTATGCCTTTGTATGGTTGTTACCTTTTATTTCTTTTCTTAAGTATTGCGAGGATGCAATTTCTTTAAGGAGGGGAGTCTGTAACAACCCGCATATTTTATGATTGTATATTTAAATGTTTTATTTAAATATAGCATCGTTAATCGGATTAAAGTCCAAAAAGCTACTTTTTGTAAACAGTCGAATTAGGACTCGAGACTACCTCCATTGAGTCCAAAATGGCGTTTACAACTTTTTTGAGTAAACATCGATATGTTCGGAGTTGGGTAAAAATTATGACTTTTTCACTTTGGGTTTGGGTTTGGGTTTTAGCCCACTAACCCATCTTAACACCCTAGTTCAGTCCACCTCTCCTATTCACTTCATTCTTAATTTCCTAACACTCAAGCTTCAATAAAAATGGGGAGAGGAATGGGAAATTAAAACTCAAAACCCTAGTTTCTTTTACAAATCCAAGTGTTAGCTCCAAAATTCAAAGAAAAGCTTAGGTAAGCATCCTCTTCTTCTTCTCCATCTCAATCTCTCTTCAATTCTCAGAAATTCCTAACCCTAACTTAGGAAAAAACTTTATTTTTGATAATAGATTGAAGATTCTAGAGGTGTGTTAAAGAGGAATTGTTCTTGCCTTGTTTTAAAAGCTTCTCCTTCATTGTTTTTGGGTTTAAAGGTGAGTTCTTTAACTCACATCTACATCTATAACTATCATTGTTATTAAGTATGAATTCCTAACACCTGTGCATATTCATTTGCTTTTGATTTGAATTGATTTGGTGAATTTTCCAAATTTTGGTGTTTTGGTCCAATTTTATGAAAATCCTTCTATGGATATTTGGACATTGATATTCGAGGTGTATCGAAGATTCTATAAGGCCGGGTTGTCGCTTGGCGTAAATCCTTAGTCGCCGTTGCTCGTCCGATCGCTCCCGATACGTTTTGGCCACTTTGGCCTAGGCAAAATGTTGCCCAGACCAAGTGACCAGACGTCTGGTGACCAAGTCCAGACGTCTGGTTTGGACCTGGAGCAAAATAGATGCACGCAGAATAAAAAAAGACAGAACCTAAATTTAGACGTCTGACTTTTTAGTTCAGACGTCTGAAAAGGTTTCAGACGTCTGGTTTGCCGAACCAGACGTCTGGAAAGGTTTTTCTGGATTTTCCAGAACCTCAATCCAGACTTCTGAATTGACCCCCAAATGTCTAGAAATGTGCATTTTTTCCTATTTAGGCTTTTCTTGATTAAATTTCCATTGTTTATCGAGTTTAGTTGCTCCGGATAGTTGTCATCACTTTTATCGACTTTGATGACTTCTTTCTTTGGATTTTTGGGAATATCCATTTTGATGGATTTGGTATCGATTTCTTTGGATTTGATTCACGTCTTCGAATGTGAATCTTTGGTGATTGATTGTTTCTACAATCATTTTTGTGATTTGTCACTTTCAAATACAAAGGTTTCTATACTAGTAGTAAATACTCAAACTCTTTCACAAAGATGATTTCAATTCTATTTTAAATATAAAGCTCGTTTTTAAAACCGTTTACTAATCTATTTGTATATACAAACCTTTACCTCATTCGTATGAGAAATCTAATTATATGACTTAGTAAAACAAGTGGTATGAAATGCTTGCGTTTACTTCATCGGTTAATTCTTGGACTTGTTCAATTGAACTCTCGTGACAACTTTCGAGTGGAAATCTACAATCTGTTCATAAATATTTGAGTTAAGCAAGTGGTTATGGGACATGAAGCTAGACTCTTGTATTTACTAGCTTAGTGTAATCGACACTTCTTGATGATCGATGATGATCATTTTATGGTTTAGACTAGCAATGTGCGATGTCTCTTTGTCCACGTGGGGGGACTTTACCTCGTTTTATTGAGCTTCGTCTCATTCCTTTATGGGCTAGCGACCCATGTTCTTTTATGGTGTTCGGTTCATCGGATGTACCGTTATTGTACTACATCGATGTCCTGGCTTTTTGGTTCATCGGATGTACCGTTATTGTACTACATCGATGTCCCGGCTTTTTTTGGTTCATCGGATGTACCATTATTGTACTACATCGATGTCCCGGCTTTTTGTTCATCGGACGTACCGTTATTGTACTGCATCGTTGCTCCTAAGTTATGGTTAGCAACCATGGAATAGCGTTCCATTTGTGATACACGTGTTGGTGAGTTTTCATGCTCCCGTTTGTGATAAGCCTCCCCCTTTTGATTTCTGGATTTCTGGCTGATGATTTCTAGAATTTATGTTTCACCTCTTTTTGTGATTGGCAATGGTATGTTTGTCAATAATTGGGGTCTGGTGAATAAAATAAAGAATATGACATTCTTTTTGGTGCTTTGAGATTCTTGAGATATCGTATGACTTTGTTGTTATTATATGTATACTTGTCACAGTATGGCATTATGGTTATCATACGTATTTGTTATATCTCTTACCCTATCTCATTTTATCTGATATTTATAGTTAGACTGATCCGTTTATTATTTTCTTCTTAAATAATACTCGGGTCAGACCGAGATGTTACAGGTGCATCTTCTTGACTCCTTATCTGGGATCATCTTCTGACTTTTGTCTAACTACATAGTTTTGTAGATTTTGTTATTATACATTTGAGATAGCGACTCCTTGATGTATAATTATTCTTTTGTCCAGCACTTGTATTTATTCTTTTGTGATGTGGTGGATCTAGTTTGACCACTACTTTGATGTACACTTTTATGTGATATATTCATATCTGATTCCAAATTTGTGACATGAATGTCTGTGACTGATTTGTGTTATGTTTATTTCTATATTTATTTCTGAAGGCCTCATAGCCACTGTGTGGTAGCTTTGAGTTTGTATTTGATATGTCGGATTTCCTCTTGAAATGAAATGTAAGTTATATTTTCTGACATATCGGTACTCGCACAAAGCAATTACACAGATGGTCGCTCCTCAACAGCCTTATTCTTCGTGCTAGTCGACGACATTACCTCGTAGTGTCCTTGGCTAGTGTGAGTATAGAGGTGGGGCGTCACAGACACAATCACAACATAGTAATAAAATAGATAGGTTAACTTATTCTGTTAAGTTTCATAGGCACCGATGTTTGCCATAAAAAGCATCAAACAAAAATTTAATTATTTTCCAAATTAAAATTTATGGATAAAAAACTATAAATTAAACTAAAAATATGTCATCAAAAATCAGATCTAAATTTGGAATATAGATTTTATTATAATTAAATTCAAATTCGAATATTTAAATAAATTAAATATTCAAATTCGAAGACCTAAAAATACCTGGTCATTACAGTACTCATTTATTTCAAAACCATAAAAATGTCTTAATATAAAATTCCATAAAAACCGTAACATATTATCTATCACATGGGTACATATAAATGCAAGTAATAATAACAAATACTACCACAAGCCAAGCTTCTCCATGTCTAAGCATCGTCTCCTCCATCACTTCGTCCTTAACCTCTGTTGTAATGAGGAGGGAGTCAGAACAACAAGTGTCTTGTGATTAAAAAACTCGAGTCTTACCTTTTCAGTCTTGGGCGGTATATTTCAAAATAAGAATACGTCTACGAACATAAAACCATTAAAATCATTTATTACTTTTTTATAAGGAAAGGAGGCAGATCTAACAACTTAATACCTTCCATTCCAGAAGTAGATCCCATATCGCAATCGTACATCATAAATAGCTAATAATGTGAGAGATGGTACCCAAGCCATTTAATACTTTCTAGTGGAAAATAGGCAGACTCCGTCATTTAAGGCCTATTTCCAGAAGCGTGCTCCTTAATGGTACTATCTAGCTGACATCATATGGAATCTCATAGGCCACTTAATACTTCCAAGTGGAAAATAGGCAAATCCCATGATTTAAGGCATAATTCCAAAAGCGGACCCCTGTAGAGATACCACCTAATGTACACCCATTGGCCATTTAATACTTCATATGGGGAAAAAGACAAATCCAACCACTTAATATCTCAAGCCCCGAAGCAGGCCCTTCGTCTTATGGCCCATACCCATAATGGCCTCTCACATTAGTCCTCTATTTGTAGGAACTGGTAGCTAGATTAGCTGGGCAGATTTCCCCTACAGAATTTGGAACTAAAATCGCATCATTACAAATATTTATCATAAGCATATCTCACATCAATAAAAGTGTACATAACTGCTAGTAGTCTCAAAGTGAAGGGCAGACTTCCATCATGTAACGTTATTGACCTCGCACCCTTGTGACTTAGCCATATATTAATTACTGTATACACACACACATACACTCATCTCAACATTTCATAAATCAGGCCTTATGATGACTCTTCCTATTAACGCCTTAAAATAATAATTAGGTTATACGAGAGTTTCATTTTATTTTCACCTCAAAATCAGTTACCTACCTAATGGGGGGAAAATGAAAATAGATGCCTAATTAACTACACTATACATGAAATAGTTATATGTTAATTACGTAAATAGAAATAAACAAATATTCACATCTAATAAGTTCTAAACGTACGGACTTTGTGCTCTAAACTAGCGCTAAAAGTTAACTCTCTAATCAATTATTATTTCAAGTCCTTTATCTTCAATATCCCAAGATTTCATGGAATTCAAATGTCCAAACAGATAATAAATATTCATAATCAAAACTGCAATAATTGACTTGTAAATAAAATAGAAACTCAATTTATTACCCCAATTCAATGGAATATCTTAAATGATAAGAATTATGATCTAAACCCCATATTCTATTCAGCTCCTCTTTTTACAAAGAAACAGATAAGAATAAGTGGTGTAAACTACGAATATAATTCATAATCTAAACCCCTTATTTTATTGAAGGATCACAATTTAACACAAAGAAGAAAAAGAAGTGGAATAGACTATGAAATTATCATAAATTACATAAACGAAACAAATTCCATCAAATTAATGTAAATAATTGAGAATCACAACATAGAATTGACATTTCAAAATAAAAAGGAATTTTGGGGGATTTTATCTATCGTATTTTCGAAATCCGAAAATCCCTAAGGCATATTCAAATCCAAAAGAAATACACTAAACAATTGCTGAAAAAAATACTAAGGTTTCCACTCATATATTAGCCTTAGCTTTACTCAAATGGATTTGTAGCCTTCAGATCTCTTCCAGAATCTCTCTCTTTTGATATACACACACAATAGGGAAGAGGTATATATATTCATTAGATTTAGAATAATTGAAGAAGAATAGGATAAGAATAGATTGGAGGAAGAAGAAACAAGTAGGGAATATGTTGAATCCTTACCTGAATTCTCCATGGAGTTTCTGAATCTTATTAGAGAGATAGCAATGATAGAGTTTCGTCGTATTCCCCAAAATAATATGAATAATACTGGAGAGGATAGGGTTTTATTTATAAGAGTTGAAATGCACCAGAACCATAGGATGAAAATAGATAGGAAACGGGCAACCTGGAGCACACAACCGAATAGAACATAACGTAAAACTCTAGCCACCACTGGTAACTGTCATTGCCAAACGGTCGACCGCTCTTGGGTGACCATTCGACCGCTAAGGTCAATCGGTTGACCTATTGAGGTCGATCGCTCTTTTATTCAGGGGTGTTTATTTTTGTTTCCATTTCCATATTATTTTATTCCCTAATTAAATTTTCTACATTAAGCGTTAATTAATCATTTACTTAACCCCAAGCTAATTTTTGAAATTTAAATCCTAAATTTGATTTCTCATTTGAATTTGAATTCAATCTAAATTAATTTAAATTTGAGAAGTTCAAATGCTCATAACTTCTTCTTTAAGCTCCATTTTCATCATATTGAATATAGAAACATATCAGAATTATGCCACGAACGTAACGGAATAACTTTTATGGTCAAATTCCAACTTTTATAAAATTTCCATATCTATTGATTTCATATTTAATTTAATTTACTCCATTTATTTATGGTTCATTTTATGGGGTGTTACATGCCATTATCTTAACTTCACGTCAATCTCATGGCTGCATACATTTTTAGAAAATATTTAAATTTAGATAACTTTATTTTCATTTTTTTAAATCAACATCTTGCTTTATAAAAC
Organism: Allium fistulosum; assembly: GCA_030737815.1. NCBI lineage: Eukaryota > Viridiplantae > Streptophyta > Magnoliopsida > Asparagales > Amaryllidaceae > Allium > Allium fistulosum. The sequence goes on along the minus strand of CM060908.1, from coordinate 596,963,956 downwards.
AATATAAAACTTCAAGGAAATCTTTTCTTATGACATCTTCAAAATATTGCATCGACTCTGCCTCATTTAAGCGTTGAGAAATCCCTATCGATACGTTAGCTATTCGTATTGACTAGAATCTATAAACCACTCAATGGACCAATTAAAACAAGATAAATCATTAAAATTCTTCCAATCATTTTATTATTTAATATTCATCATCTACCAATATCAATTTCTTGCTTATACAAAAATGCGATCTGTCAATTTTTATTTATGCATACACACATTCATTATCAACCATTTTTATCCAACAATATATAATAACATATTCATTAAATTCACACAACCAAGCATCCATCAAATCAATTACATTTGTATTTTCCAATTCCAACTTTTCCTATATGTATAATTTATCCTCTTATATATATATATAATTCTTTTACTAAAATACTTCTTAGTTAATCTCTTTGGTTATAAACAACTAATGTTCCATTCATAATAATTCATTTGTAATCAAACTCCAAATTTTAAGTTTGTTCGCATTCAATAATTTCCTTTTATAAGATTTAATCTTCTAATTTATACACAATAAGATTTTTAATATCCATTATGGTGACCACTCTTATGAAGACACTATAAGGTCTTAACGTTAATATTTTGCAGGTTATAAATTCAAATTAATAACTACCTAGAAATTTTAAATTGTTATTAAAATTTTCTAAGCAACCATGTAGCCAACATTCAATCAATCATACAAATCTAAAAAAATAAACTAATCAACATGTTCAGCGGAAAGTAGTCCATCCGCTTCCACTACGCAACTCTGATCTTTTAAGGAGTCATGACATAATAATTTCATCCCAAGCCATTTAAGGTTTAATCTACACAACTCATATTATTAATAATAATTTATAGAGTGATATAAAATATTTCTAATATTCCCAGATGGTTGTACCTTAATATGAACCTATATTGCTATCCTAAATAGAAAATAAACCCCAAATCTCTACCAACACCCCGAGGGACAGGACTCTAAGTCTGTCTAGGTCAATATTTGTGTCTCAGGTATCGTATATTCTTCTGAACCTAGCTCTGATACCAAGCTGTAACGTCCCACCTCTAGACCCACACTAATAAAGTATATTACTAAGTAATATCGTTTATAGTGCAGAGAATAAGGATGGTTGGGAGCGACCATCTATGAACATTGCTTTAAGCAAGTACGATGAATTGAATAATGATTTTCCTTTTTAAGGAGGATTCGACGTATACAATCTAGGCTTAAAACAACGTTTCAGTGGCTAAATTAATTGCTTAGAACAACATAAGATATTCAAACACAAAATCATAGAGTGTACAGTATAACATGCATATGTTTCATAGCGGAAGACTACATATATACAAATACAAAGATGGTCTATAAAACGATGCGCAAGAAAGTTCCACTTTATATACATATACACATAACTACCCAAAATTGTGTACATACAAAATGAGTCTCATGCTCAATAAACATACACATTGGGTACAAGGTCACAGTTTAAACAAACGACATAACCTATAGGTAGACCGGATCACATGAGATAAGCTTCAGCTAGACATTTCTATAAGTCAATGAGGCGTCGCTGAAATAACTCGGTCTTACCCGAGTATTATACAAGATAATAAATAGGTCAATCCTGTACTGAGATGTATAAGTGAGAGTAACATAGCATAACAAGGGTGATATTCATAATTACATATACATGAAGGCAATATGAATGTATAACTACATATGTTATCTGCTTTAGAAAGTGTAAACCAAGGAATAATCTCCAATCACTAAAATTCATAAATGAATCATCAAAATTCGAATAAATCACCATGCCAAACTTTCCAAAGATACGCCTTATAAAGGAAGAATTCCATAGTATGGTGAAACAAGAACTATAAATTATACCATAAGATTCCATTCACAAATCATATCAAAAATTGGCGCCATACGTTAAACAAACTAAAATCCACCAGTTATGCATGCAATTGAGTTACTGTTCCCTTATGGATGGAGGTACTGTCCCCCTGGGCAGAGGTATTGTCCCCTCCTAGACCACTAGACAAACTCGAAGGTTACGCCAAGCACTAAACGAGCATAAAGGCTACGTTGAAATGATAAACGTGCATGAGGGCTACAGCGCAACGATAGATAAGCATGAAGGCTATGTCAAAACGATAGACGAGCACACAGGCTTCGCCGAACACTAGACGAACCCAAAGGTTATGCCCGATAGATAAGTGTAATATACTTTCAAATAGCAACTGTATAGGTAACGACTTGCATCCCATGCCACATGGGTTTACTCAAACGTTTACTATATGTTAGTAAACTCCACTCATGTGTAAGTGGAATTCAATCGAACAAGTCCGGGAATTTACCGTTGAATTAAATGAAAGCATTTCATACCACTTGTTTTATTAAATCGTTTAATTCAATTTCTCATCCGATCGAGAATATGCAATTTTTATATAAAAAAAGTTTGCTTTGAAATCTATTTTGGAAATATTAAAAAGACTAGTAATAAAAAGTAGGAATATATAGCTTACTTGTGTACACATATAAAATCTTGCATTGCAAACCTTTTGAAACTATGAATATTTATAAATATTTACCTTCCAAAATCTCTCTATTTATATATAGGTATAAAGAAATATATTTTTTTTTTCAAAATATTCACTTTATAAAACACCTAGAAAATTAGTGCACAGAAATTGTGTGTTTGGAAATGTCTCTATAGAATAAGTCTCTACAAAATTAAGAGCACCAAGATAAGAATTCAAAATCTGAAAATAGCAGAGAAATCATCATAAAAACAAGCTCTAAAATAATGCAAGAAACATGGTAAAACACTGGAACCAAATGCAAAATGCAGAATAAATTCACTCTAGAAAATACCACTTAATTCTATCGATCTGATTCGCTTTTTAGCTAGCTTCGATCATAAAAATAATACACAAGCATCATATAATTGAGCTACAAAAATCAATTGCATTTTAATGATTTCCAATGCACATGCATCTACATAATAAGATTGATTCAAAACAATTCGTTCAACCATCAACCAAGGGAATCCATAGCATGCAATTGTAATTCAAGAACTTCAATAGTTCTATACCGAATAATATCTAAACTTAAGTTAACAAGGCATGGAAGGGGATTAACTATTTGAAACATAGATGTGAGTTAAATAAATTAACTCACGTTTATGTCGTGAAGTAATATGCCAGCTCTCGTCCTATGTTCTCATCCTCGCCATTCCCCGTATTCTTATCACAGCAGTTGCCAACCTGTCTAAATCATCTAAGTCATGCCTCGAAACCCCAGAAGACATCGCACTATCATCGATCATCTCTGCCTAAGAAATTTCCATCACTCAAATGCTCTCCCCAGTCACGCGCGCCATTCCAAAGCTTCACCTCAGCCGCCTCGTCTAGCACCTCGATTGACTTCTTTCCCCCTCTCTCACACATCTCCAAATCACGTTGTCCAAGCGTTTACCAGCCATCACTTGTGCGCCTTCTACGAGTCAGCAGAATAGGGATCTTAAAGCTAAATTAACACCAGAGGGGGTTGAATAGTGTTTAGTGGATTATATGAATATTTTCCAAATTCTTTAATATTTTACTTGGAATGATGTAATTAACAATCACAGAAACAGTCATATAATCAAAGTGTAGATAAAAGTAAATGCGATAAAAGTAAAAAAGGAAAGAACACACTAGGATTTTATACTGGTTCGGAGTTGCCATACATCCAGTCCCACACAATTCTTGTACGAATTTTTTTTCAACTAGTAAATGCAAATACAATCTCGATTTCAAGGCTACGAGATACACCATCCAGAATCCCAACCTTTGGGTAGAGTCACTTGATTTACGAGCTACAAGCACACCCACTAGATTTACAGGCTACTAGGCACACCCAATTGGTTTTATGGGTTACAATCACACCCACAAGTATAACAGTCTGATTTGATAGAGTTTTCTAAACTTAGATCTTGATAACAATTGATCCTATAGCTCTTAAATAGAACTTTGATCTTGGTTTGAGCGAGAGAGATGAGAGAAATCAGAGAGTAGATGGAGGAGAATCAAACCAGTGATGATTGAATTTGATTCTGGTTGAATTTCATCAGAGTTTGGGTATATTTTGATTTAGAAAATGAGAGAGTGGACAGAGGAGAAATGAATAAGAGATGATGATTCAAAATTCGTTTGAAGTTTGGTATTTATAGAGAAATAGCGGAATATCCGTCTCTGAAGAGATATGATGTAAAGACACTTCTTTTAAAATTTAAACTTTGGAAAAATCAGCCACCATGTCAACATACATACATAGAGTATGTCGACATACTCTTTTTAAAATTTAAAAATATTTTAAAACGTTAGTTTGAGAACTTGTTGTTTTGTAAAATACTTTGATACTTTATGAAATCATTTAAGCATAGTTTATACATATTTCAATCATAATAAAACTTTATATAATAATTTTGAAAATTTAAATATAATGTAAATAATATATATATAATCAATATAATAATAACTTATTAAAGTATAAACAAGAATTCAATATATATAAACTTAAAAACACTAAAAGAATATCTTTATATGTATAGAGATTTAAAATCATTTTGAGAAATATTTTGAAAAGATTATTCTAAAACTAGGATAGTTGAAAACAATTTAAAACAAAACTAGAGAAGGAGAGAGAGATCAAAAAAGTGCTATCACGGTTTTAACATAAATTCTATAACTCTATAACATATCTGAAATATCTTGAAATCTTGAACACTTTAATACTCATGTGTAACAACCCGCATATTTTACAACTGTATATTTAAATGTTTTATTTAAATATAACATCGTTAATCGGATTAAAGTCCGAAATGTTACTTTTTGTAAACAGTCGAATTGGGACTCGAGACCACTTCCATTGAGTCCAAAATGACGTTTATAAATTTTTTGAGTATAAACATCAATATGTTTGGAGTTGAGTAGAATTTTGCTATTTTTCTATTTTGGTCTTTGGGTTTGGGTTTCAGCCCACTAACCCAACTTAATACCCTAACTCAACTCCTTTTCATTCATTCCTTATTTCCTAACATTCAAGCTCTAGAGAAAAATGGGGGAAAAGATTGGAAATTAGGATTCCAAAACCCTAGTTTGTTTAGGAAATACAAATTCAAGTCCAAAATCAAGGAGAAGCTAGGTTAAGCATCCTCTTCATCTTCTCCATCTCTATCTCTCTTCAATTTCAGAAATTCCTAAACCCTAACTTAGGAAATATTTGCTTATTAGCTTAGATTGGAGCTTCTTGAGTTGAAGTTGAAGAGGAATTGGTCTTTCCTTTGTTTTTAAGCTTCTCATTCGTTGTCTTTGGGTTTAAAGGTGAGTTTTTGAACTCACATCTATGTCTATAGCTTTCATTGTTGTTAGGTATGAATTCCTAACATCTATTTTGTGTTCATTTGCTTTCATTTGAATTGGTTTTGTGAATTCTCCAATTTTTGGTTTTGAAAGTCCAATTTTATGAAAATCCTACCATGGATGTTTGGACATGATATTTGGGGTGTATCGAAGAGCCTATAAGGCTGGGCTGTCGCTTGGCGAAAATCCTTAGTCGTCGTTGCTCGTCCGATCGCCCCCGATATGTTTTGGACACTTTGGCCTAGGCAAATTGTTGCCCAGACCAGGTGACCAAATGTCTGGTGACCAAGTCCAGACGTCTGGTTTGGACCTGGAGAGAAAAATATAAGCACGCAGAATATAAAAAAAGGCAGAGACTAATTTCAGACGATTGAAATTTAGGATCAAACGTCTGGATGGGTCTCAGATGTCTGACTTGAAGTTTCAGACGTCTGGGTGTTCTCTGGATTATTTCCAGAGAGGAAATCCAAACGTCTAGATTCTAAACCAGACGTCTGGTTAGTTTTTAGACACCTGGATTGAACCTCCAGACGTCTGGAATTGTAAATTTTGCCTATTTGCTTATGTTTTTGAGTGGATATCCTATTTTAATTGATTTTTGTTGATCCGGATAGTTGTTATCACTTATTATCGACTTTGATGACTTCTTTCTTTGGATTTTTGGGAATATCCATTTGATGGATTTGATATCGATTTCTATGGTTTTGATTCACATCTTCGAATGTGAATCTTTGGTGATTGATTGTTTTTACAATCATTTTTGTGATTTGTCACTTTAAAATACAAAGGTTTCTATAATAGTAGTAAATACTCAGACTCTTTCACCAAAATGATTTTAACACTACTTTTAAATACAAAGCTCGTTTTAAAAACCATTTTCCAATCTATTAGCATATACAAACCTTTACCTCATTCGTATGAGAAATCTAATTAAACGGCTTAGCAAAACAAGTGGTATGAAACGCTTGCGTTTACTTTGTCGGTTAATTCTTAGACTTGTTCGATTAGCTTGTGACAATTTTCGAGTGGAAATCTACAATTTTGTTCGTAAATATTTAAGTTAAGCTAGTGTTTATGGGACATGAAGCTAAACTCATTTATTTACTAGCTTAGTGTAATCGACACTTCTGGCTGATCGATTATGATCATTTTGTGGTTTAGACTAGCGATGTGCGATGTCTCTTTGTCCGCGTGGGGAACTGTACCCAGTTATGTTGAGCTTCGTCTCATTTTTATAGGCTAGCGACCTACGGGCTTTATGGAGTTCGGTTCATCGGGCGTACCATTATTGTACTACGTCGTTGTTCCGAATTATTTGAGTTTCAGGTTCATTGGGCGTACCGTTATTGTACTACGTCGTTGTTCCGGCTCATTTGAGTTTCAAGGTTCTTCGGGCGTATCGTTATTATACTACGTCTTTGCACCGGCTCTATGGTTAGCGACCATGGGATAACGTCCCGTTTGTGATATACGTGTTGGTGAGTTTTCATGCTCCCGTTTGTGATAGGCCTTCCCCCCTTTATGATTTCTGGATTTCTAGTTGATGATTTCGAGAATTTGCGCTTCACCAATTTTTTCTTGATGTATACATATGAGATAGAGACTCCTTGATGTATACTTATTCTTTTGTCAAGCACTTTTATCTATTCTTTTGTGATGTAGTGGATCTAGTTTGACCACTACTTTGATGTACAGTTCTATGTGTTATATTCATATATGTTTCCGCCTTTGTGATATGAATATCTGTGACTGATTTGTGTTATGTTTATTTCTATATTTGTTTCTGAAGTCCACATAGCCACTGTGTGGTAGCTTTGAGTTTGTATTTGATATGTCGGGTTTCCTCTTGAAACGAAATGTAAGTTATATTATCTGACATATCAGTACTCGCACAAAGAAATTACACAGACGGTCGCTCCTCAATAGCCTTATTCTTCATACTAGTCGACGGCATTACCCCGTAGTGTCCTTGGCTAGTGTGAGTATAGAGGTGGGGCGTCACAGCTTGGTATCGGAGACAAACTTCGAAACAATGTAGAATAATCTAGCAAGGAACATTGTCCTATGTCTTTCTTAGGAGTCGTGCCATAGGATTTAATTTAAGTCATTGGACCCGTATTATCCTATTTTCTTTTGCGATGCCTTGTTTTATCAATCAATTTTGTTTGATATTCATTCTGAGAATAACTTTTTTCCTCTTCTTTCTTTCTTTCTTAAAAGAGAAATGGTTAGACCTGGCCGTACCAGCGCTGGTCAATCTATTGCTACTCCTCAGGATGGAGTATTTATGTCTGCCCAACAGCTTCTAGATCTGGTAAAGAATGCTCAAGCTGTTGGACCTATTCCAGAGCCTACTCATCCTAAATCTGGGTTTGCACGCTTGTTTAGTGATTATACCAATTTGGGTGGAAGGCCATTCAAGGTTTCCGAAAGCGTTATAGAAGTCCAAGCTTGGCTTAGATCATGCGACCGCATCTTTTCTCGCATGAACCTTATTGATCTTCATCGAGTCCAAGTGGCTTCTAGCATGCTCCAAGAAAGAGCATTAGATTGGTATGAGCTTCTGATTTCTAAAATTATTGAAGCGGATCTTGCTTGGGAGCAATTCCGGGAAAGATTCGAATTGAAATTTGTGCCGAAAGCTGAAAAAGTATCTTTAGCCCGACGCTTTATCGACCTTGTTCAAGGTGAATCTTCTATGACCGACTATGTCGCATCTTTTGAATCTCTTTCTAAGTATGGGGTCGAGTATATTAATACCCCATTGAAGAAAAATCAGAGATTTTTCTATGGGTTAAATATGAACCTCAAAAAACCATTACTTCTGAAATTAGAAGTTTCTTTCGATCAGCTTGTTGATATCGCTCTTCGGCTTGAAGAGGCAGATAAAGAAAGTGATGTTGAAGTTGTGGGTGCCAAACAGAACTTCAAAAGCAACAAGAAGAGGCCTATTAAATTCAAGCCTAATCCTAACAAGAAAGGGAAGTAAGCAACTTCGGTAGCAAAGACTTCTACCTCTAGTCGTGGGCAATGCTACAATTGTGGTTCTAAGGACCATTATGCAAATAGGTGCCCAAAACCTCTTTTTTGTCGTTATTGCAAAAGTTTGGGTCATCTTTTATCTTCATGCCCCAAACTTTTAAACAATAAAGAGGGAAAGCTAAATGTTATGCAAGCTCCTAGTAACACTTCTCTTAGTCAAGGTATTTCTCATTCTATCCTTGATGGCATTATTATATTTCGTGATCTTCCTATTCGAGTTCTTTTTGATACAGGTGCATCTCACTCTTTTATATCAAAAGAACTTGTTGATGCTTTGTCTTTGAATGTTATTGGCTTGATGACTACATTGAGAATTGCGAATCCGGTTGATGGATCCGCAATACTCAATTTGCTGTGTAAAGATGTCGAAATTATTTTATGTGATTATACCTTCCGAGCCGATTTGCATGTTATGCGTTACTTAGGTTTCGGGATGATTTTGGGGATGGATTGGCTTAACCGTTATGAAGCCCATATCCTATGTCCTGAGCGGACTATATATCTTCGATATCCTCAATCTTTTAAGCAGATTTCTCTTGTTCTTAAAGATTCAGATTCCAATTCGGGAGCATCCTTATATTCTCTAAATCCTCATGATGACGATAATGATGATGAGGAAGATGTCATTTCCCTCATTTACATTGTTCGTGAATTTCCCGACATATTTGAGCCCGTTTTAGGATTACCACCTAAGCGAGCAATTGAGTTCAGAATTAATCTAATCCCTGGAGCTCTACCCATTACTCGTCCTCCTTATCGTATGTCCAAAAAGGAAAATGAGGAGATGCGTAATCAATTATCCGAATTGGAAGGAAAACAGTTTATTCATTCTAGTTCCTCTCCATGGGGAGCTTCGGCTATTTTTGTGAAGAAATCTGATGGTACACTTAGGCTTTGCATTGACTACCGCAAGCTTAATGATCTCACCATCAAGAATAAATATCCCTTACCTCGGATTGATGATTTATTCGATCAACTTAGTGGTGCTAGAGTCTTTTCACAGTTAGACTTAGCAACTGGTTTTCATCAGCTCCGTATTGCAGAGGATAGCATTCCTTTGACATCGTTCCATACTCGCTATGGACCTTATGAATGGCTTGTTATGCCATTTGGTTTAATGAATGCTCCAGCTTATTTCGTTGACCTTACGAATCGAATTTTCAAAGACTTCCTCGATCGATTTGTTCTCATCTTTATCGATGATATTCTTGTTTATTCTAAAACCGAGGAAGAGCATGAAAATCATCTTCGGATTGTGTTGGAAACTCTTAGGAGCAACCAATTAAAAGCAAAATTTTCTAAATGCCACTTTTGGCAATCTCATGTGAAATTTTTAGGGCATATCATTTTTGAATCCGGAATTTCCGTGGATCCTTCAAAGATTGAAGCGGTTCAAAATTGGAAGAGACCGGAGAGTGTGACGGAAATTCGTAGCTTTCTCGGATTGGCAGGTTATTACCGTCGTTTCATAAAAGACTTTTCTAAAATTTCCATACCTCTTACAAATTTGACAAAGTAGGGAGTTAAATACATTTGGTCAGGCAAATGTGAAGCTGCGTTTCAAAAATTAAAAGAACTTCTTTCCGATGCTCCTATTCTTGTGATTTCCGAAGGGAACCAAGACTTTATTGTTTATACCGATGCTAGTCGTGTTGGTTTCGGTGCCGTTCTCTTGCAAAGGGAACGGTTATCGCTTATGCTTCTAGGCAATTAAAGCCTGCCGAGATTAGATATGGCACTCATGATTTAGAGCTCACAGCTATTGTTTTCGCCCTTAGAATTTGGCATCATTATCTTTTGGGAGAGAAATTTGTTCTCTACACCGATCATAAATCTTTGATGTATTTATTTTCTCAAAAGGAACTTATTTTGCGTCAACAACGTTGGCTCGAGTTCCTTGCATCTTATGATCTTGATATTCTCTATACTCCCGGAAAAGAAAATCTTGTTGCCGATGCCCTTAGTCGTAAGCAAAACGCGGTTGTTTCCATAATGATATCCGAATGGAATGATCTCGCGACTTTATCCACTTGTGAGATTCGAGATCGTGAATCCAATTCATGTTCATCTATTGTTTTGTGTAGCCTTGAGGCTCATCCTTCTCTTTTAGACCGCATTCTTGAAGCTCAAAGGCATGATCCCGAATTGGCTCTTCTTAGCCAAAGTTGTAGGGATAAAATTGATATTGAAGGTTTGAAAGACTTTGATATTGATGCTCGTGGCGGTATTCGAAAATTTGGTAGACTTATTGTGCCAAATATTAGTGATCTTCGTAAAGACATTTTAGAAGATTCTCATCGTTCTAAATTTACCATTCATCCTGGTAGTAGTAAAATGTACGCGGACATGAAGTGACTTTATTATTGGGATGGAATGAAATCTTATATTGCTAACTTTATTAAGCGTTGCATGACTTGCCAACTCGTGAAGGCCGAACATCAAAGGCCCGGTGGGTTATTGCAACCTTTAGACATTCCCGTTTGGAAGTGGGATCAAGTCTCTATGGACTTTATTGACGGTCTTCCCCATTCTCGTTTGGGTCATGACGGTCTATGGGCGATAGTTGATAGACTTACAAAGTCCGCCCATTTTCTTCCCATTCGGTCCAATCGGACTACCAATTTTGGCTAAACTCTATGTCAAGGAAATTGTTAAATTGCATAGAGTTCCTACTTCTATTGTTAGTGATCGTGATCCATTATTTACTAGTGGATTTTGGAAAGGTCTTCAAAAAGCTTTGGGAACGAAGCTTAATTTTAGCACCGCTTATCATCCTCAGTCCGATGGACAAACCGAGCGTGGGAATCAAACTCTTGAAGATCTTCTTCATGCATGTGTTCTTGATTTTGGTGGAAGTTGGGAAGATCATATTTCCCTTGTTGAGTTTTCCTATAATAATAGCTTCCAATCTAGTATTGGTATGGCTCCTTTCGAGGCACTATACGGAAGGCCATGACGATCTCCATCGTGTTGGCTTGAAGCTGGTGAGAAGCTGGTTTTAGGTCCAGAATTTATTCGTGATGCCATAGAAAAGATTGACCTTATTCGTCATAGGATGAAAGAAGCTCAATGTAGACAAAAATCCTATGCCGATAACCGAAGAAGGAGATTAGAATTTTCTGAGGGAGATTTGGTGTTTATTCATGTTTCACCTATGAAGGGTGTTGTGCATTTCAATCGATCGGGAAAATTATCACCTCGATATATTGGACCATTTCCCATCACCGAACGCATTAGTTCCGTGGCTTATCGCCTTTTATTTTGGCTCGATTTTATGCTATTTATGACGTATTCCACGTCTCTCAACTATGGAAATGCCTTCGAGATTCTGATTCTATTCTTGAGCCGGGTGTTATTGAAGAAATTAAAGTTTCGCCTAATTTGACTTATGAGCAACATCCTATTCGTATCATTGCTACGAAGGTTAAACGCCTTCGAAATAAAGATGTTCCTCTTGTGAAAGTTCAATGGTCCACAAATCCTAAGGATTGCTCTTGGGAATCCAGAGAATTCATCGAGCGAACACATCCGAACTTACTCTCTCGTGCTCCTTAAGGTGAACTTCTCATTTCAAATTTTTTTCTTTTTGTGTGGTTATGCCTTTGTATGGTTGTTACTTTTTATTTCTTTTTCTTAAGTATTGCGAGGACGTAATTTCTTTAAGGATACGATTGTATATTTAAATGTTTTATTTAAATATAGCATCGTTAATCGGATTAATGTCTGAAATGTTCCTTTTTGTAAACAGTCGAATTGGGACTCGAGACCACTTCCATTGAGTCCAAAATGACGTTTACAACTTTTTTGAGTATAAACATCGATATGTTTGGAGTTGAGTAGAATTTTGCTATTTTTCTATTTTGGGCTTTGGGCTTTGGGTTTGGGTTTCAGCCCACTAACCCAACTTAATACCCTAACTCAACTCCTCTTTATTCATTCATTCCTCATTTCCTAACATTCAAGCTCTAGAGAAAAATGGGGGAAAAGATTGGAAATTAGGATTCCAAAACCCTAGTTTGTTTAGGAAATACAAATTCAAGTCCAAAATCAAGGAGAAGCTAGGGTAAGCATCCTCTTCATCTTCTCCATCTCTATCTCTCTTCAATTTCAGAAATTCCTAAACCCTAACTTAGGAAATATTTGCTTATTAGCTTAGATTGGAGCTTCTTGAGTTGAAGTTGAAGAGGAATTGGTCTTTCCTTTGTTTTTAAGCTTCTCATTCGTTGTCTTTGGGTTTAAAGGTGAGTTTTTGAACTCACATCTATGTCTATAGCTTTCATTGTTGTTAGGTATGAATTCCTAACATCTATTTCGTGTTCATTTTCTTTGATTTGAATTGGTTTTGTGAATTCTCCAATTTTTGAGTTTGAAAGTCCAATTTTATGAAAATCCTACTATGGATGTTTGGACATGATATTTGGGGTGTATCGAAGAGCCTATAAGGCTGGGTTATCGCTTGGTGAAAATCCTTAGTCGTCGTTGCTCGTCCGATCGCTCTCGATACGTTTTGGCCACTTTGGCCTAGGCAAATTGTTGCCCAGACCAGGTGACCAGACGTCTGGTGACCAAGTCCAGACGTCTGGTTTGGACCTGGAGAGAAAAATATAAGCACGCAGAATATAAAAAAAAGGCAGAGACTAATTTCAGACGACTGAAATTTAGGATCAGACGTCTCGATGGGTCTCAGACGTCTGACTTGAAGTTTCAAACGTCTGGGTGTTCTCTGGATTATTTCCAGAGAGGAAATCCAGACGTCTAGATTCTAAACCAAACGTCTGGTTAGTTTTCAGACACCTGGATTGAACCTCCAAACGTCTGGAATTGTAAATTTTGCCTATTTGCTTATGTTTTTGAGTGGATATCCTATTTTAATCGATTTTTGTTGATCCGGATAGTTGTTATCACTTATTATCGACTTTGCTGACTTCTTTCTTTGGATTTTTGGGAATATCCATTTGATGGATTTGATATCGATTTCTATGGTTTTAATTCACATCTTCGAATGTGAATCTTTGGTGATTGATTGTTTTTACAATCATTTTTGTGATTTGTCACTTTAAAATACAAAGGTTTCTATAATAGTAGTAAATACTCAGACTCTTTCACCAAAACGATTTTAACACTACTTTTAAATACAAAGCTCGTTTTTAAAACCGTTTTCCAATCTATTAGCATATACAAACCTTTACCTCATTCGTATGAGAAATCTAATTAAACGGCTTAGCAAAACAAGTGGTATGAAACGCTTGCGTTTACTTTGTCGGTTAATTCTTAGACTTGTTCGATTGAAATCTTGTGACAATTTTTGAGTGGAAATCTACAATTTGTTCGTAAATATTTAAGTTAAGCCAGTGTATATGGGACATGAAGCTAAACTCATTTATTTACTAGCTTAGTGTAATCGACACTTCTGGATGATCGTTGATGATCATTTTGTGGTTTAGACTAGCGATGTGCGATGTCTCTTTGTCTGCGTAGGGAACTGTACCCAGTTATGTTGAGCTTCGTCTCATTTTTATAGGCTAGCGACCTACGGGCTTTATGGAGTTTGGTTCATCGGGCGTACCATTATTGTACTACGTCGTTGTTCCGAATTATTTGAGTTTCAGGTTCATTGGGCGTACCGTTATTGTACTACGTCGTTTGTTCCGGCTCATTTGAGTTTCAAGGTTCTTCGGGCGTACCGTTATTATACTACGTCTTTGCACCGGCTCTATGGTTAGCGACCATGGGATAGCGTCCCGTTTGTGATACACGTGTTGGTGAGTTTTCATGCTCTTGTTTGTGATAGGCCTTTCCCCTTTGTGATTTCTGGATTTCTAGTTGATGATTTCGAGAATTTGTGCTTTACCAATTTTGATGATAGGCATTGATGAGCTCTATCAATTATTTGTGTTTTTGGTGAATAATTTAAAGAATGCGATTCTTTTTGGATGTTCGAGATGATTTGGGATATTGTATGATTTTTGTTGTTATTTAATGTATACTTGTCGCAGTATGGCATTATTGTTAACATACGTTTTTGTCTTATCTCTTATCCTATCTCATTTTATTTGATATTTATAGCTAGACTGATCCATTTATTATTTTCTGCTTAAATAATACTCGGGTCAGACCGAGGTATTTCAGGTGCTCCTGCTTGACTTCTTATTAGGGTCCTTCACCTGACTTTTGGTTAACTACTTTAGCATAGTAGTATTTGTTAGTATACATATGAGATAGAGACTGCTTGATGTATACTTATTCTTTTGTCTAGCACTTGTATCTATTCTTTTGTGATGTAGTAGATCTAGTTTGACCACTACTTTGATGTACACTTCTATGTGTTATATTCATATCTGTTTCCGCCTTTGTGATATGAATATCTGTGACTGATTGTGTTATCACTTATTATCGACTTTGATGACTTCTTTCTTTGGAATTTTAGGAATATCCATTTGATGGATTTGATATCGATTTCTATGGTTTTGATTCACATCTTCGAATGTGAATCTTTTGTGATTGATTGTTTTTACAATCATTTTTGTGATTTGTCACTTTAAAATACAAAGGTTTCTATACTAGTACTAAATACTCAAACTCTTTCACCAAAACGATTTCAACACTGCTTTTAAATATAAAGCTCATTTTTAAAACCGTTTTCCAATCTATTAGTATATACAAACCTTTACCTCATTCGTATGAGAAATCTAGTTAAACGGCTTAGCAAAACAAGTGGTATGAAACGCTTGCGTTTACTTTGTCGGTTAATTTTTAGACTTGTTCGATTTAAATCTTGTGACAATTTTCGAGTGGAAATCTACAATTTGTTCATAAATATTTAAGTTAATCCAGTGGTTATGAGACATGAAGCTAAACTCATTTATTTACTAGCTTAGTGTAATCGAAACTTCTGGATGATCGATGATGATCATTTTGTGGTTTAGACTAGCGATGTGCGATGTCTCTTTGTCCGCGTGGGGGACTGTACCCAGTTCTGTTGAGCTTTGTCTCATTTTTATAGGCTAGCGACCTACGGGCATTATGGAGTTCGGTTCATCGGGCATACCGTTATTGTACTACGTCATTGTTCCGAATTATTTGAGTTTCAGGTCATTGGGCGTACCATTATTGTACTGCGTCGTTGTTCCGGCTCATTTGAGTTTCAAGGTTCCTCGGGCATACCGTTATTGTACTACGTCGTTGCACCGGCTCTAGGGTTAGCGACCATGGGATAGCATCCCGTTTGTGATACACGTGTTGGTGAGTTTTCATGCTCCCGTTTGTGATAGGCCTTCCCCCCTTTGTGATTTCTGGATTTCTAGTCGATGATTTCTAGAATTTGTGTTTCACCAATTTTGTTGATAGGCATTGATGAGCTCTATCAATTATTTGTGTTTTTGGTGAATAATTTAAAGAATGCGATTCTTTTTGGATGTTCGAGATGATTTGGGATATTGTATGATTTTTGTTGTTATTTAATGTATACTTGTCGCAGTATGGCATTATTGTTAACATGCGTTTTTGTCTTATCTCTTATCCTATCTCATTTTATTTGATATTTATAGCTAGACTGATCCATTTATTATTTTCTGCTTAAATAATACTCGGGTCAGACCGAGGTATTTCAGGTGCTCCTGCTTGACTTCTTATTAGGGTCCTTCACCTGACTTTTGGTTAACTACTTTAGCATAGTAGTATTTGTTAGTATACATATGAGATAGAGACTGCTTGATGTATATTTATTCTTTTGTCTAGCACTTGTATCTATTCTTTTGTGATGTAGTAGATCTAGTTTGACCACTACTTTGATGTACACTTCTATGTGTTATATTCATATCTGTTTCCGCCTTCGTGATATGAATATCTGTGACTGATTGTGTTATGTTTATTTCTATTTTTGTTTCCGAAGTCCACATAGCCACTGTGTGGTAGCTTTGAGTTTGTATTTGATATGTCGGATTTCCTCTTGAAACGAAATGTAAGTTATATTATCTGACATATCGGTACTCGCACAAAGCAATTACACAGATGGTCGCTCCTCAACAGCCTTATTCATCATGCTTGTCGACGGCATTACACCGTAGTGTCCTTGACTAGTGTGAGTATAGATGTGGGGCGTCACATCATGAGTCTTCATTCTCCAACTCTTGAAACTCTATATCAGCATCTTGAATCTACTCTTGATACTGTAAAGTCTTCTTAATCAACACATGTCTAATATCCTGCACTATATATTATATATAACTTGATAAAACATTATCATTTATGTTTTATATAATGTCATAGTTGTTATCATCAAAATCAATACCTAAGGTACTAACAATCTCCCCCTTTTTGACGATGACAACTCTGTATATAAAATATAATATTACTCTTCCTGAGTTACAAAACTCCCTCTTAATCTATTCATAGATTTTATATATTTCTCCCTCTTTGTCATCAACAAAAATAACTACCTAAAACTATAACTCCAACACTAACTATTACTCTAACTCTAATTCCCTATAAATAAAATATTATAGATCATGACATATAATGATGATGAGAATGATTGATATAAGAACAATAAGTGATATTTAAAATGAGATAATCATAAAATGGAAATAATGATAAGAATGATATATAAGAAATGATAACTGATAAAATAAATCATTAATAGTAACCAAACCAATCTATATATTTATTCAATACCACACAAGAATCCAATCACATCTTAAAATGTAAGTAAAACAAATGTTAAATTAAATTAAATATACACACCACACAATCAAATTAACAAACACAAGTACCATCCTAACGTGATTTCCTAATGATCAGGGATTTGTGAATAGGACAATAAGGATAATGAAGGCAAAAGTTCCCTTTTTATTCTATGAGATTTCAATCTCGATCGAAACAAACTTTTCCGATGCATTGGATTTCGTCTTCCTCCATGCGTTCTTCCTCTTCTTCTTCCTCTTCTTCCTCTTCATCGCTACCTTGAATGGGGTTGTGAATGGTCAAATTTTGTAGAATCATCTTTAATAACTATTGGATTCGTAGGATTATCCAATAGATATTTTGCAAATTGCGAAGAATTATACTTTGTTTCTCTTGTTCTTTGGACATATAGAGTTGTACAACTTATTTTTCAGTCAACATCTCTAGAACATTCTTCATTTCTCTTTCCAATTTAATAGCTTTGGCCATAGTAGTGTTCTAGAAAGGGTCTTGGGTAGGACAAGAGAAGGAAAATGATGAGCTCTCTCACTACACCAAATACTGAGATTTGCAACTAACCATCCGCGCATTTGACAACGGTTATTAACCGTTGCCATTTAGCAACGGTTAATAACCGTCTTGGTTCAATTAGCAACGGTTTTTTCTCGTTGCTAATTGGGAATGGTTATTAACCATAGCTTCTTTGGAGACAAATGATGGCGGTGAATTTCATCCTTTTGCGCCATAATTTTTGGCGCGCTTCGTTCCAATTAGCAACGGTTTTCAACCATGGCTAATCTTTTAGGCAGGGCCGGCCCACCAAGCCCCTGGGATGGGGCAACCAACTGAGCCGGGCAACACCAAAAATCTGTTTTACTTCACAGTTATAGCTCAATAGCAATCTCCATGTTGGCGATGCTCGAACCCAAAAAAACTAGGGTTTCAAAAATCAACGCTTTCTAAATAATCATCGCTGCATACTCGGCTATTCCATCAGCCATCGTCGGCTCATGCTTGCCTCCTACGCGATATTTTCTACTGCTGATTTGAAGTCCTGCTACAGTCTCTATACTGCCACTGCTAATTAAGTATGCAAATTTCTTGTTTTGAGTTGTCTAATTTTCTAAAATTGAGTCGCCCTTTTATTGCTTTAGATTTCATTAACCTTGAAACGCCTGAAGCTAATAACTTATTAGTATTTAGTTATAAACAACTAGTTTTCCGTAAATAATCGTTTAGGAATTGAAATTTGAAAGCTGAAGCTAAAAAACTAATAATTATTTAGGAACTGATACTTACATTGATGTACTATTTTTCCTGCAGTGTGTGTATGTCTACCCGCAAACATTTCGGCAGAACCCAATATGATTTGCCTGTACACTTAACTAGATACACTAGTTTGTAAACTTGATACATTTCGTTAAAAATTAAATACACTGTTTTGTAAACTATTTGAGACTATAAGTATTGCATCCCACTTAATGTGGCAACTTTTGTATAAAAAGTTGGTACTTTGTTATGTTATAGTTTTATATGTGATTTTATGGTTATATATGAAAAAGAAAATAAATAAAAATTGACATGTTATATAGTAAGGGGCAAAAAAATTCACATTTGGCTTGGTCAACCGAATCTTTGGGCCGTCCTTGCTTTTAGGATTGATGTTTCATTAAGTTTTTTGGGATTGATTATAGTCAATATCTACTACTCTTTAACAGTTTGCCAAAGTAGAGATGCACCTTCTAATCTGAACCATCAGAATACATGTTTGATGTTTTAAGTGTACAGTGTTAGAGAACCAAGAAACAATTGGTTATGCAAGGGATGATCTTTTTACATTTATATATGATTTGTTTTACAAATTGTAATGTACTGCACTGCATGCTAGTTAGACATACCTGCTTATAGTGACTGCTAGGGTATAAGTTGATGCAATGAATTTTGTTTTACTAAATATGAGACCACATTTAGTAAGTGGATAAAATTGTTGTTAATGGCGCAAGCCAAGTATCAGGAGAGGGGTAATGCATAGACATTACTCTGGTGCTACAAAATGGCGCCGTTGTAATGGCAAATTTTTTGGAAACAGTTTGACGCTAATGTTAAATTTCAAGTGAAATCAGAAGAATATACATCTGTTTAGTTAATATTAGAGTTGAACTTGGTGGAAAGCCATAAGATATTGTTACCCATGATTTCTTATTAGCTCTTGTTATTTTCTTTCAGTATGTCTTTTAGTATAGACAAACAATGGATGAATCAATCTAATCGAAGAAATACAGAATATGTGGAAGGTGTGAGAAATTTCGTTAAATTTGTTGTTGAAAACGATGGCAATAAGGAAAAGTATTCGTGCCCTTGCACGCGGTGCAAAAATGAAGATACATTCAAATTAAATGACATTCATTTTCATTTGCTTAGATATGGTATTGTTCAATCATATACC
Organism: Allium fistulosum; assembly: GCA_030737815.1. Lineage (NCBI taxonomy): Eukaryota > Viridiplantae > Streptophyta > Magnoliopsida > Asparagales > Amaryllidaceae > Allium > Allium fistulosum. The sequence goes on along the minus strand of CM060908.1, from coordinate 596,944,344 downwards.
GTGTGGTGTTTTCACGGGGAAAGAATACCGGAGAAGCCAAAATGTAACGACCCGTAAATTTCAGTGGTTTTATTTATTTAATTAATTGAATTTGTGTGAAATTTTAAACAATAAAATTTTGAAATATAAATTTGATATTTGGAATGCGTCTAATTAAACATAGCAACTGGTAAATTTTCATCCGAAAATATGAAAATTTATTTCACGCGTAAATTCACTTCAATTTAATCAGTTAAAAAGTGATGAAAATAAAATGTTTCCGGAACCTAAATATTTTTACATGGAAAATTTGTAAATCATCTTCTGAGTGAGACGTCATCTTTCGTTTCGTCAAATTTGGACTTCTGTTGCTCCGTTTATCTTAATTCGGTTAGAATAGCAGCATTTCTGGTACCGGTTATCGACTTTTGATCGGATGACCGTATCACTTGGCCATAGGATAGAAAATTATATACAGGCACCGTTGGTCTATATATAAACGTTTTGAAAATGATTTCTATGGTTTTGAAAAGGAATATATGGTTTTGATAAATATTGATTTTAAAGATTTATTAAAGATGATTTAATAAAGTTGATAAATAATATGTTTAAGTATTTATTTAATATCTATAATTTCAAATATAGAATTTATAATGATTTGAAATTGATTGAAATTATATTTATTTAAGAATTATACTTAAATAAGTTTGATATAAAATGTATGGAATTTGAAATTTAAAGAAGTGATTTATAACTTGAAATTTGAAAAGGTGACTTAAATGGATATTTCAAACGTATAAATATTTAAATGAGATATTGGATTTATTTAAATTGTAAATTTAAATTGTATTCAAATGTTATGAAAATGTTAAGTTAATATTTCAAACTAAATAATTGAAAAATGAATTTGATATGTATATAAATTTACCGAATTTAGTTTTGAAATGATGAATATTTAAAGCTTTGAAATATATTAAAATGGAAATGACTTATTTTATGGTTCAGATATGTATTTGAAATCGATAAATCGAAATGGTTTATTTAGAAGCTGAATCGAGTTGAAATTAATGATTTGAGATTTGATTTAATTAAATTTTTGGAATTCAAGTTAATTTGAATCGATTTGTGAAATTTGAGGAAATTAATTTATCTTATAACGAAATTTTAATATCTAAACTGTTAAAAGGAAAGTGCTATGATTTCCAAAATACTGTGATTTCCAGACTATGATTTCGAAAGCATTATAACTTTGGAAAGTAATATGATTTTGAAAATGGATATATTTGAAGTGAAATGATATCGTATTAAATTGGATTTTTTTTGAAATGATAACGACATTTTGGTTTTGAAGTATAAACTATTTTGAAATGACCACGGTGTTATAATAACGATTGGTTGGCAAAGAGACCGGGATCGGATATGGACATACTCTCTGTCGATACCGAAAACCACTTTGACAACCGTGTACGCGGTGGAGATTCCAGAATGAAGTAGGATGGTGGCGGCGTTCTTAAGGTATGTTACGTGGACCCAACTCCCGTGAGTTGGCAATAAGGTGGCTAAAACAGGAGCGATCTCGGACCAGTGAGGTAGCACCTCTTCTCGGACGCATTTCTTCGATATTATACTCTTACTTGTGATTTGACTAGATGGCCATCCTTCGATTGGGAATGTTGTTCGAGGTGGAACGGTAGTGGCTGCTATGCGTATCCATCAGTCCGTGTGCGTAATTGGTATATCTACCCTGGCATTGCCTAGTTGTGCCGTGTCACCTACCATACCGAGCTTTACTACGATTATGATTTTAAGATCCGACCGCGTTAAGGTTCTCCATCCCCTTAACGCTATTTTCCGATATGATTATACTTTACTTATTTAGACACTACTGTATATAGCGTATATTACTACATAGTAAATAGTTTAACGGATCCTTAGGGGATGGTTATCCCAAACATCCTCTAAGTTACTTGTATTTCAGTTGATATTTCACTTGAGTTGGATTTATTAATATAAGAATGTTAATCCTGACTCGAGTGTTTTGTGTTTTGCTTTACGCTCGGGTCAGACTGAGTGATACAGCATTTGAGACTCACCTTTGGAGTTGGAGCTTCGCTTGGAGATCCAGCTATTTGTCGATCCTGCTTTCAGTTATTCAGTTGATTCCAGTGATGTATTCAGATCTTGTATTTGGTTATTGTATTCGAGACTTCTGTTGTATCTTGTTTAACTCTGTTATATATATAGTAGCTTCATGAACTACTATTTCTTTTACTTTCGCTGCATTATATTACTCTGTGTCTGTGATCTGTAATTATTTTATTTATTGTATATGCTGAGTTTTGCCAAATTTTAATTACAACGCGGTATTTTGAGCAATTCAACTCCGGCATGAGTGTTTACCTATACACTTATAATGGATGCGAATGGTTGAAAATACTGGGTCGTTACATGTGGTATCAGAGCTCTGGTTTTTGGCAAAACTTAGCATATGTAGTAAATTCAATTACAGAATCACTTTCGTTCGAGCTTGAATTCCTTCTTCTTTGACTCAGTTCCTTTGAATTTTGGAATGTTCACTTCGGTTCCAAAGTCCATCCGTGTCTCCCCATTCGTGTCTTTTGATTCTGGAGTACCCCATAACTCCACTTCGAATGATCTCTATAATAAATCGGCGGTCTCGCCAATCTACGAATAATTTGTACTGGGGTGAAAACTCCTTTACAATCGGTATTGATTCACCGGAGATTTCTGTATCCTCGGTTTACGATGCTGCTATCTTATGCTATATCCGAATTTCACCTCTGGTAATTGAATGTCGATTTGCTTCAGAATTCTACATCGATCTTATATATGAAGTCACGGTTGACCCGGTTAAGGTTGCCCGCGATTTATACAACTTTATCCATCTTCCCATTTGAAATGCAATTATCTAACCTTCATTTCGAGCCTATCTATTTTAGATTAGAATTCTCTTTGATTTGAGTCCCTCTATATTTGGATCTCTATCCTTGTGTAGGAATCCAATTCTGGAATCATCGTGTGAGGGAGTGTATTTGTAATTATTATAAAATAGTTTAGGTATAGTGTGTTGTTTGAGTTGTTGATGTTGATTTGGGTTTTCGATCGATTCGTCTGATCAACGCTATCGATAGGATTTCCAAAACACTTGAACAGAGCAAACTGACACAATATAATTTTCAAATTTGATAAATGAAATAAATTTGTATGATTATATTAAATATATAAGAAACATTTTCTGGAATTAAAAGTTAAATAATTTGGTTGTTGAAAATGATAATATTTGATTTTTGATGTTATTGTTTTGTAAGTCATTGACTATTGCAAAATGACTATTGTTTATAAATTTATTTGGAATTGAAATGAATTTAAAATCAAGAAATTTAAGAATTAAATTTCTGGTGATTTCAAACTTTGTTTTAAAGTCTTAAAATGTATATTATTTAAAGTATTTTCGAATAAAATGGTTTTCAAAGAATTTTAAATGTTTAAATCAGTGCTCTACTCTTTGTCGCTGGAAAATAATTTCGGTGATGACGGCCGCATCATCGACATTCATTTTCGAGTTTCGAAGAGGAGAAACCATTCTGTAGCTTTGCTACGGTTTTGTTTTGGAAAAAAAAAATATATATATATATTCAATTTGAATTTCTTTAGTATAATTTGATGTATATATATGTACAGGTATCTGATTTTAAGATTTAATTTGATTTGATATAAATATATTATATATATCTCTAAATTGTTTGAAGTAAATCGGAGATTTAAATTCTTAAATTTTAGATTAAAGATGATTTCAATTATAAACTAAAGACAAAATTCTTGGATAAATAGTTAATTGAGAATAACTTAATTGCAAAATATTATTTGTATAATACCCGATTTCATCTCAACATAACTTACCTAAAATTCAGAAGTTAAAATGTAATTGGATAATACAATATAAAATGACTTTATAAGGAAAGATTTGAGTGTTATAGTAAATGTTATACACCTAATTTTATTATAAAGATGTTAATAGAGATAAATAGAAGTATAAGTTAAGTGGATAATAAGATGAGACAAATAAATTTGTTTTGAAGGAATTAATAAATTGAAATTTGATTAAAGTATGGAAATACCTTGAATTAAAAATCAATTACTGAATATAAGTTAATTTAAATTGAAATCTGTATGGTTTAAATTAATTTATATGGTTTAAATATATGTGATAGGATATATTAAGTGGAGTAAAACCTAATAATAATTTGGAATAAAAGAATTAAATTTGTTGAATAAAATATGAGGATAATAAATGATTATACAAATTGATTGATTTAGAAATTGTTAATTGAGAATGACTAGATAATAAGATAATGAATATAGAATAGATAGATTAATTTAACTTAAGTGAAACGAAGTGGATTAAACCAAATTGTTAAATATTAATTAGTTTAATTTGAAATTTTATGGTTTAAATTAATTGTTTTATCTTGTCTTTTAATCTAATTTCTTTCTGGTTGTTTCTACTCTCCTACCTCCTTCCTTTTCGGGGACGAAAAGTTTTGAGTGAGGGAGAGTGTAACGACCCGTAAATTTCAGTGGTTTTATTTATTTAATTAATTGAATTTGTGTGAAATTTTAAACAATAAAATTTTGAAATATAAATTTGATATTTGGAATGCGTCTAATTAAACATAGCAACTGGTAAATTTTCATCCGAAAATATGAAAATTTATTTCACGCGTAAATTCACTTCAATTTAATCAGTTAAAAAGTGATGAAAATAAAATGTTTCCGGAACCTAAATATTTTTACATGGAAAATTTGTAAATCATCTTCTGAGTGAGACGTCATCTTTCGTTTCGTCAAATTTGGACTTCTGTTGCTCCGTTTATCTTAATTCGGTTAGAATAGCAGCATTTCTGGTACTGGTTATCGACTTTTGATCGGATGACCGTATCACTTGGCCATAGGATAGAAAATTATATACAGGCACCGTTGGTCTATATATAAACGTTTTGAAAATGATTTCTATGGTTTTGAAAAGGAATATATGGTTTTGATAAATATTGATTTTAAAGATTTATTAAAGATGATTTAATAAAGTTGATAAATAATATGTTTAAGTATTTATTTAATATCTATAATTTCAAATATAGAATTTATAATGATTTGAAATTGATTGAAATTATATTTATTTAAGAATTATACTTAAATAAGTTTGATATAAAATGTATGGAATTTGAAATTTAAAGAAGTGATTTATAACTTGAAATTTGAAAAGGTGACTTAAATGGATATTTCAAACGTATAAATATTTAAATGAGATATTGGATTTATTTAAATTGTAAATTTAAATTGTAAATTTAAATTGTATTCAAATGTTATGAAAATGTTAAGTTAATATTTCAAACTAAATAATTGAAAAATGAATTTGATATGTATATAAATTTACCGAATTTAGTTTTGAAATGATGAATATTTAAAGCTTTGAAATATATTAAAATGGAAATGACTTATTTTATGGTTCAGATATGTATTTGAAATCGATAAATCGAAATGGTTTATTTAGAAGCTGAATCGAGTTGAAATTAATGATTTGAGATTTGATTTAATTAAATTTTTGGAATTCAAGTTAATTTGAATCGATTTGTGAAATTTGAGGAAATTAATTTATCTTATAACGAAATTTTAATATCTAAACTGTTAAAAGGAAAGTGCTATGATTTCCAAAATACTGTGATTTCCAGACTATGATTTCGAAAGCATTATAACTTTGGAAAGTAATATGATTTTGAAAATGGATATATTTGAAGTGAAATGATATCGTATTAAATTGGATTTTTTTTGAAATGATAACGACATTTTGGTTTTGAAGTATAAACTATTTTGAAATGACCACGGTGTTATAATAACGATTGGTTGGCAAAGAGACCGGGATCGGATATGGACATACTCTCTGTCGATACCGAAAACCACTTTGACAACCGTGTACGCGGTGGAGATTCCAGAATGAAGTAGGATGGTGGCGGCGTTCTTAAGGTATGTTACGTGGACCCAACTCCCGTGAGTTGGCAATAAGGTGGCTAAAACAGGAGCGATCTCGGACCAGTGAGGTAGCACCTCTTCTCGGACGCATTTCTTCGATATTATACTCTTACTTGTGATTTGACTAGATGGCCATCCTTCGATTGGGAATGTTGTTCGAGGTGGAACGGTAGTGGCTGCTATGCGTATCCATCAGTCCGTGTGCGTAATTGGTATATCTACCCTGGCATTGCCTAGTTGTGCCGTGTCACCTACCATACCGAGCTTTACTACGATTATGATTTTAAGATCCGACCGCGTTAAGGTTCTCCATCCCCTTAACGCTATTTTCCGATATGATTATACTTTACTTATTTAGACACTACTGTATATAGCGTATATTACTACATAGTAAATAGTTTAACGGATCCTTAGGGGATGGTTATCCCAAACATCCTCTAAGTTACTTGTATTTCAGTTGATATTTCACTTGAGTTGGATTTATTAATATAAGAATGTTAATCCTGACTCGAGTGTTTTGTGTTTTGCTTTACGCTCGGGTCAGACTGAGTGATACAGCATTTGAGACTCACCTTTGGAGTTGGAGCTTCGCTTGGAGATCCAGCTATTTGTCGATCCTGCTTTCAGTTATTCAGTTGATTCCAGTGATGTATTCAGATCTTGTATTTGGTTATTGTATTCGAGACTTCTGTTGTATCTTGTTTAACTCTGTTATATATATAGTAGCTTCATGAACTACTATTTCTTTTACTTTCGCTGCATTATATTACTCTGTGTCTGTGATCTGTAATTATTTTATTTATTGTATATGCTGAGTTTTGCCAAATTTTAATTACAACGCGGTATTTTGAGCAATTCAACTCCGGCATGAGTGTTTACCTATACACTTATAATGGATGCGAATGGTTGAAAATACTGGGTCGTTACATGTGGTATCAGAGCTCTGGTTTTTGGCAAAACTTAGCATATGTAGTAAATTCAATTACAGAATCACTTTCGTTCGAGCTTGAATTCCTTCTTCTTTGACTCAGTTCCTTTGAATTTTGGAATGTTCACTTCGGTTCCAAAGTCCATCCGTGTCTCCCCATTCGTGTCTTTTGATTCTGGAGTACCCCATAACTCCACTTCGAATGATCTCTATAATAAATCGGCGGTCTCGCCAATCTACGAATAATTTGTACTGGGGTGAAAACTCCTTTACAATCGGTATTGATTCACCGGAGATTTCTGTATCCTCGGTTTACGATGCTGCTATCTTATGCTATATCCGAATTTCACCTCTGGTAATTGAATGTCGATTTGCTTCAGAATTCTACATCGATCTTATATATGAAGTCACGGTTGACCCGGTTAAGGTTGCCCGCGATTTATACAACTTTATCCATCTTCCCATTTGAAATGCAATTATCTAACCTTCATTTCGAGCCTATCTATTTTAGATTAGAATTCTCTTTGATTTGAGTCCCTCTATATTTGGATCTCTATCCTTGTGTAGGAATCCAATTCTGGAATCATCGTGTGAGGGAGTGTATTTGTAATTATTATAAAATAGTTTAGGTATAGTGTGTTGTTTGAGTTGTTGATGTTGATTTGGGTTTTCGATCGATTCGTCTGATCAACGCTATCGATAGGATTTCCAAAACACTTGAACAGAGCAAACTGACACAATATAATTTTCAAATTTGATAAATGAAATAAATTTGTATGATTATATTAAATATATAAGAAACATTTTCTGGAATTAAAAGTTAAATAATTTGGTTGTTGAAAATGATAATATTTGATTTTTGATGTTATTGTTTTGTAAGTCATTGACTATTGCAAAATGACTATTGTTTATAAATTTATTTGGAATTGAAATGAATTTAAAATCGAGAAATTTAAGAATTAAATTTCTGGTGATTTTAAACTTTGTTTTAAAGTCTTAAAATGTATATTATTTAAAGTATTTTCGAATAAAATGGTTTTCAAAGAATTTTAAATGTTTAAATCAGTGCTCTACTCTTTGTCGCTGGAAAATAATTTCGGTGATGACGGCCGCATCATCGACATTCATTTTCGAGTTTCGAAGAGGAGAAACCATTCTGTAGCTTTGCTACGGTTTTGTTTTGGAAAAAATATATATATATATATATATTCAATTTGAATTTCTTTAGTATAATTTGATGTATATATATGTACAGGTATCTGATTTTAAGATTTAATTTGATTTGATATAAATATATTATATATATCTCTAAATTGTTTGAAGTAAATCGGAGATTTAAATTCTTAAATTTTAGATTAAAGATGATTTCAATTATAAACTAAAGACAAAATTCTTGGATAAATAGTTAATTGAGAATAACTTAATTGCAAAATATTATTTGTATAATACCCGATTTCATCTCAACATAACTTACCTAAAATTCAGAAGTTAAAATGTAATTGGATAATACAATATAAAATGACTTTATAAGGAAAGATTTGAGTGTTATAGTAAATGTTATACACCTAATTTTATTATAAAGATGTTAATAGAGATAAATAGAAGTATAAGTTAAGTGGATAATAAGATGAGACAAATAAATTTGTTTTGAAGGAATTAATAAATTGAAATTTGATTAAAGTATGGAAATACCTTGAATTAAAAATCAATTACTGAATATAAGTTAATTTAAATTGAAATCTGTATGGTTTAAATTAATTTATATGGTTTAAATATATGTGATAGGATATATTAAGTGGAGTAAAACCTAATAATAATTTGGAATAAAAGAATTAAATTTGTTGAATAAAATATGAGGATAATAAATGATTATACAAATTGATTGATTTAGAAATTGTTAATTGAGAATGACTAGATAATAAGATAATGAATATAGAATAGATAGATTAATTTAACTTAAGTGAAACGAAGTGGATTAAACCAAATTGTTAAATATTAATTAGTTTAATTTGAAATTTTATGGTTTAAATTAATTGTTTTATCTTGTCTTTTAATCTAATTTCTTTCTGGTTGTTTCTACTCTCCTACCTCCTTCCTTTTCGGGGACGAAAAGTTTTGAGTGAGGGAGAGTGTAACGACCCGTAAATTTCAGTGGTTTTATTTATTTAATTAATTGAATTTGTGTGAAATTTTAAACAATAAAATTTTGAAATATAAATTTGATATTTGGAATGCGTCTAATTAAACATAGCAACTGGTAAATTTTCATCCGAAAATATGAAAATTTATTTCACGCGTAAATTCACTTCAATTTAATCAGTTAAAAAGTGATGAAAATAAAATGTTTCCGGAACCTAAATATTTTTACATGGAAAATTTGTAAATCATCTTCTGAGTGAGACGTCATCTTTCGTTTCGTCAAATTTGGACTTCTGTTGCTCCGTTTATCTTAATTCGGTTAGAATAGCAGCATTTCTGGTACCGGTTATCGACTTTTGATCGGATGACCGTATCACTTGGCCATAGGATAGAAAATTATATACAGGCACCGTTGGTCTATATATAAACGTTTTGAAAATGATTTCTATGGTTTTGAAAAGGAATATATGGTTTTGATAAATATTGATTTTAAAGATTTATTAAAGATGATTTAATAAAGTTGATAAATAATATGTTTAAGTATTTATTTAATATCTATAATTTCAAATATAGAATTTATAATGATTTGAAATTGATTGAAATTATATTTATTTAAGAATTATACTTAAATAAGTTTGATATAAAATGTATGGAATTTGAAATTTAAAGAAGTGATTTATAACTTGAAATTTGAAAAGGTGACTTAAATGGATATTTCAAACGTATAAATATTTAAATGAGATATTGGATTTATTTAAATTGTAAATTTAAATTGTAAATTTAAATTGTATTCAAATGTTATGAAAATGTTAAGTTAATATTTCAAACTAAATAATTGAAAAATGAATTTGATATGTATATAAATTTACCGAATTTAGTTTTGAAATGATGAATATTTAAAGCTTTGAAATATATTAAAATGGAAATGACTTATTTTATGGTTCAGATATGTATTTGAAATCGATAAATCGAAATGGTTTATTTAGAAGCTGAATCGAGTTGAAATTAATGATTTGAGATTTGATTTAATTAAATTTTTGGAATTCAAGTTAATTTGAATCGATTTGTGAAATTTGAGGAAATTAATTTATCTTATAACGAAATTTTAATATCTAAACTGTTAAAAGGAAAGTGCTATGATTTCCAAAATACTGTGATTTCCAGACTATGATTTCGAAAGCATTATAACTTTGGAAAGTAATATGATTTTGAAAATGGATATATTTGAAGTGAAATGATATCGTATTAAATTGGATTTTTTTTTAAATGATAACGACATTTTGGTTTTGAAGTATAAACTATTTTGAAATGACCACGGTGTTATAATAACGATTGGTTGGCAAAGAGACCGGGATCGGATATGGACATACTCTCTGTCGATACCAAAAACCACTTTGACAACCGTGTACGCGGTGGAGATTCCAGAATGAAGTAGGATGGTGGCGGCGTTCTTAAGGTATGTTACGTGGACCCAACTCCCGTGAGTTGGCAATAAGGTGGCTAAAACAGGAGCGATCTCGGACCAGTGAGGTAGCACCTCTTCTCGGACGCATTTCTTCGATATTATACTCTTACTTGTGATTTGACTAGATGGCCATCCTCCGATTGGGAATGTTGTTCGAGGTGGAACGGTAGTGGCTGCTATGCGTATCCATCAGTCCGTGTGCGTAATTGGTATATCTACCCTGGCATTGCCTAGTTGTGCCGTATCACCTACCATACCGAGCTTTACTACGATTATGATTTTAAGATCCGACCGCGTTAAGGTTCTCCATCCCCTTAACGCTATTTTCCGATATGATTATACTTTACTTATTTAGACACTACTGTATATAGCGTATATTACTACATAGTAAATAGTTTAACGGATCCTTAGGGGATGGTTATCCCAAACATCCTCTAAGTTACTTGTATTTCAGTTGATATTTCACTTGAGTTGGATTTATTAATATAAGAATGTTAATCCTGACTCGAGTGTTTTGTGTTTTGCTTTACGCTCGGGTCAGACTGAGTGATACAGCATTTGAGACTCACCTTTGGAGTTGGAGCTTCGCTTGGAGATCCAGCTATTTGTCGATCCTGCTTTCAGTTATTCAGTTGATTCCAGTGATGTATTCAGATCTTGTATTTGGTTATTGTATTCGAGACTTCTGTTGTATCTTGTTTAACTCTGTTATATATATAGTAGCTTCATGAACTACTATTTCTTTTACTTCCGCTGCATTATATTACTCTGTGTCTGTGATCTGTAATTATTTTATTTACTGTATATGCTGAGTTTTGCCAAATTTTAATTACAACGCGGTATTTTGAGCAATTCAACTCCGGCATGAGTGTTTACCTATACACTTATAATGGATGCGAATGGTTGAAAATACTGGGTCGTTACACAAAACAACAACCGGTTAGTCATGCCATAAATACTGATGAGTCCGAACATATTAGGATGGAGGATTTGATCAATGATGCAGATAGATTCCATCATTTTCAACCTACAAGTCAGTTGCATGATAATGCTAATATTGGTGAGCAGTTTACGGATAAATCATTTTTTAATAGTGCAACTGCAACAGAGCCATTGTATCCTTCTTGTCCAGAAGAGATTACAAAGTTGTATGCCATTGTGAAACTGAATAGCTTGAAGACCCAATACGGCTTTTCAGACAATGGTGTGACTGCACTACTCGAATTCATAAAGGAGTTACTCCCCGAAGGTAACACGCTACCGTCAAAGTACCCCGACGTGAAGAAGATCATTAAGCAAGTTGGGATGAATTACATAACTTATGATGCATGCATTAATGACTGCATCTTGTACTGGAAAGATAATGCGAACAAAGTTTCATGTACAAATTGCAACGCACCAAGATATAAGACATCATTCGACGAAGAGAGAAAAGCTACCACAGTACCTCGAAAGACCTTAAGACATTTTCCTTTAATTTCTAGATTGAGAAGACTGTATACTGTACCATGGATAGCAGAAGCGATGACCTGGCATGGTCGTGCCAAGTCCGGTACAACCGTAATGCGTCATCCGCGTGATACTTCTCAATGGAAAACTACATATTCTTTTGATTCTTCGTTTGCTGCTGAACCACGAAATATCACGCTTGGAATAGCAACAGATGGTTTCTGTCCGAATGCTTCTTTAACTAACCCTTACAGTTGTTGGCCAGTAATTGTAGTACCATATAACCTTCCTCCGTCTTTGTGCATGAAAAGAGAGTTCTCAATGTTAACACTGTTGATTTCTGGGCCAAAACAACCGAGGAAGGATATTGATGTTTATTTAGAACCTTTGATAGACGAGTTAAAGCAGTTATGGGAAGGAGTCGTTACATTTGATTCATTTAAAAAATCTGAGTTCATAATGAGAGCTAGAGTGTTGTGGGAAATCCATGATCATCCCGCTCTTGGGACTTTATCGGGATGTACAACTCACGGCTACTTTGCATGTCCTATTTGTGGAGAAGAAACTACATCAGTTTATCTCCCTGAAAGTAAGAAGATTTGTTACATGGGACATCGTAGATTTCTTCCGTTCAGACACAAGTTTCGATACGATAAGACAAATTTCAACAATGAGCAAGAACTTAAGCGTCTTCCAAAACCACTGACTGGTTATCAAGTTGAAAAAAGGTAGCGAATATAAAAATGAAAGTTGGTAAAAACATACCGGAAATTGGTCGAAAACGGAAAAAGACAATCGATGAAGAAGTTCCTGCATGGTATAGGAGGTCGAAGTTCTTTGATTTGCCATATTGGAAAACAAATTTGACCCAACATAATATTGATGTTATGCATATGGAGATGAATGTCACGAAACATTTGATCAATACAATTATGAACCATAAAGACATGTCAAAAGATGAGATCAATGCACGGAAGGATTTGAAAATCATGGGTATAAAACAAAAGTTGTGGGTGATAGAAGATCCTGAAACAAGTAAAGTAACCATACCAAATGCGACTTTCACTTTGAGCAAAGAAGAAAAGATACGGTTTTGCACCATTTTGAAAAATTTGAAAGTGCCGAGCAAATTCTCTTCGAACTTCCATAACAATGTGAGCATCAACCCTCCTGAACTAAAAAATATGAAGTCACATGATTACCACGTCATAATGCAACATTTACTTCCGGTATTGCTTCAGCATTGTTTTCCGCAACATAAGGATCTACGGAATGCTATTCACCGCATTAGTCTCTTTTATAACATTTTGTGCTCAAAGGTGATCAACATGGAACATCTTCTAAAAGCAAAGGCTAGTTTGGTAGAAGCAATGTGTGTTATTGAAAAACATTTTCCGCCTGCATTTTTTTATATCAGTATTCACCTTATGGTTCATTTAGCCGATGAAGCATTGATTTCTGGTCCTGTTAGATATAGGTGGATGTACCCATTTGAACGGTAAATTACAAATTTTAGTTATGTACATAATTATTCGATTTAAATAGCTATTAATGTCTACATTTTACAATTATTCATCTTCATAGGTTGATGAAAACATATAAAGGATATGTGCGCAACAAAAGATATATTGAAGGGTGTATTGCAGAAGGATATATTGTACAAGAAGCTAGTCTTTACTACATGGAGTATATGCCAAAAGGAGGTGCTGGCACTCATAAACATACCCGTGAAGCGTTTTTAGACGAGGATGATGAGTTTGCTGATGAAATAGCACTAGATAATGGTAAAGATATAACGTTAACTCAAGTGCAATTTCAACAAGTGCGTAAATGGGTCCTTGATAAGTACGACGGATTGGATGAATGGAAGAAGTAAATTCATGAATTTGTTCTGAATTCTTATTATTGTAAATCAATTCATATATATAGTATTTATTATGTGTTTTTCGTAGGAGGTATAACTCCTATGTTCAAAGCACCAAATCTCAAACTCGAGGCGGGGGTATATCTGGGGAAGCTATTAAAAATTTCACTTTTTGGTTACGTGAGGAGGTATATTTATTAAATATTTAACGTATTTTCAAGTTGATCGTACACCTCCTTGACAATGTTTTTTTACTTATTGTGTTTGTTGTAGTTGTTGAAGACCGTCGATGTTGACTCAACTCTTTGGCGGTTAGTTAACGGGCCAAAGTTTGATGCCTATAGTTATATGAAGTACCAAGTGAATGGGTTTTATTTTCTCCGAAGAGTTATGAAGAGCGAAAGCTAACACAGGATAGTGGTGTATGCATGAGAGCAATTACACAATTTAGAGCGAGTGGGAAGGATAAAAAATTTAAGGAAGCAGAAACAACTTATTACGGAGTCATTCAACAGATAATTGAGTTGGATTACATTGACTTCAAACAAACAGTTTTTTATTGTGATTGGGTAAAGGTCGAAGATAAGATCAATGGTTGTAAAATAGATTATGTTTCAAGCTTGATCACAGTTAACTTGGGAAAATTGAAGAATAAAGATAGCATGAATGATGAGCCATTTATTCTTGCATCGGAAGCAAGTCAAGTGTTCTACTCAAAAGATTTAAAAAATAACGGATGGTTTGTGGTTTTGCATACACCAAAACGGTTGACCATAAATGTGGATGACACTGAGTTTCCCACCGTTTATCAATCAGCTTTTGAAGACAATGAAAAATTAGAAGATCTTATCAAATGCATATGTTAACTTTGTATTTCAGAGAAGTTATTGTACCTTAACAAAATATTTATTTAAAATGGTGTAAAATGTAGAATGGTGTGTTATATGATAGTAATAGATGCATTATATTTTGTGTTTGTATTTCAGAGCAGTTATTGTACCTTAACAAAATAAGGATGGATATATTGCAAGAGTTCATTTTGTGTTTGTAGTTGTAGGTACTTACATATGATCACATACATACACACATGTACACATACATACATATGATCAGCTTGACTATTCTTTCTTTCTTTGTGTTTGTAGGTAGATAGGCAGTTCAAGATATTGTATTTGCACCCTTTAGTTCAGCCGTGCTAAGGTAATATATTTTTCTATTTGCATCTTTTATTTCAGTCAGTATTTTAGATATTGTTTTGAATCCGCTTAAGTTTAAAATTCTGGTGATGCAGGAAGAATTTATCACTGCCGCATAAAAGTGAATGTTCCCCTTCCCGCCCATCCCTGTGATGCCTGATTGCTGTTAAGCTGCTGTACATCTGATATAGTAAACAACGTCCCCTTCTGATTTGTCTGATCCCACAAGTTTCTCACCCTCATAATGTGGTGAGAAGTTGGTGGGATCAGACAATCAGAAGGGGACGTTGGTTCATATATCAGATGTACAGCAGCTTAACAGTGATCGCTTGGAGCAATACAGGGATGGCCCGGAAGGGGAAGAAATGTACGTCATAATGTTGTTGGGATTATTTTAGGATTTTAGACTTTGCAGGACATAATGTCACAAGATGCCACACCACCGTCAAATGATACAACTTCACAATCATCCACTTTAAAACGGGAGAAAGTTGATATAGACAACTACGGTTCTCCAGTCGGAAAAAATGGTTCAAAGGTCGCTACGAAGATTGGTAAACTAGTAAGAAATCATGTGCCAATCTCATATCCAAGTTGGAAAAAAGTTCCGCCAAATTACAAGGAAGACGTGTGGAATCAATTGGAGGTAAGTTCTCCAATCTCATAACCATTTTTATGTAATGTTTCTGTTTGTAAAATATAGTCGTCTGATTGTAATATGCACCATTTTTCATAGAGACTGATGAAACTATATACGTTATTCATAGAGACTGATGAAACTATATACGTTGAAATGTAAAAATCCATATACTTTGAAATGTAAACTGTGTACATGAACTTAGATGGTTTAAATTCATTTATAATGCTTTCAATACATAAATAAAAAATGGTTTACATGCATTTTTTGTTATGCAGAAATATTATGAGCTCGATCCTTTATCAAAGGACCTTATTATGAAAAAAATGTCCGAGGCTTTTAGGAGACACAAGAATGATTTGCGCAAGAATCATTATGACCATTTCATCACTGACAAAGAAAGAATGAGAAATTGTCCACCGAAAATTGCTCAAGATGATTGGGATGAGTTCATAAGAAACGAATCAAAACCTAAGGCGAAAGAAAAAAGGAAGCGAGGCAAACAAAATAGATCAATGCTCGAATATGGTCATCATTCGGGACGTAAGAGTCACGCTATGATTACTCAAGAAATGGTATGTGTCATTGAATTGGTGCATCACATTGCATATACCATTAGTTCCAAATATAATTTTAGGTCATTGTATGCAGGTCGATTCAAGTAGTCCAGGAACAGAAGTATCACGTCTTCAAGTATGGGAGAAAACGCATAAGAAAAAAGATGGCAGCACGTCAGATGCGACATCTTCCTACTTTGTAAGTTAAACAAATAACAACGCCTCTAAATTAAATTTTCTTTATTAATATATATGTATTTACTTTTTAGGACAAAATTGAAAAAGAAAAGGAAACGACGAGTGGTGGTGATGAAGCCGTCTTTATATCAGTGTTTGGTAAAGATGTAAAGGGCAGGAGCCGAAGTATTGGGACCAATATAGCTCCTAGCCAAGTTAAGAGTGTTGCCATTCCATGCAAACGGCTCAAACAGGCCCAAGGAATATATGAGCGGCGACTGCAAAATATGGAGCAAAAATTGATGAAGCTGGACAATATGGATGATAAACTGGAGCGTCTTCTCAGCATAGCCCAAGATAATCGTCAAGTAGGCAGTGAAATCGCATCTTGTCAGTTTGCCACTCCGAACAATCAGTTAATCGACCAAAGATGTGAAATCCTGAACTTCGAGGACAAAGTAATTGCAACAGGTACTATTTTATTAAAATTTGAAGAAAATAATATGTTGCAAAGTCAGTGAATGCTTAACTTCGTGAACGGGAGAGTGCACTGCATTTTCTTGCACGTATAAGCAAATTTATAACTTGCTGCCACATGTTTAATACAAAGTGAACCGTCACAATTTTGCTGAGTTTTATCTCAACACATTTTTACATTTTTCATTTAACATAGCTGAACAATAGTGAGGCTGTTAGTCAAGAAATAAAACAAGTTTGTTATCACGTTTACAATTGTTGAGTCATATTAGTAAACAATTAACAGAGAAGCAAGGCAATGGGTGAAAACATTAATTCAAAAGCAACTTGAACTTTACATTACTCTTCCACAGCTAAGGGCTAGCCGAGCAGTACTTGTGTAAATGGCATTAAATGAATATGTACCCAAAACACTTCTCAGCACTCATTTCTTTGACTTAAGTAAAAAAAAAAGATATCACTTCATCATCCTTTATTCCACTTCTTCCAGCATCTCAAGCGAAGCATTAATGGCTGATATTGTTTAAACTTCTGCACCCTTTTAAATTGAGTTGCTAGCTGTTGTAGAGTAAAGACAGGTGAGTTTGAAACTCACGCATTTAATATATATGTTGCTTGGTTGCCAAAAAAATTCTTTGTAATTCACTTCTGGCATTAAACCTAAGTCATTATTAGGAAAATTTGGGTCTAGTTCATATGCTATGAAACTTGGGCCATCGCTCATGTTTGTGAAATGGTTTTGGGTAGCATGAGTTTTGTTTTTTGTTTATATAAGTTTTGGTTCTAGTCATTATTATGCAAATATACCACCTCTAATATATGCGTATCCTTGCATTGAAATTATTTCATGCGCACACTTATGCTTTCGTGCCCATATATACCACCTCTTAAATGTTTGGGAGCTTGTTAGTTCTGTAAATGTGATTCCATATATTCACTCCAGAAATGCTTATATAACAGGTACTATATGCCGAGATTCCACTGCATTAGTAATTCATGGAAAACCAGTACCACCCACATATGAAAAAGTGTTGTTGGACAAAATTTTATTGCCGGATGAGCTAACCGCCAAAATATGTCGACAATTTACCGAGACCTTTGGGGATGTTGGAGCCGGAGGTTATGTGAGCCATCAAAAGGGTTTGATACGATATCTTTAGTCGGAGGTATTGATATTTCTGACTTGTTCTTTGCATATATTGCTGATTTTCTTTTGTTTGCTGTATATGAAATTTGCATATGGAAATGCATGTGTATTTTGTCCTGGTCTGTCTTGTTTACAAGATAATCGACAATTTATAAAATACTAGGAAGTAAAGCTTTTACCTTCCAAAAAAAAAGGTTGAAGCCCATTATATTCTCCTTCAATGCCTCTCAAACTAAAAAACAACCGTGTTTAAAAATTATTATAACATTATATATTTGCAACTTGAAAGAAGTGTTGCCAACTCGTACAAAGCATAAAACATTATATTGACTTTGCATTTCAAAGTCTGAGCTAGAAAGTTGGATAATGAATTGCATTCAAGATTCAATGCAACTTCTATTAGTGGTAATTAATACTTATGTCACACGGACTGAGTCAGATTACATCCAGTGTCTATTCAAGACTGACCAATAACAAGAGGGTTGATAATCTAATTGAATTCAGCCACATCAATGATGTTCAGATGATAACATGGACCCTAAGATCTAATGCTTTTCTTGATTAAACAAGAAGATAAGTAACAACATTAGCAGCCTGTGTACATAACTGTGATATAAGAATAGCAATGCACCTGTTTTTATCTGAAATTATTTTCATATATGAAATTACATTATTTCAAGCAATTTCCTTTTAATGATCAAAGCCTAACATTCATTCTTTTGGGTGGTATGAATTTTTAGACAAGTTTATCAAACCTGTCATGTATAAACAGAGGCATGTTGCCTGTACACAATCGTACACATAGTCATGCATACATAAATACAAGCATGCAAGCACCTTTCACAATTTACATTCAAGACTTATCACATGCAAAATAGATATATCAAGTTTAAGAATTTATAAGGGTGGTTTGCTCACCTGGATAGTTTGACAAAGAGGAAAGAGAACCTGAAAAAGATTTCAAAATCTGGAAATTGAGGCTTGATCAAATTTGCTTTATCCTAACCGTTGTTTGCTTTGAATTGCTTTGCATTATTTGATTTGCTCTTTGCTTGGGTTCTACTTTGTTTTAAATTGTTTCAGACCTTTTGAATCAGGTAGATGCTTTTTGTTTTTGAACTGGAATATTCTTTCCAGATTTATGAAGTTGAACTGCCTCTGAATTTAATCTTCGAGTTGCACATGAACCAGGTTGAACATTGAAGTCTGAAAACTGGAATGCTTTGCCCTGTAATGAACCATGTAGACTTCACTGCTTGCAAAACAATGTAGTGTAATTAATGAAATCTTTGTACTGTAGTGTAATAAACAATGTAGTGTAATAAGTATGATATTCCGGCACGGTAGCATTCTGTTTGCAAAACAATGAGTGTAATTATAAGTTTGATAATTTTATATGTATGGTATATGTGCGATATGTTTATAGTGCTTGTGTACTAATATTTTGATATTCTGGCATATTTTGATACATATTGATATTTTGGTATATATACTGAGATATGCGTGTAACGCAGTAGTGAGTTACAAATGTGATTTTGTAGGAGCAAGAGCAAACACTATGTGCAACGGTTGTTAACCGTTGCTTTATGTGTGACTTTGGGCATAAAGCAACGGTTTTAAACCGTTTTTTACTGGACATAAAGCAACGGTTTATACCCGTTGCCAATTGTCCATAAAGCAACGGTTTATACCCGTTGCATTTGGCCCAATTTGCAACGGTTAATACCCGTTGCCTTTGGCCCAATTTGCAACGGTTTATACCCGTTGCCTTTGTCATAATTTGCAATGGTTTATACCCGTTACCTTTTGGACATAAAGCAACGGTTTTCTCCCGTCGCTAAATTCAACCACTCCTGTAATGAAGATAGTTTTTACCCGTTGCTTTTGGACTTAACAACGGTTTTTACGCGTTGTTAATATCTTATAATGGTGTAGTGTCTTCTCTAGAACGTTTGGGGATTAGAGGAGGCCATGGTTTATTTTTTTCAGAAGTTTAAAATAGATAGAATATAGAGAAATGAAGAAGAAAGTTGGAACTTGGTTATTATATAACCACCAATTTGAATTTTAGAGGAAAATTTTAAAAAAACAAAAATTACCGTTATATGTTGATATAGGGGGATAGGATATGTCAACATATATGTTATAATTTTAATTACTTTGTTTTTCTTTATATTTTGTAATTTTTACTTCATTATTTTTATATTTTCGATAGAGAACAAATTCCTAACTCTCTTCTTAACTTAGCAAAGGATGTTTGATTCAATAGTTTTGTTAATATATCAGCTATTTTGATTTTCAGTGTTTATAAATTTAAGTGATATTATTTCTTTATTTACACTATCTCTTAGAAAATGATGTCTTATATCAATATGTTTAATTATAGCATGATGAGTTGGATTTTTAGGTAGATTGATCGCACTTGTATTATCACAATATATTGGTGATTTAGTAAAATTTAAACCAAAATATTTTAATGTTTGTTGCATATAGATAACCTGTGAACATGCTAATGCTGCTGAAATATATTCTGCTTCTATCGTAGATAGAGATATAGAGTTTTGCTTCTTGCTAAACTAGAAAACCAAAGAGTGTCCCAAAAAGTGACAAGTTCTACTTGTACTTTTTCGGTTGATTTGGAACCAGCATAGTCAGTATCACTATATGAAATTAATTCAAATGAGTCTTCTTTTAGGTAAAAGAGTCCATAGTCTAATGTGTTGTTTACATATCTCAAAATTCATTTTACGGATCTGAAATGAGTTTCTTTAGGTTGAGATTGATATCTTGCATAGAGACAAACACTATGCATTATACCAGGTCTATTAGCAGTTATATAAAGTAGTGATCCAATCATTCCTTTATATAATTTTTTATCTACATCTTTTGAATTTTCTTCTTTATTTATTTTTCATTAGTTGTCATGAGAGTTGGTTTACAACTGGTATTTGACATACCAAATTTCTTAACTAAATCTTTAGCATATTTTTCTTGACTGATAAAAGTTATATTATTTAGTTGTTTTATTTGTAATCCTAGAAAATAAATTAGTTCTCCCATGTGACTCATTTCAAATTCCTTAGTCATTATTTTAGAGAATTCCTTATTTGGTTTATCGTTAGTAGATCTAAAAATGATATCATCTACATATATTTGTATTAACCGAATATCATTTTTATCTCTTTTAATAAAAAATGTACTATCTACTTTGCCTATTTCAAAATTTGATTTTAATAGATATGATTTAAGTCTGTCATATCAAGCTCTTGGATCCTATTTCAGACTATACAAAGCCTTCTTTAATTTGTAAACAAGATTATGTCTTTTTTCATCTTCAAAAAGTGGGAGTTGTTCTACATATACATAATAAAACCATTAAAAAATGCACTTTTAACATCTATTTGAAATAACTTAAAATTATTATGATCAGCGAAAGCAAGTAAAATTCTTATAGCTTCTAATCTTGCTACGGGTGCAAATGTTTCATCAAAATCTATTCTTTCTTCTTGACAATAACCACATGCAACTAATTGAGCTTTATTTCTCACAACCTCTCCTTGTTCATTCATTTTATTTCTATATATACCCATTTAGTTCCTATTATGGATTTATCCTCAGGTCTTGGGACTAATTCCCATACATCATTTCATATAAATTGATTCAATTCCTCTTGTAAAGAAAGAATCCATGAATCATTACTTGATGCTTCCTTTGGAATTTTAGGTTCAATGGTTGAAATAAAAGCAACGGTACTCATTTTATTTAGTTAATTTCTAGTTTTAACAACAGATTTAATATTTTCAAGTATTTTTTCTATAGGATGATCTTTCAAGTATCTTGTTCTTTTATTTGGATGTGAATTTTCTAATTTATTATTAATTTCGTTTTTGGTAATCTCATTATTACTAATTTTGTTTGGTTTATCAATATTTTCTTCTTCATCAATATTTGGATTATAAACTTTAAAATTTTCATAAAATGAGACATGTAATATCTCTTTAATAGTATTAGTTCTAGTGTTGAAAACTCTATAAGCTTACTTCTATTTGAATATCCAATAAAGATTTCTTTATCTAATTCAGCATCAAAATTATCTTTAGTATTTAAAATAAAGCATTTACTACCAAAAACTCTAAAGTATGATACTTTAGGTTTTTTATTATAGAATAATTCATGTGGTGTTTTCTTAGTTAGTGGTCTTATTAAAAATCTATTTAATATAACATTCAATACCAACTGCTTCAGCCCAATTTTTTTAGGTAAATAACTATCATTTAGCATAGTTCTAGCATACTCTTGAATCGTCTTATTTTTACATTCTACCACTCCATTTTGTTATGATGTTCTACGAAATGAAAAATTACGAGTTATACCTTTGTTATTACAAAAATTCTTAAAATTTTCATTTTTGAATTCTTCACCGTGATCACTCCGACTAGTTTTAATTCTACTAGTCGTTTGATTTTGAATTCGTTTAACAAAGATTTTAAACATTTCAAAAGCATCACCTTTAAGTTTTAAGAAAATCGTGCAGGTAAACCTTGAATAATCATCTACAATTGCAAATACATATCTATTGTGATTTATAAACTGTTTCTGTGAAGGACCAAAAATATCTAAGTGTAGAAGTTCAAGGGGTTGAGAGGTAGAAATCATATCTTTTGGTTTAAAAAACTTATTTTTAAGTTTTCCTAATTGACATGCATCGCATAAATTATTAACTTTAAAATTCCTTTTGGGAAGACCTCTAACTTGATCATTTTTAACAGTTTTAGATATTAGTTTGAAATTCAAATGACTAAATCTTTTATGCCAAATCCAAGGATTACTTGATTCAGCCAAAAAACAAATATTATTTGAGATTTTAATACTTAATATATAGATGTTTCGTTTCCTAATACCTTCAAAGATAATGTTTGACTCATTATCTTCAATATGACATTTATCTTTTACGAATTTAATTTTGAAACCATTATCACACAATTGACTAATACTCAAGGGATTATGCTTTAAATTCCTAACTAACAAAACATTGAAATGGTAGGAGTTTCAAAATTACCAATATTGCCAATGCCAATCACATGTCTTTTAGAGTTGCCTTCAAACCGATCCTCCATCTTTGTAAACTGTATCTTTCAAAATCTTTGGATTTCCAGTCATGTGTCTTAAGCATCCACTATCTAATATCCATTTGTCCTTTTTGACCTGTAGAGTTTGATCATCAGGTGTCTGTTCATCAAAAAGCATGTAACACATCTGTTCCTGCAATTCATACCTTTTCAAAAGATGATGTGATTTTTTTATAATGAATAAGTATAATGAATAAGTGCAAATTTATGAAACAACATTATGATGATTTTGCAAATTATCTTTTTGAAAATAATGTCAAAAATATTATCAAAAATTGCCATTGAAATTTTTTCAAAAATCAGATTATAAATACTTTCAAAACCAATGCTCTAATACCAAATGTGAGTCGACGGAATAAGGATCTTAAGGGTAAATTAACTTTAGAAGGGGGTGAATAGTGTTTAATAGATTATATGAATATTTTTCAAATTCTTTAAGATTCCACTTGGAATGATGTAATTAACAATCACAGAAACAATCATAGAATCAAAGTGCGGATAAAACTAAATGTAGTAAAAGTAAAAAGGAAAGAACACACCCGGATTTAATACTGGTTTGATGTTACCCTACATTCAGTCCCACATAATCCTTGTACAGATTTCTTTTCAACTAGTAAATGCAAATACAATCTCAATTTCAAGGCTATGAGACACACCATCCAAAATCCCGACATCTGGGTAGAGTCACTTGATTTCCGGGCTACAAGCACGCCCATTAGATTTACGGGCTACTAAACACACCCAATTGATTTTACAGGCTACAATCACACCCACAAGCATAGTAGTATGATTTGATCGAGTTTTACAGACTTAGATCTTCGATCTTGATTACAATCGATCCTATAACTCTTGAATAGCACTTTGTTATTGTTTTGGGTGAGAGAGATGAGAGAAATCAAAGAGTAGATGAGGGAGAATCAAACTAGTGATGATTGAATTTGATTCTTGTTGAATTTCGGTAGAGTTTGGATATATTTCGATTTAGAAAATGAGTGAGTAGAAGAAGGAGAGATTAAGAAGAATGTGATGATTTAAAATTTGTTTGGAAGTCCATTGTTTATAAAGAAACAACGGTGATATCCATTCGTGAAGAGATATGACGAAAAATAACTTCTTTTGAAATTTAAATTTTGAAAAAATTGGCCACTATGTCGACGTACATACATAGAGTATGTTGACATACTCTTTTTAAAATTTAGAAATATTTTAAAACATTATTTTGAAAACTCGTTGTTTTGTAAAATTGTTTAATACTTTGTAAAATCATTTAAGCATAGTTTATACAAAATTTAATCATAACAAAACTTTATATAATAATTTTGAAAATTTAATATAATGTAAATAATATATATATAATCAATATAATTATAACCTTTTAAAGTATAAACAAAAATTCAATATATATATATATATAAACTTAAAAACACTAAAATAATATCTTTATAAGTACAAGATATTGAAAATCATTTTGAGAAATAGTTTAAGAAATTATTTTAAAACCAAGATATTTGAAAACAATTTAAAACAAAATTAGAGAAGGGCATAAAGGTTAGGAAAGTGATATCAAGGTTTTAAAATAAATTTTATGACTTTGTAATTTATCTAGAATATCTTGAAATCTTAAACTCTTCAATACTCATGAGTCTTCATTCTCCAACTCTTAAAACTCTATATCAGCATCTTGAATCAACTCTCATTACTGTACAGTCTTTTTAATCAACACCTATCTAATATCATGCACTATATACTCTATATATGACTTGATAAAACATTAGTATTATATTTTATATAATGTCTATAGGTGTTATCTGTTTGTACCAAAAATGGGCACAACACTCTTCGGAAGTTTTTGAAGAGATAAAAGTGAAGAAAATGAATTGAAAATGAAGATTATCTAACAAAAACTTCAAATAACAGGAATGTAAATGAACAGACAAGCGATTTATAGTGGTTCGGCGTGTTGCATATGTCCACTGTGAAGTTTTTGCAACTTTATTGATTCTCTTTGAATAATGACAAGCGGTTACAACATACAACAGCGAAATACAACTTGAAATTCGAATGCAACAGCAAGAGTACGTTGTAAGTTCTGATCCGGCAGAGTCTGGGCGCTTCTGAATGAAAAAGATCCCTGTTCTGTAGGCTCTGGGGCTCTATTTATAGGCGTAGGAGGCTGATATTCTGCTCAAACTTCGGGAGACTCATTCTGGCATGTGAGTGGGCCCACGCGACTGGTCCTACCAAGTTTCGACTCGATCTGTGATTGATACGAACCGATTTCGTATCAATCAAGAAATGGTCCAATCGAGCTGCAACTTGGCAGGAGCATTCCCGGGCTTGTATGTAAACTTCTGTGAAAATTTCATTGCGTTTGGATCGGTAGATTTCGAGATATGATCGATACAAGTTGATGTTCTCCGGAAGGCTGTTTGGTTCGAATCCATGGCTTTGAATCGATTCCTTCGAATCGAGCTCTTCACATGGTTTCATGACAGCGTGGCACGAGCTCCTCGTTCCGATCCGCCTTCTACTCCGAGTTGACTGATTCATCTACGGAGATTTAGCCGCGTTCGCATCCAAGGTTCACACGTCAATCCAGATCGAAAGGTCCGATGGGTACGACTTGGTCATTATCTGATCGACTCGAAGGCCATTCAGCCGATCGATTTGAGTCAGATGGATGCGAGGCTACTACCATTCTGATCGTTATGAAGTCAATGGATATGAACCATGACTATTCCTTGACCGCATAACATGTTCACTTGATGGGCACGAAGGAGCCAAGAGTCGATCGATGCGAAGACGATCGACATGAAATGAAGACATATGATGGGTACAAAGCATGGTTGCCTGCTGATGGATACGAAGAGCAGTGGGCTTGTAGAGATGCTTAACCATGGATGCGAACCGTACCTTGCCTTATAGACGCGAAACAATAGCTGGCCAATCGATACGAAATGCATGTTCCGCCGATGGACTCGAATAAGGTCGAGTCGAACTTATGCTTCCTAATGGAGTCAAACACAACCGAGGCGAAGCTGATGGACACGAAAGTAGGGCTCACAGATGGATACGGAGACGATCGATGCGGGTGGAGGGGTTGCGACCCCGATCGATTCGAAATTTTGGATACGAAATAGACGAGTCTCTTGGCTTGCATCGCTCGTAACTTGAGCATATGAACTCGGAACGTCTCGAAATTTGGAATGCAGGCTCCTATGGCTTAGTTCGTCATGCCTTGACAGTTGTAGCTTGATTTGGATTCGGACAAAAATTCATCAATATCCATATCAAACCTATGCAGGCTTGACATCCAGGATGATTGATCTTAATCGTGCAATCAGTTCCTTGATATCTCGGCCTTGCCAAAAGGCGGGATAACATTTGCCCCCCAAAGTACGTCTTGTGGAAACATAACGTGCTTTGAATAACTGCAACCTTCATTCTGGACAGTCATTGCTCTTTTGTCGGAGATTATAACCTCGCACTGCTATAACTGATTGCTACACGATAGTGATCAGCTGCTTGTTGTTGTAAACGTCATTTAGTAATATTCAATCCCTATCGATGCTGAAAGTGGGGTGTTGCTTTGACATATATGCACATATGTTGGTCTAACTCTCGTTAACATGGCACGCTCATGAGTCGTTGTTAATTTTCTTGTGTCGAATTTTGTATCGATCCTCTCCTGAACCGACGTGGGACTCAAATTATAACAACGTTTGTCAGTTGCTTTAGGAAGTTCCTTTGTATCGATCCTCTCCTGAATCGATATAAAAGGTTGAAAGATTGACTTCGCACTGGTAAATTGATAATTTGATGGATGCGGAAAACACTCATTCGTATCGATGCTAATGTTTGATTTATGATGGATACGAGATCGCTGTTTGAATTGATACGTGGTGGATGGAGTTGTGAATTTGCTGATGTGTACAGGGGCTTCGAGTCGATGGGCTTCATCGTCTTCAGCTGTCCTCGTTGTGCGCTTCGTATCGATGGGTTCACTATCCATTTCAAATCGATTGAAATTTTTGGTCAGATGGATTCGAACAGGGTGATCGACTCGGCCCAGGGTTTGACTGGTTACGACCGGTTAAGTGAACTGGGAGGCGAATCGACCCAGTCACTTCCTAGGTTCCATATATATAGCTGGGACTTAGCCATTTTTCAATTTTTTACTTTTTACTACCGCCTTTAACTTCTGCATCGATCCAGAAACTTGAGAAAGGAGAACTATATCATGCCTTCGATTCGATCATCCACCCTTCAATTCTTTGAATCCCAATTCTATATTAGGTAATTAATTAATTTCTGCCGCATTCTGACAACGAGGTTCGAATTCTAGGTCCATCTTCTCTTCTCCGATTATCAATTCTGGTAATTTCTAAGATTAGATCTGGGTATGCACTTGTTCAGAGATGGCCATGGTAATACTCTGGATAATTGGAAAAGAAAGAGTGGAGAAAACAAAAATGGATCGATCTGGGGGCTCGTGTTCGAATCGACGAAGGCGATGGTACTGCCCCCTAGATTTCGCATCGATTCTTGGGATATGTCAGTGGAGTTGATGTAGTTCGTACCGATGGCTATGGTGATTGATTGTGTCGACACGAAATGATCGATACGAAACATAAGTTAATGATCGCTCTGAAGCCCTTAACTTTAGATCGATACGAATTTTGCCTTTACGATCGATACGAAGGGTATCGACTCGAGAGTTATCGATGTTAAGCTAAGACCTTCCCGATCAGTACGAACCAGGCAACCAAGGATCGATACGAAATCATCCTATTACGATCGATACGAACTCGGTCCTCGACGATCGATTCGAAACATGCTCCTTGGTATCGATTCGAACTTGTATCTCGATGGATTCGAATGAGCTTCTTGGATCGATTCGAACTTCCCATGTTGGATACGAAATTTTGGCATTGTTCAACATAATTCCGACGAGCTTCATTCTTGCATATCTGGACTTTATAGTTAAATTGCATACTTGACTACCTTTCGAAGCTCGTCGATGGAACCATAACAACTTTTAATCGTTTGCATATTCATTTTAACTCTGCAAAAATTCTTTCAAGTAACGCACATCACTACATTGCACAACACACACTTTACACAAGGGGAACACACGGGCTCTTTTGCATCTAACGATGATTTCTCGTGAGTTAGCCAGCTATGGAAGGTCCAAGCTCACAGCCACAGGAAACTCAAAGTGTACTTCCTCCCAGACATGAAATACCAGAGATTGAGGCCGAAGTCATCGGTCCGGCCCCGAACGAATTACCTGATGCATCCTTCATTAATAGTCCATTTGACTCTGTTCCGTCCAATATTTCTGAAGATATGCTAGGGAAAATATGCTTAAGGCATGGTCTGTCGATGGACGATGTATTATTGCCGAGACCAAATGACAGACCGCATAATCCACCGGAAGGATATACTACATTTAATCGCCATGCGTGCGCAGCCAGGACATTTACTCCGTTCAATGAATATATAACAGAGGTGTTGTCGTTTTTGGGGATTGCCCCATCTCAGCTACACCCGAACGGATACGCCTTGCTCAATAGCTTGTTTATTGCATTTATGGAATACCTCCATCGACCACTGACCTCGATTGATGTCAGATACCTGTTCAACTTCAAGAGTCAAAATGATAGCCCATCCTTTACATTCCTGGAGGCAGTAAGGAACTATCAAGTGGTCACCGGATCTTGGACCAGATTGAGCTACTTCAAAACAGAATGGTTCTACGTCCGATGTCCTCCAGGATTCGCCAGAAGATGGCTATTCAGATGTGAGTATCATCACTTTCCCAAGTAGTTTATAAGGCAATCATGAACGAAATCGAACTTACATTTCTTTTTTTCTTTTCTTTTTCTAGCAATAATCCAGCGACCCGAAGGTGGTTATTATAAAGAGATAGTCTGGGTTCTTCAAGAAGTCCCGAGCGAAGAAAGAAACATTGACCTGATCTTGACAGATAAAAACCTTAGGATCCTTGGACTGATCGAGCGAGGACAGAGTATAAGGCTCGACAGTGTACTAAAGACTATCTCAAAGGAGCGAGTTAGGCGCAAGAAGCCTAAAGTTATCATACTTGAGGAGACTGACTCCGAGAGAACCCATACCGACGAGGAACCTTTGGTTGGGCCTGCTGATGTGACTCCGGATTCCGAGGAAAAGAGAAAAGGCAAGGCAGTTTCTTTTAAACAATCTAAATCTGGGAGGCGGAAGTCTGTGGTCATAAACCGACCCCTTTCTGGAGTTAGAATCTCGGAGGCATCCCCCCTGCAGGCGGAATATTCCTTCGAAGGGCTCGCCGACCTCCCAATTCCGGACCTCGCGTCCACACAGCATGATGTCGAATTGGATGAACTGCAACATACTTTTGATGTTAGCGAGTCTCTTTCTACCAGTGTGGTCGACACTTCTGGTTGGTCTGAGGGGTTACACATCCATACACCCTTCACGGCACTACACAATCTTTGACCGCAAACCGCATGCCATAAATGGTTACTAATCTTCCTTATTTTACTTTGCAGGTACGATGTCTGGTCGAGGCTCAATGCTTGGTAATTTGCGCAGCAAGCGTCGATCTTCATCATACTATGAACTACGTAGGAGAGAGGGAGATAGAGATTATGAACCGGGGTATTCTAGTCAAGAACGGTCCGACAGAGATAGGGGGTATGCACGCCGATCTCGATCTCGCTCTCCCCCTCCTAGGACCTCTGTACCACCCCCAGTTCTAGTTACACGTCCTCCTGAAACTTCACGGCACAAGACGCCCTCTCATGTTCCTAGATCCGACCCTCAACGCGGAACCGAAATAGCCGCCCCCTCAACTACTACACCAGTCGTGACTGATCCGACCGGGGAAGGAGCAGCCAAACTCGCACAAATGAAGAAGGAATTCCCCGACATTTGCTTTGACGGTTACGTCTTTTCCCCACACCTGAAGAGAATTCCGCCAACAGCCGAAAATACTATTCACGATTATGTTGCAGACATATTCTTTCAGTATAAGGAGTGGACGAGGGCCGCGAGAAAAGCATCAAAAGTGGCATTTGATCGGGCCGCCATTATTGAAAAGCTGGAAAAGGAGTTGGGTCAGAAAGACCGAATTATTCAAGTGCTCAATGCCGAGGCCGAGTCTTCCCGTAAATCTGAAATAGAAGCTCTCAAGCAGGCCGGTGATGCAAACTCGGCCATGGGTAGAATGAAACAAGAGCATTACAATATGATGGAAGACATGGGTCGTAGGAACACCACCATCACTGCTGAGAGAGACGCAGCCCTCAAAGAGCTCAATGAGCTTAAATCTCAGCTTTCCGAACTTGCGAGGGAGAAAGATGCGGCCAACGTCTCCGTGCAAGAAGCCTGTGATCAGGCAGTGGTGCTTCAGAAGGAGAGGAATACAGCTATGGAAAAAGTCCGCGAGGTTGAAGCCGGGGTTGACGAGAAGGTCCGACTGGCGGAAGTAAGGGTTGAGGCTGAGTTAGAGGAGCTTCTCGTCACTTACAACGCCCACATGTTAAGGCACAGAGATCTGACTTGGCTCGATGATTACCCAACACATCTTTATAATGCCTGGAATCTGCTGATTGAGGAAGAGAAGTCGGGGCATCCTGATGAAGCCTTTGACGAATTTGAGCTGGAGAACCGTATACTTAACGATGACGAAAAAAAGGTTCTTCACGACTCCATGATTTCTCATGAAAAGGAGATGCTCGGTACTCAGCCCCGGGAAGTCGGAGAAGGCTCTGGTGTTGAGCATCACATTACGAGTTCTGAGATCGTTATGCCACCTCAGTTTGAGCCGACTCCGATGATCGAATCTCAGCCTATACCAGCTTATGACCCGGAACAACCACATCTATCTCCTATAAGGGAGCATCCTTCTGAAGTCGTTCAGCCGACCTTGAGCCAAACTGAGGAAGGTACTCTGCACTAATCTCTTGTACGTTCGGACCGAAGAACTTGTATAGTAGTGTATACTAACAAATGCTTCTTTTCTTTGGTCAGCGACCGAAGTTGTACTGACAAGGCCTCTTGTAACCCAGGAATCATACCAAGCATAGGAGGCCATCATCTCTGAGGCGACCTCTGTTGTGATGGTTGTGCCTGCCGAAGTAACGCAGGGGAGCTCAATCTCTTTTGATGAACAGATGATGAACGAGCTTCTTGGTCGACAGAGTGACCCCTTTGCGGACTTACCATTCGTCCTGGGTGGATTTTCATCTACTTCTGATACTTCGACACAGACCACCACGGCACACAGTAAAGCCCGAGACCTTCGAGGAGCAAACATACTGGCTGAAATTGATGCCGAGATGGAGGCAGCGACACATGGTGGCAGCTCAAAGGGCGGAGCAGTGGCGCATGGTCCTACACCACTTATGATGATATCTCCCGGGGGCACACTTGTCGATACTAGCGCGTCAGTCCCGCTTCCGGCTATAGATCCCGTTCCTCCAACTCCTCCCGCGGGAAGCATTCCCTTAGACTCCAGTTCGGAGGAGGATGTCGACATCATGTTCCCGTCTGAGGATAATCCGCTTAAAGAAAAGGGCTCAAAATGGAAGATCACTAGTGGCTCCAGTAGTTCCTCGTTGAAGAAGAAGCCAAGGAAAAAGAAAGAGTAGATAGACCTTTTTAGGCACATATTTCCTTTTGCAGTTAGGACTTTTGTCACCCCTTTTTTTTATAGGCCATGTATAGATGCGGGTTCGGCCCCTGCTAGTAAGAATTTTTTGGAAGAGCTTGTATATGAGCCATCGCTCTTGATTAGTTGAAATAAAGTTTTGTCTTCTTGTTTCAACTTTCATCCCTTTTATGCTTAAATGTTGCAGTGTTTTAACCTCAGTTCTGTGTACTTGCATTATTTTAACTCTTAAGCATAGCGTTTCGGGTAGTGATTAACACTTGAATCTGCCCCCAGTTCCGGGGTTAAGTTATAAAGATCGGCTTGCGATCGCAATAAGTGAGGATCGAGCGGTCGAACTACAATTGTTTCCTTATAAATCGTTACATCCCCACTTTGGGGGTTTGCACTTGCATCCTTGCACTCAGTCACAGCTATCGAATGCTTTCAAGTATTAGTCCACACTCTGGGGACATAAGTCATCTTGTGAGCAGTCGTTCACACTCTGGGAACTTAGGGTTGACGTTAATACTCCAACCCATTCTCTGGGAAACTAGAGTTAGCGTTTACATTCTGATTCGCACTCCGGGAGTTCGAAAGGCGTATCAGGATTATGGATGGTTAGATCATATCCATCCTGAGTTAACAAGTGAGATCGTTAGATGGACGGGTCCATCCCTCTCGAGCTTGGTTAAGTTATGGTCGAAGTCGTTAGGTGAACGGATTTGCCTTCTTCGAAACTGTATTTTAAAATTCATACTCCACTTCGCATTCCGGGAGCATGGAGCTGATATTTATATTGCACTTCACACTCTGGGAACGTGGAGTTGGCCGACAAATGGTCAGTCACGTTTGTTTGGGCGCTTGGATTACGTTCGCACTCCGGGAATGGTGGATTAATCAGAATCGTGGATGGTTGATTCGCATCCACCCTGAGTCGACAAGCGAGGTCATTAGATGGACGGTTCCATCCTCATCGAGCTTGTTTAAGGTACAGCCGAAGTCGTTAGGTGGATAGGTCCACCCTCTTCGGAACTGCATTTAGTCGTAATACGGTCGAGGTCGTTAGGTGGACAGATCCTCCCTCCTCGAGACCGCATTCGTTTGATGTCTATATTCCAGCTCACACTCTGGGAGTTTGGAATTAATTATAGGATTGTCGTGTATCAATCCTATTTAACATTGGTGTAATGGCTTGCCCCCGAGCTCGGGTTTCGCTTAGCGAGTGGCCGGTCGTATCACATCCACTCTCTATTTGAATAAATTCCATTGCATGATGGAATTTAGCTCTCCGTGCATTGTGATGTCGTACATTGTATTAAATGAATCACTGCTCTGGCTCGAAGAGATTGCATTTTATTGCTGAAGTAAGAAAATGCGGCAAGGTTAATTGCCTTATTACAGAATTCAAATTTAAAAATGTGAAAACAAACTGTAATTGGAAGAATAGAATAAAACAAATAAAGCCTGTCAGTTGTAATAGCGACGGAGACTCTCGCTGTTCCAGGCCCTTGGCAAAGCAAGACCGTCAACGGTCGATAACTTGAATGTGCCGTCTCCGAGTCTTTGTGTAATCACGTATGGTCCTTCCCAATTTGGTTTCATGTGTGAAGGGACCAGATAGATTCTCTTGAGAACAAGATCAATGAGTTCAAAGGTTCGAGGTCGAACTTTGGCATTGTACAATCGAGCGACTCGACTTCGATATGCGGCTGCTCTCAAATCAGCCTCTTCCCGCTTCACATTCAGTAGATCCAAAGATTCAGCAAGCAATATAGCGTTTGTTTTTGGATCATAGTAAGTCACACGATGGGAAAACACTTCAATCTCGACTGGAATAACGGCTTCTAAGCCATAAGATAGGGAAAACGGGGTGTGTCGGGTCGCGGTCTTGTGGGTCGTTCGATAAGTCCATAGGAAGTTCATCAACCCATTTGCCCCCGGCCTTTTCCAGTCGTTTCTTTAGAATGGATTTTATGACTTTATTCACAGCTTCGACCTGACCAGTTGCCTGAGGATATGCAACTGCCGAGAATTTTTTATGGATATGAAACAGTTGACAAAAATTCTTGAATTCCGCACTATCGAATTGGGCTCCGTTATCGGTGATGACGGTATGCGGGAGTCCAAATCGACAGATAATGCTGCGAACTACGAAATTAATTACTTTCTTTGTCGTAATGGTTGCGAGGGGTTCGGCTTCAGCCCATTTAGTGAAGTAATCAACTGCAACGATGGCATATCTTGCCCCGCCTTTGGCCAGAGGTAGTGTGCCGATGATATCGATGCCCCACATTGCAAATGGCCAGGGACTGACCATTTGGGTTATCTTGGTAGGTGGGGCTCTTGGAATTCGAGCGTGTTTCTGGCACCTATCGCATTTTCTGGCATAGTTCGCTGCATCTCGGTTCACAGTCGGCCAGTAGTATCCGTATCTTCTTAGCGAGAGCTTGCCCATCGATGTGATCGCCACATTCTCCTTCGTGTACGTCATGTAACATTCGTTTGATTTCATCGTGCACGATACATCGGAGGAGAGGAACAGAATACCCTCTTCGATACATGACCCCGTTCTGAATGACGAACTGTGAAGCTTTTCGTAGGATTTGTCTTTTCTCATTTCTATGCTCAGGCAACGTCCCATTCTCGATGTAATTTCGGTATCGAGTCATCCACGATTCTCTACTGGGAGCGGTTTCAAACACAAAATTCGTCTCTATTCAATCAATTCTTGGGGAGGACAAAGTTTCAACGGGGACAAGTCCCATCTGTTGTGCATCACCTGTGCTTGCTAACTTTGCTAATGAATCAGCCTTCTGATTACGCTCACGGGGTATATGGTAAATAGCATAGTAATCGAATCGACCTAGTGCTTCTTGAACTCGGGCTAGATAGGTAACTAGTCGTTGATCCTTGGCCTGATATTCGCCCCGAACTTGATATACAACCAACTGGGAATCGCAATAAATTTCCACAGCAACAATCTTCAGATCACAAGCAAGTTTTAACCCGGCAAGCAAAGCTTCGTATTCGGCTTCATTGTTGGTTGTGCGAAATTCGAACCTCAGAGCGTAGCATATGGATCGGCCTTCGAGAGTTTCAAGCACTATTCCAGCACCTGAACATTGATCGTTCGATGCACCATCGGTGTGCAGCTTCCAAATGAATTTAGGAGGTATACTGGTTTCAGGCAGATCCTCTAAAACAGTAAATTCGGCTATAAAATCCACTAGGACTTGTCCTTGAATGGCTCTCCGCGGAGCATAAGTGATATCAAATTAACTCAGTTCAATGTTCCACTTGAGTAGCCTACCAGACGTCTCAGGCCGCGTGAGGACCTATCGTAACGGCTGATCGGTGTACACAGTAAGGGGATAAGCTTGGAAATAGGGATGGAGCTTTCTTGAGGCAATGACCAGGCAATAAGCCAGTTTCTCTAGTCTTGGGTAATTTCTTTCAGCTCTAGTTAGTCGTTTACTAACATAGTAGACCGGTTTCTACACTCGGTCTTCTTCTCGAACTAAAGCAACACTGATTGCATGCTCTGATACTGCCAAGTAAAGGTACAATTGCTCGTGGTCAACTGGTTTTGACAAGATCCGTGGTGTGGAAAGATGCTGAACCGGCAATCGGAACGCGTCTTCACACCCCATGGTCCATTCAAAGTTTCGCTTTCCTTTCTGGATCAGATCAAAGAAAGGAATGCATTTATCGGTGGACTTTGAAATGAACCTGCTCAATGCTGCTACTTTCCCGTTGAGACTCTGGACTTGTTTTATGATTTTGGGGTTTGTAGGTTCCTTATTGCCCAAATCTTTTCGGGATTTGCTTCTATCCCTCGAGCGTTAACGATGAACCCGAGGAACTTTCCAGATGCGACACCAAAGTGACACTTTAATGGATTTAGCTTCATCCCATATTCCCGAAGGATGCAGAACATCGAATCTAAATCTCTGACGTGATCTGTAGAGAATCGAGATTTTACTAGCATGTCATCCACATAAACCTCCATGGTCTTCCCGATCTGGTTGGCGAACATCCTGTTGACCAAGCGTTGGTATGTTGCTCCGGCGTTTTTTAGACCAAAGGGCATGACTCTGTAGCAGTAGAGTCCCAGATCGGTCACGAAGCTGGTATGTTCTTGATCAGGCAAATGCATGGGTATTTGATTGTAGCCAGAATAAGCATCCATAAAAGATAATAATTCATGCCCAGCTGTTGAATCTACGAGCTGGTCAATTCGAGGGAGCGGAAAACTATCCTTTGGACAAGCCTTGTTTAAGTTAGAGTAATCAATGCAAGTTCTCCATTTCCCATTCGGTTTTCGAACCAGTATGGGATTGGATACCCATTCTGGATACAAAGCATCTCGGATGAACCCACTCGATCGTAACTTATCAACCTCCTCTTTAAGGGCGGCAGATCTCTCTGGATCCATACCACGCCTTTTCTGTTTGACCGGGAAATACCGCGGATCAATATTCAGGGAGTGACTTGCAATATCCGGCGAGATCCTGCACATATCAGAATGTGTAAGGCGAAAACTTCGAGATTCGCTCAGAGAAATTCAACCAATTCCTGTTGTGTCTGTTTTCCCAATTGAGATCCAATTTTTAGCATCCTCGAATCATTACCCTCACCGATTGGAACATCCACAGTCAGTTCGGTCTCGGAAGCTTGATTCTCTTTAGACTCGTCTTTATCTTCATTGTCTCTAGGGTCAAGGTCTTTCTGGAATTGGTTGTGGTGCCCGGGCCGAGGCCCAGGCATCAATTGTCAATTATCAGCAAAACGGATGCAGAGAGATTCCTCTACGCCCTTTCCTTTCTCCTTTCGCTGCGCCCCATGTAGTTCAGCACATAACAGGCCCTCCCCGCTGCATGATCTCCTTGAATGACTCCAACCCCGCGATCAGTGGGGAACTTCAAAGTCAAGCACCATGGGGCAATGGCCGCCCTAAACTCAGCAAGGGCCGGTCAGCCCAAAAATGCGTTGTAAGGTGAATCAATATCCAAAACGACAAACTGCAACATTCGGACTCTCCAGCGTTCTCCAACTCCACTTGCAGTTCCGCCACTCCAGTGGGTATTGTAGCACTTCCGCTGAAGCCGTGGACTCGAGATTGGCAGGGTTTCAAGTCCTTCGCTTCCATTTTCATTAAATCATAAGCCCATTTAAATAAGATATTTACGGAGCTCCCACTGTCAACCAGGATCCTCTTCATCCAAGCAGGACCTACCTGGGCAGATATGACCAGTGGGTCGATTGTGGGGGCTTCGACCTTATCAGCGTCTCGGTTTCTAAATACGATATCATCAGACATTGTCTTCTGTTGTTTGGCCGGAGCCCCATCTTCACAATTACTGCAGCATTCGAAGTTCGCATGCCTGATAGAGCTAGCATACGACTCCATTTCCCTCCAGCTTCTATTTGCTGGGTGGGGACCACCACTTATCGTATTTATAACCAGCCTTCCGCTCGTACGAGCGGGTTCTTCCTGACCTTCTTGATTTTGTACACGATTTTGATTTGAAGGGCCTGCACCACCAGACTGCGGCGCCCGCACGAACTGATCTAACTTTCTCTCCCTGATCAACTTCTCGATGAGGTCTTGCAAATGTCGACACTCATTGGTATTGTGGCCATAACTCTCGTGGAATCTAGAAAACTTCCCTGTTTGAATTTGCCTCTCCGACGAGGGCTTCGGAGCAGGCTTCTTATATTGCACAGTGTTGCAAGTTTGTAGGTACACGTTTTCCAATGATGTATTCAACGGCGTGTAATTATCAAACATTGGAGCCCTACGTTGTGGGCCTCGGTTCTGATCTCTTTTCTTATTCTGACCATTGTTGCCTCCCGGCTGGGTTTGTTTGTTCTGTATATTTAGCTGAACTTTTCCGGAACTCTCACTGGACTGCTTAACTGCTACGTTACTTTGTATCCCCTCACTACTGGGCCCCACATCGTCCTGCTTCCTAGACTGTTTCGCGTCCTCTCCCCGTAAGAATTAAGCGGCTTTGGAGTAGAAACGGTCCAACGATGTGGGTGGTTTCCCAGCTAACCAATTTCCAAACTCAGAATCAGGATCAATCCCTTTGGTTAATGCCATCAAGATCGAGTTATCATTGGGATTACTAATCTCTGCACATGCTGCGTGGAATCTCTCTAAATAACGCCTGAGTGTCTCTCCATGAGCTTGAGTGACACTAGACAGGGTGTTAACGTCTTTAGGTCTAGCAACATACATACGAAACTTTTCTACAAATTTTTTAGCCAGTTGATCGAACGAAGAGATAGATCTAGGTGGCAACCTTGTAAACCACATTGTTGCGATTCCCCCTAGAGAGATGGGGAAACTTTGGCCCTTGCAGTGCTCATTGACCACTCATATTTCAAAATATGTTTATTGGGGTCATTACTTCCTTCGTACATTGGGAGAGTTGGCATTCTGAATCGCCGAGGGGGGTCAACGTATAATATCTCGTCTGTGAAAGGGGTATGACTACGGGAGATTCCCCAATCGTCATTGGTAAGCCCCTGGCTTTCGCGAATCATCTGACGTATCATGGTTGAAATATCCGGCATCGGCACATTCTGTGCATGCTGAGCTAAGGTGTGGTCGGGTTCCACAGTGCAAATTTGGACCGGGTGCTGTCGACGGTCCATGTTTCGTCTCCTTGGCTCGGCATCTTCTGGGACGTATGGCTCAGGAGTACGCCCACGTTGCTGATTGTTCGGATCTGATAGATTTCGAGTATCAACCGTTGTTTCTACCGCGGTGGTTGTAGTGCGATTGTCTGTGGTATACTGTGGAACAGCACCTCCTCGTGATGAGGGCCCGGTCTGGAAGCTGGTTGACGGCCCAACCCTCAATTGTCCAACGGTCAAGGCAGGTTGATATCTGGTAGCTTGTGTGTGACTCCCGCCTAATCGGGGACGGGTAGATCTATGGTGATAGTCAGATGAGGCAGAGCTTTCAGTAGACGAATGGGAAACATCATCCCTCCTAGACCTCCTGTGCCTTTGATGGTTTAGTTGGTTGGTCAATTCAGCGTTAGCGCGCAACTGTTCAGTCAAATGTTGCCGACTTTGAGTCAGTTCTTGGAGCAAAACTTGGAACTCTTGTCTAGTGACTGGTCCCGACGAATCTGAGTGAACAGTGTTGTCTTGATTGGATGGGGGCTGCTGTATAGGATTCTGTCTATCCCGACTTTCTTGATCAGTAGCTATAGAGGCAGTTCTTGTGCTAACCATCTTGAGTGGTGGAGTCCTTTCCTAGACTTTACGCAAATCTGAATAGGATGGAAGGATTCTGGATTAGAGATCTGGATCTTCCTCTTGGATTTATGCAATCCGGTGTCGATGGTAGATCCAAGGAGCAGGAGAGAAAAAACTGGTTTTTTCTCAGTGAAAGCACCAAAGTGTTTGTACCAAAAATGGGCACAACACTCTTCGGAAGTTTTTGAAGAGATAAAAGTGAAGAAAATGAATTGAAAATGAAGATTATCTAACAAAAACTTCAAATAACAGGAATGTAAATGCACAGACAAGCGATTTATAGTTGTTCGGCGTGTTGCCTACGTCCACTGTGAAGTTTTTTCAACTTTATTGATTCTCTTTGAATAATTACAAGCGGTTACAGCATACAACAGCAAAATACAACTTGAAATTCGAATGCAACAGCAAGAGTATGTTGTAAGTTCTGATCCGGCAGAGTCTGGGCGCTTCTGAATGAAAAAGATCCTCCTTCTGTAGGCTCTGGGGCTCTATTTATAGGCGTAGGAGGCTGATATTCTGCTCAAACTTCGGGAGACTCATTCTGGCACGTGAGTGGGCCCACGCGACCGGTCCCACCAAGTTTCGACTCGATTTGTGATCGATACAAACCGATTTCGTATCGATTAGGAAATGGTCCAATCGAGCTGAAACTTGGCAGGAGCATTCCTGGGCTTGTACGTAAACTTTTGTGAAAATTTCATTGCATTTGGATCGGTAGATTTCGAGATATGATCGATACAAGTTGATGTTCTCCGGAAGGCTGTTTGGTTCGAATCCATGGCTTTGAATCGATTCCTTCGAATCGAGCTCTTCACGTGGTTTCGTGACAGCATGGCGCAAGATCCTCGTTCTGATCCGCCTTCTACTTCGAGTTGATCGATTCATCTCCGGAGATTTAGCCGCGTTCGCATCCAAGGTTCACACGTCAATCCAGATCCAAAGGTTCGATGGGTATGACTTGGTCATTATCTGATCGAATCGAAGGCCATTCAGCCGATCGATTCGAGTCAGATGGATGCGAGGCTACTACCATTCTGATCGTTACAAAGTCGATGGATACGAACCATGACTATTCCTTGACCGCATAACACGTTCACTTGATGGGCACAAATGATCCAAGAGTCGATCGATGCGAAGCCGATCGACACAAAGTGAAGACATCTGATGGGTACAAAGCATGGTTGCCTGCTGATGGATATAAAGAGCAGTGGGCTCATAGAGATGCTTAACCATGGATGCGAACCGTACCTTGCCTGATAGATGCGAAACAATAGCTGGCCGATCGATACGAAATGCATGTTCCGTCGATGGACTCGAATGAGGTCGAGTCGAACTTATGCTTCCTGATGGAGTCAAAAACAACCGAGGCAAAGCTGATGGATACGAAAGTAGGGCTCACGGATGGATACGAAGACGATCGCTGCGGGCGGAGGGGTTGCGACCCCGATCGATTCAAAATTTTGGATACGAAATGGACGAGTCTCTTGGCTTGCATCGCTCGTAACTTGAGCATATGAACTCGGAACGTCTCGAAATTTGGAATGCAGGCTCCTATGGCTTAGTTCGTCATTCCTTGACAGTTGTAGCTTGATCTGGATTCGGACAAAAATTCATCAATATCCATATCGAACCTGTGCAGGCTTGACATCCAGGACGATTGATCTTAATCGTGCAATCAGTTCCTTGATATCTCGACCTTACCAAAAAGCGGGATAATATTATCATCAAAACCAATATCTAAGGTACTAACACCTTCGTTGTCGATAGCCAACCTAGGCATGCATGTACGAATGCGATTTTTTTAAGACATGTGATTTTCAAAATTCGGTCTAGGGTTTCTGAATTAAATTAAGGGAAGCGAGATCTCTCCTTTTTGGGAAGAAAAAGGTGTGATACCCTTTGGTTATGGTTGTATCTGGCTATTAGTTTGAATGGGCAAAGGTTAAACTTTTGGGCCTGATTTGCTTAAGGATTAAATTTCCACTTGGCTTTCTATTCAATTATTTTACATTTGAATTTAATTATTAATATTTATTATTTATTTTTAAATATATTTCAATTTAATTGAAATTGATTTACACTTAATTTTACGAATTATATTTCACTATCCAGATAATTTATTTAATTTGGTATTTATTTATTTTTATTTAATTATCCATCGTGTAACTTATGAAATAGATTTAATTAATTTCTAATTATATAATGGTATATAAAAAAAATTATTCATACCTCTAATAGTTATGTTTATTTCTCAGAATAATCCAAAATTCACAAGTGTCATTCATTTTATTAATATGAATTTTTATTGGCTTTTGGGTTCACAAAACACAATTAAAATCCTAAATTGAATTTTAAATCAAATTTATCTGTTTTATTCTCAATAAATACAAAATTCTAATTTAAATTATCAAAATTCATTCCAATATATTTATTTTAATTTAACCTCGAACAGGGTTGTTGCACCCAATTTTGTAGCATAAGTCTATCCCGGCTGATCTAGCTACCAGCACCTACAAATAATCGAACTAATGTGGAACGTCACGGTTAGGTTATAGGCCATAAGGATGATTCCAGAAGGAGTCTATTTTGAGGTTATGGTATAAATGGCTAGTCAGGATCTGCCTCCTCTTTATTAAGAAGTATTAAATGACTTAGGGAATTTTTTATAAATAACATTGAGTAATCCTAGGACGGGCCAGTTTCGGGGCTGAGGTATCAAACGGCAGTTAGGTTTGCCTCTTCCCTATTTAAGTAGTATTAAATGGTCGGGATTTCCATTTTATCATAGGGTAATTCCAGGAAGGGCTTGCTTCGGGATTAAGGTATTGAATGGCTGTTAGAGTCTGCCTCTTCTCTATTTAAGAAGTATTAAATGGTTGGAATTATTGTTTAGGTGCGTTAGTGGAAATGACATGAAGGGGATTTGCTTGGGGGTTGAGGTATTAAATGGCCAAAGGGTCTTCCTCTTCCCTATCTAAGAAGCATTAAGTGACCTTCAGAAATTTTTATGATGTTGGCTAGGGAGTACTAGGAGGAGTTCACCTTGGGTATATATACTAAAGACCGGAGAGTCTTTCAATTCCCTTTTTGAGGGTCTTAGGTGGCCCAGGTACTTTCTCTTACATCATTGGATATGATTGGATGGAAGATAGGTTGCTGAGCCTAATATACTACATATTTGCGTTACACCTGCTTTTGTAGTCATGGAATTGGACTTGAAGGGCCACTATCCTACATTTGGAGTTATACCCCGAAAAGTATAATAAATACGTAGGACGTAATACTTATTTGGATGCTTACTGCCTATATACTATTATGATAAAACTTGAGGTTTTCTTTCACTGGACATTGTTGTTTTGACACCCTCCTTATTACAACCTATAGGTTAGGTACAACGTTGAGTGTGGACAAAATGGTGGAGACTTGGTGGGTAGTTATCTATTATAATTATGTATTTATGTTGTTATGATGTACCCAGACTATGTATTAGACATTTTTTATGTATTATTGATACATTGTACTTTTGTGATTTGGTTTTATGAGATAGGTAATTTATTTTATTATTATATCTTATTCCTTACACTATGAGACTTCAAAAGGCATACATAGATAGCTCTACATGTTGTTTTATTAAATTAATTATACCAATCAATAGCCAGCTTCGGAATGGACATAAGGTTTAATGGGCTAGGCCAAAAACTAGACTCATTTTAGAGAGACTTGTTACATCCGGTATTAGAGCCAGGTTGCCCGATGAGCAGGAACATGACATGCGAGAGTGTGTATTTGATATTTTTGAAAATATTTTTCAAACCCATACTATATTTATGAGTATACGTGTATGGACATACATAAACACACTCAAAAAATTCTTAATTCAACAAGTAATACTATCATAGGAGGTCGTAATTAAACTTTGAACTAACAGATAGTTGATAATTGCTAAAAAGAATTGCTCTAAGATCGAGAACCACACCACCCAGGATATACCTACCATTCTGGGTATGGTAGTGTGGTTTCGGCAATATTTAAGAGTCGTGGGACAAGTCCTCATTCCCCAGCAAGCTGCATTAGCGACGCCAGTTGCTTCGCCCTATGAACTAGCATTCCTTCCAATAGAGTTCCTAAGTTATATAAGGATTTTCAGAATATGGGTGGATGAGTATTCTTAGGCATGAAGGACTTTGTAGAAACCAAAGCTTGGATGAAGGATTGTGACTGCATATTCAAGTAAGTAGAGTTGGAAGACCGAGTCAGGAGGAAGCTAGATACATGGCATTTGAAAGGGGAGGCACTAAACTGGTGGACCATAGTGACCGTAGAGGATGCTGAGGAAGGCATAACTTGGGTTGAAATTAAAACTCACTTCGAGTCACGATTCATGTCTAATACAAAACTGAATCCACAATTGGAAAAGTTCATCCATCTAAAACAAAGGGACTCCATGGTAAAGGAGAATATTAATAAGTTCACATAATTAGCCAAATTTTGGATGAGTCTGATAGACACCTAAGCAAAGAAGGTAATGAAATTTGTGAAGAGCCTAAATTATCCCTTAAGGGAACTACTCTCAACTCAAGTTCCCATGGGCACCACCTATGAGATGTTAGTCAAAATGGCCCCGCTCTAGACTATTGGTAAAGAAGAAAGGAAGAATGTAGGGAGTCCGATAACCAAGCTAGAACAAAGAATGAGAGGTTTGGGAGAGATAAGAAGATCAAAGGAAAGTTCAAAATAGGAGGTCCAACATGCCACAGATGCCATAAAAAGGGAGACATCTCTAAAGATTGTAGGGTGAGCTTGATGAGAGAAGAATTCAAGTGGAGGTGTTATCATTGCAACAAAGAAGGGAACTTCAAGAATCAATGTCCGGAACTAACCAAGGATGGACAAGTCTGCAAGCTTATGCCATTGAAGTTGTGCCTGTCTCCGGCTAACCTCCTCTCAAGGACAAGGGAAAAGCTGTTGTGGAAGGTATATCTATTATTTTCGGGAATACTATTTGTACTCTATTTGATTCAGGAGCACACATTCATTCATAGCACAAATATAGTTGAAGCCTTGGAATTAAAAACCTAATTATCACTGACCCTATAGTTACGTGGAATCCTATTAGGGGGTCAGCATATCCTTCTTTGATTTGCAAAGACCTAGTAGTGGATATATGTAACGTTGACTTTTTATGTAATACATAAATGTGTATGTTCTGGGTTTTGAGGATATGGACTTATCTTGGGGATGGATTGGTTATCTTACTACTGGGCAGTATTAGATTGTGATAGAAGGATTATACAGTTAAGGAGTTGTAGAGGGTAAGAGATAGATGTTCATTGCATGCCCCAAGACTTAGCTATATTGAGCATTTGTATTCTCTTAGCCTATCACAGGATGAGCTCTTATTTGTACTCATGATTTAAGAATTTCCAGATGATTTTGAAAAAGTCTCCAGTCTCCCACCCCGAAGAGAGATAAAGTTCAGGCCTGATTTGGAGAAGGATGCTAGACCAATCACATTGCCATTGAGGCATATGGCCCAGAAGGAAAGGCAAGAACTAGATAAGAAGTTTTCGAAGCTATTATAGAAGAATTTTGTTCTCTATAGTACTTCAGAATAGGGAGCACCAGTTGTCTTCACCACTAAGACAGATGGCTCTTTAAGGCTATGCATCAATTATCGAGCATTCAACAAGCTGATCAAGAAGAACATGCATCCTTTTCCTAGAATATATGATTTATTTGACCAGCTTGTTGAGTCAAAGTCTTTTCTCAGTTAGACTT
Source organism: Allium fistulosum (assembly GCA_030737815.1). Classification (NCBI taxonomy): domain Eukaryota; kingdom Viridiplantae; phylum Streptophyta; class Magnoliopsida; order Asparagales; family Amaryllidaceae; genus Allium; species Allium fistulosum. Next base: position 596,899,443 of record CM060908.1, on the reverse strand, counting down.
GGCAACTGGATTCCATTATTGTGAGTGGCCGAAGATAGCAAGGAGAAGACTGCTTTTTGCACTCTAGACGAACTATATGAATGGGAGGTAATACCATTTAGGTTGAGAAATGCCCCTGCATACTTTGTAAATTTAATGAGCAGAGTCTTTAGGAGGTAGTTGAATAATTTTGTCATAGTATTTTGGAATGATATTATGGTATTCTCAAAAAGTGATAAAGAATATGAAAACTAATTAAGGGAAGTGCTAGAGACCTTGAGAAGGCACCAACGAAAAGCCAAATTCTTAAAGTATCATTTCTGGATGTTTTAACTTGGAAGTAGGAACACATATTGATGGATTTCATAGATGTGTTGTGTAGAAGTCAAAGAGGTAATGAAGCTATTTGGGTTATAGTGGATAAATCACTAAAAGTTTCCACTTTATTCCGATGAGAAGTAATAGGATAGTAGCATCTCTAGAACATATTTACATTGAGGAAGTGGTCCGATTACATGGAATTCTACTCAGTATTGTCAATGATAGAGACTCCTTATTCACAAGTGAGTTTTGGAGGAGTTTGTAGTCAGCTTTAGGGATGACACTTCTTAGCACCGCTTACCACCCATAGACTGATGGAAAAATGAAAAGGGTGAACAAGATCTTGAAGGATTTTTTAAGGGCTTGCATCATGGATTTTAGAGGACATTAGAAGTAGCATCTAACTTTAGTAGAGTTCGCCTATAATAATAGTTACCAAGCAATGATAGGTATGACACCATTTGAAACCTTATATGGAAGGCCATGCAAGTCACTAAATTGTTAGTGGGAGAACACCGATTTTTTTTACTTAGGCCAGATTTGGACCATGAGACCTTGAAGAAGATTGAGGTAATTAGGCAGCGAATGAAGACTGCTCAGGATTGACGGAAGTCCTATGCTGATAAGCGAAGGAAAGAGTTAGATTTTTATGGTTTCCCCTCTCGGGAAGGTTATGAAGTTTGGAACCTAGAGGAAGTTGGTACCAAGATTTTTTGGGTGTTTCCCAATTTTGAAGAGGGTGGGGAAACTTGCGTATCACATGGAGCTTCTAAATAAGTTAGTTGGAGTACATAGTGCTTTCCATATATCACATCTAAGGAGGTGTTTGCAACCACAACCATTATAGTAGAGCTCGATCAATTAGCAGATATAGAGATAGAGCTGATAGCAACCCATGATACTACACAAATAGTGGAGTAGGAGTTAGAAAGCTTCATAATAAATAAATTAGGCTGGCCTGGGTACAACAGGGAGATAATCTGGTGGAAAGCACCTAGGAAACAAAATAGAAGATAAAGGCTTCTCAACTAGAGCTTTTCTCTGGTAAATTTTCTCTCTCTAGATTTATTAGTAAATAGGTTTTTGTTGCATTATGGTTGCTAAATTAGATGGTAGAAGATGGTTACCATACTTTTCTATTGTTTTTGCACTCATATAGAGTTTAATGCATATTCAGGTTGTTTGCAACATGCCTATATGTCACGATCTTGCATTCACGCTAGGCTTGAGTCATCTATAGATATGTTGCATGCATTATCAAATTACACTTTTGGTTGAGTAGATGGCTGTGCAGATAACTTGGTTGTATAACATGGTTGTAGAGTGTGCGTTACACAAGCTGTCCCTTAGGAATTTCAGGTAAATTCTTTTAATGGGGAGAATGTAACACCCCGTAAAATTAACAGAAAATTAATTAAGATGAATTAATTAATAATAAAGCTATAAATGAAATTGAGAAAATGACACAATTTGGCTATATAACTTGCACTATTGCGTTCATGGCGATCTTCTATGCAACTTTTATATACAATGCTTCGCAATCAGAGTTCAAACGAAGAAGTTATCGAAATTTGAAGATTTCAGATGGAAAATAATTCAAATAGATTAAAATAATAAATATAATTAAGTAAACGTTATTTGGCTGGGACCCACCGGTCGACCCCCTCTATGGGCCAGTTAACCGATTCAATGATGATGCCTTGGGTTCTGGTTGGCCTAAATGACCCGGATTTTAAAATATTAAAAGATTTTGAATCCGACGATCCTGACGCAGTCAAGAAACTATAAATAAGAGGCTAGCTCCTTCATTTTTCTTCGCACAAATCAAAACCTAGTAACAAGATTATGCCCAATTCTCTTCCTCCATAGAATTTTCTTTAAATCAAATTCAAAAATAAATATATACGTTCAAGGATTAGGAGAAGGATTGAAGGAATCAAGTTAAAGCAAAAGGTAATGAATCATATATATATATATATGTGTGTGTGTGTGTATACACACACGAGTTCTCTATTCTAAACTTCCATAGTCTGTAGTTTCTGAATCTAATACACATAAACAAATTTGTTTTATATTATATAATAAAAAGGAGATAAATCAAAAGAAGAGTAGCACAGAAGCAAATCCAAGAAGATTTAATTGGGGATTGTTTGTGAATGGAAATCTTAAATTTTTCCTTGATAGTATCTTATATAGTTCGATTTTTGAATTTGTACCGTGCCTTAGAAAATTTTGTATGTGAAAATTTATCAATTTAAAACCTCAAAATTTCTTTGTACTATGCAAATTATGAAATTTGTTCCTGGTTGTTTTATTTTAATATAGAAGAATTGAATTCCTTATTATTGTTTACAATATGAATATTCTGTATTCTATTTGATTCCCGTTCTTAATAGATATTGTAATGACAAAGAATTCCAAAACAAGAAAAATATAAATGGGTGTGAAAAGTAGGGGAAAAGGGATTTTTCCTCTTACCTGTAGTTTGCACCGCCTATTTCAATAATTAAAATAAATACAATTTCTTTATCATTTCAATGTTATACGAAGTTGAATGGAATATAAAAGATTGGAATTGTAAAGTTGCTTCTTTGGAAGAAAAGGCCATGGTTCTACTATATTAACGTAAAATGAATTGTATGTATTGGATTCCATTTGAACATATACAAGTGTATTTAGTATAGCTAATTTGTTGATGATGTCAGCTATTATGAAAATATGATATATTAGGTTGGGACTTGAATAGAAATTTTAGTTGTTGACATATTATAATAATATATCAACCCAAATAAGAAACAAACAAATTACTTGAATACATATAAAACTAGTGTAACACCCCTAATTTTTTATAACATTATTCAGGAGATTTAATTAGATAACATAAATAGAATAATTTAAATGTTAAGTGATAAGGGGGTTGAGATTTGAACAAATCAAATTAAGGACGTGCTTAATAAATTAATTAAATATGCTTAAGAATGGGTTATAAGTTAATTAATTCACACAAGGGTATATTGGGTATTTGCCGCACATAACCCTTAACCCATATATATTTTCATTCCTACCATTTCATTTTCATTTACGTCATTTTGTAAACAAAATGCAAAACCAAAAGCTTAAAGTGGAGCCAGCCATTAATAAGAGAAATCCAACTAAAAGCTAAAGATTCAAGCTTAGGGGTAATCAATCTCAATACAATCTCCTTATCTAAATCAAGGTGAAAATAATTCCATCTCTATTTTGGTTTGAATCATATGGTTTAGGATTTAAGGGTAAATCCGTTTTTACGATGAATTGGATAATGATATGCTTGAATATTATTTTGTTCAATTTAAACAAGATTGTTTAAATAAGATTATACATGGTTTTAGGGAGAAACCGACTTATATTGATGTTTAAATGCCATGGAAAAAATTTATGTTGAACAAAACATGATTTTGAGTTGGGTTTTAATTTTGATAATTTTCCAAGCTATGGAAAGATTTTATGAATTTCCAAAGGAAAATATGGTTATTTGGGTTTATAAATTTATTTCAGAAAATATATTGAGAATTTGGGTCTGAAATTTTGATATGTTAGATAACATGATTAAAGTGAATTTCTAGAATTTTTGGGGATTTTTCCAAAGTGATTTTCTATGCAAATTAAATTATTTTAGAAGAGGGACTTCTTTGCAGTAGTGGTTTTGCTTAATGGAAGGGCTTATTTGTTAACTTAACTATGGTTTCAATCTGAAATTAGTGGCAGTTATTTTTAGTGAAGAATTTGAAAAGTTAAGGCAACCAATCTAGTGTCTGCACGTGGCAGGTTAGATAAAAAAAGGTTTGCTTTAATTAGAATAAAAACAGGTTTACCCAGAAAAGTTGGTTTCGCCTTCTTTAGGAGTACATTTCAACTTAGAGCTTCCACCTTCAACCCGGGTGAAACCTATTGAGCCGAAACCAATACACAAGGTATTACAAAGATGGTATGCAGTGGATTGGAGAAAGGCGGAAGGCTAGGTGTCGAAAGCATGATTTTCGAAGGGGTTGATACCTTGGTTTTTTCTTTAAAAGAGAAGCGCCTGCCTTTGTTTTATTTAAGCCTTCGAAGGAATCGAAGCATATGTTTTCAAAAGTGGTTTTTAAAAGATTTCTAAGGGGTTGCCATCAACTAATGTTTGCTTTCAAATGGGTTCCTTTACTTATAAAATAATGTTTTCAAAAGAAGGGAGTTTCGACCTAGTCGAAGCCCTGCTGCCATTCTTTAACCTTTTGATGTTGTTGAAGTCATCAATGCTTTCGAAAGGTAGTGTTTGTTTTTAAAGATGTTTTAGCGTCTTCCTAAAGGCTTTCGAAAGGGTCCAAGGGTTTCGAAGGCAGTGGCTTTGAAAGGGGTTTTGACGCAATCCTTCAATGTTTTGTTCAAATCATTTGAAGCTTTCGAAAGAGATGGTGCCGATGCCATCATGTTTTCCCCAATATTTTTATATGATAAAGGATGGTCTTGAAAGAGATACTTTTTCTTATATTCACTTTGACCCAAATAATATTTTAAGTTAAACCCAATGGTTTCGAAAGGGGGACTTTCAATGGGTTCGGAAGGGTTACTTCCAATGGTATCGAAAGGAGTAATTTCAATTGGTTTCGAAGCTATGCTTCTAAAGTTAAATGTTAAAACTTTAATACAATCGAAAGGTTTCAAAAGAAAGGTTTTAAAGTATTCGAAAGGCAGGAGCCTAATATTTTGAAGATAAAATTTAATGCTTCCGAACGAGGTCATCCAATGAAGTCGAAAGCAAGGTTTGGAAGGTATCGAAAGGTTTTGTAACCCAAACTCATTCTTAAAGGAAAAACCCATGGCTAAATTAAAGGAGTTTCGAAATGATTTTAAGAAGAGCATTTCCTTGATTAGAATTATAGGTTAAAGGGATTAACCATGTTTTATATGAAAAATATTTCAAGGACATTAAACCCACAGGAGTGGTATTGTTTTGTAATTATGGTTGATTCTTAGATATAAATATATTCACATTATAATGCACCCATAACTGCATTTTGGGGAAAAAAGGCAGAAGAACCGGCTAGGTTGACCCGGTAGTGAATATAAATTGATTAAACTCCTGGATGAGTAGAATTGCATCCAAGAGGTCAGGGAGACCAAAATATAGGATGCCTAAATATGGAAGTTGTCAGGGAGACAGGTTTATAGTGCCCACATGAAAACTATGATAGGGAAGTTATTAGAGTTACCAATAGGTTCATAGTGATCCTATGAAAACTATGTTATAAAGAGTGGTTGACAGGGATCAATTGGTTTGTAGTGATCCCATGAAAACTATATCTAGATTAAGTTATTGACATATGCCAGTAAGTTCCTAGTCAACCCATGAAAACTAGGATAAGAAAAAAGTTATTGGCATGGACCAATAGGTTCCTAGTCAACTCATGAAAACTAGGATAAGTGGGAAGTTATTGGAATCACCAATAGGTTCAGGGGAACCCATGAATAAATTAAGTTAATTGGTAGGGGCCAATAGGTTCATAGTGCACCCATGAAAACTATGAAATAGGACAAGGAGTCCATATGTTATATAAAGGTAATTAGTAAGCCCAGAAAACTAATAGGTTAATAGTGATCATAGAAACTATAAATATGATAGGGAGTCAATTAAACAGAGGATGGGAAATCCAGTATGTTTTAGCTTATTTGCATATCATCGTAATATTTTGAAATGACTATGTTTTAACCATTATGTTTTAGGATACTAGTGAGGGGAAACCCGTTCCGCTAAGCGGCGTGGTCTCACTAGATATCTAAATGATTTGAGATGGCAGATTATTTTTCATACTAGGCTTTATGTCTGACTCGAAGATTATGTTTTCCCCTTCAACTCTCAGGTACTCAATTGATTTTGAGTAGTTTGAGAGTTGAGGTTTTCAAGTACTTCTTTAGACGAATAAGCCTCTGGGGACGTGCAGGAGGCATGATAGCTATCTGGAGTTCTCTCTTATTTTGGTTTCGCTATGTTGTTTATAATGGCAAAGTTGTTATATTTCCTGTATGTACTCTGATCATCCAAGGGGGCATCCTCATATATCGCTCTTGGCGTATTTTGTAATAAATATTTTTTCTCTGAACATGTTTAACGATTATGGGATTATGTAATGAATTGGAAATGTTTTGAAATGGTAAATGACGTGTTTGATGTTTTAAATTTTTTCCATATTCATGTGTTTTTGTGTAGTAATGAATCTAACACTGCCGTATTTGGTCACCGAGGATTAATAACTATTGATGACTGTAGCATCCGTAGCCCTTAGTTTTGGGCCTCCAAGTAGGGGGATGTTACAAGTTGGTATCAGAACCAGGTTTATTGAACTTTAAAAGAGATTTAAACCTAAAGGATTTTCAAACATAATCCAATGAATCAAAAATATGATCGGGTTTGGGATAATTTTATAGTAACGTACTTGTATTGATATATAGATATATATAAGTACGTACTCCCCTCTCTTTTAGACCATTCTTCTGTATCTTATTAAGGCTCGTATGTAGATTTATGAGAAAGAGGATATGGAAGTAGGAAATGGAAGAGGAAATCTAGGTGGAGGAAGCACCACAACCAACAGAAATGCTCAACTAATACCAAGAGGAACCAAGGTCGACAGGCTAATGCTAACCTAAATACTGAAGCCAATGTAGGTGTTGGAAATCCGCTAGTAGATGCAGGGATGGTGTATCAGTTGTTAGCCAATCTTTTGCAAGCTGGGTTGCTGATAATGTTGGAGGGGCTAATCTTATTGTTCCAGTTGGATATAACTATGCTAAGTTGAGTAGAGACTACACCAGTCTAGGTGGAAATCCGTTTGCGGGAACGGAGGATGCTACTGGAGTTGAGCATTGGCTATTGCACTGGGAGAGGATCTTTACTAATCTAGGATTGGATGATAGGCAAAAGAGAAGGCTGACCTCAAGGCAGTTGCAAGAGGTAGTGCTTCACGGGTAGAATAGTGTGATTGTTGGAGTTCCAGAGGAAGAATTGACATGGGATGATTTCAGAAGGAGGTTTGAGCAAAAGTTTTTATCTGAGGCTGCTAAGTCGGCATTGATGAGGAAGTTCATGGATCTAGTTCAGGGAGAGATGTCAGTAATCGAGTACACTGCTAAGTTTGATGAGCTGCATCGATATGGATATGCTATGGTTGACACTGACATCAGAAAGAATGAGAGGTTCATTCGAGGACCAGGACCGAAGCTTGTTAGAATGACCATGACCCATATCCGAGAACCTTGTAATGTGGTGGTGGAGATAGCCATTTTCCATAAAGAGATGCTGGCAGGTTGTGCTAGAGAGAAGCCTGTTGAATCCCAGGGTTCTCGGGGAAAAAAGAGAAAATTCTTTAAGAAGAAGGGAGCCTAGAAAGGGGATGCTGCCAATAAGGCAAAGGTTGATCTAGTATGCTTCAAGTGTGACAAGAATGGTCATTATGCACATGAGTGCCGGTCAGGCAAGGGAAAGAAGGCTGCAGACAAGAAGAATGTGAAGTTCTTCAAATGTAACCAAGTTGGGCATTATAAGAACCAGTGTCCAGAGCCAATCGGGGCGGACAAGGGGAAGGTTTTTGCTGTTGGATCATCAGCTAAGCCTATTGCAGCTGATAAAGGAAAGGTTGTGATGGAATGTACGTTTTTTATGCACTAATTAGGATACTATTTGATATCGGTGCATCACATTCATTTATATCACGGTATTTGGTTGATAGATTATGCTTAGAACTCACATACCTTGTTACTTCCTTAAGGGCTGCGAATCCAATAGGACGGTATGTAACTCTGGGGATGAGATGTGACTAGTTAGAACTTGACTTGTTAGGTCATATGTTTGCAGGCAGTCTGTATGTTTTAGATTTCATAGATTTTGGAATGATTTTGGGTATGGATTGGTTGAGAAGGTACGAGGCCAGGATATTTTACTAGGATGGGGAGATATCACTAAGACACCTTAATAGTCATGACCGAATTATATTCTCAGTGGAGAATTCTGACCGAAGAAGTTGTGCTTTGTTAAGTGCAATGGAAGTGGGAGAAGATCTAAGTTAGGTTCGAGTAGCAAAAGAGTTTGCAGATGTGTTTGAGCCAGTCATAGGACGACCACCAAAACGAGCTGTTGAGTTTCAGATAGATCTTGTGCCAGGAGCTAAATCTATGAGTAAACCACCTAGTAGGATGACACCAACTGAGATGAAGGAATTGAAGGTGTAGCTAGTGGATCTAGAAGGAAGGAATTTTATTAGACCAAGCAGTTCTCCTTGGGGAGCGGCCACAGTATTCGTGAAGAAACCAGATGGGTCGTTGAGGATGTGTATCGACTATAGTAATTTGAACGAAAGGACGATAAAGAATAAGTATCCATTGCCGAGAATTGATGATCTATTTGATCAGTTGAGTGGAGCCAGAGTGTTTCCCCGTTGGATTTAGCGACAGGCTTCCATCAATTAAGAGTGGCAAAGGACAGCATTCCTTTGACAACATTTCGAACTAGATATGGTACGTACGAGTGGTTAGTTGAGCCATTCGGGTTGACGAATGCACCTGCTTTCTTTATGGATTTGAAGAACCGAGTCTTCCAAGAACATTTGGACAGATTCATGTTAGTGCTTATTGGTGACATTTTGGTATACTCTAAGGATGAGAGGGAGCATGAAGATCATCTTAAAGTTGTGCTTGAGACGCTAAGGTAGAATCAACTAAAGGCAAAGTTTTCCAAGTGTCGTTTTTGAAAGAAAGAGGTTAAGTTTGTTAGTTACATGGTTTTAGAGAAAAGGTTGTCGGTTGATCCAGATAAGATCGAAGCTGTGAACAATTGGAAGAGACCAGAGTTGGTTACCGAGATCAGAAGTTTTCTTCGACTTGCTGGCTATTATAGGAGATTTATTAAGGATTTCTCACGGATAGCAGCGGCTTTGACTAAGCTTACCATGAAGGAGGTAAAGTTTGTTTGGTCCGACAAATGCGAGGAAGCATTCCTTAAGTTAAAGCATTTGTTGACCAATGCACCAGTGCTAGTAGTTCCAGATGGAATCCAAGGGTTGGTGGTGTATACCGATGCATGTGGAACTGGATTTAGAGCTGTGTTGATGTAGAAGGGTAAAGTGATTGCCTACGCATCAAGACAGCTTAGACCGCATCAAGTGAGATATCCTACTCATGATTTAAAGTTGGCTGCAGTGATTTTTGCCTTGAAGATTTGGAGGCATTATCTATTGGGGGAGAGATTTGAGTCGTATACCGATAATAAGTCTTTAAGATATTTATTCTCTCAAAAGGAGTTGAATATGAGATAGCAGAGGTGGCTGGAATTTTTGGCTGCTTATGATTTTTGTATAGAGTATGTCCTAGGGAAAGGTAATAAAGTAGTGGATGCTCTTAGCAGAAAACATCAGAATATGGTGTTGGCTATGTTGGCATAATGGGAGGATCTAGAAGCATTGGCCAGTTGCGGGTGCAGTTAAGATCGACTGCTAGTTCTAGTTAGAGTACTGTCATGTTCTGTTTAGAAGTTTGACCAGTGTTGATCGAGAGAATTGCTTCTAAGCAGAAAAAGGATCCATTATTAGCCGAGAAGATCAGAAGGCTTGAGGTTGGAATCAAGATCGATGATTTGGAAGGTTTTTGTCTTGACCGGAGAGGATGGTTGAGAAAGAAGGGGCGATTATGTGTTCTAGATGTTGAGAACTTGAGGAAAGAAGTTCTTGGGAAATGTCATCAATCCAAGTTTATGATTCATCCTCGAGGGACCAAGATGTATCAAGATATGAAGAGGAACATCCATTGGGAAGGCATGAAGAGGTATGTTGGCTTGTGGGTTAGACAGTGTGCAAACTATCAACAAGTGAAAGTTGAATGTCAAAAGCCGAGTGGGTTGCTTCAGCCTCTAAAGATTCTAGTTTGGAAATGGGATTCGATATCCATAGATTTTATATATGGGTTGCCAAGGTCAAGTAGAGGAAATGAGAGTATATGGGTTATTGTGGACAGGTTGACCAAGAGTGCCCATTTCATTCTAGTAAAGTCGACTAGAATGACACATGTTTTGGCGAAGTTTTTCATGAAGAACATAGTTAGACTTCATGGAGTTCCTAGTAGCATAGTCAACGACAGAGATGCTTTATTCACTAGCGAATTCTGGAAGAGTCTACATAATGTGTTAGGCACTAAGCAAAGGATGAATAACGCATATCACCCTCAAACGGATGGGCCGACGGAGAGAGTTAATAAGGTACTCGAGGATTTGTTGAGAGCTTGTGTGTTGGATTTTGGTGGATCTTGAGAGGATCACCTACATTTGGTTGAGTTTTCCTATAATAATAGGTATCAGACTAGTACAAGAATGGTATCTTTTGAAGCTTTGTATGGTAGGCCAGGCAAATCGCCTATATGTTGGTTGGAGACTGCAGACATATTGGTCCTAGGTCTAGATTTAGTTAGAGAGGTATCAGAAAAGATTGAGTTAATCCGAGGACGGATGAAGGAAGCTCAATCCAGACAGAAGAGTTATGTAGATAAGAGGCGTAAAGACCTAGAGTTTTCAGTGGGAGACAGGGTTTTCATAAAGGTATCACCAATGAAATGTGTGGTACGGTTTGGGATGTCAAGGAAATTGGCACCAAGATATGTTGGTCCATTCCATATTGTAGCGAGGATTGAAAAACTCGCACACGGAGTAGAGTTGCCGAGTAGTATGGCATGTGTCCATAATGTATTTCATGTGTCTCATCTTCGCAAGTATGTGCATGATCTAGAGGCCACTATTCCTCCGACAGGGTTGGAAGATCTAGTAGTAGAGCCTAATTTGACTTTTGTAAGACAACCAGTTTGGGTTGTAGCAAGAGATGAGAAAAGATTAAGGAACAAGACAGTCAAGTTGGTGAAAGTTCAGTGGAGTGACAACAAGAAGGACTGTACTTGGGAGACAGAGGTCAGGATTCGAGATACTTATCTTGATCTGCTTTGAGGGTATGTCTATATTAGATTTATATAAATATTAGCTAGTCAAGTAGACTAGTATAGTTGTTAGGAGTCATAACAGATGATTGCTATGTTTAGTATTTAGTCCTTACTGAATTTTGAGGACGAAATTCTTTAAGGAGGGGAGCCTGTAATATCCCTAATTTTTGACAACATTATTCAGGAGATTTAATTAGATAAATTAAATATAATAATGTAAATGTTAAGTGATAAGAAGGTTGGGATTTGAACAAATCAAATTAAGGCTGTGCTTAATAAAATAATTAAATGGGCTTAAGAATGGGTTATAAGTTAATTAATTCACATAAGGGTATATTGGGTATTTTCCGTATATAACCCTTAACCCATGTATATTTTCTTTCCTACCATTTCATTTTCATTCATGTCATTTTTTAAACAAAACGCAAAACCAAAAGCTTAAAGAGGAGCCGACCATTAATAAGAGGAATTCAATTAGAAGCTAAGGATTCAAGCTTAGGGAAAATCAATCTCAATTCAATCTCCTTATCTAAATCAGGGTAAATAATAATTCCATCTCTATTTTGTTTTGAATCATATGGTTTCGGATTTAAGGGTAAATTCGTCTTTATGATGAATTGGATGATGATATGCTTGAATATTAATTTGTTTAATTTAAACAAGATTGTTTAAATGAGAATACACACGGTTTTAGGGAGAAACCGATTTATATTGATGTTTAAATGCCATGGAAAAAATTTATGTTGAATAAAACATGATTTTGGAGTTGGAATTTAGTTTTGATAATTTTCCATGCTATGGAAAGATTGTTATGAATTTTCAAAGGAAAATATGATTATTTGAGTTCATAAATTTATTTTAGAAAAATATATTGAGGATTTGGGTCTGAAATTTTGGTACGTTAGATAACATGATTAAAGGGAATTTTTGGAATTTTTGGGGATTTTTTCAAAGTGATTTGCTATGAAAATTAAATTTTTTTAGAAGAGGGACTTCTTTGCAATAATGTTATTCCTCAACGGAAGGGCTTATTTGTTAACTTAACTATGGTTTAGATATCAAATTAGCGGCAGTTATTTTTAGTAAAGAATTTGAAAAGTTAAGGCAACCAATCTGGTGTCTACACGTGCAGGTTAGTTAGAAAAAGGTTTGCTTTAATTAGAATAAAAACAGGTTTACCCAGAAAATTTAGTTTTGCCTTCTTTAGGAGTACCTTTCAACTCAGAGCTTCCGCCTTCAAGCCAGTGGATTGGAGAAAGGCGGAAGGTTAGGTGTCGAAAGCATGGCTTCTGAAGGGGTCGATACCTTGGTTTGTTTTAAAAGAGAAGCGTCTGCCTTTGTTTTATTTAAGCCTTTGAAGGAGTCGAAGCATATGTTTTCGAAAGAGGTTTTTAAAAGCTTTTGAAGGGGTTGCCATCAACTTATGTTTGCTTTCGAATGGGTTCCTTTACTTATAAAATAATGTTTTAAAAAGAAGGGGGTTCCGACCTAGTTGAAGCTCTGCTACCGTTCTTTAACCTTTCGATGGTGTTGAGTCATCAATGCTTTTGAAAGGTAGTGTTTGTTTTTAAATATGTTTAAGCCTTTATCTGAAGGCTTTCGAAAGGGTCTAAGGGTTTCAAAAGTAATGGCTTCGAAAGGGGTTTCGACGCTATCCTTCAATGTTTTGTTCAAATCATTTGATGCTTTTGAAAGATATGGTGTCGATGCCATCATGTTTTCCCCAGTATTTTTATATGATAAAGGGTGGTTTCGAAAGAGATACTTTCGCACATATTCACTTTGACCCAAATAGTATTTTAAGTATAAACCCAATGGTTTCGAAAGGGGGACTTTCAATGGTTTCGGAATGGTTACTTCCAATGGTTTCGAAAGGAGTACTTTCAATTGGTTTCAAAGCGACGCTTCTAAAGTTAAATTATAATACTTTAATACAATCAAAATGTTTCGAAAGAAAGGTTTTAATGTATTTGAAAGGCAGGAGCCTAATGTTTTGAAGATAGAATTTCATCCTTTCGAAGGAGGTCATCCAATGAAGTCGAAAGCAAGGTTTCAAAGGCATCGAAAGGTTTTGAAACCCAAACTCATTTTTAAAGGAAAAATCCATTGCTAAATTAAAGGAGTTTTGAAATGATTTTAAGAAGAGACTTTCCTTGATAAAAATTATAAGTTAAAGGGATTAACCATGTTTTATATGAAAAGTATTTCAAGGACATTAAACCCACAGGAGTGGTATTGTTTTGTAATTATGGTTGCTTCTTCAAATATAAATATATTTTACATTATAATGTACCCATAATTGCATTTTGACAAAAAGGCCAGAAGAACCAGCTAGGTTGACCCGGTAGTGAATATAAATTGATTAAACTCCTGGATGAGTAGAATTGTATCGAAGAGGTCAGGGAGACCAAAATATAGGATGCCTAAATATGGAAGTTTTCAGGGAGACAGGTTCATAGTGCTGCATGAAAACTATGATTAGAAAGTTATTAGAGTTACCAATAGGTTCATATTGATCCCATGAAACTATGTTATAAAGAGTAGTTGGTAGGGGCGAATTGTTTGTAGTGATCCCATGAAAACTATATCTGGGTTAAGTTATTGACAAATGTCAGTAGGTTCCTAGTCAACCCATGAAAACTGGGATAAGAAGAAAAGTTATTGGTAGGGGCCAATATGTTCCTAGTCAACCCATGAAAACTAGGATAAGAGAGAAGTTATTGGAGTCACCAATAGGTTCAGGGAACCCATGAATCAATTAAGTTAATTGGCAGGGGCCAATAGGTTCATAATGCACCCATGAAAACTATGAAATAGGACAAGGAGTCCATATGTTATATAAAAGTTATTGGTAAGCCCATGAAAACTAATAGGTTAATAGCGATCCTAGAAACTATAAATATGACAGAGAGTCAATGAAACAGAGGATGGGAAATCCAGTACGTTTTAACTTATTTGCATATCATCGTACTATTTTGAAATGACTATGTTTTAACCATTGTGGATGTAGGAGAACAGTATATGGTTTTATAAAGGTTTTAGGATACTAGTGAAGGGAAACCCATTCTGCTAAGCGGCGTGGTCTCTCTAGATGTCTAAATGATTCGAGATGGTAGATTATTATTCATACCGGCCTTTATGTCTGACTCGTAGTTTATGTTTTCCTCTTAAAATCTTCGGTACTTAATTGATTTTGAGTAGTTTGAGAGTTGAGGTTTTCAGGTACCTCTTTAGACGAATAAGCTTCCGGAGACGTCCAGGAGGCATGATGGCTTTCTAGAGTTCTCTTTTATTTTGATTCCGCTATGTTGTTTGTAATGGAAAAGTAGTTATATTGCCTGTATATACTTTGATCATCCAAGAGGGCATCTTCATATGTCGCTCTTGGCATATTTTGTAATAAATATATTTTCTCTGAATGTGACTAATAATCGTGGGACTATGTAATGAATTGGAAATATTTTGAAATGGTATATGACTTGTTTGATGTTTTAAATTTTTTTCGTATTCATATGTTTCTTTGTATCAATGAATCTAACACCACCGTATTTGGTCACCGAGGATTAATAACTATGGATGACTGCAGCATCCGTAGCCGTTAGTCTTGGGCCTCCAAATAGGGGGATGTTACAACTAGTTAGTCACAATTTAATATTAGACATAAATGTAATAATAACATATTCTTTTAAATTTTGAAATTGACCAATTAGAATTACAACTTTGTAACATATGCAATAGATGAGGACTAAATAAAGAAACCATCAATTTAATAGGGGAATTTACAAATAAATGATAAATAGTAATCAACAGTAAACATAACAAAATAGGTTAAGAAAAATTATGGAATTTAATCCATAAATAATGGCAAAATAAGGAGTTTCCCTTATAAGGCCATTAATGTGTAAATACGGGTGAGGTGTATATTATATATATATATATATATATGTGTGTGTGTGTGTGTCTATGTGTGCATGTATGTATGTATGTATGTATTGGCATAGTCCAATATTAAATGTTGGAGAGTGAAAATATTGCTAAGTTATAAGGATACGAGGTCAGTTGAAAACATATAGAACCCATCCCAGCTAATTTGGTTACCAGTTGTGTGACTTTTATAACCGATACGGGACATCGCCTATGATAAGTACCTACGGTGGATGTGAGGTTAGGCTCAATTTTTTAGAGTAAGTCTGCCCAACTGATCTGGCTACCAGAACCTATAAATAATTGAACAAATGTGGGGCATCATGGTTGGGTTACGGGCCATAAGGACAAAGAAATGCCAGGAGGAGACTGCTTTGTGGTTGAGGTATTAAATGACTTAGGGAATTTCTCATAAATAACATTGGGTAATACTAGGTTGGGTTTCGGCAACATTTAAGAGTCGAGGGACAAGTCCTCATTCCCCAGCAAGCTGCACCAGTGGCGATAGTTGCTCTACCTACTGAACCAGCATTCCTTTCACTAGACTTCTCCAAGTTATGCAATGATTTTCGGAATATGGGTGGATGAGTATTCTTAGGCATGAAGGACTTTGTAGAAACTAAAGCTTGGGTCGATGATTGCGATTTCATATTCAAGCAAGCACATTTAGAAGACCGAGTCAAGAAGAAGTTAGTCGCATGGGACCTGAAGGGGAGACATTGAACTGGTGGACCACAGTGACCACAGTGACCGTAGAGGATGTTGAGGAAGGCAAGAATTGGGCTGAAATTAAGACCCGCTTTGAGTCATGGTTCATGTCCAATGCAGAAGTTAATCTATAATTGGAAAAGTTCATCCATCTAAAACAAAGGGACTCCATGGTAAAGGAGTATATTAACAAGTTTAAGAATTAGCCAAATTTGGGATGAGTCTGATAGAGACCCAAGCAAAGAAGGTGATGAACTTTGTGAAGGACCTAAATTCTCCTTTAAGGTAACTACCCTTAACTCAAGTTCTCGCAGGTGCTACGTACGAGACATTAGTCAAAATGGCCCTGGTCTAGACTATTAGTAAAGAAGAAAGGAAGAATGTAGGGCAGTCCATTAACCAAGACGGAAAAAATGAGAGGTTTGGGAGAGATAGGAAGATCGAAGGAAAGTTTAAAAAAAGAGGTTTGACATGCCTTAGATGCCACAAGAAGGGGCGCATCGCTCGAATCAAAGGTCTGAATATTCTAACTCCCTCCTTATTACAACCCATAGGTTAGGTACAATGATGAGTATGGAGAAGATGGTGGAGACTTGGTGGGCAGTTATCTATCATAGTTATTTATTATGTTGTTATGATGACCCAGACTATGTATCAGACGTGTTTTATGTACGGTTGAGACATTGTACTTCTACGATTTGGTTATGAGATGGGTACTTTATTTTATTATTCCTTCCATTATGAGGCTCTGAAAGGAATAGATAGATAGCTTTGCATATTGTTTTATTAAATCAATTGTACCAATCAACAGCCAACTCCGTAATGGAGCTAAGGTTCGATTGGCTTTTATTGTGTGTAAAATTAGATCATTTTGGAGTGGGTTGTTATAGAGAGCATCTTAGTGGTGATGCGAATTCTTAATGATAGTTATGGTGACATGAGATCTAGGTGATGGTCATGATGGCATTGTACCTTTGTGATAATAGGGATGGTGATGTACCTTTGTAATAATGCGAACACTACAAGAAAAAACACCTTTGACAGCAGCTATTCTCAGCGTTTCTCCTTTCGATGCTGTCGGCGAAAATCATGGAGGAAATTTTTTTATGTGTGAACGCTAAGAAAACCTAAAATAATATAACTTTGCCACCTCATTTTTTTCACTTCGCCTATTTACTTTTCTCAGCCTTTCATCTCGTTAACACCTCCACCACCTAAAACGAAATTAACCCTCTCTTCCAATCATCGAAATTTGCCTTCATCACTGCCGCTTCATCGTTCAGACGACTCCCTTTACCATTCTTTCGATGTATAATCTGAATCATCACCGCTAGCTGCTCCCTCTACTGGTACTTATTTTCAATCATTCGTCGATTTTATTTAGGTTTAAAATGGGTTCTTCAATTAGTTTAATCATTCATCAATTTCGATTTTGTTATTTCAGTATGTATTTCTTCGATTGTCCTAAATTTGAATTTGTTGGATCGATTTTGTTGGTAAATTGATGTTAACGAGTTTATTAAGATTGTTGTATGTTAATAAGTTTATTTTAAAGAATTTTGATATCTAGGAAAATAGGGTCCTTTTGTTGTTTTTTAATTAGGGTCAGTTATCGTTTCTGCAAGAGATTAAGATACATGGATAGTGATAAGCCTACACTGGAGATTCTATACCTAACAAATATATTGCTACAAATAAGCTAGAAGTTCTGAAAGTTAAAATTCCCAAGGAGCTAGAACAAACTGAATATGAAATTGACTTGTTAGAGAATGAGTTGAAGTCCTTAAACAGTGAAAGAGAAAACCATATTGTTCCATACTCATCACCAAAGATTGAGAGCTTCTCTTAGCATGGTTCTGGTTCAGCCAATGTTGCAGTACCTTTGAATGCATATAACATAGATAAATTATCAAAGGAATCACCCAATGAAACATTATCTGTTGAGAATGAATGCAATGTAATACATACAAATGAAGTATCACATATAGCGTCCAATGTTAAAGAAGTATTAGAAGTAATCGAGTATAAACATTGTTTCTGACTGTTTATACTTGTGGATATTTATAAAAAAACACCATTGACTATTTTTGATTATTTCCTTACCTGATGATGACAAGCTTTATGCACCATTTTTGGTTTTTTAGATGTCCCAAATATGACTAACATGTCGTGTTCAGCTGAGCTGATAATATCGATTGACTGACTACTACCATCTTCATAGGTTTTGAAAATTTCGTCTACCCAGTTCAGGATAAAAGGAGCATACCAAATTTTCAGCATAGCCGAGGCTGTCAACTGTCGGTAAGGACTGAAAGTTACTCTATGCTTTTGCTCAAAAATGTCTTTGTGAATCCAAAACCCATGTTTGATCATGTATAAACATTGTTTTGGAAAAAAATGGTTTATGTCCTTATATACTGTGATATGTGAATTAGTCAGTTCTCGTGCATGTGTTTACTGTTGATTTTAATTTTTTACCCTAGTTCTTTGTTAACCAAACCAGTGTTAAAAGACACCATAGAACATACGCGCTGTAGTACATGTTAAATGCTGCTTATATTATTTAACTACTAACAACTCCTCCACAATTTATTTACCTGTACATATTTTTGTACTTTACCATTTTCAATTTCCCATAATCCTCTCTGCTGTTCAGTGAGCTAATACATATTTGTTTTGATGTTTGTCTTTTATTTTTTTTGTAATTTGGTAGTTTATTATATCTTTCAGACTGTAACATAGTTCAACTTTTTGTTTGCAGATTTGGAAACATGCACGAGCGAAATGTAGACTTCTACTTCGTGAAAAGCAGCTTAAAGGAATGGCAAGATCGTTGCGGTTTGCATGTAATTTTTGTACGGTAGAGTTTGAAGATATGTCTGAGGAAAATTTCAAAGTATTTCTATGCAATTGCCACAAAAAGGAGGGTACTTTGTAACTGTAATTTTTTCAAAGATACCGTCTAGGAGGTTGTATGCTGCTTAATGATTACATTTATTTAAAATAATTTCTTAATGAATTATCATTATATATTACTTATTTTTCTTCTGCTTTCACTATTCAGTATGTCATTTAAATCGCCAATATAAACATCAGTATTTGAAGCATCGGCGGGTAGGTGTTTGAACCTAGGTAGGCTTTAAACTACTGCATATGAGACTGAACCTAGGTAGGCTCTAAAGTGATAAATTTGTGACTTATCGCTTTTGTGGACTTCCCTAAACTGAAAGCATGAGAGACAGCCTGAAAAAGTTCCTCTTTAATTTCATCCCAGTGAATTTGTAAAATTGTGCATTGAACCCATCTATACCTGGACTACTATTACCATCTATTTGAAATGCAGCTTTCCTCATTTCCTATATATCAACAGCTTTAAAAGTTTCCTTTTTTGCTTCTTCGGTTATGATTTTTTTTGCAAACAATATTCTAAAATCTGTTTTTAGTTTATACCGAGTTATAAGAATGCTTGGAATAATAGATATCATCCTCTGTCAAGTTTTTTGTATTTGTATTCTCTCCATTTTCATCCAGCTGACCACTTGTGTTTGTTTTACTTCTCCTTGTTCACATCATAACATGATAAAACTTTGTAGGTTAATCTCCTGAGTAAGCCATTTCACTTTTTATTTTTAAATATTTTATACTACTTCAGTATGTGACATTGCCTACAACTACTCAACACTTTGTGTGTATGCACTTATCAATTTTTCATCATGTGGGTTGTGTAGAATTTGCAAGTAAAATGCATTGATATTTCTTACAGTCCTTATTTCATCATTGCTTCCCTGATGAGAATAGAGAAGAAGTCTCTTCAAGGAAATAGTGTCCTTTGCTTGTTATTTGAATGCTTGTTTCTTACAGTCATTTGCAGTCCTTATTTCTTTTTCTGTTTGTAATTTTATTTAGGTATTTGTTGTTGCAGAGGCACTTGAATCTTTCGAGGAAGTATGTGAATTTTTTCCTTCTAATCAAGGATTCCTTGACCAGGTTTGACAGCACTACTAATGCTTGTTAGCATCATTTTCTTTTTGTGTAGGTTGCATGGGCATAAGTTTTATGTTAACTAAGTTAACTTAGTTTTATAAAAATTAAACAAGTTTATAAAAATTGACTAAATTTTATAAATTTTTAACTAAGTTAACTAAGTTTTATTATAAAACCAAGTTTCTAATATTAATTAAGTTTTATAAAGATTTAACAAACTTGACTAAGTATATAAAAATATAAATTAACAGAATCTTCTATAATAATAATAATAATAATAATAATAATAATAAATAACTTATATTTATAAATATTAAATAAGTTTATAAAAATTAACCAAGTATTATTAAATTTAACTAAGTTGACTAAGTTTTATAAAAATTAACGAGTTTAGTTTATAAAAATTAACTAAGTATATAAAAAAAATATGACTAAATCTTCTATAATAATAATAACAATAATAATTATTATTACTATTATTAACTAAGATTTATAATAATACTAAGTTAACTAATATTTATAAATATTAAATAAGTTTATAAAAATTAACTAAGTATTATAAAAATTTAACTAAGTTAACTGAGTTTTATAAAAGCCAACAATTTTAATTTACAAAAAATAACTAAGTGTAAAAAAATATAAAATATAACTAAATCTTCTATAATAATAGTAATAATAAACTAAGATTCATAATAATAATAATAAGTTAACTAAAATTTATAAATATTAAATAAGTTTATAAAAATTAACTAGTACTATAAAAATTTAACTAAGTTAACTAAGTTAAGTTTAATTTATAAAAATTAACTAAGTATACAGAAAGATAAAATATAGCTAAATCTTCTATTATAATAATAATAATAACAATAATTATTATTATTACTAAGATTTACAGTAATAATAAGTTAATTAAGATTTATAAATATTAAATAAGTATATAAAATTAACTAAATATTATAAAAAATTAACTAAGTTAACTAAGTTTTATAAAAATTAACAAGTTTAGTTTAAAAATATATAAAATATAACGGAATCTTCTATAATAATAATAAACTAAGATTTATAATATAACAATAAGTTAGCTAAGATTTATAAATATTAAATAAGTTTATAAAAATTAACTCAGTATTATAAAATTAACTAAATTAACTAAGTTATACAAAAATTAACTAAGTTGATAAAAATATAAAAGATAACTTAATCTTTTATAATAATAATAATAATTAACTAAGATTTATAATAATAATAATAATAAGTTAACTAAGATTTATAAATATTAAACAAGTTTATAAAAATTAACTAAGTATTATAAAAATTTAACTAAGTATGATTTATAAATATTAAATAAGTTATATTATTTTGTACCATCTTGATTAATTAAATATAAAGATGGAGTTCAAAGTACAATGTAACGAGCTTTGAATGTGGTAAATGCTACATATTGCTTGAGCATCCGAGTCTTCAAATTTTGCATAACTATAATTGGTCTTTTTTTTATTTTATTTTTGACATAGATGACTGTTCTGCATTATCATCTAACAGTTTTGGAAATAGCCTTTTTAGCGATGATACCAATACTGATGTTAGTATTCTACCTCCATTTATGTAACGACCCAGAATTTTTGTCATTTGAAATTCGTATATTTAATTGATTTTAAATATTTACAAGTAAAATTTGTAAGCTGAATGAATTTAAATTCGAATATAGTGATTTAATTATTTAATTAAATCGATAATTTAATATTTGAAATTCCAGAAATAATTGATAATTGGATCAAATGTGTATAAAAATGATTTATAAAGTTATATTAAATCATATTGGAGTTAGAATGATGTTTGTAAACTTTTAAAATTGAATTAAAAGTTAAATTGTGAAAATTGATTATTTTAATATTTAATTAACGAGTGAAAATAGTTATTTTTCAAACAGTCTCAGATTTTGATGAAACTAGTTTCATCAGATCCGTAATGTGAAATTATTATAAGATTTCAAATTTCGTGTCAATCGGATTTACGGTTTGTCCGGGGCAAGCCAAAACGCATCGAAATCGTTTTAATCGATTTAATTTAAATTTGATCGTTTATTTCCATAACTCGCACATATGACTGAATTAGCTCCCGAAACACGTTCCATTGTGTCCGAAACGTGGGTAAAACCTTAGAAACTCCAGCTTGATTTCGAGTTCGGAAAATTTTCGATGAATAGTGTTTTGAGCAATTTTCTATAAAAGGACGTGATTATCTTCATTCTGCACAAAACCCTAACCCTAGTTGTGGCCGCCAGTTCCAAAACTTCAATGGCCGAAAACTTGTTTCCTTCTTCCTTGATTTTCTCTCAATCCACACGTTAATTTGAAAAACTTCCAACTAGTAAATTGTAGACCTCGTCGAGACGTTCCAATCCAACGGTGATGATCGCCTAGATCGTGACGAGGTGACCAAAATCATCAATCAAAGTCCAGGCGTTCAACCACGATTTTCAATGCCATGGGGCAGCTGAGCTCGACCGGTTGTTGGGCAGTGGTGCGCGCGAACGTGGTCTTCAACATGGTGGTACTCGATCAACGTGAAGACATTCGTATTTGTCGTCAAAATTCAAATAATATTGGCGGCTATGGGTTAAAAAAGTCACGTACGTGACCTAATGGAGGAAGAAGCAAAGGTGCGGCCAGATTCGAATCAAAGGGAATCGACGGCCGAGATGCGATCTAGGTTTAAAAATAAAGAGATGTGTAAATTTATATATATAATAAATTGTTTAAACTTTGAAATAACATATCTTTTTGAAACGAGGTCGAAATTTGACGAAACTTTTTGCGTTGGAATCGTTTCGACGAACTCTTCCCAATGGAACTAGTTTGGAGTCGATTGGAGCTAGTGAAAATTTTGAGTAAAATTAAACGTGCGTTTAATTTTATTTGAAATTAAATACTGCAACCGTTATTGAAAGCAAGGTGAGAACTCCTCACTCAATCGAATTTGTTTCAATATAAATTTTAAATAGTTGAATTTAAAATTGCTTGATTGTGTGAATTGAATGATGGTTGTTATCTATTGTGTTGAAATAGACCCTATACGCCGCATATTAAGCGGAGGTTATTTATTAAAAACATATACCGCGATAATTCCACCGTGAAGTGGAATTGGTATTATATATGTATTTGGAGTTGATTTCCCGCATTATATAGCGGATGAGACCCTATTGCGCCGCATAATAGCGGATAGTATTTTATAAATCCCATATACCGCGATAATTCCACCATGAAGTGGAATTGGTATTGTGCTAACATATGTGGATGTAGGGAACAGGTTGGAGGGATCCAACTGGATTCCTCAAACATTTGAATTTGTTTCATATGTTGTGTGTTGATTATTTATAATCTCTGTGTGATTATCTTTGTGTTTGAAATTGTTGAAGGCTAAAATTTAGCCGAATGTATTTTTGGTATTGTTGGATACTAGAAATTAATAAAGTTGGATTTTTGGAAAATTATTTTTTAAGAATTGAATTAATTTGAAAGAAGGAATTTATAAGTATAGAAAGTTGATTTTTGTAGTCTTATCGAATTTTTTCTGAAATATGGGAAAAGATCTTAATAAATGGATTTTGGGTAATATTATTATAAGTTGAAGAATTTATTAAAAAGTTGGATTTTTAAATAGATTTGAAGAGATAAAGAAATTTATTTAAAAAGGAAATGATTTTGTAAATTCATTGGAAATTTATAAGGATATGTGTTGCTTTGTGATATATCCTGATTTGTGTTGTGATCTGTAATTTGTTTATCTGTGATATATATATATATCTGCGATCTGTGAATGAAAGATAAGCGTTATAGTTTATACCGCTTATCAGTTATATTGTTATATTTGATCTGTGATGGTTGAATGTTGTTGCACTATTGTGTTGAACCCGTGGACTACACAATACACACACAAATGTGGATTTCACGTGGAAATCGGTTAAGACACAGATGATTTAAATTTGATGTTTTTGAAATTGAAATTTTAATTTCAATTGATTTTGAAATTGGAAATTTGGGTTTAAAGTGAAAAGCTTTTGAAATGGAATTTCAAAGATAAAACTTATTTTCGAATAACTTGATTAAGTTTTGGAATTTAAATAATTTGATTTAAATTTGAATTCAAGTTTGAAATTGAATTCTATGATTTGAAACTGGGGATTAAAGATGCCATACAAGTTATATATGGGTTAAAACATTTTAAAGGTATTGATTTGGGAATTTGAATTTAATTCAAGGGTTTTCAAATAATAATAGCTTTCATTTTAAGAAAGGATTTCCAAATTGTGTTGAAAGGTTTCAAGTTTGAAATGGAATTCAAATGTTTTGAAAGCTATAAGTTAAATCTTGACTTAAAGATTTAACGAGTTAATCCAATTGAAATGGAAATTGTTTTGAAATCCATGAATGGATCTTTGTGAACGGGGTGAACTTTGTGAATTGAATCTTTTTGTTTAAAAGATTAAAAGTCTGGGAATTGTTTAAACCATTGAAGGTTTTTGAAATGAATCTTTTTGTTTAAAAGATTGGAAATGGTAATTTGTTTAAACCATTTAAAGGAAAGGATTTGGGTAATAAGTTGTGACTTAATTGAAATCCCAATATCCATATGTTTTTAAATATTGTGCTCACTATTCGGGTTAGCCGGGAAAAGACCTTTGTGTCATATAACCCATTCCGAATTAGTGATACGACGATATGGATCGTATTGAAGACCAGTGGTGAAGACCGGGTATTTTCGAAAATGAAAGGACAACCTGTCGAATGTCTCTGCACCGAGTTGCTCTGGTATAGAGATTTATATCACTCTTCTTGTGATGGGAAGTCCGATCGGGATTGTGAATACCCGGATTGCAAGGGCTTCTTTGGAAGTGCCTTCGGTTCTGTTCGAACCCGGAACCGACTTGTATGGTTGTATGTATGACATTACACTTTGAGATGTAAATCTGGTTTCTATCAAATACATTTCTGTTGGTGGCGGAGAATTTATTCTCTTAGCTTAACACCCTTCTCTGAGACGTACGAGCTCAGAGATTATGTATTTGATGGTTACTAGTGATACATTCCCAATTTGGTAATGTGGCATACGAAGTGCTGTTGATCATTTGTTGATCAAAGCGTGGCTTTGTGAAAAAGCATAGCTTTGTTAACGAGACTTCGTCGAGCCTCACAACCCAGTAATGGTCGAAACAGGAATGTTGCGGCAAGATATTTAGGGGTCGCGCCCCTAGGTTATGTCATTTCCTTCTGGATAAAAGGTGATATCATGGTATGGAGCCCAGATATTTTACCTATGTTGATGCTGCAAATTTATTATACTTTGTGGTTGTTGCTTTGTGGTTGAGGATCCTCGGATAAAGGTCGGTAACGACCGGGGGATGGCATAGCTTGTGTGTTAGCTACCTAGTTACAGCTGTACAGCGTGAGGTAGCGTTGGCCTTGTGTTTGCAGAGATCCAGTTAGGTTCTCGGGGACGTCCTTTCAGAGGCGTTCCATTTCAGTGTAAGGAAGTTCCTTTGCCTGACCATTTGTTGGAAATCCAAAGAAACAATACAAACCTTGTACAGTTTTAGTTATAGAACCTGCCATTTATTTATGGTGGTCACCACTGTTTAGATGGTAGCTATAGTAGGCATACAATAATGGTTGTATGTTGGCTAAGATTAATATTATACTTTCGAAATGTTTTTCTGCACTATGCACTAATAATAATAATCCAATGATTTTGCGTAGTAAGCATGTTTGACTATCATAAGAAGAAATCTCCTCCATTTCTGCGTTTGCATTGTGTGTGTGGCGGGAGGTCTTATGGTAGTTTCATTTTCTAAAAACATTGCGGATATCTTTTACTTCCTTTGTTGTTGTTTTAAGGAAGTGAATACACAAGAAAAACAAAGGCCAGCGGCTTGTTTAGCCAGTTCGCCCCTATTCAACCCAAAATTTGAGAAAGCATGAAACATGAAAGTTATAGAGGATATTCTAAGATTTCCAGAACATCAAAAATCATCGAATTACGATAAGTAACGAAAGAGTTATGCAAATTTAATTTCTGGTTTCAACTTAGAAAATACACAGCCTGAAATATACCCACTATTTCAAACCCAATTTCGTCCTTTTAAACATTAAAATTTCGTAAAGTAATTAAAAGAAAGGTTGTAGAAAATTTTCTAAGCTTTCCAAGACATCAAAATCATTGAATTCCGATAAGGGATGAAAAAGTTATGACTCAAACAATTTTTCAGATCTAAATTCATTGTCGCTGTCGTTTTGCTCTTGGGACAGCAACAAAGAAGTACAGTTTTGACCTATTTAACTCCAAAATTTCATAAAACTCAAAACTTGAAACTTTTAGTGCAAAGTATGAACTTTCTAGAACATTAAAAATCATCCAATTTGGTTAGAAACGAGGGAGATATGGCCAAATTCATTTCAGGTTCAATCGTAGAAAATTTGTTTCAGCAACCAACATATAATCGACATGCTAGCTTGTTTAAGTTAGAAGTGTGAGTTTATAACTCACCTTTGGATTTATTTGTAGCAAATTAGCATATTTACCAAGCAAAGATTGAAGCATTGGTCTTAGATTGAAGCTAGAAACATGCAGAGTTTGATTTCCTACCAATTTCTCCTTGATTTTTAATTAATTTGGAGCTTAGATTTGGATTTGGGAAAGAAACCATTATTTGGGTTTTAGGGCTTTGTAGGTTAGAAGAAGAGAATGAGGAGGATAGAAAGAATGAACGTACAGTTCATTCACAAGGCTAGTTTCAGAAATGAGATAATGGGTTTGGACCCAATATCCAACCCAATAAGTAATGTTAAACACTTAGACAAATTTTCTAGTTTTCTCAACCATTTTTCTATGTTTTAAAAAGCTTTACTCTACCAAATTTTTACATACAATTTTGTAAAATGAACATATCATAAAATAAATTATGTTACACTATAAATTAGAATATTTTCTACATTTTAAACCATTAAAATTTTATGAACAACATTTTATTATTTGTTTCAAACAAAATTTCCATAAACACCAAAAATAGATTTTTGCTCAAATTCATTGTTTATTCAAATAAACAGTTTATAAATCAATTTGTCACTCCAAATTATTATTATTAACCCTAATTTAATTAAAATCACATTTTAATTTATTATCAGGTAATCACAAAACCGTGGGTTGTTACAGACTCCCCCCTTAAGAAAATTGCGTCCCCGCAATTTTTATAATGGAAGTTATCTATAACATCTATTTCATCACAACAAGATTCAAATCAAAAGATAGGATCATAGATATTCACCCTCAACAGAGGATGAAAGGATCAGGACAAGTTTGCTCGGCAAATCCTATGGTTTCCCAAGTACAATACTTAGAGTTAGCGGACCATATAATTTCATAAGCGGAACATTCTTATTTCGAAGGTGTTTAATCTTCGAAACAACTACACGAATAGAATTGGGCATAATACACAAGTCGGTGAGACTCGTGATCATGCAACACAAGAGAATTAACGATCGAGATTAAATCTCGAAGATACAACGAAATTGGGTTACATGGAACACATCATGAATACCCGAAACTGAACAGAAAATGATGCATGAAAGCTATCGAACCAACACGTTCAGTAATAGTAGATGGTCCTATATAACTAGGAGCCAACTTTCTGAATATACTGAAACACACTTAACTCCTTTAAAGGAGTAACACAAATAAGCACAATCATCAAAAGAGGATTCAACAAAAGATAGGTGGTATTTCAAGCTACCACCATAACACATGACTGCATGAATGCAAGTCATCACAAGAATTGCACTAAGGCAAGACACACAAGAATGGATTACAAGAAATTTTCTCAAAAATTTGTTATAAGAGTTTTCACTCAAATCCATTTTCTTTTATACACAAAACTCAAACTTCAATACTTGAAAATTTTTAAAGTCTCTTACTTAAATTTTCAATTCAACCATCTTTACTTTAAATTTAAAGTAAATTAAATTAGAGTTGTTCCATACTCTAATTACAAAAAATATACTACAATAAGTAATATACTTTTTTTCCCCTAAATTTATCAAATTTTAAACCATTTTACTTTATGATTTAAAAGGACACTTATTAGACCCTTCATCGATGGCTCTAAATATTCACTAATTAAATTTTCTCAAAAAATTTCTAAGTGTTTAATTTTTCAAAAAATTCGACGGAGTCTCCTTTGCATGGAGAGCCCTTTACAATTTCATAACTATAAATTATAGATATACATCGACCAAAAGGTCGGAACATTATATATATATATATATATATATATATATATATATAAAATTCTTAACACATAAACACTTAGCAATTCATACCTTTAATTTTTAGCGTTTAAAATGCAAGCATGCTTACTTTTATACTTACTATTTTGCTAATTAATCATTCAAATATCATCTTGCATCTGCACTTAACTTATTGAAACATATTATTCATGCACCTATAAACATATGAAGCGTTAAAATCATAGTTTAAAAAAGACAATAACTCCAAACTTCAAAATTTTCAAATTCAGGCCTGCTACAAGGACTCGGGCTTTTCACATGGTAAAACTCATAATCTGAAAATACTTATAAAATAAAAGTTATTCTACTCAGTCCAAGCTTTCCAACGATATAAAGATAATCAAAATCGGATTTACATTTTGAAAGCTATTCCCAATTTACTTTTAGCTTTAAACTCAGAAATTATAAAAGAGGACAAAGATGTCCATCAGTTTTCAAACTCATTTTTGAATAACCAAACAGCAAAATTTTCGAAAATGATACAAATATGATTTCTAGCTTACTGAAAGCAATCTCTTTTACAAAAAAAATGGACTCATTTGGATTTGTAAATCACAAGTTATCGCTATTTTAAAACAGCACTTTGCAATCAAAATTTTCCGACACAAGACCTTTTATTGTCAAAACTTTCAAACCATTATTAAATCCAAACTACATAATTTTAGATCAAAAATCTTTTCTCTAAAACATTTATTACATGATCCTTTTCTCTGGAAAGCCAAGACATCTAGAATTACACTATAATACATACAACAAACTTTCAAAATGGTTTACAAAGAAAAAAATTTCCCAACTAACAAACAAGTCTTTTAAAAGAAGACTCATATTTTAATTAAGATAATTACTTTATTATATTAGTAAGAAAAAATTATCTATCCAAACTAGACTTTGGAATTACATATTGATTTTTTATAATAAATGAATCTTTTATATTCAATTTTCTCTTAATCCACAAAGCTAAACATTTATTTTATTATCACTTAGAACTAGCCAAGGTTGATACTTAATTAAAACTTGTTTTCAATTGAACTTCACAAATACACAATTAACAAGTTTTTAACACTATTTAAATTCATAGCCAAACTTACTCTAATGGTTTTGCTCCTTATTAAATTTCATGCTAATTCAAAAGCACCAAATTAGCATTTTCTTAAATTTTCCCAAAGGCGTACTTTTTTTTCACTTGTTATTAAGCAAATGATTAAATGTTTAAACAAATCTTCATAACTATCCTTTTACTTTTTACTAAACCTCATTCCAATCAATATTTTAGTTTTCTAAACAATTCATTTTCTTAATTTGAATACTTTGTTTTATTAATCACTATCACATGATAGTTTCATCCAATTAAGATATTTCCTTAATTAAAATTATTTGCCATATGAATAAATTACCATAAGGTAATATTTTCCAAAAATACTTTACCCAAAAGCTTACTTAAGCATTTTAAATTTTCCATGTATGTAAACTTTCACAAACATGTAATATAACCAATAATGAATACGATTTATTTAAATGAAACCATATTCAAAATTTCCAATTATCAATTTATAAAATGATAACATCTAACTAATAAATTTATAGTGAATGACATTATCAAGGACTGCAAAGTTGACCAAGATCAATATTGCCTCTCCATTGCCCTCTATGTCACACTATTTTCATATGTCCTTAAGTATATATAAAATACTTATCTCAAATGGCAATTTAGAATTTTTCAAAATCTTTGCAATATCTATTTATTTTTTGCATTCAACATCCATACTGGTAAATATTATTTATTGCCATTTAAAAAGCATGTATCACATCGCCCCGTAAGCGTTTAGGAATCCCTATCGATAATGCTGATCAGACGCATCGACCAGAATTCTTAAAATGCTTATTAGCCAATTGACACAAGAAATTATAAAACCTGTTTTGATTTCTTAAGGAATCTTAAACTTGGTTGTAACAATGTTTATTTTCAAAACATAAAACATTTTCTAATTATACAACCATACAATCAATTCATAAAACAATCAAGTTATATACATAAGTATATCTCTTGTTAGAAAGATTTTCCATTCACATGGATGCTTTCTTTCCCAAAAATTCTTTTAGTAATTTTTTTACTTCTTTAAAATGCATCCATGAAATTCTTAAACATTAAATTTTTATTTCATTTTAACCTTTGGTTAAATACCACTTATGAATTAAATTTCATTTTTGAAATTTAATAGTTCTAATAATTCTTGCGGTAGCTACAACTTGAATATAAGTAATGTTTCATATTATATATATATATAGAAAATTCTTAGGAAAAGTATTTTTTCGACTGCAGTAGCAATTGTGTTCACAACCAAGAGTTTTGAATCGAATAATTAATATACTTATCCGTAAATATTCATGGTGAGGATGTAACAAGAAAAGGATATTGATTTATCCATTGAGACTAGCATACGTAATACTCTCAATACGATGGACGGTGAATTACTCATGACCCTTGGGGACATTATATGATTAAGTACATGTGGTTGTTTGAAACAATCACAAAATGACTCAATGGGAGTCTTTTATTGGCTAATAAAACTAAGTCAAAATAGAAAATATCATGTAATGATGTGTGGTAGTTTTCAGACTTAAGAGTACTGTTGATCTTAAGCAAGTAGGTCATATTTTGATTATGGTCAATTATATGACATATTAACCATATTATGACCACAGTTGGGTACACATTGAACTACTTAAAGTGATACACTACTCAAGTGAGGATTCGTTTCCTTTGTTGTAAAGGGTTAATATCACCGTAATTGACAGTCAACTTAAAGTCAAAATTCTAACCATAGCAAAATGGTTAATTGATAAATGTTATCAAATTGAACCTAGGATTTTATAATAGTCTATGCAATCAACTACGGATAGTGTTGGAGTTTGGACCATCAACTAAACTTTAGATATCTTAGTAATAAAGTAATGACGAAAAGAAAAGGTACGTAATATATCGTTAAAAGGTGTGGCTTAATAAAGATGAAAAATTGGATTCTGCCTAAATTATATATAAGCAACTGAACTTGTTCCTGATATTATACTTGCGTGTAGGCTTTAGTGTTTAAGTTGTTTAAATAGTAACCGAGGAACAAGTTCACACTAAGGAGTCAATATAATCGATTTATTTGCTAATTTCCAAGTTTAACTAATTTAAATTAATATATAAATGTTAATAATTAAAAATTAAAACTAATACAAATCTTGTATTGAATTTTTATGGCATTTAATTATTTATTTAATGCCTTATAATTAATTAAAATAACATATAATCGTTATATATTGATACGATTAAATATACGAGCTTGATTAATTAATTAATATATGGTATATTAATTAGGCTCGACATCGTGGAAGCTCATGTGTGGGTATGGTTGGCCATACGATGGAAATGAAGGGTAATTCTTGATTGTCACATATGATGTAACTAATATTTGGAAAAATATATATCAAATATTGAGTGGATGGAGAGAAAGATGGAAACATATATGTAACGACCCGTAAATTTCAACGGTTTTAATAACGTAATTAGTTGAAATTTTGTGAAATTTTAAACGATAAAATTTCGAAATAAAAAAAAAATTAATATTTGGAATACGTCTAGTTAAACATAGCAACTGGTAAATTTTCGTCCGAAAATACGAAAGTTTATTTCGCGCGTAAATTTACTTCACTTTAATCAGTTAAAAAGCGTTGAAAATAAAATGTTTTTGAAACCAAATTATTTTTACATAGAAAAATTCTAAACCATCTTCTGAGCAAAATATCAGTTCGTCATTTTTCCAAATTCGGACATCTATTGCTCCGTCGTTCTTATTTTCTGGAAAATAGCAGTATTCTGGTACCGATATCAAAATTTTATCGGATGATCGTACCACTGATATTTGTATACCGTTTTGATCGTCTCGTCGTGCTGACCATTGTGGTATATTCATTTCTATGTTTTGAAGTTACGGTACGCTGCGAAATTGGTAAAACAATTTTCCGTATCGGTAGTCGTTTTAAACCTTTTCGTTTTCCTTACGACTATTCGTTACTATTGCATTTATATCTTTTAAATATAACTTCTGCCTGTTCATTCATTTCATTTATTGGTTCATTTTGGAAATGTAGATTTTATATTAATTGTACCGTTGCTTTCATATTTTGAACTGTTCGTTTCCTTGGTTACTGCAAAAATTTTGAAGTACTGTCTCCCCTTCATTTTGTTCTCGGCCTCACCACAACTTCTTCCCTCTTCATTTTGCCTTGCCATCTTTCTTTCCACTGGAAGCCAACCCACAAAGACATCTTCTTTCCTTTTCCCTTCCACCCATGCTCGGCCTTCACCATCCCTTCCCCTCCGCCTGGACCGAGCACCAAACCCAACGCCATGTAGCCTCCCATGCCACGTCATCTGTCCTTCCACCGAGCCTCCCATTCCACGTGAGCCACCCACCACCGAAGCTTCAACCTCAGCCGAGGCCAGCAACCGCCTCAACGTCCCCTTGGCCCACATCCCCTCACCGAGACCATCCCCTCCTCCTCACGGCCTCTGGCCACACCCCGCCTACATCTCCTTCAGATCCGAGCTCCACCCTTCCTCCGCTGCAGCCCAATACTTCCCATCACCGTTTGGCACATCCTCTTCCATTTGAACCGCCACCTACACCCTTCCCACCACGCAAACCACCAGACCGCCGCCTGTAGTACCACCCACCAGCAACCGAGGCCGAGTGCAGGCAGTTTCCTTCGCTTCTTGAACCTGCTTCCTCTCTTCATTTGAAATGGCATATATAGGTATATATATATATGTGGTGTTGTTATATAGTATAGATTTATATATGTTTTATATATAAGTTTTATAAATAGGCCTGGTATATTAATATATATGTGAGAGTATGTGAAACATAGGTTATATATATATTGGAATGAAAACAGATTTTGGTAATGATTGTATATAGGTTGCACTATTTATATATTTACTTATACATAGTCTATATTATGTATATCACGTTTATACTACATATAGTTGTCTACAGTTTATTTATATTTCAAAAGTTTAGTTATATATATATCTAGGGATGAGTTTGCAGGCTTTCGGTTGTTCTTCTTTACAATTTTGAGGGTCATAGTATACATCTTTTATAATATACATCTTTTACAATATACATCTGTCTCTACATACTGTGAGTTCATTTTATATAGTTTGTATAAAGTAGATATTTTGATTTAGGTTTAAACTAGATATTGATTTTGGGCATACATGTTTAGTGAAATTGTAGTGTGTCAGTTTGTATATTTATAAGTAACCGGTTTGTAAGTATTTACTATTTATATACATTAGTTATATATATTTTATATGAGTAAGTTTTAAAATTCTATTTGCTGTTCTAAAATATCAAGGTTGTATATGTTGCAAGCTGTTCCTATATTACGTAATATATGTAATATGCCGTTTAAAAATAAATATCTCTTTATATAGTAGAGTATATATATATGTTTTCAAGTGTTGGTGCATATCCGTTATATAAGTGTTTTGAAAATTTTATATTCATAAAATATGTTATACTTACATTTATACTAACAGTTTGAAAAGTATATATATATATATATATATATATAAATTTCAAATTTTATCATATAGATATGTTTGTTGTACTATAGGTGTTTATTTAAAGCAATGATTTTGATGTATATATAATTGGTTAATATGTGTTTAAAGTAATATTGCTTTGGAATTTAAATAGATATACTTTGTCTCTATCTAATTGGTTTTGATTTGTTCTCTTCGACTTCTGTTATCAGCTTTGATCTTGAATTCGTGCCAATCTTGTGTTGATTTGGAAATTCGTGCTTGGATCTGTTACTCAATCCACTGTATATCCTCTCTAGCCTCGAAAGGTGAGCACTCACTCACGATTAACGTTCTTTTATTTATTAGATTTGATTTCAATTGAAACGACAATTGAAATAATACTGCTGTTAGTTAATTACACTGTTATATATGCTATTGCCTGTATCAGTTCACCTGTGACATCTGACACCATTATCTGTTATATATGCAATGATAATCCAGTTTGGTTGTTGATTGATTGATTGTTGATGTTTATATTGGACGTTAAATTGTTAATGTTAAAATGATAAATAGTATGAAATTGAACTTGATATAGGATAATTAAATGTTAAATTTGATTAACTGACATTTGTATAATATGACCCCTTTAACTGTTAAATCCATTGACACGTATGATTTGCTTAATTACATTTTGAATCACTGAATGTATGTTGTTAAATTGATGATGTATGAAATTGTAAATAGATGACAAGTGAAAAACCATAATGTAATAATCTTTAATCTACATGAAATGATAGTGTAGATTCTAGAAATAATTATATTAATTCGTATAAATAACAATGCGAATTAATACGGTTATTTCGGGATTATTTGAATTGATTATTGGATTGTTATTGTTTGTTGTTATTACTTGTTTATTTACTTTGACACCATCCCAGTTATCACACTGCAAGTTCCCTTTGATATGTTTTGATTTTGAATTCAATTGGAATCGGGTTGAAATGATAAATACCAAATTGAACTTTGACTTAGGATAGAAAATTAAATAAAAACCCGATTGGTCAATAATTTGATTTGAAAATAAACGAAGATTTTATTTGAATAAAGAATATGGTTTTGAAATGAAGTTGGAATTTGAATTTTTGATGAAAGGAAAATGGTAATATTTAATAATCTGAAACAAAGATTAACAATGTAATCAATGAAAGAATGTTGTTTAGTTTGAGAAATGATTGAATTAAGTTTGAGATGATTTAATAATTAAGTTTGAAATTATAATTAAGTTTGAAATTATTAAACTTTGAAATTATTTAATAATTAAGTTTTGAACTATTTAATAATGAATTATTAAATGATTAAATTGAATTGAAATTCTTTAATAAGAAAAATTGAACTTTTGAATAAGTGAATTTTACTTCGTAAAGAATTGAAATTGAGTTTCTTTATTAATTAAGTTTTGGAAAATTATTTAAGGAAGTAAATAAGTGAAATTGGATTTCTTTAACAAGAAATAAAATTGTGATTTATTGAAATTAATGTAAGACTTGAAATTTAAAGAATTGGATTTGATGAATTTAATTTAATTAAATTTATAAGTTGAACTTAAGAAATTGAGTTAATGATTTGGAAAGTTAAAAAGGAATTGTTTTGAATGATAAATTTACTTAACGAATATTGAATGAAATCGATTAATGAATTTAAATTGATTTGAATGTTCAATTAAATTTGTTTAAATGATTTCGGAATGAAACTTATATACGAACTTGAATCAATATTTGAATTGTTTTAAATAGAAATTGAAATTGAATTATAAGATTTTGAACGGAAAATTGGAAGTTTTGAAACGAAAATTTGGAAATTGTTTTAGAAAGACAAATGAAATGTTGATTTACGAATTCTATTTGAAATTGAAATTGATTTGGTTTTTGAAATATATAAACAACCAATCGGTGTAATAATTACGAAAGTTATTAAAGAGACCGGGATCGGTAATGGATATACTCTCTATCTGAACCGAAACCACTTTAATAACTATACGCGGAGTGTTGATCCAGAACGAAGTGGATGGTTTTGATGAACGCGTTGACTGAAGAAAGAGAACGATTTTGGATGACCCCTGACATGACTAAAACAGGAGCCGCGCCGGGCCATTGAGGATCGCCATCTCTAGCGGACACACTTCTTCGATACCATATCTATTACTTTTGTGATTCGATTTGGGTGCACCCCTCGATTTGGGAGTGTTGTTTCGCGGTGTTGGGGTAGTAGCTGCTATGCCCAACATCAGTCCGGATCAGGCAACTACTAGTATCCTAGTTGGTATCGCCTCATGTACCTTGTCATACTTGTATTCCATTTATTCGCGACCACTACGATTTTGATTTGTACCTTTAGTATATGGATTGCCCTCTGGTGACTTCCGGTTTTGGGGAAACTACGGTCTTGTATATGCTTTTGGGAATAAAAATGTGTTAAGGGTGGAATGGGCCATGTCTTAACGCTATTTTGATATCTTCTTATATTACTGATAGACATTATCTACTTATCGTACACTACTACATAGTAGATAGTTTAACGGATCCTTAAAGGATGGTTATTCCAAACATCCTTTAAGTTACTTGTATTTCAATTGCTATTTCACTTGAGTTGGATTTATTAATATAAGAATGTTAATCCTGACTCGAGTGTCTTGTGTTTTTGCTTTACGCTCGGGTCAGACTGAGTGTACCAGTACTCGAGACTCACCTTTGGAGTTGGAGCTTTGCTTGAAGATCCAGCCATCTATTCTGCTTTCAGTATTCGATGATTCCAGTGATGT
Source organism: Allium fistulosum (assembly GCA_030737815.1). Taxonomy (NCBI): domain Eukaryota; kingdom Viridiplantae; phylum Streptophyta; class Magnoliopsida; order Asparagales; family Amaryllidaceae; genus Allium; species Allium fistulosum. The sequence goes on along the minus strand of CM060908.1, from coordinate 596,862,800 downwards.
ATTCTGATTTGTATCTGATGTATCATATTACTCTTCTGTTGTAAACTCTGATGTATTTTATATATTCATATAGTAGCTTCATGAACTACTATCTCTTTTATTTCCGCTGCATTTATTACTTTGTGTCTGTGATCTGTGATTATATCTATTTACTGTATATGTTCAGTTTTGCCAAATTTAAATTAACAACGCGGTATTTTGAGCAATTCAACCCCGGCATGAGTGTCTTCCTATACACTTATAATGGATGCGAATGGTCCAAAATGGCGGGTCGTTACAGTTGGTATCAGAGCTTTGGTAGCTCTAGGCAAAACTTAACATATAGGGTAAATGTATTTATAGAATCACTCTCATTCGAGTTTCAATCTCTTCCTTTTTACTCGATTCCTTGAATTTTGGAACGTTCCCTCGGTTCCGAAATTCATTCGTGTCCTTCACTATTCATCTTCTTTCAATTCTGGAGCACCTCAAAACTCCATTTTGAATGATATCTATAACAAATCGGCGGTCTCGCCAATCTTCGAATGATTCGCAAAGGAGCAAAACTCCTTTACAATTGGCGTTGATTTACCGGAGATTTCTGTATCCTCGGTTTACGATGCTATCTATTTCCTGCTAGACCTGAATTCTAATTCTTTAGATGTCGATTTACATCGAAATTCTATACCGATCTCATTCTTGAAGTCACGGTCGACCCGGTTAAGGTTGCCCGCGATTTATATAAACTTATCAATCTTCCTACTTTGCTATTAATCATCATATCTTGTTTCGAACTTATCTTCGAATCAAATTTCTCTTTGATTTAAGTCCATCAAATTTTGAATCCCTACCCTTATTTTGAAAATTCATTCCTGTATCGTCGAGCAAAGAAATGTACTTCTAAATTTATATTAAAAATGTTGTTTTCGAATTTGATAAACCAAATAGTTTTGAATGATTATATTATATATAAATATAAGTTTTCCGAAATTAAATTGTTAATGAATTTGTTGTCTGAAATAATAATATTTGATTTTCATTTATTGTTTTGTAAACCATTGACTATTACATAATATAAATAAATGAATTCATAAACGGTTTATAAATTGATTTGGAATTTGAAATGAATTTAATTCAAAATTTGAGAATTTAGTTTCCGATGATTTCGAACTTTGGTTTTAAAATTTTAAAGGATATAGTATTGGAAGTATTTTCGAATAGAAATCGTTTTCAAAGAAATTTTTTTTTTAAATGTTGATGTAACGACCCAGAATTTTTGATAATTAAAATTCGAATATTTAATTAATTTTAAATATTAATAAATGGAATTTAGAAGTCGAATGATTTATTTTTCGAATATTGGATTTAATTTGATAATTAAATCGATAAATTAATAATTGAAATTCCAGAGATAATTGAAAATCGAGTTTAAAAATGATTGAAAATGATTTGGGAAATTTTATTTAATCATACTGGAGTTATAGAAATATTCTAGAACTCTTAAAATTGAATTTGGAGTTAATCTGTGAAAATTGAATATTTTAATATTTAATTATCGATTGTAAAAATAGCCAATTTTCGAACAGTCTCAGAATTGAACGAGACCAGTTCCATTGGATCCGTAATAGTTAGTTATTATCGGATTTCAATTTTCGTAGCAATCGGAGTTGTCGTTTGACCGTGGCAGCTTCAAACGCATCGATATCGTTTTAATTTTAATTCGGCGAGTTAAAATAGTCATTTTTCAAACAGTGTCGGATTTCGACGAAACCAGTTTCATCGGATCCGTAATGTGATACTATTGTAAGATTTCAAATTTCGTAATTTTTGGATTTACCGTTTGTCCGGTACAAATTAAAACGCCTCGAAATCGATTTAAATCGGTTTAATTTAAATTGATCGTTTATTGCCATATCTCACACATACGATCGAATTAGCTTCCGAAACCTATTCCATTGTGTCCGGAACGTGGGATAAACCCTAGAAACGCCGGTCACCGCGCGTAAATCGGAGTTTGAAAAACCCGGATGAATAGTGTTCGCAAAATCTCTATAAATACCCCCCCTTTATCTTCATTTTTAGAGAAAAATAATAATATAACCTAACCCTAATTCAACAGAGCCGCCACTAAAGAAAACAACGGCAGAAAATCGTCCATCTTCCTCCCTCAATTCCTTCAAATCCACAAATCAATTGAAGATATGATTAACTACAATATTGTAGAGATTCGCGAGGACTTCGATTTCATACGGCTATGATCGTTTAACTTGAAGCCAGTCATCTGCAGTTTGCTCGCGTTCACGTGCGTTTGGGCACGACTTTAGAAGCGGAATAGGGGGTCGAGCTCTGTCGTGTTCTGGCCATAGGTTGGTGGCGCGACGTGCTTCGAGACGATGTCGCTTGATCGTCGTCAAGTCGAAGGATGAAGGGGCGGCGGCCGGTCAAAGCTTGAGAGGGATGGGTTCGATTCGTTCGAACCTGGGTGGGTTCTCGCGTGCGTTATTTGTTGGAGCGGGAAGAAACGTGGAGCGGCTACGATTTGCTGCTTTGAAACGAACGACCAGATTTTGATAGGGGTAAAATTTTTAAAGGAAAATGTAAAATTAATTGTATTATAATTTGTTCGATCTTTAAAAAGCTATAACTGGTTCATACATTATCAGAAAATTACGAAACGAATTGCGTTGCAATCGTTTTGTCGAGCACTACGCGATGCAACTGGATTGAGGTCGTTTGGAGCTAGTTTGAATTTCGGGTAAAATTAAACGCGTGTTTAATTTTATTCGAAACAAACGCTGAAATCAGAATTAAAATCACGGTGAGATCTTCTCACTCAAATTTGAATGTGGAATTTTTGCAGTTATTGATTGTGTTGATTGTTATTGGATGTGATATTAGATATAGTAGGATATATCTATTATATATAGCAATATATACATATTGGCATATGTATATATTGGATTGATTGATTTCCCGCCTCGTATAGCGGATGAGACCCTATTGCGCCGTTAGTAAGCAGATTTTTATAAAACCCATATACCGCGATAATTCCGTACTGGAGCAGAATTGGTATTGTGCTAACATCTGTGGATGCAGGGAAACAGGTTGGAGGGATCCAACTGGATTCCTCACCGTATTGATTATTTACAGATATTTTGATATATTCTATTATCATATTGATATATGATATTGACTGTCGTGATGGACTAATTGGTGTTGTTGCATCATCGGATTCAGTTTTGAAATGTAAAAATAACGACTGTTATTTTAAAAGGATTTCAAAGTGATTTGTTGAAAATATACATTTTTTTGAATTTTGGAATCGATTCATTTTAAATAAATGAATGTTTAAAATCTCGTGTTATTAAAATTGGGATTTTTGTGAAATATAAACAAAATGTGAATTTTGAAACAAAAGTTGATTTATTTATTAAATTGTTTAAATAGAGATTTTTGAATTTATTATGAAAGCTCTATATATATAAGATTTATAAAATTTGATTTTTATAAATCAAAGTGAGGAAATTATAAAGGAATTTTAAAGACGTTTTAAATGATGTTAAAATGGGTTTTATAAAGGACAGAATAAATGATTTGTGAAGTCCTAAAAGAACGATTTTTTTGTAAATAAACGAATTATAAGCGTTTAACTTATAGAATGGACTTTCGGTAGAAAATTGAGTTATAAATTGAATTGGATAATAAGAGGGATTTATAAGTTGAAGTAATTATAAAATATAAAATTGTGATTTATAAACGTTGTTTATAAATCCGGAATCACTTATTTTGATAAGTGAATTGTAGAAGTTAATTAAAGGAATTATATCCACGATTTTGGACAGTGGATAAGCTTTTAAATAAAACGTGTAGAAATGTTGAATTTGGATAACGAAGTATATTCACGATTTTGGACAGTGAATATATTATTTAATAAAATGGTTATGTTTTGGGAAGGTAATATTACGAAATGAAGTAATTGTTTTAAAAGATGTTTTAAAACGTGTTAAGTATCGAAATCATAGATTTCAACATTTATTGTTGAAATAGACGTTTTCGAGAAATAAGGAAATGGTGGACTATAACACTGTTGTTATAGTAAATGATTTCCGAAAGGAAATGTTTTTTTTAATGTAGTATTGGGATTTATATATCTATCTAAATTTCGAATCCCTATACTAGTGATTTTGAGTCGTCGTAACGATGTTTTACGCAACATTCGTTTTGACTCAAATAAATGTGTTTAAAGAGAATGATTTCCTTAAAGAATGAATATATACTTAATATTGATTTAAGTATATCGAATATTTTCAAATGTTGAAAATAAATAGATTTATGAAATACTTATTTTTAAATAAGTATGGAAATGCTTTTCCAATATGAAATGAACTGTTTTGAGGATTTATCTTCTTAAAGATAAATCGAAAGTGAATATTTGAAAACGATTGAAAATCGTATATCTGTAGATATTTGAAAATATAAATCCACTATGGAATTTATGAAGGAAAGGGAAACTGTTTGGAAAAATAAACGTTGATTTATTTTTGAAGTGTGGAAATTTTTATATATCTAGTAAAGATATTTTGGAAAATAAATAATTTGGGAAAATTATTTGGAATCTGATGATGTTGCACATCTTTATTGATAGTTAAATAACCGACTATCAATAATTACCTTGAGTAGGTATTTGTCGTGAATTGGATGAATTTGAATGCCACACTTATTTTTGAATAATCGCTCACTATTCGGGTTAGCCGGGAAAGGACCATGGGGTCATATAACCCATTCCGAATATGTGATACGTCGTTATGAATTGCATTCGAAGACCGGTGTTGAAGACCGGATATTTTTGAAAACGGAAGGATTACCGTTGAGTTACTCTACATCGGCTGATCTCCGATTTAGAGGTTTTATCACCCTTAGTGACGGGAAGTCCTGACGTGATTGAAATTATCCGGATATGCAAGGGCTTCGTGAGAAGTGCCTTCGGTTCTGTTCGATCCCGGAACAGACTTGTATGGATTGTGTGTCTGACGTTACAATTTGAGATATAAAGCTGATTTCTTTCAAATACATTTCTGTTGGTGGCGAAGAATTTATTCTCTTAGCTTAACACCCTTCTCTGAGACGTACGAGCTCAGAGGTTATGTAGTTGAAATTCATCAGCGATATATCCCAATTTGGTAACGTGGCATACTGAGTGTTGCTGTGAAATGATCAGTGTTTGATCATTTGTGATATGATCATTTGTTTGATCTTATATCTTTGTGATCATAGGTTGATCATTTTGTTTGACCCGAAGCAGGGCTTTTTGTAGAAAGCGTAGCTTTGTGGACGAGACTTCATCGAGCCTCACACCCCGGAAATGGTCGAAACAGGAAGGATGCAGCAAGGTTCTAGGGAGTAGCGCCCCTTAGTGTATGTCATTCCTTCTGGATAAAGGTGGTATCATGGTATGGAGCCCAGATACTTAACCTCTGTGGTTACTGTATTATTTTTCTATGTGGTTTGTTGCGAATCGGGGATCCTCGGGAAGATCGGTGACGATCGGGGGATGACATACGCGTGTCAGTAGTTACCTATTTTTGCAGAGGTAACCCGGCCTTGTGTTGGCAGAGATCCGGTTAGGTTCTCGGGTCGTCTATTCCAGGGACGTACCCATCGTGGATAGGAAGTTCCTTAGCCTGACCATTTGTTGGAAATCCAAAGAAACAATACGTGACGTGTACGGTTTTAGTTGTATTACCTGCTATGGAATGTGGCGGTAACCTGCTATTGAACATAGTAGCTATAGTAGGCATAAGTGCGGAATGCCTATGCTGGCTAAGATTTATATTATACTTTCGAAATGTTTTCTACACTATGCACTAATAATAATATCAAAAAGGATTTGATTTTGCGTAGTAAGAATCTTTGACTATCATAAGAAGAAATCTCCTCCAATTCTGCGTTTGCATTGTGTGTGTGGCAGGAAGTCTTATGGTAGTTTCATTTTCCAAAAGCATTGCGAATTGACTTTAAAATTCTTCTGTTGTTTATTTTAAAGATAAATAACTGTTTTACGATCTCACACCAGTCACCATGACTGACTCGGAGTTTATTGTTCCCTTCTAAACTCTGGGTGCCCACCAATTTCCACACGGGCAGCCTAGAGTTATATTATCAGGATATTCTGGATATTCTGGAGCTTTGGAGATAAGCTGGATGGCGAGACGTAGTACTTGTATCTGATATATTTATTCCGCTGTGTATTCTGTATGAGGACAAGTTTATATAACTGTCCATTGTTGTATTGAGTTGTATATTGACTCTGGTGATTGATGTATGTATAAACTGATATAGTTCTTTGTTTTAAAAAGACTAGTGATTATCTATTATATGTTATTCCGCTGCGATATGTGAGATTCTGATATTGTTTTCTGCTCTTGTTCTGTTGTTGTTCTTCTTTCTTTTTCTTCTATCTTCTTCTTCTACCTTTTTCTTCTTTCTTAAAACCTTAACTTTTTGGGTTTCCGGCATTCGATGGCTCAGCAGTCGATAAAGTGAGTATCGATGTTGAATTTTCGAAAGTCGAAAATTTTCGGGTTGTTACAGTTGAAATCAGTGCTCTTCTCTTTGTCGCTGGAAAATAATTTCGGTGATGGCGGCCGCATCATCGACATTCATTTTCGAGTTTCGAAGTGGAGATACTATTCTGTAGCTTTGCTACGGGTTTGTTTTGAGAAAAGAAAAATTTTGATTTGAATTTCGTCAGTATATTTTGATTCACATATATATAGGTATCTTATTTTAAAATTTAATTTGATATGATATAAATATATTGTATATATCCCTAAATTGTTTAAAGTAAATCGAAAATCTAATTCTTAAATTTTGCTAAAGGATGATTTTAATTATAAATAAAACCAAATTTGGAATAAATAATTAAACTTGAATAGTTGAATTGGGAAAATTTTTATTTGTATATTGTTCAACTGCATTCTAATACAACTTACCTAAATCATTCAGAAGTTGAATATGTAATTGGATAATATATAATATAAATTGAATTTATAAATAAAATTTGAGTGGTTATAATAAATGTTGTACACTTAAATTTTAATTATAAAATGTTAATAGAGGTAAATAGAATAATAAGATAATTGAAAAATAAATTTTGTTAGGGTTAATTAATAAATTGAAATTAGATCAACTTATGAAAATACCTTGAATTTAAAATCAATGATTGAATACAAATTGATTTAAACTGAAATCTGTATGGTTTAAATTAATTTTTGTGGGTTAAATATATGTCAGTAGATATATTAAGTAGAATAAATTTAACAATAATTTGGAGTAAAGAAGAATTTAAATTGCTGAAAAATATATAATTATAATAAAAGACTATTCAAATTTGTGGTTTTAGAAGTTGTAAATTGAAGATAATTGGGTAATAAGATAATGAATTTAGAAATAGTTAATATTGATTTTAGTGAAATCAAATGGATTAAATCAATTATTGAATATCAATTAATTTAAATTTGAATTTATATGGTTTAAATTAATTGTTATTTTGTATTTCAAATCTGTTTTCTTTCTGGTTGTTTCTATTCTCCTACCTCGTTTCTTTTCGGGGACGAAAAGTTTTGAGTGGGGGAGAGTGTAACGACCCGTAAATTTCAACGGTTTTAATAACGTAATTAGTTGAAATTTTGTGAAATTTTAAACGATAAAATTTCGAAATAAAAAAAAATTAATATTTGGAATACGTCTAGTTAAACATAGCAACTGGTAAATTTTCGTCCGAAAATACGAAAGTTTATTTCGCGCGTAAATTTACTTCACTTTAATCAGTTAAAAAGCGTTGAAAATAAAATGTTTTTGAAACCAAATTATTTTTACATAGAAAAATTCTAAACCATCTTCTGAGCAAAATATCAGTTCGTCATTTTTCTAAATTCGGACATCTATTGCTCCGTCGTTCTTATTTTCTGGAAAATAGCAGTATTCTGGTACCGATATCAAAATTTTATCGGATGATCGTACCACTGATATTTGTATACCGTTTTGATCGTCTCGTCGTGCTGACCACTGTGGTATATTCATTTCTATGTTTTGAAGTTACGATACGCTGCGAAATTGGTAAAACAATTTTCCGTATCGGTAGTCGTTTTAAACCTTTTCGTTTTCCTTACGACTATTCGTTACTATTGCATTTATATCTTTTGAATATAACTTCTGCCTGTTCATTCATTTCATTTATTGGTTCATTTTGGAAATGTAGATTTTATATTAATTGTACCGTTGCTTTCATATTTTGAAATGTTCGTTTCCTTGGTTACTGCAAAAATTTTGAAGTACTGTCTCCCCTTCATTTTGTTCTCGGCCTCACCACAACTTCTTCCCTCTTCATTTTGCCTTGCCATCTTTCTTTCCACTGGAAGCCAACCCACAAAGCCATCTTCTTTCCTTTTCCCTTCCACCCATGCTCGGCCTTCACCATCCCTTCCCCTCCGCCTGGACCGAGCACCAAACCCGACGCCATGTAGCCTCCCATGCCACGTCATCTGTCCTTCCACCGAGCCTCCCATGCCACGTGAGCCACCCACCACCGAAGCTTCAACCTCAGCCGAGGCCAGCAACCGCCTCAACGTCCCCTTGGCCCACATCCCCTCACCGAGACCATCCCCTCCTCCTCACGGCCTCTGGCCACACCCCGCCTACATCTCCTTCAGATCCGAGCTCCACCCTTCCTCCGCTGCAGCCCAATACTTCCCATCACCGTTTGCCACATCCTCTTCCATTTGAACCGCCACCTACACCCTTCCCACCACGCAAACCACCAGACCGCCGCCTGTAGTACCACCCACCAGCAACCGAGGCCGAGTGCAGGCAGTTTCCTTCGCTTCTTGAACCTGCTTCCTCTCTTCATTTGAAATGGCATATATAGGTATATATATATATGTGGTGTTGTTATATAGTATAGATTTATATATGTTTTATATATAAGTTTTATAAATAGGCCTGGTATATTAATATATATGTGAGAGTATGTGAAACATAGGTTATATATATATTGGAATGAAAACAGATTTTGGTAATGATTGTATATAGGTTGCACTGTTTATATATTTACTTATACATAGTCTATATTATGTATATCACGTTTATACTACATATAGTTGTCTACAGTTTATTTATATTTCAAAAGTTTAGTTATATATATATCTAGGGATGAGTTTGCAGGCTTTCGGTTGTTCTTCTTTACAATTTTGAAGGTCATAGTATACATCTTTTATAATATACATCTTTTACAATATACATCTATCTCTACATACTGTGAGTTCATTTTATATAGTTTGTATAAAGTAGATATTTTGATTTAGGTTTAAACTAGATATTGATTTTGGGCATACATGTTTAGTGAAATTGTAGTGTGTCAGTTTGTATATTTATAAGTAACCGGTTTGTAAGTATTTACTATTTATATACATTAGTTATATATATTTTATATGAGTAAGTTTTAAAATTCTATTTGCTGTTCTAAAATATCAAGGTTGTATATGTTGCAAGCTGTTCCTATATTACGTAATATATGTAATATGCCGTTTAAAAATAAATATCTCTTTATATAGTAGAGTATATATATATGTTTTCAAGTGTTGGTGCATATCCGTTATATAAGTGTTTTGAAAATTTTATATTCATAAAATATGTTATACTTACATTTATACTAACAGTTTGAAAAGTATATATATATATATATAAATTTCAAATTTTATCATATAGATATGTTTGTTGTACTATAGGTGTTTATTTAAAGCAATGATTTTGATGTATATATAATTGGTTAATATGTGTTTAAAGTAATATTGCTTTGGAATTTAAATAGATATACTTTGTCTCTATCTAATTGGTTTTGATTTGTTCTCTTCGACTTCTGTTATCAGCTTTGATCTTGAATTCGTGCCAATCTTGTGTTGATTTGGAAATTCGTGCTTGGATCTGTTACTCAATCCACTGTATATCCTCTCTAGCCTCGAAAGGTGAGCACTCACTCACGATTAACGTTCTTTTATTTATTAGATTTGATTTCAATTGAAACGACAATTGAAATAATACTGCTGTTAGTTAATTACACTGTTATATATGCTATTGCCTGTATCAGTTCACCTGTGACATCTGACACCATTATCTGTTATATATGCAATGATAATCCAGTTTGGTTGTTGATTGATTGATTGTTGATGTTTATATTGGACGTTAAATTGTTAATGTTAAAATGATAAATAGTATGAAATTGAACTTGATATAGGATAATTAAATGTTAAATTTGATTAACTGACATTTGTATAATATGACCCCTTTAACTGTTAAATCCATTGACACGTATGATTTGCTTAATTACATTTTGAATCACTGAATGTATGTTGTTAAATTGATGATGTATGAAATTGTAAATAGATGACAAGTGAAAAACCGTAATGTAATAATCTTTAATCTACATGAAATGATAGTGTAGATTCTAGAAATAATTATATTAATTCGTACAAATAACAATGCGAATTAATACGGTTATTTCGGGATTATTTGAATTGATTATTGGATTGTTATTGTTTGTTGTTATTACTTGTTTATTTACTTTGACACCATCCCAGTTATCACACTGCAAGTTCCCTTTGATATGTTTTGATTTTGAATTCAATTGGAATCGGGTTGAAATGATAAATACCAAATTGAACTTTGACTTAGGATAGAAAATTAAATAAAAACCCGATTGGTCAATAATTTGATTTGAAAATAAACGAAGATTTTATTTGAATAAAGAATATGGTTTTGAAATGAAGTTGGAATTTGAATTTTTGATGAAAGGAAAATGGTAATATTTAATAATCTGAAACAAAGATTAACAATGTAATCAATGAAAGAATGTTGTTTAGTTTGAGAAATGATTGAATTAAGTTTGAGATGATTTAATAATTAAGTTTGAAATTATAATTAAGTTTGAAATTATTAAACTTTGAAATTATTTAATAATTAAGTTTTGAACTATTTAATAATGAATTATTAAATGATTAAATTGAATTGAAATTCTTTAATAAGAAAAATTGAACTTTTGAATAAGTGAATTTTACTTCGTAAAGAATTGAAATTGAGTTTCTTTATTAATTAAGTTTTGGAAAATTATTTAAGGAAGTAAATAAGTGAAATTGGATTTCTTTAACAAGAAATAAAATTGTGATTTATTGAAATTAATGTAAGACTTGAAATTTAAAGAATTGGATTTGATGAATTTAATTTAATTAAATTTATAAGTTGAACTTAAGAAATTGAGTTAATGATTTGGAAAGTTAAAAAGGAATTGTTTTGAATGATAAATTTACTTAACGAATATTGAATGAAATCGATTAATGAATTTAAATTGATTTGAATGTTCAATTAAATTTGTTTAAATGATTTCGGAATGAAACTTATATACGAACTTGAATCAATATTTGAATTGTTTTAAATAGAAATTGAAATTGAATTATAAGATTTTTGAATGGAAAATTGGAAGTTTTGAAACGAAAATTTGGAAATTGTTTTAGAAAGACAAATGAAATGTTGATTTACGAATTCTATTTGAAATTGAAATTGATTTGGTTTTTGAAATATATAAACGACCAATCGGTGTAATAATTACGAAAGTTATTAAAGAGACCGGGATCGGTAATGGATATACTCTCTATCTGAACCGAAACCACTTTAATAACTATACGCGGAGTGTTGATCCAGAACGAAGTGGATGGTTTTGATGAACGCATTGACTGAAGAAAGAGAACGATTTTGGATGACCCCTGACATGACTAAAACAGGAGCCGCGCCGGGCCATTGAGGATCGCCATCTCTAGCGGACACACTTCTTCGATACCATATCTATTACTTTTGTGATTCGATTTGGGTGCACCCCTCGATTTGGGAGTGTTGTTTCGCGGTGTTGGGGTAGTAGCTGCTATGCCCAACATCAGTCCGGATCAGGCAACTACTAGTATCCTAGTTGGTATCGCCTCATGTACCTTGTCATACTTGTATTCCATTTATTCGCGACCACTACGATTTTGATTTGTACCTTTAGTATATGGATTGCCCTCTGGTGACTTCCGGTTTTGGGGAAACTACGGTCTTGTATATGCTTTTGGGAATAAAAATGTGTTAAGGGTGGAATGGGCCATGTCTTAACGCTATTTTGATATCTTCTTATATTACTGATAGACATTATCTACTTATCGTACACTACTACATAGTAGATAGTTTAACGGATCCTTAAAGGATGGTTATTCCAAACATCCTTTAAGTTACTTGTATTTCAATTGCTATTTCACTTAAGTTGGATTTATTAATATAAGAATGTTAATCCTGACTCGAGTGTCTTGTGTTTTTGCTTTACGCTCGGGTCAGACTGAGTGTACCAGTACTCGAGACTCACCTTTGGAGTTGGAGCTTTGCTTGAAGATCCAGCCATCTATTCTGCTTTCAGTATTCGATGATTCCAGTGATGTATTCTGATTTGTATCTGATGTATCATATTACTCTTCTGTTGTAAACTCTGATGTATTTTATATATTCATATAGTAGCTTCATGAACTACTATCTCTTTTATTTCCGCTGCATTTATTACTCTGTGTCTGTGATCTGTGATTATATCTATTTACTGTATATGTTCAGTTTTGCCAAATTTAAATTAACAACGCGGTATTTTGAGCAATTCAACCCCGGCATGAGTGTCTTCCTATACACTTATAATGGATGCGAATGGTCCAAAATGGCGGGTCGTTACAATATATTAATTCCCTGTCCAAGGGAGGTTATAAATATATCTCATTCTTTAGTTCATAACGACACAACTTCTAAAATCTTAGCATCCATTAGAAAATTGGTTGAAGCCTTGAAGCTAGGGATTTGCGCACCAAGTTCAAGGAGAAGGAACAATGATCCAATGAGGAATAGTTAGCAAACAACGCATCCACAATCGCAAGATCTAAGGTATGCACTTTTTAAATATTATATATATATATATATATGCGATGTTTTTATTATCAGCGAAATCTATAAAGTAAAAAGGTTTTTTAAAAATAACAATAGTTATATATATACCGATATATATATATATATATTTACATATCAATATATTAATATATATGTTTTAATATGCTCATGGCCTATGAATTTTAATACACAAACATACATACACATATATATACATAAAGGAATATTGTTTCAGATTTTGAAATAAAAAAATTGGAATTTGTTCTCGAGTTTAATTTTATTGCTTTTCTTCTCAGGTTCAAATTTTTATTTTCTAGATTTGAAAAGAAAGTAAACATTAATTATTTTATGGATTTAAAAAGAAAAAATTATTTTGATATATGTTTTATTAATCAAACTTAATTTAAATTTTAACTTCTAAATATGTGTCTGTGTGTGTGTGTATATATATATGTTTCAATATATACTAATATTAAAATAAATATATAGACATAAATATAATTATTTCAATAATATTTTTTTTAAATTTTTAAACAAATATAATATAAATTTAAAGTCGAGGAAAAATAATTATTATTATGGCCAAAGAATTATATGACACATTTATTTATTAATGCCAAAAATAGTGTGTGTATGTATATCTATATATGTATATATCTTTGTGTATACATATATAACATAACCTATTCAAAAGTTAAAGGGGTATGCCCTAAGGGCAATTATGTAATTTGTTGTATATCCTAACTTTGAAACCAATCTAATTCAAAATAAAATATGCTTTTGATGTTTGTTTTCTTTTATATATTGTGTTATATTATGATATAAATAAATAATTAAGTAATTATTTAATATATATATATATAAATAGAAAATCCTTAAGTAAACTATCATACAATTTTAGTTACAAACGTTGTCGCTGTGAGTATCAAATTGAAAGTCAAAAGTACTTTGTTTTAAATAATCATAATCAAGATGTTCCGAGAAAAGGATATCGATACGTATTTGAGACAAAAGTACATAAGCTCTCTAAATGTTGGACAATGTATTATTCGAGATGGTTAGGGCACCTGTAGTTATTAGATGACTATAGACCTATAGTTTTCAAATGACTATAGAATGACTCAACTGAGAGTTTTCTATTGGTTGATAATAACTAAGGTCAAATAGGATCTTGGTGTGATAGTATTACACAATTCTTTCGACTTGAGAATAATGTGAACTTTAACGTGAACATTCCACTTTGATTATAATTAAATTATGGCATAACGATACTCGAACGACTATAGTTGCATCTGAATTGAATTGTACGAAGTAAAATACTATTCGGTAGAGAATTCTTCTCCGCTATTATGAGAGGTTATTATCATAATCAAATATGGCCAACTCAAAGTCAAAGTATCTTACTAGAGTATATCGATTAATAATAGATGTTATTATTGAACCATGAATTTTGGAGATGGACTAAATAGTTGTATATGAATGTTGTTGGAGTTTTCACAATGACCAAACTCCAAATATCATAAGTGATATAGTGGTGACGAAGAAAACATGCTTATAATAAGTTGTTGCTTAAAAGTGCTGCTTAAATCGATCCAAAATATGATTTTACCGAAAAAATCTATAAGCGATGAATTCGACTAAAATGTCACATCATTATCTAGGGTGACATGTAGATTTTAATATTCGAATCATTCGATATTAATCGCTGACTGAACTCACATCCATTAGTCGCACAACCGAATCTATGTAGTTTTTGAAATATAACCCAATTCAATTAGTTTATAATGTGTAATAAATTAATTAATATACAAGATATACTAATTATGAGTGTTGGAATGCCATTAGTAATTTTGGTAGAACTTGAAAACTTTTGGATGCCTTTAGTAATTACTTAGGTGTTTGTATAAACGTTATACATGCACATATCAATATAGGATATTAACACATATTTAATGCGTTTAAATATAAAATAAATGCACAAATAAAGGAGAAAGGGGGGGGAAACCACATAATGGTAGATGAAGGGGTTTTGGATTTAGATTTTAAGAGTCATTAGTGGTAGGTAACTCCCTTAATAACTCTTCTATAGATATTATTTCAAACTCCTTCATTACTTCATTTAGATGAGATAAAAGGTGTTTTTCATTTCAAACCTCCACATCGATGGCCGCCACACCTTTTTTTATTATAGAATTCTAAAAGCCTCTTCTCTTTTAGTGGTAATATTTCTTGATCCTTTCAAGATTAAGAAGGTGGAATCAGATTCTTAAAAGATATACATAGATCAATGTATGACCAGCAGCATTGTAACATCCCTCACTTTGAAATCTAAAAATGAACGTCAATGATGCTAAAGTCATCAGTTGGAATTATTTTCAAGCGATAAAAGTGAGTTCAATACACACACACACAAACACACATATATAAAATATTCATATATACACGTGTGTGTATGTATATGACAGGCTAAGTAAACAGTGTAGCTAAAATATTTACTTCACACATGAATTGTCTTAATACTTGTTACATACATGTTTTCCAAATTAATCTCAAAGTTGTCGCCATGCAGAGACCAAACTACAATAGAAAATAACATAGTAGAGCTCCAAGCTGGCATATGATGATGTCATATCAAACTCTTAAAGTAGTGAAAATAATCATTCTTTATTGGCTAACAAACCCTCCTGCCTTGTCTTCATCCTTCAGCTCTTAAGATAACTTGCCTAAACCCATAAGTTTGTGGCGACCACCCCATTTACCCAATATACCCAAAAAATGTGCTACATTGGAATCCGACCGATGTAGAGTGACAATCAAGTGTAAAGTAACAAAAATCTGATCATAACCTATCGCATATCTCATAATGCATCAATAAAATATTATAATCACATAGATATAAAATAGACGAAACATATAATTATTACTAAATAAACTAAATAAATAACAAAGTGCATAAAATTCATAACAGTCACACAAAGAAAATAAAGAGGAGTTTATACATCATTAAAATAAAATCAAAGGAAATATTCTTTAATAGTAGTCATAAACACCAACAAAAGCTTCGAAGTGCCACATAATCGAACTATAATATGGTCTAAAATATAATATAGATAAGCATCAACCTTCTACTTGCCCATTGAATAGCTCTATGCACTAATATCGAACATACTATCTAGTCTACTCATTGAAGAGTACCCAAAATAATAAGAAGTAAATCATAAAACCTCGAGTCAAACAAGAGTCTGGTATGAGCGATAAATAACCTCAAAGCACTATAAAAGTTGATATAATAAAATAAGAGCACTGAGAATGGGAAATCGTACCTAACATGTCCCTACCTCCATCCAAAACTCACAGCAATCACATCAATAATTGCAACATAGCAAATACCCAAAAAACACATGGTAACCATCACTAAGCTTCCACGTTGCCACAACCAACGTTAAGGTCTCGCATCGTCATAGCCAGTACATAACACTATACATATGCTACACTATCATCACATAGGTGTACTACAATAAGTATAAATTCGAGTGTCAGGGTACCTAGCTCAATAGTACCATATCATAAGACATCCATCCAAAACTCACAGCAATCACATCAATAATTGCAACATAGCAAATACACAGCAAACACACGGTAACCATCACTAAGCTTCCACGTTGCCACAACCAACATTAAGGTCTCGCATCGTCATAGCCATCACTAAGGTAACATATCATCACGACCATCACAAAGGCATCACAACATCACAACCAGCACTAAGCCTTCCACTACAACAAAATGTACCTATCATAGCGTTTCAAAAACGCTATAAAAACCTTTAATAGTGTTTTTAACTACGTTGTATATTAACATGCCATTATAGGTCAGACATATAACATAGCAAGATAGAAAACGCTGTAAAATCCACGTATCTATAGCGTTATTTTGATGTCATTAATACGTTTTACAATGTTTCTTTTTGTTGCTATGATATTTATTTACAGCGTTTTCTGAAATGCTTGGACCCTATTTTATAGCGTTTCTATAGCATTTCGAAAACGCTGTTAAAACTTTCTACAGTGTTTCGAAAACGTTGTTTAATCTTTTCTATAGCGATTTAGAAACGCTATTAAATATTTTCATAGCATTTTATAAACGCTGTCGTATTTTGCTCAGTTCCTAACCAATATATAGCAGATTCCAATTCTATATGCAACCACAATTTATGTATAACACAGTTTATATAAACACATATATTTCATAACAAACATATATTATATTAATCGCATATTTTATAATCAACATATTATATTAATCACACGTCTTACAACTAACATGAAATATTACATAATAAACATACACAATATTCTTACATCAAAATAGATAATAAGTTCATAATATTTCAATATAGAACAAGCAGCAACTAGTAACCAAAAGTAGTAATACATACAAGCATACAAACCAAAATGTAGTTATGTCATCAAAAGTAACTTCGAATCCATAACTTGCTGCGGTATGTTACTATTTTTTTCCATCAAATATATCTATCCACCTACAAAGGAAAAGTTCTTTATTATACGTACTTGATTAGGATTAAAAGACGGAAACATTAAGTAGCTAGTTCTCAAGTTATTTTTTGCTTTATAAAACAAACATATTAAAGAATGAGCTTGAAACTTTTCTTTATACTTGTTTTTTGCTATTATTAATTGCAAGGCCAGTTACAATATAAACTTATACCGTTTGTATTTGATCAATATATAATTCAATGTGTATTGTTTTATCAGTTAACCATTGTACCACAAATGAGATTTTAGAGTCTTAGACTCCGTATTAGTATCTAGTATATAAATGTGTTTCTAACCATTATTTGCAGTATTGTTTGTTGCATACTAAAAGAATAGAGAAAGCATACCGGCTCCTTCTTTCTAGCACATGAACTAGCAAACATCTATGCTACATTTTCAAGCAGCTCCCTTTCTTCATTTGCAGCACACTCCTTTTAAAAGCATAAAGCATATAATCATCAGAGGAAATAGATAAGACCGTATTGCTGCAGGCCAACAAAATATTTAATCAGCAATGAGATATACCTCAAACTTCTTCTCAAGATCATAAAGTTGTTTTCTTGTACATTTTGTGTTTCTTTCAATATATTACTCTACGAATCAACTTAGATACATGACTATCCAGAGTGCAAAAAAATTGGTTGTGACCTTTAAAATTGTTCAACTTGTCTCTACAGCTCGTAAGTTCCCCTTAACGGTTAACCAATTTAATAAATTTGTTGGGAATAACAAAAGTAATAAAACTGGATTTCAAACCAGTAGTCTGGAATCAACCTCACGCTGCTGGTTTGAAAATGAAGTCAGTTTATCCCTTTAGTTGAAGAGACTTCTTTGCAGATCATTATGCAAATGATCAGCCTCCAACGCAATTGATTTGAAATGGTATGATGGAAAAGAAAGTAGAATTAACACCAATACTCAAAATCGTATCAAATAAACCTTTTCCATATATGGTACACTGCATCATGCAATGAAATAATTAGTTAGGGTCTTCCAATGTTGCATAACTGCATCACATAACTGATAGAAAAAGAGAATCATTGTAACGACCTGCTTTTTTGGACGTTTTAAGCGGACACACACGTCAGACTCAAACCATTCAAAATGACAGATTATTATGGGGTAAATAAGAAAAAGCAGAGAAAGAAAGAAAAAAATACAGTATCTCACAGCGGAATGACAAAATATAATAATCAACTAAACAGTTCATGAAGTTGTTTACAAATAACATTGATTAAACCTTTATAATACAGATCAGAGTTACATACAACAAGAATAAATAATAAATAAATGCAGCAGAATAACATGATGCAGTGGAATAAATATAATAAATAATACTAGTACAAAATCTTCGTCTTCATCCTCTAGAAGGTCGTCTTTGATAAACTAAAAGGCTTGACTGACCCGAGCGAATTGAAAAGACAAAACACTCGAGTCAGAACTAAAAGATCTTATGTAAGTTAAATCAACAGTAAATAAATATGAGTGTAACAGCATCAGAGATGTTTACGGGGTTTGACATCTCCTATCCAGTGTCTAACGTGAGTGCAATAACTTAAGAGATGTTCGGGATTTCCACCTCCTAAGGATTCGTTAAACTATCTACTATGTAGTATAATACACTATTATAATAGTGTCTACAGTAAAGTAAAGTATTAAAATAGCGTTAAGGCATTACCCATATCCGCCTTAACACATTTTATATATTCCCATAGTCTATACGGTACCGTAATTCCTCCATAAACTAGAGGGCACTCCATAGGTATGGTACAAACCAAACTCGTAGAAGGCGCAATAAGGCATGCGACAAGGCATGCGAGGCAATGCCCAGGGTAGATATACCAATTGCACTCTTGGACTGGTGGTAACGCATAGTAGCTACTACCGCCCACCTCGGACACACTCCCATAATCAAAATCAAGGGGTGGCCACCAAAACAATCACAAAGTCAAATTATAGTATCGAAGAAATGTGCTCGATAGGAGGAATAACCTCACTTGGCCCGGTATAGCTCCTGTTTTAGCCACATCAAGCCGACTCACGGGAGTCAGGGTCACGTAAATACCTCCTACATAATGGTTCCCCAAACCATCCTACTTCATTTCTGGAATCTCCACAACGTACACAGTTGTTAAAGTGGTTTACGGTATTGGCAGAGAGTATGACAATATCCGATCCTGGTCTCTTTAATAACCAAATGCTTATTTCGCACAGGATTGTTCTTTTACATTTCAAAAAGTCAATTCACAATTTATATCAAAATATCATATTCGATTTCAAATCATACCTCTTTCGAAATCATATTCACTTTCAAAACTATGTTCACTTTCAAAGTCATATTCACTTTTGAATTTATCGTAAGATAGGTTAATTAAATCCTAGTTCCAAAATCATCATATTTACTCAAATATGTCAATTCACAAAAGGTATCTATTCCAAATTCCAACTTAGGTTGTATCATCATCAAGGATTTAAATATAAATACTTCAACTTTACACAGTCTGAAATTTTAGAAAATAGTTTAGATAGTCATAAATAGTTTTATTAGACTGAAAATAATATAAAATAGATTAAAATAGTTTTAAAATAGTAAAATAGTTTAAATAGATTTAAATTTGACCAATTATGTAACAACCCGCATATTTGTCGATTTTATATTTAAATAATTGATTTAAATATTTTATCGTTAATCGGATTTTGGTCCGAAAAGCTACTTTTTGCATACGGTCAAATTAGGACTCGAGACCACTCCCATTGAGTTCGAAACGTCATTTGCAATCTTTTAAGTATAAACTTCAATATGTTTGGAGATAGTGGAATTTTCACCACTTTTTGCTTTGGACCTTTGGTTTGGGCTGCACCTCCTCTAACTCAGCCCAACCCCTTCCTTCTCTTCACCGCTTCATTCTTCATTTCTAAAACATCAAAGCTTCTTCAAAAATGGTGGAGGGAATGGGAAATTAAAACTCCAAACTCAAATTCAATTGCAAATCCAACATTCAACTCCAAATTCAAGTAGAAGATATTGGATTCAAGCTTTGGATTGATTCTCCTTGCTTTCAAGCTTCATCTTCATCCATTTTAGTGAAAAAGTGAGATTTTTAATCTCACATCTTGCCTATAATCATCATTGGACTGTTGGGAATGATTCCCCATCACTTTAGCATGTTTGTTTGTATTGGATTTGGATTGAATGGGTGAAAACCCCAAATTTTCATGTGTGTTTGCAATTCTGGGCCTTAGGTCGCACTGTCTCGAAGAAGAAAGACTGTAGATTTTCGTTCTGGACTTAGGTCGCTCGTATGCAGTTAGGTCGCTCGCCTGCAGTTAGGTCGCTAGGTCGCTCGCGTACTAGGTCGCTAGACCATAGGTCGCTCTAGCGTGGGAATGTTGTTCACGGCACTTAGGTCATAGGTCGCTCGACCATTTACCTTCTTAGGTCGCGAGATTAATTAGGTCGTTCGACCTGCTTACTTTTTTTTAGGTCGCTCGACTCGTTCTACCTTAGGTCGCCTCGTCGTTCGCGTGGAAAAGTCACACTGGCCTTAGGTCGCTCGTCCCGGCATAGGTCGTAGGTCGCTTGGCCTATAAGTCGATAGGTCGTTCGGCATTGTGTCGCTAGGTCGCACGACGTTAGGTCGTTAGGTCGCGATTTGTTAGGTCGACAGACCTTACGTCGTTTGCCCCTTATGATTGTTAGGTCGCTCGACCCCATGCCGTTTTTAGGTCGCACGACCTTGTCTTCTTTAGGTCGCAAGGCCTTTACTTCTTTGGTCGTTTGGACCACTAAGTCATAGGTCGCATGACTTTGTTACCCTATAAGTTGCATGACCTTGTTTCCTTAGGTCGTTAGACCCTATTTCCCTTAGGTCGTATGACCTTATTTTCGATAGGTCGCTCGGCTTAGATAACCCCTTTAGGTTGCTGGCCTTTACAGCGATAGGTCGCTCGACCACCTCATCACTAGGTCGCTCGACCCGTCTTCTCGTTAGGTCGCTCACCTATGACCTCGTTAGGTCACTCGCCACACCGCTTGGTTAGGTCGCTCGCCACTTGACCCTTTTAGGTCACTCGTCACCGTACTTCGATAGGTCGCTGGACCTCAACCACATTAGGTTGCATGGCCTTGAATTCTTTAGGTCGCTCGGCTCTGGTTACCACTAGGTCGCTCGGCACTTGATACCACTAGGTCGTTTGACCTGTATCTTGTTAGGTCACTCGGCATGCTATGTCGCTCCATCTACTTCTACTTTGATGCATTTTGGAACTGATTTACTTGGATTTCTGTCACGTCTTCGAATGTGAAATTTTGTGATGCGATTTGTTTCAACAATCGTTTTGTGACTTGTCACTTTAAAAATGTGAAGGCTTCAATACTAGCAGTGAATATCAAAACTCTTTCATCAAAGCGATTTCAACACTATTTTACTACAAAGCTCTTTCTTCTCAAACCGTTTTCTAATCTACTAGTATATACAAGCCTTTACTTCACTCGGATGAGAAATCGAATTAAACGACTTAGTAAAACGAGTGGTATGAAACGCTTGTGTTCACTTCGTCGGTTAGCTCTTGGACTTGTTCGATTGAACCCTTTTGTGACAATTTCCTAGTGAAGATTTACAGTTTGTTCGTAAATATTTAAGTTAAGCTAGTGGTTATGGGACATGAAGCTAAACTCATATATTTACTGGCTTAGTGTAATTGACAAATCTATATGATCATGACGATCATTTTTTTTATGATTTAGACTAGCAACTGTGCGATGTCTCTTTGTCTGCGAGGGAGACTAGACCCCGCTTATGTGATGTTTCTACTCACATATATGGGGTAGCACCCCATGGTCTTCGGGCCGTTCATGTGTTAAAATTTAATGGATAGCTTCCATGAGATAGCTTTTCGTCATGTGTTACACGTGTTGGTGAGTTTTCATGCTCCCGTTCTTGTGATAGCCCCCCTTTTTTATGTGATTTATGGATTTCTTGTGTTGATTTCTGGAATTTGTGCTTCACCAATTTTCATGATTTTCATTGATATGATATCTATGTTTGTGCATTGGTGAATTGGTGTGTCATTGACTTGTTATGAATACAAGTTTAGGGTATGATACCCTGTTTTATCTTTGAGTAGATTCTTGTGATATTGATTAATCTCTTGTTGATTTTTAATTATATACTTATAGTAGTATGCCATGATGGTCATTACATGTTCATGCCATGTCTTTTACTTTATACCATATCATCTGATATTTATAGCTAGACTGATTCGTTTATTATTTTCTTATAAATAATACTCGGGTCAGACCGAGATGTTACAGGTGCTCCTGCTTGACTTCCCTTCTGGATTATTCTGACTTTTGGCTAACTACTTAGATTAGTAGTTTTTGGTTGTACACATTTGAGATATAGACTCTATGTAGTGTACTTATTCTTTTGTATAGCACGTGTTGCTATTCTTTTGTATTATCGTGGATCTTTCTGACCACTACTCTGATGTACACTTTCAGGTGTTATATATATATATATTCATATCTTCTTCCGCCTTTGTGATATGGATGTCTGTGACTGATTTATGTTATGTTTATTTCTATGTTTGTTTCCGAAGATTTTATATAGCCACCGTGTGATAACTTTGAGTTTGTATCGGTATGTCGGATTTCCTCCTTAAATGAAGTTCATGCTATACTAGCTGACATATCGAATGCTCGCACAAAGAAGTTACATGGATGGTCGCTCCTCAACAGCTTTATTCTCCGTGCTAGTTGACAGCATTACACCGTAGTGTTCTTGGCTAGCGTGGGTATAGAGGTGGGGCATCACAAATTAGATTTTTTAAAATAATTTAAATAGGTTAAATATAGATTTAATTAGATGTAAAATGATTTAAATAAATTAAATATAGGTTAAATAGATTCAAATTATATTAAGTAGGTTTTAAATAGGTTAAATATATTTAATATAGATTAAATATGTTAAATAGATTTAAAATAGATTAAATAAATTTAATTAGTTTAAAATAGGTAAAATAGATTAAATTGGATTAAATATGTTATAATAGATTAAAATAAATTAATTAGTTTTTAATTGATTAAAATAGTTTAAATTAGTTAAAATCATTTAAATTATCTTAAAATAGATTTAAAAGTTATATCCAAATAGTGTCAGTAACTCAATTCCGATAAATCATTTATATTTGACACTTCAACTTTGAAATTCAAATTTAAATCCTTTGAACAATTCATTAAATCAATTCTAATTTCAACAATAACACTTGGATTATAAAAAATAATTCAGTTTATATGAATCAGTTTCTATTTCAAAATGCCAGTTAACTGAATTCAAAATTTAAGGAATTAAAAATCATTTAATTTAACCAATCCGGTGTCCGTATATAATTTTCCTACCCTATGGTCAAGTGATACAGATATTTATCATTCCAACCCGAAATTTAAAGATTTACGGTTATATATCATTTCAAACCGCAATCCCAAATTAAGTAAAATCCATAAACTCGCTCGAGTCTATTATTTCAACCCATAACGATTTTTCCCTAATCTATAGATCATTCGGGTATGTATCATTTCAACCCATAGGGAACTTGTAGTGTTATAACAATATAAAAATATAACATCCAGTCATCCAATTTCAACAATCAAACATCCATTAAAATCATCATCCAAATCAATAAATAAACATCAATAGCTAACTGATTATCAATAACAAGTATAAACTGATGAATTAAAATTTAATATTAAATTAAATGACGATTAAATGTAATAAAAGTCATATTTAACTGGAATGACAATTTAAATATACCAAACATCAATCAATCAATTTCTATTCACATCATAATTTTAATTTAACCAACATAAGATAATTTAGTAGTTGTGAGTCGGTAAAAACACTCACCTTTGATTTTAGCCCATAAAAATCCAAACAGAAGCGCAAAAACTCAACAGTCTCCAAATTCAACTAAATTAATTTCATGTTGTCCGGAATTTAAATATGAATCCAAAAAAAGAAATCGCGCGTGAATCAAAGTTTATATGCAAAAGATATTCATGTTATAAGAAATATTATTAAAATAATAATTAGTACGTATAAAAAAATAAACAAATTTTAATACTTACGTTTCTCTCAAGATGAGGCTTAGGGAAAAGATTGAAGAACAACTAAGATGAGGACAGGACGTGTACGGAAAAATGAAAAAAAATGTTTTATAAAAGAAAGCTTTTGGATTTGCAAGAATAAGAGCTTTTGGATATGAGGTGTCAGGAGAAACAAAACGCAAATGAAGAAATAAGCCGCGGGTTATTTATAATTAGGAAATGAAGGTGGAGGGACAAAATAAATGTCACGTTTTATTTTGAAAGCTCCATGCATTAATAATGCATAAGAAAATGTACGTAGGAATGGAAAAGTTTGCAAACCAAATAAAGTAAAACTTTGTATACGTGAAAATGAGGTCGTAAGTATTAAATACAACCTAAAATTCTAGGCTCGGGTATTAAATGGAAGGAGAAATGAACGGATCAAGTATTAATAATAAGGTAACTATTTTAAAACGTTAATGCAACAATTAATGACAAAATAAATGGAAGGACCATGTACATCGCATAACCCTTTTAAATTCAATTTTTTTGAAATGTAACAAAATTAACTTCATTAACTCAAATAATATTCAAATTTGTACGCATTTAGCTTTTTATCTACGCATAATAATTTTTTTATACTTAACTTAAAAATGAAAACGTTCAATTTAATTTTCCTAAAATGATCTTTTGTTTCCAATAAGACACCCTTTTTGTTTAACACAAAACGTGTGTTTCTTTTATTTCCATTAAGACACCCTTTTTGTTTAACACAAAACGTGTGTTTCTTTTATTAAATCTATTAATTGCAATCAACGTTTTTCTTTCCTTTTAATTGAAATATTTGAATTACATTAATTGCAATCACTTACAAAGTTAAATTTCAAAACAGACAACTAAAATGGATGAAAAATAGAACAATTGTGTATTTAAACACGTTTATAAATTTGTTGTTTATACACAAGAGTAATAAATAACTTTGAAATAGATTATTTTCCTATTCTTGGATCAATCTGTAAGCTAAAACAAAGTTCAATAAACATATATTTCTTCCTTTAAAATCAATCATTCTATTCTTTATTTTAATGAAATTAAACCTACATTCACAAATGAAACATTCATTTTATTTGATGTAAATGTTCTTTTCATTAAATCAAACTTTTCTTATATTTTCATAAAACATAAGCTACTTCTAATTACACCTATTAATTTATAATTTAGCATTCTCTCTCCTATTAATTGAAAATTTTCAATTACATTAATTTCAGTTGATTAAGTTTTAAAATGGGCTAAATCAATGAGTAGAACAATTATTTTCTATCTAATAGTAATTTAAACATATTTATATATTATTGGATACAAACGGTAATTACACATTTCTTACTAAATAATAGTTTCTCATCTCTACAATCAATCTTTCAGCTATCAAACATTTCAAATAAATAAACATATGTTTACTCCTTTACTAAACTTATTCATTTTTATTCTTTTATTTTGATTTACACTCCTACTATTAAATCAACCAATACCTTATGAAATTGTTAGCATAGGTTTCTTTCTTGTTACCCTCATTTTCTACAACTGACGCCTTTTCTTACATTAACCATAATATTTAATTACATTAAATTCCAATTAATTATATTCTAATTCCAATAAATTGGTTTAATTAGATTTCAATCTTTTTATTTAATCAAACATTACTCTATGAACATAGTTAAACTTGGTTTGTATCTTATTACGTTAATATTCTACAATTTCATCTTAATTTCCATTAACGCAATATTTAATTACATTTATTGCAATTTATTTCCAATTTGATTTCAACAACTTAAACAAATAGGTGACAAATAACAATTGTCACCTTTAGCTTAATTTAATCACATTTATAAGTTGATTGTTTACAACAAATGTTATAATTATTTATACACTACTAATTTTATCCAATTACAATTTATTACATACTATTTCATTTGTTAATACAACATTTAAATTATCAATTACTCTTTTAATCCAATTACCAATTAATACACACATTATTACAATTAATTTACAATCTATAACCAATTATAACTTTTTAATCATTTTAATTAATTGGAATTACATTTAAAGCAATTATCAATTACCTTAAATTAATATTGTTACATTTCATTCTAGTTATATTCTTACTATTAAATCACAAAACCTTATTACATTAACTAATTTTAATTAGCGAAAATTACGGGTCGTTACAATCATACTACTAAGACGTAAATCACATCCTCAAGCATAGTATTGAATTTTTGTTAAAAACAACTACTCAGTTTCTTTGTTCTACTTCTTCAGTTTTCCCTTTTTCCGTTTTATTTTCTTCTTGAATTTTTCTATATCTATTTTTCAGATATTATAAATATTTTATCCATTAATGACAACTAATTCGTAGCTTTAAAGCAAATATTGATATTACAAATCTTTTATCCATAAATGACAGCTAATTCGTAGCTTTAAAGTAAATATTAGCTAAAGCTAAATGCCTATATAGAACTAAACATTATCTTATAATCACGGTTCTGTTTTTTCTTTAGTGAAAGTGATTAGGATTTTTTTTGAAATGTTATTGTTTAGTCATGCCACTAAATATTACCACGTCATTAAGTTGTATGATTTCTGAGTAAATAGGTATAGCCAAATCATTCAATGTTGTATCAAATATATATATATATATATATATATATATTGCTTTTTTGAGAAGTATGAAAGTGATGTACGCTAAGTTTCAGGCTAGCATGGAAATAATGATTAATAGTTGTTATCACTTGAAGATTAAATTCAAGTTATTCAACCTCTGCATGTTTCATTTCAAAACAGTAATATTTTCTGGGTTTTAATCATCTTTAACTAGAAAAAGCCATATTAAAAATATATAGAAATTTTCTTATCAAACTCCTTCAATTTTATAAAATTTTAACACAATTCATTTTAAATTCTTTCGTTCTTAGAGGCTTCACTGTTAAATTGTAACATCCGGATTTTTTGACGCTCGAAAGTCGACATTAATACGTCCACTGTATCAACTGCCGAGCAATCGAATGCCGGAAAACCGAATTGTTATGGTTAAAAAGAAGAGGTAGAAGAAGACGGAAGAAAACGAGAACAGAAAAACACAGAAATAGAAATAATAACAGAATCTCACATTCGCAGCGGAACAACATATAATAGATAAATGAATAATCTTTAAATCAAAGAACTATATCAGTTTATACATTACATCATCATCAGAGTTTACAACAACAATACAACACTGGACAGTTATATAAACTTGTCCTCATACAGAATACACAGCGGAATAAATAATATCATATACAAGTGATACGTCTAGCCATCCAGCTCGCCACTGAGCTCCACAGCATCTCCTGAATCCAGAATGACCTGATAACCTGACTCTAGACTGCCCGTGTGGAAATTGGTGGGCACCCAGAGTTTAGGAAATGAACAATAAACTCCAGGTCAGTCATGGGACTGGTGTGAGAACTAAAAACAGTGCATGAGTCCGACTTTGAGACGTCGCAATTTCTTCGTCTCTTATCGAAACTCAGTGGTTCTTTTTGCGGTTTAAAGTAAAAATGTTGAAATTTATTTCTACAAATTTTCAGGTCATTTCGAACATGTTAACTTGTATATATCTGCTGTTGAACTTGCACTCACAGCTTGTTTTTATTGGAATTTTATAAGTTTAAACTTTCGATATTTTTCTGTATTTTTTGATGATTCTTTCTGGATTTTGTACATGGGTTTTATAAATGAGTTTTGAAATTTTTTTCAAGTAAATTGGTTTTGGAATAATTATTATATATTATTTTCAAGTATAAAATTTTAGTATCTCTATAATAAGATAGATTGCAAAAGCGGTTTATAAATTGATTTTAAATTGTTTTAAAAGCTCGTTTTCTCCAACTAATAATTTCTATACAAAATACACATTTTTGCACTATCAAAAGAATGAGAAGGAGAGTTAAACGATTGGGTAAAACGCATAGTATGGGATACGTGCGTTTATCCTTTCGGTTAATTCCTAACTTGTCCGCTTGATCGTTTTGGCCTATGGGTCTAGTTTACCGATAATATGAGGTGAACCTTTTACTACTTTGAGTGTGAAATTTACTAGCGGTTAGTAAACCGTTTAGTGTGAACGGATGGTATGAGACACACATTAACACTTTTCGGGTTCCTTTCCGAGAGTTTGTGACACATTTGCCTGTTGGCGTGCCAGTACTGGACCTTCGGGTCATTTGCCATTGCGGCGTATTTGTCTTCGGACGTTTGCCATTGTGGCGTATCTATCTTCGTACATTTGCCATTACAGTGTATTTGTCTTTTGATGTTTGCCTTTGGACGAGGTGCCTATTATGTGAAACAATACACGGCAAAAATAGCACGTGCAAAACCTTTTTGAGGTGATTTTTACCCTTGTGTGTCGTCATTTTGGAATCGGTCCTTCTTACCATTCGGTGGAGATTACTTCAGGATTTTTGGACTCTTGGAAGTTCTTTTGAGATTTTCATTGCCTACACTGGCGTGTTGAGATTTGCCTTTTGACATATATATATATTAAGATTGCCTATTGGCGCTATTTACGGGATTTTTCTTTTGACGTTGTATGAGATTTTTATCCCTTTGTTGACATTTGCCTTATGGCTTATGTCAAGATGGCTTTTTCTTATGTTTTCCTTGGAGTTGCCGATATGGCGGGTTTGGGAATTACTCTTTTAGGAGTTTACATTATACTATTCCCTAAACCATTCTTATTTGATTTAGGATTGCCGATGATATGAGGCATGCTACATTTTAGCGATTCAAGAGATTTTTCGTCTTCTTTGTGTTTTGTGCTTATTGAAGAAATAGTGTTCTATCACCTAGTGTAACCATATATGGCATACATGATGTGTATCCTCCATATGTCTATAGTTAGCTTTCTTATTGTTTCTTCTTGTTAAGAAGAACATCACTATGCTCTTATGCTATATTGTTCTGCTATCATCTTTTACTGATTTGTTTAGCTAGACTGACCCGTGTATTTTATACTCGGGTCAGACCGAGGTGTTTCAGGTTAGGTACATTTGGACTTAGCCTATTTTGCTTCCGCATGGACTTATCTCTTAGCTTCTTTTGTGTAGTCCTTTTTGTTGGCACTCTGATGTATATTCTTTTGACCCATGTTTGGGTTGTGGTCGTCATACCACTTTGATGTATCATTTTGGATTGTACTAGTGATTGTATCTGTACTTATGCATATGTATGCATTTCTGCTGTTCTGTGATGTTATTTACATTTAAGTTGTTGTGTTTTGTTCTGATAGATCTGTTAGCCATTATAGTTTTTTATTAAATATTTATTGGATATGTCGATCCACTTGAGAAGAAAAAAAAATATAGCACTTATCGACGTATTCGGTAGATAGTTAAGACAAGGCTATAGATGGTCGCTCCAATCCAACTCTATTCTCCGCATTAGCAGATGGTATTTCCTCATAATACTCTTTGTTAATATGGGTCTCAGAGTGGGGCGTCATAGAGGTTAAATGTTTTAATTGAATTTTTAGATATATTGAAATATTTCTTTTCTCTTCAAGAGCGTATACCAAAAACTTAAATTTTTATTATATAACAGAATTAAGTTATAAACTTAGGTAAGGCAGTAGGAGCTTAAGTAATATTTTATGAAATGATTCATTAATGACTTAAATCTTTAATGGAAAACAAATTATGTAAGTGATTGATCTTTATATAAATAAATGAATGGAAAGGTAAATGATGAGAAAAAAAACTAGTAGAATAAACTTAAGTAAATTTAAAATTCTTGTTGTTTGGCTGATGGGAAGTTTAGGAAAGAATACTTCTAATTGTTTGAGGTTGTATGAATAATCTATTAAGTAATTATCTAAGGCTGTTGAGCATAAGGTACACTTATTATTTTATTTATCACCCTTGTATGATTAAAAGTTCTGAACCTGAACAAACCATTAGTTTTGGTTGTTATGGATGTGTGATGGATTCTTTGTTGCCTATGATGGTTGTATTGTTTTGTTTGCATATGATTGTGGTATATTGTATGTTGTTTGTGCTATTGATTTGAAACAACTGAAGTATTATTCTTTCACATAATTTTAACTCTCTGGATTATATAAGTGAAATACAGATTATGGAAGTAATAGCTACTGCTTTTGGTTTCATAAATAAAGTTTGTTTGCCCGACAAATTGGTACATTTTCGGATTACGGTTTTATAGAGATATTATATTGTTTTCCCGTGGTTTGGGATGTTTAATTATTGAAATATGATATATATATATATATATATATTGTAATTATTGATATCATTATTTTCCTGATGTATCTGCGCAAAGGAGACTTTGTCGAAATTTTTCGAAAATTTAAGACTTAGATATTTTTTGTAGAATTTGAGTTATTTTCCAATTTTATTAAACTTAAATATGTAGGTTTAATTGTTTATTAATTGACTGTTTTAAATAAAATATAACAGATTTTTGGATTCCTTCTTGTTTCTTTTCGAGGACAAAAGGTTTTGAGTGAGGGAGATTATAATGACCCGTATTTTTAAGCATTTAAAAATATTAAATTCAATAAGATTTTTGAATAAAATTGTTAGGAATAAAAAAATTAAGATTTTACTGATACAAATTAAATTATAATACAAGTTATGAGCTTAAGTAAAATTTCTATTAATGAAACATGTTTGCAATAATGTAAGGATGATAACAAATGCTAGTGTGTATTTTAATAACATTGGTTTGAGTGAAATTAACAATTGTCTGAATGTAAATTTCCAATTGATTGGAATAATAAATGTTAATAAAGAAAAATAAATTTTTCTTTATTAAAGAAGAAATCATATGTTTATTTATTTGAAATGTTTGGTAGCTGAAAGACTGATTGTAGAGACGAGAAACTATTATTTGGTAAGAAATGTATAATTCCTGTTTGTAACCAATAGTGTATAAATATGTTTAAATTACTATTAGATAGGAAATAATTGTTCTATTTCTCATTACATTTATTTTGTCCATTTCGAAATTCACCTTTGTAAACAATTGAAATTAATGTAATTGAATAGTTTCAATTAATGGTAGAGAGGACACCAAATTGTAAATTAATAGGTGTAATTAAACGTACCTTATGTTTTGTGAAAATATAAGGAAAGTTGATTTAATGAAAAGAACATTTATATCAAATAAAATAAATGTTTCATTTGTGAATGTAGGTTTAATTTCATTAAAATAAAGAATAGAATGATTGATTTAAAGGAAGAAATATATGTATATTTGAACTATGTTTTAGCATACAGATGGATTACAAGAGTAGGAAAATTATTTATTTAAGTAAGTTATTTATTACCCTGTTGTATAAACAACAAATTTATAAAGGTGTTTAAATGACTAAAGGAAACAATTATTCTATTTTTCATCCATTTTAGTTGTCTGTTTTGAAATTAACTTTATAAGTAATTGCAATTAATGTCATTGAAATATTTCAATTAGAAGTGAAGAAAAAGTTGATTGCAATTAATAGATTTAATAAAAGAAACGCACCTTTTGTGTTAAACAGAAAGGATGTTTTGAGGGAAATAAAAGATCATTTTGGGTAAACCAAATTGAACGTTTTCATTCTTAAGGTAAGTAATTTTATTTATTATGCATAGATAAAAAAAACTAAATGCGTACAAATTTGTATATTATTTTGAGTTAATGAAGTTAATTTGGTTACGTTTCACAAATTGAATTTCAAAAAGGTTGTGCGATGTACATGATTCCTTCATTTCTTTTGTTATTAATTGTTGCGTGTACGTTTTTATATATTTATCTCATTATTAATACTTGATCCGTTCATTTTTTCTACTGTTTAATACATGAGCCTAGACTTTTAGTCTGTATTTAATTCTTGCCACCTCATTTTCGCATATACAAAATTTCACTTTCCTTTGGTTTGCAAACTTTTCCATTCCTACATACATTTCTTTATACATTAGTAATGCCTAAAGCTTTCAAAGTAAAACATGACATTTATTTTTGTCTCTCCGCCTTCATTTCCTAATTATTAAATAACCTGTAGCTTATTTCTTTCATTTGTAGTGGATATTTTTATTTTGTTTTTTTTGGCTAAGTCTTATTAGGTTTGTTTTAGACTAATGGGCTCCTTTGTAAACCAAGAGACCCTAGGAACCCTAAGAAACTTTGGATCCTTCCTTTTCCCACCCATTGACCTTTTATTTCCTATCCGACTAAATCCAAGTACGTACAGAAATTCCTCATTTGAGAAACTTTCTGCATACTCTTCTTCTTCTTCTTGCTCAAATCTACAGAAACCTCCAAACCCCAAAACTCCTGAATCTCCAAATCAAATTACATCTTTCCTCCTTCAAAACCCTAGACTACCTCTCTCCTCTTTCCGCCACCTACCTCCATCACCACCCACAACCCACGGCAGTAACCTATGGCCAAAGACCCACCTTCCCTCTCCTCTTCTTTCTCCTTTTTCCCTGCACTTTTTCCCTCTTTCTTCCCCTTATTTCCATGACATTTGTATTCCACTCAACTACTCCAAATTAAATTTTTTTTTTTGAAACCGTGTATAATTTCAATGGGAACAACTTTGTTGTTGAACCCTTCTTCCCATTTCGAATATTTATATATTAAAAACTCTAATTTTCAAGTCCTTTCTCGGGTATAGTTTTGGCCGGAAATACCCCATATTGTATCAAACATATCTCCATCAGGAATGAATCAAATTATGTGATTCTTTTTTTCATATCATTTATTTTTCCAGTGGCTTCAACTTTCTTTTAGATCAGTTCTTCAAATTCCTAATTTGCTATGCCAAAAACTCAAATATTTTCGAAGTATTTTTGATCTCAGATTTTCAACTCAGAAAACACCTATATTTGTTTTGACCATAACTTCCTCAAGGTTGAAGCCTTTTAAGTGATTCATTTTCTGAAAGTGGAGAGAAAATAATTTGCAACAACTTTCTAGTTAGTCACTTTTACAGATTCAGTAATATTCTGGTCCGAATATTTTCTTAAAGATGACCTAGTTTCAGGTTGGTCCGTAGTTTGGATCTTGGGTTGTTTGGAAGTTGGAAGTAGTTGAAACTTGTTTATTGATTCGTGTTCATGTCTAAAATTTGTTGGATTTGCTTTGCATTGGACCTTTGCTAAGAATCTCCATATTGCTCCATTTTTATCGTCACCTTCATAGCCACGAAAGGTGAACAAACACTCACAACCACTAGATTTTCTTATGTTAGTTAAATTAAATTTATGATGTGATTAGAAATTGATTGGTCGCTGTTTAGTATATTTTAAATTGTCATTCAAGTTAAATCTGAATTTTACTGAATTTAATTTCCATTTAATTTAATATTGAAATTTAAATTGCCAGTTAAATACCTGTTGATGATAACCAGTAAATTGTTGGTTGTTATTGGTTGATTTTAATGATGATTGTGATGAATATTCAATTGTTGATATTTGGGTGATTGGATGGATGTTATTGGTTTAAATTTTGGATGATTGGATGTTATTTATGTCTATATCTCCGTTATCCCTATGGTTTGATGTAACGACCCGTAATTTTTGATAATTAAAATAGAAAATTTAATAAGATTTTTGTGATTTAATATTGGGAGAAATGAAAATTTGTGGTGTATTAATGAAATAATAACTAAAAATGAAATATAACAAGATTAATTGATGTTGATCATTAACAATTTTAAAATAAATTCAAATCAATTGAATGATTTAAAAGGTTATACTTAGTTATAAAATGAATATAGGAAAACAAATGTAAATATTGAATCAATTAATGAAATAATATACAATTAATGGTAATTGAGTAAAATCAGTGTTAAGTAAGTAATTATAACCCTTGTTTGTAAATAATAAACTTACAATGTTATTAAATGTAGTAATGGCGACAAATTGTTGTCTGTTACCAATATATTAAATCAATTGCAATTAAAGATAATAAATGTTACATTAATGTGAGTTAAGGCAATAACTGCAAAATGTGAATGTGATAGAAGGTACATAAATGTTAAGTAAACTTACCTAAGCAATAATTGATTTAATAAAAGTATGAAACCAGGATAACATAATTAATTGGGATTTTTAATTATAATTAATGTGTAAAATTGACAAGATTCGATATGGTTGAAATATAGTAGTTAATACAAATATAAGATGGGAATTGGAGGACATTAATGTAATGAAATATAAAACAATGTTAAATATGTCTATAGAATAATAATTGATTGAGTATAAAGATTAAAATCTAATAAAAATCAATTTATTGAAATTAAATTATAAATAATTGGATTTAATTACAGTTGAAATTGAACGCTGTAATTATTGAAATAATTAACACTGAAATTGATAAGTAAATTTACTTTAAATGTCTAAGCAATCAAAAATGATGAAAATTGTTAGTTATTAACTTTGAAATAAAAATGTGATTTAATCAATTTAATTATTAATTAATTTAATTAAAGTGAAAATAGCCATTTTGGCCACTAACTCGGATTTCGTAGAAACTAGTTTCATCGGATCCGTAATAGTGAATTATTGTAAGGTTTCAAGTTTCATAGCAATCAGACTTGTCGTTTGATCGTACGGACTTGAAACGCGTAGAAATAAATTTAATTAAAATCAATTTGAAATAACCTGATTTTAACATAAC
Organism: Allium fistulosum; assembly: GCA_030737815.1. NCBI lineage: Eukaryota > Viridiplantae > Streptophyta > Magnoliopsida > Asparagales > Amaryllidaceae > Allium > Allium fistulosum. The sequence continues at coordinate 596,827,454 of CM060908.1, read as the reverse complement.
TCCTTCATACGATGGAATTAGGACTTGAAACCTATTCCATTAAGTATAAAAATATTGAAAACATCTATTTTGATATATGGGATGACCCATTTTCGTTCCGGAGACAGAACGGGCTTTTTGGGTCATTTATCGTTCAATCCAAATCGATCTGGTCCATTCTTTCCATTTTCAGCTTTGCCTATAAATAGTCCGTTGTAAACCCTAGCTACTTCTTATTTTCATTTTTCTGTATGTACATTTCCTATCTATCTCCTCCTTTCCAATGGCAGAACATATCCAAAGTTCCAAACCCTCAATTCAATTCAAAAATTTAAACTCCTCAAACTATATCATATTATATATCAATTTGAAGCTCTCGACAAGCGCAAGTTAGATCTGCAGTTTGTTTTTCGATCTGGGTTTTGGTGTGGCCGAATTTGGGTGATGAAGTCTCGGCCGTACATTGGTGTTCGATGATCTTCGACCGATCGTCGAATCGAGGGCACCATGTTGTAGAGAGTCGAGTGATGATTGTGATGTATGTTTGATTGTTGATATTGGATGACTGGATGTTGTACTTTATATTGTTATAATATTGCAAGTTCCTATAGTTACTATTAGGAAAATCACTATGGGTTGAAATGGTATATACCCGAACGATCTATAGATTAGGGAAAAATCGTTATGGGTTGAAATGATAGACTCGAGCGATTTTATGGATTTTAATATTTAATTTGGGATTGTGGTTTGAAATGATATATAACCGTAAAATTTTAAATTGCGGATTGAAATGATAAATATCCATATCACTTGACCTTAGGGTAGAAAATTATATACGGACACCGGATTGGTTAAATTAAATGATTTTAAATTTCTTAATTTTTGAATTTGATTAAATGATATTTTTGAAATAAAATTTGATTATATACATTGAATTATTATTGAAAAATCAAGTTTTATGTTGAAATGTGAATTGGTTTAAAGGAGTTGCTTAAGAAATTAAATTGAGATTTTAAAGTCGAATTTGAGATATAAGTGAAATTTGTCATAATTGAGTTATTTGGGTTGTTTGAAATATAACTCTGAAATATATTGAAATTGGAATAATTTTAAATTGATATTTCTAACATAGATTGAAATCGATAGAGAATTTAATAGTTTATTTAAAATTTGAATTGAAAGATTTGCAATTGGGTTTGTTGATTTGCAAATTGAAATGGTTCAGATGTGTTAAATTGAAATAAATAGTTTAAATTGATATTAATTCCAAATTCATATTTTATTATAAACTGTTTGAAAATATATTGTTTTAAAATTTCTAATTATTTAGGTTTTCAAATTATTAAACTAGTTTAACTTATATTAACTCAATTAAATCATTTTACCCTATTTTAAACCAATTTATTTATTTTAAAACTAATTGACCCATTTAACTTATTTTAAATATAATTAATCTATTTTAAAGCTATTTAATCTATTTTAATTATATTTAATCTATTTAAGTATCTTAAATCAAGAAAATATTTTTAATCTATATTAAACTATTTTAGGGTATTTTAACTATTTAAAATTTTATTTTAACTATTTAAACTAATTATAACCATTTAAACTATTTTCTAAATTTTCAGACTAAGTAAAGTGGAGGTGTATATATTCAAAATCCTTGATTTACAAACGGATACGAAAATGGTGTTATAACCTAAATTGGGATCTTTATAACATATTTTGAGTAAGTATGAAGTTTTGAAACGAGGGTTTAAACTATTTTGAAATTATGATTTTTGAAAGGAAATACGATTTCGGAAATGATTTGATTTCGAAATAATATAATTTCGAAAGTGATATGGTTTTGAGAATAGGATATTTTGGATATAAATTGTGAATTGACTTTTGAAATGTAAAAGAACCATCTGGTGTGTAATAAGCGTTTGGTTGTTAAGGGACCGGGATCGGATATTGTCATACTCTCTGCCAACATCGAAAACCACTTTAACAACTGTGTACGTGGTGGAGGTTCCAGAAATGAAGTAGGATGGTTTGGCAAACGATTTCTGTATAAGGTATGACGTGACCCTGACTCCTGTGAGTCAGCTTAGATGTGACTAAAACAGGAGCTATACCAGGTCAAGTGAGGTCATTCCTCCAATCGGGTACATTCCTGGATACTATATTCTGACTTTGTGACTGATTTGGTGGCCACCCTTGATTTGATTTAGGAGTTTCGAGGTGGGCAGTAGTAGCTGCTATGCGTTACCACCAGTCTGGGAGTGCAATTGGTATATCTACCCTGGGATTGCCTCGAGTGCCGTGTTCACATGCCCTAGCGCGTCTTCTACGAGTTTGTTTTGTACCATACCTATGGAGTGCCCTCTGGGTAAACCTCCAGTTTACGGAGGAGCGTACGGTACTGTATAGACTATGGGAATATATAAAATGTGTTAAAGGGGATATGGGTAACGCCTTAACTCTATTTTAATACTTTTACTTTACTGTAGACATATTATAATAGCGTATTTTACTACATAGTAGATAGTTTAACGGATCCTTGGAAAATGGAAATCCCGAACATCTCTTAAGTTACTGCACTCACGTTAGACACTGGATAAGAGATGTCAAACCTCGTAAACATCTCTGACGCCGTTGCACTCATATTTACCGTTGATTTAACTTACATAAGATCTTTTAGTTCTGACTCGAGTGTTTTGTCTTGTCAATTCACTCGGGTCAGGCTGAGCATTTAAGGGTTGAAGACCTTATTCCTGGAGGACGAAGACGAAGATTTGTACTATTATTATTGTGATATGTATTCCACTGCATCATGTTGTTCTGCTGGATTTATTTATTTATTCTTGTTGTCTGTAACTCTGATTCTGTATTGTATTTGTATAATCAAATTTATTTGTAAACAGCTTCATGAACTGTTAGTTGATTATTATATTTTGTCATTCCGCTGTGAGATTCTGTATTTGTTTATTTCTTTCTCTTTTTCTTATTTACCCCATGATAATCTGCCATTTTGAATGGTTTGATTTTGGCATGTGTGTCTACTTAAACGTCCAAAAAGGCAAGTCGTTACAGTTGAAATGATACATACCCGAACGATCTTATAGATTAAGGGAAAATCTTTAAGGGTTGAAATGATAAACTCGAGCGGTTTTCATTGATTCGGAGATGTTGATTTTTGATACTGGTTGAAATGACATATACGCATATAATTTCTTGAATTTGGACTTTTATTTGGAATTGAATTATTTGAAGGGTTTAAGTTAATTCAAACTTCAGATTTGTTTTAATTAAATGATTAAGATTGATATTTTGAATTATTTGAAACCCTTTAAATGATTATATTCACGTTGTACACTTGATAGGAGATGAAATCCCATGACATCTATGTAACCATTGCACTAATATTTCTATTTTACTTGTTTTGATTTGACTTACCACTACAACAAAACTTACCATTGACAGCATCCTTTCTCAGCGTTTAAGTAGCAGGTGCAGTAAAAGTAAATTACGAAGAAAATTATACACGTAAGAACGCTGACGATATTCATTAGGTTTAAGTCTTTTCTGTTTGCCGCCTCTCATTCACGTCATTCCCTCCAAAAGAAATTTTTTCCCCCTTATCTCCTAATATCGCTCTTCTTTTCGTAAATCTAGAAAGAAGCCAAATATTTCTTTGTTGATTTCATCCTTCCTTCTTTAGGTTATCCCCTTTTCCCTTAAAACCTTATCTCAAAGATGCCCTAATTCGATTCCTTTTGGGTTTTACAATTCATATATTGATCTAGTCGAAAAGAATCAATTACAAGTTGAGTAGAATACTTTGATTTCAAGTTCAGACGAAAACAATTAAGCTTTTCCATTCATTGATTTCCCTAGCCTGGTTAAGGAGAGCTTTCTACGAAGCAGGTATAAACTTAGTAATTTTTTCCATACTCTAGTTTTGGTTCTGTCACAAAGTTTCAATGCCTTAGTATTAAGAAAAATTCTTACTCTTTTATAATGTTGAACACTTAAAATAAACGTGAAAGGAAGAGGCAAGATGTTTTGATTATTTATTTAGGAATTTGGTTTAGTAGATATAATTAGGGTATGTATAATAAAAATTAGGGAACCCAATTTTGATTGCTGCATTTTAGGCTTATAATGTACACGTATTTAAGTAGACATTTGTTTGCTGCATTTTTAGGCTGCTCTATGAAAAATAATTTTGGTGTTTATATAATATTTTAAAAGTGAGATCTATTTACATTTGTAGTGACTAGGCACAATGCAGCACAATGCAGTTTCCATATTTTTATGCAAGACTTGGTAAATATTGATCAGTTCACTTAAATTCAACCTTTATGCGAATAGTTTACTGAATTATGTGTGGTTTTCATCATAATTTTTTTTTCGTCTCTGTTTTGGGTTTGTAATGTAGTATTAAATCGATATTTTTTTTCATTGTTTTCATTATTTTTGATGTTTTGGTAGTTCCGAGTTTGACATTTTTTAATGGCAACTGCACTGCTTTCTTGACCGTGTGCAGAATCAGGCCCGGTCCCGCTGTTTGAGTTTATATCCCTTTGTTTTGTAATTGGAAATTTGAGTTATGCAACTTGCATATGTGGTCACATGACTGCAGTCCTCACTTAAAGATTTGTTATCTGACTAAAGCTATAAAGTGTAAATGCAGTCTTTTAAGGATCACAATACATTATTATGTCTGTAAGGATCGCATATTATGGTACCTAACCATGTGCATTTTATTCTCAGATATATGAGTGTATTATTTGTTTATTTGTCTGCACTACCATGTTTTAATCCTTGATGTATGGGTTATGATTAAATTGGTCGACTGAAGTGTAAGCAGCCCAAATATGACATGCACTTGTTACAGTGTTATAGAACCAGTAAAAAAATCATCACGTTTAAGTATTAGATTAATATATTTAGCGGCAATTTAGGCTTTTTATGACAACAATGGTGGGTTACATTTGTTGGGCTCTCTTACTGAAGGATTGGTAGAAAGCAACACTCATGAAGAATAATCAACTAGCTAGCACATAATCTGAGGAATGAACTGTTATATTCTGTATTTAATATGTCTAAATTCCTTAAATCTTTTTTTTGAATTTCTGTTGGAATGAAACCAAAATTCTTAATTCAGTAATTTTTTTTATACAATATATCTCTAATAAATGACCTAACTAATTTTTTTAAAAAAAATCATGGATTTCTTAAAAACATTTCCTCTATTCAATAATAGTTTTCTGAATCCTAGAAACTCAATTTTCTTCATATGCAGTTCAATGGAACTTTTTTATTTTTGTACTGATAGTTCAATTTAGTATAAACCACTATTCAATGAGACCAGTCCAATATATGCAGTTCAATGGAACTTTTTTATTTTTGTACTGATAGTTCAATTTAGTATAAACCACTATTCAATGAGACCAGTCCAAAGAAATATGCACGAAGAAATACCCAACTAGCAGGAATATTTTAGAAGACTGATAGATATGTTTTTGTCAGTACTGTAGTGATGAAAAATAAAAAAAAAATTCTCTTCACAAAATACCGCTTTCAATACCTCATCAAAGCTGAAGCAGTAATTTCTTCTTGGTGCAGTCTTCACCGTAAGTACCAAACCCTAGAAGACTTAAATATGTACTTTAGGTTTTTTTTTCTCAAATTAAAGTGAATATTTCTTGTAATCCAATATTAAAATCTAAGTCATTATTCTGACTAAATTTTTTTCTTTCTGAACTTGTGATTTAGAGAATATTTACTTCTATTTTGCTAAAATGGTAGTTATATGCATTAGTTGAAATGGTTTTTTCAGATATGGGCACTATTCATTAATTTAATTGCATTATTATCTTTCTATTTCCAGATAATGGAATAACTAGATATGCTTTTGAAGTGTGATCTGGTGCAGAGATAACCTTTGTATTTAATTTTTATACATAAAATCAATGTTGTTATTTAGGCTTGTGCTATCCTGAAGTAAAATGTTTTGTTTGGAACAAGATTTCTATGTAAAGTTGCATAACTAAATTTTATTGAAATTCTTTTCAATGCAATGTCACTAATGCAAAAAAGAAAAGGGGGAAAACACAAATTTCTTTCACTTCCAAGCCATTATTCACTTATGATGTTTGGTAGGGTTAGTTGAATTTAATGTTTGTAGAGAATCATATTGTGCAGTATATAATGCTATTTTACGTTAATATGATCTTAATTATAGATTTGATTAAAAACCGTTAGCTTAAAATTTCATTGTTTGTATACAATAAAAGATATGTTTACATTGTTAAGCTTAGATAAAATATAATTAAGTCTAATTATAATAATGACAATGAATGTTATTCATAGGATGCTCAGTAAATTCTTTTACCTGGCACGATAAAGATGCAAGTTTAGCAATGTACACAGAAAAACAATTCACGTCCTCTGGACCTATTCATTGAACATAAAATTTAGCCAAGTAACTAGTTCCCTAACAAATCACTCTCAACCATTAAGTAAATATCAAACATAGTTATTACAATCTTTTTATGAATAAGTTGCAGCTTCTTTTATTTGAAAATGTTATAAAGTTAAACGTTGTCCAAAGCATTAGCTACTAAAATATTATGTCTTTAAATATTAATACCTTTCTTGCCCATTTATATGCACATGCTACTTTTTTGTAACTTTTCCTTCCCAATCCCACCTTAATTTTTTATTGCCTCCCATAACATAGCACCATTATTCCATATACATCATGCTTCGATAGAACACAATTATTCCATATGGATTATGATTTGATGGTACATTGGTCCATAAGTTTTTGCTGATGTTTCCAAAAATCACTAATGTCATCTTTATCAATCTTGCAAACTAAAGAGTATGGTATGTTTATGCATTGTGCCAATAAATATTGGCTAACAATATCATACAAATGAATGCATCATATAGATTATGCCAAGTTTTTTCACATAATTCTTGAAGTTAAAAAGATACAGATTCTTGGTTGAGGGGAAAAACACTACAAGCCTTCATTTCAAAATGTGTAATGAATATTCAAGACAGTTTAGGGAATCATTCTGTACAAGTTAGTGATGATAATTTTTGGTTTGGCTTTGTACTGTCTCTCATCCACTTCACTTAATTTTGGTTTGAAGCATACATCATTATTTTTCTAATTGGAAATATTATTCATTTCTAAAGATTTTGTTGCTAAGGCTTATGCAATATACATAATGCATTTAAAATAACACACTTTATGCTTGCTGAAGGAGTGTTGCCACATGGAACAATTTAGTGCATTGTAGTATAACATTGGTATTATAGAACTTCCATCTATACAGGTGTTGGAATGTGTTGAAAAATATTTTGCGATGATGCACCGATGAAAAAACTAAGTTAACAATGACTATTGTTTTTTTTTTGGTACTTGGAAGAGAAGCAAGTGTTGGAGCATTTGTGAAGAGAGGAGAAAAAAAGGATATGTAAAAATATCACTTAGAGGGTTTACAACAGATGAGAAGATTACAATTCAGAGGAAAATTGATGTTCATAACAAATCTGATTGGACACTCAATGGTAATTTTGTAATGTTTATATTTTGAAGTTTAGAATACTTTTATGTTATGACTGTAAATTTGTTAACACCAATTACTTTTCCTAAGTTGTTGGAGCCTGACTTGAAAGGGTATAAAGATATTTTAAGACTGGAGAAAAATAAAAATGGTTCATTTGGGATAATGACCTTATTTGATGTGAAGGATTCTATTTTTTAATTTTAGTTGCCGTTCCTAATTGAAATAATATCTAGGATTCTAGCTGTAATATTCTAATGCTCAGGATTTCTTAAGTGGTAGGTTTATCTTAATTTTTGCATAGACCAGCGATCTAATTCTAAGTTCTACTATTATATGTTTGACATAGTTAACTTCATTTTATTGTATAAAGCTACATTTAAATTAGCCATCAAGAGACTATCAGATGTGTATTAATCATGTTTGGTAGTAATTCCGTTTGTTAGTATATAATTGATTGCATAGATCGCATGGAGCATCATCAAGTTCAATTTTGATTGTAATTTGGCAAATCGATAATAATTATATAAATACGGCTTCTATTTACTTTCATTTATTGATCTCCTCATTTTTTCACTGATTGGTGAGGTATAGCTGGTTTGAATTGTCATGAGGATATACAGTAAAAAATTTCTATTATGGCTTCAGTACTACCAAACGTGTTCTATGATAAAATATTATTTCTTGAATAATCTACTAGAGCTAGATGGCATGAGTTGTTATTTTTTTGCAGCAACTATTCAAAAGGTACATCTGCATAAACTATTCCAAAGGTGTGGCTTTGATACTTTACCTCCCAATATGGCCATTACTATACTTAGGGCTGGGTTTTTTTCCATTTTTCTGCTTTTGTCGAATTTGGTTCAATTGCTTGATCCGAATCCTCAGAACACCACTAAAAAGTATGCGGTTTGTTGTCCTTTGTATTTGGGGTCAAGCAAGAAGTGTAGGAAGATAATGATATCTTATATAGCCATCGGGTATTTGAAAAAGTTATCAAAAACAGATGTGCCTGGTAGAACTAAGTTGTTGGAGAGTTTAGAGAAAGGGAATTTGAGGAGCTTGTTTGGTAGAAAATAGATTATAGATACAAGGTAAATTCTTCATGTGTCAGAAATGTATTGCTTTTATTTCACTGCATTGGTGAAACATAAGATGTGAAATGTAAATTGATCTTGTAAGAAACTCACATCATTTTTCTTTTCTTTTGCAGCTTTAAATGTCAGATGATAACATATTGGGAGGTAAAGTAAAAGGTTCTAGCTTTTTTTTCTCTTCTTTTGCAGCAAAATGTCACCAAATCAGTTGTACCAGATGAACCTGGTGGTAAGAGAAAGGAGGAAATTTGTGCTAACTTCAGATAAAATAAGTGTAAGTTTTATTATTTTTAATGCATATTCTTTTCCTACAACTTAACTAATCCGTCCAAATATTATACTGCATATATTTTTCTCAATACTTAACTAACATGTCTAAACTTAAACTCAGCTATCGTTTAAGTTTTATTATGCGAAGTATAAATAGAGAATATAAGATCAAATGAATAATTATGAGGGGAAAAATTAACAAGTTAAGGTCAAAACTATGGAAGAAAGTAACTTTGTGATTGACTTAATATACCTAGCAGTAAGAACTGAAAGCATTCAAGTTTACATCTCTTTCAACTTGACATTGCAGTTCCAAAATTGACATAAAATTGATGATTTTCTTTACTATGCTACAAACAGAGGCCTCGCTGCTTCTTGTTGCAACAGCTTAGTTGTTGCTGCTTGCAGAGTGAAGTATTTGGTTCAGGTTGAGCGAAGCATTTGGTTAAAGCTTTTGATACCTTACTCTTAATTGGGGATTATAGTAACAACAATGAAGGAAAGAGACTGCAGAAAATACTCAGTTAGAACAGTATGTCCATTAACCTGCTAAGCAAGAATATAGTTAAAACTTAGGATAAACATCATGACAAAATCATGTATATATCAATGCAAACCAAATACTACAAAATGCATGATAGTCCACTGAAGTATAGTTAAAAACTGAGTATTACTCAATTAAAAAACTGGGTGATACTCCATTAAAAACTGAGTAAAAAACTTCACATAGTTTTAAAAAACTAAACAAAATCATATATTTTTTATAATTTCATTTGAAATTCATGAGTAATTTTGGTATAGTTTCTGATTACATTTGATGTCAGTTTTATTATTTTTCTTCTTCTCATTTGGATTTTCAGCACCTGACACAATAATCTTCATCCTTTTTATTTTTTGTAATGTGCATGTTGCTATATAATGCATATGCTTTTATTTCAAAAGACTTCACTGCAGCAGTCACTATCTTCTTTGCAATTTTCTTTCTTCTTCAACTTGAGTTTTTTTTAGATAATAGAAGAGTACATTATTGAAGAAAATGTTACTTTATGTACAGAGAGTAGCATAATGCAAATAAATATTTGCAATGATGAAAAATATGTTGGTACTTTAGTATTCTTGTTTTTTACTTTAATTTTGCAAGTCGTAGACAAACCTCTAGAGCTATTTGAGTTTAAAATTCGTAATCCATTAAAATTTCTTTTTATGACTTCTGTCACTTTTTCATATTTGATTGTTGAGACCATTTCTTGCGGGTACTTGGTAGAAAGGTCGGTATAGTTGCAATAATCAAAATACATCATAGAGTTCTAACCATTTGCCGAGGAATAAATAAACCACTGAACTAGTGCAGATAAGAGATGACCTCACTGCAGTAATAAAGGGCATTTCAATCGATTCTACACTGAAAAAGAATGACAAACTGGTTGTTAATATGCAGTAAAATCTTGAGCTATATTATTTTGGTCTGTAATGCAAGATTTTGCAATGCTGCTTCAAAATATATACCAGCATAAGGCCTATACTTCTGCATCACTTGAGGAAAGGTAAGGATAAGGAAGTCAATACTTTACATCACATGCATGTTTATTGTCACTTCATAATCTCCCTATACAACAGTTTTGAAACTACTTTTCATCGTAGGTAATTAAAGATGGCGATGACACATTCTTCTTCCGTAGCAAGTAGCAAGCATATGAAACTTTTTAGATGCACGTTTTGTTGTTGGCATTTGGTGCGGACTTACTTTATTGATATTATATTTTTGTTTAACATATACCTTATCTTTGTTTAACAATATTATGATAACTTGGTCTACTGTGTTATTTTTGTTTATGGATATTATTGAAACTTGATTTATAGATGTTTTTTGTATATTAATATTGTTTTAGCTAGTTTATTTAACAGATTATTATTCATTAGAACATGTTATATATATTGGTTGCTTGATTATACTCAAAATGTAGTTTTGGAATATGCAAATATAGTGGAATGTTAATGCTGTAAAAATCATATAAATAGAAGACAACATCTATTTTAATGCTGTCAATGAAGAAACAACAGCGTTTAATTCGTGTTGTAATTATCATTAAATAGTGGGTAACAGCGTTTATTAAACGTTGTTGTAAACTGTAGTAAAACATCATCCCAACTGTAAAAACATAACACAACACGCATTAAACGCTGTAATAAAAATATTAACAGTCTAAATAAAACGCTATCAAAAGAATAATTTCCACAGCGTTTAAAATTAAGCTGTTGTAAGTTCTCTTTATACGATAGCTTGTCGTTATACAGCGTTTGTTCTAACGCTGTTGTGTCATATAACAGTGTTTAATAAACGCTGTGGTATCAAATTTTTTACAGCGTTTTCTATTTTGCTGTTAAAACTTTTGCATCTACGACAGCATGTCGTTATACATCGTTTATAATAACGCTGTCGTATCATATAACAGCGTTTTTGAAACGCTGTCAAAAGCTGTTTCTGGTGTAGTGTACATAAGATCTTTTAGTTCTAACTCGAGTGTTTTGTATTTTCATTACGCTCCGGTCAGCCTGAGCTTTTCAGTGTATTGAAGACTATTTTCTGGAGGACGAAGACGAAGATTCGGTATATTATTGCTTCTAATTATTCCACTACATGCCGTGTTTCGCTGTATTATTTGTTTATTTCTGATGTATGTATAACTCTGATTTGAATTGTAAAAGTGTAATCAAATGTTATTTGTAAAACAGCTTCATGAACTGTTTATTTGATTATTATATTTTGTCGTTCCGCTGCGAGATTCTATGTTTTGTTTTTTTTTTCTTATTTACCCCATTAACAATCCTCCTTTTTGAAAGGTTTGAGTCTGCATGTGTGGTTTATTGTCGATTTGAACCGTCCAAAAAGGTGGGTCGTTACAGACATGCTAATTTGCAGTGTGGAGCTTGAACAAGACGGAGGACATTGGTTCAGGAACCAACATTCGTTAAAGCTATATATATTATTTTTTCTGTTGCATGAATTCAAAAAGAAAATGGAAGGGAAACAGATGGCCGAGCGGATTTCATGTTGATGGAAATGAATAGGCTAAAGGGGAGAAGATGAAGTGAGCAGCTGTCTTCAAACTAATAATATATATTTATTTATATTTATTCCTTTTTCCGAAAGCAACAGAGAACCGAACCGAAAATGAAAGGAAAACCCATAAATATCCACCAATAGGAATAGTGAAAGCCATCTCGTGAATCCAGGGAAATAATAAAGGCTAGTGAACATTCATTATCTGACGGCTACGCGATTTGAAAGGAAACAGAACATCAAAAGGCTCAAAACGGTATTGATATGGCTAACTGTTACGCAGATTTCGTCGTGTGCCGGACACTGAAACACAAAAATAAATATACTGCGGAGATCAGCATGACGAGACGAACAGAATGATACACAGATATCAACGATACGATCATCCTATCAAAAGTTGATATTCCCTGCCAAAACTGCTGCTAAATCGTCGAAAATAAGATAAGTGGGGCTGAAGAAGTCCATATTTGACGAAACGAATTATGACGTCTCACTCAAAAAATAATTTACATTTTTATTATATAAAAATATTCAGGTTTTAAAAATATTTTATTTCAATCAAATTTAACTGATTTAAACTGAAATTGAAATTACACAACAAAACTAACTTCCATATTTTCTGATGAAAATCTGCAATTCGCTATGCTTCAATAGTCGCATACCAAATATCAAATTTTCACCGTCAAATTTAATTGTTTTATTTTCAAGAAAAATTCAGTTAATTACGTTATTAAAATCGTTAAAAATTATGGGTCGTTACACTCTCCCCCACTCAAAGCTTTTCGTCCTCGAAAAGGAACGAGATAGGAGAATATAAGCAATAGAAAGAAAAGATAGATTTTAAATAAATAGTACCAGATACCACACTTAATTTCCATTTATTTTATTCAATTCAAAGCTTGTTAATTCAAAGTTGTTAATTCAAAACTGTTAATTCAAACTATAGGATTTTCCATTTATTATTATTATTCTAATTAACTTACCTTTAAACTAACTTACATTTCCAAACAATTCACTTTCCCTTATAAATTAAGTTCATTTTCCTTCAAAACAAATTATATTTTATTTAGCCCATTTATTATTCAATTTATTCACTTAACATATTTTGCAACATGGATTAAGTGTATATACATTTATTATTACCACTAAATTTTATTTATAAGTTTCCTTAACAATACTTCATTTTAAACATCTTATTACTTATATTTTATATTGTATATTATTCAATTACACTCAAACTCTTTTCCCAGGTGAGTTAATGTTTCAGAACATAATTGAACACTATACAAATTTATTTATTTTTCAACATTTCTATTAAGCAAAATTTAGTTTGAACATTTTTATTATTTAAATTTCTCTTGTTATACATTCACATTTATTTTTAACTTTTGAATATTTTAGGTAAGCTATGTATGTTATAGAATGTAATTGAGTTTTATACAAATAAATTTTATCCTGGTTCAATTGTTTCAAGTTGTTCAAATTCCATTCTCATTTTAAACACTCCAATTATTCAAAATTTTACTTTATTTCAATAATTTGAAAGCCATCACTTAATAAAGAATTTAAGAATCAAATTTCTGGTTTTACTTCATACTATTTTGAAATAAATACATACATACATATATATATATATATATGTTTTATACATTAAATTATACTCAAGAAATTTAAATCAAATCCATTTTCCAAAACGAAAGTGTAGCGAAGCTACTAAGTGGTCTCTCCACTCTGATACTCGAAGATGAATTTCGATGATGCTGCAGTCATAACCGAAATTATTTTCCAGCGACAAAAGAGGAGAGTACTGATTTTATTCTTTTAAAATTCTTTGAAAACAATTTTCATGCGAAAATACTTTCAAATAATATATTCCAAAACTTTAAAAACTAAATTTTGAATAGCACCAGAAATTAAATTCTCAAATCTTTAATTTAAATTCATTTCATTTTGCAAATCAGATTTAAAGACCATGTTTATACATTTTATCTTTTTATATATAACAATAGTCAATGGTTTTAGGAATGTTGACCAAATATTAAACAATAATATAGTATTATCACTTCAAATAACCAATTCATTTAACTATAAAATTTCAGAAAATTATACTTATATATAAAAAATATAATCATACAAAATTTATTTCATTTACCAAATTTGAAAACAATATTGTGTCAGTTTGCTCCGTTCAAGTATTTTGGAATTCCCACCGATAGCGTTGGCCAGACGAATCGATCGAAACCCCAAATTCAAACTTAACATCTCGAACAACACAATATAAAACATTTTATATAAATTACAAAATACACTCCCTTACAGGATGATTCAAGAATGGATTTAAAACAAGGATAGAGACTCAAATTTAGAGGGACCATATTCAAAGAGAATTTCTAACTATGACGATTGACTCGAAAGGAAGATAGGATGATTAAGTTACAAAGAAGAATGATGGATAAATTTATATTAACCACGGCGATTTTAACCTGGTCAACCGAGTCCTAGAAAACGAGAATATCATCAACAATTGTGGGAACAACTCGTTGAGAATATCGCAGAAAACGCGATTCATGAGTTCGACGAAGAAGGCAAGAACATCGGTTAATCAAAAAGGAATGACTAACCATTCACAGAAACCATTCGCCCGGGAGGAAGGACAACTGGTCGAGCTCCAGGAATCAGATTGATGCGGAATTCAATTTCCCGCTTAAATGGGAGAGATGTGACTTCACCAAAACATCAGGATATTCCCTGATTATCAGGGTGTAGTCAAGATCACTAGGCTGAGTATCAAACGAAAGGTAGAACTGCCTGCACAACTGAAGGAATTCGACATTCGTTCATAAAAGATTTTTCTCGGGCCGTCTACTAGGGAACGGTTTGGGATTTGCAAGGAATAACAACATTGTAAACTGAGGACATAGAAATCTCCGGTGAATCGACGCTTGTTATAAAGGAGTTTCACCCCTTTTACAAACAAAACCAAGGTTGGCGGGACAGAAAATGAAGCTATGGGATGCTCCAGTATCAAGAAGAACACGAACGGGAAAAGACAGGAATGGATTTTAGAAACGAGGAATGTTCCTAAATTCAAAGGAAATCCGAATCAAAGAGGATGAAATTTAAGCTCGAACGAAGGTGATTCTGTAGGTAATTTTACTCCATATGTTAAGTTTTGCCTAAACCTGGCTCTGATACCAACTGTAACGGGACAACGCCAGTGGGGTAACGCCTACCGTAATATACAATGGTACCTACGTTCTGCTTTTACGGCCAGCCTCTCGACTGCACCAACCCCGCGGGACATGTAGGAGTAAGAGTCATCCACTCGCTACCAAACCCAAATGCGAGAACCCCCTATCATGCTGCACCTGCCAGGTGCATAAGCAGACCCACATGTCGGACTTGAATTTCTCAAAACAACATATTGTTAATTTATATTTGGCAAAACTCAGCATATACAGTAAAAATCAATCGTAGAATCACAAACATAGAGTAATAGAACAATAAGCAACGGAATAGATAAATAGTAGTTCATGAGGCTACTATATAAACAACAGAGTTTGAAACAAAATACAATAGAAAATCTCAAATACAGAGAAGTTACTAATACAAATAACAATAACAAGCCTGAACAAAACAACTGAATAAACTGAAGTAGCTGGAAAGCTAAATAGACAAAGACAGATCTTCAAGCAAAGCTCCAAACTCCAAAGGTGAGTCTCATATGCTATGACACTCAGTCTGACCCGAGCATAAAGCAAAACACATAACACTCGGGTCAGGATTAACATTCTTATACCAGTAAAATTAACTCAAGTGAAATGTCAACTGAAATACAAGTAACTTAAAGGATGTTTGGGATTTCCATCCTCTAGGATCTGTGGAACTATCTACTATGTAGTAATATACGCTATTATAATATGTCCATCAGTAAAGTAAAGTATTAAAATAGCGTTAAGGCGTTACCCATATCCCCCTTAACACATTTTATATATTTCCGTAGTCTATATAATGCCGTACGCTCCACCAAACCGGTGGTTTACCCAGAGGACACCCCATAGGTACGGTACAAAACAAACTCGTAGAAGGCGCGATAAGGCATGCGAAAAGGCACACGAGGCAATGCCCAAGGTAGATATACCATTTGCGGATCCGGACAGGTGGTAACGCATAGCAGCTACTACCGCCCACCTCGAGACACACTCCCAAATCAAAGGTGCACCCAATCAAATCATAAAGTAATAGAATGGTATCGAAGAAATGTGTCCGATAGGAGGAATGACCTCACTTGGCTCGGCGTAGCTCCTGATTTAGCCACATCAAGCTGACTCACGGGAGTCTGGGTCATGTAAATACCTCATATAGAATCGTTCACCAAACCATCCTACTTCATTTTTGGAATCTCCACCACGTACACAGTTGTTAAAGTGGTTTTCGGTATTGGCAGAGAGTAATACAATATACGATCCCGGTCTCATTAACAACCAAACGCTTATTCACACTGTGGTCATTTCATTTCAGCTAGTTCATACTTCATATAAAAATATCATATTCATTTCAAAACCATATCAATTCTATATCATTATTCACTTAAAAAATATTCATTTCCAGAATCATAACACTTTAAAAATTATACCTATAACAACCCTGTATTTTTCAAATATTTTTAAATTGATTATTCTAGATTCAAAATCTTTATTTATGAAAAAGAATAAATTTTGTTATTTTAAGTATAAACTTTGATTTTGATGTGGATTAGAATTCCAAATATGACTAAATTTAATATTTCCAGAAAATGTGAATTTTGGTCAAATAGTCAAACTTTGACTTTTAAATTTAAATTTTAAATATTTGAAATTATAAATTTTATCTTTTATTATGACAATAGATTTAATAACTTGAATACTGCTTTCCGTTTCATTGGAAACGGAGTTAAAATGTAAAAGTTATGTACATTTCAATTTTTAGTATAATTTGTTTTATTGTGCAATTTTGCCTATTTTAAATTTTATAAATCATATTTTTCTTTCTTATATTTTATTTAATATGTGTCAATATGTTAATTTATGTATATTTTCATCTCTAAATATTTCAAAAATAATAATAGAATTTTTCCAAAATTTACTATGATGATTTCCTATTTTTAAAGGCTGTTTTCCTATTTTATGCTATTTTCTTCATTAAAAATTATATGTAAATTTAATTTTAAATATTTATTTTGTGAATATATTTTTATTTTATGTTATTATTTATGTTTAAAAATATATTACAAGCTCATATGAATTTTTCTAAAATTTATTCTATTCAATTTCAAATTTCTAGACTAGTTTACTATTTTAGCTCTTTTCTTAATTTAACTTTATATTATTGATAAATATTTATATAAATTATTATATTTTGTTCAAATTTCGAAATTTTACCTGAGATTATTATCTTTTTCCAGAAATATAAAGTTATTAAAAAATAAAATAAAGAAATTTGAAAGGCCTTAAACTTTCTATCTTCCTATGGGCTTTTATAGTCCACCCTTTTACTTTTAACCTAACCTTTCACCAATTAACCCTAACTATTCCTCATCCTTTTTTTTCAGCCGACTTCCTCCTGTTATTCACGAATTTTCAAAGCTCCAAAACCCTAAAAAAATCATGGCCTCCATCTTGCAAAAAAAAATTAGGTAAATTCTTCTCCTTTCTCTTGTTTTCTATATTTTCTTATTAGAAATTGCTCTTGTTCTCAACTAAAGTGATTGGCTCCTCTTCAACCAGACCTTAGGCCGACCTCCACCACTCCATAGCCTGATCATCAACCACCCTAGATCACCACCATGGTAGGCCGAGCAACCCCAAGGCAAGCACCACCACAAAAATCCACAAATCTATCACCTATGCACTCAAGCTGACCTAGTTTTGGTACCATCACCTTCCACCACCCATGGCCGCCACCAACACCACCTCCACCACCTCCAGCACCACCTAGACCCTCTGCCATGTCATCACCTTGGACCCCACTCCTCTGGCCGTGCCCCATGAGCCTTGGCCCAGCCTTGAATTGCCTTGAATCCATGTTAAAGTGACATTGTTTTGCCTTGTTGTGTTGTTTCATGCATACTCACCTTTTGCTATCCTCTAAACATGTTTGGCCGACCCTTAGGCAACCAAAACCTGATCCAAATCTTGTCTTAGACCTGTAGTACACCATATGGCTGAACCTGAAGGTTGTTGGAAGCAAGTGCAAAGCAATTCTACTTCGATTCGTGCAGTTGATTCTATATTATTCTATCGTATTGTGCATTTGAAAACTTATATTGTTTGTATTGTTTTGTCTTATGTATTCGAGGAAGTTAACCTTGTCTCTCCCACACTCATCATCATCATGGCTGAGAAATTGAACCCCTTGTTTGAGCTTTTGAATGGTTAAAGCACAGTCAAGTAATCTATTCCGTTGTTGCTTGTTATCTTCATTGTTTCAACATTGTTTGCGTTGAATATTTATGTGTATATTGTCTTGTTTGGTTATTGTTTACAAGATAAATATCAAGGCTCTCCATTCATTCAAATCAAAAGTCATGCTATATCGTGCTTGTTGTGCTTTCTGGAATCTATTCTGTGTATTTTGATCGCTAATCTCCAGCTTTAACAGGTGAGTTATTCTCACCAGACAATATGTACCTATATAACTAGTAAATTGACACCCTATGAATCTGTAGAAATATATTATCATGTTATAATTGACTATGTTATGATCATATGATGTTTATACACCTGGTATATCATCCGTTACTGTTATATAATGTATTCTGTTCATTTATATCTGTTTATCACACTGCAAGTTCCCTATAGACTAGAATCACTATGGGTTGAAATGATACATACCCGAACGGACTTTAGAATAAGGGAATATCGTTATGGGCTGAAATGATAGGCCTGAGCGGTTTTCAAATTCATTCATTTAACTTGGGATTGCGGGTTTGAAATGATAGAACCCGGATTTTTCTTTTTAAACTGCGGATTGAAATGATACATATCCGTATCACTTGACCTAGGTTAGAAAACTATATACAGGCCCGTGGTTATTTTATAAAGTGTTTTGGATATTTTTAAGTATTTTAAAAATATAAATTTATGAAATTTGATTTAAATAGATTTTGAAATGTTTTAAAATAAAGAAATTATGATTTTTCTATGTGTTAAAAATGTAATTAATGAATGGTTTAACTGGATTTTTGAAATATAACTTAAGTTGGAAATTTGGAATTTTGGTTAAAAATGATATTTAAGTTATATAAATAAAATGGATATTAAATTTTATTTGGAAAATGGTAAAATATGATAATTTGATTAAATTTGAATTTAAGTGATTTATTAAAGTATTATTGATTTTTCTATGAATTTAAGTGGTTAAATAAATGAATGTTTGAAAGTGATCTTTTAAAATATAACTTGACTTGGAAATGTGAAATTTGGTTTTAATTAAAGGTTTAAGTTAATTAAATAAAATTGGGAATTTAGTTAAATTTGTGAAATGGTAATTTAAATTTGAAGTGTTAAGTTTATTTGTTGAAATGTGAAGAATTGGAAACTTTTACACTTAAATTTATTAAGTAAATTGTTGAAAATTGGATTTAATTATAAGAAATTTATTGTGAAAAAAGATATATGTTAAATGATATGTAAATGAACATTTTTAAATGTTAAAATATGATTTTTAAAAATGTTTATGTGTTTTAAATTGAAGTTATTTAGTTGCTGGAAATACACTAAAAGATGGAATTAACTTTTAATAGCATTCAGAAATGCTAGAGTTTCTGAATTAAACTAAAATCGTGTAAAAAGAGCTATTACAGCATTTCTGAAATGTTGTAGTTGCTGTAATTGAACTTATAGGCTAATATTGAACTCAGGTCTATTATTTCATTCTCTGGAAATGCTATAGTGGTCTGCAGTCTTTGTTGAAATCAAATAAAACCTTCGTTTTGAAATCTGAACTACCGCAGCACTTCTGAAATGCTGTCTTTTCTGTTTTGAACCAAATTTCAACTAAAACCGAGTTTTAACAACAGTTGTAAGTGCTGTCTTTGCTGAATTAAAATGTTTTCAAATATAACTTATAACAGCTTTTTCTAAATGCTGTAAAAGGCTGAAATTTTAATAATTAGAGGTTTTAACTTAGCAAATGAACTCAAAATGGTTTGAAACTTTGAAAGTTGAATACTTGACTTGAAAGAATAATAACTTCACTTTTAAATGGTTTAAATGAATTATTTTGATTGAAATATAAACTATTTAAAAAAGTGACTTGAAATGATAATAAATGAATGATATCTTTAAATTTAAAAAAGTATTTAAAGTTGAATATTTAGATTTGAACTCAAATAATGATTTGAAATGAAGTTTTGAAAGGATATGATATTTTGATATATTAAAATGATTTGAAATGAAGTTTTGAAAGGATATGATATTTTGATATATTAAAATGATATGAAATGAAGTTTTGGAAAGATTTGATATTTTGTATATTAAAATGATTTGAAATGAAGTTTTGGAAAGATATGATATTTTGATATATTGAAATGATATGATACTTTAAATATATTGAAATGGTTTGGAATTGATTTAATCTTTATTTTGATAAAGATTTGGATTTGAAATGATATTCTATTTTGAAGTATAAACTGTTCTTAAATTATAACCACGGGTTATAATAACGATTGGTTGTTAAAAAGACCGGGATCGGATATGGACATACTCTCTGTCGATACCGAAAACCACTTTGACAACTGTGTATGCGGTGGAGTTTCCAGAATGAAGTAGGATGGTGACGACGATCCTAAGGTATATACGTGGACCCAACTCCCGTGAGTTGGCATAAGGTGGCTAAAACAGGAGCGATTGACGGACCAAGGAGGTAGCACCTCTGATCGGACACACTTCTTCGATACCATTCTATTACTTGTGATTGATTCGGTGCGCACCCTCGATTTGGGAGTGTTGTTCGAGGTGCGCGGTAGTGGCTGCTATGCGTCACCACCAGTCCGGATGCGTAATTGGTATATCTACCCTGGCATTGCCTAGTTGTGCCATGTCACCTACCATATCGAGCTTTACTACGATTTGTGATTTCTCCCGTAGCCTGTGGAGTATCGAGGGTAGCCCCATTTTGGGAGTATGCTAATACTAGACAAACTACTTGGACTATTACGTGTTAAGGGGAATATTAGGTCACTCCTTAATGCTATTTAAAAGTATGTTTATTTTATATTAGACATTATCATAATAGCGAATATTACTACATAGTAAATAGTTTAACGGATCCTTAAAGAATGGGCGATCCCAAGCATTCTTTAAGTTACTTATACCTTTATTACAGTTCACTTGAGTTTGTTTACATTATATAAGTATATATTGTCCTGACTCGAGTGTTTTGTGTTTTGCTTTACGCTCGGGTCAGCCTGAGTTATTCACAGATTTGGATTTCTACTCTCTTGGAGATTTGAATCGCTGGAGATTATCTGCTTGTCCTGTCCTATCTATTTCAATTCCGTTGTTCTACTCAGCTTGTACTTGGTTATTATATTGAGACTTTTGTTGTATTCTATTTCTTCTGTTATATCTTATGTAACTCTGATATATTTATATAGTAGCTTCATGAACTACTATTTCTTTTACTTCCACTGCATTATTTTACTCCGTGTCTGTGATCTGTGATTATATTTATTTACTGTATATTCTGAGATTTGCCAAATTTTATTTATAATGCGGTATTTTGAGCAATTCAATTCCAGCATAAGTGTCTACCTATACACTTATAATGGATGCGAATGGTTGAAAATATCGGGTCGTTACAATACCACTTTCGAAATCACAACACATTCGAGATCATAACACTTTTGAAATCATAACACTTCCGTAATCATAGCAGTTCCCACTTAAACAGTTTAGATATTGAAATTAATACATATATATATATTAAATAGTTATAAATTAAAATAGTTTATATTTATTTAAAGAGATTATACTGAAATAGTTCCAAATTAGAATTGTTTCATCCAATTCCATAAATCGATTCAAACCAACTTAAATTCCAAAATTCAATTTACATCAATCCCTGTTCAACACTTTCGATTTAAAAGGTTAAAGATTCGATTCAAATTCTCAATAAACCATTTCAATTTTTATCGATTTCAAATCTAGGTTTGAAATATCACTTCAATTCCAATAAGATTCAAAGTATAAATATCCAACATTTATAATATAAGTTTCATTTATTTTCCAACATTTAAATTTAATTTTATTCAAATTAGAAAATATTCACTTAATCATTTTAATAACAATTAAATAGAATCTCAATTTATAAATTTAAATCAATAGTAAATATTTAATCTCAATTTTATTTAAGATTGAGAATATTCATCTAATCATTTTTTATCAAATCAAGTTATCAATCATATCTTTCAAAATCTCAAAAATCAATAAGTTTAAATTAATTCTTATTTAAATTCAATTATTAACCAATTTAAATTCCAAGTCAACATTAATTTATCTTCCCAACCTCTATTATTAAGGTTATTAAAAATCTTTTAAAATATTAATATAAATTTAAATAAACACTTAAACATATTATAAACCAATTAAATTAAATTTTATTAAATTAAATCTTATTATTAAATGTATTTTGTATTAAATCTTATTTTATATATTTTTAAAATAATAAACTTATAAGAAAAATCTTAAAAATTATATTTTCAAAACTAACTTATAAATTAAAATTTCTAAGGCATATTATTTTAAAAATCTAAATTCTATACATATATAAAAATAGCATTTATATATTTTATTTGAAAGTCAATATTCAATAAAGCCCATATATTTCCTTTCAAACTTTGGAAATCAATTTTCAAATATAGACCAACGATGCCCGTATATAATTTTCTATCCTATGGTCAAGTGATACGGATATTTATCATTTCAATCTGCAAATTAAATATTTATGGATATATATCATTTCAACCCGCAATCCCAAAATTTCAAAATCAATGAAAATCGCTAGGGTTTATCATTTCAACCCATAATGATTTTCCCTTAATCTATAATATCGTTCGGGTATGTATCATTTTAGCCCATAGGGGATTCTAAACTAACAGGGAACTTGTAGAGTGAGGACAAATATGATAATAATATAATATAATATATCAACAACAGGCATATATCATCAGTAAAAAAATTAAATATACTATATACAATAAGTTATAGTGTCATATGTCATAGGTGAACAATTGCAGATAATGGCATATCAAATTTAACGATTAAATAACTTAACAATTCAAATTAATAGCATATTTCAATCGTCATTTCAAGTGAATTAAATTTAATAAATATAAGAATTTTAATCGTGAGTGATTGCTCACCTTTCAAGGCTAGAGAAACAATGATAACAAGATGTATAAGGACACGGATAGGCACGGATCGACAACAGGACAACGAGACAAGAGATAAACTGCTGCGACACGGACAACGGCTAGCAAGATCTAGAATTCAATGGAAAACAAATGTATTTTATATTTTCTTAAAAATCGGTATTTAATTTAAAACACTTAAAAAAATCAAAATCTTTATATATAACATATTTAAAATCAATACTAAAATTAAGCAGCCTCTTAGTTATGAAAACAAACCTATATATCATAAAGATCAAACTATTTATATATAGACTTAAAACTTTATAAATATATTTTAAAAGTCCAAATATCAATATGTATATTATATACATAAATAAACACGTTGACATTGATAATATATACTTTAAAATCAAATAAGACCTTTATATAATATAATTCAAAATCACTATTTATTAAAACCCATATTTATATATTGAAATCAATATATCTGTAAATTATATATATAAAATAAATTAAATAAAAAAGATCAATATATATAACATGCAACAATTCTATATAGACTTATGTATAACAAACAGATTCTGTACTTATATAACTTATATATATATACAAATGAACAAGCTATATATATATAAACTAATATATGTACAAACATTATATATATAAAGGATAAATTGATAAGCAGGTGCAGGTAGAAAGTATATATACAAATTGAATTTATATTTGTAAATACGTAAAAGTATACGTACATACACTTTATATATCATTTAGAGAACACCATGCGAGAAACTGATAGAGAAAGAGAGGAACACATGTGGAAGAGATAGGCGGAGTTTCCTGGCAGTTCGGTAGAGAAGAATAAGCTTCCGATGAGAGTGGTTGTGGCGGATCTGTAGAGATGATGGGGTGTTCAAGTGGGAAGCTGGAAAGGCTGGGTTTGCGTGAGTTTGGCGATCTAGTGTGGCAGCGGGAGGAGCGAGCTGTCGGAAATGGGTGGTGACTGGTTTGAAATGGTGGAGGTTTGCAAACGAGAGAGAAAAGAGGGGAATGGCGTGTCGGGTCATGGACGATAGGTGTGGGTTTGTGGTGTTCGGCCTACTGCCATGGTGGCGATCTGGTAGGCGAGTGGTGAAGGAGAAGGGGCTGGAGCTGCTGCTTGGTGACTGGAAGGTGTGGAGATGCGTGAAGAGGGGTGAGATGCGACGGCTACTGCCGGAGCTAGGTGGTTGCGAGGCCAGATGAAGTTGGCGTGAACAGTGGATAGGACATGTTAATTTGCTGTGTGGAGCTTGAACAAGACGGAGGACATTGGTTCAGGAACCAACATACGTTAAAGCTATATATATTATTTTTTCTGTTGCATGAATTCAAAAGGAAAATGGAAGGGAGACAAATGGCCGAGCGGATTTCATGTTGATGGAAATGAATAGGCTAAAGGGGAGAAGATGAAGTGAGCAGCTGTCTTAAAACTAATAATATATATTTATTTATATTTATTCCTTTTTCCAAAAGCAACAGAGAACCGAACCGAAAATGAAAGAACAACCCATAAATATCAACCAGTAGGAATAGTGAAAGCCAGCTCGTGAATCCAGGGAAATAACAAAGGCTAGTGAACATTCATTACCTGATGGCTATGCGATTTGAAAGGAAACAGACCACCAAAAGGCTCAAAACGGTATCGATATGGCTAACTGTTACGCAGATTTTGCCGTGTGCCGGACATTGAAACACACAAATGAATATACTGCGGAGATCAACACGACGAGACGAACATAATGATACATAGATATCAGCGATACGATCATCCTATCAAAAGTCGATATTCGTTACCAATACTGCTGCTAAATCGTCGAAAATAAGATAAACGGGGCTGAAGAAGTCCATATTTGACGAAATGAATTATGACGTCTCACTCTGAAAATAATTTACATTTTTATTATATAAAAATATTCAGGTTTCGAAAATATTTTATTTCAATCAAATTTAACCGATTTAAACTGAAATTGAAATTACACAACAAAACTACCTTCCATATTTTCTGATGAAAATCTGTCATTCGCTATGCTTTAATAGTCGCACACCAAATATCAAATTTCATCGTCAAATTTAATTGTTTTATTTTCAAGAAAAATTCAGTTAATTATGTTATTAAAATCGTTAAAAATTACGGGTCTTTACAAGAGAAGTGTGTTTAATAAATAAGTGAAATTTTGTTAAGTCGTTTTATGTACACATGTAGCATATGCATTAGGATGGTATTGTATATACATTATGTTATAATATGTTGTTTGATAGTTTTCATTTGTTAAAATGAAACAGGATTTTCAATGATTTAGGACCATCGAAAACTTCCGAATTGTTATAGAATTTGAAGCTAAGAGTTTCTGCGAAAATAAAAGTTGAGTTTTTGTAAGTCTTGTATCAAGAAGATAGTAGAATTTAAAAAAGTTTAAATTTGTTGAACATACTTGTAAAATAAGACAAACTTGATGTTTTGTATATACTCTCAGGATGTATTAGAGTATTATACGAATATGAATTTACAAGTTATAAAATGTTTATAAACTCGAAGTTATGTTTTTGAAATGATTCATAAATGATATTAGTATTGAGTGATATACTATTTGTATAAAACTGCGATAAAAGGATATTGGTATGAGTTAAGAAACTAATAAGATAAATGCGTAAGTGGTACATAAATCATTTTATTCACATGACTATTCTTGATCCAGTATTCAAGTACATGATTTCGAGGTGGTTCACACCAGTCCGAGTTATGATTTTTCACTCGATTTTTTATGGCGAACACTTGATACATATTCTTGATATGATCCAAAAAATTTCTACCTTAGTATATGGCTATGCATGGAAGACGGATATTTCTAATCAAGGAACCTCATTGGAGTCCGCACTAGATATGCCAAGTGATCCATACTAGTTTGGAAGTGAAATTATGTGATCGATCAAGTGATCAGGTTTGATATTGCGTATGGATGATCCATGCATATCGTATGGGCTATAGTATACTTGCATACTTTATTCTGTTGGCTTATGGTGAGTTTAAGTGATGACTCTTTAAATTGTTATGAGGTAGCATGAATCATCGATTAAGTAATAACCTGAGGCTGTTGAGCATAAGATACGCTTAGTAAATTATTTATCATCCTTGTACGATGAGAAGGTTTCTGAACTTGGGAAAACCATGGGCTTTGTTTGCAAGTGATTTTGAATGTTGTTAAGTATTGTTGTGTGTTTGTTTCCTTTTTTGCTCGTGTTGGAATTTCAAGGACGAAATATTTTAAGTGGAGGAGAATGTAACGACCTGAAATTTCGGACACTTCATATTTAAATATCCGAATTATTCAAATATTTGAATCTTGGATTAAATGTTATTATATTGATTTAATAACCTTTCCATTATAAATTATAACTAATGATGGTAAACTTGTTTTGGAATTTTTTTTACAAAATAGATACTTTGAAGAAATATCGATGATGTGACCAAATTTTTTTTTATCAACGATAAACAGATTTTTACTCATTAGAAGTCGTTCAAATTTTTTTTATACACCTATTTACTTAGAAAATCAATAAAATGAAATAAAAATAATTTTCCATTTGTGGAAAATAAAGCAATTGATGATGTCATAGGTGATGTCATAGAAGATATTTTGTGTGCAAGGGTAAAATGGTAATTTATCAAAGGAAAGTGAGGTGTAAATTAAAAGAAGCATGCAAGGAAAATGAGAGGGGTTTTTCGACATGTAAAGGGAATTATAAGGCATGGGTAAACACTTCATAACATTTAAAAGTTTGAGAACAATAAAAAGAAAAAAAATGGTAGAAGTGATTAACATTAATCCACTTCTATCTTCACTAATCTTTATCTAATTAGTTTAAAACTTCTTCAAACTCCACCAAACTTTCGCCAACACCTTATAATACCTAAGTAAGCATGGATCTAAAGTCAAAATGGAAGAAAATGAAGAGGAGGGTGTATCTTGGTGGGCTGTGAGCATTAGATGATGGTGGAGATGCTTTGTGACTTTGGAGCTAAAATTAGTGTCTTTAGGATTTTGGTGATGGTAGAAAGTGACATTAACTAAGTAAAGTTATAACTTTAGACCCCTCTTGCTTCTGAAAGCAAACGACAACTTTATATCATATAACATCACTCCTATTACCTTCTATAATATGTGGCATGACCTAGAATTTGTGTTTACATATTTGGTTAGCTTATTTGTTGAATTGAAGCGGTTTGAAAGTGTTTGAAGTGAGAATAGTCGCTATAAGTGCACTTCGATATCCCTTAACTTAACTTGTGTAAATGGAAGATTTATGATCTTAACTTACGATATTTATTTTGATTGTTCTTTACACATATTTTGATGTATGGGATAATAAAGAATTAGTTTGGAAAGTTACAGAAATTGTGAACCAAAATTGTGAAAATTAGAAGCGAAAAGGTCGTTATGGATGCACTTTGAAAATGTCGTTTGTTCGGCGATTTTTAAAGTTAACTTTGAGAGACATCCTAGGGACTTCTTAACATTTTTGATAAATATGGAAGTTTAAATTATTCATAACTGTGAAACAAAGTTGCAAATAGTTATAGTGGGAAGAAGGTCGCTATATGAGCGCTTTGAATTGTCCAATTTTTGGGAATATTTGGAATAAAATTGAGAGACATCCTTAGTATTTTTAATAATTACTATATGTGTACTTATTACTGGAAAAAATTGAAGCTTAAAATATTTTTAAACTGGTCAAAAAGGGCTAAAGTTGGAGTAAAAATATCGCTAAACGAACACTTTAGTAAATACCTTGTTTTCAAGAATTTTATAAATAAACTGGAAATTTTTATTAAGGGTTTCTTTCACTGATTTTTATTTAGTCTAAGGGTAGTACTTACTATAAGAATTTAAATTCTTAATTCATTGGTTTAAGTGATTAAAACCGATTGCAAAGATTGTGTTTTTTATGTTGTTTTTTAACTAGGACTTTTAACAACATTTGTAAATGTTGTAGTCAGTTGTTTATGGTTTTGGTGTTTAAAATAATATTTGAATTTGGTGTTTCTGTCTAATCTTTTTAGGGATATTTTCTATCATATTTTTCAGTAGTTTAAAATTGGTTTGAAGTTTAAATATATTTTTATAATTATGTATGAATTTTGGAAGTAAATGGATTTTACAATGTTAAACATGCATTATAATTATTTTCATCAAATTATAAATTACTTATTTTCAAGTAATCTTTTACATAGATATTTAAAACCTATTTATAAGTATTTTTATATATAAATTTTGAAAAAGGTAATTAGCCATGCTTAACACTAAAAGCCGATGAAGTAGGCTTATCTATTTTTAAGTGTTGGGATTGATGTTCAAGTGGGGATATAAGCAATAGTGCTCTAACCTAACAGCTTCCCTCTTGACCAAGGAATATTTAAGTTGGGAAGGTCGGAAACGTATTAATCGTGTTGATTTCTTACTCGTTTATGAAAGTCATTAATACTATACTTAACACTAAAAACCGACAAGGTAGACTTATTGATCTATAAGAGTAAAGAATAAAGTGTCTAGGAAAGACTTTGATGGGCAACCAGTGCTCTAACTTACATGACTTCACTCTTGAACGAGGAATAGTATAAGTTGGAGTGTCAAAAACGTGTTAATTATACGAACCATGATTTCTATAATCAATCGTTTTTAACTGGGTAGTCGATTAGTCGACCACCAAACTTAACCAAATATTAACTTATATCTTTAAAAGAATGTTTTTAATGATAATAACAAGTATGGAATGGTTTTGGATTTGTTATGACAATGTTTAAGTAACATTAGTCTTAAACCTTTTGAATGGATTTGTGAAGTAATTAAATTCTTAAAATGGATATTTTGAAGGAAATTATAAGTATGGAATATTTTGGAAAAAGATAGAAAAAGTAAATGTAACGACCCAGAATTTCTGTCATTTGAAATTTAGATATTTAATTGATTTTAAATATTAATGAGTGAAATTTGAAAGCTGAATGAATTTAATTTCGAATATATAGATTTAATTGGACAATTAAATTATTAATTTAATAATTGAAATTCCAGAAATAATTGGAAATCGGGTTTAATGTGTAAAAAAATGATTTATGAAGTTATATTAAATCATATTGGAGTTAGAATGATGTTTGTGAACTTTTAAAATTGAATTAAAAGTTAAATTGGTGAAAATTGAATATTTTAATATTTAATTGACGAGTGAAAATAGTCATTTTTCAAACAGTCTCGGATTTCGACGGAACTAGTATCATCGGATCCGTAATGTGAAATTATTGCATGGTTTCAAATTTCGTGTCAATCGGATTTACGGTTTGTCCGGGGCAAGCCAAAACGCACATAAATCGTTTTAAATCGATTTGATTTAAATTTGATCGTTTATTTCCGTAACTCGCACATATGACCGAATTAGCTCCCGAAACACATTCCATTGTGTTCGGAACGCAGGTAAAACCTTAGAAACGTCAGCCGGCACGCTCGATTTGGAGTTCGGAAAATTTTCGATGAATAGTGTTTCGTAAATTTTCTATAAAAGGACCTAACTTTCTTCATTTGCATCAAAACCCTAGCTCATTAGGTCTGACCGCCATTATCTATTTCAATGGCCAGAAAGTTGTTTCGTTCTTCCTCCGATTTCATCCAATCCATCAATAATTAGGGAAAACTATCAACTACAAAATGAAAGAGGGCATCGAGATCTATAATGTGAACGGTTATGATCGAAAAATACGAAACGAATCAACGGCAATCTTCGTTCAAAGGGCACAAGAACATGCGCAGTTTTCGAGGCCAATATGGCGCCGAGTTCCATGGGGTTGCGACCGAAGGAAGGAGGGCTTGTGGCCGTTCGTTTGAAGGTGTTGGATCGTCGTCACGGTCAAAGAGGAGGTCGCGAAAATTGACGAAGAGATGGCGGCCTATGGGTTCGTTTGCGTTCATTCGAACCTGGGTGTTATTCGCGTGATGAAGAAGATGATGCTCATGGCTTTGATCTGCTGAATATAAAATGTGCGGCCAGATTTGTTTGAGTTTAAAAATAAAAATAAATATGTAAATTGATTTATATAAATACGTTCAAACTTTAAAACGTGATATCTTTTTGATACGAGGTCGAAAAATTACAAAACGAATTGCGTCAGGTTCATTTTGACGAGCACTACACAATGGAGCTGATTTGGAGTCAATTGGAGCTAGTGAAAATTTTGAGTAAAATTAAACATGCGTTTAATTTTATTTGAAATAAAACGCTGCAACCGTTATTGGAAGCAAGGTGAGAACTCCTCACTCAATCGAATATTGTGTTTCGATTTAAATTTTAAATAGTTAGACTTAAAATTGTTGATTGTGTGAATTGGATGATAAATTATTATCTATTGTGTTAAATAGACCCTATACGCCGTATATTAAGCGGAGGTTATTTATTAAAAACATATACCGCGATAATTCCATCGTGAAGTGGAATTGGTATTATATATGTATTTGGAGTTGATTTCCCGCATTATATAGCGGATGAGATCCTATTGCGCCGCATAATAGCGGATAATATTTATAAATCACATATACCGCGATATTCCACTTTGAAGTGGAATTGGTATTGTGCTAACATCTGTGGATGCAGGGAAACAGGTTGGAGGGATCCAACTGGATTCCTCAAACATTTGAATTTATTTCAATGTTGTGTGTTGATTTATTTATAATCGCCGTGTGATTATATTATGATTGAAATTGTTGACGGCTATAATTTAGCCGGATATATTTTTGGTATCGCTGGATACCGAAAATAAATAAAAATTGGATTTTCGAAATTTAAGTTGGAAATTTATCAAAAAAATTTATTTTTGATAATTGGATAAATTTAAAAGGAGTTAAAAGATAAAAGTTTTATTTTTGAACTATATTGAATTAAATTCCAAACTTTGGGGAAAAGCCTTAATAAATGGATTTTGAAAATATTGTTTATAAGTTGGGAATTTATTTAAAATTTGGATTTTTAAATAGTTTGAAAAAAATAAAGAAATTTATCTTCTTAAAAAGTAATTTATTTTAAAAAAGAAATAGATTTAGAAATCCATTTGGTAATTGATTTTTGGTGATTGAAAATAAATCTTTTGGAAATATTTGGAAATTTATTTGGTATTTTGAAATCAATTTAAAAATCAATTTGAAATTAATTGATTATTAATTTACCATAACTGGCCAAATTTATTCATAGAAATTTATTTGATTTAAATTAATCGGATAATTAAATTAATCCTACTTATGGATGTTTGGATTATATTGGATGTCGAATTGTTTGACATCTTTGATGTGTGATGCTTTGTGATATATCCGGATTTGTGTTGTGATCTGTGATTTATTTATCTGTGATATTATATATCTGTGATCTGTGAATGAAGATAAGCGTTATCGTCAATACCGCTTATCAAATTATATTGTTATATTTGATCTGTGATGGTTGAATGTTGTTGCACTATTGTGCTAAACCCGTGGACTACACAATACACACACAAATGTGGATTTCACATGGAAATCAGTTAAGTCACAGATTTTTATCAATTTTGGAAAATTTAGTTTTTGAATCCAAAATGGTTTTGGAATTGGAATTGAAAGCTTTGAAAATGAGTTTCAAAAATAAAAGTTATTTTAAATAACTTAATAAAATTGAAATTTGAATCTTTTGATTTAAATTTTGAATTCAATATTTTGAAATTGAATTCAATGATCTGGGAATTTTGGTTTAAAATATTTTTTAAGTATAAAAGGTGTTTATATGGGTTTTTAACCATTTAAAATATGGTTTTGGAAATTTAAATTTAAATTCAAGTTTTATACTTGGATGGCTTTAACCTGTGTAATTGTAACCAGTTCTTCCCAAAACGAAAACTATCTATTTTCAAATTAATAATAGCTTTCATAAAGTGAAAGGATTTCCAATTTGTATCGAAACATTTCAAGTTGAAATGAAATTGTAAATAGTTTGGAAAAACTATGAATTAACCTTTGTGAAGATGATTTAGCTTTATTTTGAAATCAAAGAAGATTTTAAAAGGGTGTATCTTTTATATTATAAAAGACTTTAATTGTGAATAGTTTTGAAAGCTATAAATTAAATCTTAATTTAAAGATTTAATGGGTTAATCTAATTGAAATGGAAATTGATTTGGGAATCTGTGAATGAATCTTTGTGAAACTGGGTAAACTTTGTGAAGTAAATGTTTTTGTTTAAAGATTTAAAATGGTAATTTTTTTAAACCATTTAAAGGAAAGGATTTGGGTAATAAGTTGTGACTTAATTGAAATCCTTATATCCATATGTTTGAAATATTGTGCTCACTATTCGGGTTAGCCGGGAAAAGACCTTTGTGTCATATAACCCATTCCGAATTGGTGATACGACGATATGGATCGTATTGAAGATCGGTGGTGAAGACCGGGTATTTGTGAAAACGATAGGATGAGCTATCGATTGTCTCTACACCGCTAGCTACGGTATAGAGATTTCCTTTGTGATGGGAAGTTCGATCGGGATTGTGAATACCCGGATTGCAAGGGCTTCTTTGGAAGTGCCTTCGGTTCTGTTCGAACCCGGAACAGACTTGTATAGTTACATGTCTGACATTACATTTTGAGATATAAAGCTGATTTCTTTCAAATACATTTCTGTTGGTGGCGGAGAATTTATTCTCTTAGCTTAACACCCTTCTTTGAGACGTACGAGCTCAGAGGTTATGTAGTTGAAATTTATCAGTGATATACTCCCAATTTGGTAGTGTGGCATGCTGAGTGTTGCTGTGTGATGATTATTTATTAATCATTTGTTGATCAAAGCGTGGCTTTGTGAAAAAGCGTAGCTTTGTGGATGAGACCTCATCGAGCCTCATAGACCGGAAATGGACGAAACATGAAAGATGCGGCAAGGTTTTAGGGGAAGCGCCCCTAGGGTATGACCATTCCTTCTGGAAAAGGGTAGTATCATGGTATGGAGCCCAGATACTTACTCATGTGGACACACTATATTTACTACTGTGTGATGTGTTGGTGACGAGCGCTCGGATAAAGGTCCCAAAGGACCGGGGGTGGCATATCTCAGGTTTACTACCCGGGAAGGGGGTAACCGGCCTTGTGTTGGCAGAGAGCAGGTTGTCTCTCGGGGCATCCCGCCAGAGGCGTTCCTACGTGGCATAGGAAGTTCCTTAGCCTGACCATTTGTTGGAAATCCAATTCCCAATACGAACCTTGTACGGTTTTAGTTGTAGAACCTACCATTTAACATGGCAGCTATAGCAGGCATAATATAATGGTACCTATGCTCGCTAAGATTAATATTATACTTCCAAAATGTTTTCTGCACTATGCACTAATAATAATATCGAATGAATTTGCGTAGTAAGCATGTTTGACTATCATAAGAAGAAATCTCCTCCAATTCTGCGTTTGCATTGTGTGTGTGGCGGGAAGTCTTATGGTAGTTTCATTTTCCAAAAGCATTGCGAATATTTCCACTTCCTTTGTTGTTGTTGTTTTAAAGATAAATAACTATTTTAAGTTCTCACACCAGTCACCATGACTGACCTGGAGTTTATTGTTTCCTTCCTAAACTCTGGGTGCCCACCAATTTCCACACGGGCAGTCTAGAGTCAGGTTATCAGGTCATTCTGGATTCAGGAGATGCTATGGAGCTCAGTGGCGTGCTGGATGGCGAGGCGTATCAGTTGTATATGATATTATTTATTCCGCTGTGTATTCTGTATGAGGACAAGTTTATATAACTGTCCAGTTGTGTTGTATATTATTGTTGTAAACTCTGATGATGATGTAATGTATAAAATGATATAGTTCTTTGGTTTAAAGATTATTCATTTATCTATTATATGTTATTCCGCTGCGATATGTGAGATTCTGATATTGTTTCTATTGTTTCTTCTTTCTTTTTCTTTCTATCTTCTTCTACCTCTTCTTTTTAACCATAAAAATTCGGTTTTCTGGCATTCGATTGCTCGGCAGTTGATACAATGGACGTATTAATGTCGATTTTCGAGCGTCGAAAGATCACGTTCGTTACAGTAAAGGTTTAAAATAATAAATCTTGTTAATGATTTGTAGATATACTTATACCATTTGAGGTAATTATATGAATACTCTTTGAAGTACGAAAGAGTACAAATGAATGGTAGTGATTTATAAATGAAGTTTTATTAGATAAAAATAGTTTACTAATAAAAGAGGTTTCAATTAATAGAAAGTATTAATTAAATAAAAAGGGAATTAGAAGTCGCTTATGTGACTTAATCATGCTTTGTGTGACTTGATCTTGCTTTTTGTGTTTACTTGTTTGTGGAAAGTATCCAATCATGTAATTAGCATTAAAAGCTCGATAATGTGATAAGTATGCGAGGCTAGGTTTCCTTATGCGATCGTGTATTTTGAACTGAATGGTCGATTAGTCTACTATCAAACTTGATCGGAATTTCATCGAATTGGTTTTGAAGAGACCGAAATTGATAAGTGTTTTACTTATCGAATACCACTTCAAAAATGATATACAGGTTCTATGTTTTGGAAGCAGTTGTGAAGTGGAATATTATAGAGTTGAACTGTTCATCCAAGGGAGAGGTCAATGGTAGCATTCAGCATACGACTTATGCTGGGATCCTTATAGTGATCCGTGGACTATTCAAGATGTTGGGATCCTTATAGAGGTCCATGAACTATTGAGGTGATGGGATCCTTATGGAGACCTGTGTTTTGTTCGAGCGATGAAGACTCATGTAAGAGATGTCGAACGTGACCTCGACATTGGAAATGACAGAGAACAAAGTAGGAGCACAGCCAACGGGGTTTTGCTTCTATAGGGTATACAACTCCAAGTCTAGAGTATGCTTATCAATGTTGTGCGTAGGAGTTGGTATTTTCGGGATCACGGATGTTTGTGTGTGGACCAGCTATGTTTACCTTGGTGTATATTTTATCTAGAGATATATGATGCTCGTAGGTAGTTTCCGACCTTTATCAAGAGGCTGGCCCCGGTTTTCTAGGGATGTCTTCAACGGAAAATTCATATGCGAACATACCTTAGCTGTTTTGATTGTACCCTCGATATGTTGTGGTGTAATCAATGCAACCATCATACTATTTTCTGACTTATATTCTTCACCCTAGGCATTACCTGTTATTTGTCTTACGTACTTATTAGATGGTGGTTCTTTTGAGGGGATAACCGTTACGACATCCCGTGCGGTCTCAAGATTACTGTTATATGTTGGCCACATATTTCTTGAGTTTCTCATACCAGACTTATATCTGATGCGTGGCTTTTTTCTTAAATTCCTCGTGTGCTCTTTTGAGTATTCCGAGAAAGGCAGGTTTTAGTTGGATATTCTTTGGAGCTCAAGCAAACGAGTTGGATGATTCACCTATCGTAGTATTCTTATTTCCATTGCATTACCATATTGTATATATCATCAATTATAAGGACAGGTTGTTATAACTATCTAGACTGATGATAGTATTTAGAATTGTAATTCTGAAATGTTGTGTATCTTATAATGACATTGTACTGTCATTTGATATTATACGTTATCATTCCGCTTTGAGATTCTAATATTGGGTTGTTTATTCTTTCTTGTTCCATTTGTTTTCCTTTTATTTTACCCTAACAATCTGTCTTTCCAGCACTTGGGTGCTTGACACGTGAATACCATGAATGTACTAGTGTCGACATTCGAGGGTCAAAAAGGCGGGTCGTTATAATAAAATTCGATGAAATATTCATTTTATAATATTTTTCAATATAAATGTGGTATAAAATACATTAAATTGCCCCTTTTTAGGATTTATATGACCAAATAACAAATA
The DNA here is from genome assembly GCA_030737815.1 of Allium fistulosum. Classification (NCBI taxonomy): domain Eukaryota; kingdom Viridiplantae; phylum Streptophyta; class Magnoliopsida; order Asparagales; family Amaryllidaceae; genus Allium; species Allium fistulosum. The sequence continues at coordinate 596,791,170 of CM060908.1, read as the reverse complement.
TTACTTAATTTTATTTACTTTACAAATTCTAATTTTAGACCAGTTAATTAATTTAAATTGGACTTGAATGTAAAATAATATAATAAAACTTAGGAGAATTTTGTAAATAATTGTTGAAAATATTGGATGTTGATATTTAAATGTAAAATGACAATTGGAAAATTAGTTGAACTTTGTGATGATTATATATTGATCAGCTGTATGGATCTGAAAATAAAATATCTGAAGAAGGGAGAGGAGGATTCTTTAGAATTGACAAGAGAGCGGGTACTATTATTCAATAGAGATCCAAAATTTTCCATTTCCCATTTTATTATTGTTTTTTTAATATTATTAATTTTATATTATATTATTTATATTTTACGTTGTTTATAAACCTATCGGTTTCTATAGTATTCTTAATTACATTAAAGGTACTTATAGAAATTCACATTCATACAAAAGCATGTAACACTAAGGTTTATAAAAGATAAATATTACTAAATTTTGCAAAATAAGCATATAAGAAAGAAATAATTTAAAATACCTTCAAATTATTCAAGTTCAATAACTTAAGAAAACTATTCTCAAATTGAAATTTATAATATTTCAAGATTTGAAAAAGTATATAAACACTTTCAAAATAGTTTTAACTTCAAAATTATGAACATGGAACACTTATGCGTAATATTAACATTTTATCCTCATAAATAGTTTTTAGTGAAAAGAAATCATTCGTGAAGATAGAAAGTAAAATAAATAAAACACTAAGTTTATCCTTGTAAAACGAAGTCATGAAAAATATACATATACAAAATTCTTTTGGTATTAAGTGAAAGGGAGTGCGGATTAAGGATCTTAAGGCTAATTTAACACTAGTGGGGGGGTGAATAGTTTTTAATGGATTCTAAGACTTATATGGGCTAATTTAAAAATTATGATATAAACAAATGCAGAACTTAATCAAAGAACAATCACAGAATCAAACACAGATGCAGAAAGTAAATAAAAAGCAGTTAGAGGAAAGAACACACCAGATTTTATACTGGTCCGGAGTTACCCTACGTCCAGTAATGCACCAAGGCAAACACATCGTACAGATTTTTATTATACCAATGTCGAGATTACAATCCTCAATTTCTAAATGCCTTGAGGTACCCTCCTGTCTTCGAGTTCGGGGCAAACTCTCTTGATTTACGGGACACAAGATCACCCAATTGATTTCCAGGCACAACCACACCTTATAGAGAGACTTGATAAACTTTTGATTACAAATTGATCCTATAACTCTGAATAGCACTTTGATCTTCGAGAGAGGGCAGAGAATCAAACAAGAATGAGATTCTAATTTGATTCACTTGAGAATTCGGCAGAATTTCGGCACGATCTTAAAAATATGAAAATTTTAGAATATGGATTTGTGGAGAAGAAGGATTGAAGAAAATAAGAAAATAGTTAGTTAAAAAATTCATTTGTGAAGGCTATTTATAGACCAGTAACGATCATAACCATTCGTGAAGAGATTTAAACGAATAGACACTTCTTTTGAAAATTGAAACTTTTGAATTTAACGGCCACTATGTCGACATGGGGTATCCCATGATGTCGACATCCCTTAGTTAAAAACAATGTAAAATTTGTTTTGAAAATGGTATTAAAAGGAAAACAAGATGAAATGATTCTGGAGTAAAATAAACTAATTTTCCTATGATTTAAAATAAAGAAGAGTAGAAAATATATTTTTAGAATGTATATATAAATTTGATTTTAAATCTCAAGTATATATGTATTATAAAATATTTTTTTTGAAAATTAGAAGATAGTTTTAAAACAAACGAAGTTTAAAACAAGAGTTTATTTAAAAACAAAAACAAAGAATATTTTAAGGCTAAAACATCTTTTTGACAATCATTTGAAAAGATAATTTTTAAAGCTAAAACATTTTGAAAAGAAGTTTTGAAAATCATTTTGAAAAACCATTTTGAAGTAGTTTTGCAAGCTTCTTCCTGCAGAATATTTCATCACATCAGGACTCGAGAACTTATACAAAACAAGGATGTTCGTGGGTTTTTAAGCCACTTGTCGTAGGTTTGTAAGCTACTTGTCGTGGGTTTATAAGCCACTAAGAAGGTAGAAATGGGTTCCATCCCAAATGAAATTTGGAATGAAGATTTCCATGCTATTATGAAGTTTAAATAAAACTAGACACTTATCTTGAAATCTTGATCTTTATACTGTACAGTCTTCAATAATCAGTACATGCCTTATATATATCCTGCATAATAACATTCATATATATCTAGACAATAGTGTTAGTATATAAGTTATAATAAAATAAGTTACAAAGGTCATTGTCATCAAAACCACTATCTCCAGTTCCTAACAATCTCCCTCTTTTTGATGATGACAACCTTATAAAATATACTTACTACTTCGATCATACCATAACTCCCCCTTACACCAACAACTCCCCCTTACTCCAAGCCTACTATTTTATATAAATTCTCCCCCTTTGTCATCAACAAAAATAACCTATAAACCTTGAACTTAATAGAAAATGAGATAAACAAACATATGACATAAGAATAAGAACTATGTATGAGTGAAATATAGCATCCTAAGTTAAATGGAATTCAAGATTTTATACACCAAAGATTGTTTTTAGAAGAACATTAATTAAGATAACACTTGTATACAAATTAACAAACCAATATACAATCAAGAAAGAGAAAAACGAAAAAGGCTTAACGAGGACCCTTAACTATTGGTGATTTATGGACCGAACAATTTGGATAGTGGAGACAAAAGTTTCCATGTTGTTCGACCAAGTTCCCATTAGCGTCAAAAAGGACCTCTCCGACGCAAATCAAGCCATTGTCTTCGTCCATATGAACATCCGGATTCGATAGAGGATGTTCTTCTTCTTGATCCTCTTGTGGTTCTTCTAGAGGCTCTTCTTCTTCAGAATCCATGGCTTTTGATGATTCTTCGATGACAATGGGATTGGCATGGTTATCCATAAGGAATTTTTGTAAATTCCTAAGGATTCTGCCTTGCCTATCTTGTTCTCTAGCCATTGACAGTTGACTCACTTGAATTTCCATCATCATTTGAAGCAAATCTTTCATTTTCTCTTGTAATTTGATGACTCGTACGTGTGTGGAACGTTGAAAAGGGCCAGAATGAGGAGAAGTGGGTGAAGAAGGTTCATTATTAGAAGAGGAAGCCATTAATTTACTGTTTTAAAAGTTTATTGCAGAGAATAGAACAGAGAAAAGGAGTAAAAGTCGAAATATATAAATATATAACCAAATAACTAATTTTAGAGGGAAATTTACATTTGAAAATCTCGGCATGTATGTCGATATAGGGGGATGGGTCATGTCAACATGCCCAGTTCAATTTTTGAATTTTTTTTTATATTAATCATTAACTATACTTGTATTATTTATAATTTATATTTCAGTTAATGAACATATACCTAATTCTCTTCTAAATTTAGTAAAGTTTTGTTCATTTAATGGTTTGGTTAATATATCAGCAATTTGTTTTTCAATATTAATATATTCAAGAGTTATGACTTCTTTACTTATATTATCTCTAAGAAAATGAAGTCTAATATCAATATGTTTTGTTCTAGCATGATGAGTTGGATTTTTAGATAGGTTTATTGCACTAGTATTATCACAGTAAATTGGTGATTTAGTTATAGTTAATCCAAAATCTTTTAAAGTTTGTTGCATATATATAACTTGAGAACAAGCCAAAGCAGCAGATATATATTCTGCTTCAGTTGTTGACAAGGATACAGTGTTTTGCTTCTTACTAAACCAGGAAACCAAAGAATGTCCTAGAAAGTGACAAGTTCCACTTGTACTTTTTCGGTCTGATTTACAACCAGCGTAATCAGCATCACAATATGAAATTAAATCAAATACATCATTTTTAGGGTAAAATAAACCATAATCTAAAGTATGTTTTACATATCTTAAAATTCTTTTAACAGCTTTTAAGTGAGTTTCTTTAGATTGAGATTGGTATCTTGCACAGAGATAGACACTATGTATGATGTCAGGACGATTTGCTGTTATATAAAGCAGCGAACCAATCATTCCCCTATTTAATTTTTGATCAACATCTTTTGATTTATCTTCTTTACTTAAAGCTACATTAGTTGTCATTGGAGTTGGTTTCCCACTAGAAGTGGTCAATCCAAATTTATTAATTAAATCCTTAGCATATTTTTCTTGACTAATGAAAATTCCTTTATCTAATTGTTTGATTTGAAGTCCTAAGAAGAAACTTAGTTCTCCCATATAACTCATTTCAAATTCTTTAGTCATTATATCTAAGAATTCTTTATTCATTATGTTATTAGTTGACCCAAATATTATATCATCTACATATATTTGTACTAATTGAATATCATTTTTGTTTCTTTTAATAAAAAGAGTTGTATCTATTTTACCAATTTCAAAACCAGATTGTAGTAAATAAGATCTTAGTCTTTCATACCAGGCTCTAGGAGCTTGTTTCAAACCATATAAAGCTTTCGTTAATTATATACATGATTTGGAAATTTATTATCTTCAAAAAGTGCAGGTAATTCAACATAAACATCTTCTTTTACAAAACCATTTAGAAAAGCACTTTTAACATCCATTTGATATAACTTGAAATTATTGTAGTTTGCAAAAGCAAGTAGAATCCTGATAGCTTTTAGTCTTGCTACGGGTGCAAAGGTTTTGTCATAATCAATTCCGTCTTCTTGACAATAACCTTGCGTGACTAAACGAGCTTTATTTCTCACGACCTCACCAATTTCATTCATTTTATTTTTATAAACCCTTTTTGTTCCAATTATACTTTTATCCTCAGGTCTAGGAACAAGTTCCCAAACATCATTTCTGGTGAACTGATTCAATTCTTCTTGCATAGCAAGAATCCATGAATCATCAGATGATACTCCCTTTGGATTTTTAGGTTCAATAGTTGATATAAAAGCTACATTACTCATACTATTTAGTTGATTTCTTGTTTTAACTACAGATTCAATATTTCCTAGTATATTTTCTATGGGATGATCTTTTAATAGCCTAATTCTTTTATTAGGTTGAATGATTTCACAATTAGTTTCATTAGATTCATTATTTAAAGTTACAAAATCTTCTTCATCTTCTATTTGTATAGTATCTTTAAAATTTTCATAAAAAGATACATGCATTGTTTCTTCAATAGTGTTAGTTCTTAAATTATAAACTCTAAATGCTTTACTTCTATTAGAATATCCGATAGAGATACCTTTGTCGGATTTAGGTTCAAATTTATCTAAATTATCTTTTGTATTAAGAATAAAACACTTACTACCAAAAACTTTAAAATAAGCTACTATGGGTTTCTTATTGTAAAGTAATTCATATGGTGTTTTATTAGTTAATGGTCTAATTAAAATCCTATTTAATATATAACAAGCTGTAGCGACTGCTTCAGCCCAAAAGTTTTTAGGTAAGTTACTATCAGAAAGCATTGTTCTAGCACACTCTTGAATCGTTCTATTCTTACATTCTACCACTCCGTTTTGTTGTGGAGTTCTTGGAAAAGAGAAATTATGAGTAATTCCTTTTTGATTACATAAATTCTCAAAATTTTCATTTTCAAATTCTCTACCGTGATCACTACGAATAGTTTTTATTTTTAAAGAAAGTTGATTTAGAATTCTTTTAGCAAAATTCTTAAATAATTCAAAAGCATCACTTTTAAGTTTAAGAAAAATTGTCCATGTATATCTAGAATAATCATCTACAATTACAAAAACATATTTATTGTGATTAATTGATTGAACTTGAGATGGACCAAATAAATCTAAATAAAGTAATTCTTGAGGTTTATAAGTAGAAATCATATATTTTAATTTAAACGAACTTTTCTTAAGTTTTCCTAATTGGCAAGCATCACATATACTATCTACTTTAAAGTTTAACTTGGGAAGACCTCTAACTAAGTCAAGTTTTTGATAACCTAGATAACAGTTTGAAATTTAAATGACCAAATCTTTTATGCCAAATCCAAGGGTCACTTGTATTAGCCAAAAGACATAAGTTATCATTTGAAACTTTTATACTAAGGATGAAATGTTTTTCTTCCTAATTCCTTCAAAGATAACATTTGACTTATTATCTTCGATGTGACACTTATCTTTTCCAAATTTAATTTTAAATCCTTTATCATATAGTTGACTTATACTAAGCAAATTATGTCTTAAATTCCTAACTAGCAAAACATCAAAAATAAGAGGAGTTTTAGAATTACCGACATTGCCGATGCCAATCACATATCCTTTTGAGTTATCTCCAAAGTTGACCAATCCACCATCTTGATATATAATGTCATTGAGTATCTCGGGATTTCCAGTCATATGCCTTGAATAGCCACTATCAAGTATCCATTTATCTTTCTCAATTTGCACAGTTTGTCCATTGGTTGTTGATTCTTCAAAAGCCATGTAACATGTATGTTCCTCCATAACAAACCAATTCGGTAGTGTAACAACCCGGTTTTTCGTGCATTTCGCATCCGCACATGTCGAACTTGAATTGCTCAAAATACCGCGTTGTAAATAAAATTTGGCAAATCTCAGAATATATAGTAAATAAATAATCACATATCACAAACACAGAGTAAAATAATGCAGCGGAAGTAAAAGAAATAGTAGTTCATGAAGCTACTATATAAATATATCAGAGTTACATAAGATACAACGGAAGAAATAAAGTACAACAGAAGTCTCAATATAATAACCCTGTACAAGCTGAACAGAATAAAGAACTGGAATAAATAAGCAGATAGATAAGCAAAATCTCCAGCAAAGACCAGCTCCAGAAAGAAAACCCAAAGTTGTGAATACTCAGACTAACCCGAGCGTAAAGCAAAACACAAAACACTCGAGTCAGGACAATATATACTTATATAATGTAAACCAACTCAAGTGAACTGTAATAAAGTACAAGTAACTTAAAGGATGCCTAGGACCGCCCATCCTCTAAGGATCCGTTAAACTATTTACTATATAGTAATATTTCGCTATTATAATAATGTCTACAGTAAAATAAACATACTTTTAAATAGCGTTCCGGGCTACCCATATCACCCTTCACACATAATAGTCCCAGTAGTCCATCCAATATCATGCCATCTCCACTCCGGGGGACTGTCAGAGGATACCACACGGGCTACGGGAGAAAAACAAACTCGTAGTAAAGGCTCGGTACGGTAGGTGACACGGCACACAAGGCAATGCCAGGGTAGATATACCAATTACGCACACGGGCTGGTGGTAACGTAGCAGCCACTACACCCACCCCAAACAACACTCCAAAATCAAGGGGTGCACCCAATCGATCACAACAGTAATAGAATGGTATCGAAGAAGTGTGTCCGACCAGAGGTGCTACCTCCTTTGGCCCGAGATCGCTCCTGTTTTAGCCACCTTAAGCTAACTCACGGGAGTTAGGTCCACGAAATGTACCTTAGGAACGTCGTCACCATCCTACTTCATTCTGGAATCTCCACCGCGTACACGGTTGTCAAAGTGGTTTTCGGTATCGACAAAGAGTATGCCAAATATCCGATCCCGGTCTCTTTGCCAACCAATCGTTATTATAACCCGTAGTTATAATTTAAAAATTGTATTTACTTCAAAAATCAATTCATTTCATTTCAAAACTATATTCCTTTCAAAATAGTTTATACTTCTAAACCAAACCATTTTATTTCAAAACTATATTCAAAACAATACCATATCATTTCCAATTCAAACATATACTCACTTTTTAAAATAATATTTTATATTTCAAAATAAAATATCATTTTCAAATTCAAATATTTATCAGAATAAAGATCAAATCATTTCAAGCCACTTTAATATATCAAAATATCATATCTTTCCAAAATTTCATTTCAAATTTTATTTTTAATATCAAAATATCATTTGAGTTCAAATCCAAATATTCAACTTTAAATACCTTTAAATTCAAAGATATCATTCATTTATTTTTATTTCAAATCACCTTTAAATAATTTATATTCCAACGAATTAATTCATTTAAAAGTGAAATTATTAAGATTTCAAATCAGGTATTAAATTTCCAAAGTTTAGATTCAATTACAGTTTATCGCCAACCATTTCAAATCTTATCAATTTCAAATATAGATTTGGTCCACAAAATAACTATTCAATTTTAAAATAATTCAAAGCTTAAATATCCCACATTTCATAAATCCAATATCATTTAAATAAACTCGAATAATATATATTTTAAATATTCATTTTATCAAATAATTTAAATAAATTAGAAATCAAATATCATTTCAGATATCAAAATATTATTCAAAACATCATTCATTTAATTCATTTACATACCATTTAAATCATTCATTTTATTTTGGAATAAATTACCATTTTCAATCTCACATTTAAAAATTAAATTCTTCCATTTAAAACCATTTAAAACAATTTAAAACCATTTAAATGTCTCTTCATTATCTTTAGAAATTTAACATTAAATTCCCAAAATTTTATCATTTTCCAAAGATTATTTTTCATAAAATTATATTAAAACAGCAAAAATATAGTTTTTCTGTAGCACTTATAAAATGCTACGTAAAGTTATAGTTTAAAACAGTTCACTTATCAAAAGACAGCACTTAAATGTTGTAATAGATTTCCTTTAAATTTAAAATAAACTTTAATGTTAAGTTTAAACACTACAGCACTTACAAAGTGCTACAATAGCCTTTATTTTAAATTAACCTTTTAGTTCATTTAAAACAACTACAGCATTTACAAAATGCTATAATATCTTTTACTTACATTTCAAAATGCGGTCAAATCAAATTCAGAATTTTAATTACCATTTCACAAACGATTAACTTTTAATATAAATCATTTAACTTATAAAAATCATATATTTCACATTTTAAAATCATCATTTCAATACTCATATTTTTATGATTTTTATAAAGTTTAATTTCATCCAATAATCCAAATTTAACATAATTTCTTATTTAAATTCAATTATTAAATTCCATTTCTTTAATTAAATTATTAACTTAACAATTAGGTTTAAATTTCCAAAATATAACTTATTTCCATTTATTTTACTTAATTAAAATTTCACTTTTAACAAAAGTTCAAAATTCCTAATTTAAGTTATATTTCAAAATTTAACTTAAACACTCATTTATTTAACATTTTAACTTATTCTGTAACGACCCTGAATTTTGAACAATTTAAATTGAAAATATTTAATTAATTTTAAATATTTGAACGATGATTTGACTTGAATTTCAAATTATCAGAATGAATTGGCGATTTAATTTTTGAATTTAATCTATTGAAAGTTGAATAAAACTTGAATCTTCAATTTTAAGCCGGTTAAAAATAATTTAAAGGCTTAGAAAATTCATATTGATAATACTGAAGATGATAGAAGCTTCAGAATTGAATTTGAAAGCGATTTGTTCCGTTTTGAAATATTATCGTTTAAGTTGAATTCAAAAATAGCCTTCCGAGGCACAGTCTCGGAATTTGACGAAACCAATTTCATTGGGTCCGTAATATTGAATTATTACTGGATTTCAATTTTCGTATTTATCGGAATTGTTTTGTGAATATACGACGTATAAACGCGTATAAAATTAAATTGAATTCAATTTGAATTTCTGTAATAACCGGGATTTTTGCATCGATTAGATATCATCGTTAAACGATTTCTCTGCTAGCTATTTGCTTATAGGAGCTTCGATTCGAATTGGAATTCGTTTAATAAAAAAAATTGTTGTTGGAATTTTTGAATCGGTTAGAATCCTTTTGGAAGAAAACAAGAAAAAAATTGTTAAAGGGTTTTGGGCTTTAAAATTTTATCTCGGCCCATTCATTTCGTTTAAAACCCTATACCCGATCCCTTTCTCATTTCATTCACAAACCCTAAACCTAAATCGAAGGAAAGAAAATTAATGGCGGCTTCGTTTCCTTCATTTTCAGCTACTCAAATCATGCCTTAAGCAATGCCGAGAATCATGATTTCTTCTGCAAACCCACGTTTTCCTCTGCAAAACCCACGAAACCCCCCACTCTCTCTTTAATCAATCAGACGAAAAAAAAAAAGAAAGAAAAAAAATGGCGACTGCTCGTTTCCTCCACGTCTTCAAAAAAAAAAAATTAGGACTTCGACTCGGTTTTCGTTCGCCTCCGAGAATTAGGGCTTCAGCGATTCGATCTTCTGGCTTCGACTCTCTTCGCCTCGCTCGCGTCCAATTCGTGGCAAAGGTGAGTGATTCATTCACTCACATCTAATTCGACTGGTTTGAATTCGTTGCTTATTTTTTTTTCGTGATCTTTTTGACTTCGACTTGATTTTGTCAATATTTGGTATCGGCCATCTGATATTGTTTGACGCTTGAGATTTTACTGACTTTTTTTCAAATTGGCGTATATATGATCGTTGCTTGTTAATCACGGTGTTAATCCCTTTTGATTTCTTCGACTTTACCTTGCTCGATAATACTGCTTTGAACTGGTTTTGGAAATTTTCGTCCTTGTCTTGGTTTTCCACGGCTTCGATGTTGATTTTTGTCTTCCGGCTATGTAGTTTCAGCTGGCTTCGGTAGTACTTTTGACCTTATTTGATTTTGAAACATCCGAGTTCTTAGTTTTAGGCCTCTATTTAAAAAAAAACTATAGACATGAAACAACTTCAAATTTGATGCATTTAACGTTTGGTTAACTAGTGATGTATGTTTTAAAATGTGTATGCATGTTTGTTTTAAGTTCTGAAACATGTTTATATGTATAAAGATGGTCTGCATATGCATGATCTCTATATATATCTCTGTATATTTGTATTGGCTGAATATGCACACCTATGTTATTCTGTTTTCCAGTTTACAGAGTTAAGATTAAATCAAAAATAAAATTTTCTTTTTAATAAATCACTGTTAGGATTTGAATTTCGAACAAAATAGTTTAAACTAAACCATGATCAAGTTCTACAAATACATCCAAGTATATTAGCTGAAAATATGCTTGCTTCTGGAAAAAAAATATACAGTAACAATTATAAATATTATGATAACCCCAAATGTAAGATTACATTGATTCAAGTATGTATCTTGAATTGTCTCTGAAATATAGGATTTTAAAGTAAGAATCATGATTTTTTTTAGTTGGAAATTCTGTGAGGAAAACCGGTTCATATGCATCTCCCTTGCATTCCATTGATTCTGTTAGCATGCACCTTTATGCCTTTGCAGTGGTTGTTGTTGGATTTGTTGTTTGTACTTGGAGTCTGGTACTTGTACATTTTTGCTTTTGATGCATTTCAGTTTTGTTAGCTTCAGGATGTACATGTAAGTTTTCAAAAATCTGGAAAAATTGGTGGCCTGACATGGTTGAGTTTTGAAACCCTGAATCTTTTTATTTTTTTGTTGTGAGTAAAATTTTAATTAGAAAAGTTTAAATAAAAATTAGTGCAGGTGAATTTCTGATAGGTTTGATGTCTTGCATGTACATTGTATACATGTTGTAATTGAACTGTGCATATTGAATCTGCTTGATACTTCTCTGTTTCCAAGTTAAATTTAGAAATTTACATAACAAATCACTGTTAGGCTTGAGTTACAAACACTATATGTTTATTTAAACGTAAATTGAAGTTCAAAATTTTATTGAAATAAAATTTTATTGAAATAAAATTTTATTGAAAGGCTTCTGTAAACAAACATGCACATTCACAGGGTTCAATAATTTCTAGTTTAAAGATACTCATGCAACATCCTTACTCAATAGATTATCAAACAAATTAAAGGTTAAAGTTTACTTACATTTTTTTTTAGTCTGGACAGAGACAGGATTGATATTTTGTAACTTGAATACGACCCACTTACAATTGCATTTGTTGTAGATAAGTTGAGGCTTGGTCTGATGAACTTGAACATGTTGGACTTTGCACTTTGGTGCTGCAGTTTCATGTTGTTGCATTTAGCTTTGAATTTCCCTCTAGTCTCTGATCATGTTATACTGGAACTTGTTGCATTGCTGCTGTCCTGTAGCTTTTGTAATTTTCTTGATTCAGTTGCCATTGTGGTCTCTTTGTAGACTAGTCTGCATTGCACTGTTGGTGTCTGGTCTGGTTGCTTGGTATATTCCTGTAGCTTCATTGCACAGTGTTCTTGACATTGTGATGTACACTGTTATACTTGTTTGAACTGATTGTTGACCATGGCTTTGACATTGATATGTTGATACCTCCTTGCTTCGGACTACTATGGCACTGAAATGTTTGATTCGACCTTGTGCACTCGAGTTGGCGAGGCAGTGCACGTTAGCGTGTACTGCAGCCACACATCTGTTTGTGGCGAGGCCGTGCACGTTAGCATGTACTGCAGCCACTCATTGTAAATTTTAAATTGATTAGTCGATTTGATAAATTGTTTATTTATCTCTGTTGATGATTTAAATCTGCTGATTTATTGTTTAACACGGTTTAGTGTTAAAATTTTCGTTATCCGATTTCTTTGTTTAAAGGATCGGATAGACGAGAATTACTGCGACTGTCGTCTATTTAAATTATTATTGCCTCTATGCACTAATAACTGGTTTGAATTAGACTGACCTGTGTATTATTTTCTTTTGAATATAATACTCGGGTCAGACCGAGTATTTCTACAGCTTGAAGATATTCGAGCAGCGAAGTTAGAGAGAGAGAGTAAAGAATCACTTTAGTTTTCAGAAGAAAATTGTATTTAAGATATTCCGCTGTATCAGTATTAAAATTGTATAAACTCTGATGTATATAAAAAGATTTATAGTAATGAAATAAATTCTCATTTGTTTTAATTCAGTGTTATTATTCTGTGTTTCTGTGGCTGATTCTGTTTAAACCTTATAAACTAAATAACAATTCGTCTTTTTGAACGTTTCTAGTTGGTTTAATCACCGACTGGAGGCGGTCAAAAGGGGGAATGTTACAGAGTGGTATCAGAGCTTTGGTTTACACAAAGCTTAGTTTATGATGTTTAATATGAATAGTTACTAGAAACACTTTAAAAGGAAACGTTTTTCAAATCCAAAGAAGTATAAAATTGTTTTTGAAATGAAAATTTTTAACTTAAGAAAAGTTAAATTGAATTGAATTAGTATTAATAAATATACGATTTGAAGTTTAACAAAGGAAGTTAAATAAATTGAAATTGATTTGATAAATTATTGAGATGAAAAGTTAAACTCGAAAGATAAGTGATTATATAATATGAATTGGGGAGTTTAAATTAATAAGTTGTATAACTTATAAAATGAGAAAATTTAAGTAAAACCAGTTTTAAATGGTTAAATAGTTTTGTTAAGTAAAACAAAATCTGAATTTCTGAAATGTGATATGAATTTGACTTTAGCAAAAGTTAAATAAGAGAATTTTTGAAATAAAATCTAAGTTAAGTTAAGTAAAATAGAATTTCAAATAAATTTGAGGCGAACTTAAGTTATATGGTGAAAATAAATGCAAGTGAAGATAAATGAAACATAGCTTAAGTAATATTGAATCAAATTGAATTTGATATCAAAATGAATTGATAAAGTGAAGAATGAATATGAATTTGAATTATAGAAAGGAAATTCAACTTTAATTGTAAAAGTGAATTAGTGAATATGGTGAGTATAAAAAAATTCAATCTGAATTAGAATATAAACCAATTGAAATTAAGTATGTTGAACCAAATTGAATGTAAGCAAAGTAAATAAATTTGGTTAAATTGAATGTGCATTGGTTGCTAGTTGATCGTATAGAAATTCATTAAGTGTTAATGAAATTGTATTAATGGAAATTGGAAGCTGAGTAATTGAATTCAAATTGAAAGGTAAGAAATCTAAATAGAATCAAATTTGATTTGAATTGAAAGCAAACTAACTCGAATATGAATTAGTGAATGTGAACTAATTGAATATGAATGAATGTTAGTGAAATTTTATGTGAATGAATCAAATGTGATTAAATTGAAAACCAAGTCGATGAATGATTTACTAAAGAACTAGTTGATTATTTTGGAAATGGAAAATTGACAAATTTATGTAATAGTTAGAATTATTATAAACGGCTTAAATTGAAGATTTGAAAGTGTTGATAAAATATTGGGATTGTATAAGTGTTAAAAGTGAAATATTTAATGGATTTCATAAGTGGATGAAAAGTTTCAGAATTAAAAGTTTTATAAGGTGAAGTTATAAAAATGAATCGAAGTTGCGAGATAAAAGAGTTTATAAGTAATTTACTCATAAATTAAATTTTTGATATAAAATTGAGTTATAAAGGAATGGGTTAATAAAGCAATTTTTATAAATTGAAGTCTTTATGAATAGGAATAGAATTTATAACATTGTTTATAAATTCAAAACTGACTTATTTTGATAAGTAAAATTCTGTATAGTTTGTTAAACGATGTATATTCACAATTTTGGACCGTGAATATAATATTGAATAAAATGGACATGTTTTGGGAAAGTGATATTTTAAAACGAAGTTAATTGTTTTAAAAAGATGTTTTCAAAGGCATTGAATCTCGAAACCATAGATTTCAACATTCATTGTTGAAATAGACGTTTTCTAATATAAGGAAATGATGGACTATAACACTGTTGTTATAGTAAATGATTTCCGAAAGGAAATGTTTTGTATAGTATTGGGATTTATACATCTATCTAAATTTCGAATCCCTATACTAGTGATTTTGAGTTGTCGTAACGATGTTTTACGTAACATTCGTTTTGACTCAAATAAAAAATTGTGTAAAAGAGAATGATTTCCTTAAAGATGAAATATATACTTAATTTTGATTTAAGTATATGGAATATTTTCAAATGTTGAAAATAAATGGATTTGTGAATTACTTATTTTTAAATAAGTATGGAAATGTTTTTCCAAATGTGAAATGTTGTGAATATATTCCGTAAGGGATAAATGATTTGAAATTCATTTTTGAAGTCGAAGTTGAAAAGTTAAATGAGAATTTGAACAATTTGTTCAATTTGAAATTTTTCAAAAAGATTGAATCGTTGAGTTAAAATTGAGTTTAACTTCGACATCAAAGACAATATAAGTTGAGCTTTGAATTTCAGATGATGATTTGGATTGTATGTCTAACATTGTGAATTGATGACATAGCAATTGATCTCTATTAAATATATATCTGTTGGTGGCGGAGAATTTATTCTCTTAGCTTAACACCCTTCTCTGAGACGTACGAGCTCAGAGGTTATATATCGATAGACATCAATTCTGTGTTGAGAATTGACGATGTAACATATTATTCAAATCGAATGTGAAAGTCGATAATAAATGGAATTATGAATATGAATTAGGTTTGAGATAACCTTAAATTTCTAAATCGACTTAGAGGAAAATTTTGAAATCCTCTATTTTGTTATGAATATGAGATATGTAAGTTTTTAGAACTTATATATATGAATGCGGTAAATTTGAAACCGTTAGTTTAGAAAGACATTGTTATGGAAATCTTATGTATGTTTACATAGATGTGATATGTACGAAATGTGAAATGAAAGTACTACATATATGATATTATGTTTTCTAAACTGAGGATATGGAAAAGTACCTTCCATTTATTATTAGAGAAGGTATTGGAACTCTCGAAGAGTGTCCATTTGAAATTCGTAGCTACGTAGAATTTACATTTAGTCAGAGTGACTATTTGAATCGGAAATCCTTCGCGATAGATCATCGCGATGAGATTAGATTTGATTGATGATTAGCGTAATTTGAGGGGCGAGATGCCCACAGTTACAAGCGATTCCACTGGGATAGTGGCGTAACCGCCGGGTAAACTGCAATCTAATGCCAGGCGAAATTTGAGGGGCGTGATGCCTACAGACACGAGCGATTCTACTGGGATAGTAGCGTAACCGCCGTGTGTACTGCAATCTATGGCGACAACCATGGCGAAATTTAAGAGATGTGAAATCTACAGCCATAAGCGACTCTACTGGGATAGTAGCGTAACCGCTGGGTGGAACTGTAATCCATGGGGGAACGTGCTTTCCATATCCATTTTTTTAAAAGAATTTTTAAAAGTATTTTCACTGGAAATTGAAGCAAGTATGTTTAGTACTTGGAGATTTTTAGACCTGCGCCTGGCCAGCGTATGTCTAATGTCTGTGAGAACGAAGATGGACTTGTTAAATTTCGAGTTAGCAAGTATTTTCAAACTGTAAATAGCAAATCAATGATCTGAAATTAAAATTTCAAAATTCCTACCTAATAAACTAAGGAAGAGGATCTTTGTAATGTTTTGAAAGTCCACAGCTTTGGAAGAGATATATTGTATAAATCTCTAACGTGAAGAATTTTAAGTTTGAATCTGAGTTGTAAATTAAAAATGCTAGTAAAAGACTTTTGGGTTTTGATTTTAGAAAATCATTGAACAAAAGAGAAGATAAACAAAGCTAGTGAGATTAAACAGATGAAATGAATCCTATATTCATTTATTTGTAATAAGTTTTAAGCTTAGAAAAATTGACTAGAGTATAAATATCGATGAAATTGTAACGACTTTTCCTTTTCGTGGACGAAAAGTTTTTAAGGAGGGGAGTTTGTAACGACCCTGAATTTTGAACAATTTAAATTGAAAATATTTAATTAATTTTAAATATTTGAACGATGATTTGACTTGAATTTCAAATTATCAGAAAGAATTGGCGATTTAATTTTTGAATTTAATCTATTGAAAGTTGAATAAAACTTGAATCTTCAATTTTAAGCCGGTTAAAAATAATTTAAAGGCTTAGAAAATTCATATTGATAATACTGAAGATGATAGAAGCTTCAGAATTTAATTTGAAAGCGATTTGTTCCGTTTTGAAATATTATCGTTTAAGTTGAATTCAAAAATAGCCTTCCGAGGCACAGTCTCGGAATTTGACGAAACCAATTTCATTGGGTCCGTAATATTGAATTATTACTGGATTTCAATTTTCGTATTTATCGGAATTGTTTTGTGAATATACGACGTATAAACGCGTATAAAATTAAATTGAATTCAATTTGAATTTCTGTAATAACCGGGATTTTTGCATCGATTAGATATCATCGTTAAACGATTTCTCTGCTAGCTATTTGCTTATAGGAGCTTCGATTCGAATTGGAATTCGTTTAATAAAAAAAATTGTTGTTGAAATTTTTGAATCGGTTAGAATCCTTTTGGAAGAAAACAAGAAAAAAATTGTTAAAGGGTTTTGGGCTTTAAAATTTTATCTCGGCCCATTCATTTCGTTTAAAACCCTATACCCGATCCCTTTCTCATTTCATTCACAAACCCTAAACCTAAATCGAAGGAAAGAAAATTAATGGCGGCTTCGTTTCCTTCATTTTCAGCTACTCAAATCATGCCTTAAGCAATGCCGAGAATCACGATTTCTTCTGCAAACCCACGTTTTCCTCTGCAAAACCCACGAAACCCCCCACTCTCTCTTTAATCAATCAGACGAAAAAAAAAAAGGCGACTGCTCGTTTCCTCCTCGTCTTCAAAAAAAAAAATTAGGACTTCGACTCGGTTTTCGTTCGCCTCCGAGAATTAGGGCTTCAGCGATTCGATCTTCTGGCTTCGACTCCCTTCGCCTCGCTCGCGTCCAATTCGTGGCAAAGGTGAGTGATTCATTCACTCACATCTAATTCGACTGGTTTGAATTCGTTGCTTATTTTTTTTTCGTGATCTTTTTGACTTCGACTTGATTTTGTCAATATTTGGTATCGGCCATCTGATATTGTTTGACGCTTGAGATTTTACTGACTTTTTTTCAAATTGGCGTATATATGATCGTTGCTTGTTAATCACGGTGTTAATCCCTTTTGATTTCTTCGACTTTACCTTGCTCGATAATACTGCTTTGAACTGGTTTTGGAAATTTTCGTCCTTGTCTTGGTTTTCCACGGCTTCGATGTTGATTTTTGTCTTCCGGCTATGTAGTTTCAGCTGGCTTCGGTAGTACTTTTGACCTTATTTGATTTTGAAACATCCGAGTTCTTAGTTTTAGGCCTCTATTTAAAAAAAAAAACTATAGACATGAAACAACTTCAAATTTGATGCATTTAACGTTTGGTTAACTAGTGATGTATGTTTTAAAATGTGTATGCATGTTTGTTTTAAGTTCTGAAACATGTTTATATGTATAAAGATGGTCTGCATATGCATGATCTCTATATATATCTCTGTATATTTGTATTGGCTGAATATGCACACCTATGTTATTCTGTTTTCCAGTTTACAGAGTTAAGATTAAATCAAAAATAAAATTTTCTTTTTAATAAATCACTGTTAGGATTTGAATTTCGAACAAAATAGTTTAAACTAAACCATGATCAAGTTCTACAAATACATCCAAGTATATTAGCTGAAAATATGCTTGCTTCTGGAAAAAAAATATACAGTAACAATTATAAATATTATGATAACCCCAAATGTAAGATTACATTGATTCAAGTATGTATCTTGAATTGTCTCTGAAATATAGGATTTTAAAGTAAGAATCATGATTTCTTTTTAGTTGGAAATTCAGTGAGGAAAACCGGTTCACATGCATCTCCCTTGCATTCCATTGATTCTGTTAGCATGCACCTTTATGCCTTTGCAGTGGTTGTTGTTGGATTTGTTGTTTGTACTTGGAGTCTGGTACTTGTACATTTTTGCTTTTGATGCATTTCAGTTTTGTTAGCTTCAGGATGTACATGTAAGTTTTCAAAAATCTGGAAAAATTGGTGGCCTGACATGGTTGAGTTTTGAAACCCTGAATCTTTTTATTTTTTTGTTGTGAGTAAAATTTTAATTAGAAAAGTTTAAATAAAAATTAGTGCAGGTGAATTTCTGATAGGTTTGATGTCTTGCATGTACATTGTATACATGTTGTAATTGAACTGTGCATATTGAATCTGCTTGATACTTCTCTGTTTCCAAGTTAAATTTAGAAATTTACATAACAAATCACTGTTAGGCTTGAGTTACAAACACTATATGTTTATTTAAACGTAAATTGAAGTTCAAAATTTTATTGAAATAAAATTTTATTGAAAGGCTTCTGTAAACAAACATGCACATTCACAGGGTTCAATAATTTCTAGTTTAAAGATACTCATGCAACATCCTTACTCAATAGATTATCAAACAAATTAAAGGTTAAAGTTTGCTTACATTTTTTTTTAGTCTGGACAGAGACAGGATTGATATTTTGTAACTTGAATACGACCCACTTACAATTGCATTTGTTGTAGATAAGTTGAGGCTTGGTCTGATGAACTTGAACATGTTGGACTTTGCACTTTGGTGCTGCAGTTTCATGTTGTTGCATTTAGCTTTGAATTTCCCTCTAGTCTCTGATCATGTTATACTGGAACTTGTTGCATTGCTGCTGTCCTGTAGCTTTTGTAATTTTCTTGATTCAGTTGCCATTGTGGTCTCTTTGTAGACTAGTCTGCATTGCACTGTTGGTGTCTGGTCTGGTTGCTTGGTATATTCCTGTAGCTTCATTGCACAGTGTTCTTGACATTGTGATGTACACTGTTATACTTGTTTGAACTGATTGTTGACCATGGCTTTGACATTGATATGTTGATACCTCCTTGCTTCGGACTACTATGGCACTGAAATGTTTGATTCGACCTTGTGCACTCGAGTTGGCGAGGCAGTGCACGTTAGCGTGTACTGCAGCCACACATCTGTTTGTGGCGAGGCCGTGCACGTTAGCATGTACTGCAGCCACTCATTGTAAATTTTAAATTGATTAGTCGATTTGATAAATTGTTTATTTATCTCTGTTGATGATTTAAATCTGCTGATTTATTGTTTAACACGGTTTAGTGTTAAAATTTTCGTTATCCGATTTCTTTGTTTAAAGGATCGGATAGACGAGAATTACTGCGACTGTCGTCTATTTAAATTATTATTGCCTCTATGCACTAATAACTGGTTTGAATTAGACTGACCTGTGTATTATTTTCTTTTGAATATAATACTCGGGTCAGACCGAGTATTTCTACAGCTTGAAGATATTCGAGCAGCGAAGTTAGAGAGAGAGAGTAAAGAATCACTTTAGTTTTCAGAAGAAAATTGTATTTAAGATATTCCGCTGTATCAGTATTAAAATTGTATAAACTCTGATGTATATAAAAAGATTTATAGTAATGAAATAAATTCTCATTTGTTTTAATTCAGTGTTATTATTCTGTGTTTCTGTGGCTGATTCTGTTTAAACCTTATAAACTAAATAACAATTCGTCTTTTTGAACGTTTCTAGTTGGTTTAATCACCGACTGGAGGCGGTCAAAAGGGGGAATGTTACATATTCAAAAACCAATATAATTTTTTTTAAAAATCATTTAAAATACATTTTTAAATCAAAATATTATATTTTTCTTACTTTACATAATTTCCTTTTTTTAAAACAAAACATAAATTCCAAAATTTACTTATAGTTCAAATTTTACTTTACCATTTACTCAATTCATTATTTAATTTATAGAAAATCACTAATATTCCTATAAAAATCATTTTTAATTAAGTTTACATCCAAATATTATAAATTTTACACTTTAAATATTTTTAACACATTTCAGAAAAATATTATATAAACCACGGGTCTATATATAGTTTTCTAACCTAGGTCAAGTGATACAGATATATATCATTTCAATCCGCAATTTACAAAGAAAAACCGGGTTCTATCATTTCAAACCCGCAATCCCAAGTAATATGAAATGAAATAAAAACCGCTCAGGCCTATCATTTCAGCCCATAATGATTTTTCCCTATTCTAAAGTCCGTTCGGGTATGTATCATTTCAACCCATAGTGATTCTAGTCTAAAGGGAACTTGCAGTGGTGATAACATATATAAATAACAGAATAGCATGAAATAACAGTAACATATGAATAACAGGTGTAATAATAGGTTCGAACATCATATGTTAATAATATAAACAGATATAGCATGATAATATACATTACAGATTCAAATGGTGACAGTTCATCAGTTATATAGGTACATATTGTCTGGTGAGAATAACTCACTGGTTTGAGCTGATGACACAACGACGAATTGCATAAACGAGATCTACACAAGCACGAAAGCACGATACAGATTTGAATGGAAGAGCCAAAGTATCAATTCCCTTGAATACAAGTCACACAAAACAATATAACAACAATAAGTTCCAAACTGAAAACGATTAAACTATGCTATAATAAACTGCATAGAATCGCATTGAAATGCTTGCACTTGCTTCCAACCTTTACTAGGCTCAGTCATAAGGGTAAATACATGATAATAGCAGGAGTTTAGATCAGGTTATGGTGGGTATGGGGTCGGCCAAGATGTTGGAAATGATGGAGTAAAATAGTGGTGAGGGAATCAACACAAAAGCTTGCATATACATGGGTTTTAGGCCATGAATTGGGCTCGGCCAAGGCCTTAGGTGCCACGGCCACTACTGTGGGGTCCACTGGGATGGTGTGTCCGAGAGTTCTGGAGGTGCTGGAGGTGGTGTAGGGGGCGGCTAAGGGGGTGGTGAAGTGGTGGATGTGAGGTAGTGCTCGGCTATGCAAGTATTGGTGGTGTTTGGATAGATTGATGAATACTCATCAACCAAGGGGGTCACGGCATGGATGGCTGGTGAGGAGGTGATGGTGGTGGTGTTCCATCAGGTGGTGGAGGCAGCTAGGCATTCAAGGAGGCCATGGTCGAACCTAAAGAGGTGGAACAAGTCAAGAATCAAACTAGAAAATCAACATAAGTGGGAAAAAGAAGAAAAAGAGAGATAGAATTTTACCAAATTCTTCAATCAAGTGGAGGCCGAATTTTTTTTTTCAGGAAGGAGAAAGTGTTTTACGTGAATGAGAAATGATAACAGCTGAAAGTGTGGGGAGTTATGTCAAAAGAAATGAAGAGTTGTGTGGAAAATGAAGAGGTGGAATCCAAAAAGGCAAAAAGGCAATTCAAAGGTCAAAACCTTTTCATATTTCTTTATTTTATTTATATAACTTTATATTTCTGGAAATAATAATAATACCAGATACAATTTCGAAAATTTTACAAAATATAAAAATATATATAATATTTATTAATTTATATAAGGTTAAAATAAGAAAATAGCTAAAAATAGTAAACTAGTCTAGAAAATTTGAAATTAATTGAAATAAATTTTGGAAAAATCATATGAGCTTGTAATATATTTTTAAACATAAATAATAACATAAAATAAAAATGCATGCACAAAATAAATAAATAAATTTTAATTAAATAAAATTTAAATGAAGAAAATAGCAGAAAAATGGAAACTAGGCTAAATAAATTCAAATAAACTTTAGAAAAATTATATTATCTCTTTAAAACTAATAAAAGACAAAATATACATAAAATAACATATTAACACATATTAAAATAAAATATGACAAAGAAAATAAAATTTATATCAATTAAAATAGACAAAGTTGTTAAATAAAACAAATTACACTCAATATTGAAAATTACATAACTTTCACATTTTAAGTCCGTTTCCGACGAAACGAAAAGCAATGTTCAAGTTATTTAATCTATTTTCATAAAAGAAAGATAAAATTTAAGAATTTATATATTTAAATTTAAAATTTTAAAAGTCAAAGTTTGACCAGAAATCAACATTTCAGGAAAATATTCAAAATAAACAGAAATGAAATTATAATTCACATAATAATCAACATTTATATTTAAAAATGAAATGTTTGAAATAAAAAAAGTTTAAATAATTCCAAAATAAAATAAAGTCAAATTTAAAAATATAAGCAAAAATCTAGGGTTGTTACAGGTAGATTACTTGATTTTTCATAAAAACTATATGCAGACTTATGATACTTTGATGAAATGCATAAATTCAAACCAGCATTAACAAAATTTCCTAAAAATGCCATTTTTAACTTTTCAAGTTTCAGATTATGAAAACTATGAAAACCTCACTCTGATACCAATTGAAAGGGAGTGCGGATTAAGGATCTTAAGACTAATTTAACATTAGAGGGGGGTGAATAGTGTTTAATGTATTCTAAGACTTATATGGGCTAATTTAAAAATTATGATATAAACAAATGCAGAACTTAATCACAGAACAATCACAGAATCAAACACAGATGCAGAAAGTAAATAAAAAGCAGTTAAAGGAAAGAACACACCGGATTTTATATTGGTTCGGAGTTACCTTACGTTCAGTCCTGCACCAAGGCAAACACCTCATACAGATTTTTATTATACCAATGTCGAGATTACAATCCTCAATTTCTAAAGGCCTTGAGGTACCCTCCTGTCTTCGAGTTCGGGGCAAACTCTCTTGATTTACGGGACACAAGATCACCCAATTGATTTCCAGGCACAACCACACCTTATAGAGAGACTTGATAAACTTTTGATTACAAATTGATCCTATAACTCTGAATAGCACTTTGATCTTCGAGAGAGGGCAGAGTATCAAACAAGAATGAGATTCTAATTTGATTCACTTGAGAATTCGGCAGAATTTCGGCACAATCTTAAAAATATGAAAATTTTAGAATATGGATTTGTGGAGAAGAAGGAGTGAAGAAAATAAGAAAATAGTTAGTTAAAAAATTCATTTGTGAAGGCTATTTATAGACCAGTAACGGTCATAACCATTTGAAAACAAAATAAGATAATAAGTTTGAAAAACAAAGTAAGATAATAGGTTTGAAATTTCCATGGTTTCAGCTTAAATTGATAATTAATTTTTTTTACACAAGTTAAATAAATCTTAACTATCTCCAATTTCATTATCTTATCCTCCAATCATCCTATATTAACAATTTTAAAAATCATGGATTTGAAAAATCATCATTTTTTATACTCAAATGTACTTAATAAATTAATTCTTCTCTATTCTTCATTGGAATCAAATTTATTCCTCTCAATATTTTATCATCTATGTTAAATATACTTACACTTATTATAACTGTTTTAATTTATTCTCAATTCCTTTAACATCATTGTATTGTAAGTTATTCAATTTTCCTTTTATTCTATTTACTTCTGTTAATCTTTTATAACTAAAATTTAAGTGTATAACGTTTATTATAACCACTCAAATTTTATCTATAAAATCTTTTTATATTGTATATTATCCAATTACATTGTTAACTTCTAAAAATTAAGGTAAGTTATAATTGAATGCAATTGTATTATACAAATAAAACTTTCCAATTCAATTATCTCAAGTTTGAATCATTTATTCAAAAAAATTGATTTTCTTTTTTTTATAATTGAAATTATTCTTTAAGATAGAATTAAAGAATAAAATTTCCGATTCCTTTCAAACCATTTAGAGATAAATAAATATATGTACATAGTATGACAAATCAAATTTAAATCATATACCTGTTATCCCGCCTTTTGGCAAGGCCAGGACACCAAGGAGCCGACTAGAGAACAAGGATAGCACGCCATGGATATCACTGAATTTTGTTAGAGCCCAGAATGAGCTACAATTGATAGGACATGACAAGAAAGGCCATAGAGATCAGCACCTCAAATTTCAAGTCAATCCGGACTCGTACGCTCAAGTTATGATCGAGTCAAATTGGGGGGAAAAGCCCAGATTTCGTATCCATCACTCTGGGCAACTTCGTATCCATCACCGAAGCCTTGGTTCGAATCCATCAAGCTTCGTACCGATCAGCTCCGAATCCATCGAGGTACCCAAGTTCGACTCGACTTGCTTCGTATCCATCGAGCTCGTATCGATGGACTTCACACACACCAGCAATTGAAGGACCTCGTATCCTTCAGCCAACGTCTGCTTCGTAACCATCATTCAGCGTCTACTTCGTATCCATCACTCGGTGCTTGCTTCGTATCCATCGGGCCAGTGCTCTTCGTATCCATCAGAGGACCTCACTTCGAATCCATGCCTAATGACTTGTTCGTATCCAACGAGTCAACTGACCAGGGATGACGTGTCTTCCATCAAAGTAAAACGAGGCAAGATATGTGGAGTCGAAACAGTCAATGCGGCACAAAGACCGGATCGAGACGAAGCGCGCGCGCCACCTCACTTCAAGAGCACGTGCAGCCAGCGAGGCGAACGGATGGAGTTGAAATCATGGATACGAACCAGACAGCCTATGAGGAATTCCAGTTCGTATCGACCATATCTCGTAATCCACTGATCCAAATCCAGTAAAATTTTCAGAGAAGCTTGCATGCATGCTGAGGGATGTCCACGCCAAATTCCAGCTCGATTGGAGCATTTTCTGATCGATACGAAGTCGTTTCGAATCGATCCCAGATGGAGTTGAAATTTGGTGGGACCGGGCGCATGGACCCACTCACGTGCCAGACCAATTATCCCGGAGTTTGAGCGAGATTTGAGCTTCCTACGCCTATAAATAGAGCCCCAGAATCAACAGAAAAAGGGTCTTTTTTCTCTGAAGCGTCCAGACTCTGCCGGATTGAGATTTGCATCCTACTTTTGCTGTCAATTTCGAATTCCAAACTGTAATCCGCTATTCATTGCTGTAAACGCTTGTAATCATTAAAAGAGAATCAATAAAATCATCAAAACTTCATAGTGGACGTAGGCTATACGCCGAACCACTCTAAACTGCTTGTCTGTGCACTTTACATTCCTATTTGTTGGAGTTTTTGTTAGATAATCTCTGTTTTACATTTATAATCTTCATTTTATCTCTTCAAACAACTCCCGAAGAGTGTTGTGCCCATTTTTGGTACAAACACTTTGGTGCTTTCACTGAGAAAACCAGCTTTTTCTCCTGCTCGTTGGATCTGCCGTCGATATCGGATTGCACAAATCCAAGAGGAAGATCCAGATATCCAGTCCGGAATCCTTCCATTCTATTCAGATTTGCTCAAAATCTAGGAAAGGACTCCACCACCGACAATGGTCAGCACAAGAACTGGCGCCACCGCTGCAGAGCAAGAAGGCAGAGACAGGCAAAATCCCACACAGCCGCCTTCTTCCAATCAAGACAATGCCACTCATTCCGACTCAACGGGGCTAGTCACCCGACAGGAGTTTCAAGTATTGCTCCAGGAGCTGACCCAAAGCCGTCAGCAGTTGGCAGAACAGTTACGCACCAATATCGAGCTGACCAACCAGCTAAACCGCCGGGGGCACAGAAGGTCCAGGAGAGATGATGTCTCCAGAGCGTCTACCGAAAGCTCAGCTTCATCTGATTACCACCATCGAACTACCCGTCCTCGACTAGAGGGGAGTCGCGCTCAAGCTGCTGAAAATCAGCCCGCCTTAACTGTTGGGCAACTGAGGGTAGGACCGTCGACCAGTTTCCAAACCGGTCCCTCAACACGAGGAGGTACTGCCCCACAGTACACCACGGATAACCGCACCACAACCGCCGCAGCAGAGACAAGGGTCGATACCCGAAATCAATCTGAGCCGATCAATCAACAGCGAGGGCATACTCCTGAACCTTATGTCCCAGAAGACGTTGAGCCAAGGAGGCGAGATACGGATCGTCGACAGCGCCCGATCCCTACTCGCACCGTGGAACCCGACCACGCCTTAGCTCATCACGCTCCGAATCTGCCCGTTTCGGATATATCAACCATGATACGTCAAATGATCCGCGAGAGTCAGGGGCTCACTAATGATGACTGGGGGATTTCCCGTAGTCATACCCCTTTCACAGACGAAGTGTTACATGCCGAACCCCCTAGGCGATTCAGAATGCCGACTCTCCCGATGTATGAAGGGAATAGTGACCCCAACCAGCATATTCTGAAGTATGAATGGTCGATGAGCGCTGCGAGGGCCGACGACGCAGTGAAGTGTCGGAGTATCCCCATCTCTCTGGGGGGAATCGCGACAATGTGGTTTACCCGCCTACCACCTAGATCAATTTCTTCGTTCGATCAATTGGCCAAGAAGTTTGTGGAACAATTCCGGATGCATGTTGCCAGGCCAAAAGACGTCAACACCTTGTCGAGCGTCACTCAAGCTCCTGGAGAGACACTCAGGCGTTACCTGGAGAGGTTCCACGCAGCATGCGTCGAGATCACCAATCCCAACGATAATTCAATTTTAATGGCTCTGACCAAGGGGATTGAACCTGATTCCGAATTCGGAAACTGGCTAGCTGGAAAACCGCCCGCGTCGTTGGACCGTTTCTACTCCAAGGCCGCTCAATTCCTGCGGCAGGAGGATGCAAAACAGTCTAGGAAGCAGGACGATGCGAAACCCAGCATTGAGGGAATACAGAGCAATGTGGCAGTTAAACAGTCCGGCGAGAGTTCCGGGAAAGTTCAGCTGAATATACAAAACAGGCAAACCCAGCAGAGAGGAAACAATGGCCAGAATAAGAAGAGAGACGAAAACCGAGGTCCGCGACGTAGAGCTCAGATGTTTGACAGTTATGCACCGCTAAACACGTCATTGGAAAACGTATACTTACAGACTTGCAACACTGTACAGTATAAGAAGCCTACTCCGAAGCCCTCATCGGAGAGACAGATTCAGACAGGGAAATTCTGTAGGTTCCATGAGAGCTATGGACATAATACCAATGAGTGTCGGCACTTACAGGACCTCATCGAAAAGCTGATTAGAGAGAGGAAGCTAGATCAGTTTGTACGGGCGCCGCAGCCTGGCGGAGCGGGCCCCTCGAATCAAAATCGTTCACAAAATCAGGAAAGAGAGGATGAACCCGCTCGTGCGGGCGGGAGATTAGTTATCAACACAATAAGTGGTGGCCCCCATCCGGCAGACAGAAGCTGGGGGGAAATGGAGTCGTATGCCAGTTCTATCAGGCATGCAGACTTCGAGTGTTATAGTAATTGCGAGGATGGAACCCCGGCAAAGCAACAAAAGATAATGTCCGATGATATCGTGTTCAGGAGCCGAGACGCCGATAAAGTCGAAGCCCCTACTATCGACCCACTAGTCATATCTGCCCAGGTAGGTCCTGCTTGGATGAAGAGGATCCTGGTTGACAGTGGGAGCTCTGTAAACATCTTGCTCAAACGGGCTTACGATCTAAGGAAGATGGAGACAAAGGATTTGAAACCCTGTTTATCCAGAATCCATGGTTTCAACGGAAGTGCCGCGATACCCATCGGAATAACCGAACTCCCAGTCGAGTTAGGCGTTGGAGAACGCCGGAGGGTCCGCATGTTACAATTTGTTGTGCTGGAAATAGATTCGCCATACAATGCGTTTCTGGGTCGACCAGCTTTAGCCGAGTTCAGGGCGGCAATCGCCCCATGGTGTCTGACTCTGAAATTTCCCACTGATCATGGGATTGGAGTTGTTCAAGGAGATCAGGCCTCAGGAAGGGCCTGTTATGTTGCTGAGCTGCGCGGGGCGCAACGTAATGAGAAGGGGAAGGGCGTAGAGGAATCTCTCTGCGTCCGTTCTATCGATAATTGACAATTGATGCCTGGGCCTCGGCCCGGGCACCACGACCAATTCCTGAAAGACCTGGACCCCAGGGACAACGAGGATAAAGATGAATCAACGGAGAGTCAAGCCTCTCCAGCCGAACTGACTGTGGACGTCCCAATCAGTGAGGATGATGATTCAAAGATACTGAAAGTTGGGTCCCAACTAAACAAGCAGACACAGCAGGAGTTGGTCGAATTTCTTCGGGCGAATCTCGACGTCTTCGCCTGGACACACTCTGACATGTGCGGGATCTCGCCGAGCATTGCAAGTCACTCCCTGAATATAGATCCGCGACATGTCCCAGTGAAACAGAAAAGGCGCGGTATGGATCCAGAGAGATCTGCCGCCCTTAAGGAGGAAGTTGATAAACAACAATCGAATGGGTTCATTCGAGATGCCTTGTATCCAGAATGGGTGTCCAACCCTGTACTAGTTCGGAAACCAAACGGGAAGTGGAGAACCTATGTTGATTACTCTGACCTAAACAAGGCCTGTCCAAAAGATAGCTTCCCACTTCCACGAATCGATCAGCTCGTAGATTCGACGGCCGGACATGAACTACTATCCTTTATGGACGCTTATTCCGGCTACAATCAGATTCCCATGCATTTGCCTGATCAGGAACATACCAGCTTCGTGACCGACCTGGGACTCTATTGTTACAAAGTCATGCCGTTTGGTCTAAAGAACGCTGGAGCAACATACCAACGCTTAGTCAACCGAATGTTCGCTGATCAGATTGGGAAGACCATGGAGGTTTACGTGGATGACATGCTGGTGAAGTCCCGATTCTCCACCGATCACGTCAGAGATTTGGATTCAATGTTCAGCATCCTCCGGGAGTACGGAATGAAGCTCAACCCACTCAAATGTCACTTTGGCGTTGCATCCGGAAAATTCCTTGGGTTCATTGTCAACGCTCGAGGAATAGAGGCGAATCCTGAGAAGATCTGGGCTATTAGAAATTTGCAAACCCCTAGAACTATAAAACAAGTCCAGAGTCTTAACGGGAAGGTCGCAGCATTGAGCAGGTTCATTTCAAAGTCCACCGACAAATGCATTCCTTTCTTCGACCTGATCCGGAAGGGCAAACGAAACTTTGAATGGACCACGGAGTGTGAAGGCGCGTTCCGATCATTAGTTCAACATCTCTCTACACCTCCGATCTTGTCAAAGCCGGTTGACCACGAGCAACTATATCTCTACCTGGCAGTATCAGAACACGCGATCAGTGCTGCTCTAGTCCGGGAAGAAGACAAAGTGCAAAACCCGGTCTACTATGTTAGTAAGCGACTAACAGGAGCTGAAAGAAATTATCCAAGGCTGGAGAAACTGGCTTATTGTTTAGTTATTGCCTCAAGGAAGCTCCGTCCTTACTTCCAAGCTCATCCGCTTACTGTGTACACCGACCAGCCGTTACGACAGGTCCTTACACGGCCTGAGACGTCCGGTAGGTTACTCAAGTGGAACATTAAGCTAAGCCAATTTGATATCGCATATGCTCCGCGGAGGGCCATTCAAGGACAAGTCCTGGCTGACTTCATAGCCGAATTCACCGTTCTGGAAGACTTACCCGAAACCAGTGAATCTCCCGAATACATCTGGAAGCTGTATACTGATGGTGCGTCAAATGATCGGTGTTCGGGCGCTGGGGTTGTACTTGAGACTCCCGAGGGCCGATCCATATGTTATGCTCTTAAATTCGACTTTCGTGCAACTAATAATGAAGCCGAATATGAAGCCCTCCTAACCGGCCTAAGGCTTGCCAGAGATTTGAGAATTATCGCTGTAGAAATTTATTGCGATTCGCAGTTAGTGGTATGCCAGGTGCGAGGAGAATACCAGGCAAGAGACCGAAGACTGGACGCTTACTTGGCACGAGTTCAGGAAATCCTAAACCAGTTTGATTATTATGCTATCTTCTATGTGCCTCGGGAGCGCAATCAGAAAGCCGATTCACTGGCGAAGTTAGCCAGCACAGGTGAAGCGCAACAGATGGGACTTGTCCCCGTTGAAACTTTGGCCACTCCGAGCATCGATCGGATAGAAATGAACTCTGTATTTGAAACCGCTCCCAGTAGAGAATCCTGGATGACTCCGTATCGGAATTACATTGAGAATGGGGTGCTACCTGAACCTAGAAATGAGAAGAGACAGATTCAGCGAAAAGCCTCGCGGTTCGTCATCCAAAACGGAGTCATGTACAGGAGAGGTTATTCCGTTCCTCTCCTCAGATGTATCGCCCACGAGGAAATCAAGCGAGTGCTACATGACGTGCACGAAGGAGAGTGCGGCGATCATACCGGCGGGCAAGCTCTCGCTAAAAAGATACTCCGATATGGATACTACTGGCCGACAGTGAACCGAGATGCGGCAAACTATGCTCGGAAATGCGATAAATGCCAGATACATGCCCGAATTCCGAGAGCTCCGCCAACTGAAATAACCCAAATGGTCAGTCCCTGGCCATTCGCAATGTGGGGCATTGACATCATCGGCGCTTTACCTTTAGCAAAAGGCGGTGCGAAATACGCCATCGTCGCAGTTGATTACTTCACAAAGTGGGCTGAGGCCGAAGCCCTAGCAACCATTACGACAAAGAAGGTGATAAATTTCGTGGTTCGCAACATCATCTGTCGATTTGGACTCCCGCATACTATCATCACTGATAACGGAACCCAATTCGAGAGTGCAGAATTCAAGAGTTTCTGTCAATGGTTTCATATCCGCAAAAAGTTCTCGGCTGTCGCACACCCCCAAGCGAATGGACAGGTTGAAGCTGTCAACAAAGTTATAAAATCGATCCTGAAGAAACGATTGGAGAAGGCTGGGGGCAAGTGGGTCGATGAACTTCCTCTGGCGTTATGGGCCTATCGAACGACCCACAAAACCGCGACCGGACACACTCCGTTTTCCCTATCTTATGGCTCAGAGGCCGTTATTCCGGTCGAGACAGAAGTGCTCTCTCATCGCGTGACTTATTATGATCCAAAAACAAACGCTATACTCCTAGCCGAGTCTTTGGATCTATTGGATGAAAAACGGGAGGAGGCTGATTTGAGAGCAGCCGCACATCGAAGCCGGGTCGCCCGATTGTACAACACCAGAGTTCGACCTCGAACCTTTGAACTCGGCGACCTCGTGCTCAAGAGAATTTACCCAGTTCCTTCACACATGAAACCAAACTGGGGAGGGCCGTATGTAATTACACGAAAGCTCGGAGATGGTACATTCAAGCTGTCGACTTTTGACGGTCTCGATTTACCGAGGGCTTGGAACAGCGAAAGTCTCCGCCGCTACTACATATGACAGGCTTTATTTATTTCATTCTATTTAGCAATTTGTTTCTGCATTTCGAAATTTGAATTTTGTAATAAGGCAACTGACTTTGCCGCATTTTCTTATTTCAGCAATAAAATGCCACTTATTCGAGCCAGAGCTGTGATTCATTATGTACGATATACAACATCACGACGCACGAAGAGCTAAATCCCATCACGCAATGGGACTTATTCAAATGGAGAGTGGCTGTGATACGACCGGCCACTCACTAGGTGAAACCCAAGCTCGGGGACAAGCCATGACACCGATATTAATAGGGTTGACACACGACAATCCTACAATTAACTCCACATTCCCAGAGTGCGAAGTGGAGTATAAACATTCAACTCCGTATTCCCAGAGTGCGAAGCGGAGTATAAACACTTAACTCCACATTCCTAGAGTGCGAAGTGGAGTATAAACATTCAACTCCGTATTCCCAGAGTGCGAAGCGGAGTATAAACACTTAACTCCACATTACCAGAGTGCGAAGTGGAGTATAAACATTCAACTCCGTATTCCCAGAGTGCGAAGCGGAGTATAAACACTTAACTCCATATTCCCAGAGTGCGAAATGGAGTATAAACATCCAACTCCGTATTCCCAGAGTGCGAAACGGAATATAAACATTCAACTCCATATTCCCAGAGTGCGAAATGGAGTATAAACATTTAACTCCACATTCCCAGAGTGCGAAGTGGAGTATAAACATTCAACTCCGTATTCCCAGAGTGCGAAGCGGAGTATAAACACTTAACTCCATATTCCCGGAGTGCGAAATGGAGTATAAACATTCGACTCCGCATTCCCAGAGTGCGAAGCGGAGTATAAACAGTCGACTCCGCATTCCCAGAGTGTGAAGTGGAGTATAAACATTTAACTCCATCCTCCCAGAGCGCGAGACGGAGTATAAACATTTAACTCCGCATTCCCAGAGTGCGAAGCGGAGTATAAATATTCAACTCCGCATTCCCAGAGTGCGATGCAGAATACGAACGTCAGTCAACTCCATGTTCCTAAAGTACGAACAACCGCTTACGAGATGACGCATATCCCCGGAGTGTGGATGGAACGATTCATAAGAGAACAAGCGTAGTTCGACCACTCGGTCCTCGCTTGGTGCCATCACGAGCTGATCATCACAACTTGACCCCGGAACTGGGGGCAGAGGCAAATGTTAATCACTACCCGAAACTATGCGATGCTCAGCTCCGATGCGATTCCCTATCACAACTCAAGTCTGAGATTCCCATACTTTACAAGTAAAGAGCTATTCTTGAAGCAATCGAATAATGCAAGTACACTGGACCGAAGTCCGAACACTGCAATATTCAAGCATAGAAAAGAAAACAAGCTGAAGCCAAAAAACAAAATTTTATTCCAACTAACTCAAGAACAATGGTTTATACATGAGTTTTTTGTCAAAATATTCCTACTAGCAGGGGCCGAACCCGCATCTAAACACGGCCTACAAAAGGGGAAAAGCAGAAAAAATAACAAAAGTCCCTAACCGCCTATGAAAAGAACGTCTAATCCTTCTGTTTCCTCAGCTTTTTCTTCCTCGAGGAGCTACTGGAGCCACCAGTACCCTTTCGCTTGGAGCCTTTCTCCTTAGGCAAGCTCCCTTCGGGTGGAGGCATAATGTCAACATCCTCGTCTGAGCTGGACTCTATAGGGATACTTCCCGAAGAAGGAGTGGGAGGAACAGACTCGGAAGCCGGAGGAGGGGCTGGCACATTAGTATCAGTAAGTGTACCCCCGGGAGACACAGTCATAAGAGGAGTAGGGCACTGTGCTGCTGCTCCACCGTCTACTTCACCACCGTGCGCCGCGGCCGCCATCTCGGCATTAATCTCGGCCAACATCGCCGCTTCCTGCCGTGCCCTGGCCTCGCTAGGAGCCGTAGTAGTCTGGGACAAGGTGTCAGAAGTAGCCGTGAATCCACCCAAGCCAAATGGCAAGTCCGCAAAAGGATCACTTTGACGGCCAAGGAGCTCGTTTATCATCTGCTCGTCGAAAGAAAGTGAGCTCCCCTCCGTCACTCCAACTGGTGCCATTGCTGCGATGGAGGTCGCCTCAGAGATGATGGCTCCTGGCGCTTGACCTGATTCTTGGGGTGTAAGAGGCACGGCTGGTGCAACTCCTGTCACTGATCAAAGGAAAAGGCATGTCATTAGCAACATTTCAACGCGGGTTCTTCAATCCAAACATACTAGAAGTTAGTTCAAAGTACCTTCCTCGGTTTGGCTCGAGGTCATCTGAACTACTTCAGAAGGATGTTCCTTAATAGGAGATAAATGCGGTTGATCTGGGTCATACGCCGGGATAGGCTGGGAGTAGATCATCGGAGTTGGTTCAGACTGAGATGACACGACTATCTCAGAACTCGTAACATGGTGTTCTGCACCAGAGCTCTCTCCGACTTCCTGGATCTGGGCACCAAGCCTCACCTTGTCATGGGAAATCATGGAGTCATGAAGAACCTTCTTTTCGTCATCATTAAGGATGCGGTTCTCCAGCTCGAACTCATCAACGGCTTCATCAGGGTGCCCAGATCTCTCCTCATCAACCAGTAAGTTCCAGGCGTTATAGAGATGTGTAGGGTAATCGTCAAGCCATGTCAAGTCTCGGTGCCTTAGCACATTGGCGTTATAAGTGACGAGTAGCTCCTCCACCTCGGCCTCAATCCTGGCCTCCGCCTGCCGTACCTTCTCGTCAACCCCAGCCTCAGCTTCATGGGCTTGTTGTATAGCCGCTTCCTTCTCCTTTTGGAGTGTCACTGCCTGGTCACAGGCTTCCTGCGCAGAGACATTAGCTGCGTCTTTTTCCTTAGCCATCTCTGAAAACTTTGACTTCAGCTCATTAAGCTCCTTGAGAGCGGCATCCCTCTCGGCAGTAATAGAAGTGTTCCTGTGACCCATGTCCTCGATGGCGGTGTAGTGTTCTTGCTTCATCCTGGCCATGACAGCGGTCACTTCATCAACTTTCTTTAAAGCCTCCATTTCAGACTTACGAGAAGACTCAGCCTCCGAGTTGAGCGCTTTTATGATTTGGTCATTGCGACCCAGCTCCTTCTCGAGCTTCTCGATGGTGACGCCCCGCTCAAATGCCACTTTAGATGCCTTCCTCGCGGCCCGTCCCCACTCCCTATACTGGAAAAAGATGTCCGCAACATAATCGTGGGTAGTGGTTTCCGCGGTTGGCGGGATTCTCTTCAGGTGCGAGGGGAAGACATACCCATCAAAACAGATGTCAGGAAATTCCTTCCTCATCTGTGCCAATTTAAGCGCTCCTTCGCTAGACGCCTCGGTCGGGACCGGCACAGTAGCCGAAGAGGTGGCTATTTCGGTCCTGCGTGGAGGATCGGACCTCAAAGCTTGAGAAGGCGGCCTAGGCCGT
Source organism: Allium fistulosum (assembly GCA_030737815.1). Classification (NCBI taxonomy): domain Eukaryota; kingdom Viridiplantae; phylum Streptophyta; class Magnoliopsida; order Asparagales; family Amaryllidaceae; genus Allium; species Allium fistulosum. Next base: position 596,755,961 of record CM060908.1, on the reverse strand, counting down.
GAAGTTTCGGGAGGACGAGTAACTGCGGCCGTAGGAGGTGCAGAGGGCCTGGGAGGAGGAGAGTGAGATCGGGATCGGCGAACATATCCCCTATCTCTGTCAGACTTCTCCTGACCAGAGTGTCCCGTGTCATAATCCCTCTCGCCCTCTCTCCTGCGTGGCTCGTGATAACGGCGCTTACGCAAACTACCAAGCATGGAACCTTTCCCAGACATCGTACCTGAAAAGAAAACCACAAAGAATCAGTAACCATTTGCGATGTGTTGTTTACGGGTAGAAAAGTGTGTTGTGCCGTGAAGAGTGTGTGAATGTGTAACCCCCCGGACCAACCAGAAGTGTCAATCGCACTGGCAGGATCAGGCTCGCTAACGTCGACGATATGTCGCGGTCCACCCGATCCAACGTCGTGTTGCTCCGGCTCGACGTCCGGGAGTGGAGGGTCAGCAGGCCCTTCGAATTGATCTCCAGCTTGCGGGGAGGACGCCTCCGTAATCTTAACTCCTGGCGAAGGACGGTGCAAAACCACAGACTTCCGCCTCCCAGACTTAGGCTGTTTCGAGGCCACTGCTTTGCCTTTCCTCTTTGCATCGGACTCTGGGGTTGCATTAGCAGGTCCAACCAACGGTTCCTCGTCAGTATGAGTTTTCTCGGAATCGGGTTCCTCGATTATCACAACCCTGGGCTTCATCCGCTTGATCTTTTTCCTGGAGATGGTCTTTAATGCACCATCGAGTCTTATGCTCTGCCTCCGACCGATCAGCCCAAGGACTCTGAGATTCCGATCTGTCAATAACAGTTCAATATTCCTTTCTTCGCTAGGAATCTCTTGGAAGACCCGAACTATTTCTTTATAATAGCCACCCTCAGGCCGCTGGATGATAGCTGAGAGAAAAAGAGAAGAAGACGTAAGTTTAATTTCACTCCGAAAATTGCCCTGTCAATTAATTGAAAAAGAAAAGACAATGCTCACGTCTGAACAGCCATCTCCTGGCAAACCCCGGAGGACATCGGACATAAAACCACTCCGACTTAAAGTAGCTTAGCCTAGTCCACGACCCCGCGACAACTTGGCAGTTCCTTACAGACTCCAGGAACGTGTAAGATGGGCTGTCAGTCCGACTCTTGAAATTAAACAGGTATCTTATGTCGGTCATACGGGGAGGACGATGGAGGTACTCCATGAATACAATGAACAAGCTGTTGAGTGAGGCATATCCGTTTGGATGCAATTGAGACGGAGCGATGTCCAGATAAGCCAACACTTCTCTTATATAGTCGTTGAATGGAGGAAGTGTGCCGGCTGCACACGCATGCCGGTTAAAAGCAGTATACCCCTCTGGGGGATTATGTGGCCTATCATTCGGTCCGGGCAACAATACCTCATCCAAAGACAGACCATGCCTTAAGCATATTCTCCCTAGCATGTCTTCAGAAATATTGGATGGGACGGAATCAGGCGGACTGTTAATGAAGGACGCATCGGGCAACTCGTCCGGAGCTGGGCCAATAGCTTCGGTCTCGATGACCGGAATCTCAATTCTAGGAAGGGTAGGGTTCTGAGTTTCTTGCTGCTGCGAACTTGACGGTTCCATCACTAGCTAACTCACGAGAAACCATCATTAGATGACAAAAAGCCCGTGCATTCCCCAGTGTAAAGTGCATGAATGTGTCGTGTAGTGCAAGTGTTGTGCGTGACTTGAGCGAATTCTGCAGAATTAAAGAAAACACGCTAGCAACGAAATGCCGGAAGTCAGACTGGCGATGACCGTCGTCGCTGACCGTCACGGCCGCGCCTTCCGGAGGCTATCGTTCGATTTAGATTAGCAGTTCGTTATACTTTGCTGGATTACGGTTCCATCTACGAGCTTCAAAGGGCAATCAAATATGCGGTGTTGTGATCAAGTTCGGTTATGCAATGCGGAAGCTCGTAGGAATCAGGCGTGCAGTTTAATTATCAAGTCCAGATATGCAGGGTGAAGATTGTCAGAATCATGTTTTCAAACTGCCTGGAATTTCGTATCCATCAAAGGGAGAGATCGAATCGGTCCCATTAGACCTGTTCGAATCCATCCGGTTGAAGGTTCGAATCGATGCCGAGTGTCATGTTTCGAATCGATCATTGGTGATTTGGTTCGCATCGATCACAGTAGATGTGTCTTCGTGTCGAACAATGGTGGCCCGGTTCGTATCGATAGGGAAGGCCTTGGTTTCGTATCGATCGCAGTGACGAAATTCGTATCGATCCAAAGTTAGGGGCTTCCAAGTAGCCATCGACTTCCTATCAGACATTTCATGCCGATACGACCCATCGCCACCAACATCGAATCGAAATCACATCGACTCCGCTAACACGTCCCAAGAATCGATGCGAGGTCCAGAGAAGAGCCATTAATTTTGGAAATTCAAACATGGCTCTCGTAATCGATTCGAAATCATCCTTTCCATCCTTTCTTCCCCAATCTGCGAAGATCGCCATGGCCATCATGTTTTCAAGCCAGATCTGGTGTTATCAGATGCTGCAGTGAAAGATTGGCGAAGAAGAGATGGATTTATGGCAGCTTTGTTATTCAGATCTGCCATCGCTTACCTAGTTTGGAAATTCGATTCGAGAATCTGGAAGAACGAGTTTGATCGAGTCAAGAATACGGAGTTGCTATCTCTTCCTGGATCGATCGCAGAAGACTAAGAGCAACAGTAAAGAGTAAAAGTGAAAAAATGAGCTAAGTCCCAGATATTTATATGGAGCATGGAGTCGAACCGGGGCGATTCATCTCCCAGACAACGTAACCGGTCGCAAGCAGTCAAGCGGTGGACCTATGCGAGCGCCCTCTTCGAATCCGTCAGACTGTACCTCCATCGAGTCGAAGTATTCGCCGGATGCCATCGATTCGATATGTCCCTTTCGCGAACCATCGATTCACAGCGAGTCAGGTTTATCGATACGAACTCGATAATCATCCTGTTAATATCCATCGATGCGAATAGTTATCTCGTATCCATTAATGATGCCCCGCATCGATTCGAAGGAATGCATCCTGACTTCTTACCATGGCGCCATGAAAGAATCACTGCAAAATTCAACAATGACCTAAAACCAATGACGAGATGCAAGTTTGCGACTTTTTCAAAGCACGTCATGTTTTCACAAGACGTACTTTGGGGGGCAAATGTTATCCCGCCTTTTGGCAAGGCCAGGACACCAAGGAGCCGACTAGAGAACAAGGATAGCACGCCATGGATATCACTGAATTTTGTTAGAGCCCAGAATGAGCTACAATTGATAGGACATGACAAGAAAGGCCATAGAGATCAGCACCTCAAATTTCAAGTCAATCCGGACTCGTACGCTCAAGTTATGATCGAGTCAAATTGGAGGGAAAAGCCCAGATTTCGTATCCATCACTCTGGGCAACTTCGTATCCATCACCGAAGCCTTGGTTCGAATCCATCAAGCTTCGTACCGATCAGCTCCGAATCCATCGAGGTACCCAAGTTCGACTCGACTTGCTTCGTATCCATCGAGCTCGTATCGATGGACTTCACACACACCAGCAATTGAAGGACCTCGTATCCTTCAGCCAACGTCTGCTTCGTAACCATCATTCAGCGTCTACTTCGTATCCATCACTCGGTGCTTGCTTCGTATCCATCGGGCCAGTGCTCTTCGTATCCATCAGAGGACCTCACTTCGAATCCATGCCTAATGACTTGTTCGTATCCAACGAGTCAACTGACCAGGGATGACGTGTCTTCCATCAAAGTAAAACGAGGCAAGATATGTGGAGTCGAAACAGTCAATGCGGCACAAAGACCGGATCGAGACGAAGCGCGCGCGCCACCTCACTTCAAGAGCACGTGCAGCCAGCGAGGCGAACGGATGGAGTCGAAATCATGGATACGAACCAGACAGCCTATGAGGAATTCCAGTTCGTATCGACCATATCTCGTAATCCACTGATCCAAATCCAGTAAAATTTTCAGAGAAGCTTGCATGCATGCTGAGGGATGTCCACGCCAAATTCCAGCTCGATTGGAGCATTTTCTGATCGATACGAAGTCGTTTCGAATCGATCCCAGATGGAGTTGAAATTTGGTGGGACCGGGCGCATGGACCCACTCACGTGCCAGACCAATTCTCCCGGAGTTTGAGCGAGATTTGAGCTTCCTACGCCTATAAATAGAGCCCCAGAATCAACAGAAAAAGGGTCTTTTTTCTCTGAAGCGTCCAGACTCTGCCGGATTGAGATTTGCATCCTACTTTTGCTGTCAATTTCGAATTCCAAACTGTAATCCGCTGTTCATTGCTGTAAACGCTTGTAATCATTAAAAGAGAATCAATAAAATCATCAAAACTTCATAGTGGACGTAGGCTATACGCCGAACCACTCTAAACTGCTTGTCTGTGCACTTTACATTCCTATTTGTTGGAGTTTTTGTTAGATAATCTCTGTTTTACATTTATAATCTTCATTTTATCTCTTCAAACAACTCCCGAAGAGTGTTGTGCCCATTTTTGGTACAAACAATACCTATATATATTATAAATCAAATCATATTTTAGAGATTCAAATCAATTAAATTTCCCAAACAAGGCTGTAGCAAGACTACAGAACAATCTCTTCACTTCGAAACTCGAAAATGAATGTCGATGATGGTGCAGTCATCACCGAAATTATTTTCCAACGACAAAGAAAAGAGCACTAATTTTAAACTTTAAAATTCTTTGGAAACAAATTTCTATTCGAAAATACTTTAAATAATATATCCTTTTAACTTTAAACCAAAGTTCGAAATCATCGGAATTTGAATTCTCAAATTCTTGTTTTAAATTCATTTTACATTTCCAAATGAACTTATAAACAACTATTTATAAATTCATTTATAGAACAATAAATGATAAATCAAGTATTAGCATTTTAAATAATCAATTTAAATCAATTTATTAAGTTCCATAAATTTACTTATGTATCAAAATTTTATTTCATTATCCAAATTTTAAAATAATATTGTATCAGTTTGTTCTGTCAAAGTGTTTTAGAAATCCTATCGATAACGCTGATCAGACAAATCGATCGGAAACCCAAATCAACATCAACAACTCAAACAACACAATATAAAAACAAAACATAGATTACAAGTACAATTCAAAATGTTTGGAGATAGTTTGGAAACAAAGACAAGATGATTAATTAACAAAATAGGATGGTGGATAAGCTTAGGTAAATCACGGGCAACCTTAACCGGGTCCACCGTGACTTAATGAATAAGATCAAATGTGGATTGTCAGGAGTAAATCTACATCCGATCTCAAGAGATAGAGTTTGGAGCAACAAAATATATCAGCATCTGAACCAAGGATAGATATAAATCACTAGTGAATCGATGCTAATTGTAAAGGAGTTTCCCCCTTTTACAAGCAAATTAAAATATTGGCAAAACCGCCAATTCACTATAAAGATCATTCGAAGCGGAGTTATGGGATACTCCAGGATCAAAAGAAGATGAATAGTGAGGGACACGAATGGATTTTGGAACCGCGGGGAACGTTCCAAAATTCAAGGAAATTCGAATCAAGGAGGAAAGGTTTAAGCTCGAATGAAAGTGATTCTGTAAATAAATTTACCATACGTTCTAAGTTTTGCCTAGAGCTACCAAAGCTCTGATACCAACTGTAACAACCCGGTTTTTCGTGCATTTCGCATCCGCACATGTCGAACTTGAATTGCTCAAAATACCGCGTTGTAAATAAAATTTGTCAAATCTCAGAATATACAGTAAATAAATAATCACAGATCACAGACACAGAGTAAAATAATGCAGCGGAAGTAAAAGAAATAGTAGTTCATGAAGCTACTATGTGACGCCCCACCTCTATACCCGCGCTAGCCAAGAACACTACGGTGTAATGCTGTCAACTAGCACGGAGAATAAGGCTGTTGAGGAGCGACCATCTGTGTAATTGCTTTGTGCGAGCACCGATATGTCAGATAGTATAACATGCAATTTTATTTCAGGAGGAAATCCGACGTATCGATACAAACACAAAGCTACTACACAGTGGCTATAATAGTTTAGGACAATAGATATAAAAATAACACAGATAACATAAATGCGGAATACAGATGGAACAAAAAGTCTCATATATATAATAACTGATGTCAGTTACAATACATTTGACACGGTACATATGATACAACTACAACTGTCGACTCTGGAAGTTATATATACAAATACATTATCAACTAATGTACATGAATACACATCATCCTAATCAGTACACTGACTACTACAAAAAGACAAAAACAACTTCAGAAGATGTGAAAAGTCTTCATAGCTCTAGCAGCAACCCAAAGCTAAAAATCTACAACCTGTAAATACTCGGTCTGACCCGAGTATTAAATTCAAAAGAAAATAATACACGGGTCAGTCTAATTCAAACTCAGTTATTAATGCACAGAAGCAATAATAATCCAATATCAAATAGACAACAGTCACGGAAATCTCGTATATCCAACTTCTCGATAGGATAATCGGATAACGACAGCTATAACACTAAACAGTGTTAAACAATAAATCAGCAGATTCATAACATCAACAGAGATAGATGAAAAGATTTCTAAATGAAGATGATTTAGAAAAGAACAGAATTGCCGAAACGGCGATTAACTACAAAAATCATCAAATCAAAACCCAAATCAAATTCTGATTCCAAATATATCAAATTTGAAACATAAACAATTTCACAAAAGATCTACGCATCAAAAGCAAAAGAAATACCAATAAAATCAAGGCGGTGTGGCTGTAGAACACACGTATATACATGTGCACCGCCTCGCCAATTCGAGTGCACAAGGTCAAATCAAAATCAGATTCAACACAAGTACAAATGGCCTTGATCAAAATTCAAAATGATCACTGCAACAATGAAGTGTAACTGCAATCAAGCATCAATTACATAAATACATTCAGGTGCACAGCAAAACATGAAACAGTGCAACTGGACAACAAACAAAATCAAAGTGTACACAGTGAAGTCTACAGACAAATGGTCAAAAGTGCACAAGTGAATCCAGTGCTCACATGAATAGGTTCAAGTGACAAACTAACAGCATGCAAGCATAGGTGGATGTGCAGACTAGAATATGCACTGGAATGCGACAATGCAGTGTACACAACTCAAGAGCCAATGCCTACATGAAATGCACATATACAAACTGCATGATGAACCTATTACACCACTCAAAGTACAGTGCAACAATAGAAGTGGTGGACATGTGCAGACACTACATGAAGAACAGAGACAAAATGAGCATGTACCAATATAGAGTGTGCCAAAAGAGCTTCAACTAAATACCAATGCAGACCCGTATATACATGACTTGCGAACAATAGCATGTAGACATCAAACAATACAGAACTGTCAAGTATACAGGAATGAATATCACAAAACTGAAGTCAATTCAAAACAACTTTAAATTAACTATGAACACTCCCGAAGTATGGAACCAAGACCAAAACGAACTAACGTAAATCAATGCCACAACCTGAAAACTGGACAATGCACTTGTGACGAGGCAACTTCACAAGACATCACGAATAACAAAATACAAGGCAATGCTAACAGTGTAACGAAAAAGCACAGAGCTACCAAATGCAGCATGGAACTACAGAAATGCATCCCAAAGCAGACCAACTCAAGTACAATGCAGACAAGTTCAACAACTACAAGTATACATCTACGACAAACCAGGTAGTAATAAAGCAAACTGCACATCTAACTGGAGCCAAGACTACAAGTACAAGGCCTATATATATATATACAAGAATGTATGTATACACATGGTTTCAATGCCTATTCAAGTGCATAATCACAGTCATCAAGACCAACTAGAACAGATGAAAGCAAGCTTAAAGCAAGTGCAGTGATAAAATGTTAATGATTCATGTATGAAAGTGTAATACTAAACCATTCAAGCCAACTCAAATGCAACAACAACAAACTCAACCCAGAGCAGACTCGAATCAGTTCAAAATGCAAGTTCAAATACACACAACCAACAGGTTCAATAATAGATGCATACACACATACGAATGCATATATGCATATATGTACAGACATGGTCAAAATTGAAATCGAACTGCAGTTACAAAATATGGTACAGGTTGAACAAAATCAGGTGTTGTTCAGAATCAAATAAAGTCACAAGGGAGTTCAAACTGAATTCAAAGCATCAGAATTCAAAGCCGTGTATTTTTTTAAACCAAGTCAACCAAATATTATAAATGAATACAATGAACAAGTCAGAGAAGTGGAAGCCGGGGCAACCAAGAAATCGAGCAAGGAAAAATTCAAAGCCGTGTCAACCAAGAATCGCAAGATTATACGAATTTGATTAAAATCAGAGAGAGAATCAACAACGAAGCCAAATCATATGCAGAGCATATTACTAAGGCGAATTAGATGTGAGAAACTACTCACCTTCTTCGATGTGGCAACCGAGAGCAACGGGGAATCGAAAGCCCCAATTTCATCAGTTTGGAACGAGGAGAACGAAGCCCTAATCTGCTAAAAGCCAAAGCCCTAGCGAATCTCCAAGAACCCAAAAGCAAGGCCGAAGCCATAGCAAATCTCACAGGAACGAACACGAGACCAAGCCCAGAAGCAAGAATCGAACTCGTTGAAGTAGCCAGAGAGAGCAACGAGAAATCGATCGAGTAAGGCAATTCTCGAACAACCAACGATACGATCGAAGTAGGAACGGCACTTCGAAAAGCCCAAATTTCAGAGCGCAAAGAGGAACGAACGCCCCAAATCCCTCAAGCCCTAATTCAGTTGCAAAGAATCGTCGCCGCCATTTTTCTATTCTCAGAGAAAATAAAGGAACGGGCTAGAGAATGAAATGGGTCGGCTTAAAAGGGGAAAGGGTCTGCAATCAAAATGAAGAATGAATCGAGAAGGGGGGAAATCAGGTCGAACAAAATAAGAAAGGGAACGGGTCGAACGATTTTTCAAAACAATTTTAACTTGATAAAATTCTAATAAAATTTGGCGAACGATTTAACCACCTAGTGACGATCATTAATTGCTATGAATATCCGGGTTGTTATAGACTCCCCTCCTTAAAGGAATTGCGTCCTCGCAATCATAAGGAATAAATGGACAAAAGGTAACAACCAAAAGAGCATGGCAATGTCGAATGCATAAGCAAAGCAAATGTCAGCAGGGGAAGTATTAGATATGAAATCAAAAGGTTCGACTGATTCAAATCAAAAGAATCAACATCGACTAACAAAAGCAAGAACAATCGAATTTCAGCAATTAAAAGAAAAAGAAAACAGAGCAGAAATCACGTACTACACGAATTGAAGGTGAGTAAATCAAATTACTCACCTGAATCGCCAGAGAAAAAGACGAAGCTCAAATCTCAAAATCACAAATATTCAATTATCAAAAACGATAATCGAATTTTCAAATCAAAAATATTTAATTATCAAAACGATAATTAGAATCTCAAATATCTAATTATCACAAGCGATAACCAGAAACGACACGATTATCAAAAATGATAGTCAGAAATTACAAATATCCGATTATCAAAAACGATAATCAGAAATTACAAATATTCGATTAATCAAATCGAAAAATATTTAATTATCTCAAACGATAATTAAATTGAAAAAAATATTTAATTATCACAAATGATAATCAAATTTCACAAATATCTGATTATCAAAAACGATAATCAGAAATCACAAATATTCGATTAATCAAATCGAAAAATATTTAATTATCACAAATGATAATCAAATTTCACAAATATCTGATTATCAAAAACGATAATCAAAAATCACAAATATTCGATTAATCAAATCAAAAAATATTTAATTATCTCAAACGATAATTAAATCAAAAATATATATTTAATTATCACAAATGATAATCAAATTTCACAAATATCTGATTATCAAAAACGATAATCAGAAACACAAATATCCGATTATCAAAAACAATAATCAGAAATCACAAATATTCAATTAACGAGTCCGGAATTAACCGAAGTAGTAAAAGTATGGTTCCATACTCCGTACTTTTGCTAAATCGTTTAAATCTCTTTATCGTTTCCTTGAAAGTGCAAAATTGTGTGTTTTAAAAAATAACATTTCACATTCTCAAACGGACAAGTCCGGAATTAAACGAATCAGTAAAAGAAAGGGGTCATAGTCCTCGATTTTGCTGAAACGTTTAAATCGCTTCCTCGTTCTTTTGAAAAATGTAAACTGTAAAAATTTTGAAAATAATTTTTAATTTATATTTTTGAAACAACTTTTAAAAATAAAGAATTTTGAAAACACGTGATTAAATTAGCAATATCAGTAGCAACTTTGATAAGGAAATTGCACTTCTCAAAGTACAGTAAAAACGGACAACAAAATCAGCATTGCGGGAGAACCGCTTGTAAATCCATTTCAAAAATTAACGGTTACTGAAGTTAACACGTCAAAATCTCATCAAAATAACTGGCATCAAAATATAATACCAATGAATTTTCATTCATAAAAATGTCACAAGAATCTTCTCAAAGATAGAAAGGGATATCATACCCTAAACTTGTATTCATAACAAGTCAGTAACACATGAATTCACCAATGCACAAAAACGGATATCATATCACTGAAAATCATGAAAATTGGTGAAGTACAAAATTCCAGAAATCATCACAAGGAATCCAGAAAACACAAATTCTAGAAATCGACATACGAAAACCAGAAATCACAAAGAGGGGGAGGCCTATCACATGAATGGGAGTATGTAAACTCCAAAACACCGGTATCACAAGAACGAGAAGCTATCTCATGGAAGTTATCCATTAAATTTTCACACAGGAATGGCCCGAAGACCGTAGGGTGCTACCCTACATATGTGATGGCGAAACATCACATAAACGGGGTATAGTCTCCCTCGTAGACAAAGAGACATCGCTCAATCGCTAGTCTAAATCATAAAAAGGGGGAAGGCCTATCACAAAATGGGAGCATGAAAACTCACCAACCGGTATCACATGAATCTTTTCAAAGATAAAATAGGGTATCATACCTTAAACTTGTATTCATAACAAGTTAATAACACATGAATTCACCAATGTACAAAAACTGATATCATATCAATGAAAATCATGAAAATTGGTGAAGCACAAATTCCAGAAATCACTCAAGAAATCCAGAAAACACATAAATAGAGGGAGGCCTAACACATGAATGGGAGCATGAAAACTCACCTATGCGTATAACACATGACGAGAAGCTATCTCATGGAAGCTATCCATTAAATTTTCACACAGGAATGGCCCGAAGACCGTAGAGTGCTACCCTACATATATGATGGCGAAACATCACATAAACGGGGTATAGTCTCCCACGCAGACAAAGAGGCATCGCACAATTGCTAGCCTAAATCAAATCACAAAAATGATCATCATGATCACTAATAAGTGTCAATTACGTTAAGTTAGTGAATATAAGAGTTTAGCTTCATGTCCCATAACCACTAGCTTAACTCAAATATTTACGAACAAACTGTAAATCTTCACTAGAAAATTGTCACAAAAGGTTCAATCGAACAAGTCCAGGAGTTAACCAACGAAGTAAACGCAAGCGTTTCATACCACTTGTTTTACTATGCCGTTTAATTCAATTTCTCATACGAGTGAAATAAAGGCTTGTATATACTAATAGATTGGAAAACGGTTTAAGAAAAAGAGCTTTGTAGTAAAATAGTTTTGAAATCGTTTGGAGAAAAGGATTTTAATATTTACTACTAGTATAGAAAACCTTTATATTTTTAAAGTGACAAATCACAAAAATGATTGTAGAAACAATCAATCACAAGAATTCACATACAAAGATGTGAATAGAATCCAAAGAAATCGATACCGAATCCATCTAAAAGTATGCTCACAAAAATCCTGAAGAAAATGTCATTAAAGTTGCTAATAAACGATAGCAACAAATCGGGGAAATGATCAAGAATCGATTAAATTAGGAAACAAATCAATTCACTAAAATTCACATTCGAAGACGTGAATGAAATCCAAAGAATTCGATTCCAAATTCATCAAAGTAGGAATACCCAAATATTCCTGAAATAGAAGTTATCAAAAGCAATAAAGGTGATAACAACTAATTGGAAAAGTAGAATCGATTATCAATTGGAAAAACAAAGCAAAACGAGCATAAATGCATAAATGACTTCAACAAAAATAAGAGTCAAGTCAATGTCGAAGTCAACAATTAATGGTCACTGTCGAGTACAAAATGAATCAATATCATCATCAAAGAATCCAACGGCAAACAAAATCAGAGTCTTGGAAATCAAGAAATTAGCAATTTCACAAAAACAAAGTGACCGAAGTCGAATGGAAATCAAACCGAGGAAAACACAAGATATCAAGTTCAAACTTGCTGAGATTCGAACAAAATCAACATCGGCTAAATCAATTCAAAGCCGAAAACACAAGAACAAAATCCTCATCATCAAAAACCCAACTTGAGTTCGTAAAGCAAACGGAGGCAGAAGCCAAAAATACTTTCACGAAATCAAAATCAAACATAGGCAAAGATGAGAGATAAAACATCGACAAATAGTTGTAACACATGCTCCATCTAAGTTATGTTTTATAATTGTCCCAAACCTTAGGCTTTGATACCAAGCTGTGACGCCCCACCTCTATACCCGCGCTAGCCAAGAACACTACGGTGTAATGCTGTCAACTAGCACGGAGAATAAGGCTGTTGAGGAGCGACCATCTGTGTAATTGCTTTGTGCGAGCACCGATATGTCATATAGTATAACATGCAATTTTATTTCAGGAGGAAATCCGACGTATCGATACAAACACAAAGCTACTACACAGTGGCTATAATAGTTTAGGACAATAGATATAAAAATAACACAGATAACATAAATGCGAAATACAAATGGAATAAAAAGTCTCATATATATATAATAACTGATGTCAGTTACAATACATTTGACACGGTACATATGATACAACTACAACTGTCGACTCTGGAAGTTATATATACAAATACATTATCAACTAATGTACATGAATACACATCATCCTAATCAGTACACTGACTACTACAAAAAGACAAAAACAACTTCAGAAGATGTGAAAAGTCTTCATAGCTCTAGCAGCAACCCAAAGCTAAAAATCTACAACCTGTAAATACTCGGTCTGACCCGAGTATTAAATTCAAAAGAAAATAATACACGGGTCAGTCTAATTCAAACTCAGTTATTAATGCACAAAAGCAATAATAATCCAATATCAAATAGACAACAGTCACGGAAATCTCGTATATCCAACTTCTCGATAGGATAATCGGATAACGGCAGCTATAACACTAAACAGTGTTAAACAATAAATCAGCAGATTCATAACATCAACAGAGATAGATGAAAAGATTTCTAAATGAAGATGATTTAGAAAAGAACAGAATTGCCGAAACGGCGATTAACTACAAAAATCATCAAATCAAAACCCAAATCAAATTCTGATTCCAAATATATCAAATTTGAAACATAAACAATTTCACAAAAGATCTACGCATCAAAAGCAAAAGAAATACCAATAAAATCAAGGCGGTGTGGCTGTAGAACACACGTATATACATGTGCACCGCCTCGCCAATTCGAGTGCACAAGGTCAAATCAAAATCAGATTCAACACAAGTACAAATGGCCTTGATCAAAATTCAAAATGATCACTGCAACAATGAAGTGTAACTTCAATCAAGCATCAATTACATAAATACATTCAGGTGCACAGCAAAACATGAAACAGTGCAACTGGACAACAAACAAAATCAAAGTGTACACAGTGAAGTCTACAGACAAATGGTCAAAAGTGCACAAGTGAATCCAGTGCTCACATGAACAGGTTCAAGTGACAAACTAACAGCATGCAAGCATAGGTGGATGTGCAGACTAGAATATGCATTGGAATGCGACAATGCAGTGTACACAACTCAAGAGCCAATGCCTACATGAAATGCACATATACAAACTGCATGATGAGCCTATTACACCACTCGAAGTACAGTGCAACAATAACAGTGGTGCACATGTGCAGACACTACATGAAGAACAGAGACAAAATGAGCAAGTACCAATATAGAGTGTGCCAAAAGAGCTTCAACTAAATACCAATGCAGACCCGTATGTACATGACTTGCGAACAATAGCATGTAGACATCAAACAATACAGAACTGTCAAGTATACAGGAATGAATATCACAAAACTGAAGTCAATTTAAAACAACTTTAAATTAACTATGAACACTCCCGAAGTATGGAACCAAGCCCAAAACGAACTAACGTAAATCAATGCCACAACCTGAAAACTGGACAATGCACTTGTGACGAGGCAACTTCACAAGACATCACGAATAACAAAATACAAGGCAATGTTAACAGTGTAACGAAAAAGCACAGAGCTACCAAATGCAGCATGGAACTACAGAAATGCATCCCAAAGCAGACCAACTCAAGTACAATGCAGACAAGTTCAACAACTACAAGTATACATCTAAGACAAACCAGGTAGTAATAAAGCAAACTGCACATCTAACTGGAGCCAAGACTACAAGTACAAGGCCTATATATATACATACAAGAATGTATGTATACACATGGTTTCGATGCCTATTCAAGTGCATAATCACAGACATCAAGACCAACTAGAACAGATGAAAGCAAGCTTAAAGCAAGTGCAGTGATAAAATGTTAATGATTCATGTATGAAAGTGTAATACTAAACCATTCAAGCCAACTCAACTGCAACAACAACAGACTCAACCCAGAGCAGACTCGAATCAGTTCAAAATGCAAGTTCAAATACACACAACCAACAGGTTCAACAATAGATGCATACACACATACGAATGCATATATGCATATATGTACAGACATGGTCAAAATTGAAATCGAACTGCAGTTACAAAATATGGTACAGGTTGAACAAAATCAGGTGTTGTTCAGAATCAAATAAAGTCACAGGGGAGTTCAAACTGAAGTCAAAGCATCAGAATTCAAAGCCGTGTATTTTTTTAAACCGAGTCAACCAAACATTATAAATGAATACAATGAACAAGTCAGAGAAGTGGAAGCCGGGGCAACCAAGAAATCGAGCAAGGAAAAATTCAAAGCCGTGTCAACCAAGAATCGCAAGATTATACGAATTTGATTAAAATCAGAGAGAGAATCAACAACGAAACCAAATCATACGCAGAGCATATTACTAAGGCGAATTAGATGTGAGAAACTACTCACCTTCTTCGACGTGGCAACCGAGAGCAACGGGGAATCGAAAGCCCCAATTTCATCAGTTTGGAACGAGGAGAACGAAGCCCTAATCTGCTAAAAGCCAAAGCCCTAGCGAATCTCCAAGAACCCAAAAGCAAGGCCGAAGCCATAGCAAATCTCACAGGAACGAACGCGAGACCAAGCCCAGAAGCAAGAATCAAACTCGTCGAAGTAGCCAGAGAGAGCAACGAAAAATCGATCGAGTAAGGCAGTTCTCGAACAACCAACGATACGATCGAAGTAGGAACGACACTTCGAAAAGCCCAAATTTCAGAGCGCAAAGAGGAACGAACGCCCTAAATCCCTCAAGCCCTAATTCAGTTGCAAAGAATCGTCGCCGACAATTTTTCTATTCTCAGAGAAAATAAAGGAACGGGCTAGAGAATGAAATGGGCTGGCTTAAAAGGGGAAAGGGTCTGCAATCAAAATGAAGAATGAATCGAGAAGGGGGGAAATCAGGTCGAACAAAATAAGAAAGGGAACGGGTCGAACGATTTTTCAAAACAATTTTAACTTGATAAAATTCCAATAAAATTTGGCAAACGATTTAACCACCTAGTGACGATCATTAATTGCTATGAATATCCGGGTTGTTACATACTATATAAATATATCAGAGTTACATAAGATACAACGAAAGAAATAAAGTACAACAGAAGTCTCAATACAATAACCCAGTACAAGCTGAACAGAATAAAGAACTGGAATAAATAAGCAGATAGATAAGCAGAATCTCCAGCAAAGACCAGCTCCAAAAAGAAAACCCAAAGCTGTGAATACTCAGACTGACCCGAGCGTAAAGCAAAACACAAAACACTCGAGTCAGGACAATATATACTTATATAATGTAAACCAACTCAAGTGAACTGTAATAAAGTACAAGTAACTTAAAGGGTGCCTAGGACCGCCCATCCTCTAAGGATCCGTTAAACTATTTACTATATAGTAATATTTCGCTATTATAATAATGTCTACAGTAAAATAAACATACTTTTAAATAGCGTTCCGGGCTACCCATATCACCCTTCACACATAATAGTCCCAGTAGTCCATCCAATATCATGCCATCTCCACTCCGGGGGACTGTCAGAGGATACCACACGGGCTACGGGAGAAAAACAAACTCGTAGTAAAGGCTCGGTATGGTAGGTGACACGGCACACAAGGCAATGCCAGGGTAGATATACCAATTACGCACACGGGCTGGTGGTAACGTAGCAGCCACTACACCCACCCCGAACAACACTCCAAAATCAAGGGGTGCACCCAATCGATCACAACAGTAATAGAATGGTATCGAAGAAGTGTGTCCGACCAGAGGTGCTACCTCCTTTGGCCCGAGATCGCTCCTGTTTTAGCCACCTTAAGCTAACTCACGGGAGTTAGGTCCACGAAATGTACCTTAGGAACGTCGTCACCATCCTACTTCATTCTGGAATCTCCACCGCGTACACGGTTGTCAAAGTGGTTTTCGGTATCGACAGAGAGTATGCCAGATATCCGATCCCGGTCTCTTTGCCAACCAATCGTTATTATAACCCGTTGTTATAATTTAAAAATTGTATTTACTTCAAAAATCAATTCATTTCATTTCAAAACTATATTCCTTTCAAAATAGTTTATACTTCTAAACCAAACCATTTTATTTCAAAACTATATTCAAAACAATACCATATCATTTCCAATTCAATCATATACTCACTTTTTAAAATAATATTTTATATTTCAAAAATAAATCAAATTCAAATATTTATCAGAATAAAGATCAAATCATTTCAAACCACTTTAAGATATCAAAATATCATATCTTTCCAAAATTTCATTTCAAATTTTATTTTTAATATCAAAATATCATTTGAGTTCAAATCCAAATATTCAACTTTAAATACCTTTAAATTCAATGATATCATTCATTTATTTTTATTTCAAACCACCTTTAAATAATTTATATTCCAACGAATTAATTCATTTAAAAGTGAAATTACTAAGATTTCAAATCAGGTATTAAATTTCCAAAGTTTAAATTCAATTACAGTTTATCACCAACCATTTCAAATCTTATCAATTTCAAATATAGATTTGGTCCACAAAATAACTATTCAATTTTAAAATAATTCAAAGCTTAAATATCCCAAATTTCATAAATCCAATATCATTTAAATAAACTCAAATAATATATATTTTAAATATTCATTTTATTAAATAATTTAAATAAATCAGAAATCAAATATCATTTCAAATATCAAAATATTATTCAAAACATCATTCATTTAATTCATTTACATACCATTTAAATCATTCATTTTATTTTGGAATAAATTACCATTTTCAATCTCACATTTAAAAATTAAATTCTTCCATTTAAAACCATTTAAAACAATTTAAAACCATTTAAATGTCTCTTCATTATCTTTAGAAATTTAACATTAAATTCCCAAAATTTTATCATTTTCCAAAGATTATTTTTCATAAAATTATATTAAAACAGCAAAAATATAGTTTTTCTGTAGCACTTATAAAATGCTACGTAAAGTTATAGTTTAAAACAGTTCACTTATCAAAAGACAGCACTTAAATGTTGTAATAGATTTCCTTTAAATTTCAAATAAACTTTATTGTTAAGTTTAAACACTACAGCACTTAGAAAGTGCTATAATAGCCTTTATTTTAAATTAACCTTTTAGTTCATTTAAAACAACTACAGCATTTACAAAATGCTGTAATATCTTTTACTTACATTTCAAAATGCGGTCAAATCAAATTCAGAATTTTAATTACCATTTCACAAACGATTAACTTTTAATATAAATCATTTAACTTATAAAAATCATATATTTCACATTTTAAAATCATCATTTCAATACTCATATTTTTATGATTTTTATAAAGTTTAATTTCATCCAATAATCCAAATTTAACATAATTTCTTATTTAAATTCAATTATTAAATTCCATTTCTTTAATTAAATTATTAACTTAACAATTAGGTTTAAATTTCCAAAATATAACTTATTTCCATTTATTTTACTTAATTAAAATTTCACTTTTAACAAAAGTTCAAAATTCCTAATTTAAGTTATATTTCAAAATTTAACTTAAACACTCATTTATTTAACATTTTAACTTATTCAAAAACCATTATAATTTTTTTTTAAATCATTTAAAATACATTTTTTAATCAAAATATTATATTTTTCTTACTTTACATAATTTCCTTTTTTTAAAACAAAACATAAATTCCAAAATTTACTTATAGTTCAAATTTTACTTTACCATTTACTCAATTCATTATTTAATTTATAGAAAATCACTAATATTCCTATAAAAATCATTTTTAATTAAGTTTACATCAAGATATTATAAATTTTACACTTTAAATATTTTTAACACATTTCAGAAAAATATTATATAAACCACGGGTCTGTATATAGTTTTCTAACCTAGGTCAAGTGATACAGATATATATCATTTCAATCCGCAATTTACAAAGAAAAACCAGGTTCTATCATTTCAAACCCGCAATCCCAAGTAATATGAAATGAAATAAAAACCACTCAGGCCTATCATTTCAGCCCATAACGATTTTTCCCAATTCTAAAGTCCGTTCGGGTATGTATCATTTCAACCCATAGTGATTCTAGTCTAAAGGGAACTTGTAGTGGTGATAACATATATAAATAACAGAATAGCATGAAATAACAGTAACATATGAATAACAGGTGTAATAATAGGTGTGAACATCATATGATAATAATATAAACAGATATAGCATGATAATATACATTACAGATTCAAATGGTGTCAGTTCATCAGTTATATAGGTACATATTGTCTGGTGAGAATAACTCACTGGTTTGAGCTGATGACACAACGACGAATTGCACAAACAAGATCTACACAAGCACGAAAGCACGACACAGATTTGAATGGAAGAGCCAAAGTATCAATTCCCTTGAATACAAGTCACACAAAACAATATAACAACAATAAGTTCCAAACTGACAACGATTAAACTATGCTATAATAAACTGCACAGAATCGCATTGAAATGCTTGCACTTGCTTCCAACCTTTACTAGGCTCAGTCATAAGGGTAAATACATGATAATAGAAGGAGTTTGGATCAGGTTATGGTGGGTATGGGGTCGGCCAAGATGTTGGAAATGATGGAGTAAAATAGTGGTGAGGGAATCAACACAAAAGCTTGCATATACATGGGTTTTAGGCCATGAATTGGGCTCGGCCAAGGCCTTAGGTGCCACAGCCACTACTGTGGGGTCCACTGGGATGGTGTGTCCGAGAGTGCTGGAGGTGCTGGAGGTGGTGGAGGTGATGTAGGGGGCGGCTAAGGGGGTGGTGAAGTGGTGGATGTGAGGTAGTGCTCGGCTATGCAAGTATTGGTGGTGTTTGGATAGATTGATGAATACTCATCAACCAAGGGGGTCACGGCATGGATGGCTGGTGAGGAGGTGATGGTGGTGGTGTGCCATCAGGTGGTGGAGGCAGCTAGGCATTCAAGGAGGCCATGGCCGAACCTAAAGAGGTGGAACAAGTCAAGAATCAAACTAGAAAATCAACATAAGTGGGAAAAAGAAGAAAAAGAGAGATATAATTTTACCAAATTCTTCAATCAAGTGGAGGCCGAATTTTTTTTTTCAGGAAGGAGAAAGTGTTTTACGTGAATGAGAAATGATAACAGCTGAAAGTGTGGGGAGTTATGTCAAAAGAAATGAAGAGTTGTGTGGAAAATGAAGAGGTGGAATCCAAAAAGGCAAAAAGGCAATTCAAAGGTCAAAACCTTTTCATATTTCTTTATTTTATTTATATAACTTTATATTTCTGGAAATAATAATAATACCAGATACAATTTCGAAAATTTTACAAAATATAAAAATATATATAATATTTATTAATTTATATAAGGTTAAAATAAGAAAATAGCTAAAAATAGTAAACTAGTCTAGAAAATTTGAAATTAATTGAAATAAATTTTGGAAAAATCATATGAGCTTGTAATATATTTTTAAACATAAATAATAACATAAAATAAAAATGCATGCACAAAATAAATAAATAAATTTTAGTTAAATAAAATTTAAATGAAGAAAATAGCAGAAAAATGGAAACTAGGCTAAATAAATTCAAATAAACTTTAGAAAAATTATATTATCACTTTAAAACTAATAAAAGACAAAATATACATAAAATAACATATTAACACATATTAAAATAAAATATGACAAAGAAAATAAAATTTATATCAATTAAAATAGACAAAGTTGTTAAATAAAATAAATTACACTCAATATTGAAAATTACATAACTTTCACATTTTAAGTCCGTTTCCGACGAAACGAAAAGCAATGTTCAAGTTATTTAATCTATTTTCATAAAAAAAAGATAAAATTTAAGAATTTATATATTTAAATTTAAAATTTTAAAAGTCAAAGTTTGACCAGAAATCAACATTTCAGGAAAATATTCAAAATAAACAGAAATGAAATTATAATTCACATAATAATCAACATTTATATTTAAAAATGAAATGTTTGAAATAAAACAAGTTTAAATAATTCTAAAATAAAATAAAGTCAAATTTAAAAATATAAGCAAAAATCTAGGGTTGTTACAGGTAGATTACTTGATTTTTCATAAAAACTATATGCAGACTTATGATACTTTGATGAAATACATAAATTCAAACCAGCATTAACAAAATTTCCTAAAAATGCCATTTTTAACTTTTCAAGTTTCAGATTATGAAAACTATGAAAACCTCACTCTGATACCAATTGAAAGGGAGTGCGGATTAAGGATCTTAAGACTAATTTAACACTAGAGGGGGGTGAATAGTGTTTAATGTATTCTAAGACTTATATGGGCTAATTTAAAAATTATGATATAAAAAAATGCAGAACTTAATCACAGAACAATCACAGAATCAAACACAGATGCAGAAAGTAAATAAAAAGCAGTTAAAGGAAAGAACACACCGGATTTTATATTGGTTCGGAGTTACCTTACGTTCAGTCCTGCACCAAGGCAAACACCTCATACAGATTTTTATTATACCAATGTCGAGATTACAATCCTCAATTTCTAAAGGCCTTGAGGTACCCTCCTGTCTTCGAGTTCGGAGCAAACTCTCTTGATTTACGGGACACAAGATCACCCAATTGATTTCCAGGCACAACCACACCTTATAGAGAGACTTGATAAACTTTTGATTACAAATTGATCCTATAACTCTGAATAGCACTTTGATCTTCGAGAGAGGGCAGAGTACCAAACAAGAATGAGATTCTAATTTGATTCACTTGAGAATTCGGCAGAATTTCGGCACGATCTTAAAAATATTAAAATTTTAGAATATGGATTTGTGGAGAAGAAGGAGTGAAGAAAATAAGAAATTAGTTAGTTAAAAAATTCATTTGTGAAGGCTATTTATAGACCAGTAACGGTCATAACCATTCGTGAAGAGATTTAAACGAATAGACACTTCTTTTGAAAATTGAAACTTTTGAATTTAACGGCCACCATGTCGACATGGGGTATCCCATGATGTCGACATCCCTTAGTTAAAAACAATGTAAAATTTGTTTTGAAAATGGTATTGAAAGGAAAATAAGATGACATGATTCTGGAGTAAAATAAACTAATTTTCCTATGATTTAAAATAAAGAAGAGTAGAAAAATATATTTTTTGAATGTATATATAAATTTGATTTTAAATCTCAAGTATATATGTATTATAAAAGAATTTTTTAAAAATAAGAAGATAGTTTCAAACGAAGTTTAAAACAAGAGTTTACTTAAAAGCAAAAACAAAGAATATTTTAAGGCTAAAACATTTTTTGAAAATCATTTGAAAAGATAATTTTTAAAGCTAAAAGATTTTGAAAAGCAATTTTGAAAATCATTTTGAAAAACCATTTTGAAGTAGTTTTGCAAGCTTCTTCCTGTAGAATATTTCATCACATCAGGACTCGAGAACTTATACAAAACAAGGATGTTCGTGGGTTTGTAAGCCACTTGTCGTAGGTTTGTAAGCTACTTGTCGTAGGTTTGTAAGCCACTAAGAAGGTAGAAATGGGTTCCATCCCAAATGAAATTTGGAATGAAGATTTCCATTCTATTATGATTTTTTTAACAAAAGTAGACACTTATCTTGAAATCTTGATCTTTATACTGTACAGTCTTCAATAATCAGTACCTGCCTTATATATATCCTGCATAATAACATTCATATATATCTAGACAATAGTGTTAGTATATAAATAATAAAATAAGTTACAAAGGTTGTTGTCATCAAAACCACTATGTCCATTTCCTAACATTAAGATGATTAGATGAAGATAACAAGTTAAATAAATAAAAAGGCAAATATTTTTGTAAACAAAACTATTCAAAATAAATATCTTATAAAACTAAGATTACAAAAAAGAATAGCTCAATTTGTTAATGGTATGATGATCTAGACTTAGGTTCTAGAGATCATGGGTTCGAATCCTCGAGATATCAAAATGAGTGCTCTACTTAAATAAAGTAAAATTCTTACTATAATTTTTTTATATAAAAAAGATAAGCTAAAAACATATGAAAAATACAGTTTTGTTAGGCCTGGGAGTACCTTATAAAAATAAAATGCATTTATGGTAGGGTGGGATCTGAATTTGTGACCTCACAAAAATGTAGAAGTATGTTTTGCAACTCCTACTTATTTAAATTGCAATGTTTGAGAATTCCTTATAAGAAGAAAATATAGCTTAGAAGTAGAAATTGAAAAAAAATTATTGCTTATAATTTTTGAAGAAACTTCATAAGTAATTTTGACAAAGCAAAAGATTAAAATAACATTATGTTTTCAACCAATTTACAAAGAAATGCAATTAATATAAATTCACCATGGTCCAATTAAGAAATCTATTATACATTTGTTGTAGCAAAACACAAAATTTAACTTATTTTAATTTAAAGGTAAATTATAGTCAAATACTTTTACTTAGAATTGACCATTTGAAACCACTTAAAAGTTAATTTTTGTTAACCTGCTTTTGAGCCAAAACAGATTTCAGCTGGACTTAGAACATTCAAACGAGGACGAAACGACTTGGAAACTTACAGACATGCTTAAAAGGACTAGAAAATTGAGCTCAGGAAATTTGGTTGGAAAATTGGCCAAGTCCTTAGGCCAACCCCGAGTTAAGGCCTTAGGTCAACCCCGAGTTAAGGCCTTAGGTCAACCTCGAGTTAAGGATTTGAGTTGGTACCGAGTTATCACTAAAGCATCTTCAACTAGACGTAGAAGATTGAAACGGAATCAGAATGACCTGAAAGTTGGCAAGAGCACTTAGAAAAGGGAAAAGAAGACTTGAAAAAATTTCACCATGATTGGGCCAAGCACCTAACTCGGCCCTAAGTTAAGGACCTTAACTCAGTACCGAGTTTAGGATTTGACTCAGGTTGGGTTGGGTCTTCTGGCATGACTTCCTGCTATCTCCTGGACTTTATTGTTATTGTACCTCTGAGTCTATGTTGTCCAATTCCTCTATAAATACCAACCTACCTGCCACCTGAAAAGGGACTTCTTTCTGCTGGATCTCCTTCAACACTCTTAGGCTTAGAGCTTCCATACACTTTCTTCACTTCTATTGTAACGACCCGATATTTTCAACCATTCGCATCCATTATAAGTGTATAGGTAGACACTCATGCCGGAATTGAATTGCTCAAAATACCACGTTGTAAATAAAATTTGGCAAATCTCAGAATATACAGTAAATAAATATAATCACCGATCACAGACACAGAGTAAAATAATGCAGCGGAAGTAAAAGAAATAGGAGTTCATGAAGCTACTATATAAATATATCAGAGTTACATGAGATATAACAGAAGAAATAGAATAAAACAAAAGTCTCAATATAATAACCAAGTACAAGCTGAGTAGAACAACGGAATTGAAATAGATAGGGCATGACAAGCAAATAATCTCCAGCGATTCAAATCTCCAGAAGGTGGAAATCCAAATCTGTGAATACTCAGAATGACCCGAGCGTAATGCAAAACACAAAACACTCGAGTCAGGACAATATATACTTATATAATATAAACCAACTCAAGTGAACTATAATAAGGTACAAGTAACTTAGAAGATGCTTGGGACCGCCCATCCTCTAAGGGTCCGTTAAACTATTTACTATATAGTAATATACGCTATATACAGTAGTGTCTAATCAGTAAAGTATAATCATATAGAAAATAGCGTTAAGGGGATGGAGAACCTTAACGCGGTCGGATCTTAAAATCATAATCGTAGTAAAGCTCGATATGGTAGGTGACACGGCACATAAGGAAATGCCAGGGTAGATATACCAATTACGCACATGGACTGATGGAGCGGATAGCAGCCACTACTGTCCACCTCGAACAACACTCCCAAATCGAAGGATGGCCATCTAATCAATCACAAGTAAGAGTATAATATCGAAGAAATGTGTCCGAGAAGAGGTGCTACCTCACTGGTCCGAGATCGCTCCTGTTTTAGCCACCTTATGCCAACTCACGGGAGTTGGGTCCACGTAACATACCTTAAGAACGTCGCCACCATCCTACTTCATTCTGGAATCTCCACCGCATACACGGTTGTCAAAGTGGTTTTCGGTATCGACAAAGAGTATGTCCATATTTGATCCCGGTCTCTTTGCCAACCAATCGTTATTATAACCCGTGGTTATAACTTTTAAAAACAATACTTTACTTCAAAATAAAATATCATTTCAAAACTTCATTTCAAATCATTGTAATATAATAAAATATCATATCCTTACAAAACTTCATTTCAAATCATTTTAATAAAATAAAATATCTTATCAGTTCAAATCCAAATATTCAACTTTAAATACCTTTTAAATTCAAAAATATCGTTCATTTACTATCATTTCAAATCACCTTTAAATGGTTTATATTACAATCAAAATAATTCATTTAAACCTTTTAAAAGTGTAATTATTATATTTTCAAATCAAGTATTCAATTTCCAAAGTTTCAAACCATTCTGAGTTCGTTTACTAAGTCAAAAACCCTAATTATTAAAATTTTAGCATTTCACAGCATTTAAAAACAACTGCTATAAGTTATATTTGAAAACATTTTTAATTCACCAAAGACAGCACTTAAAACTGCTGTTAAAACTCAGTTTTAGTTGAATTATAGTTCAAAACAGAAAAGACAGCATTTTAGAAGTGCTACGGTAGTTCTGATATCAAAACAAGGGTTAAATTTGGTTTCAGCAAAGACAGCAGACTATTATAGCATTTCCAGAGAATGCTATAATAGGACTGAGTTCAATATTAGCCTATAAGTTCAACTGCAGCAACTACAACATTTCAGAAATGTTGTAATAGCTCTTTTTACACAATTTTAGTTCAAAACAGAATCTATAGCAATTCTGAATGCTATTAAAAGTAGATTTCAGATGTTAGTGTATTTCCAGCAATTAAATAACTTCAATTTAAAACACATAAACATTTTAAAAATCATATTTTAACGTTTAAAATGTTCATTTACATATCATTTAACATATATCTTTTTCACAATAAATTTCTTATAATTAAATCCAATTTTCAACAATTTACTTAATAAGTTTAAGTGTAAAAGTTTCCAATTCTTCACATTTCAACAAATAAACTTAACACTTCAAATTTAAATTACCATTTCACAAATTTAACTAAATTTCCAATTTTATTTAATTAACTTAAACCTTTAATTAAAACCAAATTTCACATTTCCAAGTCAAGTTATATTTTAAAAGATCACTTTTAAACATTCATTTATTTAACCACTTAAATTCATAGAAAAATCAATAATACTTTAATAAATCACTTAAATTCAAATTTAATCAAATTATCATATTTACCATTTTCAAATAAAATTTAATATCCATTTTATTTATATAACTTAAATATCATTTTTAACCAAAATTCCAAATTTCCAACTTAAGTTATATTTCAAAAATCCAGTTAAACCATTCATTAATTACATTTTTAACACATAGAAAAATCATAATTTCTTTATTTTAAAACATTTCAAAATCTATTTAAATCAAATTTCATAAATTTATAATTTTTAAATTACTTAAAAATATCCAAAGCACTTTATAAAATAACCACGGGCCTGTATATAATTTTCTAACCTAGGTCAAGTGATACAGATATGTATCATTTCAATCCGCAGTTAAAAAAAGAAAAATCCGGGTTCTATCATTTCAAACCCGCAATCCCAAGTTAAAATAAATTAAATAAAAATCGTTCAGGCCTATCATTTCAGCCCATAACGATTTTTCCCTATTCTAAAGTCCGTTCGGGTATGTATCATTTCAACCCATAGTGATTCTAATCTACAGGGAACTTGCAATGGTGATAACAGATATAAATAACAGAATAACATTAAATAACAGTAACATATGATATAACAGGTGTAATAACAGGTGTGAACATCATATGATAATAATATAAGCATATATAACATGATAATATACATTACAGATTCGAATGGTGTCGGTTTATCAGTTATATAGGTACATATTGTCTGGTGAGAATAACTCACCTGTTTGTGCTGAAGATATCAAAACCAATGACACAATGGAAACAAAAGCACGATGACAAGACTACGGACTTGAGTGGAGAGCAAGATCCAAAGCTACAACTCTTGTATTACAACCCAAAACATACATCAAAACAAACACAATTTCAACGCACTTGAAATGGAATAACTTTTAAATGAAAAGAGATTTAAATGTCAAATCTTTTGCCTTGCTTCCTCTATTTTTTTTGGCATGGTCAAGGTTTGGTTTTGGCTCTGGTTTGAACAGGGAATGGCTTAGGTATGGGCATAAGAATGCATGGCCAAAGTGGTGAAGCATGGAGAAGAAGTTGCAAAGCATGAAGGTGAAGGGGCTTATGCAACATAGCATGGTTTTGGTTCACCAAAATGGTTCGGCCATGGGTCCTTGGGTTCGGCCAGAGGTGCTACAAGTCTTATCAGTGGCTGGAGGGGTGTGTGGTGATCAGGTCAGTGAGGTGGTGGTGGCCAAAGGTGGTGGTGGTGGTGAAAAATGAAGTGGTGGAGCAAATACTGGTCAACTAGCATGGTTTCAAGGGCCTAGTTGCATTTTTTTGGATTTTTAGCACCATAGGAGTCTCGACCATGGTCAAGACCAGAGGAGTAGCTGGTGATGATGGTAAGGAAAAGGTGTTGGAGGTGGTGGCCGTGGCTATGGAGAAGAGACCATGCAAATAGAAGAGAGAAACAAGGCAAAATATGAAAAAAAATTGGAAGAAAGTGGAAAAAGTGGTGGAGGCCATTACCTATTTTTGGATGAAGCTGTGAGAAATGAGGAGCTGATTTGTTTTCACGTGAAAAGATGAGAAAAAAAAGTGGCGGCTACACTAGGGTTTTAGATGGCTAGGGCAAAATTTGAGGAGTTAAAGAAAATGAAGGGTTTGGACAAAAAAGGGCTTAAGTTTCAAAGTGTTTTACAACCTTTCATATTTCTTTTCTTTTTAATCTTTATATAAACAAAAATATTCAGAAAAATACTTTACAAACCGAAATCAATTATAAATATGAGAAAACAAATAATAAATTTTTGGAAAAATATAAAAAGAATGAAGAAAATTACTTAAAAATACCAAACAGTGTTCAAAAATTATAAATAAATCACGGACAGTCTTGAAAAACTATACACTTCATTATAAAAATATTATGAAGTGAAAATTTGAATTAAAATAATTTATTTATCATTTTCAAAATAAAATAGATAATTAAATTGGAGAAAATAGAAAAAGGATTAAAGAAAATGTTTAAAATTTACAAACAGGGCATGGAAATTTGCAAGAAAAATACTACTAACTCTGGAAAAATTCCTACCTTACTTTAAAAAATATTTAAAAGCCAAAATATATATTATATAACATAAATATACAAATTAGAATAAAATATATCAAATAAAATGTCATTTATATAATTTTAAAATAAAGAATATTGCTGAATAACCCAATATACACACAATATTGAAAACAGTATAACTTTTGCAATTTAAATCCATTTTCAATGAAATGAAAAGCAGTATTCAAGTTATTAAATCTATTTTTATAATAAAATATAAAATTCATAAATTTCAAACTTTTAAATTTTTAAGTTAAAAGTCGAAGTTTGACTATTTGACCAAAATTCACATTTTCTGGAAATATTAAATTTAGTCATATTTGGAATTCAAATCCACATACAAAATCAAATTTTATACTTAAAATAACAAAATTTATTCTTTTTCATAAATAAAGCTTTTGAATCTGGAAAAATCAATTTAAGAATATTTGTAAAATACAGGGTTGTTACACTCTCCCCCACTCAAAACTTTTCGTCCCCGAAAAGGAACGAGGTACGGGAAAGCACAGAAAAAGATAGAATGAAATAGAATTAAGACAAGATGATAAGAAGATTGAAATTACACCTGATAACTATTGTTATAGGTAAGTTTGACAAGATGGAGGTGATCAAATCAAGAATATAAGCACGAAAAAGATCCTCTAGAGTCTGAATCACCCCTTTCACTTGACCGACGTTCTATGAATGGAAAAACATTGTTCAGATCCAGATGAGTAACAAAAATTATCAAAGATTACAGAAAGATTTCTAAACGGACTGGTATAAGCAATAGCCTTCCCATTCTGTAACAAGGTAAGAGAAATAAGGACAACCAAAAGGTAGTTTGAAAGACAAAATAAGATAATAAATTTGAAACCATAATGCTTTGAAATCATAATAATTTAGGGATGTTTATCATTTGGAAATCACACTACTAAAATCATAACACTTTGGAAATGTTATTCTTTTTAAAAAAAATAACACTTAGAAAATTAAAACTCCTTTTAAAAAAAAAATCTTCATTTAAACCATTTTAATTCAAGGTCAAATAATATTCATTTTAAAGTTGTAACATTTCTAAGTTCATTCAATTATAAAAATTTCCAAAACATTGTCTTTTCAAAATAGCGGCACTTATAAAATGCTACAGTAGATATATCAGTATTTCAAATCAGTTCAATTTCAGAAATATTCATTTGGATATCATTTAACTTATGACTTATTAAAACAAACTTCTATGAATGGAATATTCAAATCAAACTATACCTCATTTATTAAGTTAAAAGTTCACTATTTTAGTTAGCTCTTAATTTAACACATAACCTAACACTTTATTTAAAATACCCATTTCACAAATAGATATTCCTTTAATAAGTTACACTTAAAATTCCATTTGAAAACCAAATTCTCAATTATCAATTTTTAGTGATGTTAAAATACATTTTAACTATTTAAGTTATAATCATTCATTTTTCAAGCCATATCTATTTCATAAATAAAATATTTATATAGCAAATATAACAATCAAATTTCTTTACACATTTATTCATTTAGACATCAATTAAACTATGAATTCAAGTTAAATAAACTTTATTACAAAATGTCTAATTCAAATGTATTTTATTTTATCTATTCAAAGATACATTATTTATTATACAACATATTCATTTTAGGAAATAACCTTTATTAAAATTCCTAGGTTAGACTTAAGGTTCCATAGTAAATCAAATTTGATTATTAAGTTATTTAAATAAAATCTCTTTAAATTCCTTTTTCACTATTTACCTCTGTTAATCTTTTATAACTAAAATTTAAGTGTATAACATTTATTATAACCACTCAAATTTTATTTATAAAATCCTTTCTATATTGTATATTATCCAATTTCATATTCAACTTCTATGTAATTTAGGTAGGTTATATTGGAATGAAATTGTGTGTTATACAAATAAAACTTTCCAATTTAATTATCTCAAGTTTGAATCATTTATCCAAATTTTTGAATTTTTTTCTTTTAACTGAAATTATACTTTAAAATAAAATTTAAGAATTAAACTTCCGATTCCTTTCAAACCATTTAGCGATAAGTAATTATACATACATAATATGTCAAATCAAATTTTAAATCATATATCTATATATATTATAATCTAGTCATATTTTAGAAATTCAAACCAATTAAATTCTCAAAGCAACACTGTAGCAAGCCTACAGAGCGGGGTCTTCACTTCGAAACTCGAAAATGAACGTCGATGATGCTGCAGTCATCACCGAAATTATTTTCCAACGACAAAGAGAAGAGCACTAAATTTTAAAACTTAAAAATCCTTTAGAAACAAATTTCTACTTGGAAATACTTTAAATAATATCCTTTTAAAACTTTAAACACAAGGTTTGAAATCCATCGGAAATTAAATTCTTAAATTCTTGATTTAAATTCATTTCAGTTCCCAAATCAATTTATAAACAACTATTTATAAGTTCATTTATAGAGCTATAAATGATAAATCAAGTATTATCATTTTAAATAATCAATTTAAATCAATTTATTAAGTTCCATAAAATTACATATCCAAATTTATTTCATTTACCAAATTTTAAAATAATATTGTGTCAGTTTGTTCTGTCAAAGTGTTTTAGAAATCCTATTGATAGCGTTGATCAGACGAATTGATCGGAAACCCAAATCAACATCAACAACCCAAACAACACACCATATAAAACAAAACATAGATTTACAAGTACGATTCAAAATGTTTGGAGATAGTTTAGAAACAAAAAGCAAGATGGTTAAATAGAGTAGAGAGATGGGTAAGCTTAGATAAATCGTGGACAACCTTAACCGGGTCAACCGTGACTTAAAGAATAAGATCGATGTGGATTTTTTCTGGGATAAATCTACGTTCGATCTCAAGAGATAAAGTTTGGAATAATAAAAGATATTAACATCTAAACCAAGGATAAATATAAATTTCTGGTGAATCGATGCTGATTGTAAGGGATTTTCACCCCCTTTACAAGAAAATTAGAATATTGGCGAGACCGCCAATTCACTATAAAGATCATTCGAAGTGGAGTTATGTGATACTCCAAAATCAAAAGAAGATGAATAGTGAGGGACAAGAATGAATTTTGGAATCGCAGGGAACGTTCCAAAAATTCAAAGGAAATTTGAATCAAGAGGAAAAGATTCAAACTCGAACGAAAGTGATTCTGTAAATAAATCTACTCCATATGCTGAGTTTTGCCTCAAAGCCAAAGCTCTGATACCAACTGTAACGACCCGATATTTTCAACCATTCGCATCCATTATAAGTGTATAGGTAGACACTCATGCCGGAATTGAATTGCTCAAAATACCGCGTTGTAAATAAAATTTGGCAAATCTCAGAATATACAGTAAATAAATATAATCACCGATCACAGACACAGAGTAAAATAATGCAGCGGAAGTAAAAGAAATAGTAGTTCATGAAGCTACTATATAAATATATCAGAGTTACATGAGATATAACAGAAGAAATAGAATACAACAAAAGTCTCAATATAATAACCAAGTACAAGCTGAGTAGAACAACGGAATTGAAGTAGATAGGACATGACAAGCAGATAATCTCCAGCGATTCAAATCTCCAGAAGGTGGAAATCCAAATCTGTGAATACTCAGGCTGACCCGAGCGTAACGCAAAACACAAAACACTCGAGTCAGGACAATATATACTTATATAATATAAACCAACTCAAGTGAACTGTAATAAGGTACAAGTAACTTAGAAGATGCTTGGGACCGCCCATCCTCTAAGGGTCCGTTAAACTATTTACTATATAGTAATATACGCTATATATAGTAGTGTCTAATCAGTAAAGTATAATCATATAGAAAATAGCGTTAAGGGGATGGAGAACCTTAACGCGGTCGGATCTTAAAATCATAATCGTAGTAAAGCTCGATATGGTAGGTGACACGGCACACAAGGCAATGCCAGGGTAGATATACCAATTACGCACACGGACTGATGGAGCGGATAGCAGCCACTACCGTCCACCTCGAACAACACTCCCAAATCGGAGGATGGCCATCTAATCAATCACAAGTAAGAGTATAATATCAAAGAAATGTGTCCGAGAAGAGGTGCTACCTCACTGGTCCGAGATCGCTCCTGTTTTAGCCACCTTATGCCAACTCATGGGAGTTGGGTCCACGTAACATACCTTAAGAACGTCGCCACCATCCTACTTCATTCTGGAATCTCCACCGCGTACACGGTTGTCAAAGTGGTTTTCGGTATCGACAGAGAGTATGTCCATATCCGATCCGGGTCTCTTTGCCAACCAATCGTTATTATAACCCGTGGTTATAACTTTTAAAAACAATACTTTACTTCAAAATAAAATATCATTTCAAAACTTCATTTCAAATCATTTTAATATAATAAAATATCATATCCTTACAAAACTTCATTTCAAATCATTTTAATAAAATAAAATATCTTATTAGTTCAAATCCAAATATTCAACTTTAAATACCTTTTAAATTCAAAGATATCGTTCATTTACTATCATTTCAAATCACCTTTAAATGGTTTATATTCCAATCAAAATAATTCATTTAAACCTTTTAAAAGTGTAATTATTATATTTTCAAATCAAGTATTCAATTTCCAAAGTTTCAAACCATTTTGAGTTCGTTTACTAAGTCAAAAACCCTAATTATTAAAATTTTAGCATTTCACAGCATTTAAAAACAACTGCTATAAGTTATAATTGAAAACATTTTTAATTCAGCAAAGACAGCACTTAAAACTGCTGTTAAAACTCAGTTTTAGTTGAATTATAGTTCAAAACAGAAAAGACAGCATTTTAGAAGTGCTACGGTAGTTCTGATTTCAAAACAAGGGTTAAATTTGGTTTCAGCAAAGACAGCAGACTATTATAGCATTTCCAGAGAATGCTATAATAGGCCTGAGTTCAATATTAGCCTATAAGTTCAACTGCAGCAACTACAACATTTCAGAAATGTTGTAATAGCTCTTTTTACACAATTTTAGTTCAAAACAGAATCTATAGCATTTCTGAATGCTATTAAAAGTAGATTTCAGGTGTTAGTGTATTTCCAGCAATTAAATAACTTCAATTTAAAACACATAAACATTTTAAAAATCATATTTTAACGTTTAAAATGTTCATTTATGTTATCCCGCCTTTTAGCAAGGCCGTGACACCAAGAACTTGACTACAAACCAATGACAGTTCGTCTTGGAGATCGGTTATACGCAGGCTCACTATGGATATCGACAAATTTTTTCCGAGTCCGGATCGGGCTACAATTGATATGACATGGCAAGCAAAGCTATGGGAGCCAACATTCAGAATTTCAAGTCAATCGGAGTTCATATGCTCCAGATATTGATGGATCACGGTTGAGAAATCCGAACTTGCATCGATCATATCTCGAGATCTACAAGTCCAAATGCCACCAAATTTGGACAGTAGCTTACTGGCAACATAAGGAATGTCCACGCCAAATTTCAGCTCGATCGGAGCAATTCTTGATCGATTCGAACCAAGGGTCGAAACGATATGGATCAACTTGCATCGATCATATCTCGAGATCTACAAGTCCAAATACCACCAAATTTGGACAGTAGCTTACTGGCAACCTAAGGAATGTCCATGCCAAATTTCAGCTCAATCGGAGCAAATCTTGATCGATTCGAAGTTGAGTTCGAATCGATATGGACCAACTTGAATCGATCATAACTCGAGTTCTACAAGTCCAAATGCTATGAAATTTTCACAGTAGCTTACTGGCAACCTAAGGAATGTTCATGCCAAATTTCAGCTCAATCGGAGCAAATCTTGATCGATTCGAAGTAAGGGTCGAATCGATATGGGCCAACTTGCATCGATCATTTCTCGAGATCTACAACTCCAAATGCTATGAAATATGGATAGGAGCTAACTGGAAACCTAAGGAATGACCATGCCAAATTTCAGCTCAATCGGAGAAAATCTTGATCGATTCGAAGCAAGGGTCGAATCGATCCCAAAGTGGGCCCGGATTTCCAAAGAGCGGGCATGTGGGCCCCCTCACGCGCCAGAACTGGTCTCCCCTCAATTAAGGCGAAATATCAGCCTCCTACACCTATAAATAGAGCCCCTGGTCATTCAGAAAAGGGGTCGGACAATTCTAAGTACTGAAGAGCGCCCAGATTCTGTTAGATCTACTCCAGAACACCGCCGCTGCTTTAGATTGACACTTAGCATTTACATTCAGTCGTATTACAGTATAAAGAATTGTAATCTTCAAGTATCGAGCAATAAAATCATCAAACTTCATAGTGGACGTAGGCTACAAAGCCGAACCACTCTAAATCTTTTGTCTTTGCAACTTATTTTCTGTTACTTGGAGTTTTTGTTAGATAATCCACAGTTTTAATTTTCATTCTATACGTTTATCTCTTCAAAGACTTCCGAAGAGTGTTGTGCCCATTTTTGGTACAAACACTTTACATATCATTTAACATATATCTTTTTCACAATAAATTTCTTATAATTAAATCCAATTTTCAACAATTTACTTAATAAGTTTAAGTGTAAAAGTTTCCAATTCTTCACATTTCAACAAATAAACTTAACACTTCAAATTAAAATTACCATTTCACAAATTTAACTAAATTTCCAGTTTTATTTAATTAACTTAAACCTTTAATTAAAACCAAATTTCACATTTCCAAGTCAAGTTATATTTTAAAAGATCACTTTTAAACATTCATTTATTTAACCACTTAAATTCATAGAAAAATCAATAATACTTTAATAAATCACTTAAATTCAAATTTAATCAAATTATCATATTTACCATTTTCAAATAAAATTTAATATCCATTTTATTTATATAACTTAAATATCATTTTTAACCAAAATTCCAAATTTCCAACTTAAGTTATATTTCAAAAATCCAGTTAAACCATTCATTAATTACATTTTTAACACATAGAAAAATCATAATTTCTTTATTTTAAAACATTTCAAAATCTATTTAAATCAAATTTCATAAATTTATAATTTTTAAATTACTTAAAAATATCCAAAGCACTTTATAAAATAACCACGGGCCTGTATATAATTTTCTAACCTAGGTCAAGTGATACGGATATGTATCATTTCAATCCGCAGTTAAAAAAAGAAAAATCCGGGTTCTATCATTTCAAACCCGCAATCCCAAGTTAAAATAAATTAAATAAAAATCGTTCAGGCTTATTATTTCAGCCCATAACGATTTTTCCCTATTCTAAAGTCCGTTCGGGTATGTATCATTTCAACCAATAGTGATTCTAATCTACAGGGAACTTGCAATGGTGATAACAAATATAAATAATAGAATAACATTAAATAACAGTAACATATGATATTACAGGTGTAATAACAGGTGTGAACATCATATGATAATAATATAAGCATATATAACATGATAATATACATTACAGATTCGAATGGTGTCGGTTTATAAGTTATATAGGTACATATTGTCTGGTGAGAATAACTCACCTGTTTGTGCTGGAGATATCAAAACCAATGACACAATGGAAACAAAAGCACGATGACAAGACTACGGACTTGAGTGGAGAGCAAGATCCAAAGCTACAACTCTTGTATTACAACCCAAAACATACATCAAAACAAACACAATTTCAACGCACTTGAAATGGAATAACTTTTAAATGAAAAGAGATTTAAATGTCAAATCTTTTGCCTTGCTTCCTCTATTTTTTTTGGCATGGTCAAGGGTTGGTTTTGGCTCTGGTTTGAACAGGGAATGGCTTAGGTATGGGCATAAGAATGCATGGCCAAAGTGGTGAAGCATGGAGAAGAAGTTGCAAAGCATGAAGGTGAAGGGGCTTATGCAACATAGCATGGTTTTGGTTCACCAAAATGGTTCGGCCATGGGTCCTTGGGTTCGGCCAGAGGTGCTACAAGTCTTATCAGTGGCTGGAGGGGTGTGTGGTGATCAGGTCAGTGAGGTGGTGGTGGCCAAAGGTGGTGGTGGTGGTGGTGAAAAATGAAGTGGTGGAGCAAATACTGGTCAACTAGCATGGTTTCAAGGGCCTAGTTGCATTTTTTTGGATTTTTAGCACCATAGGAGTCTCGACCATGGTCAAGACCAGAGGAGTAGCTGGTGATGATGGTAAGGAAAAGGTGTTGGAGGTGATGGCCGTGGCTATGGAGAAGAGGCCATGCAAATAGAAGAGAGAAACAAGGCAAAATATGAAAAAAAATTGGAAGAAAGTGGAAAAAGTGGTGGAGGCCATTACCTATTTTTGGATGAAGCTGTGAGAAATGAGGAGCTGATTTGTTTTCACGTGAAAAGATGAGAAAAAAAAGTGGCGGCTACACTAGGGTTTTAGATGGCTAGGGCAAAATTTGAGGAGTTAAAGAAAATGAAGGGTTTGGACAAAAAAGGGCTTAAGTTTCAAAGTGTTTTACAACCTTTCATATTTCTTTTCTTTTTAATCTTTATATAAACAAAAATATTCAGAAAAATACTTTACAAACCGAAATCAATTATAAATATGAGAAAACAAATAATATATTTTTGGAAAAATATAAAAAGAATGAAGAAAATTACTTAAAAATACCAAACAGTGTTCAAAAATTATAAATAAATCACTGTCAGTCTTGAAAAACTATACACTTCATTATAAAAATATTATGAAGTGAAAATTTGAATTAAAATAATTTATTTATCATTTTCAAAATAAAATAGATAATTAAATTGGAGAAAATAGAAAAAGGATTAAAGAAAATGTTTAAAATTTACAAACAGGGCATGGAAATTTGCAAGAAAAATACTACTAACTCTGGAAAAATTCCTACCTTACTTTAAAAAATATGTAAAAGCCAAAATATATATTATATAACATAAATATACAAATTAGAATAAAATATATCAAATAAAATGTCATTTATATAATTTTAAAATAAAGAATATTGCTGAATAACCTAATATACACACAATATTGAAAACAGTATAACTTTTGCAATTTAAATCCATTTTCAACGAAACAAAAAGCAGTATTCAAGTTATTAAATCTATTTTTATAATAAAAGATAAAATTTATAAATTTCAAACTTTTAAATTTTTAAGTTAAAAGTCGAAGTTTGACTATTTGACCAAAATTCACATTTTCTGGAAATATTAAATTTAGTCATATTTGGAATTCAAATCCACATACAAAATCAAAGTTTATACTTAAAATAACAAAATTTATTCTTTTTCATAAATAAAGCTTTTGAATCTGGAAAAATCAATTTAAGAATATTTGTAAAATACAGGGTTGTTACATCTATTATCCTCAAATAACATTCTTAACTCCATTGTAAATTGTAGATCCACTAGATTATGGCCAGATCGGATCTAACAAGTTGCAATTCAAAGAGAGATCAACTAACAAAGTAGATTAAAGTGGACGTGGGCTGGAGATTACGCCGAACCACTATAAAACTTCTGTGTGTTCTTGTCTATTTTCGACTTTTTCTTTTACTTCCATCTGAAATGGTACTTTCATCGGATATCTGGGTGTTGATCCACTATTTGGATTAACATTTTGGTGCTTTCAATGTAAACCAAGAACCATATTTGAAGACTTGAAGCTTGAATATGAGATTTGGAGAAGATAAAGAAGCCTAACACTAGATCTAGGATGTAGGAAGTCAACCAGAGTCTGGGGTCAGTTAGTAGGTGTCCTCAAATTCTCACCAATCCATCTACATGACCATGGAAGAGATGGAGAGAATGATGAAGGACATGCAAGATGAGATGATAACCAGACAACATGAGATGTTGGAAGGATTTTTCTAAAGGATTGGACAACAAGGAATAGCGGAGTTGGAGAAATTCAAAACCAAGGACAAGGAGCTAATACATGAGCATTTGGAGTTCGAGCGGAGCAAACAGAAACAGTGCCCCCACAAACAAAACAACTCGGTACTAACCCAAACCAAATTGGTACTAAAAGGATTATAATGGGAGGCAACGTTGGTGTGACTGTTGGAATGCTGGGAATGGACAACGATGGAACTTGAAACGCAAATCAAAATGTAAATGCACAACAACCAGAGGGATATGTGCCGGAAATTCTCCATAGGAACAGAGGACGTAATGAAACTAGAGTTGTAGATCAGAATGCTAATGTGTAACTAGAGGAATATTATAATGACCCGGAATTTCGAACCATTCGCATCCGCACATGTTAGACTTGAATTGCTCAAAATAACATATTGTTAATTTATATTTGGCAAAACTCACCATATACAGTAAATAAATCAATCAGAGAATCACAGACACAGAGTATTACAACAATAAGCAGCGGAATAGATAAATAGTAGTTCATGAAGCTACTATAAAGCATCAGAGTTTGAAATAAAATAAAACAGAATATCTCAAATACAATGTAGTCTCGAATACAAACAGATGACATGTCTGAATAAAACAACTGGAAAAGCTGAATAGATAAGACAGGTCTTCAAGCAAAGCTCCAATCTCCAAAGGCGAGTCTCAATTGCTGCGTCACTCAGTCTGACCCGAGCATAAAGCAAAACACAAAACACTCGAGTCAGGATTAACATTCTTATATCAGTAAATTTAACTCAAGTGAAATGTCAACTGAAATACAAGTAATTAAAGGATGTTTAGGATTTCCATCCTCTAAGGATCCGTGGAACTAGCTACTATGTAGTACAATACACTATTATAATATGTCTATAGTAAAGTAAACTATTAAAATAGCGTTAAGGTGTTACCCATATCCCCCTTAACACATTTTATATAATGTCGTAGTCTATACCGATACTGTAAACTCCACCCGTGGGTGGGCTATCAGGGAGCACTCCATAGGTATGACACAAAACAAACTTGTAGAAGGCGCGATAGGGCATGTGACAAGGCACGCAAGGCAATGCCAGGGTAGATATACCATTTGCACTCCCGGACTGGTGGTAACACATAGCAGCTACTACCGCCCACCTCGTGACACACTCCCAAATCAAAGGTGCACCCAATCAAATCACAAAAGCAATAGAATGGTATCGAAGAAATGTGCCCGATCGGAGGAATGACCCCACTTGGCCTGGTATAGCTCGTGTTTTAGCCACAACAAGCTGACTTACGGGAGTCGGGGCTGCGCTAAAACCTCGTACGTCGCCAAACCATCCTACTTCGTTCTGGAATCTCCACCACGTACATAATTATTAAAGTGGTTTTCTGTATTGGCAGAGAGTATGACAATATCTGATCCCAGTCTCTTTAACAACCAAATGCTTATTTCATACCGTGGTCATTTCATTTCAAATAGTTCATACTTCAAAAATCAAAATATCATATTCATTTCAAAATCATATCAATTTGATATCATTATACACTTTAAATCATATTCATTTCCAAAAGTCATAGCACTTTTGAAATCATAACACTTTTGAAATCATAACACTTTCGTAATCATAACACTTTCGACTTAAACAGTTTAGATATTGAAAATAGTATATATATATTAAAATATTTATTAATTAAAATAGTTCATAGATTAAAATAATATATATATATATATATATATTGAAAATACTTTATATAATAAAATTAGTTTCCTCCAATTCCACAAATCGATTCAAATCAGCTTAAATTCCAAAATTCAATTTAATCAATCCCAATTCAACAATTTTAATTTTAAAAGGTTAAAGATTCAATTCAAATTCTCAATAAACCATTTCAATTTATATCAATTTCAAATCTAGGTTTGAACTATCACTCCACTTCCAATAAGCTTCAAAGTTTGAATATGCAACATTTACAATAAGTTTCATTCATATCTCAATTTTAGTTTTATTCAAACTGGAAAAATATTCACTTAATCATTTTAATAACAATTAAATAAAATCTCAATTTATAAATTTAAATCAATATTAAATATTCGGTCTCAATTTTTATTTAAAGTTGAGAATATTCATTTAATCACTTTCATCAAATCAAGTTATAAATCATACCTTTCAAATATCAAAATTAATAAGTTCAAAAAATTCTTATTTAAATTCAATTATTTACCAATTTACATTTCAAGTCAATTTTACTTTATTTTTCCAACCTCTATTTATTTAATGTTATTACAAAAATCTATTTAAAATATTAATGTAAAATTTAAATAAACATTTAAACATATTATATATAATAATTAAATAAAATTTTATTTAAATAATTTATATTAAATTAAATCTTATTAATAAATCTATTTTAAATCTTATTTTATATATTTTAAAAATAATAAAATTATAAGTAAAATCTTAAAATTTATATTTTAAAAACTAACTTGTAAATTCAAAATTGCCAAACATATAATTTAAAAATCTAATTTTACAAAATAAAATATCTTTATATTATATTTAAAAATCAATATTTAATAAATCTATATATTTCCTTCCAAAACTATAAAAATCATTTTTCAAAATAGACCAACGGTGTCCGTATATAATTTTCTATCCTATGGTCAAGTGATAT
Source organism: Allium fistulosum (assembly GCA_030737815.1). Taxonomy (NCBI): domain Eukaryota; kingdom Viridiplantae; phylum Streptophyta; class Magnoliopsida; order Asparagales; family Amaryllidaceae; genus Allium; species Allium fistulosum. The sequence continues at coordinate 596,715,121 of CM060908.1, read as the reverse complement.
GGATATTTATCATTTCAGTCCGCAATTTAAATATTTACGGGTATATATCATTTCAACTCACAATCCAAAAATTTCAAAATAAATGAAAATCGCTTGGGTTTATCATTTCAACCCATAACGATTTTCCCTTATTCTACAAGATCGTTCGGGTATGTATCATTTCAACCCATAGGGAATTCTAAACTAACAGGGAATTTGCAGAGTGAGAACAAATAATAATATATCAACAATAGGCATATATCATCAGTAATAATTTATATATAATATATACAACAGGTTATGGTATCATATGTTATAGGTGAATAGTTACAGAAAATGGCATATCATATATAGTAATCAAATAATTAACAGTTCAAATTTAACAGCATATTTCAATCGTCATTTCATATGAGTTAAATTTATTAAATATAAGAATGTTAATCATGAGTGATTGCTCACCTTTCGAAGCTAGAGAAAATAGACAACACGACAAGTTACGATTTGAATCACGATCTAGACGGTCGACCAATCCGAACAACAAATCTCAAAGCGAAGTAAGTTGAACACGGATTTAACAGACAAAGCTGATAAATAGGAATCGATGAGAACAAATCAAATCAGCTTGATATATACATAAAATATATATTATTATTATTATTTTATTAAAATTCATATTTTAATTTAAGACACATATTAAAATAAAATATAATTAAAAATCATTATCCTTAAAACACGTATATTTAAAAGTCAATATTAAAGTTAAAATACATATAACATAAAGTCTAAATATTTTATATTTTCAAAAACAATACTTAAACAATATTTGTAAAGCAATATTTATATAAAATCGAACACATAACATATAATATCATTACTTTAAAAGTCAGGGTTACTATATCATATATATAATACACGTCAGCCATAGTGCAAATCGTTGGAAAACATATATATACATAACTTACACATTACTACATATATATACCAACAGCAAACTGCACTATACCAAATTCACTTTATATAATAAATATAAACTTATGTAAACAGATTATATATATAATACTATTATAATTTTATACGAACATATAATATATAAAATACTAATATAAACTTATACATACAGATGTATATATATATATGAACTAACTATATACTAGCATACATATAAAACCAAGAATCAAAGATTATACAAGTTTAATATATAGATATAGATATATATATAGACATTTTATATTTAAAATACATAGATTTAAAAGTCAAAACATATATATATATAACATACTGCGTGGATTTCGCAGCGTACCGGACTCCGAAATGCACAAATGAATATACTACGGAGATCAGCACAACGAGACGAACAGAATGGTACACGGATATGAACGATACAATCATCCTATCAAAAGTCCATTTTCGTTGCCGAAAATGTTGCAATTTTACTGAAAATAAGATAAACAGAGCTAAAGCAGTCCAAATTTGACGAAACGAAATATGACACCTCACTTAGAAAATGATAAACATTTTTATTATATAAAAATATTCAGATTTCGAAAAAAATTGTTTTCATCAAACTAACTGATTTTAAATTGAAATTGAAAATTACACAATAAAACTAACTTCCATATTTTCCAATGAAAATTTACCATTTTCTATGTCTAAATAGACGTATTCCAAATACCAAATTTTCATTTCAAAATTTAATTGTTTATTTTCAAGCAAAAATTTAGTCAATTACATTATTTAAAATCATTAAATTTTTTGGGTCATTACAAATATGTGCCAAAATTCCCCTATAGGAATAAGGACAAACTATTGCTTTTGGATGGAGACCTTTGTTGGACAGTGAAAACTGGCTTGTTGAATTGGTAAGGAGAATGATCATGGGTGGACCCCTAGATCAAAGCTTGGAGGATGTGAACATGAATCCATTCGCTTCCAATATCCAAAATGCGAGAAATCCTCCCGATTTCAAGCTTCCGACGTTGGAAATGTACGACGAAAAGTCGGATCCTACTATTCATCTAATGAGATACATCCGACATATGGAGGGGTTGGGTGCTTCTAAGGAGGTAATGGGACGGTGCTTCCTATTGCACTTGACGGACTTGGCGGCGATGTGGTTTAGACAGCTGAAGAATGGGTTCATTAACATGTGGACCAATTTGGTGAGTAAGTTCATGAGGCAGTTCAGAGTTCATGTTTCATGACCGAAGAATGTGATGACGCTATCAAGCATGAAACAAAGGCATAAAGAGACCTTGAGAAGCTATTTAACAAGATTCAATGCGGTAGTTGTAGCCGTCGATAGGCCGGATCTATCTATAATCTTAATGACGGCAGCTACTAGAACTATTGCACATAGATTTCCCTACAATTTCCACCAAGGACTACGTTTCCCACAACTAAGCCTACACATAATTATTCTAACATAGGTTTCCATTCAATTTCCACATGGGACTAAATTTCCCACAACTACGACTACACGTATCCCAGTTACGCATTGAGGGGGAACCCGAAATCCTAACTCGCCAACTTATCACATCGTCTACATCCATGTCTACCCCTCAATCATAATGTAACACCTCTTATCGCATCGCACTGGGATCTAACAACAACACAGCAACACGTCATGTCATCGTGTATACCAAGGAACTCCCATTGGTGTCGGCCACACTTTTCATTAATCTTCATCATCGGTGTTGCCTATCCACCGTAGAACCTACTGTGAGTACAAATTTATGATAGAATCGCCCCTCAGTCGAATATCGACCCCTGTTGGATAAACAATATTTTACCCGATCCCGCAACATCCTAAAGTCGCCACATATTGAACTAGCATCCCTACCTATAGTAACATACATACATACATATATATACACACACACGCGCGCGCGCGTGCTAACTATTTTCTTTATAACCTAGGCTTTAGGCCAAGGTTCACACTGCGATCTGGAAACGCTAATCATTTGATCGCTTACTCTTGGAGCAGTTGATCGCTCCACTGAGTGTGGTTGACCGATCGTCGTTGTTTAGTGTTTTTAATTAGCAATTTTAAATGGATTTCGTTTATTAATTACTATCATTCCCATCATTCCCAAATAAAATTAAATCATAGGTTATCCTACAGTAACCCTAGTTATAATTAGCCAAACTCATGAATATATGATTTGTCATTATTAACACTTACTATTCAATTTCATATTTACAGTAAATAAGTTTACCTAGGTTTAACAATCAGTTCTCATCAATGTGACAAAAGGGTTCCTTACATATTCATCAATTTGATTTATAGGTTAACATCAGTTTATATTTTTAGTTTAAATCTCAGAACTAAATAAACAAGACTTTAAAATTTTATTTTTAACAATCTAAATCAAATAGGGCGTACTAAAATTAATTGTATATAAATCACCTAACTAACAGTGAACCTAATCATTGAAATCCAAGTTATCCCCTCCGAATCACGCCTATGATCTACTTCTTTTGCTAGCTCTCCACTTGATTTAATTTCTTCAATCTCTTTATTTTATTTTATTTTATTTTTGAAGAAGTTTGTGATTTGAGGAAGAGATTGGAATTTGATAGAGTCTGGACGTTCTGCTCTAATTTTTCTAAATTAGGGTTTGAGTTAGTGTTGTATTTATAAGGGTTCAAGCTAATACTGGCCGTTCAAAATATACGATGCAAATCTGGTGGTTAATAAAAATATACGATCGAATCCGGGCCTTTGGCCTAACCTTACCCTAGCCTGATACACTCGACCGATCGACCGTTTTTTCTAAGGGCGGTCGACCACTAATGGTCGATTGGTCCCCATCAAGGTGTTGACCCGTGGAGCATTTTATTTAAGTATATTTTTCTTCCCTTAATTTCGTATTTAATTATTTTTTACTTCAAAATTGAAAACATTTATAATTTCTTAATATTAGCTCCAATTTCAAAAGGTTATATAGGAAAATTGTCCAGAAAATCACTACAAACTCAATGTTGCAAGTTTTATGGCCAAATTCGGATGTTTGTGAAAAATCCATTTTTGCCCCATGTCATATTTAAATTCAATTTTTTATTTAAAATTTTCATTTAAATTTTCGAGGTGTTGCATTCTCCCCCTTAAGGATTTTATCACTGAAATCTCCAAGAACGGAAAAATGCAACTCGTGCATATAAAAATCAATAACTGCAACCATCTACTTATTCATTAACCACTAACAATCATTATCCTTTATAAATTTCTAATGCAACATGTACATGTAGGCATGGAATGCGTATGAACCTATACTGATGCAAAAATTAGGCGGTCTCCTAGTCTAGTCGACCTTCTGAAATGCAAATACTTATGCTATGTATCCAAATATATGCAACATCCTATGTAAGTTGTATGCGCAACCATTCAATCCATATGCAACAAACTTATGCATATTACTCAATGAATTAAAATAAAACAAGTGATCGTGTGTGTATGTTAACTTAAGAATTTACTTGCCTACGTGTGCAAAGATCAATTCAATAAATACATACATTAGCATCCATCATCCAAAACATGTCATAATGACACGTTCATAACCATTCCTACCATCCAATAGTCTCAACCTATGGGGTATACCAAGCTAGAACCTAAAAAAAGTGATCTAAACTTAACTATCTAAAATAGAAACATACCAAAAGAGTTGTGGGTGTGTAGCTCGAATCTTCTCTCGGGCTCTTATGTACTCTCCACCGGATCATCTCCCCATTGAACCTTCACAAGCTTGATAACCTTGTTGTGGAGTCATTTTGTTACATGCTCCAGAATACAACTGGGTGCATGATGAACAAGTGTCTCTCTCTACCTACACCTCCTCTAGTTGACTCGGCTCGACTACAACGGTTGTATCATGTAAGCACTTTCGCAAAAGTGACACATGGAAAACGTTGTGTACTTCCGCTAACTTCTCGGTAAGCTTCACTCTATAAGCTAACTTCCCAACTCTACCAATAATCGGAAAAGACCCTACAAACCTCAATACTAGCTTTCCAAAACTACCAAATCTCATAACATGCCTAAGCGGTAAGACCTTCGCAAAAACCATGTCGTCCACTAAAAACTCTAACTATGTGTGTGTTTTGTTAGCGTAAGACTTCTGCCTATCATGTGCCGTTTTCATCCTCATACGAATCAATTTTTCCTTCTCTGATGTCTCCCTCACATATCCAGTCCAAGAATAATCCAATTCATAGTGTCCCACCAACACGACGGTGATCTACAAGGTCTTCCACATAATGCATCGAATGGTGCCATCCCAATACTCATCTGATAGCTGTTATTGTAAGTGAACTACACTAGTGGCAAGTGATCCTCCCAAGAGCCTCCAAAATCCAATATTCACATCTGAAATAAGTCCTCCAACACCCGGTTCACTGTAACAACCCTGTTTTTGAAATCATATTATACAAATTTATTTAAAATAAAAATTTCCGTATTCGATTTTTGATAACTATTATTTTGAAATTTCACTTTTTACTCTATTGGAGCCTATTTAATAATAGACTTTTGTTTTAACAATTTGAATTAATTAATAAAAAAAATTCAGGAAATATATTAAACTAGATGTATTATTGTTAAATATAAAATATTTTAAAGTATAAATAATTTTATATAACTGAAATAGTTGGAAAAAATTAAATTCATTTTTCATCACTGCAATGAATAGTTGGAAATAAAATTTCATTTGTGTTAACATATTGAATAATTAAATAAAGCGAAACGATATTAAATTGAATAAAAATTTAGCAACTATCGCAATATATCTTCTAGGATGAAGTATGAATCAATTCAAATTCTATTAAGATATATTTGCAAATAAATAAAAGGAGTTATTTGAAGAAAATGTATGAAAATAATAATAATAATAATAGTAACAAACAACATATTCCTTAACAATAAAGCCCAGCCCATTTAAATAAGACCATACCTTAATCTAATCCTAAGTTTGCTCAGCCTGTTCTCATCGTTATTTCCAATACATATTCACCTAAGCCTCAGCATGTCTGGAACCCAACCTTTCATAGCCCGCTCGCTCCTTCCTCTAGAAGCCCTAAAACGCAATTCGAAATTCAATTGAAAATAACGATGGCAAACAAAATCGCGAATAGGGCTTGGGCATGAGGCTAGCGACTTCGAGCATGGAGGCATTAATGTAGGCTGGTGACGGCATTCGTGGAGACTAGCCATGTGTCTGGAGAAGGGCGGAGGTCGACGTATCGTGTTGAGGACGATCGCGCACCTCAGTCGTCGACGACTTGAGCTTGGGCAAACGCGTTTGTGGAGGCTATGACGTCTGGTTGTAGGCGCGGTTTAGGTATGTCAAAGCAAAGACTGGTGGCGATGGTTGAGAGAACGTGTGCGAGTAATCGAGGATGAGGCTGATGTTGTGCTACCTTTGGATTGTGGTTATTTATTTTATTTAACTCACACCCTATATCTAAATCAGTTATATCATTGTTTGTATGCCAGGTTTTAGTTATGAATTTCGTAAATATTTGGTGGTGATGGAATGATAGGATTGAAATAAAATAACATGCTATATTTTTTAATTAAATTCGTGTTTAAATTGATTGAATTATGTGTTTAAAATATGGAATTTGAATAGATAGTGGAAATAGAATCAAATGGTAAAAATAAGGTTATACGTTAAGATTTAAATTGTCATTGTAAGTTTGGATTGATGGTTGATTATGGAATGATATGTATATTGAAAACCATCAAAATACATTTGATTTTGTAGTTAAATTATACGATGATTGTGCATTGTTGTATAAATCGGAGTTTGCCGAAAAACAACTCGGATTGATAAACAATTCCTGTTATGGAATTATATTTTATAGAGCGATGTTGGCTCTAAATGTTGAATTTTCGTTGGATATTGTTTACATTATTTAAATGTTTTTAAATGAATTTCAAAAATGAGGTTTTATCCATTTTGATCCTTATTGGAAATTAGTTTATGAAATATATAGTTAAATTATATTATCTTCTTAACTTATTGCTTATCACAAAATTTCCAATTAAAACTTTCAAAGATAGGTAATATTTATTTAAAAAATCATTTCAAAATCATTATTTATAAGTATATAATTTTGGCAATACTTTAGATGCAAAAGATAAGATATGGTATTATTTTAGAAAAGTCGTTATGAAAGTAAAAAATTCAATTTCGAATAATGTTAGCTATACAAGCTGTTTAAATGATTTTAGAAAAAGTTTGAAAGCCTTTGGAAAATAATATCTTTAACTGTATGTATATATTTAAATAGATTTTCAAAATAAAGTAAGTTATCAATTATGAAAAGTAAAGCTTTGTTTTAAAATAAATTTAACTAAGATTTTCAAGTTTACAACTAGTTTATGGTTTTAAAGTGTTTATGTAGTAATATTATATATATATATATATAGAGATCTGAAATAAAGTGAATTATCAATTATTAAAATATTATTTTGATTCAAAAACCTAATAAAGGAATTTTATTTTAAGATTTAAAACTTTGTAACTCTTTTCTTTTTATATATATATGAGTTATTGGATTTCAAAAGTGATAAATTTGAAAGTAAACTATAGATAAAGCAAATTAGATATCGTTCCTATATGATAAAATTTTATTACTTGCTTTCAAACTATAACCTATTATTGACCTTTATTGTTTTCCCTTTGGCTATATGTATATACCATTTTGGTATTTCTTTGATGACTTTTGGAAACATTGATTTCGAACAATTAATGCTTTCACTTGTGTTTTTATTGAATTTCATGCTTTTCTATGAAACAAAGAATTTTAATAAACGATTAAATTGTCAGGTGGTATGGGACACTTTGTACAATTCATTCACTTAAATTATTATAATTTGTTAAATAGAGTTTAAAGTGGAAATTACTAGCTTTTAGTAAATACTTGAATTTACAATCTGGTATGGGACAGTTAGTTAAATTCTTGTGATTACTGGAGTGACAGTAATTAACACTTAGAGTTGTATTATATTAGGGTGTTCGGATTTCAGACCGATAGATCCCCGCGAGAAGATAACTCATTTTTCATTGATATGAGAATCGATACATTTTTAGATTTGGGTAGGCAGATCTCTTTCGGAAGATCTGTTATGGTGTAAATACGGCTATCACTTTCGAAAGGCAGATTTTTACATGCATCATAGTCTATAGATACTACAATCTATCAGTTTATTTTGTTTTATACAGTTAGACTATGTTTACCTCTTTCAGAAGGTAAATTTGCATAGGATAGAATAAGTACACGGCTGCTCTTTCTTTGGGTGGTGTCCCTAATCTGCAGTCTCTTTCGGAAGGCTTCCTTTCTATGTAGCGGGTCTCTTTCGTTAGATTTCGTGTCACTGTATTAAACTGCTAAATGACTACCATCATTATTTCATTATTGATGATTATTTCTTCAAAGATTTTTTAGTATGGATATTCTGTATTCTTTTTGGCTCTGTGGAATTTTGAATTGGTTATCACCATATTTTGAGATGATAGTCTATTAAGACTTGATATGTATTTATGAAATGATGATTTGTTAGATATGCCTTATTTAAGTATTTGTTTTGGGCATATTTTATTATTGACTTATTTGGTTATTGTTAAGTCAGAATTTTGAGATCTGTATTTATTGGTTTGATATGCCTTTTATGGATTTTTGAGTTTTAGGCATATTTTGATATGACTTATTTTAGTGTTAAGTCGTTTATGGATTATAAAGTAATGAATTTAATTAATATGCCTTATTATGATTGTTTGTTCGACATATTTAATATGGCTTATTATTTTAAGTCATAAAGTTATGATATTAGTATCTCACCCTTTTATTTAGATATAGTCTGACCCGTTTATTATTTTAATACTCAAGTCAGGCCGAGACTTTACAAGTACAGGGACCCATTGACCTTTGGATTTTGGGCAAGCATTGAAGTAGACTATTTTGATAGTTTTAGTTTACTTCATACTTGTATATATTGACAGTTAGGAGTTTATGTCATATATATTATTTAGTAGTGACTTTGTACCGGATACAACATTTTGGATATGATGTATATATTTATGTGGGTCTAGTACTGATATTTTATAAACTCACATTCTATCATGTATCTGATGTATATTATTCTGTTAAGATCTGTGACTTTGATTTTGATATATCTATATTATATATTGTTCTAAATATTTTTAATCTGTGCTTATTACTTTGTATTAATATTGTACACGTATAAATTTCATTTTAGATCCTCAAAAAGGTAAATAAGACGTGTCAGTATTAGTATAAAGATATATTCACATTCGATCGCCCTTAACCAGCCGTTCTCCGGATTAGCAAATGACATTACTTGTAATGTTCTTTGCTAAACTGGGCATAGCGGTGGGGTCGTCACAGCTTGGTATTAGAGCTGGATTCAGAACATCATATAATATAAATTACATAGAGTCGAGATCTAGACCTAGATGACCTAGGGTCCTGTCACTTGGGACATATTTGAAAAATCTTTTGATAATACTATATAACTTATTGTTATGAAAATATTGGAACTCGCTTCTGTAAAGAGTGAGATTTAATAGATAGCATTAATGAGTCCTTAGATGGCTTAAAATCAAATTGTTGTGTCCTGATCTGTTAATGATCAGAGTTGGCAGCAGAAATAGATGGACTATTTTCGCTGAGCATATTAATTAATTTGTTTTGGTATAAATGTTTGTTTGACTGAAATATATGTTGTTTGCATCAATGTTTATTTTTGTTATGTTCAGTTTAAAATATGAAATTGAATAAGACATTATCACTTAAAGGATTTATAATCCCATTTGAATCTGGACGAACCCAATTATCAATGTTTATTTCTACAAATTAGAATCGCTGGGGAATAATAAAAATGTCCAAGCAATTAATAGTTATAAAATATAAATAGATAAATAATATGCATCTAATTAAATTTGAAATTGGAAAATATACTTAATAATAAAATAAGATATAATACAAATTGATTGGTTGATGGATGCTTGGTTGTTTTAAAATTGTAAATGATTGTGCAAAATTAATATTGAGTAGGAATCACTATTAAGAGTTGAAACCTGCTCAATAATAACTGTAAGGACCCGATTCTTCGACTTTCGAAAATTGACATCGATACGTCCACTGTATCAACTGTCGAGCAAACGAATGCCGGAAAACCGAATTCTTAGGGTTTAAAAGAAGAGGTAGAAGAAAAGATAGAAGAAAAAGAAAAGAAGAACAATAGAACAACATCAGAAATAGAAACAATATCAGAATCTCACATATCGCAGCGGAACAATATATAATAAATAATCACTAGTCTTTTAAAACAAAGAACTATATCTGTGACGCCCCACCTCTATGCTCATAATAACAAAGAGTATTAAAAGAAATACTGTCTATTATTACGAAGAATAAGGCTGGATGGGAGCGACCATCCGTAATTGGCCTTACACTAACATTGGTTATCTCGATAGGAGTGGTACATTCTTTTTATTTCTTCTATTATTTATTTACTCCCATCGACACACCCAATACTAGTATAAAACGAACTACGACGGTTCATAATAGTTTAGGACATTAGATATAACAATAACACAGATAATATAAATGCGGAACACAGATAAAAACAAAAGTCTTAGATATATATAACTGATGTCAGTTAATACATAGTTGACACTATACATATGATACAACTACAGCTGTCGACTCTAGAAGTTATATATACAAGTACATTATCGACTAATATACATGAATACATATCATTCTATACAATGACACGACTACTACAAATTGGCTGACAACTTCAGAAGATGTGAAAAGTCTTCAATCCCGAACAGCAACTCAAAGAAAGAAATCTACAACCTGAAATACTCGGGTCTGACCCGAGTATTACATTCAAAAGAAAATAATACCCAGGTCAGTCTAATTCAAACCAGTTTATTAGTGCATATAGGCAGTAATAATTTAAATAGACGACAGCCACAATAATTCCCGTCTACCCGATTCTTTAAACAAAGAAACCGGATAACGGTCAATATAACACTTAACAGTGTTTAACAAAGATCAGCAGATTTAAATCATCAACAGAGATAAATAAACAATTTATCAAATCGACTAAATCAATTTAAAGCTGTTAAATCTGATAGGGCTGCAGTACACGCACGCGTGTACTGCCTCGCCACTATCGCAAGAGATACACAAAAGCTCAGTGAAAGTCATAATTGATCACAAGGTCAAACCCCGAAATCGGGTTCAACTCAAGTGAGTAAAAAAACCCCAACCTAAATGCATCAATGCCATGCACTGTAAAACTGGGCAGTGCTATCACATATACAACCGCATAATGAAATTGCAGTTGAACCACGCAATTAGCCGAGAGACTAAACAATCAAGCAACGACAATGCAAGTGTCGAACTCAACTGAACAGCACAAGTAGTGACTGCAACACTACAATTACAAGTGGTAATGTCAACAAAACAAATAAATACACTAATTCAAGTGCATGGCAACACAAGTGGTGGAACAATGAAACACTGCAACAATACAGTGAAGGCAACATAGCCAGGCTGCACTAAATCAAGGCCAACACAAATACCACAAAAATTATAAAGAGAACTGGATGCTCCAAAACAGTCGCTTGCAACTCAATTGAACAACATATATAGGAAAGGTCAAACTGCATGTATATTGAAGACATCAAGTTCAAATATCAACCAAGCATTGAACCTCAGAGACCATCAACATAAAGTAACAAGTGTTAAATGACTACATGCCCTGATACATGTGCAAGCATACGATGGCAAAAAGAAAAAGACACCCATGAACAACAAGTTCTAGTCAAGTACACTGCAATGATGATATACAGATGCAATCCGACTCGGGTCACAGTGCAGCATGAACCAGAAGGTATACAACAAGTAGATGAACCAGGCAACAGAGAGGTGTACCAAGATGTATCAGTGCAACAGTCAACAAAGACAGGTGTACCGAGCAGATAGTAGAGTGACACGAATAAGGTGTACAAGTGAAATAGGCTACATGAGCACAGTGAAGTACTGCCCAATGCGACAACCGGAATGGTCACAGGCGTGCACACCTAACTACATATATGTGGTTAAGAAACTGGCTAATGCAAGCTAATGTCGTGAACGAAGTACTAAGGCTATAACTTCACATGACCCAAACAGTCCACCAATATACTAACAATTCTCAAAAATCAAAATGTACATATGCACAGCATGACACCAATGCATATGAACATGAAGCCGTAACTAATGTACGAATATCACAGTCGAGAACAAGGTGTAGTGCCGAAGCAAAAAGCAAAATACATTGCTTCTTCAAAACAAATTACTGGACAGTGCAGACACATGAATGCAAAGTCAATGTTTAACGAAATCAATGTCGAACCATTTTTTGCAGGTAACTGTTTCATACCAAGACTGTCAGAAACCAAAACCGTGTAAACCAAGTAATCGAAATTCAACACAGTCAAGTGGCCCAAGGATGGCCAAAGTCGAACAAATTCAACGTCACAGACTCAAGTGAACCACAGTGAAACCCAAACCAAACAAGAGTACAAATTCGAACAAAATCAGTGACGAAGACGCGTAGAGGAACCGAATTATCAAGATCCCAAAATGGCCGAGTATTGAAAATGCTACGGTTACAGTCAAAGCCGTGGGTCATTAAAGAATTTCCCAACTAACCGTAATGGTGACACCAGAACAACAAATCAACAAACCCGAAGAAGAAATCATCGTCACAATAAGGGCGGAGCATTGGCAAGTTCAGAAATCGACTAAGTTAGAAAAATCACCAACATCGAAATAACATGGAACGGCCAAAAATCAAGCAGCGAACTCAAACAATTATATACGAACAAAAATCACAAAAACAACTCTACAAACATGAGGTTGACTAGATGTGAGTAATTAAAATTACTCACCTGCATCGAAGCACGACGAGTTCAATCAAGAAGCCGCGAGCATCTCAAGAGGCGATCAACTATCGGCGGCTTCAATTTTGAAAACCCTAGTTTTGACGAGAAGACGAACGAGAAAACGCGGCTACCATTTTTATTTTTCTTTCGTTATCATTTTTGGGTTGAACGAAAATGATTTTTAGGGGGATAAAGGGAATGGGTGTAAATGATTCACACGGCAACAAAGAAAAGCATGGGCCAATACTATTCAAAGCCCGTTTAAGCCTTAACAATTATTCAAAAGAATTTAAACCGGGTTTTAAAAACTTCAAACAGCAATTAGCTGGCAATTTAATCAATTAATGACGAAGATAAATTAACAGCAAAACTCCGGGTTGTTACAGACTCCTCTCCTTATAAAAATTGCGTCCCCGCAATTTTCATAATTAAAGTTGTCTATAACAATTATTTTTCTGACATAAACTGGTTAAGCTAGAAAATAAAAGTCGGGAATACAATTGTCAAAGAAATCTTTCAGTTCCAATAAAAGAAATTCACAAAGCCTCAATAAAGTCCTATTATCAATAGATAATCAGAAAACAACAAAACTGAATAAATGCAATTATCAGCAATCTTCCATTATCAACTAGATAATTAAAATACAGAAAATCTCAAAACAGCCATATCTAATTATCGATATTATAATCAGAGAACAGCAAAAATCTAATTGTCAACAAAGATAATTAGAAAACACAATTCACAAATCGCAAAACTGCAATTATCTAGTTATTCAGCAAATAACGAGAAAACACGAACTTCATAATCAACAAACTCTAATTATCAACAGAGATAGAGATGGATAGAAAACAGCAACCCAATAAAACCAGCATACTCTAGAATCAATTGGGAACTAGAAAATCTCATGTCAACAGAGTCAGCAAACATTCAATTACCTAAACGATAGTCAGAAAACATAAATAACAAATTATTAGAACTGATAATTGAATTCACAAATCAACAAATATTCGATTATCAAAAACGATAATCAAATTTCAATTCAACAATATTTAATTATCAAAAGCGATCATTAAATCTCAAATCAGCAAATATTTAATTATCAAAAGCGATAATTAAATCTCAAATCAGCAAATATTTAATTATCAAAAGCGATAATTAAATCTCAAATCAGCAAATATTTAATTATCAAAAGCGATAATTAAATCTCAAATCAGCAAATATTTAATTATCAAAAGCGATAATTAAATCTCAAATCAGCAAATATTTAATTATCAAAAGCGATAATTAAATTTCAAATCAGCAAATATTTAATTATCAAAAGCGATAATTAAATCTCAAATCAGCAAATATTTAATTATCAAAAGCGATAATTAAATCTCAAATCAGCAAATATTTAATTATCAAAAGCGATCATTAAATCTCAAATCAGCAAATATTTAATTATCAAAAGCGATAATTAAATTTCAAATCAGCAAATATTTAATTATCAAAAGCGATAATTAAATCTCAAATCAGCAAATATTTAATTATCAAAAGCGATAATTAAATCTCAAATCAGCAAATATTTAATTATCAAAAGCGATAATTAAATCTCAAATCAGCAAATATTTAATTATCAAAAGCGATAATTAAATCTCAAATCAGCAAATATTTAATTATCAAAAGCGATAATTAAATCTCAAAGCAACAAATATTTAATTATCTAAAGCGATAATTAAATCTCAAAGCAACAAATATTTAATTATCTAAAGCGATAATTAAATCTCAAAGCAGCAAATATTTAATTATCAAAAGCGATAATTAAATCTCAAATCAGCAAATTTTTAATTATCAAAAGCGATAATTAAATCTCAAATCAACAAATATTTAATTATCAAAAGCGATAATTAAAAGCAACAAATATCCGATTATCAAAAACGATAATCAGAACTCATATCAACAAATATCTAATTATCACAAGCGATAATTAGAAACAACAAATATCCGATTATCAAAAACGATAATCAGAACTCATAGCAACAAATATCCAATTACCTGCAGATAATTGGAAGCAACAAATATCTAGAAATCAATTAAGAAGACTAGAAAATCAACATAAAAGCTTGGATCGATCCCATCAGATGGCGAGTTTTTAATTCGCCGCACGTGCATCAACAAATGGCCGAAGCCTACCAAGTACTCAACATAATTTTGGCGCCCAACAAATGACCCGAAGGTCCAACAAATGACCCGAAGGTCTAGTACTGGTATTTGACCCGAAGGTCCAACAAATGACCCGAAGGTCCTCATAGTGGCTCGAAAGCACACGAAAGCATCAAAATGTTTCAATTAACGAGTCCGGAATTAACCGAAATAGCAAACGCACATGTCCCATACCACGTGTTTTACTAAATCGTTTGATTCTCTTCATCGTTTCCTTGAAAGTGCGAAATTGTGTATTTTATAAAAATACATTTTACGTTCTCAAACGGACAAGTCCGGAATTAAGCGAATCAGTAAAAGAAAGGGGTCATAGTCCTCGATTTTGCTGAAACGTTTAAATCGCTTCCTCATTCTTTTGAAAGCGTAAACTGTTAAATTTCTGAAAACAATTGTTATTTATTTTGTAAAAATAACAATTCACCTTCTCAACTGGACAAGTCCGGAGTTAAGCGAAACAGTAAAAGAAAGGGGTCATAATCCTCGATTTTGCTGAATCGTTTAAGTCGCTTTCTCATCCTTTTGAAAACGCAAACCGTTAAAAATTTATAAAACAATTTTCATTTTTAAACGAGTTTCCAATCATGTGATTAAAGCAGCCATTTTAGTAACAATTTCGATAAGGAAATTGTACTTCTCAAAATACCGTAAAAACGGTCACAAATCAGTATTGCGGAATAACCGCTTGAAAATCCACTGTTAAAAATTTTGTTGTTACTGAAGTCAAAGCGACAGAAATTTTAAAACACCAAATATCTCATCAAAAGAATTCACATCAAAATGTGACATCAGTGAATTTTCATTCATTAAAATTGCCAACAAAACACCGTGCCTCAAAAATTCAGCATTGGTGTAAAAAGTCCATTATAAAAATAACGGCAACAAAATACGTATCATAACCAAGCATCGGTTCAACGTAAAATAAATGCAATAACGTGCAAATTAAATTTTTGCACGTACTACAAAATGAACAAAGAATCATTCAAATGTATCTTCAATGAAGATAATTTAAAACAGCAAAAATCTAATCAATAGATGATTAGTACAAAAGAAAGCCAGCGGAAGTTTCAACAAAAATCACATATCTGCAATTTCTTCGAATCCTCAATTCGGATTCGAAGTTCTCAAAGAAACAAAATAATTACAGCTATGTAAACAACAATGAAATTCATATCAATTTCGTATTTTGATTTTTAAATCAAAAAGATTATCAGTTGTACTCAGCGAAGACAGTTTCACTGTTTCCGCTGCGCACTCTGATAAACAGAACACAAATCAATCAAATCATCAGAATACAATTTCACTATTATTTTTAAATAAAGTTATTTAAAAATTTCATCCAAATTTCAAAACTTTAGTTTTTGACTCAAGCACAAATAAAACATCGACCGATAGTTGTAACATATGTTCCTTCCGAGTTAAGTTTTATATTATGTCCATAAACCCCAGGCTCTGATACCAACTGTGACGCCCCACCTCTATGCTCATAATAACAAAGAGTATTAAAAGAAATACTGTCTATTATTACGAAGAATAAGGCTGGATGGGAGCGACCATCCGTAATTGGCCTTACACTAACATTGGTTATCTCGATAGGAGTGGTACATTCTTTTTATTTCTTCTATTATTTATTTACTCCCATCGACACACCCAATACTAGTATAAAACGAACTACGACGGTTCATAATAGTTTAGGACATTAGATATAACAATAACACAGATAATATAAATGCGGAACACAGATAAAAACAAAAGTCTTAGATATATATAACTGATGTCAGTTAATACATAGTTGACACTATACATATGATACAACTACAGCTGTCGACTCTAGAAGTTATATATACAAGTACATTATCGACTAATATACATGAATACATATCATTCTATACAATGACACGACTACTACAAATTGGCTGACAACTTCAGAAGATGTGAAAAGTCTTCAATCCCGAACAGCAACTCAAAGAAAGAAATCTACAACCTGAAATACTCGGGTCTGACCCGAGTATTACATTCAAAAGAAAATAATACCCAGGTCAGTCTAATTCAAACCAGTTTATTAGTGCATATAGGCAGTAATAATTTAAATAGACGACAGCCACAATAATTCCCGTCTACCCGATTCTTTAAACAAAGAAACCGGATAACGGTCAATATAACACTTAACAGTGTTTAACAAAGATCAGCAGATTTAAATCATCAACAGAGATAAATAAACAATTTATCAAATCGACTAAATCAATTTAAAGCTGTTAAATCTGATAGGGCTGCAGTACACGCACGCGTGTACTGCCTCGCCACTATCGCAAGAGATACACAAAAGCTCAGTGAAAGTCATAATTGATCACAAGGTCAAACCCCGAAATCGGGTTCAACTCAAGTGAGTAAAAAAACCCCAACCTAAATGCATCAATGCCATGCACTGTAAAACTGGGCAGTGCTATCACATATACAACCGCATAATGAAATTGCAGTTGAACCACGCAATTAGCCGAGAGACTAAACAATCAAGCAACGACAATGCAAGTGTCGAACTCAACTGAACAGCACAAGTAGTGACTGCAACACTACAATTACAAGTGGTAATGTCAACAAAACAAATAAATACACTAATTCAAGTGCATGGCAACACAAGTGGTGGAACAATGAAACACTGCAACAATACAGTGAAGGCAACATAGCCAGGCTGCACTAAATCAAGGCCAACACAAATACCACAAAAATTATAAAGAGAACTGGATGCTCCAAAACAGTCGCCTGCAACTCAATTGAACAACATATATAGGAAAGGTCAAACTGCATGTATATTGAAGACATCAAGTTCAAATATCAACCAAGCATTGAACCTCAGAGACCATCAACATAAAGTAACAAGTGTTAAATGACTACATGCCCTGATACATGTGCAAGCATACGATGGCAAAAAGAAAAAGACACCCATGAACAACAAGTTCTAGTCAAGTACACTGCAATGATGATATACAGATGCAATCCGACTCGGGTCACAGTGCAGCATGAACCAGAAGGTATACAACAAGTAGATGAACCAGGCAACAGAGAGGTGTACCAAGATGTATCAGTGCAACAGTCAACAAAGACAGGTGTACCGAGCAGATAGTAGAGTGACACGAATAAGGTGTACAAGTGAAATAGGCTACATGAGCACAGTGAAGTACTGCCCAATGCGGCAACCGGAATGGTCACAGGCGTGCACACCTAACTACATATATGTGGTTAAGAAACTGGCTAATGCAAGCTAATGTCGTGAACGAAGTACTAAGGCTATAACTTCACATGACCCAAACAGTCCACCAATATACTAACAATTCTCAAAAATCAAAATGTACATATGCACAGCATGACACCAATGCATATGAACATGAAGCCGTAACTAATGTACGAATATCACAGTCGAGAACAAGGTGTAGTGCCGAAGCAAAAAGCAAAATACATTGCTTCTTCAAAACAAATTACTGGACAGTGCAGACACATGAATGCAAAGTCAATGTTTAACGAAATCAATGTCGAACCATTTTTTGCAGGTAACTGTTTCATACCAAGACTGTCAGAAACCAAAACCGTGTAAACCAAGTAATCGAAATTCAACACAGTCAAGTGGCCCAAGGATGGCCAAAGTCGAACAAATTCAACGTCACAGACTCAAGTGAACCACAGTGAAACCCAAACCAAACAAGAGTACAAATTCGAACAAAATCAGTGACGAAGACGCGTAGAGGAACCGAATTATCAAGATCCCAAAATGGCCGAGTATTGAAAATGCTACGGTTACAGTCAAAGCCGTGGGTCATTAAAGAATTTCCCAACTAACCGTAATGGTGACACCAGAACAACAAATCAACAAACCCGAAGAAGAAATCATCGTCACAATAAGGGCGGAGCATTGGCAAGTTCAGAAATCGACTAAGTTAGAAAAATCACCAACATCGAAATAACATGGAACGGCCAAAAATCAAGCAGCGAACTCAAACAATTATATACGAACAAAAATCACAAAAACAACTCTACAAACATGAGGTTGACTAGATGTGAGTAATTAAAATTACTCACCTGCATCGAAGCACGACGAGTTCAATCAAGAAGCCGCGAGCATCTCAAGAGGCGATCAACTATCGGCGGCTTCAATTTTGAAAACCCTAGTTTTGACGAGAAGACGAACGAGAAAACGCGGCTACCATTTTTATTTTTCTTTCGTTATCATTTTTGGGTTGAACGAAAATGATTTTTAGGGGGATAAAGGGAATGGGTGTAAATGATTCACACGGCAACAAAGAAAAGCATGGGCCAATACTATTCAAAGCCCGTTTAAGCCTTAACAATTATTCAAAAGAATTTAAACCGGGTTTTAAAAACTTCAAACAGCAATTAGCTGGCAATTTAATCAATTAATGACGAAGATAAATTAACAGCAAAACTCCGGGTTGTTACAATATCAGTTTATACATACATCAATCAGAGTCAATATACAAAAATGGACAGTTATATAAACTTGTCCTCATACAGAATACACAGCGGAATAGAACAAAGTACAGGTGATACGTTTCGCCATCCAACTTGCTTCCAAAGCTCCAGAATATCCAGAATATCCTGATAACATAACTCTAGGCTGCCCGTATGGAAAATTATGGGCACCTAGAGTTTAGAAGGGAATAATAAACTCCGAGTCAGTCACGGTGACTGGTGTGAGATCGTAAAACAGTTATCTTTCACAAAGAAAATAAAACAGATACGCAATGCTTTTGGAAAATGAAACTACCATAAGACCTCCCGCCACACACACAATGCAAACGCAGAAGTGGAAGAAGATTTCTTCTTATGATAGTCAAAGATGCTTACTACGCCAATCATTGGATTATTATTATTAATGTCTAGTGTAGAAAACATTTCGAAAGTATAATATTAATCTTAGCCAACATACGACCAGTATCGTATGCCTACTATAGCTACCATCTAAACAGTGGTGACCACCGTACGTAAATGGCAGGTTCTACAACTAATACCGTACAAAGTTCGTATTTGGAATATGGATTTCCAACAAATGGTCAGGCTAAGGAACTTCCTTTCCTCCTGCCGAATGGGATCGCCTCTGGCTGGACGTCCCGAGAGACAAACTGCTCTCTGCCAAACAAGGCCGGGTTACCCCTATAACAGGTAACTCATGAATATGTCATCCCTCGGTCCTTTGGGACCTTTATCCGAGCACTCGGTAACCAACATCACACATCATAAATAAAGTGTGTCCACATGAGTAAGTATCTGGGCTCCATACCATGATACCACCCCTTTCCAGAAGGAAATGACATAACCTAAAGGGCGCGACCCTCATAACCTTGCCGCAACATTCCTGTTTCGACCATTTCCGGGTTGTTGAGGCCCTGACGAAGTCTCATCCACAAAGCTACGCTTTTTCAAAAAGCCATGCTTTGGGTCAACAGATGATCAACCTATGATCACAAAGATAAATGATCAAACAAATGATCATATCACAAATGATCAAACACTGATCATCACACAGCAACACTCAGCATGCCACATTACCAAATTGGGAATATATCGCTGATAACCTTCAACTACATAACCTCTGAGCTCGTACGTCTCAGAGAAGGGTGTTAAGCTAAGAGAATAAATTCTCCGCCACCAACATATATGTATTTGAAAGAAATCAGCTTTATATCTCAATTTGTAACGTCAGACATACAATCCATACAAGTCTGTTCCAGATTCGAACAGAACCGAAGGCACTTCTCACAAAGACCTTGCAAATCCAGATAATTTCCAATCACGTCCGGACTTCCCGTCACTAAGGGTGATTAAACCTCTAAATCGGAGATCAGCCGATGTAGAGTAACTCGACGGTAATCCTTCCGTTTTCAAAAATATCCGGTCTTCAACACCGGTCAGCAAATGCGATTCATAACGACGTATCACATATTCGGAATGGGTTATACGACCCCATGGTCCTTTCCCGGCTAACCCGAATAGTGAGCGCTTATTCAAAAATAAGTGTGGCATTCAAATTCATCCAATTCACAACAAATACCCATTCAAGGTAATTATTGATAGTCGGTTATTTAACCATCAATAAAGATGCGCAACATCATCAGATTCCAAATAGTTTTCCAAATTATTTATTTCCCAAAAATATCTTTACTAGATATATATTTTCCACACTTCAAAAATAAATCAACGTTTATTTTTAAAACGAATTTCCATTTCTTTTATAAATTCCATAGTGAATTTATATTTCAAATATCTACTGATATTCGATTTTCAATCGATTTCAAATATTCAATTTCGATTTATCTTTACAAAGATAAATCTCAAAACGTTTCATTTCATATTGGAAAAGCATTTCCATACTTATTTAAAAATAAGTATTTCACAAATCTATTTATTTTCAACATTTGAAAATATTCGATATACTTAAATAAATATTAAGTATATATTCATTCTTTAAGGAAATCATTCTTTTAAGCACATTTATTTGAGTCAAAACGAATGTTACGTAAAACATCGTTATGACGACTCAAAATCACTAGTATGGGGATTCGAAATTAAGATAGATATATAAATCCTAATACTAGACAACAACATTTCCTTTCGGAAATCATTTACTATAACAACAGTGTTATAGTCCATCATTTCCTTATTCCTCGAAAACGTCTATTTCAACAATGAATGTTGAAATCTATGATTTCGATATTCAATACATTTTAAAATATCGTTAAAACAATTAACTTCATTTCAAATATCACTTTTCCAAAACCATATCCATTTTACAAAAAAATATATTCACTGTCCAAAATCGTGAATATACTTCACTAACCAAATTTCAATATTTTCTACACATTTATTTCAAGAATTATCCACTGTCCAAAATCGTGGATAAAATTCCCAACCAAACTCTTATTATTACAACATTCAACTTAAAGGATAATTCACTGTCCAAAATCACGAATATATCTCCTTTAATAACTTCTACGTTTTATTCATCAAATTCAATTGATTTCGAATTTACAAACAATGTTTATAAATTCCATTCCTATTTATAAAAACTTCAACTTATAAATCTCCTTATTAACCAATTCCATTCTTATCTCAATTAAATGCCAAAATCCCATTTATAAGATTATTACTCATAAATCTTTTGTTTTACAAAATCTATTCATTTTGTACTCCATAATTTATAAATCTATAAATTTCATTCACTTACGAATTCCATAAATATTTCATTTTTAACACTTATAAAAACTCATTTTATAATTCCAATACTTTTAATTTCATAGATATCAACTTTATAAATCTTTTATATAGACCGTTTACAATATTCAAAAATCCCAACTTAAACCATTTTATAATTAAATCAACTTTTATTTCAAAAATCACACTTTGGTTATATTTCACCAAAAATCTTAACTTTTATAACTTTAAAATTTTAGACGTTTATTTATTTGAAATAAATCAATTCAAAATTTCAATAAAACGTCTACTTTCAAAAATCACTTTAAAATCCTTTTAGAGTAAAAGTCGTTATTTTTAAACTTCAAAACTGAATCCGATGATGCAACAGCACCAATTGGTCAATCACAACAACAAACATCATATATCAATATGATAACAGAATATACATCAATATCTGTAAATAAATAAATACTGGTGAGGAATCCAGTTGGATCCCTCCAACCTGTTTCCCTACATCCACAGACGTTAGCACAATACCCATTCCACTTCGAGGTGGAATATCGCGGTATATAGGTTTTATAAAAATCATCCGCTTACTAACGGCGCAATAGGGTCTCATCCGCTATACAGTGCGGGAAATCAATCAATCCAATATATACATATGCCAATATGTATATATTACTATATATATAGATATATCATACTATATCTAATATCACATCCAATAGCAATCAAATCAATCAATCAATAACTGCAAAACAAAATTTTCCTTCGAGTGAGAAAATCTCACCTTAGCCCTTTTTATTTGCCATCCATTTCCATTTCCGATTTGATTTCACGGTTTTAGACCATGTATCAAACATTTATACAATCTGTTAATATTCGAATTAATCAAATAACAAATTTTCGCTTGGTAAACTTTGATTATCCAACGATTTTATTTTAACCCAGTTTCCTTTAATTGTAAACAAATTATATATTTTTCTTCCATACCCTTCACTGTATTAATTCTCTGTATCTGTTTGAACTAATTACCTTTCACAAAATATTTTTAGAGACTACAATAAATTTTTAAATAAGTTAACTAAATAAACTAATTACTAATTTAAATTAGAAAATTGTATTTTGTCTCTATCTTTCAATTTTTTTCTTCAAACTGTATAAACTAAGAAGGTGATCTCTGTTCACTTAAAAAAAATCTAACTCCTTTCCATTTATTTATTTTTATTCTTAATAATTCCTATGTATATATAAAATTTTCTATTTAACTGTATAAATTCATATACATATACATATACTTTCCAAGCTTATATATATATATTCAATTTAAACAGACTGTTTTCTGCATTTCCTGTCATACGTATACATATAATCTGCACGTATCTAAATGTATACCTTATTGACGAACTTGCTATCGCCCTCTCCGATTTGCCGAGCTCGACTTCGATGTGAACAGCACTGATATTGATGATAGCCCCATCGCGACGCTATCCTCCTCGAGTCCATCTCGATGCCAGTCTCGCCGCCGCCGGCCAACACCCCAGGCGAACCCACTGTCATTGAGTAACACGCTGTCGCCATTGACGCGGTCGCAATCCCTCTAGGCTCGCCGCGATTCGCCCAGACAAACGCGCCGCCTCTGCACGAATCCCTAGTCGCCTTCCCAGTCGAGCACGCGCACCGCCCCGAACAGACGCGACCTCACCTCGATTTGATTTCCTCTGATGTCGATTTTTGAACTGAGGCTTGACAAATTCGAACAGCTTTTGTTTCTTTAAAAATGAGTTCGGCCATTTTATTTTTAGAACGAGAGTATTTTCTTTCCTTTGATTTTGAACGAGAAGCTCAGCTATTTAATTTTGGACATGCGTGAATTAAGGCTGAAAGAAGGGAGAGGGATGCTTTGCACGATTCTCTTCGTGATCCTCTGCCTTATTTTAGGCGCAATTGAAGCGAAGCTACAGCATTTTGTTGTTGACAAATTTAAAGTTTAAATTTAAATTGAATTCAATTTAACTTCAACGCGTTTATACGTCGTGTGCTCACATCAACTCAAAAAAAATACGAAATTTGAAATCCGGTAATAATTCAATATTACGGACCCAATGGAACTGGTTTCGTCGGATTCCGAGACTGTGCCTCGGACGACTATTTTTAAATATCGATTCGAACAATATAAATTCAAAATCAAACAAAACAGTTTCAAATTCAATTCTGAAGTTTCGATTATCTTCAGTTTTATCAATATGAATTTTAAAAGCTTTTGAAATATTTTTCTTCAGATTAAAATCAAAGATTCATATTTTTATTCAACTATCAATAGATTAAATTTTATAATTTAATCGCTAAATTCAAAGTTATATTGGGGATTCAAATTAAATCATCATTCAAATATTTAAAATTAATTAAATATTTTCAATTTAATTTGTTCAAAATTCTAGGTCGTTACAATAACAATAAGAACTTGCGGTGTCTTTAGTAGTGTAGTTACCCCAAGAAATACTAAAAATTTAAATTTATATAAAATGAAATGTTAATTCTTATGCGTGACTAATTAAATCTTAAGATGAATTAAAAATTTAATGTGTGTTTGAGGTATATATAAATGAATGTGTGTGCTATGGAATTGTTGTTAGTAAATTATTATTTCTATGATAAAATTACGAATGATTAAAGAATTTTAATAAAAGCAAGCATCTATTTGAATTAAATTCTTTTAATATCAGATGTACATATATATGGAACTTGATTATGTTATAATATACAAGCAAATAATTTGAATAGGCATATGGTATTAAAAGATATATTTATATCTTATAGAAAATAATTTTGTGTTAAATTGTCTGTTGAGTGCTTTAAGGATTCTGGTTGATGCGCCTGATCAACGTTATTGATAGGGATTCCTAAATACTAGAACGAGACAGTCGGACACAGTAATCTGAGTTATAATAAATATAGTTTAAAACAAGTTAACTATTAAAATTTAGATAAATATTTTGGAAAAATGTATATATGTAATAAATTTCGAAGGAAAAATGTCTTAAAGATAGATAATACTTTGAGAAGTGTTACAGATTATATACTTTCTTTTGAAGTGAAATATAATCTAAAATTTTGATAATAAAATAAAAAGTAAATTGGTATGAGATTAAGAATTGCTCGAAAAGGTAAAATAATTTTTTTAGAAATTGTTTTGGTAAAAATTTTGAGAAGAAAAATTATATCTAGTATGAAAATATTCTTTATGAATAATAAATTGATGATCTAAATATGTATATAATATTTTGTAGAGAAAATACAATTTTGAAATAAGTTAAATATTATATATATATTAAAATGGATAGTTTGGAAGGATTGTTTTGAAGGTAAAATAATATTTTATAGAAGTGTATAAATTATAATTTCGAAGGAAATGCCTTGGTGTATTTTGATAAATAAAACAAAATATGTAAAATGAGAATATGATTTACATTTTAAATAAATTTGGCATTTGTAAAATCTTATATATTCATTTACAAAGATACATATTAAATAAATTGGATGTGGTACTTTTAAATGACTGTGAATATCGTATTGTGGTTGAAATAAATTTTAGGAGTTTTATTTATATGACTTTCCAACTTAATAAGAGTTTGAAATGAAATTAGATTTCAATTACGATTGTAATAATTTAAGTTATTAATTGTCAAATATTATGAGTTAGTAGATGAATATTTTCTCAAGTATGACTTTGCAAAATAAATCAGATTTAAATGTACTTTTATAAAGCTTAGATAAGAGAGAAATCTTTATTTTTACATCCTTATTTAGAAAATATTTGATGAGTTGAACCTTATCTTCCTACATATGTTTTCTAGAATTTAAGTGTTGCTTTATAACTCGTTTTGAGTTGTATTAGCAAGTAATATTGATGGATTTTGTGACAAAATTATACTATGATTGTTTGAATATGGCAGCTTGAAACATGAATAGGTTGATGTGTTTATGGACCCTGAAATATGAATTGGTTACAATGTTTATTTCTAAACTCAACGACCCTAAAATAGAATTTAGTGGATGTGTTTATGGACCTTGAAAAAGAATTTGCTTGCTACGATTTTTGTGGAATTTGATTACTATTTTGTAACTTGTTTGAATGGTGTACAAATTTCTATACAAAGAAAACAAAAATGGGTTATACACAATATCATGTTTTCTTGCTTACTTTACATATGTTTTACTGAATATATATAAGGTGAAATGGAAAGGAATTATAATTAACAGTAGTAAGTAATTACTGAAACATATATATGAAATCTATAGAGTGATTCAGTACACATTTAGTTGCTGAGTTGGTTCTGTGATTCGAATTCTTGCTTTGCAACTGGTTTTGTGAAATAATAGCCTGTACATGTTGTTTTGCTTTGAACAGTAGCATGTTGCCTTGCTTAGAATAGCAGCTTGTTGTCTTGAGGTGAACAGCAGCAGGTGTTTGCTTACTTATATATGCATGTACGTGTTTCTTGCTTTAAAGTATATAACATATTGAATTTGTTACACGGTAGCATATTTTCTGCTTTAAATCATATAACAGATCGAAATCAATGTTTTAAATGGATTGTATGATATGAATTGGGATAATACATAGTATATTTATAAATATATTATTGATACAAATAGCCCATACAACATGCTTACTTAGGAAGTAGTTTGCGGATTGAATAAGATTCCCAAATTTTGCAAGAATTAGTAAATACCCTATAACTAACTTTGTATTTACCCTTTTTGTAATATGAAAGTTGTTTTGGGAAGTCAACACGATACATAACTAATCAACTTTTGAAACCATTAACTAATTTTATGGTTTTGATCATTAAAATTTGGTTGAAAAGTTGCTTAAGGAAGTTGAATGTATGCCATGCTATCAAACTTTGTATACATGCGAAACTTATCTTTTGATTTGATTTAAGCATGGGTACATAAAGACTATTTGGACTGGATCATGGCGCAAACTCGCTTATGCATGCTAGTAGCTAAGTAAATTGCTTTAAATGCGAAAATAAAGGTACGCTTTCAGATTAAATACAGAAATGATAAAAATATTAATGTATATTGTGTTTTCGACCGTGTGGTCGATGTATATCGTATATATATGATATTATGAAATTGCAAACACCTCTCCGTACAAAGGAGACTCTACCGAAATTTTTTTAAAAATTTAACACTTAGAAAATTTTCAATAAATTTTCGTATGTGAGGAAACGAAAATTAATAAATGGGCCTATTTAAGTTATAACTTACGAAAAGTTTGATTTCAATATTAATCAATTAGAGAATTGAACAAGTTTTAATTTGATTGTAGTCGTCGAAAGGGAATTAATGGTTGTGTTTTATGTGATGTCTCCCAATAAGAAATTGCGAGGACGCAATTTTCATAAGGGGGAGGTCTGTAACAACCCTGTTTTTGAAATTTCCGTATTTGATTTTTGATAACTATTATTTTGAAATTTCACTTTTACTTTATTGGATCCAATTTAATAATAGACTTTTGTTTTAACAATTTGAATTAATTAATAAATTCTTTTTAGGAAATATATTAAACTAGATAAAGTGTTATTGTTAAATATAAAATATTTTAAAGTATAAACAATTTTATATAACTGAAATGGTTGGAGAAAATTAAATTCATTTTTCATCACTGCAATGAATAGTTGGAAATAAAATTTCATTTGTGTTAGCATATTGAATAATTAAATAAAGCGAAACGATATTAAATTGAATAAAAATTTAGCAACTATCGCAATATATCTTCTAGGATGAAGTATGAATCAATTCAAATTCTATCTAAGATATATTTGCAAATAAATAAAAGGAGTTATTTGAAGAAAAAGTAAGAAAATAATAATAATAATAACAAATAACATATTCCTTAACAATAAAGCCCGACCCATTTAAATAAGACCATACCTTAATCTAATCCTAAGTTTGCTCAGCCTATTCTCATCATTATTTCCAATACATATTCACCTAAGCCTTAGCATGCCTGGAACCCAACCTTTCATAGCCCGCTCGCTCCTTCCTCTAGAAGCCCTAAATCCCAATTTGAAAATCGAAATTCAATTGAAAAAAAAACAACGGCAAAAAAAATTGAGAATAGGGCTTGGGAGCTAGGCTAGCGACGTCGAGCATGGAGGCATTAATGCGGGGTTGGTGACAGCATTCGCGGAGATTGGTCACGTGCCTGGAGAAGGGCAGAGGTCGGCATATCGTGTTGAGGACGATCGCGCGCCTCAATCGTCGACTACCTAGAGCTTGGACGAATGCGTTCGTGGATGCAATGACGTCCGATTATAGGCATGGTTTAGGCATGTCAAAGCAAAGACTGATAGTGATGGTTGAGAGAACGTGTGCGAGTAATCAAGGCTGAGGTTGATGCTGTGCTAGCTTTGAACCGGGTGTGAGATCGTAAAACAGTTATTCTTTAAAACAAAAACGGGATAATTTTCAAAGTCAATTCGAAATGCTTTTGGAAAATGAAACTACCTTAAGACCTCCCGCCACACACACAATGCAAACGCAGAATTGGAGGAGATTTCTTCTTATGATAGTCAAAGATGCTTACTACGCAAATCATTGGATATTATCATTAGTGCATAGTGTAGAAAAAACATTTCGAAAGTATAATATAAATCTTAGCCAGCATAGACATTCCGAACTATGCCTACTATAGCTACCATCCAAACAGTGGTGACCACCATAAGTGAATGATAGGTTCTACAACTAAAACCGTACAAGTCTCGTATTGTTTCTTTGGATTTCCAACAAATGGTCAGGCCAAGGAACTTCCTATCCACGATGGGTACGTCCCTGGAATAGACGACCCGAGAACCTAACCGGATCTCTGCCAACACAAGGCCGGGTTACCTCTGCAAAAATAGGTAACTACTGACACGCGTATGCCATCCCCCGATCGTAACCGATCTTCCCGAGGATCCCCGATTCGCAACAACCACAAAGTAATAAATTTGCAGCAACCACAGAGGTTAAGTATCTGGGCTCCATACCATGATACCACCTTTATCCAGAAGGAATGACATACACTAAGGGGCGCTACTCCCTAGAACCTTGCTGCATCCTTCCTGTTTCGACCATTTCCGGGGTGTGAGGCTCGACGAAGTCTCGTCCACAAAGCTACGCTTTCTACAAAGCCCTGCTTCGGGTCAAACAAAATGATCAACCTATGATCACAAAGATATAAGATCAAACAAATGATCATATCGCAAATGATCAAACACTGATCATTTCACAGCAACACTCAGTATGCCACGTTACCAAATTGGGATATATCGCTGATAAATTTCAACTACATAACCTCTGAGCTCGTACGTCTCAGAGAAGGGTGTTAAGCTAAGAGAATAAATTCTCCGCCACCAACAGAAATGTATTTGAAAGGAATCAGCTTTATATCTCAAATTGTAACGTCAGACACACAATTCATACAAGTTTGTTCCGGGATCGAACAGAACCGAAGGCACTTCTCACGAAGCCCTTGCATATCCAGATAATTTTCAATCACGTCAGGACTTCCCGTCACTAAGGGTGATAAAACCTCTAAACCAGAGATCAGCCGATGTAGAGTAACTCGACGGTAATCCTTCCGTTTTCAAAAATATCCGGTCTTCAACACCGGTCTTCAAATGCGATTCATAACGACGTATCACATATTCGGAATGGGTTATACGACCCCATGGTCCTTTCCCGGTTAACCCGAATAGTGAGCGCTTATTCAAAACAAGGGTGGCATTCAAATTCATCCAATTCACAACAAATACCATTCAAGGTAATTATTGATAGTCGGTTATTTAACTATCAATAAAGATGCGCAACATCATCAGATTCCAAATAATTTCCAAATTATTTCATCTTCAAAAATATCTTTACTGGATATAAAATTTCCACACTTTAAAAATAAATCAACGTTTATTTTTAAAACAAATTCCCATTCCATTTATAAATTCCATAGTGAATTTATATCTTCAAAATATCTACTGATATACGATTCTCAAATCGATTTCAAATATTCAATTTCATTTTATCTTTAAGAAGATAAAATCTCAAAACGTTTCATTTCATTTTGGAAATGCATTTCCCTACTTATTTAATAATAAGTATTTCACAAATCATTTATTTTCAACACTTGGAAAATATTCGATATACTTAAATCAAATTAAGTATATATTTCATTCTTTAAGGAAATCTATTTTCTATAACAACATCAATTTGAGTCAAAACGAATGTTACGTAAAACATCGTTACGACGACTCAAAAATCACTAGTATAGGGATTCGAAATTAAAATAGATATGTAAATCCCAATACTAGATAAAAACATTTCCTTTCGGAAATCATTTACTATAACAACAGTGTTATAGTCCACCATTTCCTTATTTCTCGAAAACGTCTATTTCAACAATGAATGTTGAAATCTATGATTTCGATTCATAATACATTTTAAAACATCTTTAAAACGTTTTAACTTTATTTTTAATATCCCTTCTTCGAAAATAAGTCCATTTTACTTAACAATATATTCACTGTCCCAAAATCGTGAATATATTTCACTAACCAAATTTCAGTCTTTTCTACACATTCAATTTAAGGATAATTCGCTATCCAAAATCGCGAATATATTTCCTTTAATAACCTCCTACATTTAATTTATCAAATTCAATTGATTCCGAATTTATAAAAACAATGTTTATAAATTTCACCTTTTATATTTTTTTACAACTTCGATTTGTAAATCTCCTTTATTAACGAATTCGATCAATATTTCATTTGTAGGCAAAAATCCAATTTATAAGTTAATTTCTTATAAATCTTCTATTCTACAATTTCATTCATCTTAACTTCCCGATTTATACATCTATAAATTTCATTCTTTTTAACTTCACAATTTATACGTCTATAAATTTCATTCTTTTTAACTTCACAATTTATACGTCTATAAATTTCATTCTTTTTCCAAATTCGTTTCAATTTGCCAAATTATATTTCTAATTAGACTTCCCACTTATTTCTTTTTAAATAAATTCCTTTTAAAGAAAATAAATTTCTTTATCTCTTTCAATCTATTTAAAAATCCAAATTTAAATTAAATTCTTCAATTTAAAATCACTGTTTTATGAAATCCATTTATTTAGCATTTTCACTTTATTCTGGAATTTATTCAATAAGATTATAAAAATCAGCTTTTATACTTTTAAATTCTTTTCTTCGAATTTATTCAACTTCTAAAAATTTATTTACTTAAAAATTTCTACTTTGATTTCAAAAATTCAATTTCATTTATTTTTGGAATCCAATGATATCAAACATCCATTCAGCTAAATTTTTAGCTTCCAAACAATTTCCAAACATCAATATGATTAATAACATCAATATAATCATTCACAGATTCATATCACAGTATAAATAAATTCAATCAATGTGAGAGGTCCAGTTGGATCCCTCCAACCTGTTTCCCTGCACCCAAAGACGTTAGCACAATACCAATTCCACTTCGAGGTGGAATATCGCAGTATATGGGTTTTATAAAAATATCCGCTTACTAACGGCGCAATAGGGTCTCATCCGCTATACGAGGCGGGAAATCATCAATCCAATATATACATATGCCAATATGTATATATTGCTATATATAGATATATATCCTACTATATCTAATATCACATCCAAGCAGTCATCAATCAATAACTGTAAATTCAAATTAAATCTGAGTGAGAAGATCTCACTTTTACTTTTTATATTTGCAATCCAATTTCAACTCCAGTTTGTTTTTCACGATCTTTTGACCTAGTATAAATATTTACACCATTTATTAATATTTGAATCAACTGAATAATTAATTTCCGTTTAATAGTCGAATTAACTGATAGTTTTATTTAAACCAATTCTCCTTTAAATAAATTTATTTGACTAAAAATTTAAATTTAAAACTATATTCTCGTCAATAAAATACTTTTCTAGTTACCTAAAATAATTATATAGGTTAACCAAATAATGTATCCATTATAATTTATTGTTTAAAAATCTACTATTTATTTTAACTTATAAAACTTCCATTTTAAAAATATCCTTTAATGACTAAAATAAATTTAATAAGTAAATTTAATTATCTATCCACTAACATCATTATTTAAAGCAAACTAAAACTTTTATACTTATATATATATATATATATTCTTTTTTATAACACTTACTGTATATAAATTCTCTCAAACCCATATATATATACATATATATTAAAATTATCTGTAAATAAATAAATATCTGTTTTGTACTTCACTGTATTTCCTAAAATATGTATATATATCCATGTATTTTCTTTTTATTATTATTTATAAATACTGTAAAACAAATTTATACCTCAAACCATCACCACGCTCGAGCCACATCACGGCCACTCGATCCATCCAATTTGACTGTCTCACAACGAACCCAAACCCCCAGTTGCTTGCGAACGTGCTCTGACCACTCCATCGCCTTCGACTCGACATCACGAGCACGCCATCACTACTTCGTCGACGCAGCCATCCACACAAGCATGCGAACGCTTCGCCTTGGCCACGCGATGCTTGCCGCTCCACTTCCCACGGGTAGGCGAAGATGCCTCACCCAGAATCGCAAATCGAACATACACATCGACTTGAACGCGAAGATTAATTCAAGACTCCAGAAACTCCAGCCCTAATTGAACCGAAATAGAGCCCTTTTCGCCTCTGTTGAATTCGCGATGTCGAGCACGAGAACGTGAGGCCACGGCGACGATCTGGAGAGCTATTTCAAACGGCAAGAACAATTTATTGGAATAGGAAGGAGGAAGAGGGACGACGTTCACATCTCGATTCTGAAAGGAGGGAAATTTCATTTGTTTTGATTTCGATTTGTTCGAATCTGAAGAGGGAAGTAGACTCGATTTAATTTGGCCAGAGAAAAAGAGAAGAGGAGGGAACGATAAGAATTTCGTTTGAATCCAACTGAAAGGAAGTGTCGTGCCTTTAACAGAGAAAAGATCGTGCTTTCACGATTTCATATCGTGATTTCAGCGTAATTTTAGGCGTGATTAAAGGAGAAGCTAAAAGTAGCTGATGGGATTAATTTAAATTTGAATTAAATTGAATTCGTTTTAACTTCAACGCGTTTACGTGTCGTATTCTCACATAACAACCCCGATTACTACGAAAATTGAAATCCGGTAATAATTCAATATTACGGACTCAATGAAACTGGTTTCGTCGAATTCCGAGACTGCGCCTCGGACGGCTATTTTTAAATATCGGTTAAACGATATAAATTTCAAAACCGATCAAATCAATTTGAAATTGGGTTCTGAAGCTTCAATCATCTTCAGAATTATCAATACGAATTATAAAAGCTTTTAAAAATATTTTACTTCAACTTTAAATTGAAGATTCAAATTTTTATTCAACTTACAATAGATTAAATTTTAAAGTTTAATCGCAAATTTTCAAAGTTATATCGGGGAATCAAATTAAATTATCATTCAAATATTTAAAATTGATTAAATATTCTCAATTTAATTCGTTCAAAATTCTGGGTCGTTACACATAGCTCCAATAAAATTTAGCAAACTTGAGCGGCCAATGAACAAGGGGGGTCTTGGCATATTCAATCTGAAGCAGTGGAACAGGGCGGCTTTTGCGAAGCATATTGATACCTACTTTAATGGTACAGACAGCCTATGGGCAATATGGTCGGAAAGAAATGTGATTAAAGGAAGGAGTTTGTGGAATATGACTAAACCTCAAAACATGAGCTGGACTTGGCAAAGTTTATTCAAAAATAAAGGAGACTTTCCTTCCGCTAATACAAATGAATACCTTCCCAACATTCAGTGTTAGTTTCTGGGATGATCCATGGCTAGATAAAGGGTTCATTCTCAGACGTAACCTATCGTACAATGAAATACAGCAAACTGGTATTCACTCGGCCACTAAAACTAGAGATGTTCTCTGCAATCTTAACAGGCTTAGCTGCAATTCATCCAATCCTAGAATACAGAACATATGGAACATCATTAGAAGGTTTTCTCCGTTGTCTTCTTCAACTGATAGAGTAGTTTGGGGAGATAAAAAAGCTGAGTTCAGTATTGGAAATGGATACGAATACTTGATGAATAATGGATCGATCCCAAAATGGAAATGGTGGAAGCGAACTTGGAGTTTGGACAGTAGTTTCAGAGATAATTTAATGTTGTGGAAAGTGCTAAATCGTGCTGTCCATACTAAAGCCAAACTTGCATGCATGGGAATGATCGTTAATATCTACTGTACTTTCTGCTGTGTACAACCAGAGACTGTTGAGCATCTGTATTTCAAATGTCCAAATATTAAGCAAATCTGGACAGTTGTAATGGCAAAGCTACAAAGATATAACGTCTCTAATGACAACCATGTCGAGTGGGAAATAATTCATGCTAAAACTGGGTCCAAGAACAAAAATAAGAGATTTTTTACTGTGGTGATGAAGAGCTTCATCAGTGCTATTTGGAAAGAACGAAATAACAGAGTGTTTGAAGCCAGCAAAGCGCAATCTAATGTTGTGTTCAAAAACTAGATAATACATGAGATAAAACAATCAGTGGGGATGCTAACCTTTTGCATTGATCCAGGGATATATGCCTCCTTCCAAAATTATTAGTTAGTGTTTGTTTTCTGTTTTTTGTGTTTTTTTTCCTCTGTGCTTGTGGCACCGTGTTTTCCTTTGTTTTCTAAGAGCTTAGCTCTTTGTTGTATGTGTTCTGTTCCTTTGGTGCTGCAATAAAATGGTCGGGGTCCATCTAACCCCGTCGGCCTTGCCAAAAAAAAAAGAAATAAAGTGAATTATCAATTATTAAAATATTGTTTTGATTCAAAGACCTAATAAAGGAATTTTATTTTAAGATTTAAAACTTTGTAACTCTTTTCTTTATGTATATATATATATATATATATGTGTGTGTGTGTGAGTTATTGGATTTCAAAAGTGATAAATTTGAAAGTAAACTATAGATAAAGCAAATTAGATATCATTCCTATATGATAAAATTTTATTACTTACTTTCATACTATAACCTATTATTGACCTTTATTGTTTGGCCTTTGGCTATATATACTATTTTGGTATTTCTTTGATGACTTTTGGAAACATTGATTTCGAACAATTAATGCTTTCACTTGTGTTTAAATTGAATTTCATGCTTTTCTATAAAATGAAGAATTTTAATAAACAATTGAATTTTCGAGTGGTATGGGACACTTTGTACAATTCTTTCGCTTATTATTATAATTTGTTAAATAGAGTTTAAAGTGGAAATTACTAGCTTTTAGTAAATACTTGAATTTACTATCTAATATGGGATAGTTAGTTAAATTCTTATGATTACTAGAGTGACGGTAATTAACACTTAGAGTTGTATTATATTAGGGTGTTCGGATTTCAAACCGATAGATCCCCGAGAGAAGATAACTCATTTTCATCGATCTAAGAATCGATACATTTTTAGGTTTGGGTAGGCAGATCTCTTTCGGAAGATCTATTATGGTGTAAATACGGCTGTCTCTTTCAAAAGGCAAATTTTTACATGCATCGTAGTCTTTAGATTTTACAACCTATCAATTTATTTTTTTTATACAGTTATACTATGTTTACCTCTTTCGGAAGGTAAATTTGCATAGGACAGATTAGGTACACGGCTGCTCTTTCTTTGAGCGGTGTCCCTAATCTACAGTCTCTTTCGGAAGGCTTCCTTTCTATGTAGCGGGTCTCTTTCGGTAGATTTCGTGTCACTGTATTAAACTGATAGATGATTACCATTATTATTTAATTATTGATGATTATTTCTTCAGAGATTTTTTAGTATGGATATTCTGTATTATTTATGGCTCTAAAGAATTTTGAATTGGTTATCACCATATTTTGAGATGATGGTCTATTGAGACTTGATATGTATTTATGAAATGGTGATTTGTTAGATATGCCTTATTTAAGGCCTTATTTAAGTATTTGTTTTGGCATATTTTATTATTGACTTATTTGGTTATTGTTAAGTCAGAATTTTAAGATCTGCATTTATTGGTTTGATATGCCTTTTATGGATTTTTGAGTTTTAAGCATATTTTGAGATGACTTATTTTAGAGTTAAGTCATTTATGGATTATAAAGTAATGAATTTAATTAATGTTCCTTATTATGATTGTTTGTTCGACATATTTAATATGGCTTATTACTTTAAGTCATAAAGTTATGATATTAGTATCTCACCCTTTTATTTAGATATAGTCTGACCTGTTTATTATTTTAATACTCGGGTTAGACCTAGACTTCACAGGTACAGGAACATATTAACCTTTGGATTTTGGGCTAGCATTGAAGTAGACTATTTTGAT
Organism: Allium fistulosum; assembly: GCA_030737815.1. Lineage (NCBI taxonomy): Eukaryota > Viridiplantae > Streptophyta > Magnoliopsida > Asparagales > Amaryllidaceae > Allium > Allium fistulosum. Next base: position 596,678,347 of record CM060908.1, on the reverse strand, counting down.
AGTTTTAGTTTACTTCATACTTGTATATATTGACAATTAGGAGTTTATGTCATCTATATTATGTAGTAGCGACTTTGTACCTAATACCAGATTTTGGATATGATGTATATAGTTATGAGGGTCTAGTATTGATATTTTGTAGACTCACATATTATTATGTATATAATGATGTATATTATTCCGCTGTGATCTGTGACTCTGATTTATCTATATTATATACTATTCTGAATACTTTTAATCAGTGTGTTTATTACTTTGTATTAATACTGTACACGTCTAAATTTCAGTTCAGATCCTTAAAAGGGTAAATAAGACGTGTCAGTGTTAGTACAAAGATATATTCACATTCGATCGCCCTTAACCAGCCGTATTCTCCGGATTAGCAGACGACATTACTTGTAATGTTGTTTGCTAAACTGGGCATAGCGGTGGGGTCATCACATTCACTCTCTTCATCTTTCCATTCGTCTGCGAACAATATATGGTATTCAAACTAAACTCAGTGTTTGAACTAGGCCAGTCTGTAGTGGAAGATATAGGTGAATTCAAAAGAATTACCATATTGGATATTTATTGAGCCTATGAAGTCTAATTAATTTAGAACATTTCTAAATTTAATTCAAATAAAATCTTTTATTTCATAAAAATTTATAAATAATGAATTGTATTTTATTTAATTTATGTTTAATTAAATATAATTATACACATATGCACCATGTACATATATGTATATGTGTGTATGTGTAACATAACATTCGTGCAAGGTATAACATGCCTGTATATAAATGTTGGGATTTGCATTGCAACGAGCATGTTAGCTCATCTTATATGCATTGTATGTTTCCCAAATGTGTGTGTGTATCTGTGTGTGTGTAAATTTGTTATTTAAATGAGTGTTGAAATATATAATCATATACACATATATAATGTATGTAATGCAAAATTGTGAAATATTAAAATATATATATTTATATATAATTAGTTATTAATTTGATAGATGACTATAAATATATGTATAAGTTTTGTAAAGTTGGTTTTTTTTCTCATACATGAATAGTTTACAACAATAAAATTATATACATATTTATTTATAATTATATTTGTAATATCCGAAATATTTATAAATATGTGTACTTAAATATATATTTATATTATATAATTATATCAGTTATAAAATTAATTTAAAATGTTTTTTATAACATTCTAGATCTAATACACGACATAAAATTATTTTATTATAATTTTTATATGATTAAATTATTTTTGTATAAATATAATAGCCGAAAAAATTAAAATAGTATTAAAAATAATTTCATAACATATTTTTAAAAATTTATATTTTTAGAAAATCAAACATGATATTATAAGGTCAAGAAAATTTTTCCATAATTTTCTGAGCTGTAATTTTATTTTTTATTATTTAATTAATTTCGGTCGTTATTATAAAATTTTTGGCCAAATGATAATATGATAATGAAAAAAAATTCTAAATATAATTTTCGAAGCATATATTATTTTATATTTATTATATAAAGTTTATTTCGATTTAAATAATGTTAAAAATAATAAATAATTACCAAAAAGTACTTTTCTATTACGTAAAATTATACAACAACAACTAAATCATTATTCCCAAACAAGTTGGAGTCGGCCAGAGATGGAACCCAAAACTAAATGATAAAGTCAATTTAAAAGTCATATAATAACAATAATAATAATAAAATAAAGTCAAATAAGTAAATTAATAATAATAATAACTAAGTAAAATAAAAATAAAGATAAAAATATATATACATATATGTATATATAAAGAAAAAATAATAATAATTATACTAATAGTGATAATGGTACTAATAGAAATATTGGTCAAAGACCAAACGCTATGTCTTAGGCTACTGTTTCTTAGTTCTATAGTCTAAAACTTATAAAACTCATAGCTCATGGTTCCGGTACGTGGATCGCTAACTTCCACGTGCTCCTGTCCGACACTAGCTCTTCAGATATACTCTAATCCTTCAAGTCCCTTTTACTACTTCCTCCCTTGTTAACCTTGGTCAACATCTACAGAGCATTCGACGCGGCCTATAATTCCAGCGCACAGGTGCCTCAGGCGGCCTCCATTGAAGATGTCCAACCATCTATCACGTAAAATTATGTTTGATATAAATTTGCATATATTAAATATAAGATCGATTTTTAGTACGATATGATGGAAGAATGAATTATAGATTATTTATGTAGCTACCCGCACTTCCGTACCCATTGAGTTGATAATAATTATTCCTCGTTCAACCCAAAGTGTACGAAAGAGCGAATAACTAGGGTAAAAGAGGAAAGAGGTAGAAGAAGAAGATAAAAACAACATCAGAATCTCACAATCGCAGCGAAATAAAGTATAATATATGATAACAGCTTTTAAAATACAAGATCTATACTGTTAATATACATACCATTATCAGAGTACAAAAAATCCTATACATCAAATCTGGACAGTTTAATACTTGCCCTTACGCAGCGGAAAAATAATCAAGTACGGAAGTACGTCTCTGTCATCCAGCTCGCCTCTCGAGCTCCATAGCATATTATCTTGTATCTGTTCAACTCGGTCTAACTCGAGCATCATAATAAAACAACACCCGAGTCAGTCTAGAAAACCAGCGTGAGAAAACCACACTCAATTGGATTATTATATTTTCGAAAATCCTTTAAAACAAAGGTATTTCGTAAGACCACGCAACAAATAAACATGTCGGGTTTTTACCTTACGATACCAAAAACATTTTTATCAAATCCGTCTGATATTATAATAGTGTCTATAGAGAGTAAATACAATCTAGCTGAAATGCTTACATCTCACGTTCCAGCATAGTTAGGCACAATCAAAACCATACAGGCGCTTATTGGAGATTGGGTTCCATACAATGGCAGGGATACTGGGGTACCGCCCATCACAGTACCTGGCCTAAATCAGCGTACCGAGGACCACTCCTGATCCCCTGCAACACAAGACCGGACTACCCCTTACTGGATAGCCCGAATAAGATCACCCCGCGGTTGGGATCAGCAACCGCCACACAGCCGAGATCAAGGGACTCTAGACAGGAATGACCTTACCCTAATTGGGTGCTACCCACTTAGCCTTGCTGCACCTCACCCGTTTTAGTCATTCCCGGTTGATGAGGTTCAAGATTAAGCGTTACCTTTTCAAGAACAATTTCCTTAGAATGCTCATCGTCCTCCGATGACGATGTTCTGATAGCATTCGTCCATACAAGTTGTCCTGGGTCTAGACAAACCAAATCACCGTCGACATCATCTTAACCGTATTCATTCGTTATGTTCAAACCAGATCGAAGTGGTTTTTGGATAATTAAATCCAATCCCGATCTCTTCGAAACGATCAGCGCATTGGCCAATATTGATAGTCGGTTATTTAACTATCATATAACTTCCACAAGCAACCATCAGGCCTTAAATAATTTTCCAAATTATTTATTTCAAAATATCTACCCAAGATATTATGTCCATACTTCAACACTTTGAAAATAGTTTTCAAATTCCTTTTTATTCTCATGGGACAAATTTCTACCCTTGCCTGATCCTTAGAATATTTTTCCCATTCCATTTGATTTTCAACACTTGGAAAATATTCATTTATTTCCTATTTCTTTCAAAAATCATTTACAACTTTATTTGTAAATTTCCAACTCGTTTCGCACGAAAATCTATTTTTAAGAAAATCCAATATTCACCAACTAAATTCATAAATTCCTCTTGATTCGTATCACATCGACTATATCCAAATTTATCACCATTTCTCATATTTGAAATACATTCCACTATTTCTTTTTCAAAACAATTCCCATAACTCGATATAAGTCCACTCCATTAACTTATATTTTCACATACCCACTGATATCATTTTATCTTGTTTATAAACCCCGTTTATAAATTTAATAACTCCCTTGAGTTTTCACTTATTTATAACAATCATTTATAGAAACAAATTCCATTTAGAATTCCGCTTACAATTCTTCCCTTGGTAAAATTCCATTTTTATTTCAAATCTATTTTAATTATCGATTCCAATTCTCTTCCAAAATCTTCAAAATATCTTTCAAGTCCTTAATACATAGTTTTTTTAAAATCTATATTTAACCCAATTTACAAATAGTTAATTATAACCAAGTTAATTTATATATTTCTCGTTCCACTCAATTTTCTTTACAAAATAACCCAACTTTTCAGTTTAAACCCTTTTCATTCAAAATCTTCTTTTTATTGGCTTTAAATTAATTATTTACGGTATTTAATAATACCAATTTAATTTCCATGCTATTTCACTTTTAATAATTCAGTTCACACACAAATCTAAATCAGTTTATCCATCATATCATATATCAATATATATATATATGAAGCAATAAATATTTTTGAGGAATCCTGTTGGATTCCTCCAACCTGTTTCCCTACACCCACAGATGTTAGTCAACAAATAAAATACCAATCCCACTTCGAGGGGGATATCGTGGTATATACGGTCATCCGCTATTATGCGGGGTGCATAGGGTCTCATCCGCCATATAATGCGGGAATATCAATCACTCCAATACTAATATATATACTACTATATATATAACATCAAACGGATAAATAATAAATTTATCAATCAAGTCAGGCATCCAATAGTTTAAATTTAACATTTAATTTTAAACAGGTAATCCGAATGAGTGAGAAAATCTCACCTTTATTTTATTTGCAACCCATTTCCATTCCGGCTTGCTTTCTTCACGATTTTTAGACCTTGTATAAATATTATACGGTTCATTAACATTTGAAAGTGTTTGCACCAAAAATGGTCACAAACCCCAAGTGTTGTGAAAGCACCAGTGTATGAATACAAATCAGCAATATTCAAACACAAATATCAGATCTAAGCAAGCAACAAACAACAATCCAGAAATTAATGAACAGTGACACGAGATTTATAGTGGTTCGGCGATCTTGCCTAAGTCCACTCTGAAGTTTGATGGTTTTATTGCTCGATTCTTGAAGATTACAATTCTTTATACTGTAGTACAACTGAAATTATATGCTAAGTCTCAATCTAAAGCAGCTGCGGTGTTCTGGAGTAGATCTGGCAGAATCTGGGCGCTCTTTTGTGCTTAGAATTATCCAACCCCTTTTCTGAATGACCAAGGGCTCTATTTATAGGTGTAGGAGGCTGATATTTCACCTAAATTGAGGGGAGACCAGTTCTGGTACGTGAGGGGGCCCACCTGGCCGAAATCTGGAGATCTGGGCCCACTTTGGGATCGATTCGACCCTTGGTTCGAATCGATCAAGAAATTGTCCGATCGAGCTGAAATTTGGCGTGAACATTCTTCAACATGTGCTCAAGCTACTGTCCAAATTTCATAGCATTTGGACTTGTAGATCTCAAGTTATGATCGATTCAAGATTGCATTCCTGGTTGACACGCTTGCTTCGACTCGATTCGTTCGAATCGATAGGCTCGACTCGATGGCCTCGCGCGCCTTTGCGATGACGTGGTGCGCATTTCCTGGGTTGATCCACTTTTCACTCCGAGACGACTGGGTCGACTCCACCTTTTTTGCTGCCTTGACTTAGTGGATTCTAGCGAATGGATTCGAAGGTGTGATCGTTCGAATCAATTATGTTACGCTACAGCCAATCGATTCGAAGTCATCATAATAGGATGGGTTCGAAGGTATTCATTTCGATGGAGTCGAAGGAAGGCACTTTATGGATTCGAACACGCCACCCTCGCATGGATTCGAAGCAGAGCATCTGATGGGTACGAAGTGGAGTAGCTTCATGGATTCGAAGCGGAGTATCTGATGGGTACGAGGCAAGATGTCTTCATGGGCTTGAGTGATGGATACGAACCATCGAGCCCAGATGGATACGAAGGTGTTCAATCTGAAGGTTACGAGGCGAAGTAGCTCTGTGGATTCGAAGTACTCTGGCTTGATGGATTCGAATGCATGTTTCTGCCTATGGATTCGAACTCAAGGTCATTTCCTCCAATTTGCATCGATGATATCTTGAGCGTACGAACTCGGATTGACTTCAAACTTGGAACGTTGGTTTGCATGGCTTTACTTGTCATGTCTTATCAATTGTAGCCTGATCCGGACTCGGACAAAATTCATTGATATCCATGGTGAAACAGTGTATAACGAACTTTAACGACGAACTGTCTTTAGTTTTCCAGTCAACTTTTTGGTGTCACGGTCTTGCCAAAAGGCGGGATAACAGAAATAATCGAACAATCAATTACCATTTAATAAATTTAATTTACTAATAATTTAATTTAAACTAATTTTTAATTTTCCTTTAATAAATTATTTTTAGTGACTAAAATAATTAAAAAAGTTTATTAAATAAATTAATCAACCTAAATACATATTTTTAAAATAAACTAGTAGATTTAAAATGTGTATATGTATATTTATTTTATTTTTGAAACTACATATATACTTATAAAAATAATCTATATAGATTTCAAAAAAATCTAATTTTTATATAAACTCTTCAACATTTTAAAATTCCTATATTTTCCAAAACCTTACCTATATATATATATTTATGTTTATCTATATACTTTTAAATTAAAATAGTATATATATATATATATATTTATACTTGTATTATACTTTTCCTTTACTGTATATATATAAAAATATACATATACATCTTTAAATTGAAAAATAATCGGCATATATATGCCTTACTGTAAATTTATATACATATACATATACATATATATTACTAAAAACTGCTATACCTCACTGTCATTTTTTTTCTTCTTTCTACTCACAAATTTATTTCCCTTAAATTTTAACTAAAGTTAATAACAAACCTTATTGTCGCTGCTTCCAACATCCACTGCCATCTCCTCCCTCGACGAACCCCTTACCAGAGACCGCCCCCGTGCCTCGACCCTCATCGACTCGCGAACACTGTCACTGCATGAACCATCATCGTACTACCGAATTACCCCTACGCCTCGTGCCCTAGCTTGAGAACGATCCCTTCAATCTGCGTACCACCAACAGCGCGGTCTCTTCCAACGTCGACTTTGGCCAAGCATCTCGAGCTCGAGCTCATCCTCTCGCGATTTAATCGTAGAAATCCCTACGTTCGATTCGATTCGGTCGCACGCCCTCTTTTTTCTTTCTAACATTTCGAATGAAAATCAATTTCGTTTTGAATTTACTGTGTTCCGCCATTTTTTTCGGCATACTATACTTTTTTTTCTTTTTTAGTGAGTCATATAAATAAAGAGGGAAGATGCCATTTATTTTTATTTTCTGCGTATCTATTGAAGTGTTGAACTGATGGAAAGGAAAAGAGGGAAGATGTGATATAAAGTTGAGGGAGGCGTGTAGGAGAAGGTAGTGTCTTATCTTTACAAATTTAATATTATTTAATTATAAATACCCTACTTAATGTAACTTAAAAATTTGATATCCTATCGAGGTGTGCCGCTAGGCATTTATAATGTTATACCCATATTCTGAACGTAATGGAAAAGGTTTTGAGTCCTAATTTGATCGTATGGAGAAGATAGCTTTTTGGACCTAATTATTATATTGAATTTTCGATATAGATTTTAGCGCGTTTACATCTCGTATAGCTAAACAATAACTCCAAAAGCTACGAAATTTGAAATTCGAAAATAATACAATATTACGGATCCAATGGAACTAGTCTCGTTGAATTCCGAGACTGTGCCTCGGAAGGCTATTTTTAAATTTCAATTTAAACGATATATTTTTAAATTCGAACAAATCACTTTTAAATTCAATTTTAAAACTTTCATTATCTTCATTATTATCAATATAAATTTTACAAGCCCTTAAATTATTTTTATCGGGCTTAAAACTCAAGATACAATATTTTACCCAATATTCGATTTTTAAAATTCAATAATTAAATTACCCAACAAATCGTTAATTTTTTAAACTCTGAATCCATAATTAAGTGTAACGACCCCGAATTTTATAAATATTTAATTGATAATTAAATTAATTTTTGAATTAAAATAGTAAAATAAATCGATAAAATGGAGCGAGTTTCCCCGAATTCAAGTATATTTTGTATAAATCATTTAAATTTAATAATATTGTAAATATGTATATATGTGAATAAATGTATATGGGCATATATGAATAAATTTGAATTTTTATTTATATATATGTATATATATTCTGGATTTGAAATTAAATCTTAAATAGATGATTTAAAAATAAAAATAGGATATAGGCTTTGAACACAAATATAAAATAAATAAAAGACAAGTTATAAAAATATAAGTAATAATACAAAGTAAACATTTGATAAAATCTAACAACAAGATTAAAATAGAAACTTATATTATAAAAGACAAGTCCAAAGGAAAAGAAACGAACATATATACCTATGGAAAGTATAAAATAAAAAGGTAAAATATCTATGAACACCTACAAAATGAAGGAACAAAACATGCACATTATCCTTTGCATTGTACAGCCGAAGAAGAAATAAAGCAAATATATATATTTGTTTGTACAACGCAATTAATGCTTGGATCCTTAGCCACCAAATTTTTGAAACCATCAGCCGAAATCAAAGAAGGAAAAAAAATGAATTGGTACAAACAAATAAAAGCATCTATGTACTAATAAGATTAGGATAATACCTAGAGTACATAAACATTTAATGTCTTCATTTTAGCAGCAAGACAAAGTCAATTCGAATTGTTTTCAAAAGCAATTCAGCCATCAAGAGCAACAGAGATCTGATAAAAGAAAAGAAAAATATCTCTGGCATTGTACAAATAAAATTATATCAACCTTTACAATGTAATACTATCTGTACAACTCCTTTCTATATCTCCAACTCCTTCTTCATTTCAAATTCGTTCACCCTTTTTTAGAAAAAAAAACTGAGTAAAAGAAAAACTAAGTAATGTCATCATCAAACAAAACCAGAGAAATTAAAGAAGATCTTCAGACTGGAAAAGAAATCTAAAGTAATATCATGCAAATCAAAACAAATAAAGTCGAACCAAAGAATCAAGAAGAAGAAAAAAAAAGAGATTTCAACTTGTAGTTTTCCAAGCCTGAGAACAAAAGTTTCAATCAGTTCAACAAGCTTCCCTGTATCCTCTGTTCTTCTCTGATTCAATCTCTGGTGAGTAACATTTCATATTAAATAGACTTAAATAAATATAGTTGCTTGATTGTTTCCTGTGATAATCATGTTTTGTGTGGAGGTATATGATGTAATGCTCTGAAAATATATATGGCTGTCTGGATGCATACTTATATGGTGACATGTTCTTGCTTGTTCTATAATTATAGGATTTATCTCTGATCATAATCATGATTTTATGTTCAAACACTTGTTAAGGTTCAAGGTTCAAACAATATATAGTTTATGTAAAATAAGTTAAAGTTTTTATAAAATAAAAACTGTAATGTCTGGAAACAAAATATAACAGAGAAAACATTTAGTAAGTGAAAATTCAAATGTAACAAATTGTTAATTCAATTCTATATCTTGAATCACCTTCAAAAGTTAGGATTTTTAATATAAAAATCACGAGTTCTAGTCAGGTGGATCGAGAGCAGTTTTAGGTTGAACAGAAAATGGTTTTCGACCAATTTCAGGCGGTCGGAGGCACTGGCGTGGTCGAGCTCTTCTGAGATAATGGAGAAGTGTACGGGGGTGATAGGAAAAATGGACCGGTGGTGGCTGGAGCACGGTGGTGGCAGCGGTGGAGGTTTAAAATTTTTAAACCTAATTTGTGAGAGGCTGTCAATTTCGATTCGATGGTCCTCTTCGATCGACCGAGTTCGACGAGGTTCTGGTGGATGGAAGAGGGGAGGTTGACGAGTGTTTGGCCAGAGTTTCCTATGTAACGGTGGTGGGAGGCGCGAGAACGAGGTGGTGACAGGCTTTGGTGGTGGTTCCAGTTTTTGTTTTCCAGATTCAAGTGAAAGGCTCGATTTCGACTTCGAGGTTGGTGATCGAATGGGATGGTCGGAATCGAGTGTGGGGTGGATGGGCGACTTGTTCGTGGAGTCGCTGGAGGCGAGATCGTCGTTGACGATCTGTGCACGTGCACGTGCATGCTGGTTCGTTTGGGTTTGAGATGTTTTGGGGAGGAAGATGGAACTCGCGTTCAAGTATGGGGAAACAGGCATTCGACTCGAAGTCGAACTCGAGTGAATTTGGGGGTGCGCCGGGTCGAAAACACTTAAACAAATTTTAAGTCGAAAAAAAAAGGGCACTCGGGTCGATTTCTGGAAAAACTCGAAGAAAAGGTCAGTTTTTCTCGGGTATGACTCGAAGCAGACCTCGGGTCTTTAATTTCCAGATTTTATAAAAATTGAACAAATTGAAATCAGTTAAATTTGTAAACTTATTTTTCCTTAAATAATTTTTGTTAAGAACGAATATCAATTTGTGTTGAGAGATTTTGTAATAACAATATTCTTTTAAAATTAATTAAGTTTAAACTAAAATGTTTTAAACTCATGGAAAAAGAAGGTTATTTTAAATAAAACTTAATTAAGTAATTAAGAGTTGATTTGATATTTTAATTTGTTAACTTAAAAGTTAAGTTAATTTATATTGGTTTTATAATTAACTAAGATCAATAAATTTTTAATTTAAAACTAATTAATTTAAAATTTAAAATAATAAATTAAATGGTGAGTAATTAAGGGTTAATTTATCTATTGAAGATAATTAATTTAATAGTGAATTGAATAATTTAAGGTTAATTAATTCATTATTAATGATTAATTTATAAATGATTAAATAAAAATTAATCAAAATAATTTGTAATTTATTAATAATTAATTAACCAGAATTAGAAATAAATTCATAAGAAATAAATCTGATTTGAATTAATCAGATAATTTACCGACCTTACTTATGTATGTTTGAATTCTATTTGAATGTCGAATTGTTTGATATCCCTGATTTGTGATGCTTTGTGATACACCCTGATTTATGTTGTGATCTGTAGTTTACTTACCTGTGATATATATCTGTGATCTGTGAATGAACGATAAGCGTATAGTTTATATCGCTTATCAACTATATCCTGTATTGTGTTATGTGATGATTGATGTTGCACTATTGTGTAAAACCCCTAGACCACACTGTTACACACACAAATATGGATTTCACGTGGAAATCGGTTAAGTCACAGATAATTTAAATTTGATGTTTTTGAAATTGAAATTTTAATTTCAATTGATTTTGAAATTTGAAATTTGAGTTTAAAATAAAAAGTGAAAAGCTTTTGAAATGGAATTTCAAAGTTATTTTGAATAACTTAATCGAGTTTTGAAAATTTAAATAATTTGATTTAAATTTGAATTCAAGTTTGAAATTAAATCTATGATTTGAAAACTAGGGATAAAAGATGATATAAATGTGTTTGTATGAATTAAACCATTTTAAAGTATTAATTTGGGAATTTGAATTTAAACCAAGGATTTTAACTCGTATGAATGAATCAGATTTCCAAATTGAAAACTGTTGTTTTCAAATGATAAAAGCTTTTAGATAAGAAAAGAAATTCCAGTTTAAATTAAAGGAATTTCAAGTGAATTGAAAAATGGATTTTCCAAGTTATGAATGAATTCTTTTTGAAAGCTATGAATTAAATCTATCTATTTTTAACAGATTTAAATTGATGTTTTGTTTAACCCATTCGAAATGAAATTGTTTTGAAAGCTATTAGTTAAATCTTTGATTTAAAGATTTAACGAGTTAATTAAACTGAAATGGAAATCGATTTGGAAAATCTATGAATGAATCTTTGTGAAATTAAGTGAACTTTGTGAATTGAATCTTTTTGTTTAAAAAGATTAAAATGGTAATTTGTTAAACCATTTGAAAAGAAAGTTTGGGTTTAAGTTGTGACTTAATTGAAATCCCAATATCCGTATGTTTTTAAATATTTCGCTCACTATTCGGGTTAGCCGGGAAAAGACAATTGTGTCATATAACCCATTCCGAATAGTGATACGTCGTATATGGATAGCATTTGAAGACCGGTGTTGAAGACCGGATATTTTTCGAAAATGAAAGGACAACCTGTCGAATGTCTCTGCACTGAGTCGCGCCGGTATAGAGATTTATATCACTCTTTTGTGACGGGAAGTCCGGACGTGATTGGAAATTATCCGGAATTGCAAGGGCTTCGTGAGAAGTGCCTTCGGTTCTGTTCGATCCCGGAACAGACTTGTATGGATACATGTCTGACATTACACTTTGAGATATAAAGCCGATTTCTTTCAAATACATTTCTGTTGGTGGAGGAGAATTTATTCTCTTAGCTTAACACCCTTCTCTGAGACGTACGAGCTCAGAGGTTATGTAGTTGAAATTTATCAGCGATATATCCCAATTTGGTAATGTGACATGCTGAGTGTTGCTGTGTGATGATCAGTGTTTGATCATTTGTGATATGATCATTTATTTGATCTTATATCTTTGTGATCATAGGTTGATCATCTGTTTGACCCGAAGCATGGCTTTGTGACAAAGCGTAGCTTTGTGGACGAGACTTCATCGAGCCTCACACCTCGGAAATGGTCGAAACAGGAAGAATGCGGCAAGGTTCTAGGGAGTAGCGCTCCTTAGTGTATGTCATTCCTTCTGGATAAAGGTGGTATCATGGTATGGAGCCCAGATACTTAACCTCTGTGGTTGCTGCAAATTTATTACTTTGTGGTTGTTGGAAATCGGGGATCCTCGGGAAGATCGGTGACGATCGGGGGATGGCATACGCGTGTCAGTAGTTACCTATTTTTGCAGAGGTAACCCGGCCTTGTATTGGCAGAGATCCGGTTAGGTTCTCGGGTCGTCTATTCCAGGGACGTACCCATCGTGGAAAAGGAAGTTCCTTAGCCTGACCATTTGTTGGAAATCCAAAGAAACAATACGTGACTTGTACGGTTTTAGTTGTATTACCTGCCATGGAATGTGGCGGTAACCTGCTATTGAACATGGTAGCTATAGTAGGCATAAGTGCGGAATGCCTATGCTGGCTAAGATTTATATTCTACTTTCGAAATGTTTCTACACTATGCACTTATAATAATATCAAAAATGATTTGAGTTTTGCGTAGTAAGCATCTTTGACTATCATAAGAAGAAATCTCCTCCAATTCTGCGTTTGCATTGTGTGTGTGGTGGGAGGTCTTATGGTAGTTTCATTTTCCAAAAGCATTGCGGATTTTAATGTTAAACAGCCTTTTGTGTTTGCTTAAAGATAAACTGTTTTTGTTGCTCACACCAGTCCCATGACTGATCCGGAGTTTATTGTTCCCTTCCTAAACTCTGGGTGCCTACCATTTTCCACACGGGCAGTCTAGAGTTGGGTTTCTCAGATATTCAGGTTGAGTAGATTATCTGGAGCTAGTCAGTCCTTGGACGACTGACCTTTCTTTTCGCTAGCTATGGATTGGAGCATTCTATTGGAGACATTCTATTCCGCTGCTGATGTTATCTATTGTTTTCTATTCCGCTGCTATTTGTTGTATCATATCTCTGATGTATATAGATATTCATTGTATCTGGATATTGTATCAGATGTTGTATATCTGTATTATTCTTTTTATTCCGCTGTGTTGATATACTTAACTGTGTTATAAGCTCCGGCGACTCGGATTTGAACGCTCGAATCTACGACATTCGAGTATGATGTAAAGTATGGATGTCGATTTTCGAACGCGAATATCCGTATCGTTACATTTGATATCAGAGCTAAGGTTGAACTTTAGCTCAGGAGTATAACACGTTAAGTAGCTCATTAGAGATTGAGTGAAGTAAACTCTAGAATGAGTAATTTCTCAGATATCCGTCTGAATGCCTCAGTAAATTCTCTTACTATCCGCTGATAGTGAGTATGAGTGCAAGAAGAGGACAAGATAGGGGACGGAGAATACGACTATAAATGGTCAATACTCTGTAACAACGAGGAAGTAATCTTTTTTCTATCAACCTCTTTTGTTCAGCATCTTTCCTCAATTCTTCGATGATTTCTGGTAGATCCAGGAAGGAGATTCGATATATTAAAATGGGACGTAAACTCCGGGTGGACCAAAATTGTTTGTTTGGATGAATTGTTTGCATTGGTTGCTATGGTTGATAGGTATATTTTAGTTTTAAACTAAAAAGTTTTGAAATCGTATCCATCAATCTATCTATTCCTTGGGTCCGGATATGTTCTACGAATAGTTAGTTATCCCTTTGAACTAACCGATGCCCTTGTATATTTCGTAGATCTGGATAACCCGAGTATCCTGTGAAGTGTTAAAACAGATTCTTTCTTGTATCTGTTATTGATATTCTGATTTGGTGAGCCAAATGCAGAATAAATGTTCAGTTTGAGTTGATGAAATATTCTTCATCTATCTTTTTGTCTCCTTGGTAATTTCGAGGACGAAATTCTTTTAAGGGGGGAAGTCTGTAACGACCCCGAATTTTATAAATATTTAATTGATAATTAAATTAATTTTTGAATTAAAATAGTAAAATAAATCGATAAAATGGAGCGAGTTTCCCCGAATTCAAGTATATTTTGTATAAATCATTTAAATTTAATAATATTGTAAATATGTATATATGTGAATAAATGTATATGGGCATATATGAATAAATTTGAATTTTTATTTATATATATGTATATATATTCTGGATTTGAAATTAAATCTTAAATAGATGATTTAAAAATAAAAATAGGATATAGGCTTTGAACACAAATATAAAATAAATAAAAGACAAGTTATAAAAATATAAGTAATAATACAAAGTAAACATTTGATAAAATCTAACAACAAGATTAAAATAGAAACTTATATTATAAAAGACAAGTCCAAAGGAAAAGAAACGAACATATATACCTATGGAAAGTATAAAATAAAAAGGTAAAATATCTATGAACACCTACAAAATGAAGGAACAAAACATGCACATTATCCTTTGCATTGTACAGCCGAAGAAGAAATAAAGCAAATATATATATTTGTTTGTACAACGCAATTAATGCTTGGATCCTTAGCCACCAAATTTTTGAAACCATCAGCCGAAATCAAAGAAGGAAAAAAAATGAATTGGTACAAACAAATAAAAGCATCTATGTACTAATAAGATTAGGATAATACCTAGAGTACATAAAATTTAATGTCTTCATTTTAGCAGCAAGACAAAGTCAATTCGAATTGTTTTCAAAAGCAATTCAGCCATCAAGAGCAACAGAGATCTGATAAAAGAAAAGAAAAATATCTCTGGCATTGTACAAATAAAATTATATCAACCTTTACAATGTAATACTATCTGTACAACTCCTTTCTATATCTCCAACTCCTTCTTCATTTCAAATTCGTTCACCCTTTTTTAGAAAAAAAAAACTGAGTAAAAGAAAAACTAAGTAATGTCATCATCAAACAAAACCAGAGAAATTAAAGAAGATCTTCAGACTGGAAAAGAAATCTAAAGTAATATCATGCAAATCAAAACAAATAAAGTCGAACCAAAGAATCAAGAAGAAGAAAAAAAAAAGAGATTTCAACTTGTAGTTTTCCAAGCCTGAGAACAAAAGTTTCAATCAGTTCAACAAGCTTCCCTGTATCCTCTGTTCTTCTCTGATTCAATCTCTGGTGAGTAACATTTCATATTAAATAGACTTAAATAAATATAGTTGCTTGATTGTTTCCTGTGATAATCATGTTTTGTGTGGAGGTATATGATGTAATGCTCTGAAAATATATATGGCTGTCTGGATGCATACTTATATGGTGACATGTTCTTGCTTGTTCTATAATTATAGGATTTATCTCTGATCATAATCATGATTTTATGTTCAAACACTTGTTAAGGTTCAAGGTTCAAACAATATATAGTTTATGTAAAATAAGTTAAAGTTTTTATAAAATAAAAACTGTAATGTCTGGAAACAAAATATAACAGAGAAAACATTTAGTAAGTGAAAATTCAAATGTAACAAATTGTTAATTCAATTCTATATCTTGAATCACCTTCAAAAGTTAGGATTTTTAATATAAAAATCACGAGTTCTAGTCAGGTGGATCGAGAGCAGTTTTAGGTTGAACAGAAAATGGTTTTCGACCAATTTCAGGCGGTCGGAGGCACTGGCGTGGTCGAGCTCTTCTGAGATAATGGAGAAGTGTACGGGGGTGATAGGAAAAATGGACCGGTGGTGGCTGGAGCACGGTGGTGGCAGCGGTGGAGGTTTAAAATTTTTAAACCTAATTTGTGAGAGGCTGTCAATTTCGATTCGATGGTCCTCTTCGATCGACCGAGTTCGACGAGGTTCTGGTGGATGGAAGAGGGGAGGTTGACGAGTGTTTGGCCAGAGTTTCCTATGTAACGGTGGTGGGAGGCGCGAGAACGAGGTGGTGACAGGCTTTGGTGGTGGTTCCAGTTTTTGTTTTCCAGATTCAAGTGAAAGGCTCGATTTCGACTTCGAGGTTGGTGATCGAATGGGATGGTCGGAATCGAGTGTGGGGTGGATGGGCGACTTGTTCGTGGAGTCGCTGGAGGCGAGATCGTCGTTGACGATCTGTGCACGTGCACGTGCATGCTGGTTCGTTTGGGTTTGAGATGTTTTGGGGAGGAAGATGGAACTCGCGTTCAAGTATGGGGAAACAGGCATTCGACTCGAAGTCGAACTCGAGTGAATTTGGGGGTGCGCCGGGTCGAAAACACTTAAACAAATTTTAAGTCGAAAAAAAAGGGCACTCGGGTCGATTTCTGGAAAAACTCGAAGAAAAGGTCAGTTTTTCTCGGGTATGACTCGAAGCAGACCTCGGGTCTTTAATTTCCAGATTTTATAAAAATTGAACAAATTGAAATCAGTTAAATTTGTAAACTTATTTTTCCTTAAATAATTTTTGTTAAGAACGAATATCAATTTGTGTTGAGAGATTTTGTAATAACAATATTCTTTTAAAATTAATTAAGTTTAAACTAAAATGTTTTAAACTCATGGAAAAAGAAGGTTATTTTAAATAAAACTTAATTAAGTAATTAAGAGTTGATTTGATATTTTAATTTGTTAACTTAAAAGTTAAGTTAATTTATATTGGTTTTATAATTAACTAAGATCAATAAATTTTTAATTTAAAACTAATTAATTTAAAATTTAAAATAATAAATTAAATGGTGAGTAATTAAGGGTTAATTTATCTATTGAAGATAATTAATTTAATAGTGAATTGAATAATTTAAGGTTAATTAATTCATTATTAATGATTAATTTATAAATGATTAAATAAAAATTAATCAAAATAATTTGTAATTTATTAATAATTAATTAACCAGAATTAGAAATAAATTCATAAGAAATAAATCTGATTTGAATTAATCAGATAATTTACCGACCTTACTTATGTATGTTTGAATTCTATTTGAATGTCGAATTGTTTGATATCCCTGATTTGTGATGCTTTGTGATACACCCTGATTTATGTTGTGATCTGTAGTTTACTTACCTGTGATATATATCTGTGATCTGTGAATGAACGATAAGCGTATAGTTTATATCGCTTATCAACTATATCCTGTATTGTGTTATGTGATGATTGATGTTGTACTATTGTGTAAAACCCCTAGACCACACTGTTACACACACAAATATGGATTTCACGTGGAAATCGGTTAAGTCACAGATAATTTAAATTTGATGTTTTTGAAATTGAAATTTTAATTTCAATTGATTTTGAAATTTGAAATTTGAGTTTAAAATAAAAAGTGAAAAGCTTTTGAAATGGAATTTCAAAGTTATTTTGAATAACTTAATCGAGTTTTGAAAATTTAAATAATTTGATTTAAATTTGAATTCAAGTTTGAAATTAAATCTATGATTTGAAAACTAGGGATAAAAGATGATATAAATGTGTTTGTATGAATTAAACCATTTTAAAGTATTAATTTGGGAATTTGAATTTAAACCAAGGATTTTAACTCGTATGAATGAATCAGATTTCCAAATTGAAAACTGTTGTTTTCAAATGATAAAAGCTTTTAGATAAGAAAAGAAATTCCAGTTTAAATTAAAGGAATTTCAAGTGAATTGAAAAATGGATTTTCCAAGTTATGAATGAATTCTTTTTGAAAGCTATGAATTAAATCTATCTATTTTTAACAGATTTAAATTGATGTTTTGTTTAACCCATTCGAAATGAAATTGTTTTGAAAGCTATTAGTTAAATCTTTGATTTAAAGATTTAACGAGTTAATTAAACTGAAATGGAAATCGATTTGGAAAATCTATGAATGAATCTTTGTGAAATTAAGTGAACTTTGTGAATTGAATCTTTTTGTTTAAAAAGATTAAAATGGTAATTTGTTAAACCATTTGAAAAGAAAGTTTGGGTTTAAGTTGTGACTTAATTGAAATCCCAATATCCGTATGTTTTTAAATATTTCGCTCACTATTCGGGTTAGCCGGGAAAAGACAATTGTGTCATATAACCCATTCCGAATAGTGATACGTCGTATATGGATAGCATTTGAAGACCGGTGTTGAAGACCGGATATTTTTCGAAAATGAAAGGACAACCTGTCGAATGTCTCTGCACTGAGTCGCGCCGGTATAGAGATTTATATCACTCTTTTGTGACGGGAAGTCCGGACGTGATTGGAAATTATCCGGAATTGCAAGGGCTTCGTGAGAAGTGCCTTCGGTTCTGTTCGATCCCGGAACAGACTTGTATGGATACATGTCTGACATTACACTTTGAGATATAAAGCCGATTTCTTTCAAATACATTTCTGTTGGTGGCGGAGAATTTATTCTCTTAGCTTAACACCCTTCTCTGAGACGTACGAGCTCAGAGGTTATGTAGTTGAAATTTATCAGCGATATATCCCAATTTGGTAATGTGACATGCTGAGTGTTGCTGTGTGATGATCAGTGTTTGATCATTTGTGATATGATCATTTATTTGATCTTATATCTTTGTGATCATAGGTTGATCATCTGTTTGACCCGAAGCATGGCTTTGTGACAAAGCGTAGCTTTGTGGACGAGACTTCATCGAGCCTCACACCTCGGAAATGGTCGAAACAGGAAGAATGCGGCAAGGTTCTAGGGAGTAGCGCCCCTTAGTGTATGTCATTCCTTCTGGATAAAGGTGGTATCATGGTATGGAGCCCAGATACTTAACCTCTGTGGTTGCTGCAAATTTATTACTTTGTGGTTGTTGGAAATCGGGGATCCTCGGGAAGATCGGTGACGATCGGGGGATGGCATACGCGTGTCAGTAGTTACCTATTTTTGCAGAGGTAACCCGGCCTTGTGTTGGCAGAGATCCGGTTAGGTTCTAGGGTCGTCTATTCCAGGGACGTACCCATCGTGGAAAAGGAAGTTCCTTAGCCTGACCATTTGTTGGAAATCCAAAGAAACAATACGTGACTTGTACGGTTTTAGTTGTATTACCTGCCATGGAATGTGGCGGTAACCTGCTATTGAACATGGTAGCTATAGTAGGCATAAGTGCGGAATGCCTATGCTGGCTAAGATTTATATTCTACTTTCGAAATGTTTCTACACTATGCACTTATAATAATATCAAAAATGATTTGAGTTTTGCGTAGTAAGCATCTTTGACTATCATAAGAAGAAATCTCCTCCAATTCTGCGTTTGCATTGTGTGTGTGGTGGGAGGTCTTATGGTAGTTTCATTTTCCAAAAGCATTGCGGATTTTAATGTTAAACAGCCTTTTGTGTTTGCTTAAAGATAAACTGTTTTTGTTGCTCACACCAGTCCCATGACTGATCCGGAGTTTATTGTTCCCTTCCTAAACTCTGGGTGCCCACCATTTTCCACACGGGCAGTCTAGAGTTGGGTTTCTCAGATATTCAGGTTGAGTAGATTATCTGGAGCTAGTCAGTCCTTGGACGACTGACCTTTCTTTTCGCTAGCTATGGATTGGAACATTCTATTGGAGACATTCTATTCCGCTGCTGATGTTATCTATTGTTTTCTATTCCGCTGCTATTTGTTGTATCATATCTCTGATGTATATAGATATTCATTGTATCTGGATATTGTATCAGATGTTGTATATCTGTATTATTCTTTTTATTCCGCTGTGTTGATATACTTAACTGTGTTATAAGCTCCGGCGACTCGGATTTGAACGCTCGAATCTACGACATTCGAGTACGATGTAAAGTATGGATGTCGATTTTCGAACGCGAATATCCGTATCATTACATTAAGCCCAATTCTTTATCTTCAAAATCAATCTATAGTTCAAATTTGATGTTTAAAACCATTTAAATATTCACAATCAATGAAAGAAAAACACGAGTCGTTACAATTTAAATTTATGTAATATGACTTTATAATATAAATATAATTAATTGATAAATATATATAAATTAATAAGACCCAAAGCATGCCTATCTATGACGTGAAGAAAATGAGGCTGGGACTCAAAGTAACTTAATGCCGATCCTCCTCCCTCAAAACACCGACCCTATCCATGTGCCGACCCAAAATTTTGAGGATACCGACCCCATCCAATTATTTCCTAGCACTGTGACGCCCCACCTCTATACCCACGCTAGACAAGAACACTACGGTGTAATGCTGTCAACTAGCATGGAGAATAAGGCTGTTGAGGAGCGACCATCCGTGTAACTTCTTTGTGCGAGTACCGATATGTCAGATAGAATAACATGCATATGAGGAAGTCCGACATACCGACACAAACTCAAAGCTATCACACGGTGGCTATATATAACCTTCGGAAACAAACATAGAATAAAACATAACACAAATCAGTCACAGACATCCATATCACAAAGGCGGAAAAAGATATGAATATATATATATATAACACATGAAAGTGTACATCAGAGTAGTGGTCTGAAAGATCCACGATAATACAAAAGAATAGCAACACGTGCTATACAAAAGAATAAGTAAACATCATAGAGTCTATATCTCAAATGTATACATCCCAAATACTACTAATCTAAGTAGTTAGCCAAAAGTCAGAGTAATCCCAGAAGAGAAGTCAAGCAGAAGCACTTGTAACATCTCGGTCTGACCCGAGTATTATTTCATAAGAAAATAATAAACGGATCAGTCTAGCTATAAATATCAGATGACATGATATAGAATAAAAGATATGGCATAAACGTGTAATAACCATAATGGCATACTACTATAAGTATGTAATTGAAAATCAACAAGAGATTAGACAATATCACAAGAATCTTCTCAAAGATAAAATAGGGTATCATACCCTAAACTTGTATTCATAACAAGTCAATGACACACGAATTCACCAATACACAAAAATTGATAAAACTTATCAATAAAAATCACGAAAATTAGTGAAGCACAAATTCCAGAAATCAACACACGAAATCCAGAAATCACAAAAAGGGGGAGGCCTATCACACGAACAAGAGCATGAAAGCTCACCAACATATGTATCACACGAACGAGACGCTATCTCATGGTAGCTAACCATTAATTTAACACACGAACGGCCCGAAGACCATGGGGCGCTACCCCACATATGTGAGTAGAAACATCACACAAACGGGGTCTAGTCTCCCTCGCAGACAAAAAGACATCGCTCAATCGCTAGTCTAAATCACAAAAATGATCGTCATGATCATCAAGAAGTGTCAACCACACCAAGCTAGTAAATATATAAGTTTATCTTCATGTCCCATAACCACTTGCTTAACTTAAATATTTACGAACAAACTATAGATCTTCACTAGAAAATTGTCACAAAAGGTTCAATCGAACAAGTCCAAGAATTAACCGACGAAGTGAACGCAAGCGTTTCATACCACTCGTTTTACTAAGTCCTTTAATTAGATTTCTTGTACGAGTGAGGTAAAGGCTTGTATATACTAATAGATTGGAAAATGTTTTAGGAAAAGAGCTTTGTAATAAATTAGTGTTGAAATCGTTTTGATGAAAGAGTTTTGATATTTACTACTAGTATGGAAACCTTCATATTTTTAAAGTGACAAACCACAAAACGGTTGTTGAAACAAATCGAACCACAAAAATTCACATTCGAAGACGTGAGCAAAGTCCAAAGAAATCAATTCCAAAACCATCAAAGTAGGAATACCCTTACGACCAAAGGTGGCCGAGTTAAAGTGCAACAACTTAAAGTAAAATAGGTCGAACGACCTAAATGTAGCAGACCGTGCGACCTAGGGAAAAACAGGTCGAGCGACCTAGTGAAATACAGGTCAAACGACCTAAGTGGTGCGACCTGGGGCGCAAGTGACCTATCAGGGGCGGGCGACCTTACATGGCCAACCTAAGTATGGAATGACTCAACTGGTGCAAGCGACCTTAAGCATAACAGGCCGAGCGACATAAGGGCAAATGACCTAACATAATATAGTGGTGTGTGACCTAGGAGAAGGCGCAACTTAATGACGCGACCTAGCGTGACAACGACCTAGGCAAACGACCTAGTGGTAGAACGGGTCGAGCGACCTAAAGGAAAAACAGGTCGAGCGACCTAATGGAAGTAAGGCGCGAGCGACCTATTCGTGGGAAGGCCGAGTGACCTAAGTGTGCAAGCGACCTAGTGGCTTTGAGGCCGAGCGACCTAAGGGTTTGAACGACCTAACATAGCCGAGCGACTTAGAGAGGAACGAGCTTTATGCAGTCAGAGGCTTTTCCACGCCAGAGCGACCTAAGGCCCAGCGACCTACGACCTAGCGACCTAATTCCGAACGACCTAAGGGCGAATGAAAATATGCAGGCCTAGTCTTCGAGGCAGTGCGACCTAAGGCCCCGAATTTGCCAAAAACGCTGAAAATTGGGGTTTTTCACCAATTCACTCCAAACCAAATGCAAATGTACATGCTAAAGTGATAGGGAATCATTCCCAACAGTCCAATGATAGTTATAGGCAAGAATGTGAGATAAAACTCTCACCTTTTCACGAAAATTGATGGAGATGAAGTTTGAAAGCAAAGCAAGAACAACAGCAAGCTTGAATCTATGTCTTCACTTGAATTTGGAGTAGATGTTGGATTAGCAATGAAGACTAAGTCTTTGGAGTTTTAATTTCCCATTCCCTCCACCATTTTTGAAGAAGCTTGAAGTGTTTGTGAATTAATGAAGAGTAGAGGGGGGTTGGGCTGAGTTAGAAAGTGGTGGTTCAGCCCAAACCAAAGCCCTAAGCCAAAAAGTGACGAAAATTTCACTATCTCCAAACATATCGAAGTTTATACTTAAAAGATTGCAAACGTCATTTTGAACTCAATGGAGGTAGTTTCGAGTCCTAATTTGACCGTATGCAAAAAGTAGCTTTTCGGACCAAAATCCGACTAACGATAAAATATTTAAATATAAAATCGACAAATATGCGGGTTGTTACAGACTCCCCTCCTTAAAGAAATTGCGTCCTCGCAATATATAAGATGGAAATAAAAAGTAACAACCATAAAAGCATATTAACACAAAAGAAATCCGAAATAAGAAGTTCACCTCAAAGAGCATGAGAAATTAAGTCCGGGTGTGTTCGCTCGATAAATTCTCTAGATTCCCAAGAACAATCCTTAGGATTTGAGGACCATTGAACTTTAACAAGCGGAACATCTTTATTTCGAAGTCGTTTGACCTCCGAAGCAATAATTCGAATAGGATGCTGCTCATAAGTTAAATTAGGCGACACTTCAATCTCTTCCACAATGTCGGGCTCAAGAATAGAATCGGAATCCCGTAGGCACTTCCGTAATTGAGAAACGTGAAACACGTCATGCATGGCAGAAAACTGAGCCGGTAATGAAAGGCGATAAGCCATGGAACTAATGCATTCAGTGATAGAAAATGGCCTAATATATCGAGGCGCTAATTTTCCCGATCGACTGAAGCGTACAACACCCTTCATAGGTGAAACACGAACAAATACTAGATCTCCAACAGAAAATTCTAATTTCTTTCTTCGGTTATCGGCATAGGATTTTTGTCTACTTTGGGCTTCTTTCATCCTATGTCGAATAAGGTCAATCTTCTCTGTGGAATCCCGAATAAAATCTGGACCTAAAACCAGCTTCTCACCGGCATCAAGCCAACAAGAAGGAGATCGGCATGGTCTTCCATAGAGTGCCTCGAAAGGTGCCATACCAATACTAGATTGGAAGCTATTATTATAGGAAAATTCAACAACTGAAATATGATCTTCCCAACTTCCACCGAAATCAAGCACACAAGCACGAAGAAGATCTTCGAGAGTTTGATTCACACGCTCGGTTTGTCCATCGGACTGGAGGTGATAAGCGGTGCTAAAATTAAGCTTCGTTCCCAAAGCTTTTTGAAGACTCTTCCAAAATCCACTAGTAAAAAATGGATCATGATCACTAACTATAGAAGTAGGAACTCCATGCAATTTAATAATTTACTTGATAAAGAGTTTGGCCAGAAGAGGAACAGTTTGGTTCGACCGAACGGGAATAAAATGGGTGGATTTAGTAAGTCTATCAACAATCACCCATAAGCTATCATGACCCGAACGAGAACGGGGAAGGCCATCAATAAAATCCATGGAAATTTGATCCCACTTCCAAATTGGAATTTCCAATGCTTGCAATAACCCACCGGGCCTTTGATGTTCGGCCTTGACAAGTTGGCAAGTCATGCAACACTTAACAAAGTTAGCAATATCAGATTTCATTCCCTCCCAATAATAAAGTCGCTTCATATCCGCGTACATTTTACTACTACCGGGATGAATGGAAAATTTGGAACGATGAGAATCTTGTAGAATATCTTTACGAAGATCACTAATATTTGGCACTATAAGTCTACCAAATTTTCGAATGCCGCCACAAGAATCAATATCAAAGTCTTTCAAACCTTCAATATCTGTTTTATCCTTAAAATTTTGGCCAAGCAAAGCCAATTCAGGATCTAGCTTTTGAGCTTCAAGAATGCGGTCAAAAAGAGAAGGACGAGCCTCAAGGCTACATAAAACAAAAGATGAACACAAATCGGAAACACGATCTCGAATCTCACAAGTGGATAAAACCTCGAGATCATGCCATTCGGATATCATTATAGAAACAACCGCTTGTTGCTTACGACTAAGAGCATCAGCAACTCGATTTCCCTTTCCGGGAGTATAAAGAATATCGAGATCATAAGAGGCAAGGAATTCGAGCCAACGCTGTTGACGCAGATTAAGTTCCTTTTGAGAAAATATATTTCAAAGACTTATGATCAGTTTAAAGTATAAATTTCTCTCCCAAAAGATAATGTCACCAAATTCGAAGGGCGAAAACGATAGCCGCGAGTTCTAAATCATGTGTGGCATATCTAGTCTCAACCGGCTTCAATTGCCTAGAAGCATAAGCAATAACACGTTATTTTTGCATCAGAACGGCACCCAAACCAACGCGACTAGCATCGGTATAAACAACAAAATCTTGATTCCCTTCGGGAATAACAAGAATAGGAGCATCAGAAAGGAGTTCTTTTAATCTCTGAAAAGAAGTTTCACATTTGTCCGACCAAATGTATTTAACACCTTTCTTTGTTAAGCTAGTGAGGGGCACGGCAATTTTAGAAAAGTCTTTTATGAAACGGCGGTAATAACTAGCCAATCCGAGAAAGCTACGGATTTTAGTCACGCTCTCCGGTCTCTTCCAATTTTGAATCGCTTCAATCTTTGAAGGATCCACTGATATTCCAGATTCGGAAATAATATGACTGGGAAACTTCACACTAGATTGCCAAAAGTGGCATTTAGAAAAAATTTCTTTTAATTGATGGCTCATAAGAGTTTCCAATACAACCCGAAGATGCTTCTCATGTTCCTCCTCGGTTTTAGAATACACAAGAATCTCATCAATAAAGATGAGAACAAACCGATCGAGGAAATCTTTGAAAACTCGATTCATAAGGTCAACGAAATAAGTTGGAGCATTCGTTAAACCAAATGGCATAACAAGCCATTCATAAGATCCATATTGAGTACGGAACGATGTCAAAGGAATGCTATCCTCTGCAATACGAAGCTGATGAAAACCGGTAGCCAAGTCCAATTGTGAAAAGACTCTAGCACCACTAAGTTGATCAAATAGATCATCAATCCGAGGTAAAGGATATTTATTCTTAATAGTAAGGTCATTAAGCTTGCAGTAGTCAACGCAAAGCCTAAGTGTACCATCGGATTTCTTCACGAAAATTGCTGAAGCTCCCTAAGGCGAGGAACTAGAGCGAATAAATTGCTTCGTCTCCAATTCGGATAATTGTTTGCGCATCTCTTCATTCTCCTTATTGGACATGCGATAAGGAGGACGAGTAATAGGTTGAGCTTCAGGTGTAAGAT
Source organism: Allium fistulosum (assembly GCA_030737815.1). Taxonomy (NCBI): domain Eukaryota; kingdom Viridiplantae; phylum Streptophyta; class Magnoliopsida; order Asparagales; family Amaryllidaceae; genus Allium; species Allium fistulosum. Next base: position 596,651,956 of record CM060908.1, on the reverse strand, counting down.
TAATTTTGAACTCAATTGCTCGCTTAGGTGGTAATCCTAAAACGGGCTCGAATATGTCGGAAAATTCGCGAACGACGTGAATAAGAGAAATGACATCCTCCTCATCATCATTGTCATCATCAATAGGATTTAGAGAATATAAAGATGCCGTCAAAGTGGACTCCGAATCTTTAAGAACAATAGAAATCTACTTAACAGATAGTGGATGTCGGAGATAAATAGTTCGCTCAGGACATAGGATATGAGCTTCATAACGGTTAAGCCAATCCATACCCAAAATCATTCCAAAGCCTAAGTAACGCATGACATGCAAATCGGCTAGGAAGGGAAAATCACACAAAATAATCTCCACATCTTTACAAAGCAAACTAAGAGTTGCGGATCCACCAACCAGATTCGCAATTCTTAAAGAAGTCATTAAAGCAACAACACTTAAGGAAAAAGTATCGACAAGTTCCTTTGATATAAAAGAATGGGATGCACCCGTATCAAAGAGAACTCTAATAGGTTGATCATGAAATATAATAATGCCATCAAGGATAGAATGAGACATACCTTGACCGCGAGATGTGTTGCCAGGGGCTTGAGCCACATTAAGCTTTCCCTCCTTCTTATCTTGAAGTTTGGGGCATAGATGCATATAATGATCCGGACTTTTACAATAGCGACAAGAACGGGGCTTTGAACACTTGTTCGCAAAATGGTCCCTAGAACCACAGTTGTAGCATTTCCCATCACTAGAGAAAAAAGTCTTTGCAGTAGGAGTTGCTTGCTTACCCTTTTTGTTGGGATAAGGACCTTTGAATTTGTTTGGCCTCTTCTTGTTGTTGAAGTTTGGTTTGGAACCCACCACTTCAACATCACTTTCCCTATCCGCCTCTTCAAGACGAAGAGCGATATCAATGAGTTGGTCGAAAGAAACTTCCAATTTTAGAAGTAATGGCTTCTTGAGATTCTTGTTTAAGCCATAGACGAATCTTTGGTTCTTCTTAAATGGGGTGTTGATGTATTCAACCCCATATTTAGACAGTGACTCGAAGGATGCGACATAATCTGTCACAGAGGACTTACCTTGAACAAGGTCTATGAAACGTCGAGCGAATGTCACTTTCTCTGCTTTTGGTACGAATTTTAATTCGAAGCGTTCCCGGAATTGCTCCCAGGTGAGATCCGCTTCATTAATTTCAGAAATAAGAAGTTCGTACCAATCCAATGCTCTTTCTTGGAGCATACTGGAGGCCACCTGAACACGGTGAAGATCGATAAGATTCATGCGAGAAAAGATTCGATCGCATGTTCTTAACCAAGCCTGGACTTCAATAATAGTTTCGGAACCTTTGAATGGTTTCCCACCCAAGTTGGTATAATCATTGCACAAGCGTGCAAATCCAGACTTAGGATGAGTAGGTTCCAGATTAGGACCAGCTGCTTGAGCAATTTTTACTAAATCAAGAAGTTGTTGAGCAGTCATAAAAACTCCATCCTGGGGAGTAACAGTAGATGGTCCGGCTCTGGGATGGCCTGGTCTAGACATTCTCTTCTTTAAGAAAGAGAGAAGAAGAAAAGTTATTCTCCAAATAAATATCAAGCAAATCTTGATAGATAGAACAAGGATACATAAAAGGAAATAGGATAAATCGGTACGAAGACTCGAATTAAATCCTAAGGCACGACTCCTAAGTTGGACTTCGGACGATGATCCTTGTTAAGTTATTCTACATTGTTCCGAAGTTTGGCTCTGATACCAAGCTGTGACGCCCCACCTCTAAACCCACGCTAGACAAGAACACTACGGTGTAATGCTGTCAACTAGCACGGAGAATAAGGCTGTTGAGGAGGGACCATCAGTGTAACTTCTTTGTGCGAGTACCGATATGTCAGATAGAATAACATGCATATGAGGAAGTCCGACATACCGACATAAACTCAAAGCTATCACACGGTGGCTATATATAACCTTCGGAAACAAACATAGAATAAAACATAACACAAATCAGTCACAGACATCCATATCACAAAGGCGGAAAAAGATATGAATATATATATATATAACACATGAAAGTGTACATCAGAGTAGTGGTTTGAAAGATCCACGATAATACAAAAGAATAGCAACACGTGCTATACAAAAGAATAAGTATACATCATAGAGTCTATATCTCAAATGTATACATCCCAAATACTACTAATCTAAGTAGTTAGCCAAAAGTCAGGGTAATCCTAGAAGAGAAGTCAAGCATAAGCACCTGTAACATCTCGGTCTGACCCGAGTATTATTTCATAAGAAAATAATAAACGGATCAGTCTAGCCATAAATATCAGATGACATGATATAGAATAAAAGATATGGCATAAACGTGTAATAACCATAATGGCATAATACTATAAGTATGTAATTGAAAATCAACAAGAGATTAGACAATATCACAAGAATCTTCTCAAAGATAAAATAGGGTATCATACCCTAAACTTGTATTCATAACAAGTCAATGACACACGAATTCACCAATACACGAAAATTGATAAAACTTATCAATAAAAATCATGAAAATTGGTGAAGCACAAATTCCAGAAATCAACACACGAAATCCAGAAATCACAAAAATGGGGAGGCCTATCACACGAACGGGAGCATGAAAGCTCACCAACATATGTATCACACGAACGAGACGCTATCTCATGGTAGCTAACCATTAATTTAACACACGAACGGCCCGAAGACCATGGGGCGCTACCCCACATATGTGAGTAGAAACATCACACAAACAGGGTCTAGTCTCCCTTGCAGACAAAAAGACATCGCTCAATCGCTAGTCTAAATCACAAAAATGATCGTCATGATCATCAAGAAGTGTCAACCACACCAAGCTAGTAAATATATAAGTTTAGCTTCATGTCCCATAACCACTTGCTTAACTTAAATATTTACGAACAAACTGTAGATCTTCACTAGAAAATTGTCACAAAAGGTTCAATCGAACAAGTCCAAGAATTAACCGACGAAGTGAACGCAAGCGTTTCATACCACTCATTTTACTAAGTCGTTTAATTAGATTTCTCGTACGAGTGAGGTAAAGGCTTGTATATACTAATAGATTGGAAAATGTTTTAGGAAAAGGGCTTTGTAATAAATTAGTGTTGAAATCGTTTTGATGAAAGAGTTTTGATATTTACTACTAGTATGGAAACCTTCATATTTTTAAAGTGACAAACCACAAAACGATTGTTGAAACAAATCGAACCACAAAAATTCACATTCGAAGACGTGAGCAAAGTCCAAAGAAATCAATTCCAAAACCATCAAAGTAGGAATACCCTTGCGACCAAAGGTGGCCGAGTTAAAGTGCAACGACTTAAAGTAAAATAGGTCGAACGACCTAAGTGTAGCAGGCCGTGCGACCTAGGGAAAAACAGGTCGAGCGACCTAGTGAAATACAGGTCAAACGACCTAAGTGGTGCGACCTGGGGCGCAAGCGACCTATCAGGGGCGGGCGACCTAACATGGCCGACCTAAGTATGGAACGACTCAACTGGTGCAAGCGACCTTAAGCATAACAGGCCGAGCGACTTAAGGGCGAACGACCTAACATAATAAAGTGGTGCGCGACCTAGGAGAAGGCGCGACATAATGACGCGACCTAGCGTGACAACGACCTAGACAAACGACCTAGTGGTAGAACGGGTCGAGCGACCTAAAGGAAAAACAGGTCGAGCGACCTAATGGAAGTAAGGCGCGAACGACCTATTCGTGGGAAGGCCGAACGACCTAAGTGTGCAAGCGACCTAGTGGCTTTGAGGCCGAGCGACCTAAGGGTTTGAACGACCTAACATGGCCGAGCGACTTAGAGAGGAACGAGCTTTATGCAGTCAGAGGCTTTTCCACGCCAAAGCGACCTAAGGCCCAGCGACCTACGACCTAGCGACCTAATTCCGAACGACCTAAGGGAGAACGAAAATATGCAGGCCTAGTCTTCGAAGCAGTGCGACCTAAGGCCCAGAATTTGCCAAAAACGCTGAAAATTGGGGTTTTTCACCAATTCACTCCAAACCAAATGCAAATGTACATGCTAAAGTGATAGGGAATCATTCCCAACAGTCCAATGGTAGTTATAGGCAAGAATGTGAGATAAAAATCTCACCTTTTCACGAAAATTGATGGAGATGAAGTTTGAAAGTAAAGCAAGAACAACAACAAGCTTGAATCTATGTCTTCACTTGAATTTGGAGTAGATGTTGGATTAGCAATGAAGACTAAGGCTTTGGAGTTTTAATTTCCCATTCCCTCCACCATTTTTGAAGAAGCTTGAAGTGTTTGTGAATTAATGAAGAGGAGAGGGGGGTTGGGCTGAGTTAGTAAGTGGTTCAGCCCAAACCAAAGCCCTAAGCCAAAAAGTGACGAAAATTTTACTATCTCCAAACATATCGAAGTTTATACTTAAAAGATTGTAAACGTCATTTTGAACTCAATGGAGGTGGTTTCGAGTCCTAATTTGACCGTATGAAAAAAGTAGCTTTTCGAACCAAAATCCGACTAACGATAAAATATTTAAATATAAAATCGACAAATATGCGGGTTGTTACAAGCACCGACCCGCGTTCCTTCCTAGGCCGACCCGAAGATTCATCACAGCCGACCCAGAGCATTCCTACGTGTGAATCGAAGTACTTTGTTCCAAGACTCGAAGAAAGATTGTACCGACCCTACGCCATTATCATGCCGACCCACTTCAACATGTCGATCCACCCCAACATGCCGATCCACCCCAACAAGCCGATCCAAACCATCATGCCGATCCACACCACCATGCCGACCAACTTCGCATGCTTATTTTATTCAACTCACACACCTATATCTATAATAATTATATCCCTCTTCGCATGCTTGGCTTGGCTTATGAATCGCCCTATGTATTGCTTAGAATTTTAGTAGCGATTGGATGGAAAAATTATTGAAATAAATCATATGCTATGGATTTAATTTGTTTGAAGGGTGAACTGGTTTATTCTGTGTTTGAAACATTGAAATTAAATCAATGATTAATTATGACATAGCATATATGTTAAAAACCATCAAAAAAGTATTTAATTTCATAGTTAGACAATATGATGGTTATGAAATTGCTGAGTGATCGGAGCAGTCAGAAAGCAATTTAGATTATTAAATAATTCTGTATTATGGAATTATATTTTTGGAGCGATGTTGGCTCTATTTTGGATGGATTTATTGTTTAGTGTTTAAAAGATTCTCAAAATGAGATTTTATCCCTTTTGATCCTTATTGTGATTTTGTTTATAAAAATAGTTAAATTATATTATATCTTAATTTATTTCTTACTCCAAAAATTTATTTAAAGCTTTTAAAAATAAGTAATATTAAATGACAAAATCTTTTAAAATTTACTATTTCAAGTATATAAATTTTAGAAATGTCTTAGAGTCAAAAGATAAAATATGGTACTATTTTATAAATGATGTTATGAAAATAATAATTTTGGTTTCAAGTGATTTTTAGTTATAAAAGAGGTTTTAATGATTTTGAAAGCATTCAAAAGTTTTTTTGTAAATAAACAACTTCTCCTTAAAAATGGATTTAAGGATTTAAAAGTGGGTTCGAGAAAAGTTATATCCTTGTGCATATAAAAAATTATTTTAAAAACTCTTTTATTTTATTTTACTTTGGATTTGATATTTTATTGAGGTTTCATGCTTTGCTATGAAATAATCTTTGATTTCAATTTCAATTAGATTTCGTGCTTTTCTATGAAACAGAGAATTTTAATAAACGATTGAATTGTCGGGTGGTATCGAACACTTTGTACAATTCCTCCGGTTATTATTATAATTTTTTAAATAGAGTTTAAAGTGGAAATTACTAGCTTTTAGTAAATACTTGAATTTCTATCTGGTATGAGACAGTTAGTTAAATTCTTGTGATTACTGGAGCGACAATAAGTAACATTTAGAGTTGTGTTATCTTAGGGTGTTTGGATTTTAGACCGATAGATCCCTGAGAGAAGATAACTCATTTTTCATTGATCCGAGAATCGATACATTTTTAGATTTGGGTAGGCAGATCTCTTTCGGAAGATTTGTTATGGTGCAAATACGACTGTCTCTTTCGAAAGGCAGATTTTTACATGCATCGTAGTCTATAGATGCTACAACCTATTAGTTTATTTTGTTTTATATAGTTAGGAAATGTTTACCTCTTTCGGAAGGTAAATTTGCATAGGATAGATTAGGTACACGGATGCTCTTTTCTTTGAGTGGTGTCCTTAATCTGCAGTCTCTTTCGGAAGGCTTCCTTTCTATGTAGTGAGTCTCTTTTGGTAGATTTCATGTCACTGTAATAAACTAAAAGATGACTACCATTATTATTTCATTATTGATGATTATTTCTTCCGAGATTTTTAGTATGGATATTATGTATCCTTTATGGCTCTGAGGAATTTTGAATTGGTTGTCACTATATTTTGAAATGATAGTCTATTGAAACTTGATATGTATTTACAAAATGGTGATTTGTTAGATATGCCTTAATTGAGTATTTTTATTGGGCATATTTTATTTATAATGTATTTGGTTATTGTTAAGTCAAAATTTTGAGATCTGTATTTATTGTTTGATATGCCTTTTAAGGATTTTTGGGTTTTAGGCATATTTTGGAAATGACTTATTTTAAAGCTAAGTCATTTATGGATTTATAAAGTGGTAAATTTAATTAGTATGCCTTATTATGATTGTTTGTTCGGCATATTTTATTATGACTTATTATTTTTAGTCATAAATTTAAGATATTAGTATCTCACCTTTTATTTAGATATAGTCTGACCTGTTTATTATTTTAACACTCGGGTCAGGCCAAGACTTTACAGGTACAGGAACCTATTGACCTTTGGATTTTGGGCTAGCATTGAAGTAGACTATTTTGATAGTTTTAGTTTACTTCATACTTGACAATTAGGAGTTTATGTCATCTATATTATGTAGTAGTGACTTTGTACCTGATACCAGATTTTGGATATGGTGTATATAGTTATAAGGGTCTAGTATTGATATTTTGTAGACTCGCAATTTATTATCTATATAATGATGTATATTATTCCGCTGTGATCTATAACTCTAATTCTGGCTTATCTATATTATATACTATTCTGAATGTATTTAATCGGTGTATTTATTACTTTGTATTAATACTGTACACGTCTAAATTTTAGTTCAGATCCTCAAAAAGGTAAATAAGACGTGTCAGTGTTAGTATAAAGATATATTCACATTCGATTGCCCTTAACCAGCCGTATTCTCCAAATTAGCAGACGATATTACTTGTAATGTTCTTTGCTAAACTGGGCAGAGTTGTGGGGTCGTTATAGCTTGGTATCAGAGCTGTGTTCAGAACATTATAGAATATAATTAACACAGTGTCGAGATCTAAACCTAGTAATACTTTCCCATCCCTTGGGTGTGTAGGGTAGAATCTAGAATTTATTTCCTAATTATGATATAAATATAGATGATTATTAGGAATAATCATCGGGACGTATTTGTAGAAAATTTTGAATTAATTTATAAATTTTTGTTATCAAATTGATTCTAAAAATTGGAACTCACTTCTGTAAAGAGTTAGATTTAATGGATATTATAAATAGTAGATGACTTAGAATTAAATTGTTGTGTCCTGGTTTGTTAGTGATCAGAGTGCGCATCATAAGCTGGAAAATAGCTTTCTGCCGAAGGCGGTTGATTATTTGTTTGATTGAAATATATGTTGTTTGCATCGATGTTTGTTTTGTTTATGCTTAGTTTAAAATATGGAATTAAATAAGACGTTATCATCCAAAGAATTTTAAAACCCAATTGAATCTAAACGAACCCAATTATTAATAAAAGCCAGCGATTCCTCCAAAACAAAATCGTTGGGGAATAATAGAAATGTTTAAGCAATTAATAATTGTAAAACATAGAATGATAGATAATATGCATTTAAATAAATTTGGAATTTGAAAATATACTTAATAAATAAAATAAGTTTTGAAAAAATTGGTTGGTTGTTGTATGCTTGGTTGTTATAAAATTGTAACTGATTGTGAAAAATTAATAATGGGTAGAAATCATTAGTGAGAATTAAAACTTGCTTACCAAAAACAATAAGAACTTGTGGTGTCTTCAGTAATGTAGTTACGGCAAGAAATATTGAAAATTTAAATTTATACAAAATGTTAATTCATATGTGTGATTATAATTAAGATGAATTAAAAATTTGATGTTTTCTTGGGGCAATATTATTGAATGCATGTATTATAGAATTGCTAAAAGTAAATAATTATTTTATGATAACATTAAGATTGATTGAAAGAATTTTAATAAAAGCAAACATCTATTTGAATTAAAATCTTTTGATATTAGATATACATATAAATGGAACTTAGTTATGTTTATTATAGACAAGTAAATATTTTGTAAAGGTACAAAGTATTAAAAGATATATGTATATCATATAGAAATTTATTATTGTGTTAAATTTCCCGTTGAGTGCTTTAAGAATTCTGCCCGTTGAGTGCTTTAAGAATTCTGGTCGATGCCAATTGTTTGAGTTGAATTAGATATGGCGATGGAAAAAAAATTAATTGTTGGTTAAAAAATAAATAACTAATACACAATATATAGAAATATATTGTGATAATTGCTTTGAAGAAAATAGAATATAATTTGAAATTGAATTCAAATCATTTTCAAGTGGAAAATGTGAAATTTTGAAGAAAAAAATTGAAATTTATAAAAGCAAGTTTTTGTTTCAACGAGTAAGAAAATTTATTTATAAAATATTTCAAAGAGAAATATGGATTTTTAAATGAAGTGTGATGGCTTATATATCTATATAAAAATATTTTGAAAAAAAATATATTATATTTGATGAAATTGGTACTAGTTTTATATAAGTAGTTTGTTGTTCTGGATTATAATTTTTGCTTGCATATTACTTGTAGTATAAGAGTAAATTTTGTAGGGTTTGCATAACATTACACCGTATTGAACCTATGAATTTGACAAAATATTCATTGAATTTGATCCAATCCAAAGTTAATTGTCATCAAAATGATATTCTTGTGGAAAAAAAATCATATTCTTGAAGTATGTACAGTTTTTAAATTGCTTGCTAATCATTTGTTTGAAAAATCCATTAATATACTATGTAAAGATTTCATCCAAATGTATGCATTTTCTCATAGTAGGAATCATGTTCAATATCATTTTTCCCCTAATCATAGTTCGATGGAAGCTATATAGTGTAAAATTTTAAATATTTAATTATGTTAAACAAATTTTTTTTGAAAAATGCAGAATAAGTATTAGAGATGGGTTATCAAAATAATCAATATTCTATTTTTATAGTTGTATTGTTAGCGTGAATACAAATAAAACTTTATATTGGCTAGGCTTTGTTGCATTGAAGATGAAAATACAACTTGTAATGAGTAATATTTGTCACAATAAAAATAATTACTTATAAAAATCCAAGTGGGACTCTTTTACCCTTGTATGTAATTGAAATCTTGGGACAGATTTTGAAAGTGAGGATCTTGCGGCCCTTAGGCTAGGATACTAATTTATCGCACATGAAAATATGTATCAAGGTGTGAAATCTTAAAAATAATAATAGTAATAATTTCAACTTGTAGGCATCGAATATGTTAGGGCTGGCCCAGCTCTTATTGGTCATACCATATGTGCATTCAACAAGATGTTTTCAATAAAACCAAACTTCGTGACAATTGCATCAGATTTTATATATCATCGATCTTAATGCTTGTTTAAAGGCATTAAAATATTCAATGCATGTTTAGTAACAAGCCTTGCCTTGTTGCCTCTCAACTGTTCCATCTATACATTTATTGCTTTTTAATACCTTAATACCATCAATAGGTTTCATACTGTGTTCCCTATCGCCAGAACCAAAACTTCATTTTCAAACATGGCGGTCATTTCCTATTATGCGAGTAATCTCCATTTTCCTCCATAATATGTTTTTATAGCTTTATTAACAGTTTTTGGTCACTTTTCTACCAAATCAAATTTAATCATAGTGGAGTAAACATGATATTGGGTAACTGCCCTTTTGTCAGTTTAATAACTATACTATTTGAATTTGAAGTCAAGCTCAGCAATTTCTCATAGGTAACATTTAATTAATGCAGTCCATGTAGAATGCCTTGTATGTTTAATTAACATGAATTGCTAGTTTTAGAATGATTTTACAGATGACCATTCATTCATACACCCATTCTAGTCTACAAGATTGATGCTTTATATATTGGTTATATCATATATTATTTTGCATTATAGCTTGCAGTTTGGTACTCCACATCCTAATGAACACCACAACTAAGATTCCTGTATAAAATCTTTGGAAGTTCAAACTTCAAAAATCTCTACAACATACACAAGGAAAAAGGGAACAAATTTTATTACAATAATGAGGAAAATGTTAGGTGATATTTGGAAATACCTATATATACAAGTTAAGAAGGAGATATTTTTCAATTGGTGATACAATGAAACTAAAAGGCAGAATTATCAAATGATGGAGAAAAAAAATTAATTGAAAATTTTAAAAAGTATATTTATACTTGACAAAGAATAGATGTATACATGGTCATAACTTTTGATTTAGATGTCCGATTGTAACGATCCTTTTTTTTATTGAAAGATATTTTAATAGAGAACAATTTTTGTGTTTGTCTATTTTTGAAATTTTCAATTTAGTAGTGTTTAAACCCAGTTTAATTTGAAATAAAAATCTGACCTAAACATTTATTCTAGAATTTCAGAGCCTAAGTAATTTGACCATAACTTTTAAAAGGTTTATCCGAATTCGGTGATTTTGCTCATTCCAAAAAGTTAAGAATATAAACTACAACATTTATTTTAAGTGTTTTGCAAATTTCATCATTTTCTAGCCTAAATATGTAAATTAATAGAGTTGGCCTGTGTTTAAAATTCAAAAATCTGTTGTATATAAAGTTGGATAATTTTTTAAGCTTGAGCTATAGTCTATAGTTTTGAAATCCAAAAGTTGTTTTTGAAAGTTAACACACTATGCAATAATTTACTCTTTGAAATCATGATCAAATTTTGTGTTTAAACCTTTGAAAGTTTGTCAAAAGAGGCTACAACATAGATGCAATATTGTTTTAAAGTAGATGGTTGCTTATTTATTATATTTCTACTTTATGTGTACTAACATTTAAATGTGAGTTGAGAATAGGTGTTCAAGCGGACTAGTTGGATAATTTGGCGACAATAGCTCGCTTATGCATGCTTAAGAGCAAAATAAATTGCTTAAAATTGCAAAATATAAGTACATTTTCAAATTAAATATAAAAGTGTTAAAAATATTGATATATATTGTGTTTCCGGCCATGTGGTCGATGTATATTGTTTATATTATATTTGTGAAATTGTAAATCGTCCTCCGTACAAAGAAGACTCTGTCGAAATTTTTCAAGATTTTAACACAGAAAATTTTCAATAAATTTTCGTATGCGAAGAAACGAAAATTAATAAATTAATCTATTTAAATTTATAACATACGATACGTTTGATTCTAACTGCTTAAGTTTTGATCGAGTTTCAACTTAATAGTAAAATTTAAAGAGAGTTAATGTTCGCATATGTTTTTGACGTCTTCCTATAGGAATTTGCGAGGATGCAATGTTCATAAGGGGGAGGTCTGTAACAACCTTGTTTTACAGCGGTAACATTATACTATTTTAATTAAAATAAAAGTGTTTAAATTTGATTTTTTTTATAATTATTATTTTTGGAATCGAATTATTATTTAATTAGTCTATTTAATGAAATTGAATTGGTTAATAAATTCCTTTTTAGATAATATATTAAATTTCAAATGAAATGTTTAATAAATATGAAATATTTGAAATGTTTAATAAATATGAAATATTTTAAAGCATAAATAGTTTTGTATAATTGAAACAGGTGGAAAAAAAATATATTTGATATTCACTAAAATCGATAAATTGACGAAGATGAATAAATTATTTATATTAGTTCAATGGATAAATAAATACAATGAAATAACATTGAATTGAATAGAATTATGCAATTACTGAATTATATTTAGTTTAAAGAAGTGTAAATCAATTTAAATTAAATTGAAATAGATTATTGAATAAATAAATAATAGAATTGGTTAGAACTTAAAATGATGGCTTGTGTTTGAATTAAATAAATGTAGGGATCTATTGCAAATAATGAGAAAATGGAATTAATTGTTATTAATCAATAAAAGCCTAGGTCCAAAAGAGAGCTTCTGTACTATTAGGGCCAAAATTGGTCACTAACACCCAAATCCAGATGAAAGCACCAAATCACAGTTATAGATCACAAATAGAATGTATATAGAGAGTATAAATATGAAGAACAATTAAAATTAAAAAGAAAGTAGTAATAACAGAGGATTTATAGTGGTTCGGCTAACTCTGGCATACGTCCACTCCAGAAATTTCCTTTTTATTGATATAAGAATCAATTACAGTTACAATTCAGAGTTTTTAAAACAATAATGGCAGAGTAGCCTTAATGGGGAAGAAGAAGGGAAACAGAATGAAGATTCCTTTTCTGAAGCCCCGCCTTGTGTATTTATAGGCAAAAATCAAAGTTACTGGGCTTCCTGAGTGGTCCGGGCCCATCAAGACCATAGCCGACCCCAAATCTATCATTATGACCGACCTTGAGTTTAGAATATGCCAACTTGATATTTCCTTAGTGAAGACCCAAAGCATGCCTATCTATGACTTGAAGAAAATGAGGCTGGGACTCAAAGTAACTCAATGCCGATCCTCCTCCCTCAAAACACCGACCCTATCCATGTGCCGACCCAAAATTTTGAGGATACCGACCCGATCCAATTCCTTCGTAGCACTGACCCACGTTCCTTCCAAGGCCGACCCGAAGATTCATCACAGCCGACCCAGAGCATTCCTACGTGTGACTCGAAGTAGTTTGTTCCAAGACTCGAATCAAGATTGTACCGACCCTACGCCATTATCATGCCGACCCACTTCAACATGTCGATCCACCCCCAACATGCCGATCCACCCCAACATGCCGATCCACACCATCATGCCGATCCACACCACCATGCCTACCCACTTCGAATGCTTATTTTATTCAACTCACACACCTATATCTATATTAATTATATCCCTCTTCGCATGTTTGGCTTGGCTTATGAATTGCCTATGTATTGCTTAGAATTTTAGTAGTGATTGGATGGAAAAATTATTGAAATAAATCATATGCTATGGATTTAATTTGTTTGAAGGGTGAACTGGTTTATTCTGTGTTTGAAACATTGAAATTAAATCAATGATTAATTATGACATAGCATATATGTTAAAAACCATCCAAAAAGTATTTAATTTCATAGTTAGACAATATGATGGTTATGAAATTGCTGAGTGATCGGAGCAGTCAGAAAGCAATTTAGATTATTAAATAATTCTGTATTATGGAATTATATTTTTGGAGCGATGTTGGCTCTATTTTGGATGGATTTATTGTTTAGTGTTTAAAAGATTCTCAAAATGAGATTTTATCCCTTCTGATCCTTATTGTGATTTTGTTTATAAAAATAGTTAAATTATATTATATCTTAATTTACTTCTTACTCCAAAAATTTATTTAAAGCTTTTAAAAATAAGTAATATTAAATGATAAAATCTTTTAAAATTTACTATTTCAAGTATATGAATTTTAGAAATGTCTTAGAGCCAAAAGATAAAATATGGTACTATTTTATAAATGATGTTATGAAAGTAATAATTTTGGTTTCAAGTGATTTTTAGTTATAAAAGAGGTTTTAATGATTTTGAAAGCATTCAAAAGTTTTTTTGTAAATAAACAACTTCTCCTTAAAAATGGATTTAAGGATTTAAAAGTGGGTTCGAGAAAAGTTATATCCTTGTGCATATAAAATTTTATTTTAAAAACTCTTTTATTTTATTTTACTTTGGATTTGATATTTTATTGAGGTTTCATGCTTTGCTATGAAATAATCTTTGATTTCAATTTCAATTAGATTTCGTGCTTTTCTATGAAACAAAGAATTTTAATAAACGATTGAATTGTCGGGTGATATCGAACACTTTGTACAATTCTTTCGGTTATTATTATAATTTGTTAAATAGAGTTTAAAGTGGAAATTACTAGCTTTTAGTAAATACTTGAATTTACTATCTGGTATGGGAAAGTTAGTTAAATTCTTGTGATTACTGGAGTGACAGTAAGTAACCCTTAGAGTTGTATTATCTTAGGGTGTTCGGATTTCAGACCGATAGATCCCTGAGAGAAGATAACCCATTTTTCATCGATCGGAGAAACAATACATTTTTTAGATTTGGGTAGGTAGATCTCTTTCGGAAGATCTGTTATGGTGCAAATACGACTGTCCCTTTCGGAAGGTAGATTTTTACATTCATCGTAGTCTATAGATGCTACAACCTATCAGTTTATTTTGTTTTATATAGTTAGGAAATGTTTACCTCTTTCGGAAGGTAAATTTGCATAGGATAGATTAGGTACATGGCTGCTCTTTTCTTTGAGTGGTGTTCCTAATCTGTAGTCTCTTTCGGAAGGCTTCCTTTCTATGTAGTGAGTCTCTTTCGGTAAATTTCATCTCACTGTATTAAACTGATAGATGACTACCATTATTATTTCATTATTGATGATTCATTATTATTTCAAGTATATAATAGAAAGAAAATACTTTTTATTTCGAACAAGATTGGTTATCGAGTTAGATATATGTAAAAAATTACATAATTACCCCTAGTGCATACCCTTACCCCTATCGATCTCCCACTTGCACTTGGGGTCAATTATGGAATCTAATTTCAACTTCTCCAATCAGTTTTATCAAAACTAATTGGGTCGGTCCCTCGGTGAGCGGGTATGCTATTATGTTTCAATTACTTACTTTATCAATAAACTCTCTCCGATGATAAACTACCTTTATCATGTGGAACAGTTCGGAGTATGTCTCTCGACTTCCAATGAGCTCTAAGTTTTGTTATGAACTATATCATTACATTATTTTCATACAACAATGTTACAGGATTTTCAACATTTGGAACCACCTTCGGCTTAATTATAAATTTGTGCATATATATACATTGTTTTATTATGGCGCTATTCAAGTCAATGAATCAGCCATAATCTTTTTTATTTGGAACATTTCCAATTTAAAGATTCTTAACTTGAATTTATTATTGAAATAATATACTCAGTATCATTTATAAAGTTTGAATCCTAACACTCCTTCATAAGGAGTTCATTGTTTTTGTAAACAATTCCCTAGTTTATCATAAATACACGAGAACACTCTAAACTCCTATTTAGCGATATCAATTTGGATTTGATATTTGCTTCATGTATCAAATACACAAACAAATTATGATCCCGTAGACATCATAACATGTATGATAATTCCTACTGCCTATGCATAAGGAATCCATCTTACATGTTCCCTAGAAAACATTTAATAAGGTGTCCTTGCATATCGTTTTGGGACATTCCCTATATCTTTTATACATCCAAAAAAGACATCATTTCCAAATCCAACGTTGGGTATTAAAATAACTAAAACTGATTTTAACATAAGTACATTATTAAAGAACAGTAAAATGCCATTTTCTTATTATTTAGAAATATCAATGTACCTTTTAACATTCTTTCTTATAAACACACGCTTCCTCTGCACTTTGATTGAAAGTAAAACTATTTGATATTCCTATCAAAATACTTATTCAACTTTGATGCTTATAAAATGATACTTTCTTATCATTCTTTCGATCATATCCGAAAACTCACAACCTCTATATCGCTCATATTGACTTCGAGACACTTTGGTTGTTATATGCGAATAGTCTACTCTAAATCATTATTAAGAATTTTCTATTTTAGCACATATGTATCAAAACACGGAGTCTTGTCAAGTGATAATCTTGAGAGTAAATCCTAAATTACTTGAGTACGTCGAATAACAAATCTATTACGCTAATTTCAACAATTGAAATTTACGAGGTTATTCTTATCAACGTTACTCATTAAATTTCAACTGCATTAATCTCTTAAAGACATAGTCGCAGCCGATGGATCACAACCTTTCAGATATGACTACTAAAATCATATTTTGATAACATAATTGGAATCCCTTTGGATTTGCGCATCATACTATATCAAACAGTAAATACTCTTAATGGATTAGTTGACAACTGAGGATTATCTATTCTCGACATTGATAAGAAACTCATAGTTTCTCTTCAATGTGTGAGAATACTTATTAGACACTTTAATGCGATGTATTCATTTAGGTTAGGTTAATTTAATTTTATCCCACATAATCAGTTTTATCTTTGGATCATATCCAATTCCATTTTACTGCCAATAATTTCTCAAAGAAATTCATTCACTATGAAGTTGGTATTTCTTGAAATAACAATTGTTTTCGATGCAATGGAATAGGTATTCATAAACAATTTATGAATTTCCTTATATATAAAAATGATTTGGTTTTAGTTTACAAAACTTATGTTCAAAACATAAATATGTCATCCAATGGCAGTCTTTCCCGAACTCTTTTTGGGGTGATTCATATAAGATCCCTCACGAACAATTATTGTATGCAAACTTTCGACTCGCACCACCTGCCGACTCCTTAACCTAGAATGTAACGACCTGGTATTTCGACCCATTCGCATCCGCACATGTCGGACTTGAATTACTCAAAACAACATGATTGTTAATTTTTATATTTGGCAAAACTCAGCATATATAGTAAATAAATCAATCACAGAATCACAGACACAGAGTAATACAAACATAAGCAGCGGAAAAGATAAATAGTAGTTCATGAAGCTACAATATAAACAACAGAGTTTGAAATAAAATACAACATAATATCTCCAATACAATGTAGTCTCGAATACAAACAGATGAAAAGTCTAAACAAAACAACTGGATAGCTGAAAGCTGAATAGATATAGATGGATCTCTAAGTGAAGCTCCAACTCCAAAGGTGAGTCTCAAATGCTGTGACACTCAGTCTGACTCGAGCATGAAGAAAAATACAAAACACTCGAGTCAGGATTAACATTCTTATATTAATAAATTCAACTCAAGTGAAATGTCCACTGTAATACAAGTAACTTAAAGGATGTTTGGGATTTCCATCCTCTAAGGATCTGTGGAACTATCTACTATGTAGTAATATACGCTATTATAGTATGTCTATAGTAAAATAAAGTATTAAAATAGCATTAAGGCATTACCCATATCTCCCTTAACACATTTTTATAATGTCGTAGTCTATACAGATACTGTAAACTCCACCCGCAGGTGGGCTATTAGGGAGCACTCCATAGGTACAACACAAAACAAACTCGTAGAAGGCGCGATAGGGCATGTGACAAGGCACGCGAGGCAATGCCAGTGTAGATATACCGTTTGTGGATCCGGACTGGTGGTAACACATAGCAGCTACTACCGCCCACCTCGTGACACACTCCTAAATCAAAGGGTGCACCCAATCAAATCACAAAAGCAATAGAATGGTATCGAAGAAATGTGTCCGATCGGAGGAATGACCTCACTTGGCCCGGCATGGCTCCTGTTTTAGCCACATCAAGCTGACTCACAGGAGTCAGGGCTACGTAAATACCATACAGAATCGTCACCAAACCATCCTACTTTATTCTGGAATCTCCACCACATACACAGTTGTTAAAGTGGTTTTCGGTATTGGCAGAAAGTATGACAATATTCGATCCCGGTCTCTTTAACAACCAAACGCTTATTTCACACCGTGGTCATTTCAATTCAAATAGTTCATACTTCATATCAAAATATCATATTCAATTCAACCCATATAAAGTCGATATCATTATTCACTTTAAAAATATTCATTTCCAGAATCGTAACTCTTTCAAAATCATAACCCTTTCGAAATCATAACACTTTTGAAATCATAACACTTTGGAAATCATAACACTTTCGACTTAAACAGTTTAGATATTGAAAATAGTATATATGTTAAAATAGTTATAAATTAAATAGTTATATATTAAAATAATTTATATATTAAAATAATATATATATTAAAATAGTTATAAATTAAAATAGATTATATATATTAAAATAATTTGTATCTTAAAAATAGTTTATATATATTAAAAGTAGTTTATATATATTAAAAATACTTTATATAATAAAATAGTTTCCTCCAATTCCGCAAATCAATTCAAATCATCTTAAATTCCAAAATTCAATTTTAAATCAACTCCAGTTTAACCATTTCAATTTAAAGTTCACAGATTCAATTTAAATTCTCAATAAACCATTTTCAATTATTATCGATTTCAAATCCAGGTTTTTAACTATCACTTTAATTCCAATAAGATTCAAGTTTAAATATTCAACATTTACAATATAAATTTCAATTATATTTCAAAATTTAACTTTAAGTTTATTCAAATTGGAAATTATTCCCTTAACCATTTTTATAACAATTTATTTAAATCCTAATTTATATATTTAAATCAATATTAAATATTAAATCTAAATTTTTTTTTAAGAATTGAGAATATTCATTTAATCACTCTTTATCAAATCAAGTTATAATCATATCTTTTCAAAATTTCAAAACTAATAAGTTTAAATCAATTCTTTCTTAAATTCAATTATTAACTAATTTAAATTCCAAGTCAACATTAATTTATCTTCCCAACCTTTATTATTAAAGTTATAAAATATATTTTTAAAATATTAATATAAATTTAAGTAAATACTTAAACATACTATATACTAATTTCATTAAATTTTATTAAATTAAATCTTATTATTAAATGTATTTTGTATTAAATCTTATTTTATATATTTTTAAAAATAATAAACTTATAAGGAAAAATCTTAAAATAGAATTTCAAAATTAACTTATAAATTTAAAATTTTCAAAACATATAATTTAAAAATCTAAATCTTACACATATTTAAAAATAAATTTAAAAATCAATATTTAATAAAATCCATATATTCTCTTTCAAACTCTGGAAATCATTTTTCAAAATAGACCAACGGTGTCCGTATATAATTTTCTCTCCTATGGTCAAGTGATACGGATATTTATCATTTCAATCCGGAATTTAAATATTTACGGGTATATATCATTTCAACCAGCAATCCCAAAATTTCAAAATCAATTAAGATCGCTTGGGTTTATCATTTCAACCCATAAAGATTTTCCCATATTCTATAATATCGTTCAGGTATGTATCATTTCAACCCATAGGGAATTCTAAACTATCAAGGAACTGGCAGAGTAAGAAAAAATATGATAAAATATAACATATCAATAATAGGCATATATCATCAGTGACAAATTAAATAAAACATATACAATAGGATATGGTGTCATATATCACAGGTGAACAATTGCAGATAATGGCATATCATATTTAACCATTAAATTACTAGCAATTCAAATTTAACAACATATTTCAATTGTCGTTTCAAGTGAAATCAAATTTAATAAATATAAGAATGTTAATCGTGAGTGATTGCTCACCTTCCGAGGCTAGAGGGATTCGACAATGAAATGGGTTACGAATCCAATCACGAATTACCAAAGCAAAGCAAGATTGGCACGAATTCGACGAACAAAGCTGATAAATCAGAATTAGTGGAAACAAATCAAAATAGCTAGATATATGGAAACAATATATACTATTATTATTATTTTTCTTAAAGTTGACATTCCATATTTATTAAAATCAATATTAAACTTAAAACACATACATATTAAAATCAAAAAATATATATAAACATATACTTTAAAATAAATGTTTAATTCGAATTACATGTAAAAGTAATCATGATATATATATATATATATATATATATATATAAAAACAGAACAAAGAAGAAGTGCTACAGGTGCAACATAAAACATATGTATATAAACTAACAAGAAAAATAAACTCATCTATACTTTTAAAATACATTAGTAAATAGAAAACTAGGCATGAACCTATTTTATATAAATAGATATATGCTTCGACTATTAACAATAGGATAGATATATAAATACCATATCATACAACTTTTATATGTAACTTATACATATCATACAGACTTATATATAGATATCACTGATTATATAAACATTTTATATATAAACCATTCTATAACATATTATATATATATATATACACACAGAACAGTAGGTTAGGCTTTGAAAAAATATGGTGTACGGCTGACACTATGGGCATGCGAACCTACACATATACATATATATAATAATATCTTTTATAAACAGAGCAAATGGAAAAGTAATATATATAACACCTTTATATAAAATATATATATCAACAAAACATTCAAAATATCAATAACTATACCTAGTGGAGGCTGTACTGGTGGAGCACGGCCATGGAGGGAGGGTCGGTGGCTGGCACAGGTGGTCTTGGCTTGGCTATTCGGCGATGTTGCGAGGCTTGGTGGTTGGTGAGGTTCGTGCATTTGTTCAAGAATGGTGAAGGGCTGAAGGCGCGGATCGGGAAAAAAACGAGGCGGAGGGTGGTTACGTGGCTGCGGAGGCACATGAGGAAAGGGAGAGGGGTGAGGTCGAAGCCTTAGCTAGGTTGTGCAGGCGAAGTGAGAGAAGGGGTTGGAGAGGGAGGAGCCGAGGTAGGGTCAGGTGAGGAGCAGATGGTTTCTCGGTGGAGGTTTTGGGGGAAGGGGTAGGGTGGACATTGCCGAAGGTGGCTGGGTCATGCTCGGTTGTGCTGCATGGGTTTGCATAGAGGGGGACGAAGCAAGGATAGGTGAGGAAGATGAAAGGGGAGAGAGTTTGCTGGCCTTGGGAAGAGCAGGCATCAAAAAAAATGGAAGAAGGAGGTTACAGAAAGAAAAAATATATATATATATACGAACAAATATTTTATTATATATAATCTCAAGCAAGATCAGAATGCAAAGGGTAACCGAACCAACAAAAAATAAATTAATGCAGGGAATAGTGAAAGTCACAACACGAGAATCCAAAAATTATTAACAGCTAGAGGCTATTCAAATCTGATGGACAAACGAAAGGACAAAGGAAAGTCAAAAGGCTCAAAATACGAAACCGGTACGGCAATCATTCCGTAGATTTCATCGTCTTCCGGACTCCGGACACACAAACGAATATACTGCATAGATCAGCACGACAAGACGATCAAAACGGTACATAGATATCTGTGATACGATTATCCTATCAAAAGTCGACATTCGGTACCGAAAATGCTGCTAAAACGCTGAGAATAAGATAAACGGAGCAATAGCAGTCCAAATTTGATGAAACGAAATATGACGTCTCACTCAGAAGATAATAAACATTTATATTATATAAAAATATTTGGGTTTCAATAATATTTTATTTACATCAATTTTAACTGATTTGAATTGAAATAAAATTACACAACAAAACTGATTTCCATATTTTCGGATGAAAATTTACCATTTGCTATGTTTAAATAGACGCACACCAATTATCAAATTTTCATCTCGAAATTTAATTATTTTAAATTTCACAAAAATTCAATTAATTACGTTATTAAACCATTAAAATGTACGGGTCATTACATAGGATATATTAGGATTTCTTATAAATCGTTATCTTGTATGATTTTGTAAGCTATTATTTAGATGAAACAATGTTAGCTTTGTATATTGCTCTTAAGTGTATGACCTACAGAAAGAATTAACTCAATTTTACTCACAATTAATCGCACTTTGTCCAACAAAGTTTGATTACTTCTTGTCGATACATTATTATGAATCACATGGAAGAGTGAGTTTTGAGATCGAATCTTTCTTCATTTTTAGGTACGTTCTGAACTCTTTCCAATATACTCACCCATTTGATCAAATCGAATCATAGTTCTCGCATTTTACTTTATTTACTTTTGTTGTATATTCTATGGGCTTACCATAGACTTATACTTGCATATCAAATACACATGTCCATGTCTATGATAACTCATCGGTGAATATGATGAAGTACATGGAATCGTTTTGGTATTAATAGACTTACAATTGCATACATCTATATGTATCAATCCAAAGAGTTCATCAACTCTTATAATGTTCCCACTAAATGGGTGCATAACCCATAATTGTTTGAGTTATAATCAACTAATATCATATGATTCATAATCACATAATAAAATTATTTTCTCAAAACTATGGCTCAGTATAATTCTAAAATAATTGTAAATAATTTTAGATACTTCTGTATTTTCTAATACATCACTTTTGTTATGAAAACAAATACCACATTATAGTTTTATTTCATAAAGAATATTCATAGTATTCATATTGAAATATAGCTATGTTTATATCTTTCAGTCGATACCGAAAAATAGCCATTATTTTATAAATCATGCTCGGTATGTCATACGAAAACAATTTTCCTAATTTGATACAATCAATAAGTACTATATGGCATGCTCCCACAATTTCCGCCATTACTATAATATTGTACTGAATTCGGAGGTCCATCATTCACTTAATATAAATTATTTATTTCATATACTACAACTAATTTACATCAAAGAGTTCTTTGGTCAAATATCTTAAACTCAAATAAATAAAACCTATAGAAACAATTTTTTATATGAAAATACATTTCAAAAAATAGAAACCAGATTTCTTATTTCAATATTAAGTATCCATTACTATTATTACAATTCTCATATCCGTTGTTTCTTTATGAAGCAGAAGTGATCATGCACTTTTTTATCCCAACTGTACCTTAAATTACATCTACACTTATACATTCATTTTTCTTTCAAATTATCAAACCATTCAAGAGAAAACCGTTACTGCAATATCATAATGAACTCTTTACAAAAAGCATTTGATGATCCTTAACTTTTAAGGACATCAAATATGTTGCGCTTTGCATTAACTGATCAAACTAACATTTCAGCGATTGAGTCCTTAGATCTATCTTGTAGTTTTGGTCTAGTGTTACTACTAACACAATGCGATCTTTCTGTAATCAATCAAATCGAATAATCGATCTCATAGTAATGTTTATTGGCTTATTTTCAAATGAACTAACCTCATCGAAGTACTACGAATTATGACTGTTCCCCATATAACATTTTTATGCGATAATATATGAATCAAATATCCATAGTCTCACATTGCTTTTAGAATTTGAAACTCATAGAAGGAAATACACAGCTACGAACAAATAAACACGTATGCGACCAAATTACGAACATATTTAGTAGTTATAAAAATAGGCGCTTGCATGGGTGCTGAAACGTTAACATGTAATAAATATTTAATAGTAAGTATATGCCATATTTCTATGTATCAATTTTCAATTCAGTTCATTTGTATATCTTATGTGATAAACGTTTTATCAATCATATTAAATTGATTAATTTATCAATGTAGATGATTATAACATTATATAACATATGTTCTTACAATATTAGAAAGGTTAAATGTTATCATTTCATTTTTCTAATAAGGCTCCCACTAGTCTTTTATATTTCACCATAGGCGAAACATAGAAGCCTTTTGACTTCACTAATGGGTGTTAGGACGACTCGTATATCATGGGATTCTGACTTTGAGGAAAGCTAAACAAATCATACTCTCATATATGATGGATAACTCCTTATTGGTTATATCATATACAACTTTTAACCCATGGTTCTTTGTCCTAATCCCATCTTTACCTTAAGTAAAGCTCAACAAGTAAAGTGAGACTATTCACTTGGACCTATCATTTCACGATGGCCTACGTATAATGCACATACCTTGAGGAAAGCTCAACAAATATGTGCAGTTATCTTACCTCGTCTATTTAATATATTAATAGTACTACACATAACATCCCTAGCTTGAGGAAAGGTCAACAACCAAAAAGAGTATGCAAGTAATATATCCTTTTTAAATCAAAAACATCTATCCTGGTTTTAAAATACTTTTAGCCTCAAAATAATCTTTATTTTCAATATCAAATTATCCTTGGTTTTAAACTATCTTTTAATTATAATATATTTAACTTTTAATATTTATACTTAGATTTAAATATAAAATTATAGTAAAATTTTATATATACCAAAATATTATTCTCTACACTTATTTATGTATTTTAACTATAGTTAAGTATATTTATTAAGTTTAAAATAGTTTTAATACAAGATAGAAGTTATTTTCAAAGAAAAACAAATTACCAAAAATAACTTAGGCTTGTCGACAACCCCAAGGACCCCTTATCGACAAGGTGAAGTTTATTTCAAAAGTTTGAATTTCAAAGGAAGTGTCTATTCGTCATATCCTTTCACGAACGGACATGGTTGTTGTTCTACTATAAATAGAGGCTGTTTTAAACGAATTTATAATCATACTTTCTCTAATTTCACTCCTCTTCTTCTTCCACATTTATTTATATACATTTTTACCATTACTCTGCCGAAATCACCATTGAATCTAACTAGATCATCTCTGGTTTGATTCTCTATCACTATCTCAACAAGATCCCAGTGCTATTCAGAGTTATAGACTTCTTTGTATTCAATCGAGCGAGAAAAGGTGTGATTGTAACCTGTAAAATCAATTGGGTGAACTTGTTGCCCGTAAAATCAAGTATCTCTACCCAGAGGATTGTGAATCTGGAGCAGTGTACCTCGTGGCCTTAAAATCGAGGGTGTAATTGTAAGAATTGATTTTGAAAGGAAATCCGTACTTGTGTTGCGGGACTGGATGTAGGGTAACTCCGAACCAGTATAAAATCCGGTGTGTTCTTTCCTTTATTGCTTTTACTTTATATTTGCATCTGTGTTTGATTCTATGATCATATCTGTGTCTGAATATTGCATACATTTATGTTCAAATTAATATAAACTCAAAAAGAATTAGTAATTCATTAAAATACTATTCACCCTCCCCCCTCTAGTGTTAATTCTAGCCTTAAGATCCGTAATCCGCATTTCTCACATTTGGTATCAGAGCCAGGTTTTCAAAGTTTCATAATCTGAATTTTGAAAATTTTCAAAATGGCTACCAACACTGGTATTGTTACTACTACCAACACTGGTTCTATCACCTCTGTCACTAGTTCATTTGTAGAAGGTCAGTCTACTGTCAGACCACCACTTTTTAATGGCAGTAACTATGCATATTGGGCATGTAGGATGAAAATATATTTACAATCTGTAGGACTAGACACTTGGAATATCACACAGACTGAATATTTTGAACCCACAACTGGTATTGCACAGTGGACTGCTGAGCAAAAGACCGTCGCACAAAATAACTCTAAAGCTATGAATATTCTGTTTTTTTCACTTGATAGGAATGAATTTAATAGAGTGTCAGTTTGTAAGTCTGCATATTAAATCTGGAAAACTTTGCAAGTTACTCACGAAGGAACAAGCAAAGTTAAATAGACCAAAATTTCCATGCTCACAAATCAGTTTCAATTATTTAAAATGAATCATAATGAGTCTATTCCAGATATGTATAGTAGATTTCAGGATATTGTGCATTCTCTAATATCCTTGGGAAAGGTATTTTTGGAAGAAGATCAAGTTAGAAAAATCTTAAATTCTCTTACTCCAGAATGGGATCAAAAGACACTTGCGATCGAAGAGGAAAATGACATCAGTACCTTAAAGATAGAAGAATGAATTGGAAATCTAATGTCATTTAAAGTCCAAATGCTTTGGAGAAGAGAAAGCAAAGCATCTGAAAAGAAATCAATTGCATTCAATGCATTGACTGATGGATCAGACTCAAACAGCGATAATGTTGAAGAGATAGTCTTTATGACCAAGAACTTTCGAAAATTCCTGAAATACAGAAAGGTGAATAATCTCAAGAGAAACAACTATAAGAACTCTGGTAATCAGAATGTAGTGCCAAACTATATCAAATGTTCAACTGTGACGAACCAAGCCATATCAAAAGAGACTGTCCGCATTCAGATAAGCAAAATCTTTCTATAAACAATGATTCCGCAAAGAAACGAAAACGTGCATTTACCGCTACTCTAGATGACTCAGACTCGTCCTCAAGCGATGATGATCAGAAGACAGATAATTCAAATATGTGTTTCACGTCAGTTCACGACTCCGACGAATTCAGAGAAACAGACTCAGAAAAAGGTACACGTTTACAATACATTGGTTGAAATTGCATGCTTAGGATTGGATGTTTGATTGGTTGATTTTGAATTGGTGTGCCATTTGAATTTTAAAAATTTTATTATTATTTTATTGTATTTTTACTATTATTTTATTATTATTTTTATTTTTAAATAGTATCATAATATTTTATGGAATATACTATAATTCTAGTAATATTCCAGATATTATATAGACATTAAAAATAATAAATATATATATATATATTAGAATACTTAAGAGAAATAAATCATGAAAATTTAGAGACACCTGTCGACAAGGGCCCCCCCACGTTGTCGACAAGGGTACAAAAATTTGAAATTCAAATTTGAATTCAAATGTTTGAATTTCCCTCCATCTTTTCACTTCATTCAAGTCTCTGAAAAGTCATCTTTTGACCAAAGAACCTGTCCCTTGAGAATCTATTTATTTACTATCTCTTATCACAACTTTTCACTTTCATTTTCAAATTCAAACTCTTATTTCAAAATATCAAGCTCTCTACTCTCTACTCTAATGGCTTCTTCAAGAAACCCTTCCACAATGAGACTTTCCAGAAATATAAAAGAGCAACTTTTCAATAATCCGGAGGCTATAAAAGCATATATCAACTATGCTAACTATGGAAAAGTCCATCCCGGAAAGTTTGCTTTATTTTAGGATTCTCTACTTATGAAATGAAATTGAATTACTTTTCTGTTATCTAGCTTATCTTATCTCCAGAATAAATGTTAGTATATTATATAAATATATATATACACACACAATTATTCACAAAATCAAAATGAGTCATCAAAATTAACTGACCCCTATCGACAACCCCCGAGAGACCCTATCGACAAGTACTAGTCAGAAATGACTTTTCATTTTAAATTTGAAATTTGAATAACTACCTTGTGTCTATTCATTTCAAACGAATTTCTACACCTATAAATACATATTTCTTCCAGAATTCATCACTCAAAATCATTTCTTATCTACTCTATCTATATTTCTTCTCACAAACTCAAATATGGCCGATCCAATTCATAGTTTGACCGAGAATCTTGAAGTAACCCTTAATTCTTTCAAGAATATTCCTTCTTTCATTCTTCGTAATCAGCGACACTTAGAGTTGAGTCAAATGTAGATGATTAAGGAGCAAGAAAAGCATTTCGATGCGATTCGATGGATGATTTCCTCCCTGCACAAAAATGATAATGAAGCACATCCTTCAGTCTCTCTCACCAATGAAAATGAAAATTGGGATGCCATTAAAGCAGGCCCTATATTTGGAGAAGAAGGATGGGTGGAAGTTCCTCGTAATGTTTGATTTTATTTGATTGCTTTGTTTGATTTGAATTGATTGCTTGGATAGATTTGTTTTGATTTTGTTTGGTGTGGATTGATAATTGGTGTGCAAAACATAATATGTATAAATACACATTGATATTTATATGATCTTTGATTAGTTATCATGTCTATCAGTATAATTATCTCTTAATCTATCTATTATATACTCCATTATATATTTTATTAATGCAGGTACTTTAGTACAAGAATAAGGGGGAGTTATATAGTTTGGAGTTAGTTTTTGTTGATGATAAAGGAGGAGAAGTATAAAATAGGATAATTAGGCATAAATTAAGGGGGAGTTATTAGTTTTAGGAGGAGTTATTAGGAAAGAAATAATATTTTATAAACAAAGGTTGTCATCATCAAAAAGGGGTTGATTGTTAGTCCCTGAGAAGTTGGTTTTGATGACAACAACCTTAGAATAAGATTATAAAATATAAATACTAACATTATTGTTTAGATATATATGTATATGCAGGATATATATACAGGTACCAAAGAATGAAGACTGTACAGTATGGAGATTCAAGAACTGGTGAACTCAAGATCGAAGATATCAAGATTCAAGACTCATGAGTATCAAGATTATGAAGAGTTCAAGATTTCAAGATAAGTAATTTAGTTAGGAATTTTGTTAAAACTCCTAGAAAAGCACTAACATCTTAAACTCCATTTTATTCGTGGAATGGAATCCACTTCGAGCCCGTTAAAGGGATGGAACCCTAAGTAGTGGAACCTACGTAAAATCTAGTGGAACATTGTTTTGTATCCACTAACTTTTATTCAAATGTTTTACAAAATTATATCTTATTTTCAAATGATTTCAAAATCTTCCTTTTTAAATCAAAAACATCTATCCTGGTTTTAAAATACTTTTAGCCTCAAAATAATCTTTATTTTCAATATCAAATTATCCTTGGTTTTAAACTATCTTTTAATTATAATATATTTAACTTTTAATATTTATACTTAGATTTAAATATAAAATTATAGTAAAATTTTATATATACCAAAATATTATTCTCTACACTTATTTATGTATTTTAACTATAGTTAAGTATATTTATTAAGTTTAAAATAGTTTTAATACAAGATAGAAGTTATTTTCAAAGAAAAACAAATTACCAAAAATAACTTAGGCTTGTCGAAAACCCCAAGGACCCCTTGTCGACAAGGTGACAGTTTATTTCAAAAGTTTGAATTTCAAAGGAAGTGTCTATTCGTCATATCCTTTCACGAATAGACATGGCTGTTGTTCTACTATAAATAGGGGCTGTTTTAAACGAATTTATAATCATACTTTCTCTGATTTCACTCCTCTTCTTCTTCCACATTTCTTTATATACATTTTTACCATTACTCTGCCGAAATCACCATTGAATCTAACTAGATCATCTCTGGTTTGATTCTCTATCACTATCTCAACAAGATCCCAGTGCTATTCAGAGTTATAGACTTCTTTGTATTCAATCGAGCGAGAAAAGGTGTGATTGTAGCCTGGAAAATCAATCGGGTGAACTTGTTGCCCGTAAAATCAAGTATCTCTACCCCAGAGGATTGTGAATCTGGAGCGGTGTACCTCGTGGCCTAAAAATCGAGGGTGTAATTGTAAGAATTGATTTTGAAAGGAAATCCATACTTGTGTTGCGGGACTGGATGTAGGGTAACTCCGAACCAGTATAAAATCCGGTGTGTTCTTTCCTTTATTGCTTTTACTTTATATCTGCATCTGTGTTTGATTCTGTGATCATATCTATGTCTGAATATTGCATACATTTGTGTTCAAATTAATATAAACTCAAAAAGAATTAGCAATTCCTTAAAACACTATTCACCCCCTCCCTCTTGTGTTAATTCTAGCCTTAAGATCCGTAATCCGCATTTCTCACATTTGGTATCAGAGCCAGGTTTTCAAAGTTTCATAATCTGAATTTTTAAAATTTTCAAAATGGCTACCAACACTGGTACTGTTACTACTACCAACACTGGTTCTATCACCTCTGTCACTAGTTCATTTGTAGAAGGTCAGTCTACTGTCAGACACCCACTTTTTAATGGAAGTAACTATGCATATTGGGCATGTAGGATGAAAATATATTTACAATCTGTAGGACTAGACACTTGGAATATCACACAGACTGGATATTTTGAACCCACAACTGGTATTGCACAGTGGACTGCTGAGCAAACGACCATCGCACAAAATAACTCTAAATCTATGAATATTCTGTTTTGTTCACTTGATAGGAATGAATTTAATAGAGTGTCAGTTTGTAAGTCTGCATATGAAATCTGGAAAACTTTGCAAGTTACTCACGAAGGAACAAGCAAAGTTAAACAGACCAAAATTTCCATGCTCACAAATCAGTTTCAATTATTTAAAATGAATCCTAATGAGTCTATTCCAGATATGTATAGTAGATTTCAGGATATTGTGCATTCTCTAATATCCTTGGGAAAGGTATTTTTGGAAGAAGATCAAGTTAGAAAAATCTTAAATTCTCTTACTCCAGAATGGGATCAAAAGACACTTGTGATCGAAGAGGCAAATGACATCAGTACCTTAAAGATAGAAGAATTAATTGGAAATCAAATCTCGTTTGAATTCCAAATGCTTGGGAGAAGAGAAAGCAAAGCATCGGAAAAGAAATCAATTGCTTTCAATGCATTGACTGATGGATCAGACTCAAACAGCGATAATGTTGAAGAGATAGCCTTTATGACCAAGAACTTTCGAAAATTCCTAAAATACAGAAAGATGAATAATCTCAAGAGAAACAACTATAAGAACTCTGGTAATCAGAATGTAGTGCCAAACTATAACAAATGTTTCAACTGTGACGGACCAGGCCATATCAAAAGAGACTGTCCGCATCCAGATAAGCAAAATCTTTCTATAAACAATGATTCCGCAAAGAAACGAAAACGTGCATTTACCGCTACTCTAGATGACTCAGACTCGTCCTCAAGCGATGATGATCAGAAGACAGATAATTCAAATATGTGTTTCACGTCAGTTCACGACTCCGACGAATTCAGAGAAACGGACTCAGAAAAAGGTACACGTTTACAATACATTGGTTGAAATTGCATGCTTAGGATTGGATGTTTGATTGGTTGATTTTGAATTGGTGTGCCGTTTGAATTTTGAAATTTTTATTATTATTTTATTATATTTTTACTATTTTTTTTTTAAATAGTATCATAATATTTTATGTAATATACTATAATTCTAGTAATATTCCAGATATTATATAGACATTAAAAATAATAAATAGATATATATATATATATATTAGAATACTTAAGAGAAATAAATCATGAAAATTTAGAGACACCTGTCGACAAGGGCCCTCCCACGTTGTCGACAAGGGTACAAAAATTTGAAATTCAAATTTGAATTCAAATGTTTGAATTTCCCTCCATCTTTTCACTTCATTCAAGTCTCTGAAAAGTCACCTTTTGACCAAAGAACCTGTCCCTTGAGAATCTATTTATTTACTATCTCTTATCACAACTTTTCACTTTCATTTTCAAATTCAAACTCTTATTTCAAAATATCAAGCTCTCTACTCTCTACTCTAATGGCTTCTTCAAGCAACCCTTCCACAATGAGACTTTCCAGAAATATAAAAGGGCAACTTTTCAATAATCCGGAGGCTATAAAAGCATATATCAACTATGTTAACTATGGAAAAGTTCATCCTGGAAAGTTTGCTTTATTTTAGGATTTCTCTACTTATGAAATGAAATTGAATTACTTTTCTGTTATCTAGCTTATCTTATCTCCAGAATAAATGTTAGTATATTATATAAATATATATATACACAATTATTCACAAAATCAAAATGAGTCATTAAAATTAACTGAACCTTGTCGACAACCCCCCAGACACCCTGTCGACAAGTACTGGTCAGAAATGACTTTTCATTTTAAATTTGAAATTTGAATACCTTGTGTCAATTCATTTCAAACGAATTTCTACACCTATAAATACATATTTCTTCCAGAATTCATCACTCAAAATCATTTTTTATCTACTATATCTATATTTCTTCTCAAAAACTCAAATATGGCCGATCCAATTCATAGTTTGACCGAGAATCTTGAAGTAACCCTTAATTCTTTCAAGAATATTCTTTCTTTCATTCTTCGTAATCAACGACACTTAGAGTTGAGTCAAATGCAGATGATTAAGGAGCAAGAAAAGCATTTTGATGCGATTCGATGGATGATTTCCTTCCTGCACAAAAATGATATTGAAGCACATCCTCTAGTCTCTCTCACCAATGAAAATGAAAATTGGGATGCCATTAAAGCAGACCCTATATTTGGAGAAGAAGGATGGGTGGAAGTTCCTTGTAATGTTTGATTTTGTTTGATTGCTTTATTTGATTTGAATAGATTGCTTGGATTGATTTGTTTTGATTTGGTTTGGTGTGGATTGATAATTGGTGTGCAAAACATAATATGTATAAATACACATTGATATTTATATGATCTTTGATTAGTTATCATGTCTATCAGTATAATTATCTCTTAATCTATCTATTATATACTCCATTATATATTTTATTAATGCAGGTACTTTAGTACAAGAATAAGGGGGAGTTATATAGTTTGGAGTTAGTTTTTGTTGATGACAAAGGGGGTGAAGTATAAAATAGGATAGTTAGGCATAGATTAAGGGGGAGTTATTAGTTTTAGAAGGAGTTATTAGGATAGAAGTAATATTTTATAAATAAAGGTTGTCATCATCAAAAAGGAGGAGATTGCTAGTCCCTGAGAAGTTGGTTTTGATGACAACAACCTTAGAATAAGATTATAAAATATAAATACTAACAATATTATTTAGATATATATGTATATGCAGGATATATATACAGGTACCAAAGAATGAAGACTGTACAGTATAGAGATTCAAGAACTGATGAACTCAAGATCGAAGATATCAAGATTCAAGACTCATGAGTATTAAGATTATGAAGAGTTCAAGATTTCAAGATAAGTAATTTAGTTAGGAATTTTGTTAAAACTCCTAGAAAAGCACTGACATCTTAAACTCCATTTTATTCGTGGAATGGAATCCACTTCGAGCCCGTTAAAGGGATGGAACCCTAAGTAGGATGGAACCTACGAAAAATCTAGTGGAACATTGTTTTGTATCCACTAACTTTTATTCAAATGTTTTACAAAATTATATCTTGTTTTCAAAATGATTTCAAAATCTTCCTTTTTAAATCAAAAACATCTATCCTGGTTTTAAAATACTTTTAGCCTCAAAATAATCTTTATTTTCAATATCAAATTATCCTTGGTTTTAAACTATCTTTTAATTATAATATATTTAACTTTTAATATTTATACTTAGATTTAAATATAAAATTATAGTAAAATTTTATATATACCAAAATATTATTCTCTACACTTATTTATGTATTTTAACTATAGTTAAGTATATTTATTAAGTTTAAAATAGTTTTAATACAAGATAGAAGTTATTTTCAAAGAAAAACAAATTACCAAAAATAACTTAGGCTTGTCGAAAACCCCAAGGACCCCTTGTCGACAAGGTGACAGTTTATTTCAAAAGTTTGAATTTCAAAGGAAGTGTCTATTCGTCATATCCTTTCACGAATGGACATGGCTGTTGTTCTACTATAAATAGGGGCTATTTTAAACTAATTTATAATCATACTTTCTCTGATTTCACTCCTCTTCTTCTTCCACATTTCTTTATATACATTTTTACCATTACTCTGCCGAAATCACCATTGAATCTAACTAGATCATCTCTGGTTTGATTCTCTATCACTATCTCAACAAAATCCCAGTGCTATTCAGAGTTATAGACTTCTTTGTATTCAATTGAGTGAGAAAAGGTGTGATTGTAGCCTGGAAAATCAATCGGGTGAACTTGTTGCCCGTAAAATCAAGTATCTCTACCCAGAGGATTGTGAATCTGGAGCGGTGTACCTCGTGGCCTTAAAATCGAGAGTGTAATTATAAGAATTGATTTTGAAAGGAAATCCATACTTGTGTTGCGAGACTGGATGTAGGGTAACTCCGAACCAGTATAAAATCCGGTGTGTTCTTTCCTTTATTGCTTTTACTTTATATCTGCATCTGTGTTTGATTCTATGATCATATCTGTGTCTGAATATTGCATACATTTGTGTTCAAATTAATATAAACTCAAAAAGAATTAGCAATTCCTTAAAACACTATTCACCCCCCCTCTTGTGTTAATTCTAGCCTTAAGATTCGTAATCCGCATTTCTCACAAAATCGACCGATATCAACTTCTGGAATGATGTATTTCTTATGAAATACCCTTGTTATTCAAGTATCGAACACATCAGAAATCAGGGTATACATAAATATACGTATGTATCTATTCCTTAAGTCTATTTTGGGTTTCTTTGATGTTCCACCTTTAGTTTATACATTCATATTATGTAAGTTTTATTATTATATAACTTTTATATTTCATACTATTTATATAATAATCATACGAATAATATTATACTAATTAAATCTTATTTAATTAATTTTTTAATTAATTCACATTTTAATTAATTTTAGTATAATATTTATATTAAATGTTTATTACATACTATAACCTTCAGAGTATTACATATATATCTTATATATGTGTATATAATTAATTAACCTTTAATTAATTTTTATAATTAATTAATTTATTTAATTAAACAATTTTAATTAAATTATATTAATTTCAAAATTCAATTCATATGCATACGTGTATACTTATATTATCTTAAACATTTTAAAATATCATAACATATATCATAATATATAATTCATGCAAACATAGTTTTATTAATCAACTAATTTAATTAATCAAATTAATAAATTTTAAAATTCTCGAAATTTATATATATTTTCAAACATTTTGAAATTTTTTTATATTAACCATTCTAATATATTTATATCTTATTTTAAATTTAACTTTTAAATATAAAATCTTATATTTTAATTTTCAAACACTTTTGGAAATTTATATTATAACATTTATAATATTTTTCTTATTTAAAATTTAAATTTTTAATTTAAAATTTTTATGTTTAATTTCAAAACAAATAGCCCAAGGCCCAATTCATATTGGGCCTCTTCTATTAGAAGCAACCTCTTAGGCTCGCATATCTTTTCGGGCCAGGACGGTAGCTAAGTAGGGTAGAGTAGACTGCATACGCTATTGGATTATGAAATTCGATACTACCTTTCTTAGACACCCTACTAACTGGGTTGTGAACTTAAGTGGTTATCCCTAACATGACTAATTAGACCGCATACGTTATTGGGCTCTAATACCATTGTTGGAACGAAGCTAGCCCGCAGCGTAAGATATGGGTGAATTTCAAAAAATATTACCCCATTGGATCTTTATTAGGCCTATGAAGTCTAATTAATTTAGAACATTTAAATGTAATTTAAATAAAAGCTTTTATTTCATTTAAATTTATAGATAATGAATTGTAATTTATTTCATTTATGTTTAATTAAATATAACTATACATATATGTATTATATAAATATATGTATGTGTGTGCATGTGTAACATAGCAATCCGTGGAAGGTATAATATGCTCGTATATAAATGTTGGGATTTGCATCACAACGGACATGTTAACTCATCTTAGTTGTTTTATATGTATGTGTGTTTATATATATATATACACATACTTGTTATTTAAATGAGTGTTGAAATATATAATTATATATGTATGTATGTATGTACGATGAATGTATTGCAAAATTGCAAAATATTAATATATATATATATACATACATATATATAATTAGTCATTAATTTGATAAATTGCTATATATATATATGTGTGTGTGTTATGTAAAGTTAATTTTTTATTATACACGTATATTTTACAATAATAAGATTATATACATATACATACATATATATATATAATTATATTTGTAATATCTATAATATTTATAAATATGTGTATTTAAATATATATATATATATATTATAATTATTTCAAGTATAAGATTAACTATATATATATATATATATATATATTTATAACATTCCAAATCTGATACACAACATAAAATTATTTTATTATAATTTTTCAAAGATTAAATTATTTTATATAAATATATTGGCCGAAAAACATTAAAATGATATTAAAAATAATTTCATAACATATTATTCAAATTTTAAATTTTTAGAAATTCAAATATGATATTATAAGGGTGTGAAATTTTTTCCATAAGTTTTTGAGTTGTAATTTTATTTGTTATTATTTAATTAATTTCGACCATTACTATAAATGATTTTTTAATAATAATAAATTTAATTTTTAAATTCTGAAAATTTGGATAAATGATATTATGATGATGAAAAAAAATATGAAATATAATTTTTGAAGCAGATATTATTTTATATTAATTATATAACCTATATTTCAATTTAAATAATGTTACAAATAACAAACAATTACCAAAAAAATATTTTTCTATTACGTAAAATTATATTTGATATAAATTTGAATATATCAAATATAAGTTCAATTTTTAGTATGATATGATGGAAGAATGAATTATAGTTTATTTAAATTTATGTAATACGACTTTATAATATAAATATTATTAATTAATAAATAAATATATATATTAATTTAGATTGTTTTCGGCTGTGTATACATCAAATCTAAAAAAAGTTTATTTATTATTATATACGTACATATAACCATTCAATATGTGACAGTATTCGTACATATAGGAACCTCACCTAACTAACAATATAATTATGATACACACACGCAATGAAATATTATACATGAATTATAAGTTATATGAATTAAGAAAGCATACCAAAACTATGCCTTGAAGTACACCTTGCTATGATCCCTCCTCAAGGCTCTTCTCAATTCGGTAGATTGCTAATCTTTGAATTGTAGACTGTTGACTATCTGATAGTTGCTAATTTTAAATTGATTTGAGAAGATCCTTGATGGAGCTTTTATAAGTGAGATGGCCAACAAAGATATGAGAATGGCGGCCTAAAAGAGAGCATAATGTATTAGGGTTGTAAGTTCTTTTATAGTGGAAGGATTAGACAGTTATGTGGCTCAAATCTATTACCTATTCTCCCTAAATCAGAGCCATCCATCTAAAATACCCCTAGCCCGTTGTTTAGCCACCCCTTTCATCTCTTTGGTCGAAATTTCCAACCTCTTTCATAGGCTTTAAACCCATTTTAAGGTCAAATAAATATTACTAATTAAATCTGATTTAATTACTTGTTGATATCGCATATCGATTGATATATTTATAATTATTATAAATATATACAATAAGATTTATTTCTCAAATCATATTCAAAAATTTATAATCAATACTTCATAAATATTAATTAATTTATAAAAATTATAAATTAATTAAACCAATCGATCTAAAGTGAAATCATTATATCGGTTGTGTAACTCGTCAGGTGTAAATTCGATCGGCGATTAACAACGAACTATTCGAATGTTAACGTTCACACGTCATTTGGTAGGTGGTATGACATTTTAGCCAAATTCATCGCTTACTTAGTTTCAGTAAAATCCAATTTCACTTTGTTAAACGTTACCCGGTTGTGACATTTATTTACACCAATTCTCTTCGTCAAAACTATATCATTTTGGACTTATCGAATTTGGTAATGGTCAAAATTTCAATATCGTCCATATTCAACTCTATAGTTCAAATACAAAGCCTTGGTATAATAATAACAATTATTATTAACTTAAATGCTCTAGCCAGAGACTTTGACTTTGAGTTGACTTGAATTGACCGTGATACTAACCCATATAACTATGGAGACGAATCCTCACTTATATAGTGTTTCACTTCCAATACTTCCACTCGACCCAACTATAGTCACTCGATGGAATGTCATGCAATGTTTTGACTATAATTAAAGTAGAGTTTTCATATTGAAGATCTACAGTATTCTCAAGTCGAGAGAATGGTGTAAATCGGTCACATCGATATTCTCTGTTTGACCTTAGTTATACTAACCAACAGAAACCTATTAAGTGCATTCTATAGTTATCTAATTACTATTAGTACGTAACCTCTAGATGCCTCCAGCAGCCATAAGTAATACACTGCCTAATATTTAAAGAGTGTTACATACTCTAGTCTCAATGGATACATCGATATCCAGTCTCGATGCATCTTGATTAGAAACATCTAAAATGGTATATTTATTTTCACTGTGATAAATTACTCATGGTTATAGCACTTTGTAACTACTATCACAAAAATGTATTATTTATGGATTTTCTATTAAATATACATTTAATTTAATTAATTAATATAACACATTATATCGCGTATATAATAGAAAGAAAACACCTTTTATTTCAAACAAGATTGATTATCGAGTTAGATATGTAACAAATTACATAATTACCCTAGGGTATTCCCCTAACTCTATCACTCGGTGCTTAAAGCCTCCTATAGACTTCTCCAAAACTCATTGGTGAAAAGTGGATCTCGGTTGCTAACGATGCCAGAAGCAACTCTGTGTAACCTACCTACCTCCTTCACGTATAGTGTTACCAAAGACGCAGCAGTCCTCGTACTCCTAACCCGAATGAAATGAGCGCATTTGGTCAGTCGGTTGACTATAAGCCAAATACTCTCATTTCCCCTCCTACTCCTAGGTAGTCTATCAATGAAGTCCATGGAGATACTCTCCCACTTCCATTGAGGAATATCCAACTGTTGCAACAATCCTCTCGGCTTCTTCTGCTCCGCTTTTACCCTTTGACAAGCCATATATCGAGCTACATACTCTGTCACATGCTTCTTCATACCAGGCTAATAAAAGACTCTCTTCATGTCATAATACATTTTGTCTCCACGGGAAGAATGGTCATCCTAGAGCAATGAGACTCAACTAGTACCATGTCAATCAGATCCACAATGAGAGGAACACATAATCTACCATCTCTTTGTAACCATCATTTCGAGTCAATGACATAACGCCTCAAATGACTCGACTGCTCTCCTCTACTAACCCTCTCAAAAATATCCAATAGCTTCTTATCTTGCTTCTGACTTAACCCTATTTAGTCCATAAGTGTAGGCTGCATATCCAAAGGTACTAACAATCCCGGAGTGATATCTGATGATGGTTGGAAATCAAATGTAGAAATGAACTCCAAATGATTCCACTCTAAGAACAAAGGACTCAACACCGCATGATGCCTACTTAAAGCATCAACTACGACATTGCCCTTGCCCAAAGTATATAAGATATCGAAGTCATACAATGCTAAAAATTCCATCCACCTCTACTTTCTTAAGTTCATATTCTTCTAGGAGAATAAATACTTTAGAAACTTATGATCCACATACAGCTCAAACCACTCTCCTAATAAATAGTGTCTCCATGGCTTGAGTACAAAGACAATGACTGCCAACTCAAGACCCTGGGTAGAATAGTTTCTCTCGTGGACCTTCAACTGCCGACTAGCATAGCTCGCTTCTCTCCATGCATGCATCAACACCGTGCCCAACCTTGTATCACAAGCATCAGTATATACTATGAATGCTTTCATACCATCGAGTAACACTTGAACAGGTGCACTAGTCAACGCCTTCTTTAGCTTAATAAAAGCATCCTCACACTTTCATCCAATGAGAAAACCAAATTCTTCTTGGTAAGATGGATCAAAGGGGCGGCAATCTTCGCGAAGTCCTTAATGAACTTCCCATAGTAGCCTGCCAAACCAAGAAAACTCCTCACTTCCATGGCATTCTTCGGCACATGCCGATCTTGTACTACAGTGACTTTACTAGGATCAACCGCTAGCGCATTTTTTGAGACAACGTGTCCCAGAAAATGTATCTCCTCGCGCCAAAAGTGACATTTAGAAAACTTTGCCTTCAGCTTATGCTCATGGAGTGTATTGAGCACTTTTTCTAAATGCAACATGTGCTCCTCCTCACTTTTCGAATAGATTAATATGCCATCCACAAATACCACCACGAACTTATTAAGCAGCCTTTTAAAAACTCGGCTCATCAAATGAATAAAGTAGGCGGGTGCATTGGTCAGTCCTAAGGGCATGACTAACCACTCATAAAGTCCGTCAGGTGTACGAAAAGCAGTCTTTAAATACTATTCTCGGGCCTCGGCTACACACAACTGATGGAATCCAGTAGACAAATCAAGATGTAAGAATACCTTCGCTCCAACCAACTAATCAAAGAGATCGTCTATGCGGGGCAATGGGTAACAATTCTTCCTTGTCAGTATATTTAGCTCCCGATAATTAACGCTAAGTCTCAAAGAACCCATCGGCCTTGGTGGCAGAGATAACTGGTGCCCCCACTCTGAAAGACCCCTCCTAATGAAGGCCTTCTCCAATAGCTCATTCACTTGCTTATTCAATTCGTGTCTCTCCTTTGGAGCCATATGCCTCATGGTAAGGCGACAGGTCTGGCATTCTCCATAAGATAAGTCCTGAACTCGATCTCTCGCTGGGGTAAGAGACCAATAACCTCGAAAACGACATCTGAGTAATCTCTAACTATAGGCACTGTATCTAACTCATCATGTGATAGGTCTAATAAATATAGGTAACTCAACATAACCGAACCTCTGAGATCGTAATAATCCTCCAAATTGTGTCCACTGCAAGTACCTAACCTAACAAACTTCCTATCACGATCTTGGATCGCTCTATACATTATCATCCAATCCATGCCCAAAATTAAACCAAACCAAGAAAATTTTAAGACAAAAGCATCGCAATCGAACTTGACCCCTAAAATAAACAATTTCAAACCTCTACATATCATAGATAAATAAGTTGATCCTCCAACGGGGTCTGATACAACCATAGGGTCCATAACTATGCTAGTGTCCACTTGTAACTCATCCACAAGTCTACTCAAGATAAAAGAGTGTGATGCCTTTATGTCAAATAAGGTATGAATAGGTAAATCATGTAAAGTTAACACACCTTCGAACACGACCATCTTCCCTTTATCCATAATTGCAGGTGCACTTGAGCTAGGAACAACATCTAGTGTGTAAGCTGAAACTATCTAGGTAGAGGTCTTCTAAGGTGCTAGACATTCCCGCCTCATGTTCTCATAATGATTATAGTTGTAACACTTAATCTTTGAACTGTCCGCTTTGCACTACTCTACAAAATGCCACTTCTTGTCGCACTTCCTGCACTACATCTCTTGCTTCTTGATCTTTCTCTTAGGTCCCATTCCACCCTTGTGTTGGTTCTGCTGGGGTGTCTTTCCTCCTATCTTCTTCAACTCACCCTTCACTCCTCATTAGAAATAGCATTCTGCAAAGCCACCCCCACTAATCCCTCGAAAGTCGCACCCATGGAAATATGACTCAGGGCAAAATCCTAAAGAGGTTGATTCGGTCCCTTGGTGAACTTCAAAGCCTTCTTGTGAAAGGTATTGATCAGCTCCATTCCAAACCCAAGCCAACTCTGAACTAATTAATATACTCTTTTATCGACATCTCTCTTTACTGTAAATGAATAAACTTCTCCAATTACACTCCCTCTTCAGCACTGGACAGAAACTTCATCTCGAAACATCTCCTAAATTTCCCCTAAGTAATCTTTCCCTCGAGTCTAAAAATCCTCACATAAGTACGAATCAATGCCCTCGAATCTACATATAACTCAGTCCCCCATAAGGCTTCCCTCCTAGGCTCACAAAGTGCTTTTATAGCTTAGAAAAATCGATGGTAGGTGGGTAGGAGGAACAACACTTGGTGTACGCTCCATAGGTCCGCTACTAGGGCTAAGCTTGGCTTGAGCTCTTGCTTGCAAATACCGACGAAACCAAATCAGAACGTTCACACCTGGAATCTCAGTCTTGCATCGCCTGAGCCAATGGGATCACCCATCCTTTCTATCTGTGATTTAGGAATTTATTAGCGACTTTTCCACAGACAATATTGGCAACAAGAATAAAGGAAGGGAGTTATTCGCATTACACTTAGTTAAAACTTTTTAAAAAACTTTTATCTATATACATATATACATACATACATATGCACACACACACACACACTTAGAAAACCCATTTGAATACCTTTTCGGAAAATTTATTGGAAAACATTTGAAAAACTTTACAAGTATGTTCTCTTAATATGCCCTTAATCCCTAAGGAACTTCAAACCCAGGCTTTGATACTAACTGTGAAAACCCGCATCTTCCGACACATCAATCCAAAGTCTAGGGTGGCTTTTGGACTTGCGTCAATGTCGAGAAATACGAGCTGTCGGGGTTTTTAGACATTTTAGAGACTAAAGATAAAAGATAAAATCTAAGGAGTACTACACTTTCAGATCTCACAACAGAAGACCGAAAAATATAAATACTAAAAATAGTCATCCTAGAAAAATATCCAAAACACGGTCTTAGAAAAGAATGTCGCCAAATCCTTAGTGTACAGAAATACACAAAATAGTCTGATAAAATACTAAGTACGATAAAAAGTACATATAGAGTAATAGAATAAAAAGAAACTCTTATGTAAAGCTCACCTCTCTAAATACTACCACTGGGCCAATCACCTACTGCCATGTCCTCTTGTGGTTGAGAAAAAGATAGAAAAAGGGTGGGTCAGACAAAAGTGTGGTGAATGAGTACATCATTAATATATAGTGATCACATGCAACTGACGTTAGTAATACTCTATGTAACTAGAATGTTCTACAAGTGTCTGTAGGTTACTTGTTTTCTTTACTAAGGGGTTTATCTAATACACACCTACACTAACAACTTGTATAGGCTCGCGCTAAGGGTCGAACAACTAATCGAACCTTAAGACAACTAAGGATTGGTTAATAGCTACTAGAACTAATCCATGTAGGTTTCCCTACGATATCCACCATGGGACTACGTTTCCCACAACTACGACTACATATAACTATTCTAACAAAGGTTACCCTATAATTTCCACATGGAACTATTCCCACAACTATAACTACATGTATCCTAGTTACGCATTGAAGGGGAGTAAGCAATGCCGAATTGCCGAAGTGTCTCATCGTCTGCATTTGTGTCCACTCTCAATCATAATGTAACGCCTCTTATCGCACTGCACTGGGGTCCAACAACAAAACAACATCATGTTGCATTACTGTGAATACTAAGGAACTTCTGTTGGTGTCGGGCCACACACTTCATCAGGCATCATCATCAGTATTGCGAACCCACCGTAGAACCTCCTGTGAGTACAAACAGTCAAATATCGACCCCTGCTGGGTAAATAGTATTTTACTCGGTCCCACAACATCCTAAAGTCGCCCCTTATGGAACTAGCTTCCCTACTTACAGTAACATCCATACACACACACGTATATAATATATACTAATCATTTTATTTTTAGTTTAGGCCTTAGGCTGAGATTTATACCACGCTATGGAAAAGCCGACCGGTCGACCGCTCCAGTGGGTGGGGTCAACCGATTGTCAATGTTTAGTGTTCTTAATTAGCAATTTTAATTGGTTTTTGTTTATTAGTTATTGTCGTTTCCAAATAAACTTGAATCATAGGTTATCCTATAGTATCCCTAATTATAATTAGCCAAACTCATGAATATATGATTTGTCATTATCAACACTTACTATTCAATTTCATATTCGCAGTAAATAAGTTTACCTAAATTTAACAATCAGTTCTCATCAATGTGATAAAAGGGTTCCTTACAAATTTATCAATTCGATTTATATGTTAACATTAGTTTATAATTTTATTCTAAATCTTAGATCTAAATAAACAAGATTTCAAAATTTTATTTTTAACAATCTAAATCAAATAAGGTATACTAAAAGTAAGTATATATAAATCACCTAATTAACAGTAAACCCACTTACCTAAAATTCAAGCTATCCCTCTCGAATCGCACTTGGGATCTATTCTGTTTGCTAGCTCTCCGCTTGATTTAATTTCTTCAATCTCTCTATTTTATTTTAATTTATTTTATAAGAAGTTTGTGATTTGAGGAAGAGAATTGAATTTTACAGAGTTCGGATATTCTGCTCTAATTTTTATGAATTAGGGTTTGGGTTAGTGTTGTATAAATAGGGGTTTAAGCTAATATTGGCCATTCAAAATATATGATGAAAATATAGTGCTAATAAAGATATGCATTCGAGTTCGAGCCATTGGCCTAACCAAACCCTAGCCACATACACTCAACTGGTCGACCGTTGTGATGGAAGGCGGTCGATTGTTAGTGGTCGATCGATCCCCATCAAGGTGTCGACCGGTGGAGCATTTTATTATAATATATTTTTATTTCCTTAATTTCTTATTTAATTATTTTTGACTCCGAAATTTAAAAGTTTATAACTTCTTCATATTAGCTCCGATTTCAAAAGTTTATATGAAAATTGTCTAGAAAATCGCTACGAACTCAACGGTGCAAGTATCATAGTAAGATTCGGATGTTTGCAAAAATTCCATATTTTCCCCTTGTTATATTTAAATTTTCGGGATGTTACACTTGCCATCATGGTTATCTTCATCGCATGCTTTCTCTCGTTATTTGAGGTTGTTGTTTTGACTTGTTACCTAAAGCTGATGAGTGATTATTCAAATCGCG
This sequence comes from Allium fistulosum, assembly GCA_030737815.1. Classification (NCBI taxonomy): domain Eukaryota; kingdom Viridiplantae; phylum Streptophyta; class Magnoliopsida; order Asparagales; family Amaryllidaceae; genus Allium; species Allium fistulosum. The sequence continues at coordinate 596,607,714 of CM060908.1, read as the reverse complement.
ATCATTTGAAGTGCTTTTTCTTACTGCCGTGCATGTTTTTCAAATTCATGGGTCCATTTGCAGTTCATACAATGTTGATTTTGGAGATTTACTTAGTTCTCAATTTTGTTTCTTGTGTTTCCTTTTTACGATCCAGGCCTATCTATATCTCACAATTTGTACTTCCTTCTTCAGTTATAGTCCAGAGGTAGTTAGCAATTCTTTTCCTACTGATCAGCTTTTCCTTTTCCTATTTGATTTCTAATTTTAGCATGATTTCTACTCTTATGATTGATTTTTGATATTTAATCAGTTTTTACCCCTAAGGTTTTCTTGATGTTCACATTGTTATCCTCTCAATCACATTTAAAGTCCATTCATTTCAAGAAAAGGTTTTGTTACCATTCTCTTTATTTTCTGAGAAAGCAAATTTTATTAATAAAATTATGGATTTGTTATTGGTTAATTTTTTGTGATGGTAGGTTGATCATCCATCATGTAGGTATCTAGTGGAAAACTATATAAAGAAGATTGCAAAATTTTATCACTGGGTGTACTAAATTATTCACTTGAAATATCATAATCTATGTTAAAATTATAATTTTTAGTTCATATAAAAGAGTTCGACTATCATTTTGACGAAAAGTTAAATGCCTTCGTATTTTTGATACAAAAGTTATTGCTTTTACCATTTTGTCAAAAAGCTAAATGCTTTTATATTTTTGATTGAAAAAGCTAAATGCTTTTATATATTTGACAAAAGGATAAATGGTTTTAACCATACAAAAAAACTAAATGTTTTTATCTTTAAGAAAAAAACTAAGCTTGTGTTTGCAGACAATGAAATTTTTAGGTTTTTTTCATGGATCAGCATTGTCACTATTTATCAACTTTTTAATTTTTTATTACATTTTTACCCTTTTAAGTTAATTCTTTAGTAATCATGATGTAATGAAACAATTCACCGTTTTATATAAAAAGATAAAATAGTTTATCATTTTGTGTAAAATGATATTTTATTCTACCTTTTTTATAAATAGATAAAAGAACTTACCTTTTCTTATAAAATGGTACCTACAAATCTCATTTAAGTTAGAAGTTATAGAAGTGCTTTTAGACTTATATAATTTTATTTCATTTAGGTGTTGATAAAATTATGAACACCGTGGTTAGAAAGAAGTTGATGAAAAAAACACCAAATTGGTGGACCATGGAGTAAAGTGAGATAAGTATTAATGATACAGTTCAAATGACTATTATTTGCTTATATAATGAAATTGAATTGTGAATGATAAATGGATTAGAAATAGAGTTTAATGACTAATATTTGCAACTTATACGATGAAATTAAACTGTGAATGTTAAATGGATTAGAAATAGTTTGTAGTTGACCATATGACTCCAAAAACATGTAGTTTCCAGTTTATATCCTCTTCCTCTTAGAAACTAATTTTTTTTTACAATCAAATAGCAACTTTTTTATAGGCATCTAATTATGTTATGTATAATACAAACTAACCTCATTTGGCTATTCAACTTTGGATGTTCTTCCAGCAACATGTGCTTGCATCATACTACAAATGCGAAATAATATGTAGATTGAATAGGAATGGTGGTCGCGATCAATAAAAACTCATACAATCTATAATTTATATAAAAGACAGTATGATTTACCATTTTATATAAAAAGATAAAAGAATTATCATTTTATTTACGATGATGGAAGAAGTTATCGTTTGACATAAATGGACAAAAGAATTTATCTCTTATATAAAATGGTATTATTATTATTATTTTTGAATAAAATGGTAAAAAGAAATCATATTATATAAAATTATAAATTTAATTATCATTTTATGTTTGGCCTTGCAAATATACTTGTTGAATAACATGATTCGTTTGTTTTTCTAAAATTTTCATATAATTACATACAAAGTTTTATTATCATTTCAAATTTCAATGAAACTAGAAATCAATAAAATAGAAAATTGAACTTGATTCAATGTAAAGATAAATGTGAAATAGATTTTTGGTAGAAGGATGATTGTGGACATCATTATATGAGAAAACATAAGAAATTTCACTCTACATAGAGGATAATATTTTATCATTTTATTTTATTTTATAAAGGTATGGTCATTCTACATGAAAAAATAAATTTTTTTATCTTTTATGTAAAATGAGTAGCCATCATTTTAAATTATACCTTTTAAATGTAATTTTATTCTCATGTAAAAAGTTTTTTCTTGAAATTTTTAATAGAAATACGTGGATAGTTTTATATTAAAAAATTTGTTTTGCTTTTGTAACGACCCAGAATTTTAGGTATTTGAAATTGGAATATTTAATTGATTTTAAATATTTAAAAGTTAATTTTTAACTTGAATTTCAAATATGGGTATTTATTGGATAACTTAATTATCGAATTTAATAATTGAATATTGGGTATAATAATTGAATATTGGGTAAATTATTGAATCTTGGTTTTTAAGCTTGTTAAAAATAATTTAAAGGCTTATAAATTTTATATTAATAATACTGAAGATAATAAAACTTTTAAAATTGAATTTAAAGGTGATGTGTTCAGTTTTTAAAATATATCGTTTGAATTGACATTTAAAAATAGCCTTCCGAGGCATAGTCTTGGAATTCGACGAAACCAGTTCCATTGGATCCATAATAGTGTATTTTTATTGAATTTCAAATTTCGTAACGTTTGGAGTTATCGTTTGGTCATACGGTATATAAACACGCTAAAAATTATATCGAAAATTCAATATAATAATTGGGTCCAAAAAGCTATCTTCTCCTTACGATCGAATTAGGACTCGAAATCTTTTCCATTGCATTCAGAATAGGGGTATAACATTATAAATGCCTAGCAGCACGCCTCGATAGGAGCTCAAAATTTTAAAGTTGCTTAAATCGAGATATTTGAAAATTAAATTAATTAATTGTCAAATTCAAACACTTCCTTTCAGTCGAAAGTTCTATCCAATCAGCCTGGTGATGTGTACGTGACCCTTACCTCTTCGAGCATGCATCTTCATCTTTTAAAACTTCACAGCCGTGCATTTCTACATAAAAAAAGAGAGATAGAAATCGAATTCAGTTCGTGTGTGTGTGTGTGTGTGTATATATATATATATATATATATATATATATATATATCGAAGTCAAATTCGTGAACAAATCGAGGAGCCTGGGAAGCAGGTGAAGATGCGGCTCGTCATTAGGGAAGGCGAGGCCGCGTTCGTACTTTGTCGAGGGTAGAGTTTGGTCTTGCGTTCGATTAGGCGATGCCAGTGAATGATGGGCGACTGGAGGAAGAGGTTCGATCATGAGTTTTGTGGTCATGATATCTTTTTTAGGCGCGCGTGAGGGAGCTCTGGTGGAGGATGCGAGCATGGCGATGATAAGAGGTTGGGGCGATTGATTTGGAGATGGCAATTTGGTTCAAGCAGCAGGGCACGGTGTCGTTTTCTTAGGGATTGGCGAACGGAGGTGCATCAGCTGCCAAGATTTCGAAGAGATTGGCAATGAGGTGATCACCGCAACTTCGTACGGTCTGTGAACCCTGGAAGTGTCGCATCTCAACATGGTGGAGCAGAGACCAAGTTTCGGTGGTAGAGAGGTCGAGGCCATCAAGGGATGAAGCTCGGCACAGTTGAACGTTGAAATAGATGAGTATGGGGATGAGTTGCTCGGCTTTTTCTTCGCATGTGTGTATCAGAGAGGAGGTAATTAACAATTCTTTTAATTAGTTGATTTAATAAATTTATCAGTAATTAATTGTTCGATTAATTAAAACTTATAAAAATCGCAATTTGTTTATACGAGGTATAAAAATCATGAGAAAAGGTCGAGATTGAAATGGTTTGCGATTAAAAAGTAAAGGTGAGTAAATCTCACTCAATTTTGGATTTACCATAATTAATTTTAAATAGTAAAATTAATTATTGATTGATTGATTGAATTTGATAAATTATTATCAGTTGGATGTGATATTATATGTAGTAGTATATATATATTTATATATATTGGAGTGATTGATATTCCCGCATATATATAGCGGATGAGACCCTACGTGCCCCACATAATAGCGGATGACCCTATATACCGCGATATCCACCTCGAAGTGGGATTGGTATTTTTATATTATATTAACATTTGCGGATGCAAGGAAACAGGTTGGAGGGATCCAACTGGATTCCTCAAAAATGTTGAAAATTATTTTTATATTCAGTGATATGATACGTTTGAATAATCTGTGATAGATTATAGTGGAAATTTAATTTATTGGATGCTATGGAATTACTGGTTAGACTTTTGGTATTTTTAAATACCAATGATAAATGTTTAAAATTTAGAAAGGAATTAAAAAGGAAAATTTGAAGTAAAAAATTTGTAGTGAAATTTGGATAAATTAAAGAAAAGAATTTTGGGTAAAATAAATAGTTTGATTTTAAAGTTGTACTTGATAATTTCTGAATATGGAAAGATAGAGATTATGGAATATTTGAATAAAAGTATTTAAAAATAGGACTTAAGCGATTGTTTAAGTATAAAGGATCTATTTTTAAATCCGAGATTTAAAATAGATTTGGGAAAATAAAGAGGAAATATGAAAAAAATAATATGAAATTGGTGCTTCAGATTTAAATAAGATTTTAAATCATAAAAAGGAAGTAAGATCTGAAATTAGTGGGCTTTGGAATATATTTGGGTTATTTAAGAAATTAAAATAAAAATGGAATTTAATTTAGAAAATCGATTTAAAATCAATTAAGTGTTGTGAAACAGTATTGAAACGGAAAATGAGACTATGGAATTTATAACGAAGTTTGTAATAAAGTAAGGTAAATTATCAGTGGATAAATTGATGTTATAAATTCACGGTGAGGATTTATAAGGAGATGGGTAAATCGGTTTAAATAAATAAATAGTAGATTTATTTTTAGAAATGTGAAAACGGGAATTTACAAAATTGGAATGTAAATCATACTGGAAATAAATCGAAAGGGAATAATAAAAAATTTGACTGGCTATATTGGAATTGAAAAGTATATTTTATCGAGAAGTTAAGTTTATTTTTAAAAGGAGGATTATTAAGTATTAACTAGAAATTTAAAAGTGTTAAGGAATATTTCATAAAATTAATTATTTAGTTGTTTTAAAATTGTTTAAAGTATATTTAAGTATTAATTAAGTAGTTTTATAAATAGTTGATATTAAGTTAATTTTTATTTAAAGAATTAACTAGTATTATTATTTTAAAGGGATAAATTATTCAATATTTATATTATATGATAGCTTTTTATTTTAAAGTGTAACTGCCTAAAATTAACTTGGAAATTATTATGGGAATTTTATAAGTATTATTTTGAAAAATTTTAAATAAAGTTTTTGGGCCGCATGGCGAAATCGGAGGCAGTGAGTGCCTGCTGTTAAGTCTTGAATTTCTCTGGGATAGAGACGTAACCATTGAGCTGTGAATCCATGGTTTGATACCGCAGTGGTACTCCCTAGATTATTTATAAAGGTTTCAAAATATCTTTGAGGAATAGTTTTTGAATATATTTAATTCAATAAGAAAGAATATATTTTGGATAAAGAGATTTAATTTATTAAATTAAAAATTAAAAATTAAAAAGAGATTTGGAGTTATTCAATGGAAAATGGAATATTGGTTGAATGATTGTTTTATTTGATAGTTAAATAACCGACTATCAAATATGGACCCAAGAATATAACTTTGGGAATATCTAGGAGAAATACGGGAATTATATGGTATAGTTACCATTGGAGGTTCTATACTGTACGTATAAACTCGTTTCATTCTTATAAGACGTTTATAAGGAAATCCGTCCACCAATGGTTAGGAGGTGATCTCCGATCTTATTTTCGTCTGTTTATTTCCTAGAGAATCGGGGGTGAGTTTACCGGAAATATCGAACGTTGTTTTCATAGAGACCGGGATCAGATTTGTTATCCGGAAACCACTTCGATCCAATGAGTATTTTTAAAGGTTTCCAAATATCTTTGAAGAATAGTTCGTGAATATATTTAATTCAATAAGAAAGAATATATTTTGTATAAAAAGATTTAATTTATTAAATTTAAAAATAAAAAGAGATTTGGAGTTATTCAATGGAAAATGGAATATTGGTTGAAAGATTGTTTTATTTGATAGTTAAATAACCGACTATCAAATCTAGACCCAAGAATATAACTTTAAGAATATCTAGGGGAAATACGGGAATTATATGGTACAGTTACCGTTTGAGGTGCTATACTGTACGTATAAACTCGTTTCATTCTTCTAAGACGTTTATAAGGAAATTCGACCATTAACGGTTAGGAGGTGATCTCCGATCTTATTTTCGTCTGTTTATTTCCTAGAGAATCGGGGTTGAGTTTACCGGAAATATCGAACGTTGTTTTCGAAGAGACCAGGATCGGATTTGTTATCCGAAAACCACTTCGATCTAACAAGTACGTTTTCGATGAGAAAACAACAGCATGGAGTCAAAGATGGAGAAGTGAAGTGCAAGGGCTATCGCTACTAATCCTGAGGATTATTCCAAAATGGATGTAGTAGGAATAGTGCCTTCGGTTCCGTTCGGACCCAGAACGGACTTGTATGGATGAATGCTATCAGTACATTGTCATCGGAGGACAATGAGCATTCTAAGTGAAAATTCCTTAAAAAGGTAATCGTAGCCTCTAGCCTCATCAACCGGGAATGACTGAAAATCAGGGAAGATGCAGCAAGGCTAAGTGGGTCGCACCCAATTAGAGTATGTTTATCACCTTTCTAGATAAACTCAGATATTATTTATCACTACGGTATATAGAAGGAGCTCGAGAGAGGGTGGGAACACCCGGGGTGATAGCATATTCGGTCTATCCAGGTTAGGGATAGTCCGCTCTTATATGGCAGGGGATTCCGGCATGGTCCTCGGTATGCTATTTCTAGACGTGTACTTTGATAGGTACCCTAGTGCCTAGTCATTCGTATGGAATCCATTCTCCAATACGTGCCTTTACGGTTTTGATTATAGAGCCTAATATGCTAGAATTTAATTAATGTAACAATTTCAGCTATTTGAATAAGTATTTGTACTTGGACACTATTATAATATCAGAGGATTTGATATGAAATGTTTTGGTTATCGTAAGGTAAAACTCGTCGTGTTTATGTGTTGCGTGGTCTTATGAGATACCTTTGGTTTTCAAAGTATTTTGGAAACTTTGATGATTCAAATTGAGTGTATTTTCTCACACTGGTTTTCCAAACTGACTCGGGTGTTATTTTATTATAATGCTCGGGTCAGACCGAGTATTTTAGATACAGGATAGGATGCTATGGAGCTCAAGAGACGAGCTGAATGGCGAAGATGTATTTCACGTATCAGATTTATATTCCGCCATGTACTGTAGGTTGTATATTCAGCACTGGTGAGGGCAAGTTATTATAACTGTCCAGTATTGTGTTATTGATGTATTGTACTCTGATGATGTAATGTATAAATAACAGTTATAGTTCTTTTTGTATAAAGACCTGTAGTTATCTATTATATATTGTTCCACTGCGATTGTGAGATTCTGTGTTGTTGTTTCTATTTTCTTCTTCTACCTCTTTCTTCTTCTCCCTAACAATTTGGTATTTCCAGCATTCGATTGCTCGGCATGTAATATAGTGGACGTATTGATGTCAATTTTCGTAGGTCGAAAATCCAGGCCGTCACACTTGGTATCAGAACTGAAGGTTAAGTGAGAACCTTGGCTCTGGTGGGGATTACTCATTAGAGATAGGGTCAGTAGCACCCTAGAATGAGTTTGAGAGTATTAATACATATGAATGCGTATTTGTTAGTGAATATAAAATTGTTTTATATTGTGTTGATTGGTTTGTTGAGTGGCTTATGGATTCTGATCAATACGAGTAATTAACGTTATTGATAGGGATCTCTAAGCACTATAATAGGACAATTCGAAACGATGTTAATTTAAAAGGGGTAAATGAAATAATTTCACTCAAATTATTTTTATATATAAAAGGAATAATTTTCATAAATTGTTATAGTGTATATGGCGTGCTTGGTTGTTAGGAAATGATAATATTAAATTATTATCATTGTTGTTGTGGAAATTGAGTAAGAAATTGATATTATAATCAAAAGGGTTAAGAAAGTAATTCATATAACAAAATGGAATTTGTAAATATGAGTTTATAAATGTGATTTATAATTTGAAGTGGAAGGAAATTCCAGAGGAATGTTTAAAGATGATATGGTTTATAAAAACGATTATAAAGGAATTAAAGATGGAAATTTAGGATTCCTGATGGTTTTGAAATGTTTTTTTTCAAGTCTTGGAAAATAATAGTAATATTATTTGGAAATATTTTTGAATTGGAAATGAAATCTAGTGAGATTTGGAATAAAGATATTTAAAAATGGTTTTTAAAAGAATAAAAGCACTGAACTCACTTCGGTCGCTGGAAAATAATTTCGATGATGATCGTGACATCATTGGTGTTCATTTTCGAGTTTCCAAGGAGGAATTTGCTACCTTGATGATTTGCATTGGAGTTTTGGTTTGGTTTTGAAATTCAAAGGGATGATTTGATATACCAAGGATTTTTAGGTGAATATGATTACAAAAATGATTTTGAAATAATGAATAATTGTTTAAAACTCTGGAGTTTGATCTAAAATGTTTTATGGAATATAAATAAGTTTAAAAACTTATAAGAATTTGAAATTTGTTTGGAATAAAATTTAACTTAAGAAGAGTTAAATAAAAGTAAGTGTGATAATGAAATAAATTAGTAAAGTAAACCAATTAAATGAAGTGAATTGGAAGAAATTGGTGAATAGAATATTAATAAGTTTGATAACTTAAGGAATTTTGAAATTTGATTTTGTGTAGTGAAATTTAACTTAAATTAAATTAAATAAGAGTGAATTTTGGGAAATTTTGCCTAAGCAGGCTAAACGGAATAGTTATTGAAATAGAGTTTATGAATAAATTAGTGGATGAACAAATTAATTTAATTTGTAAGTAAATGGAATTGAAATTGAATATTGGAACGATATTTAATTTGAATTATGTTAAATCAAGTGAAGTTGAAAAATTAGTTCGAGTGGACTAAATGAAATAAAGCTTGGAAATAAAAATTCATTGAGATATGAATGATTAGTGGATGGAACTAATTACAATAATTAGTGGATTAAATATGGTTTGAGGTATGGTGGATAGAATCCAATATTTAAAATTTGGAAGATAAATTGAGTTCAAATGTTATTGGAAATTTAATTTAAATAGAAATGGATATAAACCAAAGTGATGAAGTGGAAATAAATATAAGAAGTTGTATAAAATATTTATAATAAACTTAAGGAGGTTGATGGTGAAATTCTTAAGTAAAAATTGGTTTTGGGAAATATACTAAGTTAATATTTGAGTGAAGATTAAATAAAAGATTGTGTAAAAGGATAATTTGAATAAGTAAATGGAAATTAAAATAAGTGTGAATAGGAAGAATTTGATGTAGCAAAGAATCAATTGGAAATAAAAGCGTAAGTTCTACATATATTGTTTATTCGCATATCAATTTGATCCAGATTCGAGCACAGAATTTTGAGATAGTTATATTGATCCGATTTAGGATTTTTCACTCGATTTTCGATGGCGAACCCTGGATATGGATTTTTGATTGATTCTAGAATTATTTATCGTAGTAGATGGCTATGCAAGGAGAATGACGGTTTCTGATCAAGGAACCAGATATGAGTCCGCACTAGAGAGTCGTGTGAACGATACTAGTTCGGAAGTGAAATTGTTGTGATTGAGCAAGCAATCAGAGTTGATATTGCGTACGGATGATATATTTACATCGTAAGGGTTTGGTGAAATAAATATTGGGAATTGAAAATGCTGGATAAAATGATTTAGAATTGTATGATTGGATACTATTGGTAAGTAGGGTGCAGGTATTTAAAAGCAAAAGATAAATTGATGTCTTCGATTTCAGAAATAAAATTTGATTGCCCAACAAAAAGGTACACGTTTAAATTATGTTTGAAATTAATGATTTTCTGTTTGAGCCACTTGGCTTTTGTTTTCTTTTGGTGATTTGGGCCCGTAGAGGCATTTTGTAGTTTTTCGGATCTAGCCCTGCAAAGGAAACGCTAGCGAAATTTTTCAAAATTTAGGGAGTTAGAAAAATTTTGATAATTTAAAATATGGTTTTAAATTATAATTTGAATAATTGAAGGGATAATATTGGTTGTAATATATGGATTAATTTGGAAAATTAGTAGGAGTGATAACGTAGTTTCAATAGAAATTGATTTCGAAAAATTGTTTAAACTGTTTGGTTTTGGGGAAATAGTTACTAGTTTTGGGTCATTCTTCTTACGTAGCAATTTCAGGGACGAAATTCTTATAAGGGAGAAGGAATGTAACGACCCATAATTTTGGGTATTTGAAATTGGAATATTTAATTGATTTTAAATATTTAAAGGTTAATTTTTAACTTGAATTTCAAATATAGCTATTTATTGAATAATTTAATTATCGAATTTGATAATTGAATATTGGGTAAATTATTTAATCTTGGTTTTTAAGCTTGTTAAAAATAATTTAAAGGCTTATAAAATTTATATTAATAATACTGAAGATAATAAAACTTTTAAAATTGAATTTAAAGGTGATTGTTTAGTTTAAAAAATATATCATTTGAACTAACATTTAAAAATAGCCTTCCGGGGCACAGTCTTGGAATTTGATGAAACCAATTCCATTGGATCTATAATAGTGTATTATTATCGGATTTCAAATTTCATAACGTTTGGAGTTATTGTTTGGTCGTACGGTATATAAACGCGCTGAAAATTATATCAAAAATTCAATATAATAATTGGGTCCAAAAAGCTATCTTCTCCATACGATCGAATTAGGACTCGAAACATTTTCCATTGCGTTCAGAATAGGCGTATAACATTATAAACGCCTAGTGGCATGCCTCAATAGGAGTTCAAAAATTTAAAGTTGCTTAAATCGAGGTATTTGAAAATTAAATTAATATATCGTCAAATTCAAACACTTCCTTTCAACCGAAAGTTCTATCCAATCAGCCTGGGGATGTGTACGTGACCCTTACCTCTTCAAGCATGCATCTTCATCTTTTAAAACTTCACAGCCGCGCATTTCTACATAAAAAAAGAGAGAGAAATCGAATTCAGTTCGTAAAATATATATATATATATATATATATATATCAAAGTCAAATTCGTGAACAAATAGAGGAGCCTGGGAAGCAGGTGAAGACATGGCTCATCGTCGGGGAAGGCAAGGTCGCGTTCGTACTTGGTCGAGGGTAGAGTTTGGTCTTGCGTTTGATTAAGCGATGCCAGTGAATGATGGGCGACTAGAGGAAGAGGTTCGATTGCGAGTTTTGTGGTCAAGATGTCTTTTTGAGGCGCGCATGAGGGAACTCTGGTGGAGGATGCGAGCGCGACGATGACAAGAGGTTGGGGCAATTGATTTGGAGATGGAAATTTGGTTCAAGCAGTAGGGCACGGTGTCGTTTTCTTAGGGATCGGCGAACGGAGGTGCAACAGCTGCCAAGATTTCGAAGAGATTGGCAACGAGATGATCACCGCGATTTCATACGGTCTGTGAACCCTGGTAGTGTTGCATCTCAACATAGTGGAGCAGAGACCAAGCTTCGGTGGCTGGGTGGTCGAGGCCTTTAAGGGATGATGCTCGACGCAGTTGAATGTTGAAATCGATGAGTATGGGGATGAGTTGCTCGGCTTTTTCTTCGCGTGTGTGTACCAGAGAGGAGGTAATTAACAATTCTTTCAATTAGTTGATCTAATAAATTTATCAGTAATTAACTGTTCGATTAATTAAAACTTATAAAATTTGCAATTCGTTTATACGAGGTCTAAAAATTGTGAGAAAAGGTCGAGATTGAAATGGTTTGCAATTAAAAAGTCAAGGTGAGTAAATCTCATTCAATTTTGGATTTACCGTAATTAATTTTAAATAGTAAAATTAATTATTGATTGATTGATTGAATTTGATAAATTATTATCAGTTGGATGTGATATTATATATAGTAGTATATATATATTGGAGTGATTGATATTCTTGCATATATATAGCAGATGAGACCCTATCCGCCCCCACATAATAGCAGATGACCCTATATACCGCGATATCCCCCTCAAAGTGGGATTGGTATTTTTATATTGTATTAACATCCGTCGATGCAGGGAAAAAGGTTGGAGGGATCCAACTGGATTCCTCAAAAATGTTGAAAATTATTTTTATATTCAGTGATATGATACGTTTGAATAATATGTGATTGATTATAGTGGAAATTTAATTTATTGGATGCTATAGAATTACTGGTTAGACTTTTGGTATTTTTAAATACTAATGATAAATGTTTAAAATTTAGAAAGGAATTAAAAAGGAAAATTTGAAGTAAAAATATTTGTAGTGAAATTTGGATAAATTAAAGAAAAGAATTTTGGGTAAAATAAATAGGTTGATTTTAAAATTGTACTTGATAATTTCTGAATATGGAAAGATAGAGATTTTGGAATATTTGAATAAAAGTATTTAAAAATAAGACCTAAGCGATTGTTTAAGTATAAAGGATTTATTTTTAAATCTGAGATTTAAAATAGATTTGAGAAAATAAAGAGGAAATATGAAAAAATAAAATAAAATTGATGTTCCAGATTTATATAAGATTTTAAATCATAAAAGGGATGTGAGATTTGAAATTAGTGGGCTTTGGAATATATTTGGGTTATTTAAGAAATTAAAATAAAAATGGAATTTAATTTAGAAAATCGATTTAAAATCGATGTGAAACAGTGATGAAACGGAAAACGAGACTATGGAATTTATAAACGAAGTTTATAAATAAAGTAAGGTAAATTATTAGTGGATAAATTGAAGTTATAAATTCACGGTGAGGATTTATAAGGAGATGGGTAAATCGGTTTAAATAGATAAATAATAAATTTAATTTTAGAAATGTGAAAAAGGGAATTTACGGAATTGGAACGTATATCAAATTGGAAATAAATCGAGAGGGATTTATAAATAATTAGACTGGCTATATTGGAATTGAAAAGTATTATTTACGGAGAAATTAATTTTATTTTAAAAAGGAGGATTATTAAGTATTAACTAGAAATTTAAAAGTGTTGAGGAATATTTCAGAAAATTAATTATTTAGTTGTTTTAAAATTATTTAAATTATATTTAAGTATTAATTAAGTAGTTTTATAAATGGTTTATATTGAGTTAATTTTTATTTAAAGAATTAACCAGTATTATTATTTTAAAGGGATAAATTATCCAATATTTATATTATATGATAACTTTTTATTTTAAAGTGTAATTGCCTAAAATTAACTTGTAAATTATTATGGGAATTTTATAAGTATTATTTTGAAAATTTTTAAATAAAGTTTTCGGGAAGTAATGGTATACCCATATGGTGAAATCGGAGGTAGTGAGTGCCTGCTGTTAAGTCTTGAATTTCTCTGGGATAGAGACGTAACCATTGAGCTGTGAATCCATGGTTTGATACCGCAGTGGTACTCCCTTGATTAGTTATAAAGGTTTCCAAATAACTTTAAGGAATAGTTTCTGAAAATATTTAATTCAATAAGAAAGAATATATTTTGGATAAAGAGATTTAATTTATTAAATTAAAAATTAAAAATTAAAAAGAGATTTGGAGTTATTCAATGGAAAATGGAATATTGGTTGAATGATTGTTTTATTTGATAGTTAAATAACCGACTATCAAATATGGACCCATGAATATAACTTTGGGAATATCTAGGAGAAATACGGGAATTATATGGTATAGTTACCATTCAAGGTTCTATACTGTACGTATAAACTCGTTTCATTCTTATAAGACGTTTATAAGGAAATCCATCCACTAACGGTTAGGAGGTGATCTCCGATCTTATTTTCGTCTGTTTATTTCGTAGAGAACCGGGGGTGAGTTTACCAGAAATATCGAACGTTGTTTTCATAGAGACCGGGATCGGATTTGTTATCCGGAAACCACTTTGATCCAATGAGTATGTTTTCGATGTGAAACAAGAGCATGGAGTCGAAGATGGAGCAGTGAAGTGCAAGGGCTAATCGCTACTAATCCTGAGGATTATTCCAAAATGGATGTAGTAGGAATAGTGCCTTCGGTTCCGTTTGGACCCAGAACGGACTTTTATGGCTGAATGCTATCAGTACATTGTCATCGGAGGACAATGAGCATTCTAAGTGAAAATTCCTTAAAAAGGTAATCGTAGCCTCTAGCCTCATCAACCGAGAATGATTGAAAATCAGGGGAGATGCAGCAAGGCTAAGTGGGTCTCACCCAATTAGGGTATGTTTATCACCTTTCTAGATAACCTCGGATATTATTTATCACTACGGTATATGGAAGGAGCTCGAGAGAGGGTGGGAACACTCGGGGTGATAGCATATTCGGTCTATCTAGGTTAGGGACAGTCCTGTCTTGTGCGGCAGGGGATCCCGGCGTGGTCCTCGGTACGCTGTTTCTAGACGTGTATTGTGACAAGTGGTACTCCAGTGCCTAGTCATTCGTATGGAATCCATTCTCCAATACGTGCCTTTACGGTTTTGATTGTAGAGCCTAATATGCTGGAATTTAATTAATGTAAGAATTTCAGCTATTTGAATAAGTATTTGTACTTAAACACTATTATAATATCAGAGGATTTGATATGAAATGTTTTGGTTATTGTAAGGTAAAAACCCATCGTGTTTATGTGTGGCGTGGTCTTACGAGATACCTTTGATTTTCAAAGGATTATGGAAACTTTAATAATTCAAATTGAGTGTATTTTCTCACGCTGGTTTTCCAGACTGACTCGGGTGTTATTTGTTATAATGCTCGGGTCAGACCGAGTATTTTAGATACAGGATAGGATGCTATGGAGCTCAAGAGACGAGCTGAATGGCAAAGACGTATTTCACGTATCTGATTTGTATTCCGCTATGTACTGTAAGATGTATATTCAGCACTGGTGAGGACAAGTGCAATGCCCCACTCCGAGACCCACATTAGCAAAGAGTATTACAAGGTAACACCGTCTGCTAATGCAGAGAATAGAGCTGGTTAGGAGCGACCATCTATAGCCTTGTCTTAATTATCTATTGAATATGCCGACAATGCCACTTCTTACTTAAATGGATCGACATATCCAATAAATACTTAATACAAAGCCATAGGTGGCTGAGGATCTATTAGAATAAAATATAACAACTCAAATGTAATACACATCACAGAACAGTAAATCATCACTTACATTTACACATACACAGATACATTACAGAGTTTACAAATTGAGACATGTCAATTGGTAAAGCAAACCACAATATACAAACAAGTCAATAGAATACATATCAGAGATACAGACAAAAAGGACTACACAAAAAGCTATGACAAAAAGGAGCTAGCAGAGTAGTCCATGCGGAAGCAAAATAGGCTAAGTCCAAAGTACCTAACCTGAAACACCTCGGTCTGACCCGAGTATAAAATACACGGGTCAGTCTAGCTAAACAAATCAGTTAGATAACTAAATGATAATGAACATACAAGATCATAAAGTACCACAATTATCTCCAAAAGAGATATCCAAATCATCTATCATAAGATGAATCAAGACAAGCCGCATATCATCGGAAATTTAAATAAACAAAGGATATCATATCCCCAAAACAAGGAACAATATTACTCCCACTTAGGAGGTATTCCAAAACTCGCCATATCGGCAATCATAAGCATCAATGGAAACATATCAAAAAAAACAATGCAACATAGCAAAGAATAGTGCCCACATAGGCAATATAAATTTCCACGGGGGTAGTCGCACTCATATCGTGTGGTTCCATGTAACCATCGCCGAAAGACGCTACTCAAGGGAAATATAATAATAAAACATCAGGAAGTCGCATGTGCTAAGACCAGAGTCTTTATGCCAAGTACTGTTAATTTAGTGGTATCATACTCCCAGGGGCGATACACACGAAGGCTCTACTCCCACATAGGAGCAGTTGTCCACATAGACAAAGCCAATATAATACTCCCACATAGGAGTAATTGTCCACATAGACAATCAATGACCTACATAGGTCCAGTACTGGCCGCCGAAGCTAATGTGTCATAAACTCTTGGAGAGGAACCCGAAAAATGTTAACGTGAGTCCCATACCCCACGTTCGCACTAAACGGTTTACTAATCATTAGTCAACTTCACACTCAAAGCAGTATAAAGTTCACCTCATCTCATCGGTAAACCAGACCCAAAGGTCAAAACGGTCAAACGAATAGATTAGGAATTAACTGAAAAGATGAATGCACGTGTTCATAGCACGCGTTTTATCTAATCATTTAATTCTCCTCCCTCTTCGCTCGGAGTGCAAAATTGTGTGTGTATTAAATAGAAATTATAAATTTGAGAGACGAGCTTTTAATACACTTTAAAAAAAATCATTTTATAAAAACCCATGTGCAAAGAAAAGGAATCATCAAAGTAAAATATTAATTGAAAATAACTATATGGATAATCAAAAATCGATAAATTTGGAAATCCACATAAAAATAGGTTAATTTCCAGAAATCAACAGCCACAGACGTCTGTGGATAATCCACAGATGTCTGTCACCTATTTCGGGAAATCTTTTTCCTGAAGCCACAGACGTCTGTGGATAATCCACAGACGTTTGTCACCTATAGCAGGACAGAATTTTCATATCCCTTAAATGGGCAAACCTACACAACTTCTCGGATTCGGAGCGATAGAAAGAGCAACGGCGACAAAGGATTTATGCCAAGCGACAACCCAGCCCTAAAGGCTCTTCAATTCACCCAAAACAACATGTCTAAACACCCATACTAGAGTTTTCATAAATTTTGACTTCAAAATACCAAAATTAGGAAAATTCACCAAGCCAATTCAATTCAAAAGCAATTGAATAAGAAATAGATGTTAGGAATTCATACCTAACAACAATCAAAGCTATAGACATAGATGTGAGTTCAAGAACTCACCTTTGAACTCAAAAACAAAGATGAGAAGCACAAACACAAGGATAAGATCAATCACTCTTCTCTTCAATTCTACAAGCTTAATTTTACATCAAAACAAGTATTCTCCTAAGTTAGGGTTTAGGAATTTTTCTGAAATCGAAGAGGAGAAGAGATGGAGAAGATGAAGATGGAGCTTACCTAAGCTTCTTTGGAATTTGGAGCAAGAATTAGAGTTTGCAATTGAATCTAGGGCTTGGAATTTCTAATTTCTAATTTCTTCTCTCTTCCCCCATTTTCAGTTTAGCTTGAGTAAAGGAAATGAAATGAGGATGAATGGAGAGGAGAGGGGCTGAGTTAGAGTGTATGATGAGTTGGGTCAAACCCAAACTCAAAATCCCAACAGAAAATAGCAAAATTCAACTTACTCCAAACATATCGAAGCTTATACTCAAAAAAGTCGCAAACGCCATTTTGGACTCAATGGAAGTGGTCCCGAGTCCTATTCGACCTTTTGCAAAAAGTAGCTTTTCGGACCTAAATCCGATTAACGACGATATATTTAAATAAAATATTTAAATATAAAATCATAAAATATGCGGGTTGTTACAGATCTCCCCTCCTTAACAAAATTGCGTCCACGCAATTCCTAGAGAAGAATTTGCAACAACTACATACATACAACCAAGAAGACAAGAAAAATAAGCTTGAGATAAAAAGATATTCTCACCATCACAAAGCAAAGATAGAAAACCCGGATAGGATCGCTCGATAAACTCTCTGGTTTCCCAAGTACAGTCATTGGGATTAGCGGACCATTGAACTTTAATGAGCGGCACGTCCTTGTTTCGAAGGTGTCTCACCTCCGTGGCAAGTACGCGAACAGGCTGCTGTACAATAGATAAATCTGGTGAGATCTCAAGCCCTTGCAAATCAGGAGAGTCAATAACAGAATCTGATTCTCGAAGACATTTCCGAAGCTGCAAGATGTGAAACACGTTGTGAACTCCGGATAGATGAGCTGGAAGTGAAACTCTATAAGCCACAGGGCCAATACGTTCAGTAATAGGAAATGGTCCTACAAAGCAAGGAGACAATTTCCCCGTCACACTGAAACGCATAACCCCTTTCAAAAGAGAAACACGAATAAAGACGAGATCACCAACTGAGAACTCGAGAGGCTTCCTACGGTTATCCGCATAGGATTTCTGGCGGCTTTGTGCCTCTTTCATTCTCTGCCGAATAAGAACAATCTTATCAGAAGAATCATGAACAAAATCTAGGCCAAGAATAAGCTTCTCCCCAGATTCCAACCAACAAGAAGGTGATCGACATGGCCTTCCATATAAGGCTTCGAAAGGAGCCATACCAATACTGGACTGAAAACTATTATTGTAGGAGAACTCTACAAGGGGTATATGGTCCTCCCAACTACCTCCAAAATCAAGAATACAAATACGGAGGAGATCTTCCAAGATACGATTCACCCGTTCAGTCTGTCCATCAGACTGCGGATGATAAGCTGTGCTGAAATTAAGCTTTGTTCCCAAAGCTTGCTGAAGACTCTTCCAGAAATGACTGGTGAATAAAGGATCACGGTCACTCACAATCGAACTAGGAACACCGTGAAGTCTCACGATTTCCTTGATAAATAACTTAGCCAAAAGAGAAGCGGTCATATTAGATTTAATAGGAATAAAATGAGCTGATTTGGTGAGGCGATCAACAATAACCCAAATGCTAGTATGGCCTAATCTCGTACGAGGTAGGCCATCAATGAAATCCATCAAAATCTGATCCCATTTCCACAATGGAATCTCAAGAGGCTGAAGGAGACCAGAAGGGTGCTGATGTTCGGCTTTAATACGTTGACAAGTCATGCAATTACTCACATAACTTGCCACATCGCGCTTCATGCCTTCCCAATAATAAAGGCGATGCATGTCGGCATACATCTTACTACTGCCGGGATGAATAGTATACTTAGACCGATGACAGTCATCAAGAATGTCATGCCTAAGTACAGAATCAGAAGGCACAACAAGACGGTCCTTCTTGCGAAGACACCCATGAAAATCAATGCTGAAATCCCACAACGCCTCATCATGGGGTTCAGTCTCACAAAGCTGAATAAGATGCACAAGATCAGGATCACGCCGCTGAGCATCGGCAATACGATCCAATAGAGAAGGTCGAGCTTCCAAACTGAATAATACCATCGAAGAATCAGAAGATGGAGCTCGATCATGAATATCACAAAAAGATAGAGTCTCAAGAATATCCCATTCGGCAAGCATCATAGAAACAACAGCCGAATGTCTGCGGCTGAGCGCATCAGCAACACGATTACCCTTACCAGGGGTATACAGGATATCAAAGTCATAGGAGGCAAGAAACTCGAGCCAACGTTGTTGCCTTATATTGAGTTCCTTCTGAGTGAACAAATACTTCAATGATTTATGATCGGTATAGAGAATGAAGCGCTCGCCTAATAAATATTGTCGCCAAATCTTCAAGGCAAAGACAATGGCGGCTAACTCAAGATCATGAGTGGCATAGCGAACTTCATTCGGACGCAGTTGCCTAGAAGCATAAGCAACTACCTGATCTTTCTGCATAAGCACGGCACTGACGCCACTACCGCAAGCATCGGTGTAGACAACAAGATCATGATTCCCCTCGGGAACCACGAGAATAGGAGCATTAGTGAGAAGTTCCTTCAATGTCTAAAAGGATGCTTCACACTTGTCGGACCAAATATAACGAATGCCTTTCCGAGTAAGGCTGGTGAGAGGAAGCACAACACGGGAAAAATCGTTAATGAACCGACGGTAATAACCCGCCAATCCAAGGAAACTACGAATCTCATGAACATTCTTAGGCCTCTTCCAATTTTGGATAGCTTCGATCCTTGAGGGATCAACAGAGATGCCATCGGAAGATACAACATGGCCTAAGAACTTAACCTTATTCTCCCAAAAATGGCACTTGGAGAATTTGGCTTTAAGCTGATGGTGACGAAGAGTACTCAAGACAATTCTCAAGTGATTAGCATGCTCGGCTTTAGATTTAGAATAAACAAGAATGTCATTAATGAACACAAGAACGAACTTATCGAGATATTCCCGGAATACTCGGTTCATAAGGTCAACAAAGAAAGCTGGAGCGTTCGTCAAACCGAACGGCATAACGAGCCACTTGAAAGAACCATATCGAGTGCGGAAAGCTGTAAGAGGTATGCTACCTTCCGCAACTCGGAGCTGAAGAAAACCAGTGGCAACGTCGAGCTAAGAGAAGACCTTAGCGCCACTTAATAGATCGAACATATCATCGATCCTCGGCAAAGGATTGATGGTCAACTCGTTAAGCTTGCGATAGTCGATGCAAAGCCTATGAGTCCCATCGGACTTCTTCACGAAGACGACCGCGGTACCCCACGGTGAAAAACTGGACTGAATCAACTGCTTGGACTCAAGCTCTAAAATCTACTTCTTGAGTTCCTCATTTTCTTTTGTAGACATCCTCGTGGGAGGATGCCCAACTGGCTTCGCGCCTGGAATGAGATCAATGCGGAACTCGATCGCCTGCTGGGATGGCAAACCCGAAACCGGCTCAAAAACATCAAAGAAGTCACAAACAATCGGAATACGAGATATATCATCATCATCTCGTGAGTCAAGAGAATATAAAGCCATTTTTGAATTATCCACATTCCGAAGAACAAGTGATAGCTGAGTAGACGAATCTGGATGTCGAAGATATAAAATTCTTTCAGAATAAATAATCCTGGCATTGTATCTCACTAGCCATTCTATACCCAAAATCATATCAAAATCCAAATAAGAAATAACGTGCAGATTCGCACGAAAAGAAAAGCCACATAAAACAATCTCAACATCATCACAAAGCATGCTAAGGGTTGCAGACCCCCCAATAGGATTCGCAATCCTCAAGGAAGTAATCATACAAGAAACATCCTAAGACAAATCATCGACGAGCTTTTTTGTACGAAAGAATGCGAAGCTCCCGTATCGAAAAGAACTCGAATACTACGGTCATGAAATAAAATAGAACCTTCCAAAATAGATGGAGACATACCTCCGGGCTGAGAAGGACCTCCAGAAGCTTTAGCAACATAAAGCTTGCCAGACTTAGCACTAGCAGGAGCAGTAGGGCAAGTGGAAACACGGTGACCTTCCTTCTTGCAATAATGATAGAAGAGAGGCTTAGGACAAGCTCGAATCATATGATCAGGAGAACCACAATTGAAACACTTTCGAATGGAAGGTGTTCCAGCAGATTGAGAGTTAGAACCAGATTCAACGGGCTTCTTCTTCTTGGAAGGAAGAAATCCCTGCTTATTAAATGGAAACTTCTTCTTATTGGGGTTCTTACGAACCTCAACATCATCACCACTATCACACTCCTTTTCGATGGCCTCGAGATGAAGTGCCGAATCAACCAACTCTTCAAAAGAAAGCTTAAGCTGAAGCATTAAAGATTTCTTAAGATATTTCTTAAGACCGGAGACAAACTTCATATTCTTCTTATAAGAAGTGCTAATGAATTCAAGACCATACTTAGATAAGGCCTCGAAAGATGCAACAGAATCAGAAACGGAAGACTTCCCTTGCTTCAACTCAAGGAAGCGACGGGCTAATAAAACTTTCTCAGATTCAGGAACGAATTTGAGTTCGAAGCATTCCCGAAACTGAGTCCAAGAAAGAACAGACTCATCAAGTTCGGATATAAGAAGTTCGTACCAATCAAGGGCACGCTCTTGCAATAAGCTAGAAGTTACAAGAACTCGATCATGGTTAGAAAGATCCATGCGAGAGAAGATACGCTCACATGTGCGAATCCAAGCTTGAACTTCAAGAACGGAATCGGAGCCTTTGAATGGCTTTCCACCAAGATGAGAAAAATCACTGCACAGGCGTGCAAAAGCAGACTTGCATGGAGGAGATGCACGTATAGGAGCTAGAGGCTGAGTGCTCCTAAATAACTCCAAGAACTGATCAGCAGACATATAAACGCCGTCCGGATGCGAGCCACTGGATTGCCCAGCATCCGAGCATCGTCCTCTGCCTCTTCCGGCCATTAGCTAAAAGATAAGATAAGAAAATGATTATTCACAAGGTAGATATCATTAATTCAATATGGAATACTATGGAATAAAATGCATTCCTTGACGTATTCCCAAAATTCTTTCTACCCCGAAGGCACGGAAAGAAATAAGGCACGATGATTCAAAGATTCGTAACATTCGTACAACACTTTAATGTACCGTAATATGTGTCTCTGTTCTATGTTTATCATATTTTGTTCTGAACCTCGCTCTGATACCAAGCTGTAACGCCCCACTCCGAGACTCACATTAGCAAAGAGTATTACAAGGTAACACCGTCTGCTAATGCAGAGAATAGAGCTGGTTAGGAGCGACCATCTATAGCCTTGTCTTAATTATCTATTGAATATGCCGACAATGCCACTTCTTACTTAAATGGATCGACATATCCAATAAATACTTAATACAAAGCCATAGGTGGCTGAGGATCTATTAGAATAAAATATAACAACTCAAATGTAATACACATCACAGAACAGTAAATCATCACTTACATTTACACATACACAGATACATTACAGAGTTTACAAATTGAGACATGTCAAGTGGTAAAGCAAACCACAATATACAAACAAGTCAATAGAATACATATCAGAGATACAGACAAAAAGGACTACACAAAAAGCTATGACAAAAAGGAGCTAGCAAAGTAGTCCATGCGGAAGCAAAATAGGCTAAGTCCAAAGTACCTAACCTGAAACACCTCGGTCTGACCCGAGTATAAAATACATGGGTCAGTCTAGCTAAACAAATCAGTTAGATACTAAATAATAATGAACATACAAGATCATAAAGTACCACAATTATCTCCAAAAGAGATATCCAAATCATCTATCATAAGATGAATCAAGACAAGCCGCATATCATCGGCAATTTAAATAAACAAAGGATATCATATCCCCAAAACAAGGAACAATATTACTCCCACTTAGGAGGTATTCCAAAACTCGCCATATCGGCAATCATAAGCATCAATGGAAACATATCCAAAAAAACAATGCAACATAGCAAAGAATAGTGCCCACATAGGCAATATAAATTTCCACGGGGTAGTCGCACTCATATCGTGTGGTACCATGTAACCATCGCCGAAAGGCGCTATTCAAGGGAATTATAATAATAAAACATCAGGAAGTTGCACGTGCTAAGACCAGAGTCTTTATGCCAAGTACTGTTAATTTAGTGGTATCATTCGCTCAGGGGCGATACACACGAAGGCTCTACTCCTACATAGGAGCAGTTGTCCACATAGACAAAGCCAATATAATACTCCCACATAGGAGTAATTTTCCACATAGACAATCAATGACCCACATAGGTCCAGTACTGGCCGCCGAAGCTAATGTGTCATAAACCCTTGGAGAGGAACCCGAAAAATGTTAACGTGAGTCCCATACCCCACGTTCGCACTAAACGGTTTACTAACCGTTAGTCAACTTCACACTCAAAGCAGTATAAAGTTCACCTCATCTCATCGGTAAACCAGACCCAAAGGTCAAAACGGTCAAACGAATTGATTAGGAATTAACTGAAAAGATGAACGCATGTGTTCATAGCACGCATTTTATCTAATCATTTAATTCTCCTCCCTCTTCGCTCAGAGTGCAAAATTGTGTGTGTTTTAAATAGAAATTATAAATTTGATAGACGAGCTTTTAATACACTTTAAAAAAAATCATTTTATAAAAACCCGTGTGCAAAGTCAAAAAGGAATCATCAAAGTCAAATATTAATTGACAATAACTATATGGATAATCAAAAATCGATAAATTTGGAAATCCACATAAAAATAGGTTAATTTCTAGAAATCAACAGCCACAGACGTCTGTGGATAATCCACAGACGTCTGTCACCTGTTTCGGGAAATATTTTTCCTGAAGCCACAGACGTCTGTCACCTGTAGCAGGACAGAATTTTCATAGCCCTTAAATGGGCAAACCTACACAACTTCTCGGATTCGGAGCGACTGAAAGAGCAACGGTGATAAAGGATTTATGCCAAGCGACAACCCAGCCCTAAAGGCTCTTCAATTCACCCAAAACAACATGTCTAAACACCCATACTGGGGTTTTCATAAATTTTGACTTCAAAATACCAAAATTAGGAAAATTCACCAAGCCAATTCAATTCAAAAGCAATTGAATAAGAAATAGATGTTAGGAATTCATACCTAACAACAATCAAAGCTATAGACATAGATGTGAGTTCAAGAACTCACCTTTGAACTCAAAAACAAAGATGAGAAGCACAAACACAAGGAGAAGATCAATCACTCTTCTCTTCAATTCTACAAGCTTCAATCTAAGATCAAAACAAGTATTCTCCTAAGTTAGGGTTTAGGAATTTTTCTGAAATTGAAGAGGAGAAGAGATGGAGAAGATGAAGGTGGAGCTTACCTAAACTTCTTTGGAATTTGGAGCGAGAATTGGAGTTTGCAATTGAATCTAGGGCTTGGAATTTCTAATTCCTTCTCTCTTCCCCCATTTTCAGTTTAGCTTGAGTAAAGGAAATGAAATGAGGATGAATGGAGAGGAGAGGGGCTGAGTTAGAGTATATGATGAGTTGGGTCAAACCCAAACCCAAAAGCCCAACAGAAAATAGCAAAATTCAACTTACTCCAAACATATCGAAGCTTATACTCAAAAAAGTCGCAAACGCCATTTTGGACTCAATGGAAGTGGTCCCGAGTCCTAATTCGACCTTTTGCAAAAAGTAGATTTTTGGACCTAAATCTGATTAACGATGATATATTTAAATAAAATATTTAAATATAAAATCGTAAAATTTGCGGGTTGTTACAACAAGTTATTATAACTGTCCAGTATTGTGTTATTGATGTATTGTACTCTGATAATGTAATGTATAAATAACAGTTATAGTTCTTTTTGTATAAAGACCTGTAGTTATCTATTATATATTGTTCCGCTGCGATTGTGAGATTTTGTGTTGTTGTTTCTATTTTCTTCTTCTACCTCTCTTCTTCTCCCTAACGATCTGGTATTTCCGGCATTCGATTGCTCGGCATGTAATATAGTGGACGTATCGATGTTGATTTTCGGAGGTCAAAAATCCGGGCCGTCACAACTTTCTTGACAAAGAAATAAAATGAAAACAATAAACAATTGACATGTTTAACAAAAAAACTTAATGGAAAATAAATTTATGATAAAACATAATTGTTGGTATTATGTGTAAAAGATAAAATAATTTATCTTTTTGTGAAAAATTTAAAGAATTCATCTTTCTATATGAAATGATAATAATATATCTTATTATGTAAAAAATATAACATCCTTTCTTTTTATAAAATTATTTTATATTTTTATGTTAGAAATATTAAAAAAACAAGATAAAAAATATTTTTATACAAATTTGTATATCTATATTACTTTGCATTAGATCTTACATACTTTATTATTAAGTTAATTAGATAAAAATATAACTTTTGCAAATAGCTATATGCTTTTAATTTTTTATAGTGAAACAAAGCAGTCTTATCAAAATATTATTACAAAAAGTCAAAGACCACTAGCTTAGGTGAAGTGGTAAGACGCTTTAGATAGAGGTTATGGGTTCGAATCCTGAGACATTAAAATGAGTGTTCTGTTTAAATAAAATATCACTCTTGTTATATAAAATATTATTTAAATAAGTATATACATCTATCTTTTTACTAAAAACATGAAACGTCTATCTTTTTACTGAATGATAAATAAGTTAATCTTTTTACAAAAAGATAACTTGGTGTAACTTGTTCATAGACAATAATAGTTATAATATAAGATTTAGGTATTCCCCAGTTTGGAATGAAACCTAAATAGGATAAGGTTGATGGAAGGTTTTACAAGAGATGGATGGTTATAAAGATACTATATTCACATTCATTGACTTGAATCCCTTATTTCTTACCTGTCATTTATTTAGTACTGATCTTAACTAACCCACTCTTATTTTTTCCTTGCATAATTATTGGCAAGATTACCAGTTAGTGCTTATAATTTTTCCTCAATTGGTTTGCATTGCCAATTAAATTTAGAAGAAAATAACATCTCCAGAATTCAGCTGAGCTTAATATATTACACATTTGTTCAACGCTTATTCTATTTATCGTTTCTCAAATATAATCATGGAAAAAAAGACCAAATGCACATATTTTGATAAAAATAAGTGCGAAATATAATTTTGACAGAATGATAAATATGTTTATCTTTATGTTTAATTTTTTTTGAACCTTTTAGTTCATGCTTGAGCTATTTATCTTTTGTGCAAGCTTTAGTTATTTATCTTTTGTTCAAGCCTTATGTTGTTATTCCCAAAAGCTAAACATAAATAAATGGATTAAATGCATAAATTTTGAAAGGAATAATGATCAAATGTGTGCACGCGCGCACACACATTTGAATAAAAATATGGATGCAAAACATAGTTTAGACAAAATAATAATTTCATTTATCTTTTTGTTAAAAAATAGAATTATTTGGTTTTTATTGGAGATTGATTTCTTTGTACTTCTTTCAAAAGTTAATTGATTTATCTTTTTGCGTGGAAGCTAAATAGAAACAAAAGGATCAAATGCACATATTAAAAAGGAAGATAAATGCAAATACATAGTTATGAAAAATGATAAATTTATCTACCTTTTTGTTTCTAAGTTATCTTTCGTTTAAAGCTAAATTTATATTTTTATTCAAAGCTAAATGTTGGGAAAAGAATCAAGTATGCATACTAAGAAAATATAAATGTTAAAACAAAATTTTGACAAGAATATTTGTCTTTTTGCTTAAAAACTTAAGTTTACCATAAAAACATAAATAATGAAATATAGTTTTGACAAAAATATATATTTTTTTTATTTAAAAAAACTAAATTTAGTGGAAAAAACATATATGTTATAACATACTTTTAACAATATTATATTTATCTTTCTGTTTAAAAGAAAAGAAAATTCTTCAAGCAAATTGAACTATGATGAAATAGAAAGTTGCACCTATAAGAAATCATATGTGATTGTAGATGGATAATTTAGTCACGAGTAAAGCTAAAATAAAGATAAAATCTCTCTGATGTGTAAACTCAATCAATGGAAATGAGTGCAAAAATATAATATTGATATCATGTGCTTAACAAGGAGTATAAATGCAGTTGTTCTTATCTAAGTATTATCTAATTTGCAAAAATAGCATGATTTTTTTTTTCTTTATTTAGTGTTTATGAATCATCCAAATTGTATAGAGATTTTGAGATAATTTAAGGTTAATACGAATAAAAAGCCTTCAAATAAGCGAAAAAACCGAAGGACAAACATTTACATAAGAATTGCAAAAGAAAGAGTGGATAAAGAATTAGAGATCAAAGAAATAAGAAGAGATGTGGTACCACTTTGGATTGAGCGAATTATGCTCGCAATAGACACTAAATGCTGGATTATGGTATTTAATATGCATATATCAATGAAGAAAAACGCCCACATGAACTTTAGATTAATTGTGAACTTGTTAATGCTTGAGCCTTATAGCTTTGAAGCCCATATTGACATCTCAGGTACTACTTTCTAAAAAATAAACCTTAACCACAAAAGAAGGCTTTTCCATTGTAGTTTGAACATGGTATGCTAATTTTGTTTCTCTTGTTAGATGAATCTTTTGGCTCCTTTATAAGAATGAATCTAATATAACCGTTATGTATCTTCATGTAATCCATTGTACTTGTAATTAGCTATAAGAATTTTTATTCATATTCCTTTAACTAAGAGATATAGAGAAAGGGAGCAATCAAAATAAAGTACAAATATTTGGTATTCATATTGTCCTTCTTGTTCAGTATACTAAAAGATTATTTATTCTTACAAAAAATAAATGGATTATTTAGTTTTGGTAAACATTTTATCTTTTTTTATATTGATAAATTCTTATATCTTTTTGATAAAGATAAAAAGTTTTATTCTTTAACACTCAATATGAAAAGAAAACTCTTTACTCAAATTAAAGCATCATACTTATATGTGTGCGTACCTTTATATTTTACCACAGGTTCATTGTCATATTTTCCTATTATAATTATTTGATCAAGATATATTTTATGTTTATTTACTAATTTATTACGACAATGCATGTTTATAACAATTAATTTTTGAACCATTCTTTGAATATTTTATCAACAATTAATTATGTTTTATGTAATGATTTTGTTCAAAATGTTACAGGGATCGAAAAAATAGACTATTCTACTATGAAATATGAAAGCTCAACTATATTAAGTTTAGTAAAATCATAAATAAATTCAGAGACTGGATTTTGGTAATGTAATCAGCGAACTAACTACTTTGCTGCTTGTGGTAGCATATGATATTGTATGTAGAGAGCACCAAGTAATGTGATATCAATTATTTTTCCTCAAAAGTGTCATTAGGATCAATAATTGAAGTTTCATATCATGTATTGACATAGTCACTAGTAGTTCTTTTTAATCTGGTTTAGCAGGGAGTTCGATATCAGTTTTAGAGTATTGATTGGCGGTTTCATGGTTCAATGTGCTGGTTCAGAGAGTGGCATAGAGGATGGAGAAGGATAGCAATGGCGATGTAGTAGTTCAATGTGTTGATATGCATGTTTTAACCGTAAGACTTTTCTTTATTAAACTAGTTGCGAACCCGTGCTTCGCATACGGATTTTTTCCATAAAAATTTTAATGGCAATTGTTTATCTTTTCGAAGATAACATGGAGCTCAATGCATGGTGCATTTTCTGGGAGCTAAAAGATATTTATAGGAGGATGGTAAAAGTATTAATATTAAACAAAATTTTTTTTGAAAAAGAACTATCTATTAGAAAAGGAATACAAAAATTGGTATAATTTAAACTAAGAATGTTATATGTTAGAAAAGATCAAGGAAGTTTCTAAATTTAATTCTGAAGAAAAAAATTTAGAAATCAAGTTAATGTAAAATTATTATGTTTATGAAGGTAATACCATAAACCATTATAGTTGCACATTATGTAAATCAAGAAAGGTTATTCTGTAGGTAGTAAAGATAACATTTTCAAACCGGAAAATTTAGGAAACTAACATTTATATTTACAAAACACTACCAACTATAATGTGTATTAAAATGAACTTGAACTACACTTTCTTCTGTAGCTTAAGCAGAGATTTAGTGTTGGACCATGTTATGGTAACTCATAGGAACCCATTGAGTATTGCACTTCCAAATCCATGTTATGAAAACAGGGTTGCCCCAAAAGTACCCTGTAGTCACTACTTGCATGAAACATATACTTGATGGAATTGATTTTGTACATTAAAGTTGTACCTTGATTGTACACTTTCTACTATAATTATCTTTCAATTCGCTTGATCAACCAGATTAGTGAAAATATATCCAGCGCCATGAGCAAACTTCTTTTATTAACCATCCATGCTAATGGTTCTCTATAAGAAATAGTACAAAGTATTACGCAGTGCATAATCATTAACAAAGCTAAACGTACAAATTACTTGATGATTCAAAAGAGGAATAGATAAAAGGCCTCTAGTTAAACCATTGTCTAAGTTCAATTGCCAATAATTCTGCATAAAACGTAAATGAAAAGGTAAATTGGTTAAATATACATGTTTAATGATGTTATTGCACGGTTATTTTATGGTTGCTTGTTTCTTTCGTAGTGTACCATACCGTTTCATTGTTTGAATAATAAAAGAATCATGCTTAAACAATCAGGGAACTGAAATCAAGGTGCACATATCAAGCTTTGAATGGAAGGAGATTAAGGGATCAGAATGAATAAATGGTTCCAATGTATCTAGTAAACAACTATAAATTAAACTACCAGTTAAAGTACATTGATCTATCATAAATGCTTATATATAATATTGTGGAGGTTGAATGTAGGACTGTAAGTTGGCTGCAAAACTTGTATAATGAAACATTCAATGCCACTTCAATTATGCTTCAAAAATCGAGCAATTTTAGAATATTTAAATCCCTATATGATCTTAGTTTATTTGGTATTCGGAAATGTAAGTTTAAACCATAATTTCTATTGTGTCGCACCATATAGTATCAACAGCTAGTGTAATCCTCATATGATTAGGTAACTGGTTTTATTACAATGATTGCCATAGGTTGAAGTAGAAATGACCTGATAATGTCCATAATTTAAAATATTATATATATATTCACAAAAACAATTTTTATCACCCAAATTCTTACATATTTATTGTAACAACCCAAAATTTTAACTCATGATAATTAATTCGTTAATTAATTAAATAATAAAATAACTTTATGAAATTATCAGAATTGAGCCACGGAGTTGCACCATTGTGTCCATGGTAATTTTCTGTTCAATTTCCATATATAGAACATCAGAATCCGAGCTAAAATGATCGAGATATGAATTAAACAAAATAAGCAGAAAAAAGAAAGAAAAAAAATATAGGCCAGGTCGACCTGGGCACAAGGGCGGTCAACCACCCGGTCGACCCGCCTATGTTCAAGAACGAAGAAAATTTTTCTTCGTTCCAAAGGCTTCCTATGATGTGTTTTGCATTCTTTATTTCAATCTGGTCCTTCTATTCTTGCATCTGATGGCTTCTATTCAGCCTATGACGTAGTTGCATCCTATTCAATCCCCAAATCCAACGGTCTGAGATCCACTTCTACCTCTATAAATAGAACCCTATGCCTAACACTTTTTCTCATTCTAAGATTTTCTTCAATTGGGTTCACCTATTCAGAAAGGACCCTAAGCGGAATAATTTTCCAAGAAGGAAACGTTTTAAATAAAAATATTTAACAACCCCAAGTGGATCCGTGAAGGCCCAAAGGGAAGAGCTAAGGGCCAGAGGTGAGCGATTGTAATTATTTTAAATTTCTTTAAGTAATTTAAAATAATAAGGTTTCCAATAGTTGTAGTTTTACTACGATTTTTGGAGTAACCTTTTTAGTAATTTATTTACAGCTTTTAGAATTATTTTCAGTTAATTTTAGTTTATTTCTAGCTTTTCCATTTATTTACAGTATTTTAGTTTATTTACTGTTATTTATGCTTTATTTACATCTTCTTCTTACGCCATGGATTTCCTTCTATTTTCAGTTTTCTTTTATTCCTCCTTCTTCTTCGCGTATAGATTAGAATAGAATTAACACGAAATTGGATTAAATTATAAGAAATCTAAAATAATGGAATATAAGATGTAAATTATAAAGATTGTATTATAAATGGAATTGGACTGAAATTATGCCTAATTATGATATTAATTGGACTGAATTAAAGAGATTGACCTAGTTATAACTTAGAATTATAACTAAAAAGAATAAAAGAAGAAAAGAAGCTTATTTTCACACTTAGACCTTGGGTTAAGTAATAAGCATGATTATAACGTAGGTTATAATAAGAAATAGAACAGAATAAGGCTTATTTTAAGACTTAGGATAAATTAATAAGCATAGATAGTAAGAACAAGAGTAAAGGCTTATTTAAATAATTTATCTAAGTTAATTAGCAATGAATTAAAGTAGGACCTGTACCAAATAGCATTTCCCTATTATTTTCAATGGATACGGTGTTTCACATAAACCTGAAGTGAGATGAGGGGCACGCTTATGCTAGTAGTGGTAGTAATTGGTCAATATAGAGATGTTCAAATCACGGGGGATTTGGACAAGGGCGCTATTAGATATTGTTTGGATGACAGGCCAGTACCGGCAACATTCTCTTATATTTTCTATGGACACGGTGTTTCACATAATCATGAAGTGAGACGAGGACCACGCTTATGCTGAGTCGAGGTAATAATACGACCCAATAGGTGGAGCAATATGTAGCATGAGCATGGTGGCAGTTACGCGTGCGACTTCCATTTCGGTGCTCAGTAATCGCTATGAGTTCCAAGCGCTTAGTATGTGTGTCTTTTGTAGACACCATTGCCTTCTATGTAGGGAGCTATGTATCGTCTAGTCCACAGTGGGTGCTTTGTGTATCTTTCGTAGTTACCATTGGCTGCTGTATAGGGAGTTATATAGCGTCTAGTCCATAGTAAGGTCTATGGAGTAGCAGGCCGATCAAAGGGTAGAATTAGGATTTTAGCCTAATTATAGGATTAGGAATTCAACCTAATCAAGCAGCTATCAAAGACAAGTGCAAACAATCAAAGTTGACATATCTTATCAATTATAATAGTTTAATCGTATTTTCCAGTTTATCTCTTTCCTATTTCCTTTGTTTCCTTTTGTATATACTCGAACTATTAAAGAGTCTATTACTTTTACTTTGCTTAAAGATTCTAGTAGTTACTATCACTCACTAGACTTTTAGTCTGACCCACTCCTCTATTTTCCCTTTTCCCCCTCCCCACCATAGGCAATCAAGGGACAGGGTTGTAGATTGCGGTTGCTTAGAGGATTTTGGGAGAAGATCTCTTCCATGTATTTCTTTTATTCTAGCTTTAACTCTTTTTGTGTACTGGCTTATTATAAAGAATATTATGTACTCTGATTTTGAGACTATGAGTTCTTATTTCATGAGACATTTTGGTTTTTGAGACATGCATGTTATATTTAGTATTTGACTTATTTGGTTTATGAGCAATTATGAAGCTTTTATTTTAAATAAGTATTATTTTAATTTTCGCTGTTTTTACTTGTTTTTGTCTTGTGAATCTTAGTTTCAGTTATACCTACAACGCACCATGTCTTTTAATGTGTCCTGTTAGGTATATTAAGGGATGTGGGGTGTTTCACTTGGTATTGGAGCCTAAGGTTACAGGATTCCTAAAAATTTATTTTAAAAATAAATTATTTTTTGAAATAACTTGTTTTAAAAAGTATTCTTAGAAAAGAACTCTTAGAAATGTTTTTAAGAATAAAAGAGTTTTTATAAAAATCCCCTCATAAGTCCAGTTCAATCTCCCTTTGACTCTTTCCTAAACTATCTCTTTCTTTTCATAGAATGGCTGATGCCCCGAACCTTCCCGAGGGCATTCCATTACCAGCCTGGTTTCGTAGGTACTTACAAGCCACGACTCCAGAGGTGCACCGGCCAGCGCCCAATCTTGCACCGGCGGGTGGGAACCCCATCAACCCACCTGCCGCCATCAATTTCTCTAAGCTTTGTAAGGATTTTGCAAGTTTTGGCGGAAAAACTTTTTATGACAAGGAGACTTTTGTGGAGGCGAGAGCTTGACTTAGGGACACCGAGAGGATATTTGGCTTATTAGGATTGGAGGACCAGCAGCGGGTTCAGCTAGCCTCTTGGCAGCTGAAAGAGGAGGCTTCTTACTGGTGGGAGGTTGTTGAGTTGGAAGGAAGAGAAGTCTTTTGGAATGGGTTTAGGCAGAAGTTTGAGAGGAAGTTTTTGTCTCAAGCGGAAGAGAGTATTCAGCTGGAGAGGTTTATCAATTTGAAGCAAGGGAGTTTTTCTATCAAGGAATACGTCAATCAATTCAATGAGTTGTCGCAGTTTGGTATGGAATTAGTGAACACGACGCATAAGAAAGCTATGAATTTTGCGAAGGGATTGAATCAACCCCTTCAAATATTATTGTTGACTCACATACCGATAGGAGCTACTTATGAGTCTTTGGTTGAGATGGGGCTTATGTCAGATGCGGTCAAGGAAAGAGAGTCTAAAGAAGTGGTTAAGTCAGAAGGTCCAAAGAAGAAGTGATGGAAAAACAACAAGGAGAAGAAGAAAGGTGATGGCCCTCATAACCAGATTAAGAAGGGATCGAAGTGCAATAGCTGTGGGATTGTTGGACATATCGCCAAGGATTGCAAAAGGTAAAAGATGAAGGGAAAGTGCTTCAATTGTGGGCAGCCCGGTCATATGAGTAGGAGTTGTCTCCAGAGAGCTGGTCAGGGAGCGAGTGCACCAGTCGCACAGATTCAGGCATTAGACGTGGCACCTTCCAGTAGCATTCCAGATAGAGGTAGGAAAGTCACATTTGAAGGTTTGATTTCTATATCTGATTTTTCCATTCAGACTTTATTCGATTCTGGAGCATCACACTCTTTTATTTCTAGTTCTCTTGTGGATTGTGTGCACATAGACATTTCTTTAGTAGTGGACCCCATCGTTGTTTCAAACCACATAGGTGGATCGGCACACTTGTCTATGGTTTGTAGGGGTTTGAAAATTTATATCCTAGGCATAGAATTTGACTACGACGCCTATGTTTTGGGAATCTCGGGGTATGGGATGATCTTGGGTATGGATTGGCTATCCACATATGGAGCTATTTTAGACTGTGAGAGTAGAGTCGTTAGATTAGAGACTTGTAGTGGTAGGACTCTCAAGGTATCTTGCGACCCGCAAGGGTCAGTCATGTTGAGCTTTCTCTATTCCCTCGATTCATCTTTAGCAGAGTTTGATTCGATTCCTGTTGTCAGAGATTTTCCCGACGCCTTTGAAGAGGTTAGGGGACTGCCCCTAAGAGAGAAATTGACTTCAGAATTTATTTGACCGAGAATGATAAGCCGGTGGCGTTACCTGTGAGGCATATGGCACCTAGGGAGAGGAAAGAGTTGAGCAAACAAGTCAGTAAGCTTTTGGAGAAGGGTTTTATAAGAAGGAGCATATCGAAATGGGGAGCATCAGTTGTCTTCGTTACTAAGGTGGATGGTTCTCTTCGACTTTGCGTTGATTGTAGAGAATTAAATAAGCTCACCAAGAAGAACCGATATCCACTCCCTAGGATTGATGATCTTTTTGACTAGTTAGTTGGCTCTTCGACTTTCTCTCAGCTTGATTTAGCCATGGGATTCCATCAGCTTAGGGTCGCCGATGGCAGCATAGATAAGACTGCGTTTAGGATTCCAGATGGACTTTATGAGTGGTTAGTTATGCCTTTTGGGCTAACCAATGCCCCAGCCTACTTTGTTGACTTGATGAGCCGCGTTTTTAGAGAAGTCCTAAATAAGTTAGTGGTGGTAATCATGGATGACATCTTGGTATTTTACAAGAATATGGAGGAGCATGCTGTTCATTTAGAGGAGGTTCTTCGCACACTTCGTAGTCATCATTTGAGAGCTAAGTTTTCAAAGTGTCTCTTTTTGAGAGAGGAGGTACGTTTCTTGGAGCATGTGGTCTCGAAGGAAGGTTTGGCTGTTAACCCCGCTAAGGTGATAGTTTTACAAGATTGGAAGGCCCCCCAAGAACGTCACTGAAGTTAGGAGCTTCTTAGGATTGGCTGGCTACTATAGGAAGTTCATTAGAGACTTTACCAAGATTTCGGCACCACTCACGCGTCTTACTAAGAAGAATAAAGCTTTCGTGTGGGACGTGGATTGTGAGGATTCCTTCACAAAGCTTAAGAGAACCCTCACTAGTGCACAGTGTTAGTACTACCCGATGGAGCTAAGCCTTTTACCGTATACACTGATGCATGTGGGACGGGCCTAGGAGCGGCGTTGATGCAAGAAGGAAGGGTGGTATGTTATGGTAGTAGGCAGTTGAGGATGCATGAGAAGAACTACTTTACCCATGAGTTGGAGTTGGCCACCATAGTTTTTGCACTCAAGTCTAGGAGGCACTATTTGCTTGGATAGAGGTTTGAGCTTTTCACCGACCACAAGTCATTGAAGTACCTATTCTTGCAGAAGGACTTGAACTTGAGGCAACAGAGATGGATGAAGTTTTTAGCGTCGTACGATTTTGAGATTGCTTATACCCCTAGCAAGGGTGATGTGGTTGCAGATGCATTAAGTAGAAAGAAAGCAACCCTTAGTCCTTTGTTCGTAGAGTGGAGGAGCTTGGAGTTTATTTCTACTTTTGATTTTGAGCCCTCTATGGACTTTACTCCCGGATTATTGGCGATATTAGAGGTGAGGCCTACCCTTATGGATCAGATTGGCTCGAAGCATCAAGGAGATTCGGAACTCATGGACATTATGGATAGGATTAGCCGAGGAGAGGTCTCTAGACATCTCCAATGTTATTCCATTGATAGCAAAGGGTGGCTTAGGAGAGATGAGAGGCTTTGTGTTCCACATGCTAGAGATTTGTTGAGAGTGGTTTTGGAGGAAGCACACCATTCCCGTATGACTATTCATCCCGGTGGTGACAAAATGTATCGGGATATGAAGAAGATGTTCTATTGGAATGGCATGAAGAAGGACGTGGCAGAGTTCGTAGCTAAGTGTCTCATATGCCAAAGGGTAAAGGCAGCAGCAGAAGCCTAGTGGACTACTTTAGCCCTTAGATGTGCCAGAGTGGAAGTGGGACATCATTTCTATGGATTTTATAGATGGTTTGCCTCGTTCAAGGAAGGGGAATACTAGCATTTGGGTGATTATTGATCGGTTGACCAAGAGTGCCCACTTTATCCCAGTTAAGAGCAAGCGTACATCATCATATTTGGCACCCCTTTATGTTCGAGAGATAGTCCGGCTTCACGGAGTCCCTTCTAGTATAGTGAGTGATAGAGATGCCATTTTCGCTAGTGAGTTTTAGAGGAGCTTATAGGAGGCGCTAGGGACGCAACTTAGATTAAGTATGGCCTATCACCCTCAGTCGGATGGCCAAACAGAGAGAGTGAATAGAGTGCTTGAGGATTTGCTATGGATGTGCATTTTGGACTTTGGAGGAACTTGAGAGGAGCATCTTCCATTGGTTGAGTTTGCGTATAATAACAGTTACCAAGCGATCATAGGAATGGAACCATTTAAGGCTTTATATGGGAGACCTTGCAAGTCCCCTTCATGTTGGGTGGAGTCTACGGAGAAGTTGCTACTTGGGCCTGGCATGGTGAGGGAGACATCAGAGAGAGTGGATTTAATTCGGTGGAGAATGAAGGCAGCCCAAGATAGGCAGAAGTCTTATGCGGATAAACGGAGGAGATACATTGAGTTTGAGGTGGGGGACTTAGTTTTTATCAATGTATCCCCACTTAGGAAGGTGGTAAGATTCAGATTGAATGGAAAGTTAGCCCCCAGATTTGTTGGACCATTCCCTATCATGGAGAGAGTTGGGAAGATGGCTTACCAAGTGAAGCTACTAAAGAGGCTCGCAGGTGTGCACGAAATTTTCCATGTTTCGCACTTGCGAAAGTGCTTACATGACTCAGCGGAGGTTGTAGAGCCCAGTCAGTTAGAGGAGGTGGAAGTAGAAAGGGAAGCATCTGTTTAGCATATCCCCACGAAGATTGTTGGAAGAGACATCAAGCGACTAAGGAATAAGGAGGTTCCGCTAGTGAAGGTGAAATGGGGAGATGATGTTGCAGACGCCACTTGGGAAGCTGAAGAGAAGATTCGTACTCCCTATCCTCATCTTTTCGATAGTAAGTTTTTAGAATTTCCTATTTTCATCTTTAGTTTTGAATAGGTTCTATCCTTTATTATCCTTTGGGAGGGTAGAGCTTAGGATTTAACCTATGGATGGTAGGATTGGATGTAAACATGTTATGAATGATGTATGCTAGCGAGTGCAAGTGTTTGCTAGTGGATGCTAATGGACGCATATAGGTACACTAGGCACTATTATTCTTTAGGGATCGGCCTAACTGGACACTAGAGCATATGCATATGGATGTGTGCGCATTTTTATCCTAATTTTCATGGTTGCTATAAATGGATGTTTAACACATGATTGTTGCATTTGGATGATGTATGCAGCAAGCATATAGAACTATCAGTTATCATTAGGTAATTTTTGCATTCATTTGGATACATGGAACGGACATGATTGCAAAAAAGGAGGTCAGCTGAATTAGTGGACCGCCTAATCTTTTGCATTAGTTAAGGACATTGACACTATACTAATTGCATAAGTATCATAAATCGCAATAGAGAAACTTAAGGACAATGGATGTAATGGGTGATGATTGAGTAGTTGGTTGTAGAACTTGGATGAAAACTTTTATTACATTCTTCTATCCTTAGAGATTTCGGGGACGAAATCCTTTAAGGAGGGGAGAATGTAACAACCCAAAATTTTAACTCTGATAATTAATTCGTTAATTAATTAAATAATAAAATAACTTTGTGAAATTATCAGAATTGAGCCATGGAGTTGCACCATTATGTTCATGGTAATTTTCTGGTCAATTTCCATATATAGAACGTCAGAATCCGAGCTAAAATGATTGAGATATGAATTAAACAAAATAAGAAGAAAAAAGAAAAAATATATATAGACCAGGTCGATCGACCGGTCGACCTGGGCACAAGGGCGGTCGACCCGCCTATGTTCAAAAACAAAGAAACATTTTCTTCGTTCCAGAGGCTTCCTATGACGTGTTTTGCATTCTTTATTTCAATCCGGACCTTCTATTCTTGCATCTGATGGCTCTTATTCAGCCTATGATATGGTTGCATCCTATTCAATCCCTAGATCCAACGGTCTGAGATCCACTTCTACCCCTATAAATAGAACCCTAGGCCTAACACTTTTTCTCATTCTAAGATTTTCTCCAATTACGTTCACCTATTCAGGAAGGACCCTAAGCGGAATAATTTTCCAAGGAGGAAATCGTTTTAAATAAAAATATTTAACAACCCTAAGTGGATCCATGAAGGCCCAAAGGGAAGAGCTAAGGACCAGAGGTGAGTGATTGTAATTATTTTAAATTTCTTTAAGTAATTTGAAATAATGGGGTTTCCAATAGTTGTAGTTTTACTATGATTTTTGGAGTAACCTTTTTAGTAATTATTTACAGTTTTTAAAATTATTTTCAGTTAATTTTAGTTTATTTCTAGCTTTTCCATTTATTTACAGTTTATTTAAAGTATTTTAGTTTATTTACTGTTATTTATGCGTTATTTACATCTTCTTATTATGTCTTGGATTTTCTTCTATTTTCAGTTTTCTTTTATTCCTCATACTTCTTCTCCGTGTATGGATTAGAATAAAATTAACGCGAAATTAGATTAAATTATAAGAAATCTGAAATAATGGAATATAAGATGTAAATTATAAAGACTGTAATATAAATGGAATTGGACTGAAATTATGCCTAATTATGATATTAATTGGACCGAATTAAAGAGATTGGCCTAGTTATAACTTAGAATTATAACTAAAAAGAATAAAATAAGAAAATAAGCTTATTTTCACACTTAGACCTTGGGTTAAGTAATAAGCATGATTATAACGTAGGTTGTAATAAGAAATAGAACGTAATAAGGCTTATTTTAAGACTTAGGATAAATTAATAAGCACAGATAGTAAGAACAAGAGTAAAGGCTTATTTAAATAATTTATCTAAGTTAATAAGCAAAGAATTAAAGTAGGACCTGTACCAAATAGCATTCTCCTATTATTTTCTATTGGTACAGTGTTTCACATAAACCTGATATGAGAAGAGGGGCACGCTT
This sequence comes from Allium fistulosum, assembly GCA_030737815.1. NCBI lineage: Eukaryota > Viridiplantae > Streptophyta > Magnoliopsida > Asparagales > Amaryllidaceae > Allium > Allium fistulosum. The sequence continues at coordinate 596,568,190 of CM060908.1, read as the reverse complement.
ATGCTAGTAGTGGTAGTAATTGGTCAATATAGAGATGTTCAAATCACGGGGGATTTGGAAAAGGGCGCTATTAGGTATTATTTGGATGATGGACCAGTACCGGCAGCATTCCCCTATATTTTCTATGGACACGGTGTTTCACATAATCCTGAAGTGAGACGATGGGCATGCTTATGTTGAGTCGAGGTAATAATACGACCCAATAGGAGGAGCAACAGGTAGCATGAGCATGGTGGCAGTTACGTGTGCGACTTCCATTTTGGTGCTCGGTAATCGCTATGAGTTCCAAGCGCTTAGTATGTGTGTCTTTCGTAGACACCATTTCCTTCTGTGTAGGGAGCTATGTATCGTCTAGTCCACAGTGGGTGCTTTGTGTATCTTTCGTAGTTACTATTGGCTGCTCTATAGGGAGTTATATAGCGTCTAGTCCGCAGTAAGTTCTATGGAGTAGCAGGCCGTAAAAGGGTAGAATTATGATTTCAACCTAATTATAAGATTAGGAATTCAGCCTAATCAAGCAGCTATTAAAGACAAGTGCAAACAATCAAAGTTGACCTATCTTATCTATTGTAATAGTTTAATCGTATTTTCTAGTTTATCTCTTTCCTATTTCCTTTGTTTCTTTTTGTATATACTAGAACTATTGAAGATTCTATTACATTTACTTTACTTAAAGATTCTAGTAGTTACTATCACTCACCGGACTTTTAGTCTGACCCACTCCTCTATTTTCTCTTTCCCCTCTCCCCACCATAGGCAATCAAGGGAGAGGTTGTAGATTGCAGTTGCTTGGAGGATTTTGGGAGAATATATCTACCATGTATTTCTTTTATTCTAGCTTTAACTCTTTCTGTGTACTGACTTATTATGAGGAATATTATGTACTCTGATTTTGAGACTATGAGTTTTTATTTCATGAGACATTTTGGTTTTTGAGACATGTATGTTATATTTAGTATTTGACTTATTTGGTTTATGAGCAATTATGAAGCTTTAGTTTTAAATAAGTATTATTTTAATTTTCGTTGTTTTTACCTGTTTTTGTCTTGTGAATCTTAGTCTCTGTTAGTTTCAGTTATACCTATAACGCACCACGCCTTTTAATGTGTCATATTGGGTATATTAAGGGGTGTGGTGTGTTTCAATTATATTATAAATGGTAAATGGGTCACAATAAAGACTTAATCGTGATAAACATAACTATTACTAAGGCATTTCATTTACTAAAATTGAAAGTAAATTCAAAACGTTACTTGTTAAAGAGTGTAGATGTATCACAATTATTTGTCTTCTATAACATTGTCCTTTTGGTGGATAAATGTGACATTGTGTTCTCTAGTTTATTTTTCCCTTTCCAAGGTTGGCAAGCAGCATCATGTTGTCTTTTTTGTACATGTATGTTTTGCATATCAAGGAAGAAATTGTTTGTACCAAAAATGGGCACAACACTCTTCGGGAGTTGTTTGAAGAGATAAAATGAAGATTGTAAATGTAAAACAGAGGTTATCTAACAAAAACTCCAACAAACAAAAATGTAAAGTGCACAGACAAGCAATTTAGAGTGGTTCGGCGTATAGCCTACGTCCACTATGAAGTTTTGATGATTTTATTGATTCTCTTTCAATGATTACAAGCGGTTACAGCAATGAACAGCGGATTACAGATTAGAATTCGAAATTGACAGCAAAAGTAGGATGCAAATCTCAATCCGGCAGAGTCTGGACGCTTCAGAGAAAAAAGATCCTTTTTCTGTTGATTCTGGGGCTCTATTTATAGGCGTAGGACGCTCAAATCTCGCTCAAACTCCGGGAGAATTGGTCTGGCACGTGAGAGGACCCATTCGACTATTTCCAGAAAGTTTCGAGTCGATCTGCGATCGATACGAAGTCATTTCGTATCGATCAAGATTACCTCCAATTGAGCTCAAATTTGGTGGAGACGTTCCTCGGTATGTGTGCAACCTTCAGTTAAAATTTCATGGTATTTGGATCAGTGGATTGAGAGATATCATCGATACAAGGCGATGTTCTTTGCTAGGCTGTCTGGTTCGAATCCATCTCTCCGAACTGAGGGCTTCGAATCGATGGTGTCACGCGCCTCTGTGAAGACGTGGAACGCACACTTCGCCTTGATCCGGTCTTTACTCCGAGTCGACCGTGTCGACTCCATATATCTCGGCGCATTCGCATCGAGGGATGACGTGGTGCGCGGGCTTCGCCTCGATCCGGTTTTTGCTCCGTGTTGACTGCTTCGACTCCATGTATCTCGCCTCGTTTCCTTCGAGAGATGACACGTTATCCAAGCTGGTTGACCTGATGGATTCGAATAGGACTTCATCCAGGGATTCGAACCACGGTCATTCATGGATACGAACTGATGGTCAAATGGAGACGGAGAGTCCCTTCCTTGATGGATACAAAACACGTAGCTCCTCAATGGGTACGAAGTCAAAGAACGCAAGTTGGAGCCTTTCGATGGATGCGAAGTACCGAACATCTGATGGATACGAAGTCGACATTAAGTGATCGTTACGAACCAGGTGACTTATTGATGGATACGAACAAGTCTTTCCGGCTGAAGGTTCTATCGATACGAAGCTTATCAATGTGTGGACTTAATCATTCTAATTGACACGAGACCGATGGATGCGAAACGAGGACCACCGATGGATACGAAATCCATCGATACGAACTCGATGTACTAGCTCCATCGAAATGAACAGATACGTTTTAATGGATACAAAATGGGGTCTGCCGATGGATACGAAAACATGCTTTTTCCTCCCACTTGTATCCATCATAACCTGTGCATATGAGCTCGGATTGACTTGAAACTTGGAACGTTGGTTTTCTTTATTTTTCCAATCATGTCTCATCAATTGGGGCTTGATCCGGACTTGGTCAGAATTCAACGATATCCATGACAAGCGACATTTGGAATCCAACTCCTTGGTGTCCTGGCCTTGCCAAAAGGCGGGATAACATTTGCCCCCCAAAGTACGTCTTGTGGAAACATGACGTGCTTTGAAAAGTTGTAGGCCTTCTCTGAACAATTTGAAAGTTGTACCCTGTATTGCTGTAATCGACTGTTCTGTGATAATGGTTAGCTGACTCTTGATGACGTCGCAAGTTCGCAAGTCGTTGCCAGTTTTGCTTGTTATCGGATTTCATATTAATTCTCTCCTGAACCGATTTGAAATTCGAGTTGAAATGACGCTTGATGGTTGTTTTCGAGTAGTTCCTTCGTATCGACCCTCTCCTGGATCGACATAGGCGGTTGAATAGTAGTTTCTCATAGCGATGTAGGTCAAGTCGATGGGTATGAAAATGCCGTTCGCATCGATTGACACGCATCGATGTGAGTCGATGGTTGTGAAACGGATTCTTCGAGTCGATGGGGTCTGCTTCCTACAGGCGTCTTCCCTATGCGCTTTGTCTCGATGGTTCGCTGTCCGTTTTGTATCGATGGAGACTTTGGGTCAAGTGGATTCGAACGAAATCTTCGACTCAACCCATGAGTCAACTGGCTATGGTCGGTCGCATAGACTGGGAGACGAATCGACTCGGTTCTACACTCCATATAAATACCAGGGACTTCGCCATTTTTCACTTTTTTACTTTCCACTGTTGCTTTTAACCCCTTGCGATCGAAACAGGAAGAGATAACTCTGTACTTTCGACTCGATCAAACCTATTCCTTCAGATCTTCGAATCCCAATTCCTAGGTAAGCAACTGTGAATCTAAATGATAAGGCCGCCATGGATCTACTCTTTCTCCATCAATCTTCCCTTCTGGCAGCTGGTAAAACCAGATCTGGCTCGAAGATGTAATGGCCATGGCGATTTATGCAGATTGGAGAAGAAAGAGTGGAAAAGTCGATTTTGAATCGATACGGGAGTCATGTTCGAATTGATGAAAGAAATGGTGTTTCCTGGATTTCGCATCGATTTTTGGGGTATGTCAGTGGAGATGATGTGGTTTTGCATCGACGATTGTGGGGATGAGTCGTATCGACACGAAGTAACTGGTAATAAGTTAAGGATTATTCTAAAGTCCTTAGCTTTAGATCGATACCCATTTCATTATGATCGATACGAAAGTATTGACTCGAATGCTATCGATGCAAAGCTAAGACTTTTCTGATCGATACGAACCAGACCGTAAATGATCGATGCGAAATCATGCCACCTCGATCGATACGAACCAGACCGTAAATGATCGATGCGAAATCATGCCACCTCGATCGATACGAACCAGACCGTAAATGATCGATGCGAAATCATGCCACCTCGATCGATACGAACCAGACCGCCAATGATCGATTCGAAGTAAGACGCTTGGCATCGGTTCGAACTTATAACCTGATGGATTCGAACGAGCCTCCCGGGATCGATTCGAACTTTCCCTTTGATGGATACGAAATCTTGAGCACTTGAAAACATGATTCCGACAAACTTCATTCTTGCATATCTGGACTCGATAATTAAACTATACACTTGACTCCTACGAGTTTCCGCCTTGCCTAATCAAACTCGATCATAGTACTGCGCACCTGACTGCCTTTTGAGACTCGTAGATGGAACTGTAACCCAACAAATGTAATGAACTTTAATCTGAATCAATTGTTAGTATCTGGATGGCACGGTGGTGACGGCCAGCGATGACGGTCACTCCCACGTGAAGCTCTGCCGTTTGCATGCTTTTTCTAATCCGGTAGAATTCGTTCAAGTAGCACATAGCACCGCACTGCACAACACACACTTTACACGGGGGAATGCACGGGCTTTTTATCGTCTAATGATGGTTTCTCATGAGTTAGCCAGTTATGGAACCATCAAGTTCACAGCAGCAAGAAACTTCCAGACTTGAGATTCCGGACATCGAGGCCGAAGTCATCGGTCCAGCTCCGGACGAGTTACCTGATGCATCTTTCATAAACAATCCACCGGACTCTGTTCCGTCCAATATCTCAGAAGATATGCTAGGGAGAATATGCTTAAGGCATAGCTTATCGTTGGACGATGTAATGTTGCTTGGGCCGGATGACAGACCACACAATCCCCCGGAGGGGTATACTACTTTCAATCGACATGCATGCGCAGCCGGTACACTTCCTCCATTCAATGATTACATAAGAGAAGTGTTGGCCTACCTGGATATCGCTCCGTCTCAGTTACATCCAAATGGATATGCTTCACTCAATGGCCTGTTCATCGCATTTATGGAATACCTCTATCGGCCTCCCCGCCCGACCGAGATAAGATACCTCTTCAACTTCAAGAGTCGAACTGACAGCCCATCTTTTACGTTTTTGGAGTCTGTTAGAAACTGCCAAGTTGTCACGGGGTCGTGGACTAGGCTGAGCTACTTCAAGTCAGAGTGGTTCTATGTCCGTTGTCCACCGGGGTTTGCCAGAAGATGGCTGTTTAGACGTAAGCATTGCCTTTTTCTCAAGTAATCGACGGGGCAATTTTTGAATGAAATTAAACTCATATCTTCTATTCTCTTTCTTTCAGCAATAATCCAGCGACCTGAAGGCGGCTACTATAAAGAGATAGTTCGTGTCCTTCAGGAAGTCCCTAGCGAAGAAAGGGATATCGAGTTGCTACTGACGGATCAGAACCTTAGAGTTCTTGGGCTGATCGGGCGGAGGTAGAGCATAAGGCTCGATGGTGCATTAAAGACCGTCTCCAGGGAAAAGGTTAAGCGGAAGAAACCTAGGGTCGTGATAATTGAAGAACCTGATTCCGAGAGAACTCATACCGACGATGAACCGTTGGTCGGACCCGCTAATGCAACCCCGAAATCTGATGCAAAGAGGAAAGGCAAAGCAGTGGCCTCAAAACAACCTAAGTCCAGGAGGCGGAAGTCTGTGGTTTTGCACCGTCCTCTGTCAGGAGTTAGGATTACGGAAGCACCTTCCCTGCAAGCTGAAAATCAATTCGAAGGGCCTACTGACCTTCCAATCCCGGGCATCGAGCCCGAGCAACACGACGTTGAATCGGGTGGACCGCGACATATCGTCGATGTTAGCTAGTCTCTTCCTGCCAGTGCGATTGACACTTCTGGTTGGTCCGGGGGTTTACACATTCACACACTCTTCACGGCACAACACATTTTCCTGACCATAAACAACATATTGTAAACGGTTACTGATTCTTCATGGTTTGCTTTTCAGGTACGATGTCTGGGCAAAGTTCTGTGCTTGGTAGTTTGCGCAACAAGCGCCGTTATCATGAGCCACGCAGGAGAGAGGGCGAGAGGGATTACGACTCAGGACATTCTGGTCAGGAGAGGTCTGACAGAGATAGGGGATACGTTCACCGATCCCGATCTCGTTCTCCTCTTCCCAGGACCTCTGCACCTCCTACGGTAGCAGTTGTTCGTCCTCCTGAAACTTCACGGCCTAGGCCACCTTCTCAAGCTTCGAGGTCCGATCCTCCGCGCAGGACTGAGATAGCCACCTCCTCGGCTACTGTACCGGTCCCGACTGAAGCGTCTAGTGAAGGAGCGCTTAAATTGGCACAGATGAGGAAGGAATTTCCCGACATCTGTTTTGATGGTTATGTCTTCCCTCCGCACTTGAAGAGAATTCCGCCAACCGCTGAAACCACTATCCATGATTATGTTGCGGACATCTTTTTCCAGTACAGGGAATAGGGACGGGCCGCGAGGAAAGCGTCCAAAGTGGCATTCGATCGGGGCGTCACTATTGAGAAGCTCGAGAAGGAGTTGGGTCACAACGACCAAATCATAAAAGCGCTCAACTCGGAGGCTGAGTCTTCCCGTAAATCTGAGATGGAGGCTCTAAAGAAGGTTGATGAAGTGAACGCTGCCATGACCAGGATGAAGCAAGAGCATTATACCGCCATCGAGGACATGGGTCATAGGAACACTACCATTACCGCCGAGAAGGATGCCGCTCTTAAGGAGCTTAATGAGCTGAAATCAAAGTTTTCCGAGATGGCGAAGGAGAAAGACGCAGCTAATGTCTCTGCGCAGGAGGCATGTGATCAGGCAGTGACGCTCCGAAAGGAGAAGCAAGCGGCTATGCAACAAGCTCGTGAAGCTGAGGCTGGGGTTGACGAGAAGGTACGGCAGGTGGAGGCCAGGATTGAGGCCGAAGTGGAAGAGCTACTCGTCACTTATAACGCCAATGTGCTAAGGCATCGAGATTTGTCATGGCTCGACGATTACCCCACGCATCTCTACAACGCTTGGAACTTGCTGGTTGATGAGGAGAAGTCTGGGCAACCTGATGAAGCCCTTGATGAATTCGAGCTGGAGAACCGCATCCTTAATGATGACGAAAAGAAGGTTCTCCATGACTCCATGATTTCCCACGATAAGGAGAGGCTTGGTGCCCAGACTCAGGAAGTCGGAGAAAGTTCTGGTGCAGAGCACCATGTTATGAGTTCTGAGATAGTCGTGTCATCTCAATCTGAGCCAACTCCGATGATCGACTCGTAGCACATCCCGGCATATGATCCAGACCGACCACATATATCTCATGTTAAGGAACATCCTTCCGAAGTTGTTCAGACGACCTCGAGCCAAACCGAGGAAGGTACTCTGAACTAACTTCTTGTATATTTGGATTGAAGAGTTTGTGTTGAAGTGTTGCTAATGACATGTCCTTTTTCTTTGGTCAGTGACAGAAGTTGCACCAGCCGCGCCTCTTACTGCCCAAGAATTAGGCCAAGCGCCAGAAGCCATCATTTCTGAGGCGACTTCCGTCGCAGCAATGGCACCAGTTGGAGTAACGCAGGGGAGCTCACTTTCTTTCGATGAACAGATGATAAACGAGCTCCTCGGCCGTCAGAGTGATCCTTTTGCGGACCTGCCGTTTGGCCTGGGTGGATTCTCGTCTACTTCCGACACTTCTACTCAGACTATCACAACCCATAGCGAGGCCAGAGCACAACGGGAAGCGGCGATGTTGGCCGAGATTAATGCCGAGATGGCGGCTGCGGCGCACGGCGGCGATGTAGATGGCGGAGCAGCGGGACGGTGCCCTACTCCTCTTATGATTGTGTCTCCTAGGGGCGCGCTTATTGATACTAATGTACCAGTCCCTCCTCCGGCTGCGGAGTCTGTTCCTCCAACTCCTCCTGTGGGAAGCATTCCCATAGAGTCCAGCTCGGACGAGGACGTCGACATTATGCCTTCACCCGAGGGGAGCCTGCCTAAGGAGAAAGGTTCCAAGCGAAAGGGTACTGGTGGTTCCAGTAGCTCCTCGAGGAAGAAGAAGTTGAGGAAGCAGAAGGATTAGACACTCCTTTCATAGGCAGTTAGGGATTTTTGTTATTTTCTCTTTTTTCCCTTTTGCAGGCCGTGTTTAGATGCGGGTTCGGCCCCTGCTAGTAGGAATATTTTGGAAAAAACTCATGTATGAACCATTGTTTTTGAGTTAGTTGAAATAAAATTTTGTCTTCCAGTTTCAGCTTATGTTCCTTCCTATGCTTGAATATTGCAGTGTTCGAACTTTGGTCCGATGTACTTGCATTATCTTATTGTTTCAAGAACAGCTCATTTTACTTATTAAGTATGGAAATCTCGGACTTGAGTTGTGATAGGGGATCGCATTGGAGCTGAGCATCGCATAGTTTCGGGTAATGACTAACATTTGCCTCTGCCCCCAGTTCCAGGGTTAAGTTGTGATGATCAGCTTGTGATTGCATCAAGCGAGGACCGGGTGGTCGAACTACGCTTGTTCTCTTATGAATCGTTTCATCCACACTCCGGGGATATATGTCATCTCGTAAGCGGTTGTTCGCACTCTGGGAACACGGAGTTGACTGATGTTTGCACTCCGTCTCGCACTCTGGGAGCACGGAGTTGGTCGTTTATACTCCGCTTCGCACTCTGGGAACACGGAGTTAATTGTTTATACTCCGTTTCGCACTCCGGGAACATGGAGTTGATTGATGTTTATACTCCGTCTCGCACCCTGGGAATACGGAGTTGGATGTTTATACTCCGCTTCGCACTCTGGGAATGCGGAGTTGGATGTTTATACTCCACTTTGCACTCTGGGAACACGGAGTTAGATGTTTATACTCCGTCTTGCACTCTGGGAATACGAAGTTAGATGTTTATACTCCGCTTCGCACTCTGGGAATACGGAGTTAGATGTTTATACTCCGTCTCGCACTCTGGGAATACGGAGTTAATTGCAGGATTGTCATGTGTCAACCCTATCAATATCGGTGTCATGGCTTGTCCCCGAGCTCGGGTTTCACCTAGTGAGTGGCCGGTCGTATCACAGCCACTCTCCATTTGAATAAGTCCCATTGCATGATGGGATTTAGCTCTTCGTGCATCGTGATGTTGTATATCGTACTTAATGAATCACAGCTCTGGCTTGAAGAAGTGGCATTTTATTGCTGAAATAAGAAAATGCGGCAAAGTCGGTTGCCTTATTACAAAATTCAAATTTCGAAATGCAGAAACAAATTTCTAAATAGAATGAAATAAATAAAGCCTGTCATATGTAATAGCGGCGGAGACTTTCGCTGTTCCAAGCCCTTGGTAAATCGAGACCGTCAACAGTCGACAGCTTGAATGTACCATCTCCGAGCTTTCGTGTAATTACATACGGTCCTCCCCAGTTCGGTTTCATGTGTGAAGGAACTGGGTAGATTCTCTTGAGCACGAGGTTGCCGAGTTCAAAGGTTCAAGGTCGAACTTTGGTGTTGTACAGCCGGGCGACCCGACTTCGATGTGCGGCTGCTCTCAAATCAGCCTCTTCCCGTTTTTCATCCAATAGATCCAAAGATTCGGCCAGGAGTATAGCGTTTGTCTTTGGATCATAATAAGTCACGCGATGAGAGAGCACTTCTGTCTCGACCGTAATAACGGCCTCTGAGCCATAAGATAGGGAAAACGGAGTGTGTCCGGTCGCGGTTTTGTGGGTCGTTCGATAGGCCCATAACGCCATAGGAAGTTCATCGACCCACTTGCCCCCAGCCTTCTCCAATCGTTTCTTCAGGATCGATTTTATAACTTTATTGACAGCTTCAACCTGTCCATTCGCTTGGGGGTGTGCGACAGCCGAGAACTTTTTACGGATACGAAACCGTTGACAGAAATTCTTGAATTCCGCACTCTCGAATTGGGCTCCGTTATCAGTGATGATAGTATGCGGGAGTCCAAATCGACAGATGATGTTGCGAACCACGAAATTTATCACTTTCTTTATCATAATGGTTGCAAGGGCTTCGGCCTCAGCCCACTTTGTGAAGTAGTCAACGGCGACGATGGCGTATTTCGCACCGCCTTTTGCTAAAGGTAAAGCGTCGATGATGTCGATGCCCCACATTGCGAATGGCCAGGGACTGACCATTTGGGTTATTTCAGTAGGCGGAGCTCTCGGAATTCAGGCATGTATCTGGCATTTATCGCACTTCCGGGCATAGTTTGCCGCATCTCGGTTCACTGTCGGCCAGTAGTACCCATATCGGAGTATCTTCTTAGCGAGAGCTTGTCCTCCGGTATGATCGCCACACTCTCCTTCGTGCACGTCATGTAACACTCGTTTGATTTCCTCGTGGGCGATACACCTGAGGAGAGGAACGGAATAACCTCTCCTGTACATGACTCCGTTTTGGATGACGAACCGCGAAGCTTTTCGCTGAATTTGTCTCTTCTCATTTCTAGGTTCAGGCAGCGCCCCATTCTCAATGTAATTCCGATACGGAGTCATCCAAGATTCTCTACTGGGAGCGGTTTCAAACATAGAGTATCCGATCGATGCTCGGGGAGGCCAAAGTTTCAACGGGGACAAGTCCCATTTGTTGCGCTTCACCTGTGCTAGCTAACTTTGCCAGTGAATCGGCTTTCTGATTGTGCTCCCGAGGCACATAATAGATGGCATAATAATCAAACTGGTTTAGTATTTCCTGAACTCGAGCCAAGTAAGCAGCCAGCCTTCGGTCTCTTGCCTGATATTCTCCTCGTATTTGACATACTACTAATTGTGAATCGCAATAAATTTCCACAGCGATAATCCTCAAGTCTCTGGCAAGTCTTAAGCCAGTTAGGAGGGCTTCATATTCGGCTTCATTATTAGTTGCACGAAAGTCGAATTTAAGAGCATAACATATGGATCGGCCCTCGGGAGTCTCAAGTACAACCCCAGCGCCCGAACACCGGTCATTTGATGCACCATCAGTATACGGCTTCCAAATGTATTCGGGAGATTTACTAGTCTCGGGCAAGTCTTCTGGAACGGTGAATTCAGCTATGAAATCTGCCAGGACTTGTCCTTGAATGGCTCTCCGCGGAGCGTATGCGATATCAAATTGGCTTAACTCAATGTTCCACTTGAGTAACCTACCGGACGTCTCAGGCCGCGTGAGGACCTGTCGTAACGGCTGGTCGGTGTACACAGTAAGCGGATGAGCTTGGAAGTAAGGACGGAGCTTTCTTGAGGCAATGACCAAGCAATAGGCCAGTTTCTCCAGTCTCGGATAATTTCTTTCAGCTCCTGTTAGCCGCTTACTAACATAGTAGACCGGGTTTTGCACTTTGTCTTCTTCCCGAACTAGAGCAGCACTGATCGCATGTTCTGATACTGCCAGGTAGAGATACAGTTGCTCGTGGTCAACCGGTTTTGATAAGATCGTAGGTGTGGAGAGATGTTGAACTAATGATCGGAACGCGCCTTCACACTCCGTGGTCCATTCAAAGTTCCGTTTGCCCTTCCGGATCAGGTCGAAGAAAGGAATGCATTTATCGGTGGACTTTGAAATGAATCTGCTCAATGCTGCGACCTTTCCGTTAAGACTCTGGACTTGCTTTATAGTTCTAGGGGTTTGCAAACTTCTAATAGCCCAGATCTTCTCAGGGTTCGCCTCTATTCCTCGAGCGTTGACGATGAACCCAAGGAATTTTCCGGATGCAACGCCAAAGTGACACTTGAGTGGGTTGAGCTTCATTCCGTACTCCCGGAGGATGCTGAACATTGAATTCAAATCTCTGACGTGGTCTGTGGAGAATCGGGACTTCACCAGCATGTCATCCACGTAAACCTCCATGGTCTTCCCAATCTGATCAGCGAACATCCGGTTGACTAAGCGTTGGTATGTTGCTCCAGCGTTCTTTAGACCAAACGGCATGACTTTGTAACAATAGAGTCCCAGATCGGTCACGAAACTGGTATGTTCCTGATCAGGTAAATGCATGGGTATTTGGTTGTAGCCGGAATAAGCGTCCATAAAGGATAGTAGTTCATGTCCGGCCGTTGAATCCACGAGCTGATCGATTCGCGGAAGTGGGAAGCTATCTTTTGAACAGGCCTTGTTTAGGTCAGAGTAATCAACGCAGGTTCTCCACTTCCCGTTTGGTTTCCGAACTAGTACAGGGTTGGACACCCATTCTGGATACAAAGCATCTCGAATGAACCCGTTCGATTGTAGTTTATCAACTTCCTCCTTAAGGGCGGCAGATCTCTCTGGATCCATACCGCGCCTTTTCTGCTTTACTGGGACATGTCGCGGATCTATATTCAGGGAGTGACTTGCAATGCTCGGCGAGATCCCGCACATGTCAGAGTGTGTCCAGGCGAAGACGTCGAGATTCGCCCGAAGAAATTCGACCAATTCCTGCTGTGTCTGCTTGTTCAGTTGAGACCCAACTTTCAACATCTTTGAATCATCATCCTCACTGATTGGGACGTCCACAGTTAGTTCGGCTGGAGAAGCTTGACTCTCCGTTGATTCGTCTTTATCCTCGTTGTCCCTAGGGTCCAGATCTTTCAGGAACTGGTCGTGGTGCCCGGGCCGAGACCCAGGCATCAATTGTCAATTATCAATAGAGCGGACGTAGAGAGATTCCTCTACACCCTTTCCCTTCTCTTTACGCTGTGCCCCGCGCAGCTCAGCAACATAACAGGCCCTTCCTGTGGCCTGATCTCCTTGAACAACTCCAATCCCATGGTCAGTGGGAAATTTCAAAGTCAGACACCATGGGGCGATCGCCGCCCTGAACTCAACTAGGGCTGGTCGACCCAGAAACGCATTACATGGCGAATCAATTTCTAGCACAACAAATTGTAACATTCGGACCCTCCGGCGTTCTCCAACGCCTAACTCGACTGGGAGTTCAGTTATTCCGATGGGTATCGTGGCACTTCCGTTGAAACCATGGATTCTGGATAAACAGGGTTTCAAATCCTTTGTCTCCATCTTCATTAGATTGTAAGCCCGTTTAAGCAAGATATTCACAGAGCTCCCACTGTCAACCAGGATCCTCTTCATCCAAGCAGGACCAACCTGGGCAGATATGACTAGTGGGTCGATTGTAGGGGCTTCGACTTTATCGGCGTCTCGGCTCCTGAACACGATATCATCGGATATTATCTTTTGTTGCTTCGCCGGGGTTCCGTCCTCGCAATTACTATAACACTCGAAGTCCGCATGCTTGATAGAACTAGCATACGACTCCATTTCCCACCAGCTCCTATCTGCCGGATGGGGACCACCACTTATTGTGTTGATAACTAATCTCCCGCCCGCACGGGCGGGTTCCTCCTCTCTTTCCTGATTTTGAGAACGATTTTGATTCGAGGGGCCCGCTCCGCCAGACTGCGGCGCCCGTACAAACTGATCTAGCTTCCTCTCTCTAATCAGCTTCTCGATGAGGTCCTGTAAGTGCCGACACTCATTGGTATTGTGTCCATAGCTCTCATGGAACCTACAGAATTTTCCTGTCTGAACCTGCCTCTCCGACGAGGGCTTTGGAGCAGGCTTCTTATACTGTACAGTGTTACAAGTCTGTAAGTATACGTTTTCCAATGATGTGTTTAGCGGTGTATAACTGTCGAACATCTGAGCTCTACGTCGTGGACCTCGGTTCTCATCTCTCTTCTTATTCTGGCCATTGTTTCCTCTCTGCTGGGTTTGTTTGTTTTGTATATTTAGTTGAACTTTCCCGGAACTCTCACCGGACTGTTTAACTGCTACATTGCTCTGTATTCCCTTAATGCTGGGCCTCGCATCGTCCTGCTTCCTAGACTGTTTTGCGTCCTCTTGCCGCAAGAATTGTGCGGCCTTGGAGTAAAAACGGTCCAACGATGCGGGCGGTTTTCCAACTAGCCAGTTTCCGAATTCAGAATCAGGATCAATTCCCTTAGTCAGAGCCATCAATATTGAATTATCGTTAGGATTGGTGATCTCAACGCATGCTGCGTGGAACCTCTCCAGGTAACGTCTGAGCGTTTCTCCATGAGCTTGAGTGACGCTGGATAGGGTGTTAACGTCTTTCGGCCTAGCAACATGCATACGGAATTGCTCTACAAACCTCTTGGCCAATTGATCGAACGAAGAAATTGATCTAGGTGGTAGGCGTGTAAACCACATTGTCGCGATTCCCCCCAGAGAGATGGGGAAACTTCGACACTTCACTGCATCGTCGGCCCTTGCAGCGCTCATCGACCATTCATATTTCAGAATATGCTGGTTGGGGTCACTATTTCCTTCATACATCGGGAGAGTCGGCATTCTGAATCGCCTAGGGGGTTCAGCATGTAACACTTCGTCTGTGAAAGGGGTATGACTACGGGAAATCCCCCAATCATCATTAGTGAGCCCCTGACTCTCGCGGATCATCTGACGTATCATGGTTGATATGTCCGACACGGGCAGGTTCTGAGCTTGATGAGCTAAGGCGTGGTCGGGTTCCACGGTGCGAGTTTGGATCGGGCGCTGTCGACGATCCATATCTCGCCTCCTTGGCTCAGCATCTTCTGGGACATAAGGTTCAGGAGTATGTCCACGCTGTTGATTGATCGGCTCTGATTGATTTCGGGTATCAACCCTTGTTTCTGCTGCGGCGGTTGTGGCGCGGTTATCCGTGGTGTACTGTGGGGCAGTAGTGTATTGTGGGGCAGTACCTCCTCGTGTTGAGGGACCCGTTTGGAAGCTGGCCGATGGTCCTACCCTCAGTTGCCCAACAGTTAAGGCGGGCTGATATTCAGCAGCTTGAGCACGACTCCCCTCTAGCCGAGGATGAGTAGTTCGGTGGTGATAATCACATGAAGCTGAGCTTTCAGTAGACGCTCTGGAGGCATCATCTCTCCTGGACCTTCTGTGCCCCCGGCGGTTTAGCTGGTTGGTTTGCTCGATATTGGCGCGCAACTGTTCCGCCAACTGCTGACGGCTTTGGGTCAGCTCCTGGAGCAATACTTAAAACTCCTGTCGGGTGACTAGCCCTGTTGAGTCCGAGTGAGTGGTATTGTCTTGATTGGAAGAAGGCGGCTGTGTGGGATTCTGCCTATCTCAGCCTTCTTGCTCTGCAGCGGTAGCGCCAGTTCTTGTGCTGACCATTCTCGGTGGTGGAGTCCTCTCCTAGATTTTGAGCAAATCTGAATAGAATGGAAGGATTTCGGACTGGATATCTGGATCTTCCTCTTGGATTTGTGCAATCCGGTATCGACGGCAGATCCAATGAGCGGGAGAAAAAACTTGTTTTCTCAGTGAAAGCACCAAAGTGTTTGTACCAAAAATGGGCACAACACTCTTCGGGAGTTGTTTGAAGAGATAAAATGAAGATTGTAAATGTAAAACAGAGGTTATCTAACAAAAACTCCAACAAACAAAAATGTAAAGTGCACAGACAAGCAATTTAGAGTGGTTCGGCGTATAGCCTACGTCCACTATGAAGTTTTGATGATTTTATTGATTCTCTTTCAATGATTACAAGCGGTTACAGCAATGAACAGCGGATTACAGATTAGAATTCGAAATTGACAGCAAAAGTAGGATGCAAATCTCAATCCGGTAGAGTCTGGACGCTTCAGAGAAAAAAGATCCTTTTTCTGTTGATTCTGGGGCTCTATTTATAGGCGTAGGAGGCTCAAATCTCGCTCAAACTCCGGGAGAATTGGTCTAGCACGTGAGAGGACCCATTCGACTATTTCCAGAAAGTTTCGAGTCGATCTGCGATCGATACGAAGTCATTTCATATCGATCAAGATTACCTCCAATTGAGCTCAAATTTGGTGGAGACGTTCCTCGGTATGTGTGCAACCTTCAGTTAAAATTTCATGGTATTTGGATCAGTGGATTGAGAGATATCATCGATACGAGGCGATGTTCTTTGCTAGGCTGTCTGGTTCGAATCCATCTCTCCGAACTGAGGGCTTCGAATCGATGGTGTCACGCGCCTCTGTGAAGACGTGGAACGCACACTTCGCCTCGATCCGGTCTTTACTCCGAGTCGACCGTGTCGACTCCATATATCTCGGCGCATTCGCATCGAGGGATGACGTGGTGCGCGGGCTTCGCCTCGATCCGGTTTTTGCTCCGTGTTGACTGCTTCGACTCCATGTATCTCGCCTCGTTTCCTTCGAGAGATGACACGTTATCCAAGCTGGTTGACCTGATGGATTCGAATAGGACTTCATCCAGGGATTCGAACCACGGTCATTCATGGATACGAACTGATGCTCAAATGGAGACGGAGAGTCCCTTCCTTGATGGATACAAAACACGTAGCTCCTCAATGGGTACGAAGTCAAAGAACGCAAGTTGGAGCCTTTCGATGGATGCGAAGTACCGAACATCTGATGGATACGAAGTCGACATTAAGTGATCGTTACGAACCAGGTGACTTATTGATGGATACGAACAAGTCTTTCCGGCTGAAGGTTCTATCGATACGAAGCTTATCAATGTGTGGACTTAATCATTCTAATTGACACGAGACCGATGGATGCGAAACGAGGACCACCGATGGATACGAAATCCATCGATACGAACTCGATGTACTAGCTCCATCGAAACGAACATATACGTTTTAATGGATACGAAATGGGGTCTGCCGATGGATACGAAAACATGCTTTTTCCTCCCACTTGTATCCATCATAACCTGTGCATATGAGCTCGGATTGACTTGAAACTTGGAACGTTGGTTTGCTTTATTTTCCCAATCATGTCTCATCAATTGGGGCTTGATCCGGACTTGGTCAGAATTCAACGATATCCATGACAAGCGACATTTGGAATCCAACTCCTTGGTGTCCTGGCCTTGCCAAAAGGCGGGATAACAGAAATTACTTGAAAAAGGAAAAAACAATTGAGAATAAAGTGATTATTCAAAACACATATGGAAAATGTTGATTCAAGACGAATATCAAATAACTGAAAACTATGACTATATAGCTTAACTTAGAACTAAGCTAACAAAAAATTATAGAAATGAAAATAAATTTTAAATAAAAAAAATCTGTCCCCTAATCGGTGATTTTTTTTTTGAAAACCCAGGAGAACCTGACGGGCCGGTAAACTCCTGAAGAGGGTATAGTAAAGTCATCCATTGATCCAAGCCCCTATACCCCCTGGTAAATTTATATAGGATAGGGAAGCGCATGGTAGAAATTGAACTTGGGTCTTTTTACCAAAACCCAAGCCTCCTTAATCAACGAAATGGTTGTAAAGCTCTTGGAAGTAAGTATCATAGTTTTACATGACATGCTTGAATATATACTTGAAATATGTCAATGAGGCTTAATTACAAAATTAAACTTTATAAACTTGATTTAAGCACATAAATCATTTAATTTTATTCTAATAGTTATTATATAAGGATTAATCAGGCAGGCGAATAGGCGTATGAAAATCATGTACATAATTTAAAAGAATTTATTGTTCCATGATATGAATATGATATAAGCAAACCTGAGATCCTCCCATGTTTACTTCAGCAACCAGAATGATGAATGCCATCTATATATTAGTGGAAGAAATAAACAGATTTCCATGGTGGATGACCATATCGATTTATATCCCATACCTACACATGTTATAATACTCGTACACCATGGCTGAATACATAAGGATTTGATGCAACAATAACATTAAAAATAGCATTATCACCTTTGATCTAAGAATAGAAGTGGTCTCTCTTTGATTCTGAAACATGGGATTGATTCGTTAAAAAAATTCCTTAAAATGTGACCCAATTTATTGGTGAGCATCATTTCCTTCTATCTTTACTTGCTTGTAGTAAAAATTGCATGTAGGTGGGTACTGTGATGATTAACGACAAATTTAAATGTAATGTGGTTATTTTTTTCTTATCATAAGAATTAGTTTTTGCATATTTTCCTTGTCGATGGAATTTTCTTCATTTTCATGGATACTTAAAGCTTCATCATGCCGGTTAATCTAGAAGTGAAACTACCTAAGACTTCATTAAATAAACTCGTCATTAGAGTTCAAATCTACTGATACTCACTTTCATATTTCAGACTGAACTAAGAAGCATCTTCTTATAGTGATAAATAAATAGCATAACCCACATGTTATAAGGTGAAAATATAGATATAGTTTAACATTAGTTATAGCCAAGAATGCAAACCTCAAATTGCTTAATTTTTTGCATGTACCACTATCCATCTTACAAAATAGATTCCATGCAATCGATGGTCTAAACTAAGTTTCTTTTTACCTGTAAAAGAAAAGGTCGAAAAGTCTAGATATATGGACAAAAATTAGTGAATTTTAAAGTCGGCATTTAACTTAATATGGAAGTAACATATTTCTTTTATTCTTTTTGACCTACAAAAGTAAATTGGACATATAAATAAATTTAACATAACAAAATATTAGAAGATACAAAATTCCAAAATCCAAAATTTCGAACCTAAAAAAATATATAAATTTCAAACTAAAAAATCAAATATTTGAATCGAAATTTCAATTTTTGAAACTCAGAATTCAAAATTTGAAACATAAAAGTCAACAAACTCAAAACCTTAATTTTCTAGAATTTGACATCTTAAAATTAAACTATCAACCTTTCAAAACCCAAACCTAAATGTTTATAATTTCATTTCAAATTTTCGATATTTAAAATTACTCAATTTGGATTTTTCAAATCTCTAAATTTCAAATTAGTGAATCTTCAGGTATCCAAAATTCGAGCTTTAAATTTTTCAAATTTTAAGAGAAATTATATTGTTCATATTTGAATTTTTAAATTCCTATCATATATTTTCCTTTTTCGACTTTTATAATAAAAGTTTGTCAATTGAACTTTTGTTGTTTGAATTTTTTAAAAACAAAAGGACTTCAGAAATATGAAAAAAGCAATTTCGCTTTTGTTTGCCAAAGGGTTATGACATCTTGATTATCCAGTAGCTTTATCAATTTCATCCTAATGTAATATGATCTGACACAATTACAATCTGAAAGAGAACTCATCTTATCTACATTTTATTTTAGAACAATAAATATGGACACAGCACAACGACGTCAACCGTGTGCATCAAGCCTCTCGCTTCTGATTCAGATAGACTATCCATCATATCCAGCTCTACATTATGCATTTTATCAAATTCCTTAGTGATGCCATATTCAAGTTCACTTAACCACTTAACACGGACCTTTACTTTCCTAACATACCCCTCAATATGATTATTCTTTTCCTTGAAAACTTAACCCCTATTTTATTTCAGAAACCAACTATGGTTGCAGAAGTTAAAACAATGTATCCAAGATTCCATTTAACATATGTGATACATTAGAACTTTAGATATTAAGACTGTAGAGAATTTTTTATTTTAACCAAAACGTATCTGTTAAGTATTTACAAAAACTTTGAAAAAGGAACAGTTTAAAAAATGATTTTAACATACACATTTTTTTGTTACATATTAAAGGCACTTCTCACTTTTTTTTTCTCATTCATTGTAACGACTATTGATTACTTCTCCTCTCCCCTTCTCATATGTCATAATTTTTATATACATATTTAAAACCTAAAAAATACTATTCGGATCCGATGACATAAATATTACTAAGATAACATTTCAGATGAGACTATTGCTCACACTTTAAGTCTTTAACTATTTGAATAGGTAGTGCCATACTACTATCTCTACATCACTTGGCCTATAAATCAATCGTTTTTTAAACTTCAATACTCGTTATCTCAATGGGATCTGACTAAAATAGGATTGATGTAAATACTTCCAATTTAAGAATATACCTGAATAGATTTGGATGTATAAAATATAAGTGGCAAGTATGCAAACACTGGAACATTACACATACCATCAGACAACTTATTATTTTGACAAAGAATGGGTTCTAAAATGGTATACAATTTTCTTATTAAGAAGTAACTCTACAATGTATACGTAATTGATAGCAAAAGTCAAAATATTATAATTGTAATAACATACAGATATCTTCTTTATTAAGGACTAACCTTTGATATATGAAATAAAATGAAGTGCCATAATACAAATGTTTCCCAAAATAATAAAAGACAACCTCATGTAATAATTGTGCACCTGCAAGATACAAACATCATGAATCAATTATAATTGGGCGTATGTGTATCTTATCAACCCATAATGTCACTCTTGTATAAAAATGCGGTAAGTTATCCCATTTCATTATATTCTAGAATATGCAACAAAACAGCTATCAATGCGTTTTGTCAAAGTAGCACAAATTATGTATCTTTTTTGTCAAAAAAATCCCTATATATCCATTGAATAACTTACAAAGCAGTTAAGCTAAAAAAAATAACCAAAAAGAATGATTAACCAGCAAATAAAATTGTAGCACCTTTAGTTAAATCAATACAACTGAATGTAATCTACTGCGTAAAATTATCGCAAATTTCAAAATTTAAAGAAAACTAATTTTGTTTAGAAATGCAGTACAAAAAAACTAATTTTGTTTATAGTAAAAAGACGAAGTGCCTTGAGAGAAAGCACATAAAAGATAGTTTTATAACATGACAATGTCACTGTTAACATACTATTATGCAACATGCGAGAGCAGTGACCCAACCATGCCCATAATCAAAAGAACTATACCACTGATTCAACAACAGTGGAGTTATCTGCATTTCCATCCCTATTACATACAGCTTTTGTATCATGTTGTTGCTGTATTCGATCACCATTGCTATAAATGTTCAAAATAGAAATAGATAAATAATTTTACCAGTAGTAAGTAAATTCTATCATCCAAGATATGAAAAATAAAAATATAAAATATGAACAGATAGCGTTATGAATTTTTAATATATAATATAAAACCCTGAGTGAGGAACTTTAAAAAAAAAGCAAGTACGGGGGATTGAGCATGATATTGGTTGTCGTTTTCATAAAAAACAACCATTGTAAAGACATAAATATAGCTAGTAGGTGTTGCAAGTCAAATCTTATGTTAAAAAATTTGAAACTTATAAATTATTTATTAACAATAACAATATAAATATAAAGGGCACGTAGTAAACTGGAACTGGAAGATATAGTTGAAGCTAATCAACAAACTAATGAAGAATCAACAATCATTCTCATGGGTATCTTAAGGATGTTAAGAGTGGATAATCAACAGTGGCCCAAATGTCTGAGGCATGCTAAGGGGAAAAAATCAGTCATGTAAAGAACAAATAAAAATAATATATATACCATCTTTCAATTTCTTCAAAGTTTGGTAAACCAGAAAAGCGAGTGCGAAAACTGTCGTCCTTTACATAAGCCAGTTTTTTGGTCATTGTACAACAGTGAATACATTGAAATAACCATTGAATTTCTAGCTACATGAATATTTACCAAATATTCATTTGCTACTTTGCATATACACACACACACAAAACATGAATATATTTAGAAATCCAAGGCATGCGATTTATAAATAAATATACAATTCAAAATGAGACAAAAATTGTTATGTAATTAATAAGGCATGCAAAGATAAAAGACACCGTGTAGGCAATATAATCCGTCGACGTAAATCATTTGATATATGAGTCGTGCAATTTGGAGATTATTAGTTTATAATTTGTTTAGCAAATGAATATAAAAGAGATTATAGGGTGAATAGATTACCTCTCTTAAGGCAGTTGAGTATTCAACTTGGAAATGAAATGAGAAGAAAATCATGCGAAAACATACCCAAATTTTCTGACCTAAAGCGTAAATCTTTTTGCTTCCTCAGATTCTTGTTTTGAGAGTCAAATCATGCCTCTTAAAAGTTATTTTTTTATCAAGAAATGGTTAACATGTATCCATTGTGCATAGGTTAATACGACGTTAGTAGTTTAGTTATACCTATTTCTTTTAGAAAGGATAACCTTGAGGGTTATTGAGAAAACACATCTTTATCAGAAAATAAAAATACATACACAGTTAAAAATTAAAACATGCGATGTATATAGAAGTTTTAGAAAATATTCCTTAACAATTCAAATATAATTAATATGCAATCGGTCTGAATTAAGAATAAAAAATGGTTTGATTTTAGGAAAAGGTTAATATATCAAAAATGTATTTGAATTGAAAATAAAAAAGGTTTGATTTCAGGAAAAGGAACGAAACCCGAAATTTGAGGAGGTCAACAAAACCAAAATTGAAATAATACAAACCGATGCAGATACACATTAATGTCAACCAGAATAGTCACATAGGAATTAAAACTAAATAAAAGTGGAGACAAACATTGATCTATCTAATGGAATAATTAGATACAAAACAGAAGAAAACAGTGAAAATCAAGAAAACCCATAAACTCTTAACAAATATATATTAAGGAATAAAGTTTAAAACAATTGGGGAAACAACCAAACAAAAAACATCATAAATAGTTACTTAAATAATTCAGTAAGCAAAGAAAAGTAAACATTCAACTAAACAACCAGACAAAAACAAACACAAAAATTCTTAAAGGAAAAATGCATTATTTATTATATGTGTAAGTATGACCAGTAAATTACAGCCTAAAATATTACTATGAACAATGGATTAGCAACGATTGTTGAATCATTAATCATAGACTTTCATTCTAAGGAAAATACCACATAAAACGTGTATATCTCTGTTTGAGGCTATGCTTGTGTAAATGCATTAAAAATGAAGTAGAAATGTACAATCATATATCTGAAGAAGAAAAAATAGTTTTTGAATGTCTATAAACATGTGTGTCTTTGCCTATGTTTGTTTGTGATTTTAATAAAGCATACTTATCCAACTTGTATAATTTCATTTATGTACTGGCATAAAATAGTTATCATACATCTATGTGCTCATGCTATTTACAATGCTTGCATTTCTTAATAAATTGATTTTTCCATCATACTACCAACCTATTTGTAGCTGGTATACACAATGTAGTACCACTTACCAATTAAAAGACGCTCACTATGATAATCTTAGCAAACAATGCACATGAACTTGCACAAAAAACATTGTGATAAACGTAAGATATCTGTGAATAAATTTGTACCTATAGGAGACTTCAAGTAAAGTCAATAACCAAGAAACAAACATCATTTTTTGGGAATCTAACAAATCTTCGTATTTGATTAATAAAGTGTGATGAACATAACTAAACCTGGAACTTGTCCTTTAGAGTTGTGGACATGAAGATGCACATAAACATACAATTTATATATCCTAAGGATTAATTTTTCAAGACTAATCAAGCCACTTCCAACTGTATTTGTATAAAGCAATTATTCAATTTAGATATTACAACTAAAAAAGACTTGAATATTATTAAAAAAACACATTCATATATCTCTTAAAATGACTAATTTGCAAACAAAATTGGGAACCAAACATAAATTAATGGATAATACTGAAAAGGGAGTAAAATTTGGGGCCATGCTTTTGAAGTGGACTGCATCGGTGAATCACCATTTCTGAAAGAAAATTATAAACCTTAAGAAAACTGAAGGACAATGATTAAAATTTCTAAATAAAATAATTGGAAACTAAAAAGAATATTGACTATAACTAAGAAAGAGATGATAATCAAACCTGAAAGAAATAAATCTAGGGCATGGCTCCTAGTGAAGTCTGAAGACAAAGTTGGGCTAACTGGTAGTCGCAAAAGCCGATCTAGCAGAGATCGGAGTCCAAATGGATCCGACGGTGTTAGGAAGAAAGGACAACAGTGGTAGACTGGAGGGATTGAGAGGAGTAGCCGGTCGACGGTCATTTTGGAGGTGATTCTGAGTTGAATTGGTTAGCGAAGTGGTTGGATGGGAGGGCAACGCGGGTGGAAGAAGTTAAAATCCAAATGACCTAATTAGCTACGAATGGGGACAAGAGGAGGAGAAAGAGAGAAGTGATGGGGAAAAATAAATATTGGCAAGACGTTTCAGTTCAAAATTGACAAAAAATCCAAGGAGGCTTCAGAGCACTTGAAATCATACTCGGTAATAATAGTATAGTATAGATATATTCATACACTCAATTTTTTAAATCCAATAAGAACTAATACTAATAAACACTAATATAATTATATGCATAGAGTTAGATTATACGTGACCAGATAATTTGATCTTCCTAACTAGTCACATTATTAACACATGAAAGGAATCAAAGTTAAGATGCTGAATTATGTAATATTAAAGGTTGAAATTTGTTTGATTTGCTTTGTTTTTGCAAGCGGTGGGTGTTTAAGTTCTTCAATAATAGAATATACAAATAGCTGGTATTCATTCATCAATTACTGACTATTTCATGGATTAGTTGATGTATGTAAATGTGTGCAGGATCTTAAAGCCGCGTGTCGCAAATTCACAACTGAAAATCTTACAGCTGTAATGCATAATTGTCCCATCACTACAGTCCACAATAGAAGTGCGATTGCGTGTCACAAAGCATATACGCTTATCTTTCCGATGGAGGATACTCGAACAATAAGAGTGTCAAGCCATGCATTTGATATAAGATGCAACGTTCAGTTTTAACCCCGAATTGTTGTCATTTTACGTTACATTTGTACTTAATCTGTGATGATGCCATACATTCTATGGAACTTTATGTAATTTGTGACTGTAGAACTTAGAGATTTTGATTAATTTCCCTCATTGCTGATGAATATAAAGGTCAAATTTTTATTATGAGAAAATGAATGTTAATGTTTTGGTATCTGAGACATTTTACCTGTAATGTATTGTTTATGTACAAACTTCCATTGTCTATTTTTTGAAATAATTTATTGCAATACACCATTTATGCAAATAGATCTATGTATCGGTTGAGTCCCCACATAAGTTGAAGTATTCTAGTTGAACTTCTCCTCTTGAACTAATACTCCACCTTATGAGCAAGTGGTTCTAATATTCGAACAATATTGTGGCTTTTCAACACAGAATTAAAACAAAAGGCAACACTGCGGATTGCATAATTATGGATCTTAAGGCTAATTTAATGCTAGAGGGGAATGAATAGTGATTTCTAACTTACGTAAATCTTTTTAATTTTCTTTCGAGATCAATGTTAAGTCGCAGATTAACAACACAGAATTATACTAAGAATCAATCATAGATGCAATCACAGATAGAAATAAAAGCAGTAAAGTAAAGAGTTAAAGAGATGACACCAGAGATTTTATACCGGTTTATATTTCTCCTACATCCAGTCCCATACAACTACTTGTACAGATTGCTTTTCAAAGTCAATCTTTAACCAGGTAGAAGGCAAACCCAAATAGAATCTCAATTTTAAGGCTACGAGACACACTGTAACACCTGTAATTTTAACGACTGAATATTTAAATGATTAATTTAAATATTTAATAGTTAAGCGATGGAACGCCTCATATACTCGATTTTTACAAACGGTCAAATTAGAACTCGGGACTACTTCCATTGAGTATGGATCGATGTTGCGAATCTAAATGAGTATAAGCATTGATATATTTTAACCGATGGATTTTTAGCTGGTAGCCTGTAATTGATTTGTAAATTGATCCAAAAGCTAACTTTTGTATACGATGGAATTAGGTCCTTAAACCTTTTCCATTGAGTTTAGAATGACATTCAGAATTTGATTAGGTATAAGGTTCGATATGTTTAAAGTCGATGGATTTTTAGAGTGAATGGTAATTTTGGGAAAAGAAATGAATTTGGGCTACGTCCATTTCTAGCCTATATGAAGCTAACCCCTTCATTATTTTCATTCTCACTTTCATTTCCACGTTCACTTTCTTCCTCATTCTCTCATCACTGCATTAATTACCTCTTAATCCCCTAACCTAAGATCCACTAATCCATACCCAAATAAAATCTAATAAATTCCGATAAAATAACCATAATTCTTCTCATGGGATTCTCTACAAAACCCACAAAGGAATTGGCTTGACTTGGAGTTTGGAATTTTGTTTTGGATTTCAAGAGAGCATGGAGATGAGTTTTTGTAATGACCCGGAATTTCACTGCTTTGATTTATGAATATTTAATTAATTTTAAATATTCAAATAATATGTTTTATAATTAAAATAAATTACTTTTAAATAGTAAATGATGGTGATGAAATAGTTTTCAAAATTTGTTTACAAAAATATATAGTTCGAAGAAAAATCGAAAATGTGACCGAATTCATTTTTCGAATTTTCTCGAATAAAAGTTGTCGGAAATGTTGTAACACTATTGTATAATATACACATTCATTTATTTATAAATTAGGATTTAGTATATATATGCATTCATTCACTTAAGTCTATATAATAAGGATGTTATGAAATTTTATGTAATTATAAAATGAATGTTTGAAGTAAAGTGTAACATGTTGAAACATGTTTAGACATAAGTACAAGTTGCATTAAATGATGTTGGGCCAAGCTATACATGGAGGGGACAAGAGGGGTGTAACGACCCACCTTTTTGGACGGTTTAAATCGATAATAAACCACACATGTCAGACTCAAACCATTCAAAAGGGAGGATTGTTATGGGGTAAATAAGAAAAGAAGGAAAAAGAAAGAAAAACAAAACACAGAATCTCACAGCGGAATTACAATATATAATAATCAAATAAACAGTTCATGAAACTGTTTTACAAATAACATTGATTACACTTTTACAATACAAAATCAGAGTACATACAGCATGAATAAATAAATAATGTAGTGGAACAATATGATGCAGTAGTATAAATATAATAAATAGCATACAAATCTTCGTCTTCGTCCTCCAGAGAAAAATGGTATTCAATACACTGAAAAGCTCAGACTGACCCAAGCGTAATGAAAAGACAAAACACTCGAGTCAGAACTAAAAGATCTTATGTAAGTTAAATCAACAATAAATAAATATGAGTGTAACGGCATTAGAGATGTTTGCGGGGTTTGACATCCCCTATCCAGTGTCTAACGTGAGTGCAATAACTTAAGAGATGTTCGGGATTTCCATCTCCTAAGGATCCGTTAAACTATCTATATACATAGTACAATACGCTATTATAATAGTGTCTAAAGTAAAGTAAAGTATTAAAATAGCGTTAAGGCATTACCCATATCCCCCTTAACACATTTTTATATATTCTCGTAGCCTATACAAATACTGTAAGCCCCAACAAACTGATGGGATACTCAGGGAGCACTCCATCGGTACGGTACAAACCAAACTCTAATGGGCACGATAAGGCATGTGACAAGGCACGCGAGGCAATGCCCAGGGTAGGATACTACCATTTTGTGGATCCGGACTGGTTGTAACGCATAGCAGCTACTATCGCCCACCTCGAAACACACTTCCATAATAAAAATCGAGGGGTGGCCACCAAATCAATCACAAAGTCATAATATGGTATCGAAGAAGCATGTCTGATCGGAGGTGCGACCTCACTTGGCCCGGCGTGGCTCCTGTTTTAGTCACATCAAGCTGACTTAAGGGAGTCAGGGCTACGTTAATACCTCATATAGAATCGTTCGCTAAACCATCCTACTTCATTCTGGAATCTCCACCACGTACACAGTTGTTAAAGTGGTTTTCGGTATTGACAAAGAGTATGACAATATCTGATCCCGGTTTCTTTAACAACTAAACGCTTATTTCACACCGGATGGTTCCTTTTACATTTCCAAAATCAATTCATAATTGATATCAAAATATCATATTCAATTCAAACCATATCACTTTCGAAATCATATTCACTTTTGAAATCATATTCATCTTCGAAATTATATCACATTTGAAATCATATTCACAAAAAAGGTTAAATCCTCATTTCATAATCATCGTATTTACTCAAATATGTCATTTCACTAGAAAATATCATTTCAAATCCCAACTTAGGTTATAACATCATTTAACCATATTCGCTTTTAAATCAAGGATTTAAATATAAACCCTTCAACTTTACACAGTCTGAAATTTAGAAAATAGTATAGATGGTCGTAGATAGTTTAAATAGTTTAAAAATAGTTAGAATACTTTAAAATAGTTTAAATGGGTTAAAATAGTTTAAATGGGTTAAAATAGTTTAAAATAGAGTAAAATAGTTTTAAATAGTTAAAATAGTTTAAAATAGATCAAATAGTTTAAAAATAGATTAAATTAGTTTAAATATAGATTAAAATAGTTAAATAGTTTAAAATAGGTTAAAATAGTCTAAAATTAGATTTAATACGGTTTTAATAGTTTGATATAAAATAGTTTGATTAATGGAAATGGTTTATATAGTAGATAGTTTGAAAATCTAAATAAACCTGAATTTAAAATAATATATCTTTAAACAGTTTACATTAAAATAATTAATTCGATATTAATATCAAATTAAACTATTTCTTCCATTCAACAAATCTGGACCGTATCTAGATTTCAACAAAACCAAATTTTCTTTCAATAAAATTCCCAAAAATCATTTCAATTTATATCGATTTCAAATTCATGTTTGAGCTAAAATTTTAAAGCACTTCGAATTCATAGATTTCAAAGTTTAAATATTCAAACATTTCAATAACTCAATTTCGATAAATTTCATTTATATTTCACAGTTCAACTTTGATATTTCAATTAAATTTCTTTAAACAATTCCTTTAAACGAATTCCAATTTCAACAATTAAAGCTTGGATTTTCGAAAGTAATTTAGTTTATATAAATCCAATTTTATATCAAAATATCATTTAACTGAATTCAAAAAATTAAGAATTTAAAAATCATTTAATTTAACTAATCCGGTGTCCGTATATAATTTTCTACCCTATGGTCAAGTGATACGGATATTTATCATTTCAAAATGCAATAATTTATATTTATGGATATATATCATTTCAACCCGCAATCCCGAATAAAATTCAAAATCCATAAAATCGCTCGAGTTTATCATTTCAACCCATAACGATTTTTCCCTAATCTATAGA
This sequence comes from Allium fistulosum, assembly GCA_030737815.1. Taxonomy (NCBI): domain Eukaryota; kingdom Viridiplantae; phylum Streptophyta; class Magnoliopsida; order Asparagales; family Amaryllidaceae; genus Allium; species Allium fistulosum. Next base: position 596,539,070 of record CM060908.1, on the reverse strand, counting down.
TCGTTCGGCTATGTATCATTTCAACCCATAGTGATTTTCCTAGCAATAACTAAGGAAACTTGCAGTGTTATAACAATATAAATTGTTATCCCGCCTTTTGGCAAGGCCGTGACACCAAGGAATTGACTAGCAACCAATGACGGTCCGTCCTAGAGAACGGTTATACACAGGCTCACTATGGATATCGACGAATTTTGTCTGAGTCCGGATCGAGCTAAAATTGATATGGCACGACAAGTGAGGCTGTTAGAGTCAATGTTCCAAATCTCAAGTCAATCCGAGCTCGTATGTTCGAGTTACGAACGATACAAAAGTGGATGAAAACCAACTACTCTTCGACTCGCTCAGTTTGAATCCATCAGGGAAGCCAACTTCGACTCGCTCAGTTCGAATCCATCAAAGAAGCCTACTTCGAATCGCTCAGTTTGAATCCATCAGGGAAGCCTACTTCGACTCGCTCAGTTCGCATCCATCAGGGGAAGCTCTGTTCGACTCGATCGGACAATGCACAGTTCGACTCGATCGACTTCGCATCCACCACCAAGTCTTTGTTCGACTCGACCAAATTCATATCCATCAGGAAGCAACGGTTCGACTCGATCGACCAATTCCTACTTCGTATCCATCGGCAACAAACACTTGCATCGGCTTCGCATCGCTTAATTCTAAAGGTTCTATTTGTATCGATCGATCACCAATCGATACGAAACGCACGCCTCCATTTAATGCGAACAAGCCAACATCCACCGATTCGAACTAGACTGTCTTCATCAATTCGAACTAGGTACGCTACAGATCGATGCGAAGGACGCATGCCACGTCAACCTGCCAACACATGCCGCCATCGATTCGAAGTGACCGAGTCGAACAGGACCGAGTCGAATAAGAGAGAGTCGAACGAAACAGCCAACCGAAGATCCTAATTCGTATCGATCACATCTCCTAATCTACAAGTCCAAATGCTATGAAATTTTGACAGAAGCTTGCATACATGTTAAAGAATGTCCACGCCAAATTTCGACTCCATTGGATGAAATCTCGATCGATACGAAATCCGTTCGTATCGATCACGGATCGGACCGAAACTTCCCGGGCTTGGGCACGCGGGCCTGGTCACGTGCCAGAGAGGGTCTCCCGAGATCTAAGTGAAATACCAGCCTCCTACACCTATAAATAGAGCCCCAGGGCACACAGAAAATGGGCTTCTTCTTCTTTGAATTCTCCAACGCCCAGACTCTGCCGGATCCAGATCTGAACTCCATCACTGCTGCCAACAATGAAATTCGCTGCTGCAAATCATAATTATCTGCTGTAATTCACTGAATTCATTTGTAATCTTCAAAGAAAGATCAATAAAGCTATCAACTTCATAGTGGACGTAGGCGATACGCCGAACCACTCTAAATTCTTGTGTCTCTGTGCATTTCAATTATTCTCATTTCTGAAATTTGGAGTTTTTGTTAGATAATTCTCTTTTTCCATTTAATTTCTTCATTTCACCTCTTCAAAAACTTCCGAAGAGTGTTGTGCCCAATTTTGGTACAAACACTTTGGTGCTTTCATTGAGAAAACCCAATTTTTCTCCTGCTCTTTGGATCTCCTATCTATATCGGATTGCATAAATCCAAGAAGAAGATCCAGATCTAGAACTTTGAAGCCCTTCCATTCTATTTAGATTTACATCAGATCTAGGAAAGGACTTTCACTAATTCACCATGGTAAGTACACGAACTACCTCTACAGCTGCTGATCAAGGAGGACGGGACAGGCAGAATCCCGTGCAATTGCCTCCATCCAACCAAGACACCGCCAGACCTTCAGATCCATCAGGCCCGGTAACCAGACAAGAGTTTCTGATGCTGCTTCAAGAATTGACCCAGAGTCGCCAACAGTTAACTGAACAACTGTGCGCCAACACAGAGTTGTCCAACCAGCCAAATCGCCAAAGGCGAAGAATATCCAGAAGAGACCAAGGTTCTTATTCTTCCACAGAGAGTTCAGCCTTTTCTGATGGCCAAACCAGATCCACACGCCCACGACTAGGTGTAAGCTACACCCAGGCCACAGGACACCAACCTGCTTCGAACCATGGGCAACCTAGAACTGGACCATCTGTTAGTTTCCGTACAGAACCTTCATCTCGAGGAGGTGCTGCTCCTTACCATGTCACAGGCAACATTGCAACTACCACCACTACCGAACAAGGAGTGATGCTAGAAACCAAGCTGATCCTCAACGTAACCAACGAGAGCAGACTCCAGAGCCTTATGTCCTAGAGAATGTTGAACAAGGAGGCGAGGCACGGACCATCGACCGCGTCCGGTCCAGACTCGCGCTGTGGAACCCGACCACACCTTGGCATAACATGCTCCAAGTATCCGAATGTCGGTATACCAACGATGATTCGTCAAATGATCCGTGAAAGTCAGGGTCTCAGTAATGACGACTGGGGAATCTCCCGGAGTCATACCCCTTTCACCGATGATGTATTATATGCTGAACCACCTCGGCGCTTCAGGATGCCAACTTTGCCAGTCTATGAAGGGAGTTCTGATCCCAATCAACACATCCTAAAGTACGAATGGCTGATGAATGCTGCGAGAGCTGATGATGTAGTAAAATGCTGTAGTTTCCCCATTTCCCTGGAGGGCATTGCAACCATGTAGTTTACTCGTTTGCCACCACGATCCATTTCCAATTTTGACTAGATGGCCACCAAGTTTGTCGAACAATTCTGTATGCACGTAGCGAGACCTAAAGACGTTAACACTCTGTCTAGTGTTACACAAGCTCTCGGAGAAACACTTAGACGTTACTTGGAGCGATTCCATGCTGCGTGTGCAGAAATAAGCAATCTCAACGATAACTCTATCCTGATGGCATTGACTAAGGGGATTGACGCTGATTCCGAGTTCGGAAATTGGTTAGCTGGAAAACCACCTGCGTCATTGGACCGTTTCTATTCCAAGGCAGCCTAATTCTTGAGAAGGGAGGATGCGAAACAGTCTAGGAAGCAGGATGACGCAGGGCCCAACATCGAAGGAATCCAAAGTAACATCGCTGTTAAACAGTCCGGAGATAGTTCTGGAAAAGTTCAATTGAACGTACAAAATAAACAGAATCAGCAGAGGGACAATGGAAATCAAAGCAAAAAACGCGATCAGAATCGTGGGCCATGGCGTAGAGCTTCCATGTACGATAATTACACTCCACTGAACACGTCATTGGAAAATGTGTATTTGCAGACCTGCAATACCATGCAATATAAGAAACCTGCCCCGAAACCACCAACTGAAAGACAAATCCAGACAGGGAAGTTTTGTAGGTTCCACGAAAGCTACGGCCATAACACCAATGAGTGTCGTCACTTGTAAAACCTTATTGAAAAACAGATACGGGAACGGAAGTTGGATCAGTATGTGCAGGCGCCACAATCTGGTGGTGCGGGCCCATCAAATCAGAATCGTGCGCCGAATCAGGAAATACAGGAGGAACCCGCTCGTACAGGCGGGAGGTTGGTTATCAATACAATAAGTGGTGGTCCTCACCCAGCAGATCGAAGCTGGAAGGAAATGGAGTCGTATGCCAGTTCTATCAGGCATGCGGACTTCGAGTGTTGTAGTAGTTTTGATGAAGGGGCTCCGGCCAAGCAACAGAAGACGATGACAGATGACATCGTGTTCAGGAACAGAGATGCTGATAAAGTCGAAACCCCCACTATCGATCAACTGGTCATCTCAGCTCAAGTAGGTCCCGCTTGGATGAAGAGAATCTTAGTTGACAGTGGAAGCTCTGTGAATATTTTGTTCAAGCGAACTTATGATCAAATGAGAATGGAAGCCACGGACTTGAAACCTTGTCAACCCTGAGTCCATGGTTTCAACGGAAGTGCTACAATACCCACCGGAATGGTGGAACTACCGGTGGAGTTGGGAGTTGGAGAACGCCGGAGAGTGCGAATGTTACAGTTCGTCGTGTTGGACATAGACTCCCCTTATAATGCCTTCTTGGATCGACCGGCCCTCGCTGAATTCAGGGCAGCCATTTCCCCGTGGTGTTTGACTTTAAAATTTCTCACTGATCGTGGAGTGGGAATCATTCAAGGAGATCAGGCTGCTGCCAGAGCCTGTTATGTTGCTGAGCTGTGGGAGGCGCAGCGGAAGGAGAAAGGAAAGGGCGTAGAGGAATCTCTCTACGTCCGTTTTGCCGATAATTGACAATTAACGCCCAAGCCTAGGTCCGGGCACCCCAGCCAATTCCTCAAGGATCTTGACCCAAGAGAAACTGAAGACGAAGGAGAATCTAAAGAAAGTCAAGCATCCCCGGCCGAACTAACGATTGATGTCCCAATTGATGATGACGATGATTCGAAAATGATAAAGATTGGGTCTCAGCTAAGCCGGCAAACTCAAGAGGAATTGGTTGAATTTCTACGGGCGAATCTTAACGTATTTGCCTGGACACATTCTGATATGTGTGGGATCTCGCCGGACATCGCGATCCACACTCTGAACATTGACCTGCGGCATGTCCCGGTCAAACAGAAAAGGCGTGGTGTGGATCCAGAGAGATCCGCCGCCCTTAAAGAAGAAGTAGAGAAGCTTAAGGCGAATGGGTTCATTCGAGATGCGCTATATCCTGAATGGGTGTCAAATCCCGTGCTCGTCCGAAAGCCGAACGGAAAGTGGAAAACATGTGTCGACTATTCTGATCTAAATAAAGCATGTCCCAAAGACAATTTCCCGCTTCCTAGAATTGATCAGCTGGTAGATTCGACAGCTGGGCATGAACTCTTATCCTTCATGGACGCGTATTCTGGCTACAATCAGATACCGATGCATTTACCCGATCAAGAACATACCAGCTTCGTAACCAACCTGGGACTTTACTGTTACAAAGTTATGCCATTCGGACTCAAGAATGTCGGGGCTACTTATCAATGATTGGTCAATCGGATGCTTGACAATCAAATCGGGAAAACAATGGAAGTATATGTAGACGACATGCTTGTGAAGTCACGACTCTCCACCGACCATGTTAAAGACCTGGAAACTATGTTCAACATACTTCGAGAATACAAAATGAAGCTAAATCCACTGAAATGTCACTTTGGAGTTGCATCCGGAAAGTTCCTTGGGTTCATCATTAACGCTCGGGGAATCGAAGCTAACCCTGAAAAGATTTGGGCAATTAGAAATCTTGAAACTCCGAAAACTATAAAGCAAGTCCAAAGTCTCAATGGGAAAGTAGCGGCATTGAGCAGGTTCATTTCAAAGTCCACTGACAAATGCATTCCCTTCTTCGATTTGATCCGAAAAGGAAAACGCAACTTTGAATGGACCACGGAGTGCGAGGGCGCTTTCCAAGCACTAGTTCAGCATCTATCCACACCACCTATCCTGTCAAAGCCTATTGATCATGAGAAGTTGTATATATACTTGGCAATATCAGAAAACGCTATCAGCGCTGCCTTAGTTCGAGAAGAAGACGGGATACAGAAGCCGGTATACTACGTCAGCAAACGATTGACTGGAGCTGAAAGAAATTATCTGAAGCTAGAGAAGTTGTCTTATTTCCTTGTTATTGCATCGAGGAAGCTCCGACCATATTTCCAGGCACATCCCATTTTTGTTTACACCGACCAACCGTTACGACAGGTCCTTTCATGGCCTGAGACGTCTGGTAGGTTACTCAAGTGGAACATCGAACTGAGCCAGTTTGATATTACTTACACTCCAAGACGAGCGATCCAAGGACAAGTCCTAGTAGATTTCATAACTAAATTTACCGTTCCAGAGGACTTGCCCGAAACCAGTAAATCTCCCGAATACGTCTGGAAGCTGTACACTGATGGTGCATCAAACGATCGGTGTTCGGGCGCTGGTGTTGTACTCAAAACCCCCGAAGGCCGATCTATATGCTATGCTTTGAAGTTTGACTTTCATGCAACCAATAATGAAGCTGAATATGAAGCCCTCATAGCTGGACTAAAGCTTGCCAGAGATCTGAAAATTATCGCTGTGGAAATTTATTGCGATTCACAATTAGTCGTGTGTTAAGTTCGGGGAGAATATCAAGCGAGAGACCGAAGACTGGCTGTTTACTTAGCTCGAGTTCAGGAAGTACTGAATCAGTTTGATTATTACGCCATCTATTGTATACCTCGGGAACGCAACCAAAAGGCCGATTCATTGGCAAAGCTAGCCAGCACAGGTGAAGCACAGAAAATGGGACTCATTCCCGTAGAGACGTTATCTTCTCCAAGCATTGACCGGGCAGAAATAGACCGGGTGTGCGAAACCATCCTCGAAAAGGATTCATGGATGACTCCACTCAAAAATTACATTGAGCACGAAACCCTGCCGAAACACAGGAGTGAAAAGAGACAAGTTCTTCGTAAGGCCTCACGATTCACCATTCAGAATAGGGTCGTGTATAGAAGAGGATACTCTGCTCCTTTACTCCGGTGTATCGCTCATGATGAAATTAAACGAGTATTGCACGATGTACACGAGGGAGAATGTGGCAATCACACCGGGGGGCAAGCACTTGGCAAGAAAATACTTCGGTACGGATATTACTGGCAGACTGTGAATCGTGACGTGTCATATTATGCAAAGAAGTGTGATAGGTGCCAGAAATATGCCCGAATTCCTAGAGCTCCTCCTACCAAGATAACACAAATGGTCAGCCCATGGCCATTTGCAATGTGGGGCATCGACATCATTGGTGCTCTACCTCTGGCAAAAGGTGGTGCAAAATACGCCATCGTCGCAGTTGATTACTTTACAAAGTGGGCTGAAGCCGAAGCTCTTGCTACCATAACAACGAAGAAAGTAATCAACTTTGTAGTTCGCAACATCATCTATCGATTCGGTCTCCCATACACCATTATTACGGACAACGAAACCCAATTCGACAGTGCTGAATTTAAAGATTTCTGCAAATGATTTCACATCCAAAAGAAATTCTCTATAGTTGCACACCCTCAGGCAAATGGACAGGTCGAAGCAGTTAATAATGTTATAAAATCCATCCTGAAAAAACGAGTGGAAAAGGTTGGGGGCAAGTGGGTCGATGAACTTCCTATGGCTCTATGGGCTTACCGAACAACCCACAAGACCGTGACCGGCCACACTCCATTCTCTCTCTCTTATGGTTCAGAAGCCGTTATTCCAGTTGAACTAGAAGTACTTTCTCATCGTGTGACATACTATGATCCGAAGACAAATGCTATATTACTTGCTGAATCTCTCGATCTATTAGATGAGAAGCGTGAAGAAGTTGATTTGAGGGCAGCTGCGCATCGAAGTCGAGTCGCCCGATTGTACAACGCCAAGGTCCACCCGCGAACCTTTGAACTAGGCGATCTCGTCCTTAAAAGAATATATCTGGTTCCTTCGCATATGAAGCCGACATGGGAAGGACCGTATGTTATTGAACGAAGACTCGGGGACGACACATTCAAATTATCAACCGTCGATGGTCTTACTCTGCCAAGAGCCTGGAACAGCGAAAATCTTCGTCGCTACTACACATAACAGGCTATGTTTATCCATTTAGTTTACTTTCCATTTCGCAATTTGTTTCTGCATTTCGAAATTAGAATTTGTAATAAGGCAACTAACTTTGCCATATTTTCTTATTTCAGCAATAAAATGCAATCTCTTCGAGCCAGAGCTGTGATTTACTTGAAATGCTTTATATGATCATCACTATGCACGGAGAGCTAAGTTTCACCATATGGTGGAATTTATTCAAATAGGGAGTGACTGCGATGCAACCAATCACTCGCTAAGTGAAACTCGAGCTCGGGGACCAGCCATCACATCAGAATCAAAAAAGGATTGATACACGACAATCCTTCATCCAACTTTGAACTTCCAGAGTGCGAGTCGGAGTATAAACATCAACTCCGAGTTCCTAGAGCGTGAAGCGGAGTATAAACATCAACTCCGAACTCCCAGAGCACGAGTCGGAGTATAAACATCAACTCCGAGTTCCCAGAGCATGAAGCGGAGTATAAACATCAACTCCGAACTCCCAGAGCGAGAGTCGGAGTATAAACATCAACTCCGAGTTCCCAGAGCGTGAAGCGGAGTATAAACATCAACTCCGAACTCCCAGAGTGCGAGTCGGAGTATAAACATCAACTCCGAACTCCCAAAGTGCGAGTCGGAGTATAAACATCAACTTCGAACTCCCAGAGCACGAGTCGGAGTATAAACATCAACTCCGAGTTCCTAGAGCATGAAGCGGAGTATAAACATCAACTCCGAACTCCCAGAGTACGAGTCGGAGTATAAACATCAACTCCGAGTTCCCAGAGCATGAAGCGGAGTATAAACATCAACTCCGAACTCCCAGAGTGCGAGTCGGAGTATAAACATCAACTCCGAGTTCCCAGAGCGCGAAGCGGAGTATAAACATCAACTCCGAACTCCCAGAGTGCGAGTCGGAGTATAAACATCAACTCCAAATTCCCAGAGCGCGAATTGGAGTATAAACAACAACTCTGAACTCCCAGAATGCGAGTCGGAGTATAAACATCAACTCCAAATTCCCAGAGCGCGAATTGGAGTATAAACGACAACTCCGAACTCCTAGAGTGCGAGTCGGAGTATAAACATCGACTCTGGATTCCCAGAGTGTGAAATGGAGCGTAAACACCAACTTCAAGTTCCCAAAGCATGAATCGAAGATAAATATCAACTCCAAACTCCCAGAGCGCGAGTCGGAGCACAAATGTCAATTCCAAGTCCCCAGACCACGGACATATGATTAAAACTTAATCCGGCGTGACCAACCGCCAGTAAACAAATAAGAATCCCCAGAGTGCGGATATGATCATCGACAATCAGACAAACATGGAAGAACCACTCGGTCTCTACTTGACTCAAACATCCGTTCAGGGGCACTAGACTCAACATGATGTAAACGAGAAGCAACCGCTGACTGATATTCAACTACTCACACCTTAAGACTGGGGGCAGGACTTAAGCATCGACCATTGACTGAAACGGTGCGACATCAAAATTCAACTTGCTTCCCAATCGGGAACCATGACCACAGTTTTCGAACTTGGCGAACAAAAAACAAACTTGACTCGAAAGCTGAAACTTTACAAGTACATTTCAAACATTAAAACACTTAAACAAAGGCACAAAGAAGCTCAAAAAGAAAAAGTTTCATTTCTACTGTTCATGAAAAAATTCGTGTACAAGTTTGTTCCAAAAAAATTTCTTACTAGCAGGGGCCGAACCCGCATCTATACACGGCCAACAAAATGCAAGTCAAAATAAACCGGGGAAGCATGTCTAATCTTTCTTTTTCCTTGGCTTCCTTCTCGGTGTAGACCCGCTGGAGCCACCGCTAACCTTCCTCTTCGAGCCTTTGCTTTTAGGTGGTTGGTCTCCCGGCGAGGGCATGATATCAACATCGTCCTCCGAACTCGAGTGGATAGGAATGCTCCCTGCGGGCGGAGTCGGAGGAACAGGATCAAGTACAGAAGGTGGAATGGGCACGTTGGTGATGAATACAGTACCACCAAGAGATATCATTCTAAGTGGAGCAGGTCCCGGTGCTGCCATCCCACCTCCAAAACTTCCACCATGAGCCGCTGCTGCCATTTCAGCGTCGATTTGAGCGAACATCTCCTCTTCATTAACTGCTCGAGTCCCGCTGGGGGCATCGGTAGTCGGCATTGAAGAACTTGTAGCAGGATCGCCTCCACTCATGACAGATGACAAGTCGGCAAGAGGATCGTCGTGACGACGAAAGAGTTCATCCATCAGCTGCTCATCAAACACAATCGTACTCCCCTACATGTCGTCAAGAGGGGCAGTTGTAGTCATGGTGATCGCTTCGGTAATGATAGCCTCCTGTGTCTGATGTGATTCTTGAGTAACAGGAGGCCCGACATGTGCAGCATCGATCACTGGACAAAGAATAAGAGAACTGTTAGAACTTAACCCGATCGAAGATTTCGACTTAAGAAAGATATGTGGAATGTTCAGAGTACCTTCCTCAGTTTGACTTGTAGGCGGCAGAGCAGCATCAGTAACTTGCGCTGCAGCCGGAGACGTCAGCGGCTGATTTGGATTGTAAGCAGGAACAGCCTGGGGATCGACCGCAGACGAGGATTTGGGCTGGGTTGACGCGGGAACTTCAAGACTCGCTTCATGGTGGTCAACCCCTAAACCCTCTCCTATTTCAAAGTGCTGGGAGCCAAGTCTTTCCTTCTCATGCAGAATCATTGACTCGTGAAGAATCTTCCTTTCATCTTCATTCAAAATGCGATTCTCGAGTTCAAATTCATCCACAAACTCACCCAGATGCGCCTCCTTCTCTTCCTCAACCAGTCGGGCCCAAGCGTTGTAAAGATGCGCCAGATAATCATCGAGCCAGGCTAGACCCCTATGCCTCAGCACGTTAGCATTGTAAACAATGAGAAGGTCTTCGATGTCAGCCTCTAGCCTGGACTCGGCCGACTTCACTTTCTCCTCAACCTCAGCCTCCACCTTGCGGACTTTAGCCACAGCTGCATCCCGCTCACCCCAAAGCAGAACAGTTTGTTCGCACGCCTCCTGGGCTGCGCTGTTTGCATCATCCCTTTCCTTGGCCATGTCGGCGAATTTGGCCTTGAGTTCATTGAGTTCCTTGACCGCCGCATCCCGCTCGGCGGTGACTGTAGTGTTCCGGTGGCCCATCTCCTCCACCAGGGCAACATGTGTCTGCCCCAACCTCTCCATTGCCGCCTTCGCTTCGTCAGCTTTTTTGGTGCCCTCAATTTCCGATTTCCGAGAAGACTCGACCTCGGTAGTGAGCACTTGAATGATCTGATCCCTTTAAGCGAGTTCGATCTCCATTTTCTCAAACGCTTTGGCTCGCTCAAAGACCACCTTAGAAGCTTTCTCTGCAGCCTTTACCCACTCTCTGTACTGGGTGTAGATGTCATGAACGTAATCATGCATCGTGCCTTCCACCCCTAACGGAATTCTTTTTAAGTGTGGTGGGAAGACATAGCCATCGAAGCAAATATTCGGAAAATCCTTCTTCATCTGGGCCAATTTCAGGGCCCCTTCTCCTGTGGGCTCGGTTGGGACCTGCTCTGCAATTATGGAGGCCGTGGTCTCAATTCTCTAAAGATGAGTCTCGGATCTAGAAGTATGAGAAGACGACCTGTGACGAGGAGGCTCTGGTGGATTTGAAGTTTGAACAGGAGGTGGAGATGGAAGTCTAGGAGGTGGAGAGCGTGATCTAGACCGATGTCTGTATTCTTTGTCCCTGTCACGCCCATGCCTATCTTGATTAGAGTACTCGCGATCGCGATCTCTATCAGAATCCCTCCTGCGGTAATCGTAATAGGTAGAAGCGTTTCGGGCAGAACGAAGATTCCCAAGCATTGAACTCCTCCCAGACATAGTACCTAAAATGAGAAACGAAGGAAGAGTTAGCAATCTCTTGAACTGGACGATTCACGATTATGAATTATGTAGTGCAGTGAAGTGTATGCATGTGCATCCCCCCGACCAACCGGAAATGTCAGCCACACTCGTAGCAAGCGACCCGCTCAGTTCAAGAGAATTATCAAGCTCCTCCATCCCGGCATCATGTTGAAACGACACATAATCCGGAATCGGAATATCAGCAAGCCCTTCAAAAGGATTCTCTACTGGTAGGGGAGGAGCCTCCGAAATTGTGATCCCTGGAACGGGTAAGGACACGACCACGGATTTAAACCTCTCGGATTTAGAACGCTTTTGAGCAACAGCCTTGCCTTTTCTCTTTCCTCCTGAATCCTGGACATCGGAAGAAGGCCCAGCTTGGAGCTCGGTATCGGTAGGCGTTCTCTCCGGATCGACTTCTTCGGTTATCACGACTGCGGGCACTTTGCGCTTCAGCCATTTCTTCGAGACCACTCTAAGTGTCCCTTCCAGCCGTATGCTCTGCCTCCGTTCTATCAGACCGATAGTCCTCAAATTTCTGTCAGTCAGAACCAAGTAGATATGCCTCTCTTCGCCCGGAAACGCTTGGAGGATCCGAACTAGCTCTCTGAAGTATGCACCGTCAGGTCGAGAGATTGCAACTATAAAAGAGGAGAAGTATGTCAGTTTTGAAGCCAGTTACTACTATCTCGATGATTCAAGAGAAAAATGGCAATGCTTACGTCTATCCAACCATCGCCTAACATATCCAGGGGCATCGAACGTAGAACCATTCAGTTTTAAAGTAACTTAGCCTTCCCCAGGAGCCCATTACAATGTGGCAGTTTCTGACCGCTTCCAGGAAGGTGAAAGAAGGGCTATCTCCACGGCTCTTAACGTTAAATAAATATCTGATCTCGGTCGGCTTTGGTGGTCGAAAGAAAATCTCCATAAACAGAATAAAGGTGTTGTTCAACAAAGCATACTCGTTGGGATGCAGCTGGGATGGAGCTATTCCAAGGAATGATAACATCTCCCTTATATATTGGTTGAAAGGAGGAAGCATTCCCGCCATACAGGCGTGACGGTTAAAGGCAGTAAACCCCTTTGGGGGATCATGAGGCCTGTCATTTGGCCCAGGCAGTAGCACGTCATCGAGCGACAAGCCGTGCCTTAAACAAATCCGTCCCAGCATATCTTCGGAGATACCATACGACACAGAATCTTGCGGATGACAAATGAACGGGGCACCTGGATGCTCGTCCGGAGGTGGGTCTATAACTTCGGCTTCAATGACCGGTATCTCGATGGTTGGAGGAATTGAACTCGGGAGTTCCTGCTGCTGTGAACTTGAGGGTTCCATGAATAGCTAGCTTATGAAAAATCATTGTTAAACCGACAATAACGCTCGTGCATCCCCCCAGTGTAAAGTGTGTGTGTGTTGTGCAGTGCGGTACTGTACATCACTTGAAAAATTCTACAGAATTGGAGAAAACATGAAAAAACGACAAGACTTCGAAATCCAGTCGGAAGGATCGTCATCGCTGACCATCACAACCGTGCCATCCGGGAATTAGCAATCGATCCAAGATAAAGTTTATTATCATTTTGTTAGAGTTGCAGTTCCATCGACGAGCTTCGAAGGGAAATCAAATATACAGTCCAAAAGTCAAGTCTAATTAGGCCAAAGTGAAGCTCGTCGGAGTTAGGTGTTCAAATGCACAAGAGTTTTCGGTATCGTCGAAATTAGGTTCATTGTCAATCATAGAAAGTTCAAGTTCGAATCGGTCGCTCAAGTTCAAGTTTGCATCGATCAGGTTCGATTTCGTATCGATCGCTCAAGGACACTGTCGTATCGATCCAAGGGCTGCGCAGTTCGAATCGGTCCAAGGCCTCTACTTCGACTCGATCCAAGGCCGACCGCTTCGAATCGATCCAAATCCATCCACTTCGACTCGATCTAAGGCCGCCGCTTCGAATCGATCAAAAGCCTCCACTTCGAATCCATCCAAGGCCACCATTTTGAATCGATCAGATGCAACCCCTTTGTATCAATCCACATCTTCGAAGCATTCGATTCGATGCAAAGCTCAACCATCGATCGAGACGAAGGCCTCCGTCTCATCATCTCGAAGCCGCTATTCCAGATCGACGCGAAACTAAAGCCGAGGAATCTTCGATCGACCGCGACTTCGGATGATTTGATGATAAAGATCGAGTCTCATCGTTTACGCGTTGGCTTCGCTTAGTGGATTACCTAAAATCTGGCAGTTAGTTCGAGTGATTGAAGATCTGAATCGGTTCAAAGGCAAGAACAGTTCCTTATTTTCCCGAGTCTCAGAGCGATACGAAAGTGAGAGTGCAAGAGTAGAAAAGTAAAAAATTGAAAAAACGGCTAAGTCCACGATATTTATATGGATTCGAAGGTGAAGTGAAAAAAAAACGATACGCATTCCAGTAAGCACGAACGATTACAACGTGTCGCCTCCGCATCGATTCGAACAAGCTGTTCGACTCCATGGACTCGAGTCTGCATCGATGCGAAGCCCTTCTTCGTATCGATCGTCTTCGACTCCATCCCCAGAGCATCGATATGAACGAACAGTTCGAATCCATCAGATCGTGGCCCCCAGAGGCCAATGCCTATCGATACGAATGACCGCTTTGTATCCATCAAACCCAACGTCCATCGAGTCGAAATGCTCACTTTGTATCCATCAATGCAGCGAATACCATTGCAAAAACAATGTTTCAACCCTTCACATCGGTTCAGGAGAGGATCAATACGAAGGAACATTCCAAAGCGACCATCAAGCATTGTTACAACGAATTTCACGTCGGTTCAGGAGAGGATCGATACGGAATTCAGTATAAGGTAAACTGGCAACGACTCGTGAATATCAGCGAGAGTCAGATTAACCTATATGCATATACGAAGGACTAATATTCAATATTACAGATTTAAGGAATTGGAAACTCGCCTGACAACAATTAGTTTCAACAATGCGGGGTACAGCAGTTGACAGTCGACAGTTTACATTATCGAGAAAATCAGTCGAAGGTTACAGCTTTCATCGAAAAGACGATAACTATTCAGAACAAATATTGTAGCATTTCAAAGCACATAATGTTTCCACAAGACATACTTTGGGGGGCAAATGTTATCCCGCCTTTTGGCAAGGCCGTGACACCAAGGAATTGACTAGCAACCAATGACGGTCCATCCTAGAGAATGGTTATACACAGGCTCACTATGGATATCGACGAATTTTGTCCGAGTTCGGATCGAGCTAAAATTGTTATGGCACGACAAGCGAGGCTATGAGAGTCAACGTTCCAAATCTCAAGTCAATCCGAGCTCGTATGTTCAAGTTACGAACGATACAAAAGTGGATGAAAACCAACTACTCTTCGACTCGCTCAGTTCGAATCCATCAGGGAAGCCTACTTCGACTCGCTCAGTTCGAATCCATCAGGGAAGCCTACTTCAAATCGCTCGGTTCGAATCCAACAGGGAAGCCTACTTCGACTCGCTCAGTTCGCATCCATTAGGGGAAGTTCTGTTCGACTCGATCGGACAATGCACAGTTCGACTCGATCGACTTCGCATCCACCACCAAATCTCTGTTCGACTCGATCGACTTTGCATCCACCACCAAGTCTCTGTTCGACTCGACAAATTCATATCCATCAGGAAGCAATAGTTCAACTCGATCAACCAATACCTACTTCATATCCATCGGCAACAAACACTTGCATCTGCTTCACATCGCTTAATTTTAAAGGTTCTATTCGTATCGATCGATCACCAATCGATATGAACCGCACGCCTCCATTTGATGCGAACAGGCCAACATCCACCGATTCGAACTAGACTGTCTTCATCAATTCGAACTAGATACACTGCAGATCGATGCGAAGGACGCATGCCATGTCAACCTGCCAACACATGCCGCCATCGATTCGAAGTGACCGAGTCGAACAGGACCGAGTCGAACGAAACAGCCAACCGAAGATCCTAATTTGTATCGATCACATCTCCTAATCTACAAGTCCAAATGCTATGAAATTTTGACAGAAGCTTGCATACATGTTAAAGAATGTCCACGCCAAATTTCGACTCCATTGGATGAAATCTCGATCGATACGAAATCCGTTCGTATCGATCACGGATCGGACCGAAACTTCCCGGGCTTGGGCGTGCGGGCCTGGTCACGTGCCAGAGAGGGTCTCTCGAGATCTGAGCGAAATACCAGCCTCCTACACCTATAAATAGAGCCCCAGGGCATACAGAAAAGGGGCTTCTTCTTCTTTGAATTCTCCAACGCCCAGACTCTGCCGGATCCAGATCTGAACTCCATCACTGCTGCCAACAACGAAATTCGCTGTTGCAAATCATAATTATCTGCTGTAATTCACTAAATTCATTTGTAATCTTCAAAGAAAGATCAATAAAGCTATCAACTTCATAGTGGACGTAGGAGAAACACCGAACCACTCTAAATTCTTGTGTCTCTGTGCATTTCAATTATTCTCATTTCTGAAATTTGGAGTTTTTGTTAGATAATCCTCTTTTTCCATTTAATTTCTTCATTTCATCTCTTCAAAAACTTCTGAAGAGTGTTGTGCCCAATTTTGGTACAAACATAAATATAACATCCAGTCATCCAATATCAACAATCAAACATCCATCACAATCATCATTCAAATCAACCAATAAATAACAACAATTTGACTGACTATCCTTAACAGGTATTAACTGGCACTTTAAAATTAAATATTAAATTAAATGGCGATTAAATTCAATAAAAGTCAGATTTAACTGGAATGACAATTTAAATATATCAAACAATAAT
The DNA here is from genome assembly GCA_030737815.1 of Allium fistulosum. Lineage (NCBI taxonomy): Eukaryota > Viridiplantae > Streptophyta > Magnoliopsida > Asparagales > Amaryllidaceae > Allium > Allium fistulosum. The sequence continues at coordinate 596,522,788 of CM060908.1, read as the reverse complement.
CAATCAACTTCTAATCACATCATAAATTCAATTTAACTAACATAAGACAATTTAGTAGTTGTGAGTGGGTTAAAACACTCACTTTTGATTTCAAATAGATTTCAAATCCAAATGAAGGCCCAAATTCTAACAGTCTCGGAATTCATCTAAACCCATTCCATAATGTCCGAAATTCCGATACGATCCCAATGGAACAAACCACGCCTGAATCCGAGCTCGTATGTAAAAGTTATATACATTAGAACATTCGACAATTGAAATTTAAATAAAATAAAATAAAATGAAATTACCAATCACTCACGGCCACGTCACCTATGACGCCCCACCTCTATACTCACACTAGCCAAGGACACTACGAGGTAATGCCGTCGACTAGCATGAAGAATAAGGCTGTTGAGGAGCGACCATCTGTGTAATTGCTTTGTGGACTTCGGAAACAAATATAGAAATAAACATAACACAAATCAGTCACAGATATTTGTATCACAAAGGCGGAAACAGATATGAATATAACATATAGAAGTGTACATCAAAGTAGTGGTCAAAAAAGATCTACTACATCACAAAAGAATATATACAAGTGTTAGACAAAAGAATAAGTATACATCAAGGAGTCTCTATCTCAAATGTATACTAACAAAAACTACTATGCTAAAGTAGTTAGCCAAAAGTAAGGTGACGGACCCTGATAAGAAGTCAAGCAGAAGCACTTGAAATACCTCAGTCTGACTCGAGTATTATTTAAGAAGAAAATAATAAACGGATCAGTCTAGCTACAAATATCATATAAAGTAAGATAGGATAAGAGATATGAAAAAAACGTATGATAACAATAATGACATACTGCGACAAGTATACATCAAATACAACAAAAATCATACAATATCTCAAATCATCTCAAACACCAAAAGAATGTCATATTTTTTAAATTATTCACCAAAACACAAATATTGATAAAGCTTATCAATGCCAATCGCAAAAGTCGGTGAAACACAAATTCTAGAAATCATCAACTAGAAATCCAGAAATCACAAAAAAGGGAAGGCCTATCACAAACAGGAACATGAAAACTCACCAACACGTGCATCACAAACGGGTTGCTATCCCATGGTCGCTAACCATAAAGCCGGTGCAACGGCGTAGTGCAATAACGGTACGCCTGAGGAACTAGAAACTCAAATATTTCGGAACAACGACGTAGTGCAATAACGGTACGCCCGATGATCCCGAAACTCAAATAATTCGGAACAACAACGTAGTGCAATAACGGTACGCCCGATGATCCCGAAACTCAAATAATTCGGAACAACGACGTAGTGCAATAACGGTACGCCCGATGAACTGAACTCCATAAAGCCCGTAGGTCACTAGCCAATAAAAATGAGACGAAGCTCAACAAAACTGGGTACAGTCCCCCACGCGGACAAAGAGACATCGCACATCACTAGTCTAAACCACAAAACGATCATCATTGATCAATAAGAAGTGTCAATTACACTAAGCTAGTAAATAGATGAGTTTAGCTTCATGTCCCATAACCACTGGCTTAACTTAAATATTTACGAACAGATTGTAGATTTCCACTCGAAAATTGTCACAAGATTTCAATCGAACAAGTCTAAGAACTAACCGACGAAGTAAACGCAAGCGTTTCATACCACTTGTTTTTGCTAAGTCGTTTAATTGGATTTCTCGTACGAATGAGGTAAAGGTTTGTATATACTAATAGATTGGAAAACGGTTTTATAAACGAGATTTGTATTAAAAATAGAGTTGGAATCATCTTTGTGAAAGAGTTTGAATAATTACTACTAGTATAAAAACCTTTTTATTTTGAAGTGACAAACCACAAAAATGATTGTAAAAACAATCAATCACCAAAATCCACATTCGACGACGTGAATTAAAACCATAAAAATCGATACCGAATCCATCAAAATGGATATTCCCAAAAATCCTGGAAAAGAAGTCATCAAAGTCTATAAATGATAACAACAATTCGGATCATCAAAAATCGATAAAAAAATCAGAAACCCACACAAAACTGCCTAAAATAGGCAAAAAGCAAATTTCACAGATTCAGTCGACTGAACCAGAAGGTCAGTCGAATGATACAAGGCCAGAAACTCTCGGGTCCCTGGTTCAGTCGACTGACCTTCTAGTTCAGTCGACTGATACAAGGCCGGGAACATTTGGTTCCCAGTTTCAGTCGACTGAACTAGAAGGTCAGTCGACTGATACAGGGCCAGAGAATTTTCTGGTCCCAGATTTAGTCGACTGACCTTCTGGTTCAGTCGACTGAACTGTGGTTTCCAGTATTCTCAGCCTAGCCCCCAAAAGGGGCAAAAATCCAAACGGGAGCGATCGGACGAGCATCGAAGACTAGGGATTTATGTTAAGCGACAACCCAGCCTTATAAGCTCTTCGATACACCCCAACAACGTGTTCAAACATCAAAGATAGGATTTTTAAAGATTTGACTTCAAAACACCAAAAATTGGAATATTCATCAAACCAATTCAATTCAAAAACAAATGAACAAGGAATAGATGTTAGGAATTACTACTACCTAACAACTATCAAAGATATAGACATAGATGTGAGTTCAAAAACTCACCTTTAAACCTAAAAACAACCAATTAGAAGCCCTAAATCAAAGGAAAGGCCAATTCCTCTTCAACTTCAACTCAAGAAGCTCCAATCTAAGCTAATAAGCAAATATTTCCTAAGTTAAGGTTTAGGAATTTCTGAAATTGAAGAGAGATAGAGATGGAGAAGATGAAGATGATGCTTACCTAAGCTTCTCCTTGATTTTGGACTTGAATTTGAATTCCTAATAGAAACTAGGGCTTAGGAATTTTGATTTCTTTTCTCTTCCCCCATTTTTCTCTTGAGCTAGAGTGTTAGGAAATGTTATGAAGGAATGAAGAGTAGTAGAGTGGGAGTTAGGGTATTAGATGGGTTGGGTGTTAGGTTATTGGGCCGAAACCCAAAGCCCTAAATGAAAATATCAAAATTTCACTCAACTCCAAACATATCGATGTTTATACTCAAAAAGGTCGCAAACGCCATTTTGGACTCAAATTCCCTTAGAGGAGTTTGATTCCATATCACCTTCTCTTCCGTACCTTCGGCCGAAAATTCCACCTCTTTGATGTTGTTCAAGGCATGTGATATTTCCACAGGCCTCCAAGTGAATAGATTGGATGATGGTTTATCAATTTCTCCACTCTAAAATCAGCAATACAGCACCAGCAGCTTTCTTACACTCATACTGCCAATCAGCTATTACCTTCTGTCTTTCTCTTCTTGGGGCTTGGAAGGGAACTGTCTTTATGGAAGTGGTCTTGAGTCCAAATTCGACTATTTGCAAAAAGTGATATTTCAGACTAAAATCCGACTAACGATGCTATATTTAAATAAAACATTTAAATATACAATCGTAAAAAATATGCGGGTTGTTACATCACCATGTCCTCATCTCTCAGCAAACCCTAATTTCACGCGTGCTGTTCGAAGTTGACCACACTGCCTTTTTCCAGTCATTGTTGCACGTGCCAAAGGCGAAGTCCGACCATCCAAGCACTACCGCCGCCACGCCCCATCTTGGCCGCACCACCCTTGGACCACCGAAGTCCCAAATCGCCACCCAATCGACCCAATTTGAGCCGTCGCCGCCTAAGGTTTTAAACCCTAATTGAATTGTAGGTGATGATCTAGCCATTGATTCGTCGCCCCAACTATCCCAATGAACTCTACACGTCAATCTCCACACAACCATACCCTCGAATCCACGATCCATCGCCAATGATCAACCATCAAATGAAGGGCCGAGAATAAATGGCCAATTTCTAGCCAAACCATGATCTGATTGCAAAAACGAATAGCACATTTGAGTTGCACTCGTCGAGAGCTCTCCAATGATATATAATATGACATAGTTTGAGGAGTTTTAATTTTTCGATTTGATTTTGATTTGCAATTGAATCTAGGAATTAGGGTTTTTGCCATTTGAGATGGAGGAATAGACAGATGAAATTGTACGTACAGAATAAGAAATAAATGGGGTTTAAGGAACAAAGCTATTTATATGAACAAGGCCCGATAAGAAAGAATGAACATATCGAATTGGTTCGAAATGACAATAACGACCCGAAAAGCTCGTTCCACTTCCAAAACGAAACTGGGTCATCCCATATATCAAAATAGATGTTTTTGATATTTTAAACTCAATAGAACAGGTTCCAAGTCCTAATTCCATTGTATGTAGAAGTTAGCTTTTAAAATCAGCCTATTTTAAATTGATTTCTACGCGTTTAGAGCCCCCACGATCAAACGACAAGTCCAACCACTACGAAACTTGAAATCCTATAATAATTCACCGTTACGGATCCGATGAAACTAGTTTCGTCGAAATCCGAGACAGTGGCCAAAATAGCTATTTTCACGTTAAATAAATAAATTATTATTAAATTAATTAAATCACTTTTTAAATTCAAATTTAATAACTAACAATTTTCATCATTTCTAATTACACAAAAATTAATAATCTTTTTAAAACAAATTTCTCAAGTCAGATTTCAATATTAAATATTGCACAAATTACAGTGTTCAAGTATAACTGTAATAAATTCATTAAATAACAAATTAAAATTCCATTAAGTTCATTTATTTTGATTTCGCTCTTATTATTTAATCAATTATTGCCTTATGGATATAATTGACATTACTTTATATTTTATTACATCAATGTTTTGCAGTCATCATTTTAAATTCATATTAACAGCAATAATTAATTAGATTAACTGCAATTGATTTTCAATTTAATTTCAATGGATTAAATAATAGGTGATAAATAACAATTATACCCTTTTTCTTAATTTTAATTCCATTTATAAGTTTATTATCTACAAACAAATGTTATAACAACTTACACGGCACTAGTTATATTCAATTTCAATTAATTGCATATTATCTCACCATTTTTAATGTAACATTTAATTTATTTCTTTATTTACAATTTATAACCAATTATAACTTTACATTCATTTCAATTACTTGGAATTACATTAAAATAGCTAGCAATTACCTTAAATTAACATTATTATATTTCATTCTGGTTATTCTTCTCCTTAAAAAATCTTGAATTTTAAATTTTCACAACATTAAATTCCAAAACTTATTTAATTAATAAATTAATTATCGAAAATTATGGGTCGTTACAAGGGGGAAGGATTTTCGAAATTTGGCATGGAAAAGGCAAGAGGAGAGGTGGCGTTCATTATGTGGAGGGTAGGGTACATGGGAGTATTATGGTAATCTAGTATATTCAATTAGTATAAAACATATTTCCTAATTCTATTTTTATTTTCTCATTCATTTTCTACCTTGTCAATTTCCTCCAAGCTTTCATGCAAAACTTCAATGGCTTCCATGTGTTAGAAAATTTATTTTCTCCACTTTTAAAGTTCCTAAAGCGTTGTCTAAACACAATTTCTTCCATTACAACATTTCTTTTCCACAAAGCAAGCCCATCCCTCTCAAAACCTTCTTTGGCCGAAACCATTTAGCCACCAAAAACTCCATCTTTCCTAAAGCAAAGCATAGCCCTAGCTTAGGTTCAAGTGGTAGCATAGTTCGGTCATGTTTGGATAGCCTTTGGTGAGTTAAAGCTCAACTCTTACTAAAGTTTCTAACCTTGTTCATGATGTATGATTGTTTGTAAAACCCTTGCTTGATTTGTTGGATATGTTGTTAAATTTGTATGTGTATATAAATGTGTCGGATGGTTGACGTTGTATGACTTGAAATTTGAAGTAAAAGTTAGTAAGTAAAAGTTAGGACCTTGCTTATACCATGATTTTATGGTCCATATTTATATATGTTTGTAATCATACATGCATTGTTGTAGCCTAAGGAAAATGAGCACTTGATTTGTGCTTTAATTCGACATCGAAATCCCTTATTTTCCTAAATTGTTTACTTATGGATTTGCCGAGAAAATTATAAATTTTTAAACTTGAGTTTATGTTTTCGAAATTTTTTATTTTAGTTTATAAAAGTAAATCAAAATATAAAGCAAGAGTTTTGAAAGCGATTTAGAGTATAAACGAATTTTGAAATTATGGGTCGTATAACGATACTCGCTACAAGTGCAGTTCGTGAAAACGAACACTTTTACAATTTAAATTTGTTTTTGCATAAGTGTCTTTTTGAAAGTGTTTCAAAATAATTTTTAAGTAATATTTAATTAATTAATTATTTTTTATTTAATGATTGTTTTTTTAAGGTAATTAGTACTTAATCATTAGTTGATAAAGGAAATTTGTACCTAATTATAAATTAAGGAAGTTAATTATAATTAGTTAGTTGATTTAAGATTAATTATTTATCTAATAATTTATTAAAGGATTAATTAGTATTTAATTATTTAATTTAAAGGTTAATTATTATTTTAATAATTAAGGAAGGGCTTAAGTTTTAATTAAGTAAGTATGGATTTAATTAAAGACTTAATTAAGATTCAAATTACTATTTAATAAAGGCTTGATTTATTATTTAAGTTTTAATTATGGATTGTTACTTAATTAAGAGATTAAATATAATATTTAACTATTATTTGAAAGTTTGAATTTATTATTTAATAATTAATCAAAGATTAATCATGGTTTTAATAAGTTATTTAAAGAATAATTTTTATTTAATTATTTATTTAAAAATTAATCATTGTCTAATTATTAATTCAAGGTTAATTATTATTGAATAAAGAGTTAAATGTTATTTAATTAATAAATTAAGTTGAAAGTTTTAAATTACTTTATTTCTGAAGATGGGTTTCATTTTAAAGTAACTTTCTTTTAAAGGGATATTTTTATCCAAGGGATTTCCTTGTCGATTACCCTTAAGTGGCCCCAATTGAATATGGAACTCAATGACATCTATTTTAGCAGGATAAATCACCGTCCTGCTAATTAAATTATATTGGACATCTGTTTGGCAGAATAAATCACAGTTCTGCCATAATTCACCAAAGAGATTATGTTGACATCTTTTAGGTAGAATAAAAACTCATTCTGCTATTATATTAACTTGGACATGTGTTTAGAAGAACAAATCCCCGTCTTTTATTTTAGTCACTTGGACATTTACTTATATGTTGATTAATTGTTATTAGTTGATTTCCTTTACATATCTGCTTGTTATGTAAATATTCATGTTATAACTTGGATAAGTTAAACTCAAATAAATGAACCATTGTGGCCATTAAGCCTCCTTTTTTATTTTGTAAAGGCAAATATTTCATTTTATCCTTTTTAATAATGGTTTAAAGTTTATTACCATTTTAAAATAAAATACTTAAAGGATAATTAAGTAATGATTTTATTTAAGGTGTTTTGAAGTAATTTAATAATTTTTAAATGATTGTTTAAAGTCATTATTTTGATAATGCGGTTTAAAGATAAACTTAATAAAGGGAGTTTTTAAAAAATAACTTGTCTATTTAAAGCATTTTAAACAATTGCTTTGTTTATCAAAGGAACTTTATTGATTAAAGTTTATTTAAGAAGTTTGTTTTAAATAAGAAAATTTATACAAGAAGTTTTATAAATGGGAAGGAGATCTTGAAAATTTGGGAAAGAGTTTAATAAATGATTTTGGGATATATATAAAGAAAGTTTTATAAATGTTTTTAATATTTATAAAAGAGTTTGATAAATTAACTTGGAGATTTATAAAAAGTTTTATAATTGGGTTTGGAATTTAAGTAAAGGAAATTTCATAAATGAAAGAGACTTATTAAAAGGATTTACTAAAAAGAAAATATAAAAGAATTTGAGATTAGGATTTCCCTTAACTAACCTCTTAATTATGGTAGTGTGGAACTTTCATTCCATACTTAACACCAAAGGAGTAGCGTTTGGGGTTATTCTTATCTCTAATCTAAATAACATTTGTTTTGATCCTTTTAATATGATTTTGAAATAAGAAATCTTTCATAAATGTATTGTGAATATACTTATGTCGGTGAGATAAGTATGAATGTTTTGATAAATGTTTTGAAAAGAGATTTAATAAATGAAGATTTGTTTTGAGGCTTAGCGGTTGCTATGGGTAATTAAATCTCTAGATTTTTATTTGTTTGTGTATTTGATAGTTAAATAACCAACTATCAAATCTTGGCCAGTTTTTACTCAGGAAGTATGTTGTATATTCGAGTTTCTCGGTGAAGACTCAATACTTCCAAAAGAACCAGGAATGAGTCAACCGGAAATTATTGGTTGTTGGTTTGGAGAGACCGGAATCGGATATGTTATTCGAAAACCACTCTGAACCAGCATATGAGTTTGTGTGGAAGACATCTTGAAGATGATTGAAGACGATGCTCCTTGAAGAGCCTTTAGTTTCATTCAGACCCATAACAAACTTGTATGGATGAATGCTAGCATTGCATTCCTCCCTAGAGGGGAGTGTTAGCATTCCAAGATGGATTGCTAAATGTTAAGAGCGTAGCCTCTCAAACTTCACATCTCGATAATAGTTAAAATATGGTAGATGTGATAGGGCTATGTAGGTCGCACCCATTAGGGCATGATCATCCCAAGATCTGGTATTGATATCTCTATGTATGCTTCAAGGCTCATTTTTGGTTGTTGATCATACCAAGTGGTGATCATATTCGGTATTACCTAGTTCAGGGGTAGGCCAATCCTATGTTGGCAGAGGTCGAAAGGTTTTCGATCTCACTATACATTTTATCTAAAGGTGTATAGATTTTTGGAAGGTAGTCCTTTACCTAGACATTGTTGGAAATCATTCTCCAATATAAGCGCCTTCGGTTTTTGGTTGTATACCTATTATTGCTATCATGTACACACATCACAGCTACTTGATTATTGGTATTTTGAACCCATAGACATTATTAAAATATCATTGGAGTTTATATAGAAATGTTTTGGTTATTGTAAGGAAGAAATCCATCAGTGTTTATGTGGGGCGTTGTCTTACGAGATACTCTTGGTTTTAAAGGTTTTTATAAAGTTAAACTTATGCTTTACTGACACTAGACCCATGTCTGACCTGGAGTTTTATTTTCTTTCCCTAAAACTCTTGGGTGCTCAAATCTGTATGAGCGGCCAAGTAGTTCAGGTTTCCCACGAGATGCATTTTGGAGGATCTTGGAGCAGGTGGCTTTATCGATAGCTAGTTGTGTATCTTGTTTCTGATGTGTCTTAAGTATTTTGTATCAGTTAAGTTGGAACAGGCAGTTATAAATATCGCAGGGTAGAAGTTCTACTATTATGACTATGATGTATCATTTTGGAAAAGTCTATGAAATTTTTTATGTTAATTATATTGTTCCGTTGCATTGTGTGATTCTGTGTTGTTTAGTTTCTTCTTGTCTTCTTTATTCTTTTCTTTCCCCAACGGTCCATCTTTCTGACACTTGATTGCTCGGCACATGAATGGCGTGGATGTATTAGTGTTGACTTTTGAGGGTCGAAAAGCCGGAACGTTACAATTTTGGTGATTAGAGCTTAGCTTGGGTTTAATTAAGGTGGGTGGGATGATTCTCTTACTTAATTTACTTGTTATACTTCATTAATAAATATAAGAATGATTATAAAGTGTTTTGGAAGAAGTTAGAGAGTGTTAGTAATGTAACTAGGCTTATGTTTAGGACTTAAACATGTTTATATTCACCCATTTTTTGTTTGAGACATTAATCCCTATTTGTGAGATAGTAAGTCTTAATTTTGATTATGGGCTAACTAATTGATTTTGTATGAAGTTGGTAGTGATTAGAGACTAATTACGTGTTATAACTAAGGGCATGTCATTTGTTGGCTATAATTGAACTAATTCAATTGATTTTGAAATTGGTTGGTAAGCTAATCTGTATTCTCTAGCCTAGAAAGGTGAGCAATCACTCACGATTAATGTTCTTTTATTTATTAAATTTGATTTCAATTGAAATAACAATTAAAATATTGCTGTTGTTAGTTATTTATACTGTTATTTATGTTATTACCTATATCAGTTCACATGTGACATCCGACACCATTATCTGTTAGTTATTTATGCGATGATAATACAGTTTGGCTGTTAATTGATTGATTGTCGGTGTTTGCATTGGTCGTTAAATTGTAAATGTATAAGTAATAAATAACATGCAACTAAATTTGACGTAGGATAATTTAAAATTTGAATCGACATATATGTTGAATTTGATTAGTTGAATATGACCCCTTTTAGTTGATAAATTAATTGACATGTAGAATAGTGATAATTACACTTTGAACCGTTGAACGTATATTGGATTAATTGTTGTAGTGTTAAAATTGAAATCGAATGACAAGTGAAGAACCGTATTAATATTAGTGTAATAATCTTTAATCTACATGAAATGATAGTGTAGGTTCTAGAAATAATTATATTAATTTGCACAAACAACAATGTAAATTAATACGATTATTTCGGGATTATTTGAATTGATTACTGGATTGATATTGGTTGTTGTTATTGCTTGTTTATTTACTTTGACACCATCCCAGTTATCACACTGCAAGTTCCCTTTGCTATGTTTTGATTTTGAATTGAATTGGAATCGGGTTGAAATGATAAATACCCAAAATTGAACTTTGACCTAGGATAGAGAATTAAATAAAACTCGATTGGTCAATAATTTGATTTAAGAATAAACGAAGTTTTATTTGAATAAATAACATGGTTTGAAATGAAGTTGAAATTTGAATTTTAATGAAATTTAAATGTGAATATTTAATAATCTGAAACAAAATATTAACAATGTAATTGATGAAAGAATGTTGTTTAATTTGAGAAATGATTGAATTAAGTTTGAAATGATTTAATAATCAAGTTTGAAATTATAATTAAGTTTGAAATTATTAAACCTTGAAATTATTTAATAATTAAGTTTTGAATTATTTAATAATTAAATAAGATTGAATTATTTAATGATTAAATTGAATTGAATTCTTTAATAAGTAAAATTGAATTTTGAATAAGTGAATTTTACTTCGTAAATAATTGAAATTGAGTTTCTTTATAAATTAAGTTTTGGAAAATTATTTAAGTAAGTAAATAAGTGAAATTGAATTTCTTTAACAAGAAATAAAATGTGATTTATTGAATTAATGTAAGACTTGAAATTTAAAGAATTTGGTTTGATGAATTTCATTTAATTAAATTTGTAAGTTTTGATATAATGAAGTTGAATTTAAATAATGGATTTAATGAATTGGAAATTTAATAGAAATTGTTTTGAATGGCAAATTTACTTAATGAATATTGAATGAAATCGATAAATGAAGTTAAACTGATTTGAATGTTAAGTTAAATTAATTTAAATGATTTCGGAATGAAACTTATATACGAACTTGAATCAATATTTGAATTGTTTAAATAAAGACTGAAATTATATGATAAAATTTTGAAATTATGAATTTGGAAGTTTTGAAACGTAAATTGTGAAAATTGTTTTAGAAAGACAAATGAAATGTTGATTTACAAATTCTAATTGAAATTGTAATTGATTTGGTTTTGAAATTTACTAAACGACCAATCGGTGTAATAATGACGAAAGTTATTAAAGAGACCGGAATCGGTTAGGGACATACTCACTGTCTAAACCGAAAACCACTTTAATAACTATACGCGGAGTGTGATCCAGAATGAAGTGGTTGGATTGATGTATGTGATGACTGAAGAAAGAGAACGATAATGGATAGCCTTGACACTTGTGTCAAATTGGAAATGACTAAACCAGGAGCCGGGCCGGGCCAAATGGAGGTCAGCTACCTCAAGCGAACACACTTCTTCGAACTACTCATTACTTATTGTCGATTGGTGCACCCTTGATTTTGGGAGTGTTGTTTCGCGGTGTTGCGGTCGCTGCGGTGATGCGTTCTCACCAGTCCGGATCAGGCAAACTGTAGTTTCACTACCTTGGGTATTGCCTCATGGGCCTTGTCATACTTGTATCCCTATACGCGACCACTACGATTTGTTTTGTACCTTTAGTATATGGATTGCCCTCTGGTGACTTCCGGTTTTGGGGAAACTACGGTCTTGTATATGCTCTTGGGAATAAAAATGTGTTATGGGTGGAATGGGCCATGACTTAACACTATTTTGATATTTTATATTACTGATAGGCATTATCTACTTATCGTACACTACTACATAGTAGATAGTTTAACGGATCCTTAAAGGATGGTTATTCCAACATCCTTTGAGTTACTTGTATTTCAATTGCTATTTCACTTGAGTTGGATTTATTAATATAAGAATGTTAATCCTGACTCGAGTGTCTTGTGTTTTGCTTTACGCTCGGGTCAGACTGAGTGTACCAGTATTCGAGACTCACCTTTGAAGTTGGAGCTTGCTTGAAGATCCAGCCATCTATTCTGCTTTCTGTATTCGATGATTCCAGTGATGTATTCTGATTTTTATCTGATGTATCGTATTACTCTTCCGTTGTATCTGGTTTAACTCCGATGTAACTTATACATTTATATAGTAGCTTCATGAACTACTATCTCTTTTATTTCCGCTGCACTTATTACTCTGTGTATGTCATCTGTGATTATTTATTTACTATATATGTTCAGTTTTGCCAAATTTAAATTAACAACGCGGTATTTTGAGCAATTCAATCCCGACATGAGTGTCTACCTATACACTTATAATGGATACGAATGGTCCAAAATAGCGGGTCGTTACAGTTGGTATCAGAGCTCTAGTAGCTCTAGGCAAAACTTAACATATAGGGTAAATGTATTTACAAAATCACTCTCATTCGAGTTTCAATCTCTTCATTTGACTCAATTCCTTTGAATTTTGGAACGTTCCCCTCGGTTCCGAAATTCATTCGTGTCCTTCACTATTCGTCTTCTTTCAATCCTGGAGCACCCCATAACTCCATTCTGAATGTTATCTATAATAGATCGGTGGTCTCGCCAAACTTCGAATGATTTGAAAAGGGGTGAAACTCCTTTACAATAGGCATTGACTTACCGGAGATTTCTGTATCCTCGGTTTACGATGCTATCTATCTCCTGCTATACCTGAATTCTATTTCTTGAGATCGAATGTCGATTTACCTCGGAATCCCACATCGATCTTATTCTTGAAGTTACGGACGACCCGGTTAAGGTTGCCCGTGAATTAAATAAACTCATCCATCTCCCGATTGTGATAATTGAATTATCTTATATTCTGTTTCAAACTTATTTTTCGAATCAAATTTCTCTTTGATTTTATTTCCATCAAATTTGAATCGCTATACATGTTTTGAAATCTATTCTTGTATCGTCGAGCGAGGAATTGTATTTGTAAAAGTATATTTAAAATGTTTTAAAAATATATTGTGTTGTTTGAGTTGTTGATGTTGATTTGGATTTTCGATCGATTCGTCTGATCAACGCTATCGATAGGATTTCCAAAACACTTTAACAGAGCAAACCGACACAATATCGTTTTCAAATTTGGTAAACAAAATAAATTTTTGAATGATTATATTATATATACAGGTATAATTTTTTCTGAAATTAAATTGTTAATGAGTTGTTGTCCGAAATAATAATATTTAATTTTCATTTATTATTTCATAAACCATTGACTATTGGATAATATAAATAAATGAATTTATAAAAAATGGGTTAAAATTGATTTTGAATTTAAATGGATTTAAACTTAATTTGAGAATTTAATATTCGGTGGTTTCAAACTTTGATTTGAAAGTTTTAAAGTGTAGTATTTAAATATCTTCAAAAGGAACCATTTCAAAGAATTTTAGAATGTTGAAATCAGTGCTCTTCTCTTTGTCGCTAGAAACTAATTTCGGTGATGGCGGCCGCATCATCGACATTCATTTTTGAGTTTCGAAGTGGAGATACCATTCTGTAGCTTTGCTACGGTTTTGTTTTGAAAAATATTTTGATTTGAATTTCTTCAGTATAATTTGATTTATATATATATATATATAGGTAGCTTATTTTAAAATTTAATTTAATTTGATATAAATATATTATATATATCTCTAAATTGTTTAAAGTTAATCGGAAACCTAATTCTTAAATTTTGTTAAAGGATGATTTTAATTATAAATAAAACCAAAATTTGGAATAAATATTTAAACTTGAATAAATTGAATCGGGAAAATTTTACTTGTATATTGTTCAACTGCATTCTAATGCAACTTACCTAAATCATTCAGAAGTTGAATATGTAATTGGATAATATATAATATAAATTGAATTTATAAAAAAAATTGAGTGGTTATAATAAATGTTATACACTTAAATTTTAATTATAAAATGTTAATAGAGATAAATAGAATAATAAGATAATTGAAGAATAAATTTTTTTTGAAGGAATTAATAAATTGAAATTAGATCAACTTATGGAAATACCTTAAATTTAAACCAATTATTGAATATAAAATTGAAATTTATATGGTTTAAATTAATTTATATGGTTTAAAAATATGTAATAAGATATATTAAGTGAAATAAACTTAACAATAATTTGGAATAAAGAAGAATTTAAATTGCTAAAAAAATATGATTATGATAAGAGACTATTCAAATTTATGGTTTTAGAAATTGTAAATTTAAGATAATTGGATAATAAGATAATGAATTTAGAAATAGTTGAGATTGATTTTAGTGAAATCAAATGGATTAAATCAATTATTGAATATCAATTAATTTTTGAATTTATATGGTTTAAATTAATTGTTATCTTGTATTTCAAATCTGTTTTCTTTCTAGTTGTTTCTATTCTCCTACCTCGTTCCTTTTCGGGGACGAAAAGTTTTGAGTGGGGGAGAGTGTAACGACCCGTAAATTTTAACTGTTTTAATAACGTTATTAATTGAAATTTTGCGAAATTTTAAACGATAAAATTTTGAAATATAAATTTGATATTTGAAATGCGTCTAGTTAAACATAGCAACTGGTAAATTTTCGTCCGAAAATATGAAAGTTTATTTCGCGCGTAAATTTACTTCAATTTAATCAGTTAAAAAGCAATGAAAATAAAAATGTTTCGGAACCTAAATATTTTTACATAGAAAAATTCTAAATCGTCTTCTGGGCAAGACGTCATTTTTTGTTTTTCCAAATTCGGACTTCTTTAGCCCCGTCGATCTTATTTTCTGCGATTTTCTTGCATTTTCCGATAGTAGAAATTTCGAATTTTATAAATTCGATCGTACCGTTAATATCTGTGTACCGTTTTGTTTGTCTGATCGAGCAAATCTTCATGATATATTTATATGTTCGTTTCGGTGTCCAATTCACGACGAAACTGATGAAACGATCAGTCGTAGCGGTGTCGCGTTTCGAGTCGTAGCTGTGTCGCGTTTCGAGCCTTCATTTTTCTGAGTCCCTTCGTTTACCCACCTATTGAACCGCCAGCTATGAGCTTTTATTATTCATCAAAATTGATATCTAACCTTAACTATTCCCTATATTTCATTCATAAATTTTGTTTGTGAATTCGAACTAAAGTTGGAAGCATGTAGCTATTCTTCATCTTCTTCTACTTTTCTATTTTATTTTCAGAGCCTCAATAATTTTCCTTTTCTTCTCCACCCATCTCGCCTAGCCACCTCCGCTCTTGCTCGGCCTCGCTTCCGCCCTCTTCTTCCTTCCTCCTTTCCCACGTCAGCACTTCACCACCCACAGCCTTGCACCGTGCCTCTCCCCTTTTGCCTGCCACCACTGCACGTGACAGCACCCATTCCCTGACCTTCGGCCAAATTTTCCCGGATCTAGACCTACCCATCCTCTCGTGCCCACACCAACTGCCGCCACCACGTCGACCACCTACTCCGACCCGCTACCAGACCCAAACACTGCTCAGCCAGCCTGCATTCCCTAACCGTTCACCCTCCCCACATCCGATCTGCCATCGTCACTTGCTCCTTGCAACCACCTGCCTCCGTGCGCTGCTCTCTACCCACCTTCGCCCATTTTCCATGCTCGGCCTCCTCCTTTCTTGGATGGGTATACACGTTCATGTATATCGTGCTTCATTTTAAGGTATATTATATTGTTTGACTCATGTACGTATAATATATATTCGATTATATAGCTCGTCAGTTCTTGAAGTATAAAATATATATATATATATGTTAGTGATGCAATTTGATATAGTTACAGTATATATAAGTGTAGAGTAGGTAAATAGTGGGCTTTGATATATAAAAAAAGGGAAAGGAAAAAGAAAAGGTACATATAGGTGCATATGTTGATAGCTTACGTATATTAGTATATAAGTTGGTGGACCCTAGGAGTATAGGTGAACTTTGGTTCTAATTATTTGTTCAAAAGAGAAAGGTATAGTTTTATGTGTTACTGATGCATTCATCACTTGTTTCGTTAGTAATGCAAATATTGATGGATATGTTAGTAGAAAAGTTAGTCTACATATGAGTTTGTGCATATTAAGTTGTAGATATATGTGGCTTGTCTACATTATATTTATTGTTTGCATTATATATTGTTAATATATATTGTCCGGGTATACATATTTCGTGTAGCTGTTATTGATGTGTTTATTCTATATATATACTTCACAGATTAATATATGTGTTCCCAATAGACATTTACACTAGTAATGATTCGGAATATATATATGTCTTTTATGTGTTTATATAAAATAATGATTTCGAATATATATTTAGTTTAATAGGTGTTTGAATTAATATTGATTTATAAATAAATATAATATGTGTGTGTATATAAATATATCTTATTTAATATGTTTGGATTTAGAATATGGCTTTATATATACATATAGTATATATAGTTATATATATTAACATATACAAATTATCTTCATCGAACCCATTCTGATTTGTTCCATCCATTCTTATTATCAGCTTTGATCGTTGAATTCGTGCCGAATTTGCTTTGCTGCGATTCGTCATTCAAATTTCGGTGTCCGTATCAGTGTGTGTATCCCTGTCTTCTTCCGTATTCTCTAGCCTCGAAAGGTGAGCAATCACTCACGATTAATGTTCTTTTATTTATTAAATTTGATTTCAATTGAAACGACAATTAAAATATTGCTGCTGTTAGTTATTTATACTGTTATTTATGTTATTACCTGTATCAGTTCACCTGTGACATCTGACACCATTATCTGTTAGTTATTTATGCGATGATAATACAGTTTGGCTGTTAATTGATTGATTGTCGATGTTTGCATTGGTCGTTAAATTGTAAATGTATAAGTAATAAATAACATGCAACTGAATTTGACGTAGGATAATTTAAAATTTGAATCGACATATATGTTGAATTTGATTAGTTGAATATGACCCTTTTTAATTGATAAATTAATTGACATGTAGAATAGTGATAATTACACTTTGAACCATTGAACGTATATTGGATTAATTGTTGTAGTGTTAAAATTGAAATCGAATGACAAGTGAAGAACCGTATTAATATTAGTGTAATAATCTTTAATCTACATGAAATGATAGTGTAGGTTCTAGAAATAATTATATTAATTTGCACAAACAACAATGTAAATTAATACGATTATTTCGGGATTATTTGAATTGATTACTGGATTGATATTGGTTGTTGTTATTGCTTGTTTATTTACTTTGACACCATCCCAGTTATCACACTGCAAGTTCCCTTTGCTATGTTTTGATTTTGAATTGAATTGGAATCGGGTTGAAATGATAAATACCCAAAATTGAACTTTGACCTAGGATAGAGAATTAAATAAAACCCGATTGGTCAATAATTTGATTTAAGAATAAACGAAGTTTTATTTGAATAAATAACATGGTTTGAAATGAAGTTGAAATTTGAATTTTAATGAAATTTAAATGTGAATATTTAATAATCTGAAACAAAATATTAACAATGTAATTGATGAAAGAATGTTGTTTAATTTGAGAAATGATTGAATTAAGTTTGAAATGATTTAATAATCAAGTTTGAAATTATAATTAAGTTTGAAATTATTAAACCTTGAAATTATTTAATAATTAAGTTTTGAATTATTTAATAATTAAATAAGATTGAATTATTTAATGATTAAATTGAATTGAATTCTTTAATAAGTAAAATTGAATTTTGAATAAGTGAATTTTACTTCGTAAATAATTGAAATTGAGTTTCTTTATAAATTAAGTTTTGGAAAATTATTTAAGTAAGTAAATAAGTGAAATTGAATTTCTTTAACAAGAAATAAAATGTGATTTATTGAATTAATGTAAGACTTGAAATTTAAAGAATTTGGTTTGATGAATTTAATTTAATTAAATTTGTAAGTTTTGATATAATGAAGTTGAATTTAAATAATGGATTTAATGAATTGGAAATTTAATAGAAATTGTTTTGAATGGCAAATTTACTTAATGAATATTGAATGAAATCGATAAATGAAGTTAAACTGATTTGAATGTTAAGTTAAATTAATTTAAATGATTTCGGAATGAAACTTATATACGAACTTGAATCAATATTTGAATTGTTTAAATAAAGATTGAAATTATATGATAAAATTTTGAAATTATGAATTTGGAAGTTTTGAAACGTAAATTGTGGAAATTGTTTTAGAAAGACAAATGAAATGTTGATTTACAAATTCTAATTGAAATTGTAATTGATTTGGTTTTGAAATTTACTAAACGACCAATCGGTGTAATAATGACGAAAGTTATTAAAGAGACCGGAATCGGTTAGGGACATACTCACTGTCTAAACCGAAAACCACTTTAATAACTATACGCGGAGTGTGATCCAGAATGAAGTGGTTGGATTGATGTACGTGATGACTGAAGAAAGAGAACGATAATGGATAGCCTTGACACTTGTGTCAAATTGGAAATGACTAAAACAGGAGCTGTGCCGGGCCAAATGGAGGTCAGCTACCTCAAGCGAACACACTTCTTCGAACTACTCATTACTTGTTGTCGATTGGTGCACCCTTGATTTTGGGAGTGTTGTTTCGCGGTGTTGCGGTCGCTGCGGCGATGCGTTCTCACCAGTCCGGATCAGGCAAACGGTAGTTTCACTACCTTGGGTATTGCCTCATGTGCCTTGTCATACTTGTATCCCTATACGCGACCACTACGATTTGTTTTGTACCTTTAGTATATGGATTTCCCTCTGGTGACTTCCGGTTTTGGGGAAACTACGGTCTTGTATACGCTCTTGGGAATAAAAATGTGTTAAAGGTGGAATGGGCCATGACTTAACACTATTTTGATATTTTATATTACTGATAGGCATTATCTACTTATCGTACACTACTACATAGTAGATAGTTTAACGGATCCTTAAAGGATGGTTATTCCAACATCCTTTGAGTTACTTGTATTTCAATTGCTATTTCACTTGAGTTGGATTTATTAATATAAGAATGTTAATCCTGACTCGAGTGTCTTTTGTTTTGCTTTACGCTCGGGTCAGACTGAGTGTACCAGTATTCGAGACTCACCTTTGAAGTTGGAGCTTGCTTGAAGATCCAGCCATCTATTCTGCTTTCTGTATTCGATGGTTCTAGTGATGTATTCTGATTTTTATCCGATGTATCGTATTACTCTTCCGTTGTATCTGGTTTAACTCTGATGTAACTTATACATTTATATAGTAGCTTCATGAACTACTATCTCTTTTATTTCCGCTGCACTTATTACTCTGTGTCTGTGATCTGTGATTATTTATTTACTATATATGTTCAGTTTTGCCAAATTTAAATTAACAACGCGGTATTTTGAGCAATTAAATTCCGGCATGAGTGTCTACCTATACACTTATAATGGATGCGAATGGTCCAAAATAGCGGGTCGTTACAAAATAGGGAAGCGCAGAAATAGGAAAAAGCATGGAAGCATGGGCTTTACCTTATTCGTATAGTCTAAACCTTTGAGTGTTACCAGCGTTGAATATGCAGGCATTAATTTGTAAGATAATATGTAGTCCACAATCTTTTTCACATCCTTTATCATAGTTTTTGTCTTCCTATATGTATTAAAAGAAAGAAAAAAAGAAAGCTGTCCAAGCATATGGAGATTATGCTGTGGTTGCTGTCAGTTCCATGGATTTTGTTCACAAAATGGTAAAACTACCTCCTTTACATGATTTTTGCTCTGTTTTTTTACGGTGACATGTTTGCATACAAACTGTTTGGCTGAATGTTGCATAACAATTATTTAATGTGTTTGGTTTAGTACATTTTAATATGTATGAATTATTACACTCAATTATTTATAAAATGGCATCATTTTAGTTTTGTTCAAACAAGCTGTAATACATTGCTTCTAACTGTAAGGTTATCCATTTCTACTCCATATGCCGCTGTTTTGTCTGTAAATGGGAATATTTAATTAATATTGTTTTGCCTATATTGTTTTGTTCGTTCAAACAAAAGATTAATTCAGATTAATACTAACTATCTTCTATTTATTCTTTACAGTTGCAATCTCAGTTCAAGTTATGATGTTAATAAATGCATGTTATTGATGGATGTGGAAAGCCAATTGTAGACAAGATTAAGCATATTCAACTCGACAAGTCGTTGTGACGGTTATATTGAAACTGTATGTCTTCTCTTGGTTCACTAAATTTCTTCAAGATTTTGGTTTTATAATTAGTTTTCTCTACCTAGCCTAGGATTTTTATTTTTGGGTTTTTTATTGTTACTACCAACTGCCAAAATATTATTCAAATTCTCCTTCATTACGTAATGATTACTTAGTTTAATTGGCAAAATGTGCATATCAGTATATGTCTTTGGATGTTCTATTTTATCACACAATTTTTTAATGAGGTTAGCTATTTCCGCCACAAAAAGCAAACTAATTCATGCAAATCTTTGGATGTTTTATTTTGAATTGCTATAGGCCTCTTCTCTCAACTTCCTTCACGTAAGCAAATCTTTGATTTACTGCTTTAAAAATTGATTTTTGTCCTTCTTTTTAGATGTTGTTTGCGGATTTGGTAGATGAATTTGTAAATAGGTAATTTAATTCTACTTCCAGTTTCAAATTTTGTTAGTTTAAAATTGAACTAACATTTCATTTAACTCATGCAATGATTTTATTGGTGCATTTAAATATGCTTCTTCTACAGGGATGACATATAAATGATGTTGCTTTTTACATTGAAAGTGGTTGCTGCATTCTACTAGGTTGATGCTCAGAGTTGCAATTTCATGTTGAATAGATCTATTCCTTGGTCCATTATGAAGGTCAGTATGTTCAAAATTTTCTATATTTTTATGCGAACATGTACAAACCATGCTCCATTTTGGTAGCCAATATGTTCAAAATTATATGTTCCACTTAAATTTTTAACAAACGACGATTTCGTTTCAAGATTAAGTATTGTTTATCTTTAAAGCTATTTCATCTTGATTGAAATACCATAAACTTAGGCCGAGCATTATTTCATTTCTATTAAATACAATGAGTTACCCTATGTATATATAAATAGTATGCTCAATTTGTTTAAAAAAAATGTCCATCTCATACAGGAAAACTACTATTTATTGTCTGTAGAGGTTATGTCACTTTTTTTTATCTTATTATCACTAAACTTTGTTATTTTTACCATTAATGTCTAATATTTCTTTTGAATATACATATTATTAATGTGTATGCGGACACTATTATGGTGTTTTCTATTCAATTTGTAAATGTAAGATTTTACCATTACCAGCTCTGTTTTCAAGCCAGTATATGTTCAAAAAAAAAATTTACACGCGTGCATGAATAATAATACAACTTTATAAGTCAGTGTCATGTAGATGTATAACTATAAACATAAAATCCAGCGGTAGATCTTTGTGTTCTTACGCAGAAGACTGTGTTGTTTGAACCTTTAAATTACTTATGATCTATCATTACATAGCCCACTAAAACAATTCTTAGCCATTCTTCCAATAGTTGTTACGCTTTAAGCAGCCCACTAAACAATTATCAGCCCATTCTTCCAATAGTTGTTACCCTTTAAGTGGCTCACTAAAACAATAGTTGTTACTCTTTACTGGGTAGAATAAGTCACTTACTCATTGTTGTACTAAACCCGCTTTCAATATTTCCATTTATCCACCATTCGTTATTTATTTTTGAGAATCTAACCATTTTTATACTCTTAAAAAGAAAGAAGAAAAAATTACTTGATTAGGATTATTAACAAATGGATAGTTAAAAGTTTTATCATTACAGTGTATGTTTCATCAGTTCGTTGTTGAGTTTTGCAAAATTTTGAAAACAATTTATGATTGTTTTAAACAACACATTTGTTATATTACATTACCATAAAAAGAGATTCTATGGAGTATTTACATAGTACATGTTTGGTTTAGGATTCGCTAACACAAGCAGTTGTGTGATTACTAATTCTTATTAAAGTTCTGTTTACGATATATATTGTACCACTTATGGACTGTATATTGTGAAATTTCATGCATTTGGAATTTCAATATATATCATACCATAATGCCCATTTGTTTCTTCTAAAAAGGGGATGAGTTTATGGCAGTATTTGGTTAAATTTACATGTAAAATCTTTGATACTCTTTCAACAAATGCTCACTGACAAGGTGCAGTATCTTCGGAATGGAATCCATGAACAGTTGCATATAGCAATAACAAGCAGTACATGGTAACTCTTTATTTAGCAGGTATTTAATTTTAATTTGTCTAACAACCATATTGTTTCTTAATAGTGTTCAAAATAGAAAAGGTGTTCTCTATATTAGATTGTCTTCTCATCTATCAGAGTCTATTTAGGTATAACGCCTCAAACCTTAACATTTTCAGCAGGACATACTTCCACGCTGCACATTTCCACATGGAAAACTATTTCTTATATTAAGCATGGGAAAAAAACACGAAGATAAGTTGCTTGCTTGTAGTTGCCTAACTCATTTTGTTAGTTGTTGTATTAAGTTAAACAATATTTCAAGGAATATATATTTTGTACGCACAACATATTTTTGTATGCTTTTGTTTATTTTATCAACTTATCCATCTTCAACAAATTAGCCGACTTTAGCTTCAGAAATATCGAAAACACTTTCAACCTAATTTCATTTCTGTGTAAATTTGCATGTTATATTTGTACTAATTTTGCAATTTACGCATGTGGCAAGTGTTGTCTATACTAAAATGATCTTGGTAATGTGTCTATATTATGTTAATAGGAAATTTAGTTTAAACATGTTCAAGAAAGCACTAATGCAAGATATTAGTACACACAATTCATTCACATACACAGTTCCATGCGAGCTCTTTGTTTCATGAAAGCAACCAGTTTAAAACATATATAGGGGTTTACTTTTGATGTATTTTAAGTCGGTATTTGGTGAAAAAGAGTTGTTGGTGATCATTTTTTCGGTGTTAACTAGGGTTATGGATATTTTCAATATATATTCTTCCTAATAATAATGAAATTCTTATTTTGCAGTTGTTTTTGCTGATTAAATTTTCGTACAAATAATACCTTATGATACCAATTCGTCATGAGCATGTGCATCGCACGTGCCAAAATACTCGTATTTTATAAAATGGAAGTAAGGTTTAATAAAATGCTTCCATTTTATAAAATAGTATGAAACATATTAGACTTTTATTGAAAAATTTTAGTAAATAAAAGTAAGATTTGATTAAATAAAAGTAAGATTTAATTAAGTAATAAATGAATTACTTATATAAATACACATGCATGTATATGAGTATGAACAAGTATACATATACGTGTATTTGAAGCTATACAATGATCAAAACGACATGTGTTAGGGTTGTTGTGTGGTTGTTTGTTCATATGGATATGAAATTGTTTGACTATATAGAACAATAATTGATTTCAAGTTCGTTGCGGGCATTTCACGTAGCTATAGCGACTATCGCGTTCGCTAAGTTGTGTGAGAATATACCGGATCGAGCAATCGCCCTGGTGAAGTCCGAAACATGACTTATGTAGGGGTTGTGGGTTCACATGCACATGTGTTCATATACGTGCACAAGCAGGTGTATCGACACATAAGTGAACATCACGTGAGTCAAGAGAGTCGGTTGAGTCCAATATGGCGTGTTAGAGGACTCCGGGTCATCGAAATTGCCCTGGGAAGCTCTATACAAAAAAGAGTGGTTTCCCATATTGAAATCGGTTTTCGGTTACTTAAGAATCCACTCCCAAAAATCAAACTCCGAAAGAGGTCTGATGCGATGGAGATAGACTATGGGAAGTAGGCGACACATTAGGCGAAGCATCAGAGGAAACGACACGTGAATCGGTATCCGTTCAAGAAGTTTACCCCACTACCCAAGTTCACTGCCAAAATTTGGAAATTTCATCGACTAAACAGACCATTCAGTCGACTGAATGAGAGGGAAAATGCAAGTTGAAGGAGGAGTTCAATCGATTGAATAAGACTATTCAGTCAACTGACCAACTGTGTGTTATGCAACTTCAAAATGCGATAACTTTCGCATACAGAATGAGATTGAGGTGAGGTTTGGAACATTGCTCATCATTTTTTCGAGGACTACAACTTGTGAAATTTTGGTAGGTTTTTAGGTACTTTGATTTTAGGGTCTACATGGAACCCGTCTGACATGTTTTCCAAAACTGTAGATTTTGAGGTAGACCGAGAGGGTATACCTGAGGAGTATTATGACAAGTGATTCATTTGGAATCAATTACGATCAGGCATGAGATTGGTATGGAGATTTGGTCACATGACCACGTCCGATGAACATGTATGATCGAAGAAGTGAATTTGTACCTACGGGCTTGGACTCGGGGTATGTATAGCTATATAAATTGCATTGGCCTTAAATTAGTGACCATACATTGCATTGGCCTTATATTAGTAGCCATGCCTATTTTTGGATCCTGATAGACGTCTGGGTACGTTAGAGTGCTGGGTCTATTTATTATGCGATCGTGGTAGATGTCTAGGTATGTTAGTATGCTGACTCTACTTATTATAAGATCATGATAGACATCAGAGTACGTTAGTGTGTTGGCCCTATTTATTATACGATCAGGATAGGTGTCTGGGTACGTTAGTATGTTGACCCTATTTATTATTAGATCCTAATAAACATCTAGGTACATTAGTGTGTTGGCTCTATTCAGTATGGGATCGGGATAGATGCTTGATACATTAGTGTGCTGACTCTACCTATTATAAGATCGTGATAGACACCTGGGTACATTAGTGTGCTAGCGTTATTTATTATATGATCAAGATAGATGTCTAGGTACGTTAGTGTGTTGACTCTATTTATAACTGAATCGCGACAAATGTCTAAGTACGTTAGTGTACTGGCCCTGTTTATCTAAAATTGTTGGACCGCGATAAATGTCCATTATTGACTCCACCCATCAGAAATAAAGATATTGATTTGTATTCCTTAGTTATCTTCCATTATTATGATGTGTGTGTGTTAATTAGTTGGTTATTGTTGTTATTACTGCATTTACTATCATTTTGTACTTCGCGGTAGACTTATATTATGATCACCCTACTTTTGGACTACTTTTATCATAGTATGGTATTTATGTTTCAGTCCCATTATATTAGTTATGCTGACTCGTTGATACAGGAGGATAGCAGGTTTTGGTATGATCCCATATTTTTGAGATGGGTTTACTATACTTGTTTATAGGCGGTCCAGATTATCCCTGAGCCACGTTTGTGGAAAGGGTTGGTTGTGATTTAGTAGTTCCTGTTTATTTGTATATAGTTTTCATATATAGTATTTTGAGATAGTTCCCCCCACATCAGAATTTATGTCCGACCCATGTTTAGTCTTTGTCTGCTTATGTCATGACAACTCTCAAATACTCGATTGAGTAGTTTGAGAATCATGTGCTTTTGGGGATACACTACCAAGTGGTGCAGCTGGAGCTCTTTGAAGGTGTGTCATCGATATTTTGAGATATATACACTTGATATTTTTGTTGTACATGACTGATCTGTTATTTATGTATGAGACCGGTTGTATTATATATTTATTCAGAACTATGTTTTTATTTTAGGAGTTAATGTATTCTAACTTTTTGTGCTTATACTTATTTATCAATTGCTTCTGCCAATGGGGTTACTTATATATTTTTATTATATTCATGTATTCAGTATATTATATGTTGTCATTCCGTTGAGAGATCTTATTGATGTCTTAGTTTAGTGTTTTACTTTAATTTTACCCCAACGATCCGTCTTTCTAAGTATTCCTGAAGGGTGGGTTGTAGCACACACCCTCCTGAATTTCCAAGCTCATGTTCGACTCACTTGATTTGACTAGGCTATAAGCATACCCACTAGATTTTTGGGTTACTAAGCACAGTCACTTGATTTGAACGGGCTACAAGCACACCCAAGCAAATAAAAATAGAGTTGATAGTTTTTCCAAAGACAAATTCCTATACTTGGGTACAATGGATTCTATAGCCTCTTGGATAGCACTTTGATCTTTGAATTAAGAGAGAGATGTTTCCAAAACAGTAAGAAAGTAGTATTTAATCAATACAAAGAAGTATGAATTGATTCTATATGATTTTAACGAGATTTTAAAATATTTTTCAATGGAATTTTTAACATAGTAAGAGGAGGGAAGAAAGTAAGTAATTAGTTATCAAAAAATTTGTTTGCACTCTCATTTATATAGCAAATGAACAGATGTGTCCGTTCTTGAAGAGTTGTGACGAATAGACACTTCCTTTCAAAATTTGAAAAACCAATTGGCGGCATGTATGTCAACATACCCTATGCCTATATGTTGACATATGCTTGTTAAAAAAAGAAAACTATTTTCCTTTAAGTTGTTTTGAAAATCCTATACTTTGTAAAATAATTTGATATTTTGTAAAATAGTTTGAACATAGTTTATAAACATTTTGAAATTTGAAAAACTTTAGTAAAATATTTGAAATATATTTTGGTTAAAAATATAAAAGATTAGAAAATTGGAGATAGAGATCAAAGATTGCTATCAAGGACTTTAATAATATATGCTATGACTCTATACACTAAATTATAATCTTGAGATCTTCATATCTTGGTCATTGAACTCATGAGTCTTCATGTTTATCTCTTGATTCATTATATTATACAATCTTCGATTCAATACCTATGTAGTATTATACACTATATACTATATAACTTGGTGAAACATTAGTTTTTGTATTTATATGTTTATATATGTTTGTTGTCATCAAAATCAATAAGTGGGGTATTAACAATCTCCCCATTTTTATTGATGACAACCATTATATATTCTTGTATATAAAATATGATATAATTCCCTTGAATTGGATAACTCCCCATAAATATATGCACGTGTATATTTTATGTTTTTCTGCCCCTTTGTCATTAACAAAAAATGGATGAAAAATAAAAACCCCCCTTAATGATATACTTTTATAGAACATTAAGTCAAAATCAATAATGTTTGATACTACATAATTAAAACATATATAATGATGCAATATGATATGATTATGATATACGATGATTATATTATTAGATATATGACATAATGATAAATAAGATAACACAAACTATATTTATTAATACAAAACCATTTATTCAAATCATGATATTGATCCAAACATACAATCAAACCAAAAACAACCAAATCCAAATATCAATCCAAAAAAATCCAAACCTAAAAGCATTAATTTATACATATTAATAATAAGTTATATACATATTTATAATTTAAAACAAACCAAATAACTAGACATTCCTTGGAACTTCAACCTAACCGTCAGATCCAAAGATTGGATTTGCTTTGATGCTCTCCTAATCTTCATTATCCTTGTTGTTAGAGAATTATGGGCTGTTGGTGTTATGCAAAATGTTAATTAATTAGAACTAATACCAAACCGTTGTGGAATAGTTAGGCTTACGTGTGGAAGCAACTAAAAGGATATAGCTTTTCAATTAATCATCAACCACCAACAATGAACAATAATCACCAAACAAAGAAAAATAGAAGAGTGGAGAAAACAAAGATTTAATTTGATTCGGCCAAATTGCCTATGTCCATGGACCCAATAACTATTCTTTATTTTACTAAAAAAAGAGAATACAAAAGAGAGAGTACAAAATTATAGGTAGTAAGGTGGAGAGGTTTAAATATAATTACAAATTCAATAACCAATTTCTCCAAAGACTTGTTTACACTCAAAACCCCTAATTTGATTTGACTGTAGAAATTATGATTTACTAAAGAAGCGGATAATAGTGGCTCTCTCACACACACTGTGTGAACGCCTTCATTTAAATAGACTTCGGAATGAAAGAATTGCTGGGAGATTAAGTAAATTAATTGCCCAATTATCTTAAATTCTTTCCAAATATCCATGATTTGATTTCTATGCAAATGGATAATAGTGATCTTGGTTTTCATTATTTTCCTTACTTGAATCAATCTCCATCAGCAATCTTTTCTTTCTTCATATAACAAATCCATTGACTAATTAATTGATTAACTAATTGATTACTTTCCTTTTCCCATAAATAATCAAATATAACTTTCCTCCTTTTCTTTTTTCATATAGCCTAATTGATTAATAAGATCAATTAGCTAAATTATTTTCTTCTTTGTTAAATATTTGAATCATCCAAATTTAACAATCCACCTTAATTCAAATATAACAATCTCTTTTCATCACGCATCTCAACAAATTGTTGGTTCTACGCCACATGGTGCCAAACTCAAAATGAATAAATTTGGACATTGTTACCCAAACAAAACTTCCAAATCTTTCTTTAGCATAAGAAAGATAACATGCACATCAACAAACAACATGCATATGAGAAAATATCAAAATTCTTCAACATACCCGATGTAGGAGACAAACCTATAGGTATAAAACTTTGAGAGACCAATGGAGATTTAACAGCGCACTTCACCTTCTCCATTTCATATTGAGTGAGGACATACTCAATATTATCTACTTCAATCTCCTTCATAAGAATTTTGCTAGACTTTCCTAATTCAACACTAATAGATTCACAAATAAGCTCCATATCATTCAAAGTATAAGATAAAGAATCATCATCATAAATATACTCACAAATAAGGCCAACTGAATCAAAAGTCCTTTCCTGCAACTAAGCGCCACCTAGAATCTAAAATTCTACAATCTTCACACCGACCATGGTATCATCGGAAATACCAATATCTCTTGAAATATGGAAATAATCTGATCACTACAAATGTTTTTGGAAATTTTGCATCCTTTTGACGTCACCGCTTAATAGAGGCTCCACCTTTAACAAAGATGTAACACCAATAATTTTTAATAACATTATTCAGGAGATTTAATTAGATAAAATTAAATAGAATAATGTAGAGACTAGAGTGATAAGTGAGTTGAGATTTGAAAACTGATTAGGGTCGTGCCTTAATCAAATGGATTTACAAAATGGCTCGTAAGTAAATACTTAAGAATGGTTTATAAGATAAAAACTAAGTTAAGTAAGGCAAAGGTAATATGGGGAATAACCGTATACCATAACCCCATAATACCTAAACCCTTACCTCATTTTCATTCATACGTTCACAAAACAAAAATATATATAAAAGGAGATTAAGGCCAGCCATAACCCTAGAGGAAAAGGGGATCAAAATCAGTTAGAAGCTAAGGATTCAAGAAAGGAAGAATTAAGCAAGAACAAATCTCAAGTTCCTTATCTAAACATGGTGAATAATAATCTAAACCATCTCATATATGTTTATTTGAACAATTTGATTTCGTGTTTAAGTTTTTAAAACCATTTGGATGGATTGAATGATAATATGCTTTGATTATATACCATGTTTGACTTAAACAAGGATTTTTATGTAAAGGTATAATTCGATTTTAAGATTAAAATCGTATAATTGGGTTTCGAATGCCATGACGATTGAATATGTTAGGTAAAACATTATTTTGGAGATGGGTTTAAATTTTCATAATATTCCAAGCTATTGATAATTTATTATGAATTTTGAATGGAAAAAATGGATAATTTGGGTTTAAAATTAATTACGGCAATTATATAAAGGACTTCGGGTCTGAAATTTATATATGTTAGAAAACATATAAAAAGTGAATTATGATGATTTTTGAGGATTTTTCTTAAGTGTTTTAATATGGTTATTAAATTATTTAAGTTGAAGGGCTT
Source organism: Allium fistulosum (assembly GCA_030737815.1). Taxonomy (NCBI): domain Eukaryota; kingdom Viridiplantae; phylum Streptophyta; class Magnoliopsida; order Asparagales; family Amaryllidaceae; genus Allium; species Allium fistulosum. The sequence continues at coordinate 596,492,596 of CM060908.1, read as the reverse complement.
AAATATTTAAATGTTTTATGGAAGGGAATGACTTATTAGCTAAAATAATTTCAATAATAAATTATTGAATTTGGCAGACTTTTTACAAAAAGGATTTTAGATGCAGAAATGGCAACCAATTATATTTTGACAAATTGACAAGTTGGATGAAAAGAATTTACTTTGTAAGGCATAAAATCAGTTTTGGCATAATTTACATCTTCGCCACTTCCAATTGCTACCTTTCATCACCATACTTCTGTTTATAACCCATTCGAAACAAATATACATGGTATTAAGCCATTGATACATAGTAAATTGGAGAAAGGCGGAATGGACTATGTCGAAGGCAAGCTTTCGAAGGGGTAGAGGTCTTTTTATAAGTTTTCGAATATGTTAATTGCCTTTGCTTTTAAAAGATGCTTTCGAAAGGGTTGAAGTTACTTGTAAATAGCTTTCGAAGGGATTTCCGCTTGCCTTTCTTTTAAAAGAAGCTTTCGACTGAGTTGCTGCATATTTAGTTTTAAAAAGGAGCTTTCGAATGGGTAGTTTGAACCTATTCAAAACCTAGTTGCAGCATTCAAGCCTTTCGAATTAGTTAAAAGCCGCTTTCTTTATAACTTTAAGTCAATGCTTTCGAAAGGGAAGCTTTCGATTTTGTAAAATTTGAAGCCGCCGTCCCTATGCTTTCAAAAGGGTTCTTGTAGCCACTTTTATCAATGGTTTCAAAAGGGTAGTTTCGAAGCTATCCTTTTTCCCAAATTCTTTTGTTTGAAGATCAATGCTTTCGAAAGGGTTGCTCACTTTTGTTTTCTCTGACCCCAAAGTTATATTTAATGTTAAACCCAAAGGTTTCGAAGCTATGCTTCCAATAATTTTCTTTGAACTAAGTGCCTTCTAAGGATAAGCTTTAATGCTTTCAAAAGGTATGTCTTTAATGGTTTCAAAAGGAAGGTTTCAATGCTTTCGAAAGGAATGTTTTGAGTGTTTCAAAAGGTATATCTTTAAGTGTTTTGAAAGGAAGGTTTGAATACTTTTGAAAGGTTTGTTTTAGTGGTTTCAAAAGAGAAGGCCTAAGGTTTCGAAAGCCTAAATTTTCAAACAAGAAACCCAATCTCAATTTTTAAAAGTAAACCCACGGCAATATGAAAGAGTTTTGAAATGGAATTTAACTTTGGTGTTTTTGGAGAAGCTTTCCTTGCTAAAGAGAATAGGTTAAAGGTATTAACCATGTTTCATTTGAAAATGATTACAAGGATATTAAACCATATATGTTTTTATATTATTATGCTATGATCAGTTATCATGTGTGCTTCTACTGTAAACATATTCACTTTATAAACTATAAACATATTCACTTTATAATCAACCCATAACTACATTTTGGGGTATTAAGGGCAGAATAACCCACTAAGTTGACCCAGTAGTGATTATACATTGAGTTAACTTCTACGTGAGTAGAATTGCATCCAGGAGGTCAGACAGACTAGAATATAGGATGCCCAAAGACTGATCAAAAGATTATTGGTTAGACCGGTTCTTAGTAAGCCCATGAAAACTATGTATGGAAATAGTTATTGTTAGGGGCCAATAGGTTCTTGATGATCCTATGAAAACTATGGTCAGACAAGTTATTGAAGAGATCAATAGGTTCGTAGTGATCTCATGAAAGCTATGACATGAGAGAAGTTATTGGAGAACCTAATAGGTTCATAGTAAGCCCATGAAAACTACAATTAGAGAAAGTTATTGGTAGATATCAATAGGTTCATAGAGATCCCATGAAAACTATGATTGGATGATAGTATTGGTAGAAACCAATAGGTTCATGGTGACCCCATGAAAACTATGAAAGTGGATAGGAATTCCAAAAAGAATTAACAGGTTATTAGTCAGCCCATGAAAAACTAATAGGTTAATAGTGACTCTAGAAACTATAATTTGAGATAGATTGTCAGGTGAAGGGGATGGGAAATCCAGGACATATTGCATGATTGCATATCATAGTAATACCTTTTATTAGGTTATGTTTTAACCATCGTGGATGTAGGTGCACAATATATGGCTAAGATACTAGTGAGGGGAAAACCCATTCCGCTAAGCGGCGTTGTCTCACTAGATATATATATGGTTCAAGATGGTGGTTATTATTCATACAAGACTTTTTGTTTGACTCGAAGTTTATGTTTTCCCCTTAAACTCTTGGATGCTCAAATAAATTTTGAGTAGTTTGAGAGTTAAGGTTTTCAGGTTCTCCTTTAGACGAATAAACTTCCGAAGAAATACAGGAGGCAACTTAGCTATTAGGAAGTTCTTTCTGTTTGGTTCCACTGTATTTTCGTTGTAATGGCAAAGTTGCTTAATTGCCTATGTCTAGACTCTGATCATCCAAGGGGGCATCTTCATATGTCGCTTTTGGTATATTTTGTAATAATTATATTTCTCTAAACGTGGGTTAGGAAATTGGGATTATGTAATGAGTTTGAAATATGATTTGAAGTGGAATGAGAAATTTATTTTATGAGTTTAAATTTTTTTCATTTCATGTGCTTCTGTTATATCAATATATCTAACAGTACCGCATTTGGTCACCGAGAATTAATAACTACGGATAACTGCAGTATCTGTAGCCATTAGTTTTGGGCCTCCAAGTGGGGTTGGGTTCACGTTATAGTAATGTATTTCTATTTGTTATATATATATATGTATAAGTACATACTCCCCTCTCTCTTAGACCATTCTTCTGTATCGTACTAAGGCTCCTATGCAGATTTACGAGAAAGGAAGATATGGAGGCAGGAAATGAAAGAGGAAATCTAAGTGGAGGAAGCGCACAACAAATGGAAATGCTTGACCTAATATCAGGAGAAACCGGGTCGATCGGCAAATGCTAATCCAAATGCAAATGCCAACGTTGGTGTTGGAACCCTGCTAGTGGATATGGGGACGATGTATCGGTTCTTTGTCAATCTGATGCAAGTTGGAGCAGCTGTAGGGGTGGCTGGGGGTAATGCCGTGAATGTTGGAGGAGCTATTCACATGGCTCCAGTTGGCAATAACTATGCTAAGCTAAACAGGGATTATACCAGTCTTGGTGGAAATCCGTTTTTGGGAACAGAGGATGCTATAGAAGTAGAGAACTAGTTATTGCATTGTGAAAGAATCTTCGCTGACTTGGGATTAAACAATGAGTAAAAGAGGAGACTTGCCTCTAGATAGTTGTAGTGAACAGCACTTCATTGGTGGAATAGTGTTACCATGGGAGTTCCCGAGGAAGAGTTGACTTAGGAAGAATTTCGAAGGAGATTCAAAGAGAGGTTTTTGTTTGAAATTGCCAAGTCGGTATTGCTGAGAAAGTTAATGAACTTAGTGCAGGGCGAGATGTCGGTGACTGAGTATGCTACGAAGTTTGATGAGTTGTCCAGATACGGATATGCTACCATTGACGTCGTCATTAAAAGAAATGAGAAGTTTATTCAAGGGTTAAGACCCGAGATTGCTATAGCAACTATGCCACGTCTCTGTGATCCAAGTACAGTTGTAGTAGAGATGGCAATCCGGATGAAGAGAAGCTTTCTACTTATGGGAAGGAGAAGCAAGTTGAAACCCAGGGTTTTCAGGGTAAGAAGAGGAAATTCTTTAAGAAGAAAGGAACTCAAAAGGGAGGAGCTGCCAAGAAGGCGAAGGCTGATCTAGTTTGCTTTAAGTGTGATAAGAAGGGACATTATGCTCATGAATGTTGAACTGGAAAAGGGAAGAAGATTGTAGATAAGAAGGGAGTGAAGTTCTTGTGCGTTATTGAATGCAATGGAAGTAGGAGAAGAGTTGAACCGGGTTTTGATAGCAAAAGAGTTTGCGGACGTTTTTGAGCTAGTCGCAGGTCTACCACCAAAATGAGCCATTGAGTTTCGGATAGATCTTGTGCCAGGAGCAGAACCTGTAAGTAGACCACCTAACAGGATGACACCGACCGAGATGAAGGAATTGAAGGTGTAACTAGTGGATTTAAAAGGGAAAATTTCATTAGACTAAGCAGTTAGCCTTAGGGAGCGTCTGCGGTGTTCGTAAAAAACCAGATAGGTCGTTAAGGATGTGTATCGACTATCGTAAGTTCAACGAGAAGACGATCAAGAATGGGTATCCTTTGCTGAGAATCGATGATTTATTTGATCAGTTGAGTGGAGCCAGAGTATTTTTCCAATTGGATTTGGCGATAGATTTCCATCAGTTAAGAGTGGAAGAGGATAGTATTCCATTGATGGCATTTCAAATAAGGTATGGTTCGTACGAATGCTTAGTAATGTGATTCGGGTTAACGAATGCGCTAGCTTTCTTCGTGGATTTGATGAACTGAATTTTCCAAGAGCACTTGAATAGGTTCGTATTGGTATTCATAGATGACATTTTAATATACTCTAAGGATGAAAGAGAGCATGAAGTTCATCTTAGAGTAGTGCTAGAGATGCTGAGGCAACATCAACTGAAAGCAAAGTTTTCGAAGTGTCATTTTTAAAAGAAAGAGGTTAAGTTTCTTGGCCATGTGGTCTCAGAGAAGGGTTTGTCAGTTGATCCAAATAATATCGAAGTTGTTAACAACTGGAAGAGACCAGAGACGGTGACTAAAATCAGAAGTTTTCTTGGACTTGCTGGCTATTATTGGAGATTCATTAAGGATTTCTCATAGATAGCAACGCCTTTTACTAAACTAACCAGAAAGGACGTGAAGTTTATTTGGGCTGACAAATGTGAGGAAGCATTCCTTAAGTTAAAGTATTTGTTGACCAACGCGCATGTATTAGTAGTTCCAGATGCGAATCAAGGGTTAGTGGTGTATACAGATGCATGTGGAACCATGTTAGGAGCTATGTTGATGTAGAAAGGTAAAGTTATTGCTTATGCATCACGATAGCTTAGACCACATGAAGTGAGATATCCTACTCATGATCTAGAGTTAGCTGCAGTGATCTTCACACTAAAATTATGGAAACATTATCTCTTAGGGGAGAGATTTGAGTTATACACAGATCATAAGCCCCTAAGGTATTTATTCTCTCAGAAGGAGTTGAATATGAAACAACAGAGGTGGCTGGGGTTTTTAGCAGCTTATGATTTTGGTATAGAGTATACACCTAGAAAAGGAAATAAAGTAGCAGATACTCTTAGCAAAAAACATTAGAATGTGGTGTTAGCTATGTTAACAGAGTGGAAGGATTTAGAGGCTTTGACTACTTGTAGCGTGCAGTTAAGATCGACTGCTAGTTCTAGTCACCATGTTGTCCTGCTTGGAAGTTCGACCAGTTCTGATCGAAAGGATTGCTTCTAAGCAGAAAGAAGACCCATTATTAGCCTAGAAGATTAGAATGATTGAGGTTAGATTAGAGATTGATGATCTAAAAGATTTTAATCTTGAGCAGATGGGATGGTTGAGAAAGAAGGGACGGTTGTGTGTTCCGAATGTTGAGGACTTAAGGAGAGAAGTTCTTAGCGAGTGTCATCGATCCAAATTTACGATCCATCATGGGGGAACCAAGATGTATCAGGACATAAAGAGGAGTTTCTACCGGGAAGGTATGAAGAGGGATGTTGGCTTATGGGTTAAGCAATGTGTGAACTGTCAACAAATGAAGGCTGAACAGCAGAAGCCGAGTGGGTTGCTTCAACCTTTGGAGATACCAGTTTGGAAATGGGATTCGATATCTATGGATTTTATAGACGGATTTCCAAGGTCGAATCGAGGAAATGAAAGTATATGGGTTATAGTGGACAGGTTGACTAAAAGTGCCCATTTCATTCCGGTTAAGTCAACCAAGATGGCACATGTTTTAGCTAAATTGTTTATGAAGAACATAGTTAGACTACATGGAATCCCTAGTGGTATAGTAAGTGATAGAGATACTTTGTTCACTAGTGAATTCTAGAAGAGTCTACGGGATGTGTTAGGTACCAAGCTTAAGATGAGTACTGCTTATCACCCTCAGACAGATGGGCAGACAGAGAGAGTCAACAAGGTACTCGAGGATTTGTTAAGAGCTTGTGTGCTAGATTTTGGTGGATCTTGGGAAGATCACCTATATTTAGTTGAGTTTTTCTATAATAATAGCTATCAGACTAGTATAGGAATGGCGCCTTTCGAAGCTTTGTATGGAATGCCATGCAAATCATCAGCATGTTTGTTGGAAATTGGAGACAGATTAGTTTTAGGTCCAGATCTGGTAAGAGAGGCAATAAAAAAGATTGATTTGATCCGAGGTAGGATAAAGGAAGCTTAGTCTTGACAAAAGAATTACGCAGATAAGAGGCGTAAAGATCTAGAGTTTTCAGTTGGAGATAGGGTTTTCATTAAGGTATCACCGATGAAGGGTGTGGTATAATACAGAATGTCAGGGAAACCGGCACCGAGGTATGTTGGACCATTCCCAGTTATAGAGAGGATCAGAAAGCTCGCATACAGAGTAGAGTTATCGAGCAGTTTGGCAGGTGTCCATAATGTGTTTCATGTGTCTCGTCTTTGTAAGTATGTGCATGATCCAGAGATTAATATTCCTCCGACTGCATTGGAAGAGTTAATAGTAGAACCGGATTTGACTTTTGTTAGGCAACCAGTTCGGGTTGTAGCGAGCGATGAGGAGAAGTTAAGAAACAAGATAGTCAAGTTGGTGAAAGTTCAATGGAGCGACAACGAGAAGGACTGTACTTAGGAGACAGAAGATGGGATTAGAGATACTTATCCCGATCTGTTGTAAGGGTATGTTCTATATTTGCTTTATATAGACTGTTTTCTAGTCAGATGGGCTAGTATGTAGTTAGAAGATGTTACAGATAATTGCTGTGATTAGTATTTAGTTCTTGTTGAATTTTAAGGATGAAATTCTTTAAGGAGGGGAGCCTATAACACCCCTAAATTTTAATAACATTATTCAGAAGATTTAATTAGATAAAATTAAATAGAATAATGTAGAGAACATAGTGATAAGGGAATTGAGATTTGAAAACTAATTAGGGTCGTGCCTTAATCAAATGGATTTATAAAATGGCTCATAAGTAAATACTTAAGAACGGTTTATAAGATAAAAACTAAGCTAACCAACGCAAGGGTAATACGGGGAATACCCATATACTATAACCTCATAACCCCTAAACCCTTACCTCATTTTCATTCATACGTTCACAAAACAAAAACATATACAAAAGAAGATTAAGGCCGACCATAACCCTAGGGGAAAAGGGGATCAATATCAATTAGAAGTTAAGAATTCAAGCAAGGAAAAATTAAGCAAGAACAAATCTCAAGTTCCTTATCCAAACAAGGTGAATAATAATCTAAACCATCTCATATATGTTTATTTGAACAATTTGATTTCGGATTTAAGTTTTTAAAACCGTTTGGATGGATTGAACGATGATATGCTTTGATTATCTACCATGTTTGACTTAAACAAGGATTTTTATGTAAAGGTATAATTCGATTTTATGGTTAAAATCGTATAATTGGGTTTCGAATGCCATGACGATTGAATATGTTAGGTAAAACATTATTTTGGAGATGGGTTTAAATTTTCATAATATTCCAAGCTATGGATAATTTATTATGAATTTTGAATGGAAAAATTGATAATTTGGGTTTAAAATTAATTACGGCAACTAAACAAAGGACTTCGGTTTGAAATTTATATATGTTAGAAAACATATTAAAAGTGAATTATGATGATTTTTGAGGATTTTTCCTAAGTGTTTTAATATGGTTATTAAATTACTTAAGTTGAAGGAGTTAAATGTTTTATGGAAGAGAATGGCTTATTTTCTAAAATAATTTCAATAATAAATTATTAAATTCGGCAGCCTTTTTAGAAAAAGGATTTTAGATAAAGAAATGGCAACCAATTATTAACAAATTGGCAAGTTGGATGAAAAGAAGTTACTTTATTAGGCATAAAAATCAGTTTTGTCATAATTTACCACTTCGCCACTTCCAATTGCTACCTTTCGTCACCACTTCGAAACCAATACACATGGTATCAAGCCATTGATATGTAGTGGATTGGAGAAAGGTGGAAGGGGACTATGTCGAAGGCAAGCTTTCAAAGGAGTAGAGGTCATTTTTATAAGCTTTCGAATATGTTTCTTGCCTTTGCTTTTAAAAGATGATTTCGAAAGGGATGAAGTTACTTGTAAATATTTTTCGAACAGATTTCCACTTGCCTTTCTTTTAAAAGAAGCTTTCAATTGAGTTGCCGCACATTTAGTTTTAAAAAGGAGCTTTTGAATAGGTAGTTTGAACCTATTCGAAACCTAGCTATCGTATCCATGCCTTTCGAATTAGTTAAAAGCTGCTTTCTTTATAACTTTAAGTCAATGCTTTCGAAAGGGAAGCTTTTGCCCTTATAAAATTTGAAGCCGCCTTCCCTATGCTTTCGAAAGGGTTCTTGTAGAAGCTTTTATCAATGCTTTCGAAAGGGTGGTTTCAAAGCTATCCTTTTTCCCAAATTCTTTTATTTGAAGATCAATGCTTTCGAAAGGGTTACTTTCACTTTTGTTATCTTTAACCTAGAAGTTATATTTAATGTTAAACCCAATGGTTTTGAAAGAGACACTTTCAAATGGTTTCGAAGCTATGCTTCCAATAATTTTCTTTGAACTAAGTTCCTTCTAAAGATAAGCTCTAATGCTTTTGAAAGGTATATCTTTAATGGTTTCGAAAGGAAGGTTTCAATGCTTTCGAAAGGAATGTTTTGAGTGTTTCAAAAGGTATATCTTTAAGTGTTTTGAAAGGGAAATGTGAATACTTTTGAAAGGTTTGTTTTAATGGTTTCGAAAGAGAAGCCTAAGGTTTCGAAAGCCTAAATTTTCAAACAAGAAACCTAATCTCAATTTTTAAAAGTAAACCCATGGCAATATGAAATAGTTTTGAAATAGTATTTAACTTTGGTACTTCTAAAGAAGCTTTCCTTGATAAAAAGAATAGGTTAAAGGTATTAATCATGTTTCATTTGAAAACGATAACAAGGATATTAAACCATAGATGTTTATATTATTATGTTATGACCAGTTATCATATGTACTTCTACTGTAAACATATTCACTTTATAATCAACCCATAACTACATTTTGGGGTATTAAGGGTAGAATAACCCGCTAGGTTGACCCGGTAGTGATTATACATTGAGTTAACTTCTCCATGAGTAGAATTGCATCTTGGAGGTCAGACAAACCAGAATATAGGATGACCAAAGACTGATCAAAAGATTATTGGTTAGACTGGTTCTTAGTAAGCCCATGAAAACTATGTATGGAAATAGTTATTGTTAGAGGCCAATAGGTTCTCAATGATCCTATGAAAACTATGTTCAGACAAATTATTGAAGAGATCAATAGGTTCGTAGTGATCCCATGAAATCTATGACATGAGAGAAATTATTGGAGAACCCAATAGGTTCATAGTAAGCCCATGAAAACTATGATTGGTAGATATCAATAGGTTCATAGAGATCCCGTGAAAACTATGATTGGATGATAGTATTGGTAGAAACCAATGGGTTCATAGCGACCCCATGAAAACTATGAAAGTGGATAGGAATTCCATAAAGAATTAACAGGTTATTAGTCAGCCCATGAAAAACTAATAGGTTAATAATGACCCTAGAAACTATAATTTGAGACAGATTGTCAGATGAAGAGGGATGGGAAATCCAGGACATAATGCATGTTTGCATATCATCATAATACCTTTTTTTAGGTTATGTTTTAACCATTGTAGATGCAGGTGCATAGTATATGGCCAAGATACTAGTGAGGGGAAATCCCATTCTGCTAAGCGGCATGGTCTTACTAGATATCTATATGGTTCGAGATGGTAGGTTATTATTTATACCAGACTTTTTGTCTGACTCGAAGTTATGTTTTCCTCTTAAACTCTCGGGTGCTCAAATAAATTTTGAGTAGTTTAAGAGTTAAGGTTTTCAGGTTCTCCTTTAGACAAATAAGCTTCCAAAGACGTACAAGAGGCAAATTAGCTATTAGGAAGTTCTTTTTGTTTGATTCCACTGTATTTTGGTTGTAATGGCAAAGTAGCTTAGTTGCCTATGTTTAGACTCTAATCATCCAAGGGGGCATCTTCATATGTCGTTCTTGGCATATTTTGTAATAATTATATTTCTATGAACATGGTTTAAGTAATTGGGATTATGTAACGAGTTTGCAATATGATTTGAAGTGGAATGAGAAATTTGTTTTATGAGTTTATTTTTTTTTCATTTTCATGTGCTTTTGTTATATCAATGTATCTAACATTACCGCATTTAGTCACCGAGAATTAAGAACTATAGATGACTGCAGCTTCCATAGCCGTTAGTTTTGGGCCTCCAAGTGGGGGATGTTACAAAAGACCTCTCATAAAATATCACATGCATGATAGTCACAATCACAATTCTCCTAGTTGTTTTACACCACAACCTATACCTCTTCACTTGTAACAACCCGCATATTTGTCGATTTTATATTTAAATATTTTATTTAAATATTTCATCGTTAGTCGAATTTTAGTCCGAAAAGCTACTTTTTGCAAACAGTCGAATTAGGACTCGGGACCACTTCCATTGAGTTCAAAATGCCGTTTGCGATCTTTTTGAGTATAATCTTTGATATGTTTGGAGTAAGTCGAATTTCGCTACTTTTTCACTTTGGACTTTGTGTTTGGTTTAGCCCATTTGCCTAATTCTGGTTATATCAACCCAGCCCCTCTCCTCTTCTCTTCATTCATTCCTCATTTCCTAACTCTCTTAAGCTCAAGAGAATAATGGGGGAAAAGATTGGAAATGGAAATTCCTAAGCCCTAGTTCCATTGCAAATTCAAGCTCCTACCTCCAAATTCAAGAAGAAGCTTTGGTAAGCCTTCCCTTCATCTTCTCCAACTCCTTCTCCATTCAATTTCAGAAATTTCCTAAACCTAATTTTTAAAATGATTCTCTTTTAAGCTTAGTTTCAAGCTTGTTGGGTTGGAATTGAAGAGATTGTTCTTGCCATTGCTCTATAGCTCCTTCTTCATTGATTTTGTGAAAAGGTGAGATTTTTATCTCACATCTTAAACTATATTTATCTTCGATTGTTAGGTATGAATTCCTAACACTTATTCTTGTGCAATTGCACTTGGTTTGGATTGATTTGGTGAATATTCCAATTTTTAGTGTTTTGAGTTCAATTCTTTGAAAATCCTTTTATGGATGTTTGAACATGTTTTTGGTGATGCATCGAAGTGCCTATTAGACTGGGTTGCCGATTGGCGTAAACCCTTAGTGTTCATCGCTCGTTCGATCGCATTTTGGTTCGGATTCGTCGATTTTAGAGCTAGGCTGTTCTTTTTTTGCCTAGCAGGAAAATTCAGACGTCTGAAATTTATTTCAGACGTCTGTCACCAAATTTAGACGTCTGTCATAAATATTCAGACGTCTGAGGTAAAATTTAGACGTCTGTCACTAAATATTTAGACGTCTGAATTTAGTTCAAAATGTTTTTTGCTCTCTGTTTCAATTTTTAACCTCTGAGCCGTCTGTCATGAAAATTCAGACGTCTGAGATTAAATTCAGACGTCTGTCATAAATATTTAGACGTCTGAATGGCTGATTTTGCCTAATTTGCCTATTTTCGAGCAAATTATCAAGGTTTATCGATTTTTGTCGATCCGACTTATTGTTATCAATTATTATCGAGTTTGATGACTCCTCTTTCAGGATGGTATCTCGTTAGGTAGCTCGACCCTATCACCCTTAGGTCGTTAGACCTCATTTTGTCCTCTCTAGGTCGTACCGTTTAGACGGGGCGCTGCCCCGCACCCCGCCGTGGGCGCTGCCCCCTGGACCCCCGCGACCTGACCGGGCAGGTCGAACCCCGTATTACTCTGCGTAGGCAATCTTATCCGAGAGCCATTTAACCGAACTTCTTACTTTGATGGTTTTGAGAATTGATTTCTTTGAACTTTATTCACGTCTCCGAATGTGAATTTTTGTGATACGTTTTATGACTTGTCACTTTAAAAATATGAAGGTTTCAATACTAGTAGTAAATATCAAAACTCTTTCATCAAATCGATTTCAACACTATTTTTAATATCAAAAGTTTGTTTTCTCAAACCGATTTCCAATCTACTAATATATATAAGCCTTTACTTCACTCGAATGAGAAATTGACTTAAACGACTTAGTAAAACGAGTGGTATGAAACGCTTGCGTTCACTTCGTCGGTTAGCTCTTGGACTTGTTCGATTGAACCCTTTTTCGTGACAATTTCCTAGTGAAGATTTGCAGCTTGTTCGTAAATATTTAAGTTAAGCAAGTGGTTATGGGACATGAAGCTAAACTCATATATTTACTAGCTTGGTGTGATTGACACTTCTCGCTGATCATGATGATCATTTTATGATTTAGACTAGCAATTGTGCGATGTCTCTTTGTTTTCAAGGTAAGACTAGACCGCAATAGTGTGATTCCGACTCACACACATCTCTTTGTCCGCAAGGTTAGTCTAGGCCGCAGTAGTGTGATTCCGACTCACACATATCTTTTTGTTTGCGAGGGTAGGCTAGACACCACTTGTGTGATTCCATTCACACATACCTTTCTGCTTTTTGGTTAGCCTAGGCCTCAATCAGTGTGATTCCGACTCACACATATGGGGTAGCTCCCCATGGTCTTCGGACCATCATGTGATAGGCCTCTTTCTCTTTTTATGATTTCTGGATTTCTTGTTTTGATTTCTGGATTTTTATGTCATTGACTTGTTATGAGTACAAGTTTAGGGTATGATGCCCTCTTTGGATCTTTGAGAAGATTCTTGTGATATTGATCATTTCTCATCGGTTGATCTCCTGTTGATCATCATTTTCATACTTATAGTAGTATGTCAGTATGGGTATTCTATGTTTATGCCATATCTATTATTTTATATCATGTCATCTGATATTTATAGTTAGACTGATCCGTTTATTATTTTCTTAAATAATACTCGGGTCAGACCGAGATGTTACAGGTGCTTCTGCTTGACTTCCTCCCGGGATTTGCTACTCTGACTTTTGGCTAACTACATAGATTTGTAATTTTTGGATGTACACCTTTGAGATATAGACTCTATGTTGTGTACTTATTCTTTTGTATAGCACGTGATTCTATTCTTTTGTATTATCATGGATCTTTCCGACCACTACTCTGATGTACACTTTCATGTGTTATATATTTATTCATATCTTCTTCCGCCTTTGTGATATGGATGTCTGTGACTGATTTATGTTATGCATACTTCTATGATTGTTTCCGAAGATTATATATAGCCACCGTGTGATAGCTTTGTGTTTGTATCGGTATGTCGGATTTCCTCCTTAAAAGATATGCATTCTATTCTATCTGACGTATCGATGCTCGCACAAAGAAGTTACATGGATGGTCGCTCCTCCACAGCCTTATTCTCCATGCTAATTGACAGCACTACCCCGTAGTGTTCTTGGTTAGCGTGGGTATAGAGGTGGGGCGTCACATCACTCCTTCTCTATAGCCTAACAAAATGTGCTTGCTTCCTCTAGGCTTCAACTTATAATGTCTCTCATCGTATAATTAAATAAGCTGAACAACAAATTGTCTTAAAACCTTTTCAAATATCCATGATTTGATTCCTATGCAAATGGATAATGGTGATCTTGGTTTCCATAATTTTCCTTACTTGAATCAATCTCGATCAGCAATCTTTTCTTTCTTCATATAATAAATCTATTGACTAATTAATTAGTTTCCCTTTCCTATTAATAATCAAATATAACTTTCCTCCTTTTATTTTCACATATAGCCTAATCAATTGATAAGATCAATTAGCAAAATTATTCTCTTCTTTGGTAAATATTTGAATCATCCAAATTTAATAGTTGGTTTGATCATCTTTGATTAAGGAAGAAATCTACCATCGAATGGAATCGAAATGCTTTTCTTGCTCTTTCATCATTTGCATTTGACTTAATTCTCAATGTCTTTGATCTCTTAAGATAAAGGCGAGAATATCCTTGAAAGATTGAAGTGTTTCTTTAAGGTTTTTGCATAATTTTCGATGCAGAGAAGATCATTTTTATTAAAAAGGATGAGTGAAATTTTCTGAAAGAAATAAGCTTATATAGGAGCGAAAAGTCGTTTAGAAAGTTTGAATAGATGCACTTATATTATTTTTAAATATTGATTTTTTGCCAAACGGCTAGGATATGTCGACATATACCTTGTATGTATGTCGACATATATGTCTTTGCACTATTTAAGTTTTTGACTTAGTTTTTGCTTTTACTTATCGTATTTATATATTTTTAGTTTCCAGAGACTAATAGATCAATATAGAATAGTAAAAAATAGATTTTTATACTTAGGATATAGAAATACATGGATTTCAAAGAAAAAATAAATAAATACATGAAAACAACATGAAATTAAACTAGAACGCACATCGCTAAGGAACATAAAGCTAAATAGACAAGTTCAAAAGGATGATGATGAGCAACTAAGCTTTCTAATGATCTTTCCAAAATATTTGTCCACTTTGTTGGAGAGAGAAGTGAACTTTTTATTAAATGAACATTTAAGCTTCTTTTAGTTTTTGATAAGCTTCTCTTGGTTCATTAGAATCTCTTTGTTGGAATGGTGAGATGAATTGTCGAAGCTTTCTAAGAAAGAGCCCATTTCTTCCTCCTCTTCTTGATTTCCTTCTTCTTCTACATCCATTTCATCTCCTTCTTCTTCTTCTTGAATTTCTCGCTCCTCTTCCCATGCTAATATTTCTTCATTTTCAATAAGAGTTTCATATGGTTCGAAATAGGGAGGAATATACATAAGAGAAATGTCAGCCTTGTCGAAATTTTTTTGAGGTAGAGTTGGTTCTCCTCGTAAATCAACACCAAAATATATGAAAAATCTAGTAAGATACACACCATGGTAGAGTCTGTTCTCATGTCTAAAAATATTCTTTTGAATAAAGTCATCTAAGATGACTTGGTGCCCAATCGATGTCGTAGTTTCCATAGATGGTGAAAAGAGTTTTGAAAACTTTTTTAGTAGAGTTATTGTATTTGCTCATCCTCAAAGTGATATTTTGTTGCAAAATGAGACTCGTAATTCTCGATTTTGGTCTAAGATTTTTGTGTCTGAAATCAAATTTTTCGTCACTTTCAAAAATATCATAAAAAACTTCACAATTTTTCTCATCAATTTTAAAAGTGGAGAGGTCAATTTCATTAGATTTGCAACTAAGTATATGACCCAAAAGTTCACAATTTAAAACAGTTTTAGTGTCACTCACACTACTCCAAATTTGTCCCTCTTCTTGAAAATATTTTCAAGTCAAATTTGCATAAAATATTTTAACTAAATCCGGATAATACACAAAATCATTTTGAGAAGAGTCGACTAAACCAAGAATTTCATTTTGAAAGCAAAGATCTTGATGACCATAAAAAGAGAAATCATCAAACTTTGCAAGTCTTCCGGAAAAAAAATTTCCATAAGTAGCATACTCTATATAAGTATCAAAGGCTTCTTTACCGTTGAAAAGAAAGCCTTTGTTTTTCTTTGAGATCCTTATGGTTGTTGGTGGTTGGCTTGAGGAGCCCATTTTTGAGTTTTTGAAGAGATATTTTGAATTTTGAAATAAAGCGAGTGAATGAATGGATAATGATAGGTTAAATTAATAAAGAGTGGAATGACATGTCGTCTGGTCAAAAAATACCTTTTCGGAACACGGGAATAAATGCAAAAGAGAGGGAAATTCAAATATTGAATTTGAAGTGAAATTTCAAAGTTCTGGCATGTATGTCGACATATATGGTATGGGTATGTCAACATATGGGCCGTAAAATCCAAAAGTATAACCAATATAAAATATTCCTATATATACACACACTTATATTCATCCAATATTATTATTAATCTGTATGTTATTCCTGAAACAACAAATAAAAAAAATAAAAAAATAAATATAAAAAGTACTGCTTGTTGTTACTTTTCTTTGATTTGTTCTTATAATCCACTATTGTCGTGAAACACATGTTTGCATCCTTAGTGTTTGGTTCATTCTTATAGGTGTAAATCAATCGGACCGGACCGGACAGAGGTGTGTTCAGTTTATATCCTAAATAAAATCGGACCGGACGCGGACTGGACAAGATTTATGTTCGTACAAATTTTGTTGTCCTAGCTCGTGTCCTAAATGAAATCGGACGGACTCATACATACTTTTTTCGGACACGAACTCGAATGGACACGGACGAACATTGCTATTTACATCAAATTTTATGATGTTTAATAGAATTTCCATCAGATATACTAAATTATAAGAAATTTGGATGAATTCGAACGAACTCGGGCCGGACAAGATTTTTGTTTGTACAAATTTTGTTGTCCTAGCTCGTGTCCTAAATGAAAATCGAACAGACTCGGATGGACATATTTTGACCACGGACATGAACGAACATCGGACACTCGTACAAAATTAACAGCCCTATTCATTATCACTTGAAGTAGTATCAGAATCATCTAATGTTGCTGTGTAAATTCTCTTTCTTTTTCTGGATGAATCGGTAACTAGCGAGATCCTTGATTTATTCTGATGCAGATAGTCTCTTTGCAGGTGACCAGGTTCATCGCAGTTGAAACATCTAATTGCAATTCCAGTTCCAGGATTCTTATTTTTAGGTCTTCAAAAGTTGTTCTTTCTATACTTCATGAACTTTGTGAACATTCTAGTCATGAAAGCAATTTTTTCTTCATTATCATCTTCTGAATCCTGATCGTTGGTTATTGCATTAAAAATGGTGGATTTCTTTTCTGCCCTGCAATTGTGCTTCATAGAACATTAAATTACCTATCAAATCTTCAATTTTAGAGCACTAATGTCATTAGCCTCTTTAATCGTCGGTGCCTCTTGATCCTATTCTGAAGAGAGTGAATTGAGGATTTTTCTAACATGGTCCTCTTTAGAAATTTTTTTACCTAGTGCTACTAAAGAATGTACTATATGTTGAAATCTACAATACATGTCGGAAACAGACTCATTTGGATTCATTTTAAACAACTGAAACTGATTAGTTAACGTGGAATTTTTTTGGTCTATTTAACTTTCCTAGTGCCCTCATGTGTAACTTGTAGTGTTCTCCAAATTTCATATGCATACTTACAAATAGAGACTCTATTAAATTCATTTTATCTAATGAGCAAAATAAAATATTCATGGCTTTAGAATTATTCTGTGCAACTGCCTTTTGGTCAGCAGTCCATTGTGAAAAGTTAGTTTGGAGTTTTGTGTACTCATTCTATGTAATATTCCAAACATCTAAACCATTAGACTGTAAATAAATCTTCATCTTACATGACCAATAAGTATAATTACTGCTATTAAAAAGTGGGGGTCTAGTAGTAGATTGTCCTTCGACAAAAGTGTTAATAATTGTACTAATAGTGTTGCAAGTCATTTAAACTTTTCAAAAATCAAATTACGAGTCTTTTGAAAACTAGTGCTCTGATACCAAATGTGGGTTGGGGAATTATGGATTTTAAAACTAATTTAACACTAGAGAGGTGGGGGTGAATAGTGTTTTCTAACTTATGTAAATATTTTTAATTTTCTTTGATCAATATCAAACCATGGATTAACAACACAGGATTATACTAACAATCAATGCAATCACAGATGCAATCGCAGATAAAAATAAAAGCAATGAAGTAAAGTAAAGAGTTAAAGAGATGGCACTAGAGATTTTATATTGGTTTGGATTTCTCCTACATCCAGTCTCGTACAATTGCTTGTACATATTTCTTTTCAAATGCCAATCTTTAACCGGGTAGAAGGCAAACCCAAATACAATATTGATTTCGAGGCTATGAGATACACACTCCTGAATTTCGAAGCTCAGGGTAAACTCAATTTATTTGACTGGGATACAAGCACACCGACTAGATTTCCGGGCTGCTAAGCACACCCACTTGATTTGAACAGGCTACAAGGACACCCAAGCAAACAAATAGAGTCGATAGTTTTTTTCAAAGACAAATTCTTATACTTTGGATACAGTGGATCCTATAGCCTCTTGGATAACACTTTGATCTTTGAATTGAGAGAAAGATGTTTCCAAAATAGTAAGAAAGTAGTATTGAATCAGTACAAAGAAGTATGAATTATTTCTATATGACTTTGAAAAGACTGAATATATTTTTCAATGGAATTTTCAAGAGAGTAAGAAGAGGTAAGAAAGTAAGTAATTAGTTATCAAAAAATTCGTTTGCACTTCCCTTTATATAGAAAATGAATAGATGTGTACGTTCGTGAAGAGTTGTGAAGAATAGATACTTTCTTTCAAAATTTGAAAAACCAATTGACAGCATGCATGTCGACATACCCTATGCCTATATGTCGACATATATTTGTTAAAAAATGAAAACTATTTTCTTTTAAATTATTTGAAAATCCTATACTTCGTAAAATAATTTGACACTTTGTAAAATAGTTTGAACATAGTTTATAAACATTTTGAACTTTGAAAAACTTCTATAAAATATTTTGAAATATATTTTGGTTAAAAATATTAAAGATTAGAAAACTGGGGATAAAGATCAAAGATTGCTATCAAGGACTTTAACAATATATTTCATGACTCTATACACTAAATTATAACCTTGAGATCTTTATATCTTGGTCTTTGAACTCGTGAGTCTTCATGTCTATCTCTTGAGTCTTTGTACTGTATAGTCTTCGATTCAATATATGTGTGATATTTTGCATTATATACTATATAACTTGGCAAAACATTGGTATTTATATTTTATATGTTTGTATATGGTTGTTGTCATCAAAATCAATAACCAAGGTAATAACAAACACGTCTTCTTTATATGATGAATTTAGGAAAGTGAGCCGATTTGTTGCTAAACTTCATCAACGACTTGAGTGGAAATTTTGATAAGATGATGAAATAATGTCAACTTGAGATTCCTTTATTTCACCATGTTTTATTGCTTTGCATTCTCTTGCTTCTCTTGGATTTCAAACACAAAATACAGTGAATAATTAAAACCTTATGAACATGCTGCATTAAAAAGAAACTGTAACGACCCGCCAGTCCGTACAATTCAAGCTGACAATAAGCCATACATGTCCAACCCAAATTGAACGGAAAGACTGATAGTTATGGGGAAGAAAGAAGAAAGAAGAAGAGAAAAGAAACCAAAATCAACACAGAATCTCACAATCGCAGCGGAATAATATATAATATAATATCAACGATCTTTACGAAAGAGAAAGTGTTATATGCATACACCCATCAGAGTACAACAACAAATCACAGTTATTAACCTGGACAGTTATAACGATATGTCCTCACAATTGCTGATGATTTCAACAACAAAGTAGGCGGAAAATAAACATATACGTGAATATGACCTGAAGACCTCCAACTCGTCTCCTGAGCTCCAATGCATCCAAGCAATCTGTAAATATGCTCGGTTTGACCTGAGCATTATAATAAAATAACATCCGAGTTAGTCTAGAAAACCAGCATGAGACACGCCTAACTGGATTTTCAAAGTTATAAAATCTTTGAAATCAAAAGTATCTCGTAAGACCATGTCGCACATAAACACGAACGGTTTTTTCTTACGATAAACAGAACATTTTCCATAGAAAATCCATTTATATTATAATAATGTATAGGGGTCAAAGTAAAATATGAATATAGCTGAAATGCTTGCATCTCATGTTTCAGCATAGTTGGGCACAACTAAGTCTGTACGACGCTTATGGAAGAATGGATTTTATACAATGACTGGGCTATTGGGGTATCGCCCGTCGCGGTGCATCTCTAGATAAAATAACACCGAGGACATCGCTTGGATCCCCTGCCAACACAGGACGGGTCTACCACTTGGCTAGTAGTACCGAGTATGATCACCCCTCCATTAATGGGCCCCAAAGCATACAAATGAGAGATAATATCGACTCTAGATAGGGATGATCATACCCAACTTGGGAGCGACCCACTTAGCCCGGCTGCATCTCCCTTGTTTTGGTCATTCCCAGTTGATGAGACTTGAGGCTACATTTTACCATTATATAGCACTTTTCACTTGGAATGCTAATACTGCCCTCCAAGCAACAATGCAATGCCAGCATTCATCCATACAAGTTCATTCTAAGATTGAACGAAACACTTGAGAGCTTCATCTTCAATTTCCATCATCCTCAAGAAGTCTTCACTTCACAATGCTTTAGTTGGATCGAAGTGGTTTTAGGATAGCATATCTGATCGAACCTGGTCTCTTCGAAACAACATTCGACAGTTTCCAGTAAACTCAATCCCGGTTCTTTAGGAAATAAAAGGTCAAAGATAAGAGCGGAGATCACCTCCTAACCATTAGTAGACGGATTTCCTTATCATTGTCATAGGAGAACGAAACAAGAATTATACACACAGTACAGCGTCATCAGAGATTACTATGTCATATAACTCATGTGTTTCTCCTATATATTTCCAAAGTTACGTTTTGGGTCCATTTCGATAGTCGGTTATTTAACTATCGAATAACAAAAATTCAATCAGGGATTAAATTCCATAAGGAAAATCCAAAATGGTTAAGCACACAAGCAACCACTAGCCTCCTTAATTAATCTTTTATTAATTAAATTTACTTGGTAAATATTTGTCTCAAAATCCTTTTACAAAGATATATATATATATATATATCCACAAATCCCTATATTTCAATACTTGGGAAAATATTCATATACTTATCTCAATGATATAAGTATATTCACCAACATTTGGGAAGATTTTCCTTTTTATTCAATTCTAAAATCTTTTATAAACTCCATTTTAAATCCACAAAATCATTTAAAAACTCCTTTTTCTTTTTAACAAATCTTCCTTTACGTTTTCCAAAACATGTTATAAGATTCCTCTTATAATCCACATTTTCTTATAAAACCCTATTTATAAATCTCGAAAACATTTATAATATAAATTATAATCATTTACTTAAAAACACTATTATATAATAGTAAACATTATAAATAAATAAATAAATACTAACTTTAAAACATCTTAAATAATGATTAATAAATTCTAAAACATTCTTAAATAAACAATAATAATTTATCTTCAACCTTATTATAAATAAAAATAATTAATTTCCAAAACTATATTGATAAATAATCGTACTTAATTTTCAAACCATATTAATAATTTAAATAGTTAGCTTTCAATTATTTAAAATATCGATAACCAACTTTTAAACAATATTAGTATAAATAAACAACTTTTTAAAAACATAAATATTTTCTTTGATAAAAATCCATACTTAACTTTTCACGTAATCGTTCCCATATTTACGAAGCTATATTTATAAATCTCTTCTATTTTATGAAACTTCCTTTCACAAAACCCCTTTATTTATGAACGCCGTTTATAACTCCATTCTTTTATAAATCTCACTTATTAATAAATCCCATTTAAAAATATCAATCGCCATCAGTTCTTAACGTTTCCCTCAGATGGATAAATTCCTTTTATAAGTTCCTTTCTATTTATAGAACTCCGTTTAACAATTCCAAATTTACCCTCGCCTGCCATATCCAAACCAACAATATAAACTAGTAAATCATCCAAATAGTCAATAACAATCAACAATAAAATATTAACACATCCAGACAATAATTTTATCGACTAAAAATATTTCTGCTTAACCAAAGAGGTGAGATTAACTCACATTGATTTTAGTTTCGTCAAAACGTTCCGTATTGAACTAAAATTGAACAAACATTCAATTTTAACCAAAATTCCCACTAGCTCCGAATCCATCCAATCCAATTCCATAGCGTAGCCTTCATCGCTACGATCGCAACGCGACTCGTTGCGCTCAATTTGGACCTCGTACGAAAAGTTATGGATTAACGAACGTACGAATTAATTAAATTAAAATTAACTTAATTAAATAAACTTTTAAAAATAAACCTTCTCCCTCTCTCCCTTTTCTCGTGCTTACCTAGGCAACGTGATTTTCTTTTTTATTTATTTGCTCGATCGCGATTTCGCCATTGCCGTTCGCCTGCGCACGCGCCTGCTGCTGCGCCACCTGCCGCCGCTGCCGCACCTGCCTCTGCCTCGCCATAACCACACCAGCAATCAACCCAAAAACGTCGCGTCGTTCGTGCTCCTCCAGCCGCGACATGGTCCGTCAATCGACGATCGAAGGGCATGGATGAACTCGTAGAGTCGAGCTCCACAACTTTGCTGTAGGAAGCTTTGCCTTATTCTTCTCCGATCGACGTGAACGATATGGGCCGTTAGATGGTCTTGAGTTAATGGCAGCTCTGGTTTGTTAGATTAGGGTTTGCAAAAAAATGAAATGGCCAAGTCCTTTTATAGAAAAATTTATAAAACATAATTCATTCGTCAAATTTTTCGAACTCCAAAAGAGACGTGCTGCCTGACGTTCTGTATGTTATACCCCTATTCCGAGCACAATGGAACTAGTCTTGAGGCCTAATTCGATCATATACAAAAGGTAGCTTTTCAAACCCCATTATATTAAATTAAATTCCTTGAATTAATTTCTACGTGTTTCGAACTCGTACAACCAAACGATACATCCGATCATCATGAAATTCGACGGTATATAATAATTCACTACTACGGATCCAACGAAACTGGTTTCGTCGAAATTTGAGACGGTGCCCCGAAAGGCTATTTTTACACATTAATTAAAACGAGTTATTTCCAAAATCATTTTAATCACTTTTAATTCCAATTAAAACGTTTACTATCTCCATTATTGTTTAAACAGAATTTAAATCAGTTTTCAAAATCATTTTCATTCACATTAAATTTAAGATTCAATTATTTAAATAATTCCAAATATTCAATTTAACAATTTAACTATCAAATAATTCGCTATATTTGAAATCCAAGATATTTAACTTATAAAATTAACTTTTTAATATTTAAAATCAATTAAATATTTCAAATTTAGATGATTGAAATTCAAGGTCATTACATTCTCCCTCCTTATGGAAATTTCGTCCCCGAAATTTCCAAGGTAAATAAAATGCCATTAACTTTTCAAAAATAAGTAGTTGAAACTTTGTTATCACATTTTCTAAATCTTTAAATTCATAATTAAATTTCCAAAACCCAACTAATACCATTCCAAGTTATGAAATCAAAATCTAAATTTTAATTATCAATTTTTTTTTCAAAATTCTCAAAAGTTTTCTAACACCTTAAATTTTCGAAAATTTTCGCCAGCGTCTCTTTTGCGCGGCTCGATCGAAGAAAATTACAATATATATATAATCACAAATAGACATATCATCTTCAAGGATGAGGCATCCCGTAGGAAAAAAATATAAAAATATGGTATGTAATCCGAGATGTGTATCTTATTTTAGTATCAGTATGCATATACAACTAATAATATACGAAAGCAAGCTCCAAACACGAAGTTTATGTCATCCGCACCTACTAATCACTCAACAACCAATGAGAATATGTATATAGAAAGTAACATCACTATATAACATAGAGTGATATAATAACCAAATACAATAAAAGAAACCATCCAGCAACTAATATCCATCCAATTAATTCATGAGATATCGATTTGCATTTTCCAATGTCAACCTTATATTTATACACTTTCATTTCTTCTTAACATTAAACTTATTTCCACTCAATTTATTTACATTCAATTTGTTCCCATTCAGTTGATTTACATTCAATTTCATCTACATCCCATTATTAACATTCACTTTATGTTCATTCACTTTTCTTACATTCAATTATTACTTAGTAAACTTCTTTAAATATTAATATCACTTAAGAACCATTCCATCAACGATTTCTTAAGTTTCGTATAAACATTTTATACTACACCAATTATTATCACTTCCTAACTTAAGTTCATATTCAATTATTTTTACTACTTAAATTGCATTTCATTTTATAACTAGAATTCATATTCATTCCATTTTACATTCCATTAATTCATTTTATTAATTCATCCGATCCATTTCAAATCCAATTCAATTTCATTTAACCTTTCTTATGTCAAATTTCATTTCATTTAATCCATTACTCAATTTATTTAACTTTGTTAAAGTTTAATTTGTAATTTCTTATCTCAATTCCAAATTTTCCTTTCTTATCCATACCATTTCCAAATTATAAGTTCAAAAACTTATTATCTTATGTTTTTTTCAAAACATTTAGATAAAAAATTTCAAGATTATAAACACCCGGTTTTTATTTCAAATCATTTTGAAATCATATATATACATAACTCCTTTAAATTTCAAATTACACTTTTGGAATCTAAAACTAATCTGTTTTACCAAAAAAAACTTCAATGGAAAATCACTAAGGTAGCAATTCATCACTTAGAAACTCGAAAATGAACGCCAATGATGCTGCAGTCATCATCGGAATTATTTTCCAACGACTAAAGTGAGTTTGGTGCTTTCTATTTCCTTTAAATTCTTTTTAAAAATATTTCTAGTCAAAACATTTTCAAAATAATAATATTATAATTTTTCCGAAATCTTTGAAAAACAAATTTTCGAGTTAATGGGTTTCAAATTCTCAAATTTATTGTTTTAAATCCATTTTATTAACAAATCATATTTATAAATATACTTAGACAATTTCATTTCCTTTCCATTTATAAATCACGTTTATAAATCATATTTATAAAATATCACTTCTTATGTAATTCATTCATAATTGTTGATTATTTTAACTATAATCAATACTCTATAATTCATATTTACAAATTCACTTTCTTACATAACCTATTTTATAACTATTTATCCTTGTTTAGATTTTAATAATAACAATTTTTATTAGAACAACCAAAAACAAATGATAATAATCAAATATTACCATTCACTAACGTCCAAACCTACCATATATAACTATAATAATTTCTGAAAAATTATTCCTTTACATATACAATACAATTTAGGTAAAATTATTTCATTTACCAATTCTCAAACAATACTGTGTCGGTTTACCTTGTTTAAGTGTTTAGAAACCCCTATCGATATCATGGCGTCCCACGTATCGAGCAGAATTCATAAGCCACTCAATAGATAAATTAACACAATATAAAACATTTTTATAATCACTAACAAATACGTGCTCATATAATGATATATATACACTCAAACTCATAATAAGGCATTCCATTACCTTATCTCTTAAAGAGTTTCCCCAGCCAAGGTTCTCGCTTAACCTTCAGCTCTGATACCAACTGTAACGATTAGCGAATCCGTCCAATTCAAGTTGACAATAAGCCACACATGTCCAACCCAAATTGAACGGAAAGACGGATAGTTATGGGGAAGAAAGAAAAGAGAAGAAAATAAGAAGAAAAAGTAACCAAAATCAACACATAATCTCACAATCGCAACGGAACAATATGTATATAATATCAACGATCTTTACAAAAGAGAAACTGTTATATACATACACCCATCAGAGTACAACAACAAATCACAATCATCAGCCTAGAGAGATATGACGACCTGTCCTCACAATTGCTGATGATTTCAACAACAAAGCAGCGGAAAATAAGCTTATACGTGAATACGACTTGAAGACCTCTAACTCGTCTCCTGAGCTCCAATGCATCTAAGCAATCTGTAAATATGCTCGATCTGACCCGAGCATTATAATAAAATAACACCCGAGTCAGTCTGGAAAACCAACGTGAGAAAACATGCCTAACTGGATTTTTAAAGTTATAAAAACCTTTTAAATCAAAAGTATCTAGTAAGACAAAGTCACACATAAACACGGACGGTTTTTACCTTACGATAACCAAAACATTTTCTATAGAAAATTCATTTATATTATAATAATGTCTAGGGGTCAAAGTAAAATATGAATATAGCTGAAATGCTTGCATCTCACGTTTCAGCATAGTTGGGCACAACTAAATCCGTACAGCGCTTATTGGAGAATGGATTCCATACAATGATTGGGCTACTGAGGTACCGCCCGTCATGGTGCATCTCTAGAAAAAATAACACTGAGGACCTCGCCTGGATCCCCTGCAAACACAAGACCGGCCTGCCACTTGACTAGTAGTATTGAATATGATCACCCCTCCGTTAATGGGCCCCAAAGCATACATATGAGAGATAATATCGACTCTATATAGGGATGATCATACCCTACTTGGGAGTGACCCACTTAGCCCAGTTGCATCTCCCTTGTTTTAGTCATTCTCGGTTGAGGTTGAGGCTACGTTTTACCTTTATATATCACTTCCCACTTGGAATGCTAACGTTGCCCTCCAGGCTACAATGCAATGCCAGCATTCATCCATACAAGTTTGTTCTGGGACTGAACGAAACACTTGAGAGCTTCGTCTTCAATTTTCATCATCCTCAAGATGTCTTCACTTCCCAACGCTTAAGTTGGATCGAAGTGGTTTTTCGAATAACATATTCGATCATGTCTCTTCGAAACAACATTCTATGGTTTTCGGTAAACTCAACCCGGGTAATTTAGGAAATAAGCAGTCAAAGATAAGAGCGGAGATCACCTCCTAACCGTTAGTGGATGGATTTCCTTATCATTGTCCTAGGAGAACGAAACGAGATTTATACGCACAGTACAACATCATCGGAGATGACTGTGCCATATAACTCACGTGTTTCTCCTAGATATTTCCAAAGTGATGTTTTGGGTCCAATTTCGATAGCTAGTTATTTAACTATCGAATAACAAACATTCAAACAGGGACTAAATTCCATAGGGAAAATCCAAAATGGTTAAGCATACAAGCAACCACTAGCCTCCTTAATTAATCTTTTATTAATTAAAATTACTTTGTAAATATTTGTCTCAAAATCCTTTTACAAAGATATATATATATATATATCCACAAATTCCTATATTTCAATACTTGGGAAAATATCCACATACTTATCCCAACGGTATAAGTATATTCACCAACATTTGGAAAGATTTTCCTTTTTATTCAATTCTAAAATCTTTTATAAACTCCATTTTAAATCCACAAAACCATTTATAAAACTCCTTTTTCTTTTTAACAAATCTTCCTTTACGTTTTCCAAAACATGTTATAAGATTCCTCTTATAATCCACATCTGCTTATAAAACCCTATTTATAAATCTCGAAAACATTTATAATATAAATTCTAATCATTTACTTAAAAATAGTATTATATAATAGTAAACATTATAAATAAATAAATAAATACTAACTTTAAAACATTTTAAATAATGATTAATAAATTCCAAAACATTCTTAAATAAACAATAATAATTTATTTTCAACATTATTATAAATAAAAATAATTAATTTCCAAAACTATATTGATAAATAATCATACTTAATTTTCAAACCATATTAATAATTTAAATAGTTTGCTTCCAATTATTTAAAATGTTGAGAACCAAATTTTAAACATTATTAGTACAAATAAACAACTTTTTAAAAACATAAATATTTTCTTTGATAAAAATCCATACTTAAGTTTCCACATAATCGTTCCCATATTTATAAAGCTATATTTATAAATCTCTTCTATTTTATGAAACATCCTTTCATAAAACCCCTTTATTTATGAACGTCGTTTATAACTCCATTCTTTTATAAATCTCACTTATTTATAAATCCCATCTGAAAACATCAATCACCATCCGTTTTTAACGTTGCCCTCAGATGGATAAATTCCTTTTATAAATTCCTTTATATTTATAAAATATCGTTTAACAATCCAAAATTTACCCTCACCTGACACTTCTAAAATAGAATCAACTATTTTCTAAAACATCATTCCACATCTTATAATAAATCCACCGTTTGATCTATTTCTCCAATCTATTGAAAATAATAGTTTTCCTTTTAATTTATAAAAACACTGTTTATAAATCCATCCTTTCGTAAATAAAATACGATTTTACAAATCTTCACCTTATTTGTAAAATATCACTTTATACATTATCACCTTTATAAACTTCCATATTTATAAATAAATCTTAGTATTCATATATATTCTATACATGTCACTTATTATAAATGGTTAATAAATATTTCTATCTTCTTTTTAAAACTATATTCCTTTATTATAAAAGATGGACTTATTTTTAAGAGTTTAAAATTCTTTAACTATAGTTCAAAATCTCTATTTTAATATATTTTATAAAACTATAAAATTTAAAATCGTACTTTTTATTTTAAAATAAATTTCTTCTTTAATAATTCAAGAAAAATTATTAAAACGTATATAATTTCCAAAATCACTTTGAAATGCCTTTTAAATCAATCACTATTTTATGGTATTTAAAAATACCAAAATACGAGGCCCGGTGCTACTAAAGCACTTAATAAGCAAAATCGTGTTCATGTCATCAATTATAGCATCCAACCTATCATATATCAAATTATAAGAAAATAAAATCAAGTGTGAGGAATCCTGTTGGATCCCTCCAACCTGTCTCCCTACATCACATACAACATAATCAAATAATATGAAAATCAACCGCTTCGAGGTGGGATTTGTATATAAAGGGTCATATGCTCTTACACGGGAACGTAATAGGGTCTCATCCGCTCCAAGGGCCGGAATATATCCAAACCAACAATATAAACTAGTAAATAATCCAAACAGTCAATAATAGTCAACAATAAAATATTCACACATCTCGACAATAATTTTATCGACTAAAAATATTTCTGCTTAACCAAAATGGTGAGATTAACTCACATTGATTTTAATTTCGTCAAAACGTTCTGTTTTGAATTAAAATTGAACAGACGTTCAATTTTGACCAAAATTCCCATTAGCTCTGAATCCATCCAATCTAATTCCATAGTGTAGCCTTCATCAGTATGGTTGTAACGTGACTCGTTGCGCTCAATTTGGACCTCGTACAAAAAAGTTATGGATTAACGAATGTACAAATCAATTAAATTAAAATTAACTTAAATTAAATTAAATAAAATTTTAAAAATAAACTTCTCCCTCTCTCCCTTTTCTCGTGCTCACCTAGGAAACGCAATTTTCTTTTTTTGCTCGATCGCGATTTCACCGTCGTCGCCGTCGTTCGCCTACACGCGCGCCTGCTGCCACTGCCGCACCTGCCTTCGCCTCACCATCGCCGCCGGCAATCGACCCAAAAACGTTGCGTCGTTTGAGCTCCTCCATCCATGGCGTGGTTCGTCGATCGACAATCGAAAGGCATGGATGAACTCGTGGAGTCGAGCTCCACAACTTTGCTGTAGGAAGCTTCGTCTAATTCTTCTCCGATCGATGTGGACGATATGGGCCGTTGGATGGCCTTGAGTTAATGGCGGCCTTGGTTTGTTAGATTAGGGTTTGCAAAAAAATGAATTGGTCAAGTCCTTTTATAGAAAAATTTATAAAACACCATTCATTCATCGAATTTTTCGAACTCCAAACGAGATGTGCCACTTGACGTTCTATACGTTATACCCCTATTTCAAACACAATGGAACTAGTCTCAAGGCCTAATTCGATTATACACAGAAGATAGTTTTTCAACCCTAATTGTATTAAATTAAATTTCTTTAATTAATTTCTACGTGTTTCGAACTCGCACGACCAAACGATAACTCTGGCCGCCACGAAATTCGATGGCATATAATAATTCACTACTACATATCCAATAAAACTGGTTTCGTTGAAATCCGAGACAGTGCCCCAGAAATGTATTTTTACACGTTAATTAAAACGAGTTATTTCCAAAATCAGTTTAATTACTTTTAATTCCAATTAAAAAGTTTACTATCTCCATTATTGTTTTAAACATAATTTAAATCAGATTTCGAAATTATTTTTATTCAAATTAAATTCAAGATACTTTAAACAATTCCAAATATTCAATTTAACAATTTAATTATCAAATAATTCTCTATATTTGAAATCCAAGTTATTCAACCTATAAAATTAACTTTACAATATTTAAAATCAATGAAATATTCCAAATTCAAAGGACTGAAATTATGGGTCATTATAGAAACTTAAAGTTTACATATGTATTTATATGAACGACTATTATGATGAAACCGTTAGATATCAAATATTTTAAAACACAATGAGATCTAACAATTAATATTTATTCAGTAAATTTCAATACATGCTTCCATTATTATTTTCATAAAATTCTTTATATGGGAGAAGGACCAAGATCGAGAACAAAACCATAGCAGTATGTTTAAATAAGCAATTGATGTATTTTTATGTGTACACCCAAAACAAAAGCAATGACACATTCAAGTTTCAAAATCAATGGCAAGGAATAAGTGAAACAAGATGGTAATACTCTGTTAGGCCTCTCAACGAATACTTTCAGATTTAGATAATACCATAGCCGCAATCACATCCAAAACCATTATCAGACATCTAATATCAACATTTGTGGATCAATATGAACATTATCATATACGCTCATAATAAATACAATTTATAGTATAACTAGAAATTTCAGGTTCAACATAAAACTATTTTAGTACCATGCTTATAAAAATTAATAAAATATACTAAAAGATAGCAAATAAAAGGATAAATTAAACTAAAAGATAAAAGTAATTACTTTACAAGGTTGCATTTATATATGTGATACTTTTATACTGAAAATAATTAAGATTAAAAGGTAAATGATAAATTAAAAGATAGAACGATAAAAGGTAAAAACATAAAAAGACAAAAGAAAAGGAGTGAGTTATCCTACGGGGTTACATTTATATATTGATACTTTTATATTTAAAATAATAAAGGACAAGAGATAAAAGATAATGTTTAATTTTTTTTATGTATTTGCATAAGTTCTACTTACTTCAAATTTGTTTTATTAGCAACCATATTTAAAATTAATGAACTTATAATTTAACCACTTCAGCTTCGAATAAATATGGATAATTACATCAAAGGCTATATTAGAATATAAAATATTAAAGTTTAACTATTGAAGATAAATTAGTTTGATACTATTTTTATTTTTGTTTAAACTACGCAATAATTTACAAATGATAAAAGAATAAAAGAGTAAATGATAAACTAAAAAATAAAATGATAGATGATAAAATATAAAATGATAAAAGAGAAAAGATAGATTAAAAGACGGAAGATATACTAAAAGATAGATCATTAATTCTATTGCAAGGTTATGTTTCATCATTACCCCTTGGAGTCGGTTGGTCGATAAAGCTAAGGAACATATTCTTTCTATTCATGTCTGGGCACATTTTAGTCATATCCCATCTGTTTGGCAGCCGATGATTGGATTGAATTGGTTAGCTAGTGTTGTTGGTCGCCTTAGATGTTTCGATGCTAATACAGTAGCTCGCAACAAGTCAGTGTATGCCGAAGCACTTATTGAAATTATCCCCAAAAAGCCTCTTCCTTCTCATATTTTTGTTCGTCTTGCGGATGGTCATGTTTCTACCATTGATGTCTATTACAGTAGGAAACCTGATATATGCATGACTTGTCATTCTTTTGGTTATCTTATGGAAGCTTATTCCCTTCGGTCCGTTGATACTCTGATTTCGTTTTTGGATAGGATCCCACTCCCCCGACCTCCAGTCTTGAAGTGGGTCCCCAAAGCTCAGCCTGCCTCTACTATTTTGCCTTCACAGTCTATGGCCCCCATTGTTCCTACTGCTATTATTATTTCAGACGTTGCTACTTTAGTGACTTTGGATGTTATTTCCCTTTTGGTGGCCATGGAACCAGGTTTTTCTGCGCCTATTGTTAGTGCCTCTGGCGCTTATTCTCCAGTGGAACCGATAATGGTTCCATCCCCTACTGATTTTTGCTGGAGTCATTCTGAGCAAGATTGGGTCCATGTAACGGCCCATATTTTTGACAATTAAAAATATTCAATTTAATAAGATTTTTGGAATTTAATATTGTGAGGAATTAAAATTTATGATTTATAAATGGAAAAAATTATTAGAATATAATTTAATAATGTTGATTGGATGTAATTGATATCTGTTTACAACTATTTAATGTAATTTCAATCAATTGTAATGGTAAAGTTTAATTTGGAATGTAATCGTAAAGCTTAATTTGGAAATGATTGTAAGTTAATAAGGAATAAAATAACTAATGTATCAAATGGTAAAATAGTATGTATTTAATTGAAATTGGTTTTAATTTAGAATATGAAATCAATTATTTAGTAAGTAAATTTATTAACCTTGCCGGTAAACAATAATTTATTAATGTGTTTAAATCACTAAGATGTAAATATTGTTTTATGGCTCATCTCATTATTTATTCCGTTTTGAAATTAATTGGTAATCAATGTTGAATTAATTTGGAAATCAATGAAATTCAGTATAATTAAATACTGCAGTTAATGGAAGAAAGACGTTAATTGTGGAGTAATGAGTGTAATAAAATGTAAACTTGTAACGACCCTGAATTTTTGACATTGGAAATCGGGATATTTAATTGATTTTTAAATATCTGGAAGTCAGTTTAATTTGAATCAATACCAGAATGAATTTGGCAATTTAATTATTGAATTTAATTTATTGTAGTTGGATAAATTTTTGAATCTTCAGTTTTAAGTCTGTTAAAATTAGTTTAAAGGCTTAGAAAATTCATATTTATGATACTGAAGATAATGGAACTTTCAAAATTGAATTTGAAACTGTTTTGTTCAGTTTTTAAATTTTATCGTTTAAATCGATATTTAAAAATAGCTTTGCGAGGAACAGTCTCGGATTTCGACGAAACCAGTTCCATTGGATCCGTAATATTGTATTATTATCGGATTTCAATTTTCGTAGCATTTGGAGTTGTTGTGTGAGCGTACGATATATAAACGCACTGAAATTTTATCGAAATTCAATTTAATAACTGGTCAAAAAGCTATCTTCTCCATACGATCGAATTTGGACTTGGAACCTTTTTCATTGCGTTCGAAATAGGCATATAACATTACGAACGCCTAGCGGCACGCCTCGATAGGAGATCGATATTTTAAACTACGATTTCGAGACAATTTAAATTTAAATTTAAATACAACATATCCTTTGTTTAATTTGTCAAGTGCAGCTGAATTCCTTCTCCAATACGCCATCAGATGATATTATTTCACATCAGCTGTTCTTCTTTCATTTTGCTACCACTGTAGCTAGTTGTTCAGTCGTGCTTAAGTCTCATCTGTCCCCTGCTTTATCTTTTGATTTGCACGAGAGGGCAGATAATTTTAAAAAATTTAAACCAAACGAAAATATTTTCGTTCAAAAATGGAAACCTTGCCGTCTCCCCTATAATTCAATTCTGGGTCGCGAAGAACAAAAAAATGGCGACTCCTTTTCGAAACGCCGAGTTATCCTCCTCAGTTCAATTCGTTCGAATCAGTTAGAAATCGCGATTCCCTTTTTTTCTTAATCAAAATCGAATTGGGGTTTCGTTGTTACCTAAGGCATGAGCACGCGCGTCTGGGTGGAAACGAAGGCGAAGAGTGGGAGGCGCGTGAACTTGTGGGTGCAACCATGAGGCGAAGGAGACGAATCGAGTTCAAGGCTTCGATTTGGAGCAAAGCAAGACTTCGGCAACTTAGTCTGGAAGCGTGGGTTCACGATGCTCGAATGTGGAGGGCGACGTATGGGGGAAATCGTTTGATTTTGGTGGCTCGTCGATGGTCTAACTGGAGCTCGAGGGTGGATCAGCGCAGTCGTTTGGAGGATCGATTGATTGGAGGAATGTGTCGCGAGCCTGGGAGTAAGGCGTACCAGAGAGGATCGATATTGGCCAGTGAGGTATCATCCTTATTCAATTAAATAAATAAATGTAATGTTCATGCTGATAATTTACAATAAGGTATTTACAATTTGTTTCATTCAATTTAAATTTGAAAATAAATTTATATATTTGTATATAGACAATAAAGTAAATTACTGCGATTATTTATGGAAACAGAAGATATTTTATATAAATGAAGTTTGAGAATAAAATAGATTATTTTCAAAGAAAAGAATAAAATAATTTTGTTTTTAACTAAATAAATATATACATATAAGTGAAACAATAAATATATGTATATATAGGATTTTGAAAGTATAGGAATTTTAAAACAGTATAGAGTTTATAAAGACTAGATTATTAAAGAAATAAATTAGTTTAAAACTAATTATTAGTTAAGTCAAATTTTAAAATGGAAATTTAATTGTTCGATTTATTCGAATATTAATAAATTGCAAAAAAAAATTTATACAAGGTCAAAATTGCAAAGAAACCAAGCTGAAATGGAAATGGATTGCAAAAATAAAATCAAAGGTGAGATCTTCTCACTCAAATTAAATTGGAATTGCAGTTATTGATTGATTGCCTGATTGTGATAGTATATATAGTGGTATATAGTAATATATATATATATATTGGAATATATATATATATTGGAGTTGTTGATTTCCCGCATTATATAGCGGATGAGACCCTATGCGCCGCATAATAGCGGATGATATTTTATAAATCCCATATACCGCGATATTCCACCTCGAAGTGGAATTGATATTGTGCTAACATATGTGGATGTAGGGAAACAGGTTGGAGGGATCCAACTGGATTCCTCAAATTATATGAATTTGTTTCATATGTTGTATGAATTTGTTTCATATATTGTGTGATGAATTATTTATAATCTGTGAATGATTATATTGGTGATTGAATTTGTTGAAGGATATAATTTAGCCAAATGTATTTTTGGTATCGTTGGATACCAGAAATAAATAAAATTGGATTTTTGAAATTAAAGTTGGAAATTTTAAGTAAATTTCTTTTGAAAGGATTGGGTGAATTTAAAAGAAGGAATTTAAAAGTATAAAGTTGATTTTTGTAATCTTATCGAATTAATTCCAAAATATGGTGAAAAGATTTTAATAAATGGATTTCGGGTAATATTATTCGAAGGTTGAAGAATTTATTTGAAATAAAAATTTTAATAATTGAAAGAAACAAAGGCATTTATTTTAAAGGAAGATAAATTCAGAAATCAATTTGGAATTTGATTCGGTGTTTGGAAATAAATCTTTGGGAAACCGATTAAAAATTTGATTTGGTATTTAAAAATATAAATCCTGGGAAATCCATTCTAAAATCGATTAGGTGTTTGAAATAAATGTTTGGAAAATCAATTTGGGATTGGAAATAAATTTGGAAATCAATTTGAAAGTTGATTTGGAGTTGAAAGTGAATATTTGAGAAATCGATTTGAAAATCGTATAAAAAGTGAATATTTGGGAATGTAGATTCAAAATGGAATTTATAAAGGAAAGGGAAATTTGTTTTAAAAATAAACACTGATTTATTTTTAAAGTGTGGAAATAATTTACAGATTTGGGATGTAAATTTGAAATAAATCGATAAGGATTTATTTAATTGGTTTAAATGGACCATTTTAAAATGGAAGTGTATTTTCCTTGAAAAGTCGAGTATATTTCCAAAGTAGTTTTAAATTATAAATGAAGAAATTCTGAAATTGGATTTTAAGAAATATTTGGGAGATAAAGTATTTGAACTCGGCAGATTTCCAGTGGAAATGAATAAATAATTGGAAATATATCCCGTATAGGGAAATTGGTTTGAAATTTGTTTTCAAAGGTTTGAAAGGTGAAAAGTGATTTGAAATTTGTTTTCAAAGTGATGAAGTGTGGAAAATATATATCTTGCAAAGATATTTTGAAAATAAATAATTTTGGAAAATTATTTAAGTTGGTTGATTGTGTGAATGTTGTTGATAGTTACATAACTGACTATCAATATTTGCCTTTGAAATGGCTTTTGAATTTGTTTTTAAAACAAGCGCTCATTATTTGGTTTAGCCGGGA
This sequence comes from Allium fistulosum, assembly GCA_030737815.1. NCBI lineage: Eukaryota > Viridiplantae > Streptophyta > Magnoliopsida > Asparagales > Amaryllidaceae > Allium > Allium fistulosum. Next base: position 596,456,720 of record CM060908.1, on the reverse strand, counting down.
GAGGACTTTGTGTCATATAACCCATTCCGAATAATGATACGACGTTATGAATTGCAATTGAAGACCGGTGTTGAAGGACGGGTGTTTGCATGAACGATAGGACAACCTATCGATTGTCTCTGCACTAAGTTGCTCCAGTATAGAGATTCCCTATGTGATGGGAAGTCCGATCGAGATTGTGGATACCCGGATTGCAAGGGCTTCTTTGGAAGTGCCTTCGGTTCTGTTTGTACCCGGAACAGACTTGTATGGTTGTATGTCTGACATTACACTTTGAGATATAAAGCTGATTTCTTTCAAATACATATCTGTTGGTGGCGGAGAATTTATTCTCTTAGCTTAACACCATTCTCTGAGACGTACGAGCTCAGAGGTTATGTAGTTGAAGGTTATCAGTGATATACTCCCAATTTGGTAGTGTGGCATGCTAAGTGTTGCTGTGTGTTGCTGATCATTTTTTGATCATTTGTGATCAAAGCATGGCTTTCGTGTAAAGCGTAGCTTTGTGGACGAGACCTCATCGGACCTCACAACCCGAAGATGGTCGAAACAGGAAAGATGCGGCAAGGTTATAAGGGTCACGCCCTTTAGGGTATGTCATCTCCTTCTGGAAAAAGATGATATTATGGTATGGAGCCCAGATATTTACTTGTGTGGTTGCTCCAATCTCATTTACTGTGTGATTGTTGCTTTGTGATCGAGGCACCTCGGATAAAGGTCCCAAAGGACCGGGGGGTGGCATATTCATGTAGTAGTTACCTAGTGTAAGAGATAACCCGGCCTTGTGTTGGTAGAGAGCCAGGTTGGTTCTCGGGACGTCCCGCCAGAGCCGTACCCATGTGGTAGTAGGAAGTTCCTTAGCCTGACCATTTGTTGGAAAATCCTAAGAAACAATACGCGCCCTGTACGGTTTTAGTTGTATAACCTGCTATGGAATGTGGCGGTAACCTACTATTGAACATAATAGCTATAGTATGCATAAGTGCGAAATGCCTATGCTGGCTAAGATTAATATTATACTTTCGAAATGTTTTCCACACTAGGCACTACGATAATATTTAAAAGATTTTGCGTATCAAGCATGTTTGACTATCATAAGGAGAAATCTCCTCCAATTCTGCGTTTGCATTGTGTGTGTGGCGGGAGGCCTCATGGTAGTTTCATTTTCCAAAAGCATTGCGAACAATTTTTATTTTCTTTGTGAAAATAACTGTTTTACGATCTCACACCAGTCACCATGACTGACTCGGAGTTTATTGTTCCCTTTCTAAACTCTGGGTGCCCATAATTTTCCACACGGGCAGCCTAGAGTTATGTTATAAGGATATTCTGGAGCTTTGGAGACGAGCTGGATGGCGAGACGTACACTCGTACTTATTTATTTATTCCGCTGTGTATTGTGTTATGTGGACAAGTTTATATAACTGTCCAGTGATGTGTATTGTTGTAAACTCTGATGATGTATTGTATAAACTGATATAGTCTCTTGTTTAAAAGATTATTCATTCATCTATTATATATTGTTCCGCTGCGAATGTGAGATTATGTTGTTGTTTCTGTTTCGTTTTCTTCTGTCTTCTTCTACCTCTTCTTTTTAACCCTAATGATTCGGTTTTCCGGCATTCGATTGCACGGCATTTGATACAGTGGACGTATTAATGTCGACTTTCGAGCGTCGAAAGATTGAAACGTTACAAAACTTGTGTTTAATAAATTCATAAGGTATTGTTGATTTAATAATAAGAATGTAAATCAAATAAAAGAATTTGTTGGAATTTATATTATAATAGACTAGGTTTTATTTTTATTGTAATTTAATGTTGAAATTAATGCAATATTTAAATATTGGATTTAACATGGAAAATCTAATTTTAAAATTATTATTAATTTCTCTGTAATTATGAATGATAAAATGGATAACTTTTAATTTGAATTTAAAAGTGATTAAATTTATTTTAAAATGATAATTCATTTAATTAACGTGTAAAATTAGTCTTTTTGTGCACTGTCTCGAATTTCGACGAAACTAGTTTCATCGGATCTGTAATAGTAAATTATTATAGGATTTCAAGTTTCGTAGCGATCAGACTTATCGTTTGATCGTGCGAACTCCAAACGCGTAGAAATCAATTAAAGGAATTTAAATAAATATAATTTGGTTTTAAAAGCTAACCTCCGTACACAATAGAATTAGAGTTTGAAACTAGTTTCATTGAGTTTAAAAATATTGAAAACCTATACTTTGATATATGGGATGACTTATTTTCATTTCAGGAACGAAACAAGCTTTTCAAATCTTTGTTATCGCTTAGACCCTAAATCGATCTGTTCCATCTATTCGTGTTTCAGCTTTGTCTATATATAGGCTGTTATAAATCTTAGCAGCTTTCTATTCTATTTTCTGCATGTACAATTTCTATTCTTATCTGTTCCATTATCCGTTCCTTCTTAATTGCAGACGTCTCAAACCTTAATTACAATTCCAAATCAAACTCCAAAATTTAAACTGCTCCAATCCTATCATATAATATATCATCGCGAAGCTCTCGATGAATGTAATCTGCATCTGCAATTCGTTTTTCAATTGGAAGCTTCTTTGGTCCAGAAATCGGTGATCATTCTCAGCCATTCGTTGTTAGGGTTTCGCGATCAACGGTTAAACGTCGAGCAATCGACGATCGGAAGGTACAGGCTTGTAGAGGAGACAAGGGGCTATCGATCTATCGGGTTGGATCGTAGTAACAAGGCTCAAGATCACTGGATTTTGATGATCTATGGCCGAATATCGTCCTCGACCAGGTGGAGTTTGGTGGCCGCGGAACGCGCGGCGCGTGGGCTGTGGGGGCGGCTGGAAGAGGTGAACACGGCGGCGGTCTTTGATTGTGGTGGCGATGATCGTAGCGGTGGCGCTGGGTTAGTGAATCGGTGGCTGTGATGGGTTCGGGTACGAACACAACCTGGTAGGATTTAGAGAAGGTGAGGCTTTTTACTAATTTGCCCTTGCTTATTTATTTTAATTTTAAACCTTCTAACTAGCATAACTTTGGCATACAAATTCCGATTGACGCGCGGTTTCTTCCATCGGGTTCATATCAAAATTCCAGACAATATGAAACAGGTTTGGTTGAATTTAAAGACTGAGAATTTTGGGCTTTTATTGGATTTTTAAACGGCTATAAGTCAAAGGTGAGTGATTTAACACACTCACGCAATACTAAATCTTATTATGTTAGTTGAACTAAATTTATAAAGTGATAAGAATTTTATTGATTGATGTTTAGTAATTTAAATTGTCATTTCAATTTAATTTGAATTTATATTAAATTAAATTGACATTTAAATTAATATTGAATTTAATTGCTAGTTAAGTACCTGGTATTGATGACTAGTTAATTGTTGTGATTTATTGGATGATTTGGATGTTGACTGTGATAGATGTCTATTGTTGACATTTTGGATGATTGGATGTTTATTTATTTATATATATCCATCTTATCACCCTGTATTAATTGAAAGCATATAAATTGTTATTTAAATTATTTCGAATAAATTAAGAAATATGTTGAAATGATATATACCTAAGACACTTTGATTTGGATTGAAACGATATATATCCATCCCAATATTTAAAATTGAAATAACTGATCACTTGGTCATAGGGTAGAAAATTATATACGGACACCGGATTGGTTAAATTAAATGGTTATAAATCTCGAATTTGGATTTTGATTAAATGATATTGTTTAAAAGGAATAGATTTTGGATTTATATAAATTGAATTATTTCTAATTCAAGCTTTGAAATGTTGAAATTGAAATTGGTTAAAAGAAATTGTTTAAAAGAATTGAATTGGAAATGTAAAGTTATAATCGATATATGACTTTAGTTTTGGAAATTGAATTATTTTAAGGTTTGGACCTTAAAATTGAACAATGCGGTTTGATTTGATTTAAGTGTTTGAAATCGGTAAATTGAAATTGGACTTGAAATTGATATAATGGAAATGGTTTTAAATGAGAATTGGGCAGAAATTTAAACCATTGAATTGAATTGTTGAATCAAATTTGAAGTTAAAAATGAATGTTTCGAAAATTGAAGTTAATTCGAATTGAAATTAAAATCAAGTTGATTTGAAACTAAATCGAAATTGAGTCAATTGAATTGAAAGATTGGAAATTGAGTCTTGTTGATTTGAAATTTGGACATGGGTCCAAATTTGTTGAAATAGAAAGAAACAGTTTGATTTGATATCATTTTCAAAATAAATTATTTTAATATAAACTGTTTAAAATCTATTTTTTTAATACTCAAATTACCTTGATTTTCCAAACTATTTTACTATATAAACCATTTTCAATACTCAAACCATTTTATATTAAACTATTCAAATCTCTAAACTATTCAAACTATTTTAAACTATTTATAACTATTCAAACTATTTTCTAAAAATTTCAAACTGTGCAAGTTGGAATGTTTATATTTAAATCATTGATTTAAATGCGAATGTGGTTAAATGAGGTTAAAATCTAAGTTGGAATTTGGAATGATATTTTCAAGTGAAAATGACATATTTTGTGTAAATATGATGATTTTGAAATAAAGGATATTTTGAATTGAATATGATATTTTGATATCAAATATGAATCGGTTTCGAAATGTAAAAGAACCAACCGGTGTGAAAAATGATGTTTGGTTGTTAAAGAGACCGGGGCCTCTTATTGGCATACTCTCTGTCAATATTAAAACCACTTTAACAACTGTGTACGTGGTGGATGATCCAGAATGAAGTGGTTGGATTTGGTGAACGTTTGCTGGATTTGAAGAAAGGGAACGACGATGGATGACCCCGACACTTGTGTCAATTGGAAATGACTACATGAGCCTATGTCTGGCCAAGGGGTTTGCAACCTTTAGGAGCCATCACCCCTTCGTATTATTATATTGATTTTGGACTTGATTGGTGCACCTTGATTTGATTTGGGGGTGGTGAACTTGGTGGGCGGTCGTGGGTACGATGCGTTACCACCAACCAGAAAGGGTAAACTGGTAGAATCCTATCTTGGGAATTACCTCATGTGCCTTGTCATACTTTTATCCTTATACGTGCCCACTTAGATTTTATTTTAGTATGGTACCTATAAGGGACTCACTGGCTACCGACGTTACTGGTTGTGTTACAGGACCTGCATAGACTACATACTTAAAAATGTGTTAAGGGGGATCAATGTAAAACCTTAACACTATTTTAATACCTTACATTACTGATAGACACTACATATATAGCGTATTTTACTACCTATAGATAGTTTAACGGATCCTTAGGAGATGGAAAATCCCGTAACATCTCTTAAGTTATTACACTCATGTTGTACACTTGATAGGAGATGTAAAACTCCGTAAACATCTCTGAAGCTATTACGCTTATATTTACTTGTTATTGGTTTAACTTACATTAGAACTTTTAGTTCTGACTTGAGTGTTTTGTCTTTTCATTACGCTCGGGTCAGCCTGAGTATTTCATTGTTGAAGACATTATTCCTTGAAGATGGAGATGGAGATGGAGTTGCTAGATCGTATTTACTATTATTATTCTGCTGCATTATTATTGTATGTTTGTTGATTGTACTCTGATTTTGTGTAATCAAATGTATATTGTAAAACAGCTTCATGAACTGTTTATTTTATTATTATATTTTGTCAATTCTGCTGCGAGATTCTGTGTTTTTTTCTTCTTCTTTTCTCTGATTTTCTTATTTACCCCATTGACAATCCTCCATTTTGAATGGTTTGAGTTAGACATGTGTTTTATTATTGATTTTAAATTGTCCAGAAAGGTGGGTCATCGTAGTTGGTATCAGAGCTTTCGTTTAGAGATACCTTAGCCTTTTTGGTGTTAAACTCATTAGAGATAGGGTTAATAATACCCTAGAATGAGTCTGAGAGTATATATATGAGAGAGTGTATTTGTTAGTGCTATAAAAATGTTTTCGTATTGTGTTAATTTGTTCTGTTGAGTATTTATAAATTCCAGTCGGTACATAGGACGCCATGGCATCGATAGGAATTTCTAAACACTTGAACAGGGTAAAACAACACGATATTGTTTTTAAAAATTGGTAAATGAAATAATTTTACCTAATATTTTATTTTATTTTGTATTTAAAAGAATAATTTTCATAAATTGATATAGTTATTTTTGGTGTGTTGTTTGTTAGGAAATGATAATGTTTAATTATTGTCATTTATTGTTTGGATAGTCAAGGTCCTTAAAACTATTGACTATTGTATGTTATAAGAAAAGTAAGTTTATAAATATGGTTTATAAAATATGATTTATAAATAAAATGAATTTAATTGGAAATTTGAGAACTTAAGTTCTGGTGTTTTAAAATTGGTTTTCAAAGATTTTGAAAAAAAAATAGTATTATTTGGAAGCATTTTCGAATAGAAATATTTTCCATGAGATTTGAAAGAAATGTTTTTAAAAAAATTTTAAAGGGATTAAGTTCTATACTCCCCTCTCTTGTCGCTGCAAAATAATTTCGATGATGACTGCGCAACATCGTCGACTTTCATTTTCGAGTCTCAAAGTGGGAAGACCGCCGTAGTAGCTTTGCTACACATTTGGTTCGACAAATAGATTTTTATTTAAAATTTCTAAATATGATTTGATATATATAAAAGATATGGGTATATATATTATTTCAAAATGATTTGAAATGAACCCAGTATTTGAATTCTTAAGTTCTTGTTAAATTAATGATTTTCAGTTGTGGAAATAAAATGAAATTTTAATAGTTGGAAACTTCTAAAATGAGAAATAAGAAAATTAGAAGCTAAGTGTTTAGTGAAACTGTAAAGAAATTGGAGATTTATCACTTGCAAATTAAAAGATAATGAAAACTAAGAAGATGTAAATTATTGAATATTTTTGTTAACTAAAATGAATAAGATAAATTTGTATAACACTCAATTACATTCTAAAACATATATAAAACTTATCAGAAATATTTAAAAAGTTGAAATATTAAATATGAATATATAATAGAATATTATACAAGTAAAAGCTTAATAACAAAAATGTTTCAAAATGTACATATGTTTATAAATTAAAGATTAAAACGTACAAGAAAAATGCTTCAAAATGAACACATGTTTATAAATGAAAAATTAAGATGTATAAGAAATGTTATAAACATGAGTTAATGTTTGGAATGCTTAATAATTAAATTGAATAGTAAAAAGTGAATACTATTTAAGTAAATGATTATAAACTTAAGAAAATGACTGAAATGATTCATAAGTAAGTTTATTATTAAATGATATATATATTAAGAAATAAATGCGAATTTAAAAGCAAAGAAACTTAAGTATGAATTGATTCAGTAGTGAATGTTAATATTAAATGGAAATCAAAGTTACATAATAATAAATGGGAATTGAAACTGCAAAGAGACAAATGTAATACTTTGAGAATTTATTCATTGATGATCTTAGATATTGAATGGGAAATAATTTATGTAAGTAAATGGATGTAAATTAATAAAGATAATCTTGTATGAATGAAATAAAATAAGTGAAAAGTGAATAATGTGTGAAAGAAACCAATAGAGTAATATTTAAATTCTATGTTGTTTGGCTTATGGGAAGTTTGGAAAACGATACTTCGAATTGTTTGAGGTTGTATGAATAATCTATTGAGTAATTATCTAAGGCTGCTGAGCGTAAGGTACACTTAGTAGTTTATTTATCACCTTCATACGATGAGAAGTCTCTGAACCTGGACAAACCATTAGTTTGGTTGCGATGGATGTATGAAGAATTCTTTTGTTGCATATGATGGTTGTATTGCTTGTGTTTGCATATGTTTATTATATATTGTATGTTGCTTGCGCTATTAATTGAAACAACTAATATATTACTCTTTTACATAGTTTAACTCTTTTTCATTATGTAAGTGAAATACAGATTTATGGAAGTAATAGCAGTTGCTTTTGGTTTCATAAATAAAGTTTGTTTGCCCGACAAATAAGTACGTTTTCGGATTACAGTTTTTGAAACGATATTTTATTTTTTTCCCATGGTTTGGGATGTTTATTACTGAAATATGATATATATTGTAATTATTGATATTATTATTTTTCCGGACCTAACCGCGCAAAATAAATACTGTTGAAATTTTTCATGAATTTAGGACATAGAAATTTTTTCATTGAAGTTGAGTTATTTTCGAATTTTTGTTAAACTTAAATATGTAAGTTAAATTGTTATAAATTGACTATTTGAATAAAATATACTAGATTTCTTGATTTCTTCTTGTTCCTTTTCGGGGACGAAAAGTTTTGAGTGGGGGAGATTGTAACGGCCCGTATTTTGGACAATTAAAAATATTTAATTTAATAAGAATTTGGAATTTAATATTGTGAGGAATTAAAATTTATAATTTATAAATGAAAAAATTATTAGAATATAATTTAATAATATTAATTGGATGTAATTGACAACTGTTTAAGGTAATTTCAATCAATTGTAATGGTAAAGTTTAATTTGGAATGTAATTGTAAACCTTAATTTGGAAATGATTGTAAGTTAATAAGGAATAAAATAATTAATGTATCAAATGGTGAAATAGTAAGTATTTAATTGAAATTGGTTTTAATTTAGAATATGAAATCAATTATTTAGTAAGTAAATTTATTAACCTTGTTGGTAAACAATAATTTTATTAATGTGTTTAAATCATTAAGATGTAACTATTGTTTTATTGCTCATCTCATTATTTATTCCATTTTGAAATTAATTGGTAATCAATGTGGAATTAATTTGGAAATCAATGAAATTCAATATAATTAGATATTGCAGTTAACGGAAGAAAGACGTTAATTGTGGAGTAATGAGTGTAATAAAATAGAAACTTGTGTTTAATAAATTCATATGGTATTGTTGATTTAATAATAAGAATGTAAATCAAAATAAAAGGATTTGTTGGAGTTTAAATTATAATAGACTAGGTTTTATTTTTATTGTAATTTAATGTTGAAATTAATGCAATATTTAAATATTGGATTTAACATGGAAAATCTAATTTTAAAATTATTATTAATTTCTGTGTAATCAAGAATGATAAAATGGATAACTTTTAATTTGAATTTAAAAGTGATTAAATTGGTTTTAAAATAATAATTCATTTAATTAACGTGTAAAATTATTCTTTTTGGGCACTGTCTTGGATTTGGACGAAACTAGTTCTATCGGATCCATAATAGTGAATTATTATAGGATTCCAAGTTTCGTAGCGATCGGACTTATTGTTTGATCGTGCGAACTCGAAACGCATAGAAATCAATTAAAGGAATTTAAATAAATATAATTTGATTTTAAAAGCTAACTTCTGTATACAATAGAATTAGAGTTTGAAACTAGTTTCATTGAGTTTTAAAATATTGAAAACCTATATTTGATATATGGGATGACCTATTTTTGTTTCGGGAATGAAACAGGCTTTTCGAGTCTTTGTTATCGCTTAGACCCCAAATCGATCTATTCCATCTATTCGTGTTTTAGCTTTGTCTATATATAGGCTGTTATAAACCCCAGCAGCTTTCTATTCTATTTTCTGTACGTACAATTTCTGCACGTACAATTTCTGTTCTTATTTGTTCCATTATCTGTTCCTTCTCAATGGCAGACATCTCAAACCCTATTACAATTCCAAATCAAACTCCAAAATTCAAACTGCTCCAATCCTATCATATAATATATATTATCGCGAAGCCCTCGACGAACGTAATCTACATCTACAATTCGTTTTTCGATTGAAGGCTTTGTTTGTCCAGAAATTGGCGATCATTCTCAACCGTCCGTTGCTAGGGTTTCACGATCAACAGTTAAACGTCGACCAATCGACGATCGGAAGGTACATGCTTGTAGAGGAGACAAGGGGCTATCGATCTATCAGGTTGGATCGTGGTAACAAGGCTCGAAATCGCTGGATTTTGATGATCTATGGCCAAATATCATCCTCGGCCAGGTGGAGTTTGGCGACGGCGGAACGCGCGACGCGTGGGCTGTGGGGGCCGGTTGGAGGAGGCAAACATGGCGACGGTCTCTGATCGTGGTGGCGATGATCATAGCAGCGGCGCTGGGTCAATGTAATCAGCGATTGTGATGGGTTCGGGTACGAATGCGACCTGGTAGGGTTTAGAGAAGGTGAGGCTTTTTACCAAACTGCCCTTGTTTTATTTATTTTAATTTTAAAATTTAAACCTTCTAACTGGCATAACTTTTACATACGAACTCCGATTGACGCGGGGTTTCTTTCGTTGGATTCATATCAAAATTTCGGGCAACATGAAACTAGTTTGGTTGAATTTGAAGATCGTTGGAATTTTGGGCTTTTACTGGATTTATAATCGGCTATCAGTCAAAGGTGAGTGATTTAACCCACTCACGCAATACTAAATCTTATTATGTTAGTTGAAATAAATTTATGAAGTGATAAGAATTTTATTGATTACTGTTTGGTAATTTGAATTGTCATTTCAATTTAATTTGAATTTATATTAAATTAAATTGACATTTAAATTATTATTGAATTTAATTGCTAGTTAAGTAGCTGGTATTGATGACTAGTCAATTGTTGTGATTTATTGGATGATTTGGATGTTGACTGTGACGGATGTCTATTGTTGACATTTTGGATGATTGGATGTTTATTTATTTATATATATCCCTGTTATCACTCTGTATATTAACTGAAAGCATATAAACTATTATTTAAATCATTTCGAATAAATTAAGAAATATGTTGAAATGATATATACCTACGATACTTTGATCTGGATTGAAATGATATATATCCATCCCTATAGTTAAAATTGAAATAACTGATCACTTGACCATATGGTAGAAAATTATATACGGACGTTGGATTGGTTAAATTAAATGGTTTTAAAATCTTGAATTTGATTTTGATTAAATGATATTGTTTAAAAGAAATAAATTTTGGATTTATATGAATTGAATTACTTATAATTCAACATTTGAAATGTAGAAATTGGAATTGGTTAAGAGAAATTGTTTAAAAGAATTGAATTGGAAATGTAAAGTTATAATCAATATATGACTTTAATTTTGGAAATTGAATTATTTTAAGATTCGGACCTTAAAATTGAACAATGCGGTTTGATTTGATTTAAGTGTTTGAAATCGGTAAATTGAAATTGGACTTGAAATTGATATAAATGGAAATTGTCTAAAATGAGAATTGGGTTGAAATTTAAACCATTGAATTGAATTGTTGAATCAAATTTGAAGTTAAAAACGAATGTTTCAAAAATTGAAGTTAATTCGAATTGAAATTGAAATCGAGTTGATTTGAAACTAAATCGAAATCGAGTCAATTGAATTGAAAGATTGGAAATTGAGTTTTGTTGATTTGAAATTTGAACATGGGTCCAGATTTGTTGAAATGGAAAGTAGTAGTTTGATTTGATATTATTTTCAAAATAAATTATTTTAATATAAACTTTTTAAAATCTATTCTTTTAATACTCAAATTACCTTGATTTTCCAAACTATTTTACTATATAAACCATTTTATATTAAACTGTTTAAATCTCTAAACTATTCAAACTATTTTAAACTATTTATAACTATTCAAACTATTTTCTAAAAATGTCAAACTGTGCAAGTTGGAATGTTTATATTTAAATCGTTGATTTAAATGCAAATGTGGTTAAACGAGGTTATAATCTAAGTTGGAATTTGGAATGATATTTTCAAGTGAAAATGACATATTTTGTGTAAATTGAAAGTCTATATGAGTGGATCGTATAGGATATATGCAAGTATAAACAGCTAACTATATAATATAACTTGATAAACGATAGTAGCAAAGTAAATGAAAATAATCACACCGGTATTTTATACTGGTTCGGACCTCCCATCCTACGTCCAGTCCCGAAGCTCCTCTTCGGAATTTCCTTTCAACTAACCCTCACTTGACCCGGAGGAACAGGTTTACAATATCAGAGTTTCTTTGTCAAGAATGTGTTCTATAACACAGATGTTGACTATTGAGTACAAATGCTTCCAATATATATATCTATCTAGAGAATATCTGAATAAGGAGTTCTGTATATATGGAAGAATTAAATACAGGCAGTTGATTGCTTATAGATCAGGAATAAATTAGAGTACAAGAGATAAGAGCGTAAGTGAGTAAGGTGAAAACTTCTCTTGAATTCCTGATGCTATTTATAGTGATGAAGAGTCTCTATGTGTAGTTGCCTTCATTAACAATCGTTGTATAGTTGCTCCTGTTGGTGATGAAGAGTTGCAGTGAAGAGGAGCGGATGTGTCTCTTCGGATGTGACAGTTGGAGTTTGATATTGCACAGTCGAGGCTATTTTCAGAGGTTTGGAAAATGTCCTCAGACGTTTGGCCTTCATATATTTTTTGTGTCTGGTAGCATTTCAGACGTCTGAGGTTATAAACCAGACGTCTGGTCTTTACTTCTGTTTTATGTCTGGATGTATGTCAAACGTCTGAGTTCAGGATCAGACGTCTGGTTTCTTCTGAGTTTGTGAACCAGAGAACTTAACCAGACGTCTGGTCTGTGCACTCAAACGTCTGGATTAGTGCATGTTGCTTTTCTTGTGTCTGTCTCATTTCTTTTCCGATTCTCTTGACTTGTAGCCTCTTGATACTTCTTTTGAGTCTTGTTCTTGTCTCTTTGGTGATGTTTCTATATCAACTTCCTGTATATGTATATTTGTTTTCCAGTGCATAGTTGTGATCATCGAAACCAAGGAATTGATTTCCTAACATAAATATGATGATTTTAAAATGAATGATATTTTGAATTGAATATAATATTTTGATATCAAATATGAATCGGTTTCGAAATGTAAAAGAACCAACCTGTGTGAAAAATGACGTTTGGCTGTTAAAGAGACCGGGGCCTCTTATTGGTATACTCTCTGTCAATATTAGAACCACTTTAACAACTGTGTACGTGGTGGATGATCCAGAATGAAGTGGTTGGATCTGGTGAACGTTTGCTGGATTTGAAGAAAGAGAATGACGATGGATGACCCCGACACTTTTGTCAATTGGAAATGACTACAAGATCCTATGTCTGGCCAAGGGGTTCGCAACCTTTAGGGGCCATCACCCCTTCATATTATTATATTGATTTTGGACTTGATCGGTGCACCTTGATTTGATTTGGGGGTGGTGGACTCGTTGGGCGGTCATGACTACGATGCTTACCACTAGCTAGAAAGGGTAAACCGGTAGAATCCTACCTTGGGCATTGCCTCACGTGCGTTGTTATACTTTTATCCTTATACGTGCCCACTACGATTTTGTTTTAGTATGGTACCTATAGGGGACTCGTTGGCTACCGACGTTACTGGTTGTGTTACAAGACAAGTCTACCTACTTAAAAATGTGTTAAGGGGAATCAATGTAAAGCCTCAATGCTATTTTAATACTTTACATTACTGATAGACACTACGTATATAGCGTATTTTACTACCTATAGATAGTGTAACAGATCTTTAGGAGATGGAAAATCCCGTAACATCTCTTAAGTTATTGCACTCACATTGTACACTTGATAGGAGATGTAAAACCCCGTAAACATCTCTAAAGCTATTACATTTATATTTACTTGTTATTGGTTTAACTTACCTTAGAACTTTTAGTTCCGACTCGAGTGTTTTGTCTTTTCATTACGCTCGGGCCAGCCTGAGTATTTTAGTGTTGAAGACATTATTCCTTAAAGATGGAGATGGAGTTGCTAGATCGTATTTACTATTATTATCCCGCTGCATTATTTTGGTATGTTTGTCGATTGTACTCTAATTTTGTGTAAAATTTGTGCAATCAAATGTATATTGTAAACAGCTTCATGAACTGTTTATTTGATTATTATATTTTGTCAATTCCGCTGTGAGATTCTGTGTTTTGTTTTTTCTTTTTTTCTCTTATTTTCTTATTTACCCCATTGACAATCCTCCATTTTGAATGGTTTGAGATAGACATGTGTGGTTTATTGTCGATTTAAACCGTCTAAAAAGGTGGATCGTCACAGTCCATATATCTTCGAAAATGAGATATGATTCGGCTAGTGGATGGTTTTTCAAGTATGTAGGAGTTGTAGGTGAGAAAAAACATCTGCTCTATCAGGCGGAAGGTGAAATGCTTTCTCTATATGTTCTGGGCGATCTTGGTGAGAGTAACAAGTCCGTGTTGGCAGATAACACTTGAGATATGAAGTATTTATACAGATCTGATTCGGTGGATTTTGTTCCCTCTTTAGTTTCCCTTTTTTCTGGATACTTGCATGTCATATACCCTGCCATTTCTGAGGATGGGAGTGATGCCTCTTCTTCCGAGGGGAACTAGCATGGTCTACATAGTAGTATATGTATTCTGTCTATTTCGACGCTTGTGCCGAACACCTGTTTCTAATTCATTTATATATGTGGACGACCCATTTTAAAGCTGGTTAGCTTTGCTGAAAGAAAATATATTTAACATTATAAAATATAAAATATAAAAATTAAAACTAAAAGACTAAAGATAAATAATTTTTTTATTTTAAAAGCCTTTAAAAAATATCTTTCTATTTACTGCTCTATAATTTTAAATGTCATATCATTATATTACAAAATGATAAAAGTGATAAAATTAATGTAAAAAGTTAAAACAATTTTTTATTCCGTTTTTATAACACTGTTTTTATTTATGTTTTAGATGTTATAATTTAATATTAATAATGTTAATCTTATATGTAATATTTTACAATTTGAATGATAAAAGATAAAAATTAAAACTAAAGAAAAAATAAATAAAAGAAAAATAAATAACATTCTAATGTTACAAGTATATATATGGACTTCTTTTATTTAGAATGTAAAAGACAAACTAGAAACTAAAAGATAAAAAATAAATTACTTTTGCAATGCCACGATTATACATGTGATATTTTTATATATTTAAAATGACAAAATATTATACATTAAACATAAAAATAGAAATTAAAATATAAAAGATGAATTATTTTATCATTTTGAAAACGTTATAAACGATAAAAGTAAATGTAAAAAGATACAAGAAAGCTGAACATATTAAATTTACTTTTATAAACAAAAACATAAACTTACCATCATTGTTGAAAATTTTAACATAATAACTTCTGAAATTCATCTCCTAGCAGTAATTGATATATTATAATTAACATATTTGTTCATCCAAACTCAGATTGTTCATTCTAGCTAGGGATAGAACAATTTTGAATTTTTGACATTTGGGGGTTTTCTTTAAAAAAAAATGAATGTTAGGGTTTAGTGTTTCCACCGAGTTCTATGAAAATAAGGGCAACCATGTACTTTTAAACTCTCTGTCCTGTAAACTAATTAAATTATAACCGCCTGCTTGCAATTAATTGGGAAGTGTTAATATAACTTAAAAAGGCCGAATATTACTGGCCCAAGCAGAATATTACGTTAAAATCTTCAGCACGCTCCAGTTTGGTTTCTCCCAAACCCTAATGGCTTGTTTGTTTCGCTCAAAATAGCGCAGGTCCGAACCCTAATTTTCAGCGATACTTTCTTCTGCTCTCTAGTTTCACAGCTGCTCCGGAGTTCAGCAACAATCCAAACCCAAGCTATTATCTTTGTCTGTAGCAGATTTCAGTAAGTATTTATCTAGATTTTAAATAGTCAGCGATAGTCCTGACCTGCAACTTTTGATCTATTGATCAATCTCGAGCAGATGCTGTAGCAGCAGATTTTTTTTTTAACCTGCGATTGTATATTTGTTCCTAGCAAGTGGTTTTTTTTTTAAATTTGCCCCAATTTGTTTTTGTTACAGTGCAACGATGACTACTATTAATAAGTACATTTATCAGTAAATGATGCCATGTTAGAGTGCAATTTGTTTGAATATTACAGTGCATTGAGGTCCCATATAAACCACACACAATGTCAGTACAAGTTATTGATATAATGTTATATAGATGAATTAGAAAATGATGCATTTTGATATAATACTTTTAATACAGCCTTGAAAAGTAGTTCATGAAATTTTGGGGTTATGAATCGTTAAAGACATTTATATTGACATTCTGGTAGTTAATTATTCTGTTCTGTGCACGATACATTAATTTTTTTTGTTTTATTTACTAATTTGTTAATTAAAAAGGTACAAAATTGAAAACAAATAACTCTTTTGTATTCAGAATTCAGCATTCGGTATTCAGAAAAGACAAACGCAGCCTAAGTCAAGAAAAACAATGGAGGCCATGCAAATAGATTTAGGCAATCTTATGGCGTACGATCCAACTCATCGATTCGAATCCATTCCCTCGTCAAGGTTTAATATAATTAATTGCTTTAACGTTTTTTTCATTTCTAATTTTTTTGGGTGTATTTCAATATGATAGTTTCTTTAATGTTGTTTTATTATTTAACTACTCAATACATGTTTTTTGAACTTTTCTTCTCGATTTCATACTTTTATTTATTTCATTTATTTTTGTGAAGTTTGCCCCATTTGTATACATGCTTTGCTTACTTCTGCACAATTTTTAGGGAGGATATGGTAACTAAATGCATTGCAAGCGGAAGAGAGCTAGTTCAAGCTATTGCGAATGATTTGTTTAGTTTGCCTGCTACTGAAGATTCGGATGGGCCTATTGTACATTTGCCTCAACCCACTACTAAACTTCCCAGAGAAAAGCATGTAAGTTTTTTTCTTAAAACAATTTTGAGTTCTGTGTTGCATTTACCATATTTATTAGAGGAAGTGATTGTTGTAGTAAATTTGGCCCTTCTTTGTTATAAAATATTTTGTTGTGGATGTTGATATCTGTTAGGTATGAGCTGGTAGTATATGTTGCCTTAGCACATATAAGTGATGTATAGAAATTCGTCCATTTAAAGGACACAGCACTTCGATCTCACTTTTAAAAATCAAATGATAATGAACTAGTTTATTGCATGAATTATGTTTAATGGGCTTATTTTTCATTTCAGCAAAGTAAAGAGTAAACAGTAAAAATATCATTCATATCATGGTATCTCATATTACATACGAGAGGTATAATACTATATTTGATTTGTGCATTACCGAATTAAATTGACTATTTGCGACTCTAGTCTAAATCTAACATTTTGAAACAGGGGTTATAGATATTGGAACTTGGGTTCTTGTGTCAGTTTGGTCCAGAGTATTAAATCTTGTTCTTCACACCTAAGATATCATTTTTATACTTAGGCAAAATGAAACTTCAAGCATAATTTTTAGCTTGCTTGAGACTCATCTCACCCAAGATATTAAGATCTCAATCCTAGATACGGATTGAGATGTCAGTTTGGGATCTTGTTTGAAATTCGAGTTATGAAACCTTATTTTTGGTCTTGATTGTCAGATCAAATATAGTAAGAGAACTAGTCTTAGTTTGAGATGTCAGTTTCTTTGGTAATAATTCAATCAAGTCACATTCTTAAATTAATCCACTCCATCGGATATTTGGCTCAAGCTCTTCCTTTTTGCTTGGCAACTAGACTGTTATAATGGTGTTAACAGTGCTAACTCTTGGGTAGTGTAGTTTATTAATACCTTACATATTATTAGAAACTCTAGCAGTACTTCGCCTACAACTACACATATTTTAATGGACTTTCATACATGAAGCCATTTTGTTTCTTTTTAACAAAGTTTTTTGTATTAATGGTACATCGACTTTTAGGATGCAACATGGTTCTAAATGACACATGAAAAATCAAAAGTGGGATTTTTGTTATTTTATTTGATTGTCACGAAGTTGTCATTTTGATTTGATACCACCAGTTTGGTAAGTTTCTAATATCATCACTGAACCTTGTCGTACCCGGTAAAGATGAATAGAAAAATTCTTTATTCCCACAGTTAAAAAAGATGCCTATTTTTTAATTGTGCCAGATGTTGTCACCGAATATTGACATTTAATCTTAAAAGCCTTTTTACTGTGACAGTATGGCTATCTTTGCTTAACATTCTCATGGAATATTAAAAGCTTCACTTTTTTTTTAAAAGAAGTGAAAACACAAATTTTGGGGATATATAAGTCAGTTCTCATCTCATTTATTATGAATGCATCCCTTATAGCTTCTGTGTCACTTATATACTATATAGATAGCTATATCTATCGTCTTCATTATGTGTACAAGTGGGTAAGCCCGGTGTTTGCATGGGTTCATAGAAAAAGTGATCAAGTTGGAATGTGTAATGTTCATGTTTAATATAACTCAAGTTTTTAAGTTATAACACCCTCAATTTTATATTTTAATTACTATATAATGATTTGTTTTATTTTACTATAGATTATTGTATTAAAATATTCCCATCGTTTCACATTGAACATAACTTCAATTTGAGTCTTATAATTATGCAGATGGTGTGATTCAAATATTGAGGCCATGTTCATATAAAATTTATATTACTGTATCCTGTATTTTCAAATTTAAATATTTATGGCTAATTGATCAAAAAGCGCACACGTTTTTTTGATGAAGTGATTTCGTTTATATTTGGATGTAAGTTAGTAATAGATTGATAACAATCATATTAATTGCTTCTACTTTGCTCACGGTGATGGCAATATGCCACTTATTATCCTTGTACTTCATTGAAACTTAAGTTGATAATATGTTATTAATTTATTATTTATTACACTTCGCCAATGTGTACAGGGAGAAATAATAATATATCTAACCTATGTTCACTAACTGATGTTGAAGTTAGTGTTAGAGCTAGAGCATCCTTATGGTTTTGATAGGAATTTTATATTTGATTGAATTATTATTTTGTATGTTTAGATACTTTTAAATTCATGTTGTAGGTTATTCAAGTTACAACATTTTTATATAGATTTATCGTATGTTTTAGTTTATTTATATTTCTGAGACAATCCGTAAGATATAAATTAGCTTGAAAAAAGTTTTAGAATGAACTCATATGGAAGATCTATTATAGTTATGTTATTGTTCATTTGTTCAATATAATATATAATAGGGGTTTCAGAAAAAGCACATGAGTTATATTAATATATTATATATAAAAATTCAAACATGAAAAAAAATATAGTTTTATATAAAATTAAATACATACATGTGTGTCTGCGCGTAAAGGGATTAACGAGGTACTGTGATATCTAACAATTTCAATGTTTCCCATCCACATGAACTGAAAAGTAGCTAAATACAATGTTTCTTTCGATTGTTTATTTATAGAAATGCGTGTTTCATCATCATCATCATTTAGTAATAAAGATTAGAAAAATACAGTGTAAACTGAAGCAGTGTTCTAGATGGCAGTTTGTTCTGTATTTTAAAGCAAACTTTGATTAGGCTTGACTATATTTCTGTTTCATTTGGAACATAATTTTAGACCAACAAAGTTGTATTTGTGCTGCACGCTGAGCTGTCAATAATATCAAAGTTGTGCATATCAAAGTTTGTCAAAGTTGTACCAATTTCAAATCTCTTTTAATGGTGATGATTGCTTGGGACAGGGCACATGGAATTGGGACGGGAATTGAGATGCTCTTGTGGAGAACATCTCATCTCATTTCAAAATTTTACATATCAGCATGCAAGAAAAATATAAAAATAAAACCTTCCACCTCCAATACTTCTATGAATCTTTAACCGTCCCTCTTTATTTTTTATTTTTATTTTTAACCTCAGCAGTGGACATCCAGAAAGACTTAAAAATTACATCACATTTGAAATCTTAATCTCTTCAGTGCATACAATACACCAAGACTAAGACACCGAAATGTTAGAAAAATGAAATGTTTAAGATGAGTGAAAATAATTTGCTAATAATAACATCATCCAAAACATAAAAGTACATAACAACTGTGTTTGTCGACTTAATGTGCAAAAGGGGAGGCACAAAAAAATTTGATCAATATGGGAAAGTTTAATAAAACATCAAAACATTTGACAGTTGTTCCTGTTTCGTAGGAAAATGAATAATACATGCATATAGTACAAACAGCTTATGTGCACGTATATTTGATTCAAGAAAAATATTTGAGCACAAATGTGAGTAAAAATAGTTAGAAAGTGGAGAAACTGGACAAAGACAAAGGAAGAACGTTTTTGAATTACTACATATACAATCGGTAATCCCATTCACTTCTTTATCCTGTTCTTGTTTTTATCTATTTGAAAAGAGGAAGAACTTTGAATTGCTACGTATGCAGTCAGTAATCCCATTCACTTCTTTATCCTGTTCTCGTTTTTATCTATTTGAAAAGAGGAAGAACATTTTTGAATTGCTATATATAAAGTCAGTAATCCCATTCACTTCTTTATCCCGTTCTCTCTTTTATCTATTTGAAAAGATGAAGAGAATGTGCATGGAGGGCATAATTATCTTAATATTCTTGGGCAAACAAACCTAGAAACCAATTACATAAAAAATAACTTGTATAGAAGATAGAGAACAATTTTAGAATATAACATCAAAGACACCCATCATCTTCCAATACCGGAATTTGCAATTCAATCAATCACAAATCCATAGGAAATCAATTAAATAAACATCTTCTCAAAACACTTGGTAATTATTTCAACTCACCGATCAACTTAGAGCATCGTGGATCATCAGTTTACTTCAATTCAATCCTAAACAAAGAGTATCCGTCTGGGGAACAAAGTTAGAAAAATGTTCACCACCACAGCCAAGTAAGAGTCCACCATTTGTGAAATTAGCGAGCACTAGTTCATCGTAGATCATCTTTTGGCAGCGTGACCATCTTTTATAGGAGTAATCTTAGCGATCACAAATTTCAGCAAAAAGGTGGGTTTGTATGGTTACAACTTCCAACCAAATATTAAAGTCATGCGTGGAGCTCTTTGGTATACCAACTAAAAGGCAAAATCAGGTGCAGGTCAGATGCATTATCAAGCTGTAAGCATCCAATGTCTTGCTCTGGAATGAATATTGGTGAAAAAATAATACCGTGCATATGGATGAGGTGGAAAAGGGAATACCTTAAATTTGAAGTATATCGAGTAAGTGGAAACCAGTCATAAATGGAGAACGAAATATTAATTGCCTGTATGTGTGAAACATATTTGGAACGATGGCGGATAAGTGGGTGAATGTGGAGTGGGCAGTTAAAACTTCTAACTAAAGCAGCATGTGAGATGGGGAAATGTAATGGTGTGAGTAATTAATCAGTAACGGAAGCTAACCTTTTTAGGCGAATAATTGTCAACCGTGAGATATCTCCTCTTTGATTAAATCCGATCCCTTATTTGTCTCTTTGGTTAAAGATTAGCAATTTGGAGTGAATGTGGAGTGGGCAGTTAAAACTTCTAACTAAAGCAGCATGCGAGATGGGGAAATGTAACGGTGTGAGTAATTAATCAGTAACAGAAGCTGACCTTTTTAGGCGAATAATTGGCAACCGTGAGATATCTCCTCTTTGATTAAATCCGATCCCTTATTTGTCTCTTTGGTTAAAGATTAGCAATTTTATTATATAGATGTATCAGATTTAATGGATTTATGAATGAGGTTCAATGGGTTATATTGAGTGCAATTTATAGTTTTCAAAATTTTAAAATTTGAATTTTGATCTTGTTTTAGATTTGACATACGATATCTTATTAGACACACATATATATATATAAATATGTAAATGTGTGTGTGTATTTAAATGTATATATTGAAGTTTCAAGTACTAAATTTCATCCGAGACTTTCTCAAAATAACTTGTAATTTTGAAATGACCAAAAAAAAAATTGACAAATTATTTTCTTCAGATGCTCCTTTGTTTAAATACATATCAAAATATGAGTTTCTGACTAATATTTCAGATATTGACTGAAATTAATATCATAGAAGTTTTGTAGCTTCGAAAGGAGATATTCGAGATCTACAGTGTTCAACTTTGTAATAATTCTTGTACCATACTACTATGCATGATCTTGGATTGAAGCTATTCTCATTTGTCAATGAAGTTCGCCATTTAGCACATCATGTGTACATGCTGTGCCTATAGCTTAGCCTTAATATGTTAGCTTTAAACTGTCACTGTTGAATTTTTCTCACGTTCATTCTTCTCTTCTTTTCTTAATTGTCCATTATGTTGAATTGAATCTTTTGCTAACTGCGCATTCTTGTGAATTGTCAACCTGATATTTCTTTCTTGTGTCCGAATTATATATTAAGACCGCAACTGATTTGTACCAACATTTTGACTGGGAATGTCAGTGAATTTTGGGGTCATATTGCGAAGATAACAAGCATCTGCCATTACATTACTGCTTTCATTGTCATTTTCTTCTGCATCAATCATAATCAAGTTGTTATAGCTTTATTCCTATTCTTTGTGTGTGTGTATGACAGCAATAACTTGTCATTTTGTTCTGTTTACTTTTCAGCTTCCCAAACCTAAGCCTCCAACTAAGTGGGAAGAATTTGCCAGAAAGAAAGGTTAGCTTGTTGCATGGTTCTTTTTCATTCTGAAAATTAGGTTACTAAATCAGCGTACAAAAATTTCCCAGATTTTTAAAATAAAATTATGGATGATTGATTCAATGATCTAGCATGAGCTTGAAATTGTGGTCTGATTATTCTACATGGTGTAAGGAGCACAACATGGGACACACCAAATTCAAAATCAACAGAAGGACGATGCAATGAATTGCTGTAACTTATACGAAAATTCTAATTAGAAATATTTTTGATTCGCATTAAACTTACATGATAGAACTTATACTTATATTAAGAAAACTTAATATTATAAGTTCAATCCCATAAATATGTTTAAGATTAAACAAATAAATGTAACTTAGCAAAATGTTTATTCTTTTAAAAAGATTGTTGTTTTAACCATGGTGTAAGGTTCCGTCCGGAACCCCGAGATTCCGACCATCTTGGTTCGGTTTTGGTCGGAGGCGGGACGGGATTAGGTTAAAATCCCGTCCAGACAACTTGCATTAAAAAAAATAGAAAAAAATTGAATTGAGTGAGAAAGAAAGGTAGAAGACAGATAAAAACAAATCGAATTGAATATACAGTAAAAGAAATGAATCAAAATTGTTTATAAATTCACGAGTTCGAAAGCATAACCACCACTGAAGTCGAGCATAAGAAATTCAACCATCTCGAGCATCGGTATTAATGAGGAGGAGCAATTCGAGCTTCGAGAGGAGCAATTCGATCTTCGGCGGAAGAGGAGCAATTCGATCTTCGGCGGAAGCAATTTGAGTGGCGATGTTGATTTTTATTGCTTTCATTTGTTCAGGAACGTGTAGTTAGAAATTAGGGTTAGGAATGATAAAAAGAGTGGGTGGGGCTTTGGATAATGTATGGAACTAATGGGTCGGGCTGAGATTTTATCTGGACTGAAATTTTATTTTAACATACTGGCTGTGATTTAAATATATAGACTGAGATAATGTATAGATCTAAATTAGTAATATAGCCATATATTAAAAACATCAAACCCGACCTTGTTAGTAATATATGGACTTTTTTGTTAAAAATATATAAATTTGATATTGACACCGAAACCGAAAAAAAAACCGAAAATTTCGAAATTGGCCGAAACCAATAAAATTTTAGATGACCGAAACCGAGATTGAAACCGAGTTCTCGAACCTTGATTTTAACTACATTTCTCTTTACCCATATTTTCTGCCCATGTTAGTGCAGTCAGGCACATGTTTGTCACGAAATCGACAACTCTTTATGAGTGAGCTACATAGCTCATGGTCAGGCATATATGTTTGAAATAAGAATATTTTCCATTATGTTTGATTTTTATTTGATCATATTTTCTTTCCTCCATGCTTGTTCATCTGCAGGAATTAAGAATCACAAGAAGGACAAACGTGCATATGATGAACAGACTGGTACTTGGAAGCGAACATATGGTTATGATCGTGTTAATGACGATAAGGATATACCCATCATTGAAGCTAAACCAACAGATGGTAAGATTGAGACTTCAGTCATGGTCATTCTCATCTCTCATTTTATTGCATTTATTTAGAATGATAGCTACGGACATGATTTATTTGCTAGTTGTATTCAGTAACAGTTATTAAACCAGATGACTCTCTCTGTAACCAAGGTTTTCAAAACGGAATTCAAATTGTAGATCGTAAAGTTCAAACTTTAAATTGAAACGGGATTTAAATCGTAGATTCAAATGGTCCATATTATAAGGTTTCTATACACCGTGAAATTGGTTTCGATGTTTGGACTTCTGCATTTAAACCTAAAACTCAATTTTCTCATTTAGTACATTTTTGATTTATTTGCAAAACATTAGAATTGGAGTTGGGAATGCAAACAAGCATATTAAATTATCAGTATAGATTGAATGACTTCTCGTATGTAAATCGAATCGTAAGGGGAGAGATTCGATCCAAAACGGGATTTAAATTGTAGGATGTAAAGATTTTAACAACAATATCTAACTCATACATGTCAGGATAGTCCAAGAATTACGTGATTATTTTAGTGTCATTCCAATGTTATATTAGTTTATTGCAGCAAGTAGAATATTCCATGGAGATGTTCTTATCCTTTAAACACTTGCTTATTACCAAATTACTTTCTATGTATCCCAGTGCCTGGGGAAGACCCTTTTGCAAAAAGAAAGGCTGAAAAGAAGCAGCGGGTTGAAAAGCAAGAAAAGAATCGATTGCAGAACCTTAAAGCAGCTGCTAAAGTTGGTGCATTGCCCAGGTAGAGTTTAACCATACTTTTCTTTATTATTGGTAATTATCTTGTGTTATATGGGTCTTGAGGCTTGGGATTATGTATGATTTTGGATTAGTTCTGTCAACGGATACTTTCGGATGCGGATAGTGTCATATCCGTATCCGTATCCGGAATCATTTTCGGATATCAGGTATCCGCATCCGCAGATACAGATGGATAGCGGATAATCATCCTATCCGCTAGCGATCGATAGATAAAAAGAGAAAAATGTAAATGGAAAATTTCAGTTTAACATAAACTTTTTTAATCCCATTGATTATTAAAATTTAAAAATAAACAAAAATATGATAATAAATAGTTTTGACTAGTTAATATATGCATTTAGTGCGTATGATATGAACTTTTAACTTAATAAAACAATAAATAAATATATTTTATTTTACTAAAATACACATAATTTAAACTATAATCTTAAAAACCGGACAGATAATTTTTGGATGTGGATGTCTTTGTATCCGCTTCTTTTTTCCGGATATCGGATATTTTTCGTTCTTCGGATACCGATGCGGATGGATTTTGGATTTTTCGAATATCCATTGACAGCTCTATTTTGAATAGCATTAATAAGCAAGCATATTTTTTCATATCGTACCATCGCGATGTTTTCTTATCTTCTTGATTGGACCTAAATGATGTTTTCTATAACCATCAAAATTTGCATATCGTACCAAAACCTCGTGATATCACATGTCATGTTTGATGCATTATGATATGACATGTTAGGTGTTGTGAAAATTACTGATAAGTTATATTTACTTTTTTTTATTATATATATATATATATATATATATATTTGCATTCATACAGTCATGTTCAACTTGCCGCTACTGCATTACCGATTACTGGAACTCAAATGGATGTTCCAAAGAAAGCCAGTAAAAAAGAGCTTGAGAGTGTTGCTGGACTGGCTGCTACATCTACTGCTAGTATTGGTAAATTTGACAAGAAGTTAGCAGGGGAAAAACCTCCTAAACACGAAGGGAAATTTCGCAAGGTAAATAGTCCACTTCCAAATTACATATTAAACTGTAATTTGTCTTGTTTCTTTTGCTATTTTCAAACCACTGATACAACAGAGAAAATGACTTTTTTTTTGTTTTCTTTGTTGTTTTTTGTTGTTTTTTTTTGTGTGTGTATAGTTTCTTCCTGTTGTAGAAGGAAAAGGAATGGGCGCTCAAGAAAAGCAACAAACGGATAAAATTCTAAGTAAACTGATGTCCAAAAACTCTCAAGATATTCTCGATGTCGACAGGGCAAGTTTATAATTTAAAAAATTTGAAATTTAAACTGAAGAGAGGCTAATAAAAAAAGAAAGAAAATATAATAATTTAATTTATGAAACAGGCCGTTTCAGTGGTTAATGCAAGATCAGATAAGAAGAAGTGGAAGAAAGACAGAGAAAGTCGTGGAGGTTCTTCCTCTTCAGGCAAGTTCAAGTCCAAAAGTTTTGGAGGTAAAAAGCGAGAAGGGCCTCCTTCAACATCAAGCAAGTTGAAAGGGAAGAAGAAGCCTATGAAGAAATCTAAATCTGCAAAGAGGCAGTAGTTTCAATTTTTAGATTATGTACCCTCTTAAATGAGTGAATTTTATATGTTTTGAACTTTGAAGAGTTCAATCAGTAGATTATATTTGTTCAGTTAAAACTTATCATGAAACAAAAGCATGTTCTATTGTGCAAATTTTTTATGATATGCTACTGTACTTATATTTATTATGTACCTCTTAAATGAGTGAATTTAATATGTTTTGAACTTTGGCGAGGTTAATCAGTATGTTATATTTAGTAAATTATATTTGTTCAGTTAAAACTTATTATGAAACAAAAGCATATTCCATTGTGCAAGTTTTGTATGATATATTGTACCTGTTATGATTGTGATTAAGCTTGTTCCTGTTCAGTGATCTGACTTATCAAAAGCACACATGCTGATTCGGTAACTATCATTGTCCATCTGTATTTGTTAAGACTTTTGGTTAAGACCACTTATCATAACTAGGTGATTAACCCTCAACGTCACAACAAGCAACTCATTAAGTTTGCGTATCTTGTGCATTATTCACATTTCTCAGGTCCCTCTCATCTTTATTAATTATTTCTATTTCCACTTGTTTAAGCTAATTACTCACGGGGTTTTCTTACTAAATTTATATCATTTCTATAATCATATTACAACTATGTGTTGAAAGGCAAGCTTCACCTACATTCTTTTGTTTAACCTCGCAAGTCTTTACTTTTAATATGTTTACAGCCTTTCATGAACTTGTACAAGTTACAGCTAGACATTCTTCACTTAATCATTCATTTATTTACTTGAATTTGGGTAGGGCATACTTGCTCCCTTTCCTTTCAATAGAATTGATGTTTCTCAATGTACTTGAAAATGATGTATATTAATTACCTGGACTTTTGTGCCTTTTCATGATGCTCATGGGTTAGAAAAATGATAAATTTTATTATTATTACTATTATTATTTGTACCTAGATACTCTGGTGGTAGTACATAATTGTACTACAAGTGTGAGGTAGTATATAATATACTACTAGTTAACATATGTCCAGTGATTTGATTATACGTAAAATTTGAATATGTGACCTTATGAATCAAATTCAGTGTCGAACAACTAAGATAATGCTACTAAACAATAGATGTTATTTATAGATCCGAGAAAAAAAATAGAAAAAAAAAATATTTTAAATTTAGATCTCTGTTTACAGACTTTTTACAAAAATAGAATGGTTTTTACTAGAGATTTGTATTTACACAGTTTTAAAGTGTGCATACACAAATTTACCGTTTGTACTTGTGTATTATAAATTTTGTTTTTAAAATTTGTGCTTGTTGAATGATAATATAGTGAAAAAGGACGTATTTTTGTATTTAGTTTTGAGGGAGACTAAGGTTGAAATATGTTTTTTTATTCTGGTACCTATAAACAAAATCTGTCCTAAGTTAAGATAATGTTAGAAATATATGTTAACATGCTGCTTCTACACT
Organism: Allium fistulosum; assembly: GCA_030737815.1. NCBI lineage: Eukaryota > Viridiplantae > Streptophyta > Magnoliopsida > Asparagales > Amaryllidaceae > Allium > Allium fistulosum. The sequence goes on along the minus strand of CM060908.1, from coordinate 596,428,914 downwards.
AGTCAAGAAATTTAACCCTGTATGGTCAAATTACTAAACCGAATGTGATTGCTAATTAATTAGACTTCTCTTTACCCAAGTAAAAGCGATGCACCAACCTAGGATGGCTATGTATGTAGTTCAGTTTTAATTACACAACTATTTTCTACTATTGTTTTCATATTTATTTTGCATTTATGTGAATTATTTAAATGTATTATTTTATATGTGTTGGGATGTAATTGAATAAGGTGCGTAAGGAGTGATATTAAAATTGGTTGATAAGTATTGTAAAATGTAATATAATAGGAAGAGTTGGTTGCTAGTGTTAGGAATGGTTTGATCTAACCAAGTTTCAAAATAAATGAACAATTGGATATTAGCTACAACAAAATGAATGATATGATGATGTGAAAACATGACATTCACTTAAAAGAACATTTAAAACTGTTTTTAGTTGAAATTTTTCTCCAGTCAATTTGGGACAATAGTTAAAACAAAAGAAATAAGTCTTATAGTTTTAATATATTGTGATCAACATTGATTTTAAACTAATATACGATTTTTTCTACAATCAAAATATTTAGTCTCATTTTGTTTCAAAAATCAAATCGATAGTATATATCTAACTAGTCAATAGATTTATTTATTTCTTTCTTTTATTAAAAGAAAAATATTCATGCACAATTTTACCTTAATAAAATTAGAAGTTTGACGCCAAAGGCCATTTATAAGTTTGGTTTTAAATTTTTTTAAGATCCGACTGTTTGGTGTCAATAATAACTCTATTGATTCGAAAAAAGCAACTAACTTTGTGTCAAATTGACCTTCAAAGCACTTAGACCATTACCAATCGTTGTTTTGTTCACTTCATTATTTTTGTACTTGAAGAAGTGAATAAAACATCCCCTTCATCCAGAAGCACCGAAACCAATCGCAAAAACAATTTTCAAAATAATTAAGCATAATTTTAAAACGATAATCAGATTGTTGTTTTATTGTCAAACAATAAAACAATAAAGTGATTGTTGTTTTAAATACAACGACAATCACTTCGTTTTTCATAAAGATAAATAACGACAATCACTTTGCTGTCGTATTTTCCATTTCTCCTGCGAACCAAAACATGAGAAACCTTTCTCGTCTCCGTTTTTCAGTCACCGTAGCCCGTTTTCTCTTTCATTTTCAAGTTTTTAACCATATTTTCATCAAAATTTATTAAAAAATATTCTAAAAAAATATATTTGAGTTCTACGCGGTTTATCATGGGCAGTGGATTCAAAATTTTTGTAAAAATGTTTTTGTAATGGGAAGGAAGAGATGGCGGCGATTTGAGTAGAGGTGGAGGTTAGGGAAGCGAAAATTGAGTCCGACATTGTGGCTATGGACAAGAATTTGGTGTTGTATATCCTTTCGAAGAGTTAGACCATGCAGGAGATAAAGAAGGCAATGCTCATGGTCGTACACGGCGCGGTGGTCGGATGGTACATCCACCTGTAGTCGTAGAGGTGTGCCTGTTTGGAGTGGCAGAGTAGCAGATTTGGATAGGTGCAAAGATATTGGCTTGAATGCACAAAAGGAGCTTTCTAATTTTTGTTTTCTTCCAAATGTCGAAGTCCATGTTAGCGCATGGCTGAGCGACACTTTAAGTATATACTTTTTCATACTTATAATAATTATTGTATATTATATGTTATACGTAGTTCTTAAAGTTTACAATATGCTAAATTTATACTTACCCACAGTCGTAGAGGAGTGGTTCGTCGTCATTCACCATTAAATTCTATGATGAATAGATTGTGAACATACCACATATTGTACCGTTTTTACAACAGATTGGATTCAATCATTTTCTTATGAAAAAATTTATCTGCCAAAATTTAAAATATTTCTTTAACTCATTTTTAGAATATATTTTACTTTACTTGTTAAGTTAACCGTTTAGGTATTCGTAGAGTTATGAGTGCCGATCTTTATTTAGTTTCAGCCATGGGTTGTAGGTGGTATGAAACCACACACACATTTCACTTTCTTTTAGGAGAGGTATGGATCACACTATTAAATTTCTCTATGCTTACTGGCATCAGCATAAGATATGCTGATTTTCCTTCAATATCCTTTAGTGAAAAGTGGCACAATACAGATATGTGATTTGGATTATTGCCCAATTCGTCCTAAGATCATGAAACCTTTTAGTCTGCTACACCTATTCAAGTTAGTGCAATTTTCGCTGCAATGGAGGATATACTTACCTACTATACACCTGATCATGATTAGCTTGACTATATCCCTTTTACCTTATGAGACACGTATTTCTTACTACTGTCAGTTTTCTGTGCATGTTGGGTATTTAACTATTTGGAGATGGTAACCCGATTGGATTTTGATAATCCTGCTTTGTATGATCGGGGACTGCTATTTAAGCCTATTTGTATTGATCATTGAAAAGACAGTGTGTTGCGAGTGAATCCACAAGTTCCATATTAAGGTTATGAGAGTGATTAGAGTACTAGTACTTTGATTATTTTCATAACTTCAACTATGTGACAATAGTAGTAGATCCTTCTTCATTTTTTCCTTGTAATAGGTTATGGATGTATGAGAACAGGAAATGAAAAAAATGAAGCTAGACATATATATCATATTGCGTATAATCAGCTCGATCTGAGATTAGACAGAGATTAGCTTATTTAGCATCCATTTCACAATAGTGATTATATTTACCTCGATTTTATTTAGACAACTCAAATACTTAGCACTCGTCGATTTCCACTATTTTAGTTTCAATCGATTTAAGTTGCTAATGGTATTTGGGAGATTGCTGCTTCCGATAGCTACATGACTTAGATGCTATTCCTGGCGACCCTCATCCACATACATATCTTGGTATGGTTTACAGTCCATATGAGTTGTGTCCAACAAGTGACATGGATTGGTGTCCAGTTGATAGATTTATCATCAATGGTGTACCTTACACGACATTCTGGCATAGATATACAGTACTCGTGGTGATACCATTTTACACTCATATGCTTTATGTCATGGGATAGTAACACTACTTATGTAGGATGTTACTCAACTGGTTAGGGTTACACTGCCCCTGATCATGTTGTCTCTACTAGTCATGTTGGTTGGATTATATCAGTTCCGACGTCCAGTTGTATTGATATATATGTCGATGTTTTTCATGGTCCTCCACATGATCAATACCTCGATCCCACATAAATTCCGTATCATGACTCATACGATTTGCAGATGGGGTATGACATACTGGTTACATTGAGCATAAACATAGCATCGACTACTATGAGGACTTGCTGAAACAATAGCATGAGGCTTCGAAGTGACAAGCTGTAGGGGCACATGCACAAGAAGTAGAGGTTTATTATAGGGCACATGAGTAGACTTCGTAAGCACGATTCAAAGTGTAGTTAGAGGAGGAGAGGACAAGGTTTAGTGATTATATTATTTATTCTAACCACCTTATTGGCACCTCTAACGATGTCGAGCTATGACATCATAGTTCCTCCCGAGGAACGATTAGTATTGATTATGTATTTTGATGTACTATGTTATGTTATTGGATATGTACATTTATCAATTGTTATGTTCACTGATTGTGTATTTTTTGGTGGATAGTCAAGTATACGATATCTCTTATTGGGTATGTACATTTATCGACTGTTATGTTCTTTGATTATGTATTTTGTAGTATTTATCATTTATTACTTACATTAGATGGATGAAAGAATGTTTTTTTGATATGTACATTGCTCTACAGTGTTGCTCATGTGCATTCATGTCTATTCAAGTCATATGTAAAGTGTTTTACAGTGTAGTTATGTTTTTATCATATGCACTGAACCGTATCATTTATCATTTATTATGTACATTGGATTATTTTCTACTCAATTTATGTACAACATTGTTCAATGATGTTGCTTAAAGGAGAAATGAGTTGTCTATTCACGTCATGTACAATGCTGTTCAGTGATGTTACATAAAGAAGCAGAGAGTTGTACATTCATGTTATATTATGTTGTTCAGTAATGTTACATAGAGGAGTAATGAGTTATCCATTCATGTTTCTACTGTTGTTTAGTGATATTTCATAAAGCAGCAGTGAGTTCTCCATTCATGTTCTACACAGACAAAGTTGGTGTATCTTTATATATGTCACCCCTGACCCACCCAAACCATACTACTAAACAATGTTAATTTCCTACTCACCATCTTGGTCAGGAGAAGGACCACTTGACCTTCTTGTATGGTCTATTCCATCTTGTTCAGAGGAGCCTATTGGCTAATACGTTGAAATGGAAGATAAGCACTACCAGGACTTGCAAGAACATGGGATATAGCTTAAACAACAAAGATTACAACAGATGAGTCTTCAGTAAGACCAACGTATAATTCATGATGATTAGAGGAGAATTAATGAACATGTAATTCATAATAATTGTAATACCCCGTAATTTTGATAACTAAAGCTAATAAGGATATTTTGGTAATTTCAACTCTAAGGGAAAAAGCTAATTTTACAAATGAATAAATTTAATAACAAAAGTGGCACCATTGCGTAGAGTAGGTTTTTTTGATCAATTTAGACTATAAACCTATTCGAATTGAAGATAATACAAAGGAGATACCAGGGATATGTGTTTCAAGTTTGTAATAAGTTAAACAGGTTTGACCCGTTATTTGAATATTGAATCCAACAGTTGTTTCCCGCTATTATAAATATAACCATTTTTGAAAGTACGTTCATTTTCCTTTCTTGTTTCATATCTTCTTCCCTAGGACATTCTGCTTCCAAACACGTTCAAACTTCAATGTCTCTCTCGTTTCTCAACGAATTTTGTCAAATAATATATCAAGATGATTAGTGGATTAAGGGCTACTAGTAGATACCAATTTCAAGATGAATTGAGATGGTTTTTAGGAGCACAATTTTAGACAATGGAGAGATCGGAGAGTTCTTTAACAAATTTGTAGTTTTTGGTATTCAAATCGATGAGTGGAACACTTTTATTCATATATAATCCAAGCATATAAGTCTAAGATGATTAGTGGTCTGATTTGGGCTAAACACGAATTTATATTTAGTTTTTATAATTAAATTAGATGATTCATGGTTTATTTGTATTAATAGTACCCTGAATTGAATAAATGGAGATATATATTTTTTAGATTTATCCAACTGAATTAAATGATTAATTAACATTAGTATAAGTGTATAATGAAGTATGACAAAGTAGAAATTGAAAACACAAAATAAATAAAAAACAACTGAGAACGAAACAAAATAGAATGAACAATGGCAAATAAACAGGGCAGAACGAGTGACCCCGAACGTGCATTGGGGGTCAATTGGGCCAAGTTGAACATGGATCCACGTGGGCTAAAGTAATCAGGAGGAGCTTTGCGGAACTGAGACTTCGTGTGATGCTGCGGGAGACTTTGGTGGCGACTATGCAATACGACCTTGACGTGGCGAGGCATATAGATATCGTGGATTATGTGTGCTCAATATATGTGACTAGACATATGATATGGCTATTGATGTTTGGTGATCATATTGAAATAATTTCGACGCTTAGCGTGTATAGGGCACACTTTATTATGTCATGGATATATTGTGTAGTTATTTATGATGCACGTGCGATGTAGGGAATAGTTGTCTCGGGGAAATAGTTATTCCTTCCATTCAGTATTCTTGGAAATGGTTGTTTCGGTGAAATAGTTGTTCCCTCAACGATGCATGAAATGATTGTCTCAGAGAAATGGTTGTTCTCTCAATAATGTAGAAAGAGTTGTTCCTATTGGTTGAGTATACCAATGTGCATATCATATGGGTGAATGTAATATGATATAATTCGAGTAGTCAACCATGTCGTAGTGTTGATATTACTCTTTGAATGCAAGTTGGGCAAGTTATGGTATGCTTATATATGTTAGTAAATACCGATGATGTTTTACTAGTATTTTTCAATATATATATATATATATATATATATGAGATAGATTTGTTCTATTCACTTAGACATATGTGTGACCCTCTCCATATTGTTTTTGTACCTATTATTGATATGTTGATAAAGCATGGAGTCAAACCGATATAGGTAATTTCAAAGGTGCATACGACAGAGAAATTCTCTATTGTACATATTGTGTCTATATGTGCGTGTATATATATATATATATATCATTTGACAGTATAGTGTATAATGTGGATTGTGATTGATTATACAGATATAACTATTAGTTGGATTGGTTTGAATATACAACTATTTTTATATCATATGTTGTTTCATTCCATTGTGATATTTGAAAGATGTAGTTAGAATCTATTTTGTTTCTTGTTCTCATAACCAAATAATCCAATGTTTTCGACTTTCATAGTTCGAACGTCGATCCGAGAATTAAATATAAGAGTCAAAAATGGCTGGTTGTTATAATAATCGAAAAGACATGTCAACTCCCCAATCCGCACACCGTATCCTAACATTGTGGCATGATTCATCGAGCTTGGGTATACAAACACATGCCATCTATATAAGGAGATTTTTATGTTCACTTACAATCACAATAACTCATCCACTACCTCAATTTTCTTATAATCGAATAGCTACAAATTCCTTTTAAATTAAAGACATGAGTTATCACCAATACTATTACAATCAAATGATGGAAGAAATGTTTGATGATGAAGAGGAGTTTAGCCAAATAGTTGTTGAAGGTATTCAATTGATTCGTTATAGTTATGAATAACTCTTTGGTGAGAATTCATCATCTAATTACTTTGGAAGTGCTGCTGGGAGAATAGATCACCGGTACAAGAGAGATTACAAGGATGGACATAACAAACTTTTGAGAGACCACTTCATCGATAATTCAACTTACAATGTTTCTTTGTTTTGGCGATGTTTTCACATGAGCTCTTCTATCTACCATAAAAGATACCAAAAGTTATACAAAAAAATCCCTTTTTCACATATAGAGCAAATTATGCTCATGAAACTGGAATTTCAACACACACCAAAATATCTGTTGCATTACAGATGTTAAGTTATAGTACGGTTGGATATCACATAATGAATATTTTAGGACTACTAGCTCAATAACAATTAAATGCTTAAAGGGATTCTGCAAGAGTATCATCGATTAATTTTGAACTGAGTACCTACGTACACCAGTCCTAATGATATTTCCCGTTTACTAGAAAAAGGTAAGGCCCATGTGTTTCCATGTACATTAAGCAATTTAGACTCCATGCATTGTGCATGGAAAAATTGTCCAATGGTTTGGCAAGGAATGTTTACCGGTTATAAAAAGGGTCCTACTATGATTCTTGAAGTGGTTGCTTCGGAAACCTGTCGTTTTGGCATGCATTCTTTGGATTGCCTAGGTCATTAAACCGTATCAATGTTTTCAGACAGTTGTACTTGTTCTCGGATTTAGAAAATGGTACTTCAATGGATGTGGAGTAGGAAATAATACATATAAAATGAGATATTATCTAGTTGATAGAATATACCATAAGTGCAGAACGTTGATGTAAGCTTTCAAGGTACCTCGCACAACATAAGACGTTTACTTCACAACGAATAAGAAAGCTATTGAAAGCACATCGAACATGCTTTTGGAGTTTTGTAGGAAAGATTTCATATCCTACAAAATCCTTCTTGCTTTCATGATGTCAAGGTTCTTTCTCAAAAATGTACGTGTGTATTACAATCCACAGTATGATTGTTGAGGTTGAGATGGGAGGTTACAAGAACCAACAAACAACTATCCTGAAATGTTTTAAGGCTCTAATAGTACAAGGATCGACATCTAATGGATGAGTATGTCGCTACACTGAACATATTGAAGATCGAAATGCACATTATGTTTTACGCAACCAACTAGCAAACCATCTTTGGACACATAAAGACAGGAGTGGGAGAGCAAGACAACAATAATAATGTGTTTGTATCATTTGTTAGTTTTTCAACTTTGTATTGTTTGTTATACCATTGTGATGTCTATTTGTTTGTTTTTCTACTTGTACCGATTGTATGTTTTGAAATTATATGGATATTTCAAGAGTTTAATATTGGATGTGTAAAGTAATAACTGCTTCCTCATATTAAAATATGACATTACATAATCCAACACTGATATAATCATTCAACATGTCAAACATAGTAAGACCACACAATATATTAAACATAATGCAATATACATGATACCCCCTTTGAGTCCTTAAAAACATCCATTTGAACTATCATCATCCCTCATATACTTCTTCAACTTTTGTTCAACCATCTCATATTGTAATGATGTCATCTTTCTTATATCATACGACATTAACTGATGCCTAACCTTCTCACGTAGCCTAGCATCCTTTATATCTTCTTTTTCACGTTGCATAGCTTCCCTCTTCTCTTCTTCTCCATGGCACATAACACATTCTTCACAGTACCTTTATTGCATTTCTTCTCTTATTTTCAGCACTTTGTGGAAAAATTTTCTCTAGAGCCTCCAAGAATCTAGCATGTTCAGCAGCCATTGTCCCATATGTTATGCCTTATCCATGCCTACTTGAAAACCATATGCACTTCCAAACAAAGGCGAGTTTTCCATCAGATTAGGTTCACTACCATGACTCAAATCAAAGTAGTTCATTCTTCTTGCCTTGCATTGTTGCATATACATATAATTGTTAGGATTCTCTCACTTTGAATTTGTTGGAAACGGGCCAACCTGTAGCGGAGTTAAAGGGTAAATTTCAAAAAAATTCCTTTTGGATCTTTATTGGGCCTATGTAGTCTAAATTCATTTAAAACATTTCTAAATTTTCTTTTAAATAAAATGTTCATCTTATTACAATTATTTTAAATTAGTTTGATGTAACTTTAAATTGATTGTGTTATTATTTTTATTTATTTGATGGGCGCATCAAATACGCTCATGTGTGAATGTGTAAATGTTATATATAGAATGTGTGCATAACAAATGTGAATGTTTTATATGTTGGGATTTACACCGGAACGGTCACGTATCCTCTCCATATATGCCTTTGTCGTCCAAAGAAAAAACATGTTTTTTAAATGTGCATATGTATATAGATGTAAATATATGTGTATGAAAGACATAGAAGGCAATCTAAAATTGGCTTTAATTAGAATAGTAGTTCAAGCATCGTTACATTACTTTTAAAGCAAATTCTACAAACTTTAAAATTTATATACACACACATATACATATTTACACACATACACATATTTATATGTATACAAATTAAATCAATATTTTTAAACAAAACAACATAAAATTATACTTAACTAATTTGCAATTCAAAATAATACTTTCAAAGTAAAATAGCTTACTATAAGTCCAAACATTAAATTAAGAAATAAATTAAAGGAAATTTAAAGGTTTCCCTTTTTTCCTTTTTTTCTTTGGAACAACATATGAAATTTAAATTCAATTTTAAATGTCAACAATACTTAAAATATTTCAAAATATTTATAAAACATTATTCAATCCATAACATTTTAATATGTAATATGATCTATTAATATAATGATTCCAAAATTTTATTCAAGCAATATTTTTTAAATTAAAAGGATTAGACGAATTAGACATATATGTATTCTTGACAATCAAATCTGGATCTAAATTACATGTATACATACTGACCAAACAAATATGGAATAAAAGAGAACCTACGATTGATATTACTAATATCACATGGGTAATAGATAAAAGCAAAATCAAATTCAACACGATGACAAAATAAATGGTTCAAAAGTAGAACTTTGATAATCATACATAACCCAAAAAATATACAAGGAGAAGAAATAGAAGATGTGGAGAATTACAGGCATGTGAACACGACAATTTAGATATAAATATAACAAAATTGTCTTTCATATGAAGTTTAGAGAATACACCTTGAACGAAGATGAATTCCTAGATTCCACAAATCGATCTCCAGATCTGCAATTTTCCAGAGGCAATAACATTTTTCTCTTTTGTTTTGTTTGAATTTTGTATTGATATTTTTTGAACCTTATCCCAATGGAAATTTTGACCTTGAAAAGAGAAGATAAGAATGAAAGAGTCCAAAAATGATATTATTAAAGGAGGAAACAAATGTGGCATTCAATATATGTTGATTCCTCTCCTTTCAATAAAATTTTCCTTTCATTTCAAGACAAAGGACCCTACTTATTCCTCAAAGTAAGGCTGACCATTACATGAGCTATTTGGGCTCCAAAACATTCTAAAAACCAATTGGTCTTATTCCCATTGAAATCCAATTTAAATTTCCTACCGATATCGTATATCGATACGTGTGCTCATAATTGTTATACATCACTTTATTAAGTACTAAAGGAAATTAAAGAAATCAAATAAGAAATTTTTAACAATTAATATTTCAAAAATATTAATTTATTTAAAGCATTTTATAGTATTTATTCTATTTAAATCAAATTTAAACATTCTATCGACATCGTATATATATACGCGCATTTATAACTTTTATTTAGGCACTTCACTAAATACTAATGGCATTCAAATAAATTAAATAACATTTAATAATTAATATTTCGTAAATATTAATTAACTTAATTTATTTTCAGCTACTAAAAATCAATTAAATCATGTGGTTCATTCGGAATCTTCATTACCTTAGCTATACCACCTTAGCTAATATTAAGTATTAAAAATCAATTACATCGGTTGTGTGACTCATAGGTGTAAATTCAGTCAGTAATTAATATTGAACAATTCAAATGTTAACATTCACACATCACCTTAGCTAATGATATGATATTTTTGCTGAATTCATCGCTTACACATCTTCTGGTAAAGTCCAATTTTATTTATTATAAGTGTTACCCACTAGTGACAATTATTTACACTAATTCTCTTCATCAAAACTATATCACTTTGGATTATGGAATTTGGTAAAGATCAAATTTCAATATCATCCATATTCGACTTTATAGTTCAAGCACAAAGTCCTTGGTTCAATAATAACAATTATTATTAAACAAACTACTTTAGCCAGAGATTTTAATTTTGAGTGGAATTTAGTTGACTATGATACTAACCCCATATAACCAAGGAGACAAATCTTCAGCTGAATAGTGTTTCACTCCCAATACTTCCACTCAACCCAACTGTAGTCATTCGATGGATGTCATACCATGATTTAACTATAATCAAAGCGAAGCTTTCATATTGAAGATCAATAGTATTCTCAAATCAAGAGAACCGTGTAAATTAGTCACTTCGATGTTTTTTGTTTGACCTTAGTTATATTAACCAACAAATAACTATCGAGTGAGTTATTTTGTAATTATCTAATAACTATCAATACGTAACTCCTTGGCGTCCACAACAACCATGAGTAATACACTGTCCAATATTTGGAGAGCGTTACGCACTCTAGTCTCAATGGATGCATCGATGCCTAGTCTTAATACATCTTGACTAGGAAGATTTAAAATGATGTGCTTATCATATTAATACTCATGGTTACAAATATTTATAACTGTTATCACAAACACATCATTTATGGACTTTCTGACATATATACTTAAATTAACTAATTAATTATTTACAAAATTTTATAACAAGTATATAACAGAAAGGAAACACCATTTATTTCTAACAAGATAGATTATCGAGTTAGATTTATGTAAAAAATTATATAATTGCCCCTAAAGCATACTTCTAACTCTATCGATCCCCCACTTGTACTTGGGGTGTAACACCCCTGATTTCAAATAACATTATTCATGAGATTTAATTAGGTAAATTAAATAGAATAATGTAGAGGTTACAGTGATAAGGTATTGAGATTTGGAAACTAATTAGGGTCGTGCTTTAACTAATGAAATTATAAGTATGATTTATAAACTAGAAACTTAAGAGAATAAGGCAAGGGCAAAATGGGAATAACCGTATACCATAACCCCTAAACCCATTACCTCATTCTCATTCACATTTTCATAAACAAAAAACATAATCAAAGAGAGTTGAAGGCCGGCCATAACCCTAAGAAGGGTAAAAAATCTATTTAGAGGCTAAGATTCAAGCTAGGAAGATTAAAGCAAGAATAAATCTCAAGTTTCTTATCCAAACAAGGTGAATAATGATCTAAACCATCTCATATAAGTCATCTTGAATGTTTAAATTTGGGTTTGAGATTTAATACCATATGATTGGATGAATGATGGTATGTTTTGATTTAAATGCCATGTTATAATTTAAACAAGGATTTTATGGAATAATATAGTTCGGTTTTAAGGCTATCGTGCAAAATGATTTCCAAATGCCATGATTTTTGAATATGTTATGTAAGACATTATTCTGGAGATGATTTTAATTTTCATAATATTCCAAGTTATAGATAATTTATTATGGATTTTTGAGTGAAAGAAAGGTATATTTCGGGTTTTAATTAATTTGAGGAATTATTTAGTTACTTTTAGGCTGAAAACTTTATATGAAAAAGATATTATCATTTTGGAATCTATGTGAATTTCTGAGATTTTTCTTAAGAGATTTGGGCGAGTTTTAGATTTAATTAGTAAGATTAGTGTTTAATGATTAACTAACTACAAGGGGTTAGTCAATAATTTTAATTAAATATTGAAGCATTGGGGATTACATGCGGTAGAAAATTCTAAAAAGAATTTTATAAAGGTTTTGTTATCCAATTGAAAATTGGAAAAATAAGGGGTCAGGTAAAAAGAAATTACTTAAAAAAGCATAAAAATCAGTTTTATAGCGAATTACAACTTCGCCACTTACCATGCTTGTTTTCTCCACCATACTCCCATTTATAACCTTTCGCATCCGTTCGAAACCAATGCACATGGTATCTGGTACTTGGTACGTAGTGTATTGGAGAAAGGTGGAAGGAATGAATGGTGTTGAAGGCATGCTTGCGAAAGGGTTGAAGTTGCTTTTACTTGCTTTCGAACCCATTGACCCGCCCTTGTTCTAAAAGTAAGCTTCCGAAAGGGTTGCCACTTTTGAACCCCTTCGGTATCCATGCTGCTGCACCTATACCTCTAACTTAGTTAGAAGCCGCTTTTATAACCCATAGGCTAATGAGTGCGGAAGGTAGGCTTCGAACTGATACCCTTCCACTACCATTAAGGATGCCTTCCCTAATGTTTTCAAAAGGGTAGCTTTCAAAAGTGTTCCATTTTATACTTTGAAGTTTGTTTTGTTTTCACTCAATGGTTTCTAAAGTGATACTTTTAGTTGGTTTCTAAGTTATGCTTCCATAATTCTCATTTGAACTCCAATGCTTTCGAAAGGTATATTTTTGAATGTTTTGAAAGGTATGTTTTTGAGTGTTTCGAAAGGTATGTTTTTGAGTGTTTCGAAAGGAATGTTTCCAAGTGTTCGAAAGGTAAGATGGGTGGTTTAGAAAGAGAATGTCTAAGGTTTTAAGTAATGGTACAGAGGACATAGTCGAAAGCCTTAATTTTCGAATTAAAGAAACCTAACTCATTTTTAAAGTAAATATATGGCAATGTAAAAGAGTTTTGAAATGACATTTAACTTTGAAATTTTAAAGGAAGCTTTCCTTGCTAAATATAGTGGGTTATGGATATTAACCATATTTCATTAAAAAATGATTACAAGGAATTAAACCATGGATGTTTATGTTGTGTTATTTGATCAGTTATCATGTATACTTGTGTAATCATATTCACTTCATTATTAACTCGTAACTGCATTTTGGGGGTGTTAAGGGCAGAATAACAGGCTAGATTGACCCAGTAGTGAATAGACATTGAATTAACTCTTGTGTGAGTAGAATTGCATCCAAGAGGTCAGACAGACCAGAATATAGGATGCCCAAGGCCGATCAAAAGATTATTGGTTTATATAGGTTCTTAGCAAGCCTATAAAAACTATGTTATGGAAATTGTTATTGGCAGGGGTCAATAGGTTCTTAGTGATCCCATGAAAACTATGTCCGGAACAGGTTGTTGATAGAGATCAATAGGTTCATAGTTAGCCCATGAAAACTATGACATGAGAGATGTTATTGGAGAATCCAATAGGTTCATAGTGACCCCATGAAAACTATGATTGGATGATGTTATTGGTAGACAACAATAGATTCTTAGTGATCCCATAAAAACTATGAAACCAGACAGATAGTTTGTAAGCTTGGAACATGTTATTAGTCAGCCCATGAAAACTAATAGGTTAATAGTTACCGTAGAAACTATAGCTTGAGACAGATAGTCAGGTGAATGGAAATGGGAAATCCAGAGCACATTGCATGTTTGCATATCATCATGATACATTTTATTATGTTATGTCTTAATCATTGTGGATGCAGAGGCACAATATATGGTTATTATAAATTGGGTTAAGATACTAGTGAGGGGAAAATCCACTGCTGAGCGGCTTGGTCTCACTAGATATCTATATGGTTTGAGATGGTAGGTTATTATTCACACCAGGCTTTTTGTTTGATTCGAAGTTTATGTTTTCCCCTTAAACTCTCAGGTGCTCAATTGATTTTGAGTAGTTTGGGAGTTAAGGTTTTCAGGTTCTCCTTTAGACGAATGAGCTTCCGAAGACGTGCAGGAGGCAAGCTATCTTTCTGTTTGATTCCGCTGTGTAATTGGATGAAACGACAAAGTTGTTTAATTGGTTATATTTAGACTCTAATCAACCAAGGGGCATCTTCATATCTCACTCTTGGCTTAATTTGTAATAACTATATTTCTTGTAGGATCGATTTCACCCTAGAGGGGGGTGAATAGGGTGATACTAATAATAGTAAAAATTAATATGGAAATATATAAAATAATTGCAGCACAGATAATAGTAGAATAACTAAAGCAGAAATAGAACAACACAGATTTACCCAGCTTGGGCAAAACCCTACCTACGTGCTGCCCCCAAGGTTTCTACTAGAAATTAAGTAGTCAGACGCTTACACATGTAAACTTGTGACACCCGCTATCGACTAACCTAACTCTACGCTCAAAACCCTACCATAACTCAGCCACTGAGTTGCGAATTCTCGAACTACACCACTGTAGTTCGTCCCCTAGTCACACGACTAGAATTTTACAAAAGTTTAAAAGAAAAATACAAAATAAACACAAAACCCTATTTAATAAATTAAGCCCAAAATAAAATATAAGAAAACTGGCCCAATTTAAAATAAAAGAGATGTCCCCTTTTTCTTTTTATATTTATCCGCCGATCTTTCTTCGTTCCTCTTTAAGAAATTAGGGCTTCGTTTGATTGAAGCCGCCGATTCCAATAGATCAATTTAATCCATGTTTCTGCTTCGAGTTGCTTCGTCAATCGATTTGCTTGCTTTGATTAATATGCGGCTGCTCCAATTAGTCGAGATCGAAAGATGCTTGAACTGGTATGTGAATGCCTTTTATTGATTATTGGTTATTCTCGACTTTGATTCAAGTTTAATGATTTATTGCTCTCTGTTTTTGCTTGAACTCGAATGATTTGATTTACCGATGATGATTGGGTTTTTATAGGGTTCGAATCCCTTAGTTTACGTTCGTAAAATATCGGTTTGAATTCTTCACATGAATTTGCTCGGCCATACATTTTTTCTTGAATGCTTGTGATGTGTTCTGACTTGTTCATATCATACGTATACTTCGTGAATTTTAAATTAGCTCCGTTCTTTTCTCTTTTGACTTCGGCCATTTTATATTGTGATAATATTTTGAGATGAAAATTTTCTTCGACTTGTTCAATTCGAACTTGTTATTATTTGGCTTTGACTTTGGCATTTAAGCTTGACTTGTTTTAAAACTGCTACCCTAATTTTTGTAAAACTGTAAACTGGATTGTGTTGCTTCATGTACAGCCTTGTATTTACTGTCTCCTTTTGAGTTGCAGACTTGTGCATTGATTTTGAGTCTACTTGTGTCTGGTGTACTTTGTTCTCACAAATGACTGTGTACATATTCATGTGATTTGCCATCGTCTGGTTACATTGTCCATGGTTTATATGTGGTCAGTGTTGGTGGCTGTTTTGCATTTTGGAGTCTGCTTTGGACCTTGCTTTACAACTGATTTAGTGTGAACTTGTTCCATGCTTGGAGCCTTATGTACTTGTGTATATGCATGTGTGCTGGTCTAGTCTTGCACATTTCATTGATACATTGTGGTCATTTCTGTGTTGAGGCTGTATTGTTCATCAAATCTGTCCTTGTGCACTTAGTTTCATGTGAGTCCATGGTACTGGTGTTTGTGAGTCTCTGTTGCTTTGAGCCAGTTCATTGTTTGCTTGTAGTATCTTGAAGCTGTGGCCTTGCTGTAGCTTGATTGCTTGCATGTTGAACTGGTCTGGTTGTCACTGCATTCATATATGTATACATGTGTGTTCACACATGTATATATGTATGTTAGCATGCATTGTTTTTAGACTTCGACATTGCCTTGTATCTGACCATATGCATATGTATATACAGTGTTGCTTCACTGTTTTTTGTTCATCATGTTCCACTGTTTCTGTAACATCCCGTATTTTTAAGCCATTGAATGTGAACGTTTAATTCGTTTTAAATGTTAATGTGGATTCTTAATTGATGTTGGAATGAATGGATTCGGGTTCATTCAATAAAATAAGCTATAATTTTTAGTTATAGCAATCCTGGTTGAATTTGAATAGTGTGGAAATAATAAATTAAATATTCGGAATTGAGATAAGGGTAAATTTGAATGGAAATAGTGGTAAAAATGGTGTTTAAATGTATTTTTAAGTTCAATGGGTTATAAATAATATTGTTGGAATTTTAGAAGAATTTTAAAGTCGATAAATTAATATTTGGGATTTTATATTAATTTAAAAATGAATTTAATATTATTAAAATGCAAATAATCAGATTTTGAGTTCGGATTGAGCCGGAATGATTTTAAATGTGGTTATACATTTTATATGATTTATTGTTAAGTTATTAAAATTTTAAAAGTGAAATTTTACGCGTTTTCGTCAATTTTGACAAATCGCCTGATTTAAATAGACGAGTAAAATAGCCTTCCGGGGCGCAGTCTCGGAATTCGACGAAACCAGTTCCATTGGATCCGTAGTAGTTAGTTATTATCGGATTTCAATTTTCGTAGCCATCGGAGTTGTCGTTTGATCGTGGCAGCTCGAAACGCATCGAAATCGATTTAACCGATTTAATTTTAAATTGATCGTTTAATTCCGTATCTCACGCATACGATCAAATTAGCTTACGGAACCTGTTCCATTGTATCCGGAACGCGGAAAAACCCCAAGGTAGCCTGTCGGAACGTGAAAATTGGATGTCGTTTGCATAAACTGTTAATTTGAGAGATTATATTAATTTAATAATATTAAAACAATTATATATAATCTATTTTCTCTAAAACCCTAGCAGTATAACGTTGCCGCCGCTTATGTATGTTTAATGGCCGATATCGTGTGCCAATCCTCCTCAGTTTTCTCCTTATCCACGCATCTATTTGCAATTCCTCCAACTGGAGAAACGTTAAGCTCTTCATGATGCTTAGATCCAACGGTCGAGATCATTAAAGGAGGCGTAGATTGACCGGAATTCGCGAGTGATGGCTGACCGTTCGCGCTTGATTTCGTGGCGTTTGAGGGGACCGGACGTCGCATCGTTCCAGGCGGTGG
Organism: Allium fistulosum; assembly: GCA_030737815.1. Lineage (NCBI taxonomy): Eukaryota > Viridiplantae > Streptophyta > Magnoliopsida > Asparagales > Amaryllidaceae > Allium > Allium fistulosum. The sequence continues at coordinate 596,411,252 of CM060908.1, read as the reverse complement.
TAGAGCATGCTGAGGTCTTCGAGGTGGTAGGTCTCGATCGACGTGGAGTCGAACGATGGTGGTGCGGTCTCGAACCCTAGCGCGCGTGCGAATGGGTTTGATTATTCTGTGTTCTCGCGTTCGTGAAGAAGATGCAGGGGCCGGCCATGATTTCTTTTGTTTGATTGAACGGCCAGATTTCGTTTCTGGTATTTAAAAAAAAAAAAGAAAAGAAAAAGAAATTTGTTTTAAAGTTATTTCAAAACTTCGTAATATCATAACGAACTCATACGATCTCAGATTCAGACGATTTTGGATGCGTTGGAATCGCAGAAATGAGGGCTACGAGATGGTGCAGTTCCGGAAGCATTCCGGGCATGTAGAAATTTGAGTTAAATCGGACACCGTCCGATTTAATTTGAAATTCGAACGCTCGCCGAAACTCAATGTGAGTTATTCTCACTCACATCTGGATGCTAGACATTATAAATAGTTGATATTTAAATATCTATGTGAATGGTTGATTATATCGGTGATTATCAGTCTGGATTGATATTTATATTGCGATGTGCTAATATCTGTGATGCAGGGAGAAACAGGTTGGAGGGATCCAACTGGATTCCTCACAATGTAGCAATTATTTTATAATTGATAGTGATACCTGTTTATATGATGTGATTGATAAATCTGGAAATTTAGTTGTTCTGTGATATTGTGGTATAAATTGTAATCACAGAATTAAATTATAAATGGCTAAAAAAAAGTGTTTTTATGAAATAAAATGAATTGTTAAATTTAGAATTTCAAAGAATAAAATTTGAAATCGGTTTTGAAAGGAAAAATGTAAATTGGGCCAAATTGGGATTTTTGAATATAATGGGAAGTTTATGAAATGGGTAAATGGAGAGTATAGTTTTCTGGAAATTAAATTTATGAAATTATAAATTGTTTAAAATAACGGTGTTTATTTTAATAATGACTAATGTTATCCGAAAATTAAAAATATGTTAAAATGGAGTTTCCGACTATAAATTAACAAGTTCAAATGAAAAATAGAATGTTTTGAAATGTCGTATTTCATTGGAATTTAATTAAGTGAATTGGAAATTTGGCTTCCATTGGAAATTCACCAAAAATGTTTAATTTAAAATGTTTTAAACTATGATTTAAAAATGAATTTCCGGATATGGGAAATTGGGTGTGAACTTCGGATGAAGTCATAGTTAAATATGGGATTTGGGATTTATGTTGTAAAACATAATTGACTTGAAATAAATCAGTGGATTTATATGAAAGAGTACTTGGAAATGTTTTGAAACGGGAAAGTGTTTCCCTGGGAAAACCAAGTAAATGTTTATAAAAAGATTTTATTTAACTAAGGTTAAGTTTTAAATCGTTTTAAAGGTATTTTTAAGAAATCGTTATTTTTAAAGAAATAAATTAATAATTTTTAATACCGTAAAAATTTGGGAGTATATTAGCAATTATTTTTACAAATGGATTTATTTAAAAGTTGGTTTTAGCTTAAGTTGTTAAAATTAGCATTTTTCTTCTTATAACGCTATTTTGAATTTAGTTAAACTAAAACCCTTATTTTTAAAATCAAAGTTTATATGTTAATAACTAGTTTTCTTCACATATTTTAAATTTATATTTTGAGTAAATAAATAGAAGTAATTTTCATATTTTAAAGTATATTTCAGTATAAGTATTTTTAACTGTTTTAAATGCAAATTGTTTTATACTTGGTTATTCCCGATGGGAATAAAGGGTAAAAGATTTACCTTGTAAAGGAAGAGTTTTGGAAAATTGTTTTCAAACGAGTTTTGAAAATGTGAAAATATATCTTGAAAGATATTAGAGGCAAATAAATAATATGGAGATTATTTATTGTGTGATGGATGTGTATGGATGTTTGTGAACATTAATTGATAGTTAAATCACCGACTATCAATATTGGCCAAATGCGCTGATCGTTTCGAAGAGACCGGGATCGAGTTTCCGTATACCGGGATTCTAGGTCTGGAGACTCGAAAACCACTTCGATCCGGTTTGTACGTTTCGCGAAAACGATTTCGGAGTCGAAGATGGAGCAGTGAAGAGCAAGGGCTAGTCGCTACTAATCCTGAGGATATTTCCAAAATGGATGTAGTAGGAATAGTGCCTTCGGTTCCGTTCGGACCCGGGACGGACTTATATGGACGAATGCTTTCGTGACATCGTCAGGTGGACGATGGGCATTCAAAGTGATATGTGCTATAAAGGTATCGTTTAGCCTCAAGCCTCATCAACCGGGAATGACTGAAAATCAGGGGTTATGCAGCAAGGCTTCGTGGGTAGCCCCCACTTGAGAGTAGGGTCATCCCTGTCTAGATGTCCCTTTTATTTCGGCTTAGTGGTGCGGTTGCTGATCCCAACCGTGGGGTGATTTTACTTGGAATTATCCAGTAAGGGATGATTCCGGTCTTGTGTTGCAGGGGAGCGGGCGTACTCCTCGGTACTGTGATCTAGGCCACGTACTGTGATAGGTGGTACCCCAGTGCCTAGTCATTCGTTGGAAATCCATTTTCCCTACGTGCCTTGTACGAGTTTTGTTTGTATTACCCACATTGTGGCTAGTATGCCGGAATTTAATAGATGTAACAATTTCGGCTATTTTATAAGTATTTGTGAATAGACACTATTATAATATCAGAGGATTGCTATAAAAAGTGTTTTAGCTATCGTAAGGTAAAAACCCGACATGTTTATTTGTGGCGTGGTCTTACGAGATGCTTTTGTTTTCAAGGGATTTTTGAAACTTTAATAATCAATTGGGTGTATTTATGATGCGCTGGTATTCCAGACTGACTCGGGTGTTATTTTATTATAATGCTCGGGTCAGACCGAGTATATTACAGGACAGGTTGCTATGGAGCTCAGGAGAGGAGCTGGAGTCCGAGACGTATTTCTCGTACTTGTGTTATTCCGCTGCTGTGATTGTTGTATTGACTGATTGACTGGATATTGATGATTGTATTGATATACTCTGATGATGATGTATTGTATATAAACAGATATAGTTTCATTTTGTGTAAAGATCTGTTCTATATATTATATTTTATCCGCTGCGACTGTGAGGTTCTGTTTTTGTTTAGTTCTTTCTTCTTCTATCTACTTTCTTATTCTTCTACAATCTGTCTTTTCCGGCATTCGATCGTCGGCATATTATACTGTTGAGCATTTTGTGTCGATTTTCGAGGGTCGAGAAGGGCGGGTCGTTACATTTGGTATCAGAGCTTAGATTGGCGACAACCTAGGCTTTGGTGGGAAAATTACTCATTTTAAATAGAGTCAGAAGTACTCTATGATGAGTTGAGTGTATTAATAGCTATGAGAGCGTACTTGTTAGTGGATATAAAAGTATTTTTATACTGTGTTGACTTATCGGTTGAGTGTTTATGAATTCTGGTCGGTGCGGGAAGTACAACCGTATCGATAGGGGTTTCTAAACTCTTAAACAAGATAAACCGACATAGTATTATTTTTAAAGTGGGTAAATGAAATAATTTTACCCAAAATTGTATTTTGGTATAAAAAGAAATAATTTTTCTAAATTATTATACGTATTGGATGCTTGTTTGGTTGTTTCTTCTATAACCAAATAAGAAATTAAAACATGATCTAAAATTTGAAATGATATATATAAGAAAATAAGAAGTTAAAATATTAAAATGGTTTATAACCAAATGGAATTGATTGGATGTGTTTTAAATAAGAAAAGTAAAAATTAAAATTTGATTTAAACTAGAATTTTGACCCCGGAAATTTTGAAAGGGATTTCAAATGGAATTAAACAAAGTTTTGGGAGTTTGACTTTGTGGAAATGTTAGAAATGTTTTCAAAAGCATTTGTAAGAATGGAGTATATTATAGGGAAATATTTTTGAATAGAAATTTGTTTTGAGGTGGATTTTGGAAGTGGAAAGCATTGAACTCACTTCAGTCGCTGGAAAATAATCCTGATGATGCTGGCCACATCATTAGAATTCATTTTCGAGTTTCTAAAGTGATGGATTGCTACCAAAATAGTTGGTTATGACATTGTTTGGACTTGTTTGGGAAACAAGTGATTTTGGAATTTTCAAAGGAAAATTGTTTGGTAAAAGCAGTTTGTTTTGGAATTTAGTATTTGATTTGAATATCAAAGAGTAATGTGTTGATTTATATTTCAAATTGGTTTTGAAATAAATCCGGGTAAATTGAATTCTGGGAATTCTATTTTAAAATAAAGTGTGAAAGTTGAAATGATTCAACTATATAACTTATAAGATAAAGTTGATGTAATTAAGAATTTGGGTTAAAAATTGAAATACATCAACTAGAATCGTGCAAGTGAAGTTGATTTAAGTAAGAAGGGAATGAGATTTTATCCTGAAATTAAAATTTAATTTGAGTATATATGGAAGTAAATGGAACTATTAAAATGAATGGGAAGTTGAATTTAACTTGGGATAAGTTAAATATAATTGGGAATTGGAATTAAATTGAGTTAGGTTCAATTGAAAAGTGAAATGACTTTGTAATTATGGGTCGTTGGGTAACAAATTGTACCCATAAGCTATTAAGTGTTATACTTATAATCTGGAATTGTGTATTTAAATTTTGCAAAGGATTAAGGTGAAGTAAAAGAATTTGTATCCTTAAGAATTCAGAGATGCATATGTATAGACATTGGAATTGTGATTATAAGATGTAAAAGGATTAAAATGAGCAATATAAACTTTTAATTAAATAAGTTGATAAACTTAAAGATGGAAAATTTGGGTGTAAACCCAAGTAAAGTGGAATTATAATCACAAATGGGAAATAGTTGAATGGTATAGTGACTTCAAACTCAATCCTAAATAAAATGTAAAGTAAGATGAGGTAAAGTGAGATATAAAAGATGTGAATGAACTTAAATAGAAAATAAGTTTTGAACTTATTTATGGAGAAAATGAATTGAATTGAAATGAAATCCGAAATAAAATTGTATTATAAACAATATTGAATGGAATTCAATTCTTATTGAAGTGGTAAAAGAAGTGGAATAAATTTAATTTTGGCTAAATAAAATTTAGTGGACTTGGAATAAATTTGGACGAGAACCAAATTGAAAGGAAATTTAGTTTAGTTGAGGTGATGTTAGATGGAGTAAATGCTCACTCAATTAAATCCAAAATGATTGTTTGGGAATAAATCTTGTGTAAGCTAAATTAAATGGAATTTGCATTGCAATAAATAGAATTTTGATAGTTTGGTCAAAAAATTGAAAGGTTAATAAAAATCCAGTTTTGGGATGGAATTTAAAGTTTGGTAATAAATGTTGGAAGTGAGAATGTATAATGGGATTAGATTATAATAGTGATGGTTTGAATTGTAAAGGAAATTCAAATGAGTGAAATAATTTAAATGGTCTCTTTGTTAATAAAATAAATTTGATATAAGAAGATGATGGAAATTTTGTGAAAGAACTTGAATAACTTGGAAGTAATTCCGAATGAAATTTGTTAGGAAATAAACTGAAATGCAAGTGAAGTGAGTTTTAAATTAATTAATGTGATGAGTTAAAAATATAAGAGTTGTAAATAACTCAGGAATGAATGATATTAATATAAACTTGAATTTGGTTAATGGAAATAAAGATGTAAGGAAAATGTAATTTAACAATTACATTGGAAAGAGAAAATATTTGGTTTGTGAACCTTGTAATGGAATAAAATTTATATGAATCCAAGTTGAAATTAATTTTGAATGGTGATAAGCTTAAGTGGCAATTATTTTTGCTTGAATGACATGGAAATTTGCATTGTATTTGCAATTGAGTGTTTAAAAGCAATTGGAATTGAATTGTGAATAAATTGATATGAATGGGAACCCAATTCAAAGAGTTTTGTATATGAATGCAAGTGAATTGGTTAAGAATAACAAATGAAATTGATTTTGAATCAATAGGAATGAATTGACCTCTTAATGAGTAATGTTTGCATATGAATGAAAAGGGATTATAAAAGAAATGCAAATGTTTCAAGTTTAAAATGAAGTTTGATTGTAAATCAAATTTGGAATGTAAGTTAAATTTAAAAGGTAAGAAAGGCATATGTAATCATATTGAAGTGGAAATGAATTGGTTGAGATAAATATGAATGGTATATAGTAAACTTGAATGTAAATCATTCAAATGAAATAAAATAGTTGGACTTGAATAAGTAACTTGAAAGGTGATTGGAAACTTGAATTTAAGGCATTCAAGTGAAATAAAATGAAGTAGACTTGAATAAGTGATTCGGAAGTGATTGAAATCTTTGGATTGTTGAAAATATAGTGACATTGTTAAACTATGAAATTGCTTGGTTTGGTTATGCAATGAATATGTTTGGTTTGCATTTGTATTGGAAATATTATGAAAATGCTCATATCTTGAAACTGATAAGTTGTTTGAGTTTAGTACAGGTACGGGAGGCGTTCGAGAGAGTTGGAGCGCGTATATGCGTTATAGTAGCCGCTCGCTATTAAAAATTTGTTAAAAGGTACGCCTACGCAAATATAATTGGGAAATGATATATATATTGTGATATATTTTGGTTTCCGGCCATGTGAGCCGATGTATATATATTTGTGTATCCTGCGATATCGCAGAAGCTCCTCCGTACAAAGGAGACTTCGTCAAAATTTTTCAGAAATTTTGGGAGTTAGAAATTTTTTGGGATTTTTGGGAAAATTTATTAATAAGTAAAGTTATTTTGAAAGCGAGTGTTAAGATAAAGGCTTTAGAGTAAATAAAGCAAATGGTTTTTGAAATGGAGCTGAAACTTTTTGGAAAGTGAATATAAGCTTTTAACTAAGCAAATTGGGAAGTAAATAGGTTGGAGAGTATTTTCTACCTTAGCAAATTTCGGGGACGAAATTTTTATAAGGGGGAAGGAATGTAACATCCCGTATTTTTAAGCCATTGAATGTGAACGTTTAATTCGTTTTAAATGTTAATGTGGATTCTTAATTGATGTTGGAATGAATGGATTCGGGTTCATTCAATAAAATAAGCTATAATTTTTAGTTATAGCAATCCTGGTTGAATTTGAATAGTGTGGAAATAATAAATTAAATATTCGGAATTGAGATAAGGGTAAATTTGAATGGAAATAGTGGTAAAAATGGTGTTTAAATGTATTTTTAAGTTCAATGGGTTATAAATAATATTGTTGGAATTTTAGAAGAATTTTAAAGTCGATAAATTAATATTTGGGATTTTATATTAATTTAAAAATGAATTTAATATTATTAAAATGCAAATAATCAGATTTTGAGTTCGGATTGAGCCGGAATGATTTTAAATGTGGTTATACATTTTATATGATTTATTGTTAAGTTATTAAAATTTTAAAAGTGAAATTTTACGCGTTTTCGTCAATTTTGACAAATCGCCTGATTTAAATAGACGAGTAAAATAGCCTTCCGGGGCGCAGTCTCGGAATTCGACGAAACCAGTTCCATTGGATCCGTAGTAGTTAGTTATTATCGGATTTCAATTTTCGTAGCCATCGGAGTTGTCGTTTGATCGTGGCAGCTCGAAACGCATCGAAATCGATTTAACCGATTTAATTTTAAATTGATCGTTTAATTCCGTATCTCACGCATACGATCAAATTAGCTTACGGAACCTGTTCCATTGTATCCGGAACGCGGAAAAACCCCAAGGTAGCCTGTCGGAACGTGAAAATTGGATGTCGTTTGCATAAACTGTTAATTTGAGAGATTATATTAATTTAATAATATTAAAACAATTATATATAATCTATTTTCTCTAAAACCCTAGCAGTATAACGTTGCCGCCGCTTATGTATGTTTAATGGCCGATATCGTGTGCCAATCCTCCTCAGTTTTCTCCTTATCCACGCATCTATTTGCAATTCCTCCAACTGGAGAAACGTTAAGCTCTTCATGATGCTTAGATCCAACGGTCGAGATCATTAAAGGAGGCGTAGATTGACCGGAATTCGCGAGTGATGGCTGACCGTTCGCGCTTGATTTCGTGGCGTTTGAGGGGACCGGACGTCGCATCGTTCCAGGCGGTGGTAGAGCATGCTGAGGTCTTCGAGGTGGTAGGTCTCGATCGACGTGGAGTCGAACGATGGTGGTGCGGTCTCGAACCCTAGCGCGCGTGCGAATGGGTTTGATTATTCTGTGTTCTCGCGTTCGTGAAGAAGATGCAGGGGCCGGCCATGATTTCTTTTGTTTGATTGAACGGCCAGATTTCGTTTCTGGTATTTAAAAAAAAAAAAGAAAAGAAAAAGAAATTTGTTTTAAAGTTATTTCAAAACTTCGTAATATCATAACGAACTCATACGATCTCAGATTCAGACGATTTTGGATGCGTTGGAATCGCAGAAATGAGGGCTACGAGATGGTGCAGTTCCGGAAGCATTCCGGGCATGTAGAAATTTGAGTTAAATCGGACACCGTCCGATTTAATTTGAAATTCGAACGCTCGCCGAAACTCAATGTGAGTTATTCTCACTCACATCTGGATGCTAGACATTATAAATAGTTGATATTTAAATATCTATGTGAATGGTTGATTATATCGGTGATTATCAGTCTGGATTGATATTTATATTGCGATGTGCTAATATCTGTGATGCAGGGAGAAACAGGTTGGAGGGATCCAACTGGATTCCTCACAATGTAGCAATTATTTTATAATTGATAGTGATACCTGTTTATATGATGTGATTGATAAATCTGGAAATTTAGTTGTTCTGTGATATTGTGGTATAAATTGTAATCACAGAATTAAATTATAAATGGCTAAAAAAAAGTGTTTTTATGAAATAAAATGAATTGTTAAATTTAGAATTTCAAAGAATAAAATTTGAAATCGGTTTTGAAAGGAAAAATGTAAATTGGGCCAAATTGGGATTTTTGAATATAATGGGAAGTTTATGAAATGGGTAAATGGAGAGTATAGTTTTCTGGAAATTAAATTTATGAAATTATAAATTGTTTAAAATAACGGTGTTTATTTTAATAATGACTAATGTTATCCGAAAATTAAAAATATGTTAAAATGGAGTTTCCGACTATAAATTAACAAGTTCAAATGAAAAATAGAATGTTTTGAAATGTCGTATTTCATTGGAATTTAATTAAGTGAATTGGAAATTTGGCTTCCATTGGAAATTCACCAAAAATGTTTAATTTAAAATGTTTTAAACTATGATTTAAAAATGAATTTCCGGATATGGGAAATTGGGTGTGAACTTCGGATGAAGTCATAGTTAAATATGGGATTTGGGATTTATGTTGTAAAACATAATTGACTTGAAATAAATCAGTGGATTTATATGAAAGAGTACTTGGAAATGTTTTGAAACGGGAAAGTGTTTCCCTGGGAAAACCAAGTAAATGTTTATAAAAAGATTTTATTTAACTAAGGTTAAGTTTTAAATCGTTTTAAAGGTATTTTTAAGAAATCGTTATTTTTAAAGAAATAAATTAATAATTTTTAATACCGTAAAAATTTGGGAGTATATTAGCAATTATTTTTACAAATGGATTTATTTAAAAGTTGGTTTTAGCTTAAGTTGTTAAAATTAGCATTTTTCTTCTTATAACGCTATTTTGAATTTAGTTAAACTAAAACCCTTATTTTTAAAATCAAAGTTTATATGTTAATAACTAGTTTTCTTCACATATTTTAAATTTATATTTTGAGTAAATAAATAGAAGTAATTTTCATATTTTAAAGTATATTTCAGTATAAGTATTTTTAACTGTTTTAAATGCAAATTGTTTTATACTTGGTTATTCCCGATGGGAATAAAGGGTAAAAGATTTACCTTGTAAAGGAAGAGTTTTGGAAAATTGTTTTCAAACGAGTTTTGAAAATGTGAAAATATATCTTGAAAGATATTAGAGGCAAATAAATAATATGGAGATTATTTATTGTGTGATGGATGTGTATGGATGTTTGTGAACATTAATTGATAGTTAAATCACCGACTATCAATATTGGCCAAATGCGCTGATCGTTTCGAAGAGACCGGGATCGAGTTTCCGTATACCGGGATTCTAGGTCTGGAGACTCGAAAACCACTTCGATCCGGTTTGTACGTTTCGCGAAAACGATTTCGGAGTCGAAGATGGAGCAGTGAAGAGCAAGGGCTAGTCGCTACTAATCCTGAGGATATTTCCAAAATGGATGTAGTAGGAATAGTGCCTTCGGTTCCGTTCGGACCCGGGACGGACTTATATGGACGAATGCTTTCGTGACATCGTCAGGTGGACGATGGGCATTCAAAGTGATATGTGCTATAAAGGTATCGTTTAGCCTCAAGCCTCATCAACCGGGAATGACTGAAAATCAGGGGTTATGCAGCAAGGCTTCGTGGGTAGCCCCCACTTGAGAGTAGGGTCATCCCTGTCTAGATGTCCCTTTTATTTCGGCTTAGTGGTGCGGTTGCTGATCCCAACCGTGGGGTGATTTTACTTGGAATTATCCAGTAAGGGATGATTCCGGTCTTGTGTTGCAGGGGAGCGGGCGTACTCCTCGGTACTGTGATCTAGGCCACGTACTGTGATAGGTGGTACCCCAGTGCCTAGTCATTCGTTGGAAATCCATTTTCCCTACGTGCCTTGTACGAGTTTTGTTTGTATTACCCACATTGTGGCTAGTATGCCGGAATTTAATAGATGTAACAATTTCGGCTATTTTATAAGTATTTGTGAATAGACACTATTATAATATCAGAGGATTGCTATAAAAAGTGTTTTAGCTATCGTAAGGTAAAAACCCGACATGTTTATTTGTGGCGTGGTCTTACGAGATGCTTTTGTTTTCAAGGGATTTTTGAAACTTTAATAATCAATTGGGTGTATTTATGATGCGCTGGTATTCCAGACTGACTCGGGTGTTATTTTATTATAATGCTCGGGTCAGACCGAGTATATTACAGGACAGGTTGCTATGGAGCTCAGGAGAGGAGCTGGAGTCCGAGACGTATTTCTCGTACTTGTGTTATTCCGCTGCTGTGATTGTTGTATTGACTGATTGACTGGATATTGATGATTGTATTGATATACTCTGATGATGATGTATTGTATATAAACAGATATAGTTTCATTTTGTGTAAAGATCTGTTCTATATATTATATTTTATCCGCTGCGACTGTGAGGTTCTGTTTTTGTTTAGTTCTTTCTTCTTCTATCTACTTTCTTATTCTTCTACAATCTGTCTTTTCCGGCATTCGATCGTCGGCATATTATACTGTTGAGCATTTTGTGTCGATTTTCGAGGGTCGAGAAGGGCGGGTCGTTACAGTTTCATCTGCTATATTGGTCTATTTGCTGTTTCATTAAACTTCTGCATATTTGATTGCTGTGCACTACATATGTATGTATACATGTGCGTATACATATGTATACATATATGTTTGTACCAAAATTGGGCACAACACTCTTCGGAAGTTTTTGAAGAGATAACAGTGAAGAAAATAAATTGAAAATGTAGATTATCTAACAAAAACTCCAAATAACAAAATTGTAAATACGCAGACAAGCAATTTAGAGTGGTTCGGCGTATCGCCTACGTCCACTATGAAGTTTTGATGATTTTATTGATTCTCTTTCAATGATTACTAGTGATTACAACGAACAACATCGAATTACAGTTTGGAATTCGAATTCAATAGTAAGAATAAGATGAAAATCTCAATCCAGTAGAGTCTGGGCGCTTAAGAAGAAAAAGATCCTTCTTCCGTAGACTTTGGGGCTCTATTTATAGGTGTAGGAGGCTGATATTTCACCTAAATTTCGGGAGACTACTTCTGGCACGCGGGGGGGCTCACGCGCCCGACTTTAGGAAATCTGGGCCCACTTCGGGATCGATTCGAACTCCGTTCGAATCGATCAAAAATTCATCCGGTGAAGCTGAAATTTGGTGTGAATATTCTTCAGCATGCGCGTAAGCTTCTGTGAAAATTTCATAGCATTTGGACTTATGGATCTCGAGATATGGTCGATTTTAAATGATGATCTTCGTCAGGGTGCTTCGTTCAAATCGATTCATTCGAATCGATTGCTTCGAATCGATGGTGTCACGCGCTTTCGTGATGACGTGGAGCGTAACATATGCATCGATCTGCTTTCTTCGCCCATTTGATTGAGTCATCTCGGAGACTTTGCCGCCTTGACTCGATGGATTCGGATGTATCAATAACATATGGATTCGAGTGTGGTTTCGTTCGTATCGATCGTGATGTGCTTCAGTTGATCGATACGAAATGACTGTACTTGATGGATTCAAAGGACTTCACCTTGATGGATACGAACCACGTAGCTTCTCAATGGATACAAAGTAAGGCTTCCATGATGGATGCGAAGCAGACACTGGCCAATCTTTACGAGGCACAACACCTGTTGATGGATACGAAGTCCATCGATACGAATTCGATGGATTCGAACACTACCAACCTAATCGATATGAACTGCTATTAACTGATCGATGCAAACATGATCGATACGAACCGAGCGCACTCTTGGTGGATACGAAATCAACCATAGTGATGGATACGAAGGCTGGCCATTTCCTCTAGATTGAATCGATCATAACTTGAGCATATGAACTCGGATTGACTTGAAACTTGGAACGTTGGCCCTCTTGGCTTTGCCTGCCGTGCCTTATCAATTATAGCTCAATCTAGACTCGGACAAAATTCATCGATATCCATGACGAGTGACTCTCGGCTTTCAGTCAGTTCCTTGGTAGCTTCATTGTGTAGCTTTTACTCATATATGGTGGTTTCATTGTGTAGCTTTTACTCATGCTTGTGTACTGCTCCCATTGTTGTCTTGATTCATGTCATTTTTTGAGCCTGGTTATGTTTGACCCATTTCCTTGTTCACCTGATGTTTCAACACACTTGTGCACTTGTTAGCATGGTCTAGTTGGCCCTGATTTCGGTTTCACATGTTGATTTACCACTTTGTCATGTTGAGTTGCCCACTTGTTCATTGATCTGGGTTTTGTGAGTCTGGTCATTGCATTATTCTTGTGCATATTTGATTTGTACATGTGTGTATTTGGTTGTATGTTGTATTGCATGCACCTGAGTTGAATCCAACCTCGGCTCGGGTTTGACCTTGTGCTCACCTGTCCCTGCAGTTTTATCAAGTGTATATCGGTATGCACGGCCTTGTGACATGTACAGTGATACACCGTGCATGTCACAAGTTGTTCGTGTAAGATGAATTCAAAATAAATATGATGACGAACAACCCAAATAACGGAGGCAAATAACATTTTCAAAATCACACATTTCATTGTACACTGCACAAATATTTATTTGTCAATTTTACCGCGTTAATGTTTATTTTTCAGATAGCTCAGATGCTGGATTCAAGCTGGAATAGAGTTGAAGATAAATACGAGTGAATGAGTGATATGTAGTGAGGTGAACATTGTAAATTGAAATTCATGATATAATCGGAATTGTTATGTAACTAAAATTGTGTATATATATAGTGAGAGCTCAAATTTTGTACTATTCAAAATTGTAATAAAATATTTGTTTGAATTTAAATTCTGTTTTATTTATTTTATTCAGCAAATATTTATTTAATTATGTGAAAAATAAAATAGTACAATAACAAATACATTTAAATGAATATATATATATATTCATTATCATCAAATAAAAATCATATACTAGCATATTCAACAATTTCCCCCTTTTGATGATAACAAACATATATTTAAGATTTTGAATTTATTAAATGTATTTATCATTGATGAACCTTATTTGCTCCCCTATTAGAATGCTCCCCCTACAATAAAGCTCCCCTTTCATACATGCATGAAAATAAATAAAAATATGCAAATGAACCTACATGGGAATATGCAAATAAAATATAAAATATTTGACCTTTATTTGCCAAAATCTTAACTTTTCACTCCCCCTTTTGTTATCAGCAAAAGAGTAATAGTGTTAAAAAAAATAGAGATAAAGTGATAGACATTAATACACCATTAATACCCAATAGAGTATAAATATTAAATTTCAATAAAAAATCAATCAAAAATCATAAATACTCTGTTAGGCGCATATTCCACTTTAGAATGATAGGGGTGATGTCGGTAAATAAAACCATATAGTTGTGTCTATTTGTGGTATATTTATATCAGGAATTTGAATATCTACTAACCATGTTAACCGTTAGGACTTTTAAATGAGATTAGTAGTATTCCCAATTTTTATAAAAAAAATGAATTTCAAGCATCTTCCAACCACGCATAACTATGAGGACTTTTAAATGGGATTAGAATCAACTCGTCTATTTAATAATCAATTTTGATATGTGTTCCATACATGCATAACCGTGAGGACTTTTAAATAAGCATGAAAGCACATAAACAAGTATTTCAAGTAATTCACCCATGCATAACCGTGAGGACTTTCAAATGAGAATGAATACTTTGGATGTTTTTATTAAAATAAATAAATAAAATAAAAACGAATAGTTTCCTGTTTAAAATACCATATATTGACATACTATATTGGATTTTGATGAGTGATGGTCGTTAGAAGTATGATAGAAATAGAAATGGTCATGGAATTTTTACCAACAAAAGTTATTATAAATCTTGTTTAAATTTTTAAAGAAATTCACTAAATATACCATCTCAAGTCATAATATATGATTAATATCAACACTCATCATTTTTTCAATCACTATTTATCTTTTCGATAATTAGTAGGGAGTCAGATTAGTTAATGTAGTCATTTAAGATCAAATCCAAAAATAAATATAAAATCAAATTTCTAAAATGTCTAATCTGAAACGAAGTCAACAAAAACTATTTTCTAGAAGAGGTTTTATAAGAAAAATGTCTGCTAATTGAAAATCAGTTAAAAATGAAAATTATGCAGATATTTTCTTTGTGAATGTGATGCAACTAATGAATGTCTCAACATAAAACACGTTCTACTAGTAATTTTTCTATCAACTAGGTTACCGGTGCAATCTGCATATGAATTTCTCTTTGACTCAAATTTATCATTAGATAGATATCATAGACCAAACTGTGATGTGTGCAACAAATACCTTCTAATCCTTTTACAACTTTTAAAATGTGATTCCTTAAGGATTTGATTGAAAACGTGCACATAAACAACCACAGAACATAATGTCAGGTCAAATATATCCATGTGTATCTAGAATAATCATCAACCAATAAAACACCATCATTAGTCCAAACAAATCTATATGAACTAGTTCAAGGATGAAAAGATGATTGGTCAACATTTAAGAATCAAAATCAACATTTATTTCATTATCATATAATTGGCTGATTTAAATCAGATTATGGTGCAGATTTTAAACATATAATATATTGTTCAAGATAAATGTACCGTTACCTATTTTACCTTTGCCGATAATTTTTCGTTGTTGCCCATTGTGATTCTGCCACCATTGTACTATGTTAAGGAACTTTGATTTGTCGCCCGTCGTGTGCCTGAAACAGCCAGAATTCAGGTAACACTTTTGTTGTTCCTTAGCCTGCCACCATACCTACACGAGAAAAGATTTTTGTGACCTATTTGTTTTTATAGGTCCATGATTGTTAGTGGCAAAATATTTTGAAAGATATGTTTGTATAGACCCAAGAAAATTTATATTTGTTCCTTTTGGCACCCGGATTTGTTCGACTTTAAAGGATTTTACATTTGTGCCTTTAGGAACCCAAATTGGAATGGTTTTCACGTGTTTGGGTCTATACGAGCAATTGTTATGATTGTGTCCAAATTTTCTACAAATCGTGCACTTGGAATTGACTTTATTAATTTTTCTTCTAACCTGTTCAGATTGAGTATACCTAAGTCCTTGTCTAACAGTATTGACAGTTTGTTACCCTAATAACATATTTAGTGATTTTTCTCCTTTGGAAAATTTCCTTAAAGTTGTAGACAATTGTTGGACTTGTTGAGAGATTCGTTCTCATTCAATAATTGAGTGCACTTTTTAATAGAATTTTCTCTCCTAGTATTTTCACTTCCTTTCAAAATCAGAATTTCATTTTCAAGTGATTTAATTTTAGTTTCTGATTTTTTAATTTCTTCTTTAAATGATGGACACTTATCACACTTAGGGCTCTTATTTTGATAGTTTTAACCAATTGATCAAGCTGTTTATTTAATTCTATCAAATTATCTCTTTGTGATTCTATTTTAGCGTACTTCTCCCTAAGTCTTTCAAAGCAGCCATTTACTTCGTGAAAATATATAAGTAATTCTGAGTGAGTGAGTTTTGATACTCGCTTGGCTCGTCATCATCGGTATCAGTTGTATCACCTTGAAGACACAGATCTGCTTTTTCACTCTCACTGCTAGTGCTTTTATTATCATCATCACTTTTAGTCCAAGTGGCTGCAAAACTTCTCCTTTTTGATTTCTTTCCTTGGCCGAGTCGATTCTGAGGACAATTGGGATTGATGTGACCAGTTTTATTGCACTTGTGACAAATGATCTCCTGCACTTCTGAGTTGTCTAGTACTTTGACTATTCTGCTTTTCAATTGTTGATTTAGAGATGGATTTCCGTATTTACGGTTCCACCTTTTGAATCTCTTTATTATCAGTGCCAGTTCAGCTGCTCCATCATCATCATCATCATCACTTTCCATTGTACCTTTGAGAGCTATTGATTTCTTTCGCGTATCACCTCCTTCGTGTTCTTCCTTGAATTTGATTTCTAGCTCATAAGTGGTGAGATTTCCGATGAGTTCTTCAACTTTGATTTGTTTCAGATCTTTGGATTCTTGAATGGCAGTCACTTTTGCTTCGAAATTTCATGGAAGGACTCTGAGGATTTTTCAGACTATTTCCAATTCTGTGTATGGTTTTCCGAGAGCTTTTGATTTGTATACGAGATTAGAAAGTCATCCATACATCTCTTTGACATTTTCATCCTTGGCCATTGTGAAGTTCTCGTATTCGCTACTAAGCATGGCAAGGCGAAATTCTTTGACTTGAGATGTTCCTTCGTGAGTCACTTCAAGTGTGTGGCAAATTTCCTGTGCAGTTAGACAATGTGAGACATGATTAAATTCAACTTGATCTAATGAACAAATAATAGAATTCATAGCTTTAGCATTGGCATTTTGTAATTTATTTTCTAGATCTGTCCATTGATCCACAGGTTTTTCAATTTCCTGATTATCTACCATTATAGTTGGTGTCCTATATCCTGTCTCAACAATATTCCAAGCATCAATGGTTTTCAGAAAATTTTTCATTTTATTTTCCATGTAAGCATATTCACCATTGAACATGAGTGGTCTAACTATGGACTATCCCTCAGCAAAAGTATTATTAAAAGTAGCCATTTTAAAAAATCAAAATTTTAAAACAAAAATTGGTTTTTGTTCCTAGCTCCGATACCACTTGTAGGATCGATTTCACCCTAGAGGGGGGGGGGGTTGAATAGGGTGATACTAATAACAATAAAAATTAATACGGAAATATATAAAATAATTACAGCACAGATAATAGCAGAATAATAAAAGCAAAAATAGAACAACACAAATTTACCCAGCTTCGGCAAAACCCTACCTACGTGCTGCCCCCAAGGTTTCGACTAGAAATTAAGTAGTCGGATGCTTACACACGTAAACTTGCAACACCCGCTATCGACTAACCTAACTCTATGCTCAAAACTCAGCCACATCGAATTCTCGAACTACACCACTATAGTTCGTGTTCTAGTCACATGACTAGAATTTTACAAAAGTTTAAAAGAAAAATACAAAATAAAAACAAAACAGAAAACCCTATTTAATAAATTAAGTCCAAAATAAAATATAAGAAAACCGGCCCAATTTAAAATAAAAGAGATGTCCCTTTTTTATTTTTATATTTATCCGCAGATCTTTCTTCGTTCGTCTTCAAGAAATTAGAGCTTCGTTTGGTTGAAGCCGCCGATTCCAATAGATCGATTTAATTCGTGTTTTTGCTTCGAGTTGCTTCGTCAATCGATTTGCTTGCTTTGATTAATATGCGGCTGCTCCAATTAGTCGAGATCGAAAGATGCTTGAACTGGTACGTGAATGCTATTTATTGATTATTGGTTATTCTCGACTTTGATTCGAGTTTAATGATTTATTGCTCTCTGTTTTTGCTTGAACTCGAATGATTTGATTTGCCGATGATGATTGGGTTTTTATAGGGTTCGAATCCCTTAGTTTACGTTCGTAAAATATCGGTTTGAATCCTTCACATGAATTTGCTTGGCCATACATTTTTGCTTGAATGCTTGTGATGTGTTCTGACTTGTTCATATCATACGTATACTTCGTGAATTTTAAATTAGCTCTGTTCTTTTCTCTTTTGACTTCGGCCATTTGATATTGTGATAATATTTTGAGATGAAAATTTACTTCGACTTGTTCAATCCGAACTTGTTATTATCTGGCTTTGACTTTGGCATTTAAACTTGACTTGGTTTGAAATTGCTACCCTGATTTTGTAAAACTGTAAACTGGATTGTGTTGCTTCATGTACAGCCTTGTATTTGCTGTCTCCTTTTGAGTTGCAGTCTTGTGCATTGATTTCGAGTCTAGTTGTGTCTGGTGTACTTTATTCTCACAAATGGCTGTGTACATATTCATGTGATTTTCCATTGTCTGGTTCATTGTCCATGGTTTATATGTGGCCAGTGTTGGTGGTTGTTTTACATTTTGGAGTCTGCTTTGGACCTTGCTTTACAACTGATTTAGTGTGAACTTGTTCCATGCATGGAGCCTTATATACTTGTGTATATGCATGTGTGCTGGTCTAGTCTTTCACATTTCATTGATACATTGTGGTCATTTCTGTGTTGAGGCTGTATTGTTCATCAAATCCGTCATTGTGCACTTAGTTTCATGTGAGTCCATGGTACTGGTGTTTGTGAGTCTCTATTGCTTTGAGCCAGTTCATTGTTTGCTTGTAGTATCTTGAAGCTATAGCCTTGCTGTAGCTTGATTGCTTGCATGTTGAACTGGTCTGGTTGTCATTGCATGTATATATGTATACATGTGTGTTCATACATTTATATATGTATGTTAGCATGCATTGTTTTCAGACTTCGACATTGCCTTGTATCTGACCATATGCATATGTATATACAGTGTTGCTTCACTGTTTTGTGTTCATCATGTTCCACTGTTTCATCTGCTGTATTGGTCTATTTGTTGTTTCATTGAACTTCTGCATATTTGATTGTTGTGCACTACATGTATATGTATACATGTGTGTATACATATGTATATATATGTATGGTGGTTTCTTTATGTAGCTTTTATCTCATGCTTGTGTACTACTCCCATTGTTGTCATGATACATGCCATTTCTTTGAGCCTGGCTATGTTTGACCCATTTCCTTGTTCACCTGATGTGTTGACACACTTGTGCATTTGTTAGCATGGTCTGGTTGGCCCTGATTTCGGTTTCACATGTTGATTTACCACTTTGTCATGTTGAGTTGCCCACTTGTTCACTGATCTGGGTTTTGTGAGTCTGGTCATTGCATTATTCTTGTGCATATTTGATTTGTACATGTGTGTACTTGGTTGTATGTTGTATCGCGTGCACCTGAGTTGAATCCAGCCTCGACTCGGGTTTGACCTTGTGCTCATTTGTCCCTGTAGTTTTACCAAGTGTATATCGGTGTGCACGGCCTTGTGGCATGTACAATGATACACTGTGCATGTCACAAGTTGTTTGTGTAAGATGAATTCAATATAAATATGATGACGAACAACCCAAATAACCGAGGCAAATAAAATTTTCAAAATCACACTTTTCATTGTACACTGCACAAATATCTCTTTTTCAATTTTACTGCGTTAGTGTTTATTTTTCAAATAGCTCAGATGCTGGATTCAAGCTGGAATAGAGTTGAAGATAAATACGAGTGAATGAGTGATATGTAGTGAGGTGAACATTGTAAATCGAAATTTGTGATGTAATCGAAATTGTAATGTAACTAAAATTGTGTATATATACAGTGAGAGATCAAATTTTGTACTATTCAAAATTGTAATAAAATATTTGTTTGAATAAAATATCCGTTTGAAATTAAATTCTATGTTATTTATTTTATTCAGCAAATATTTATTTAATTATGTGAAAAATAAATTAGTACAATAACAAATACATTTAAATGAATATATATGTTTATTATCATCAAACAAAAATTATATACTAGCATATTCAACATTTCTCTGAACGTAGTTTACGAATTGGGATTATGTAATGAATCTGAAATGCTATTTGTAATGAAATGAGAAATTTATTTTAAATTGAGTTTAAAGTTTTTCTTATTCATGTTTCCGACATATCAACGTATCTCACATTACCCCATTTGGTCACTGAGAATTAATAATAATGGATGACTACAGCATCCGTAGCAGTTAGTTTTGTGCCTCTAAATGGGGGATGTTACATGGGGTTAATTATGGAATCTTATTCTAACTTCTCCAATTAGTTTCTTCAAAACAAATCAGGTTGGTACCCCAGTGAATGGATATACTGTTATGTTTCAATAATCTACTATGTCAATCAACTCTCTTCGACGCTGGTAAGCCGTCTTTATCATGTGAAACAATTCTGATGTCTCTCGACCTCCAGTAAGCTCTAAGTTCTGTTATGAACTATATCTTGACATTTCTATCATATAAAAATGTTTTGTAATTCGTAATATTTGGAATCTCCCTCAGTTCCATTATAATTTGTACACTCAATTATAATTTGTGCATTTATTATGGCGTTATTAAAGGCGACGTACTTGGCCTTTAATAAAATCATCCACAATCTCTCATTTGGAAAATTTCCAATTTAAAGCTTCTTAACTAAACTTTGAACATGAGTTTTATATTGATATACCTTACTTAATATTGCATATGAAGTCTAAGTCCTAATACTCATTTATAAGGAGTTTGTTGTTACTATAAAGTATTATCCTAAATACACGATAAAACTCTAAACTACCATTTAGTAACCTTAATTTTGATTTGATATTTTCTTCATGTATCAAATACATAAACAAATCACGATATCATAGACAATATGACATGCATGATAATTTCTATTGCCAATGCATAAGGAATCCATTTTACATGTTTCCTATTAAACATTTTAATAAGGTGTTTTTGCATATTGTCTAGGAATCCCAATGTCCTTTATGCTTACTATAAAAGACATCATTTGCAAATCCAAATTCGAGTATTAAAACAACTAAAAGCTGATTTTAAAACAAGTACATCGTTAACAATCACCAGCGTGTTGTTTTCTTATGTTTAGAAATATTAAGTATCTTAAACATGATTTCTTATGGACACACGTTTCCTCTGCATTTTGACTGAAATCAAAATATTATATATTCCTATCAAAGTACTTATTTGATGCTTATCGAACAATCTTTCATATCGGTTCTTTGATCATGTCCAAAACCCACAATAATATTGCTCCCACTGACTTCGAGACACTTTGGTTACTATGTGCAAACAATATAGTCTGAATTTTTATTTAGAATTTTCCATTTCAACACGTATGTACCAAAACATAAAGTCATACAAGGTAATCATTTTTTTGGTAGAATCTGAATCAACTTCAGCACATTGAAGGAGAATCTGTTACGATGATTTCAATAGTTGAAATTCATGATTTTATTCTTATCAATATGGCTTACTATATTCCAACTATATTTTTATTTCTCTTAAAGACAAATTTTGCGACTGATGGATCATATCCCTTTGGGTCCAACTATCAAAATCATATTTTGATAAGGTACTTGAAATCTATTTCAAATTTGCACATCGTACCATATTATAGAGTCAATACTCTTAATGATTGAACTAAAAAACTGAGGATTATTTATTCTTGACATTGATAAAAACTCATGGTTTCTTCTTCAATGTGCAAAAACAATCATTAGACTTCCTAATGCTATGCGTTCATTTATGTTTGGTTAATTTCATTCCATCCCTTGTAATCAGTTTATCCTTGGACCGTATCCAAATCCATTTTACTACCAATAATTTCTTAAAGAAATTCTTTTGCTATGAATTTGGTGTTTCCTAAAACAACAATTGTTTCTTATTGAAACAGAACAGGCATTCTTAAATATTTTATGGATTACCATACATAAAACTGATTTGGTATTAGTTTATAATATTTATGTTCATAACAGAAATCAATCATTCAATGACTATCATCTTGAAACTCCTTTGGGGTGATTCATACAAGAATTCTTATATACAAATATTACGTGCAGTCTTCGACTCACACAACCCGCAGCCTCCTTAGCCTAGGACATGATGAGGCTTCTTATAAACCCATATCTTGTACGACTTTGTAAACTATTCTTTGGATGTTATTAACCTTAGCCTTGTGCACTACTCATAAATATACACCATATAAAAGGAATTTAGCTCAACTTCACTCATCATTTAATCGTTCTTTGTACAACAAAATTCGATTACTCCTTATCAACACATCATTATGTATTATAAGGAGGAGTGGCTCTTGAGACCGAATCTTAATTCATTTTACGTATGTTTGGAACTCTTTCCAATATACTCACATATACGATTAAATCGAATAATTTCTTTTGTACGTTATTTTATTTTACTTTTGTTTTATATTCTATGAACTTATCATAGGCATGCTTTATATGTATCAAATACATATATTCATGCTTGCAATATTTCATAGGCAAATATAATGAAGTAGTGGAATCGTTTTGGTATTATCAGACTTGTGATTGCATATATCTATATATATCGACCAGAAGATTTCATCAACTCTTATGATGCTCCCACTGAATGTGTGTTATTCCATTAATTATTTATGGTATAATTCACCAGTGCCATATGATTCATAATAATATGATTGAAGAATTACTTCTCATAACTACGGCTTAGTCTATAATACCAAAATAACTATAAATAATTTCAGACACTTCAGTATTTCCCTAATGCATCATTTTATTATGAAAAAATACCACGTTATAGTTTTATTTCGTAACGAATATTCATAATAATCTCATTGAAATAAAACTATATCTATTCTTCAGCCATCACCGAAGAATGGATATTACTTCATAAATAATGTGCGGTACGTTTTATGATTTTTTTTTCGTAACTTGATGCAATCAATAAGTGCTATGTGGCATGCTCCCACTATTTCCTCCATTATTATAATAGGTACTAAATATGGAGGTCCATCATTCATTTAATATAGATTATTTATTTCATATATTGTAACTAGTTTACAGTGAGTACTTCTTTGATCAATTATCTTGAACTTAAAGAAATAAATCTCATAGAAAACAATTTTCTGTATGAAAATGCATTTTGGAAAATAAATCATATTTCTTATTCTAATGTTAAGTGTCAATTATTATTGTACAATTTTCGTTTTTGATGTTTCTTTATGAAGCAGAAGTGAGCATTCACTCTTTTTATCCCAACTATACCTTAAATCACATCAACTCTTGTACATTCAGTTTTCTTTTTAAATGTTTGAACCATTCAAAAGAAAATGCTTACTACAATATCATAATGAATTCTTTACAAAAGTTTACTCAAGCATCCTTAACATTTAAGGACATTAATCATGTTGCACTTCATGTACTGATCAAAACCAACATTTCAGTGATCAATTTCTTAGATCCTTTTTGTAGTTTTGGTCTAGTGTTACATTTAACACAATATGATCTTCATTATAATCAATCAAATTGATTACTCGATCTTACAGTACGGTTTATTCGCTTATTTCAAATGAACTAATTTCGTTGAAGTATCATACACTACGAACTATGACCGTTCACCATATAACACTTATATGTGATAGTATATGGATTAAATATCCATAGTCTTGTATTACTTTAGAGTTTGAAACTCATAGTATGCAATACACGGTCTCAGCCAAATAAACACATAAGCGACCAAATCACGAACGCATTTAGTAGTTGTAAAATTTGACGCTTGCATGAGTATTGAAACATTAACATGCAAGAAGTATTTATTAGTAAGTATATATTATATTTCTATTTGCCAATCTTTAATTCAGTTCATTTGTATATTTTAATTAATAAACTTTTATCGATTGTATTAAATCCACAAATTTATCAATGTATAATATTATAACATTATATAACATATGTTGTTACAATATTATAAAGGTTAAATGTTATCATTTTATTTTTCTAATAAGGCTCCCACTAGCCTTTTATGTTTCGCCAAACCCTAAGTCGAAACATAGAAGTCTTTCGACTTTACTAGTAAGTGTTAGGACTCATACATCTTGGGATTTTGATCTTAAGGAAAGCTAAACAAATCACACTCTCACATACGATGCATAACTACTTATCAGTTGTATCATATACAACTCCTAACTGTGGTACATAGTCCTAATCTCATTTTTACCTTAAGAAAAGTTCAATAAGTAAAAAAGATTATTCACTCGTACCTACCATTTCGTGACGTCTTAAGTATACTATATATACCTTGAGGAAAGCTCAACAAATATATATAAGTATCTTACCTCATTTAGTCTATACATCAATAATACTTTACATAACATATCTAGCTTGAGGAAAGCTAAACAACTAGAGAATGTGCAAGTAATTTATTAATGTAAAAATAGTAGAGGACAACTTTATATTAAAGATTCATAATGTTCAATATATTTTTAGAGTGATACCAACTTATGGAATAATGTATTTCTAATAAAATACACTAGCGATTCAAGTGTCGGACATATTGGGAATCACACTATATGTACATTTACATATGTATTAATTCCTTAAGTCTATTTAGGGTTTCTATAATGTTTCACCTTTAGTTTATACATTTATATTATATAAGTTTCACAATCATATAACATTTATATTTTAATTAGCTTATATAATAATCTTATGTATAACATTATATTAATTAAATAACATTTAATTAATTTTAATTATTTAACTCTTTAGTTAATTTTATGTTATTATTCCAATATAACTTTTATATTGGACATGTATACTATCAAGGTTATAGTATACACTATAGCCTTTATAGTAATACATATATATCATATATATCATATATATGTATATGTTTGTATTGTTAATTTAATTAAATAAACTTTAATTAATTTATTTAATCAAACACTTTTAATTAAATTATATTAATTTTGAAAATCATTTTATACATACATACATGTATATTTATACTATCTTAAGCATTTAAAGATAATATAACATATATATATATATGATATATGCATACATACATAAATACACACACACACACACATATATATACACACAGATATTTAATTAATCTATTTTATTAACCTTATTAATAAATTAGTTTCAAAAATAATGTTTAAATTTTCAAACAGTTCAAAAAATTTATTATCTTTTCAAATATTTTGAAAAATTATGTTATATTATATCTTTTATAATAAATATATTTCATTTTAAATTTAAATATTTGCTTTAATTTTCAAAACCATTTTGAAAATTATCCCAAGGACCAATTCAAATTGGACCTTTTCTATTAAGGGCAACCTTTGGCCTTACTTGACCTTTAAGACCAAGACGGTAACTAGGTAGGGCAGGATACTTGATTACCCAATTCCAATCCCAAACATTCCTTTCTAGACACCGCACTAAGTGGACAAGCGTAATTAGTTAGCACTAACATGACTAATTTAGACCACATAGACAATTGGACTTTGATACCACTGTTGGAACCGACCTAGACTACAGCGGAGTTAAAGGGTAAATTTTAAAAAAATTCCTTTTGGAATTTTATTGGGCCAATTTAGTCTAAATTCATTTAGAACTTCTAAATTTTCTTTTAAACAAAGTGTTCATCTTATTATAATTATTTAAAATTAGTTTGATTTAATTTCAAATTGTTTATGTTATTCTTTTTTATTTATTTGATGGCGCTTCAAATGCGCTAATGTGTGAATGTGTAAGTGTTACATATAGAATGTGTGCATATCAAATGTGAACGTTTTTGGTGTTGGGATTTACACCATAACAGTCACATATCCCCTCCATATATGCCTTTGTCGTCCAAAGAAAAAAAAAACTTCTTTTTTTAAATGTGCAAATTTACACAAATGTAAATATATGTGTATGAAAGATATAGAAGGCAATCTAAAATTGGCTTTAGTTAAAAATGTAGTTCAAACATCTTACATTACTTTTAAAGCTAATTTTGTAAACTTTAAAATTTATACACACACATACATATTCACATACATATTCACATACATACACATATTTATATGTATACAAATTAAATTTAATATTTTGAAACAAAATAACACAAAATTAAACTTAACTACTTTGCAATTCAAAATCATACTTTCAAAGAAAAATAGATTGCCATAAGTCCAATCATTAAATTAAGAAACAAATTAAAGGAAATTTTGAGGTTTCCCTTTCATCTTTTAGGAACAATATATGAAATTTGAATCCAATTAATTACATATAAACAGTACTCAAAATATTTCAAAAGATTTATAAAACATCCTTCAATCTATAACTTTAATATGCAATATGACCCATTAATATAATGATTTCAAAATTTTATACAAATAATGTGTTTTGAATTAAAAGAATTAGATAAATGACGTATATGCATTCTTTATAATCAGATATGGATCTAAATTACTTGTATACATAATGATCAAACCAAATAGAACAAAAGAGAACCTACGGTTGATATTATGAATATCACATGGGTAACAGATAAGAGGAAAATCAAATTCAACATGATGACAAAATAAATGCTTCAAAAGTATAACTTTGATAATCGTACGTAACCCGAAAAAATAGAAGATTTGGAGAATACAGGCATGTAAACAAGATAATTTACATATAAATTTAACAAAATTGCCTTTCATATAAAGTTTAGAGAATACATCTTGAACAAAGATGAATTCCTAGATTCTACAAATCGATCTCCAGATCTGCAATTTTCTGGAGGCAACAACATTTTTCTCTTTTGTTTTGTTTGAATTTTGTTTTGAAAAATTAGAACCTTATCCCCATGGAAATTTTTACCTTAAGAAGAGAAGATAAGTACAAGAGAGTCCAAAAATGACAGAAAGAAAATTCTATTAAAGAGGGAAATAATTGTGGCATTCAATATATGCTAATTCCTATTTTTAATAAGATTTTCTTTTAATTTCAAACAAAAGACCCCACTTATTCCAAAGTAGGGCCGACCATTACATGGGTTATTTGGACTCCAAAACATTCTAAAATCCAATTAGTATTATTCCATTTAAATCTAATTTGAATTTCCTATCGATATTGTATACCTATAAGCGTACTTATAACTGTTATATAGCACTTTATTAAATAATAATGGAAATGAAACAAAATCAAATAATAAATTTTAAAAATTTATATTTCAAATATACTAATTAATTTAAGTTGTATAGTATTTATTCTATTTAAATTAAATTTGAACATTCTACCGATGTTGCATATTGATATGCGCATTTATAACTTTTATTTACGCACTTTACTAAATACTAATGACATTCAAATAAATAAAATAAAATTTAATAATCAATATTTCATTAATATTAATTAATTTAATTAATTTCAACTATTGATAATCAATTAAATCGTGTGGTTCATTCAGAATCTTCATCATTTCGGTTGTGTGACTCATTAGCGTAAATTCAGTCAGTAGTTAATATTGAACAATTCAAATATTAACATCCATACATTACCTTAGCCAATGGTATGCCATTTTGGCTAAATTTATCGCTCACACATATTTTGGTAAAATCTAATTTTATTTATTGTAAGTGCTACCCACTGATAACGATTATTTACAATATTTCTCTTCATCAAAACTATATCACTTTATACTTACGAAATTTGGTAACGGTCAAAATTCCAATACTGCCCATGTTATCCGGCATTTTGACCCAGCTATATTCTAACTGATTGGACAAGTTAGATTCGATTGACATCAAGGCCAGTAAGTCCAGGGCGATGATTGTGGGGTCTAGAAGTCAAGTACAAATGGTAATATAAAGTCGTGATCGAATGGAATTGAGAGATATGCAATGCAGAATGTTCAAAGTATGGAATATGGTTCAACATATAAGAGGGATCAGCTATAATCAACCTCCAACATAGGGATTGGTATGTTTCAAGGAAGTAAGAGCAGTTAAATAGAATACGGTTAATATCCCAATATCCACAAGTCCAATGCTTATGAAATTTTTTGAGCAAGATGTGGAGACCCTAGGGAGCCTACCCTAGGGATTGCACCTTAAAAGGATAGAGTAAGAAGGATCGACCCTCTTCTTTCAATAGGGATCAGTTAAAATCAGAAGGCAATCCATATTGAGGTAAAGATCGAGCAATAACTCAAGCTCTACCAATCCAATTGGCATGAAATTTGGAGACTATGCATGTTTCAACATGGGGAAGCTACCTTAGGGATCACACCCCCAAGTTCCACCAAAAGAGGGATAAGTATTGATCCTTATTCTTTGAGATTTGGGCCATGCGATCCCGCTTACGCGTTCATATGCTGTTGGAGATCCTTTTGCCAAATTTTTAGGGTGATATTTCGTCATCTTCACCTATAAATAAAGGCTTGGTTGTTCATTTTCAGGACCTTGACCTTATTGGTTACTTTGTAATCTATTGTAACTAAGGATTCTCATTCGATCCCTATTGTATTCAGATTACAAAGTGGTTAATAAAGTTTTCTATTAAAAGTGGACGTAGGAAAACAACGCCGAACCACTATAAATCGCTGTGTTTGTGTTATTGCTTTGATTTGCAACTATTTCATTATGTTTTTCCTCTGTTTTCATTTAATATTCTTCATCTATTTCTCTTTAAAACTTCTATTGAGTGTTTGTGCCAATTTTTGGTGCAAACATTTTGGTGCTTTCATTGAGAGACTTTATCCTCAGCTCATTCGGATCCCTTTGTTGCTACTAGATTGCATAAATCCTCAAAGAAGATCCATAACTCTCTTCAAGGAACTTGCTTGTTCAATTCAGATTTGCAAAATTCTAAGTAAAGCTATCAACAATGGTTAGGAACACCAGATCAACTTCTTAGAACGTAGAAGGAAACGAGAACTCTAGCATCCAGCAAGGAGGCCTGAGTAATCAACCACTGAATGTGATTGCTTCCAATCTGGTTGATTTCCAAAATCCAGCTAATTCCATTACAAGAGCTGAATTCCAGAATTTGATGAGAGAGCTAGTGGATAGATGTCGACAATTGAATCAACAAATTCAAGCCAATATCGATCCAATGAACCAACTCAGCCAACAACAGTGTCGGAAAGCTTAGAGGGACCCTACCCCTTACTTTGCATCGGAGAGTTCTAGTTCATTGGAAGAGTATCACAGACGTAGGCATCGCAAAATTGACTAATATTGCGCAGAAGCTTCAGGGCATCAGTAGGAAAACCTGCCTAGTCTGCCAAGACCAATCGATGCCAATCCTTCCATAGTGTTCAGTACTGATCCCTCCTCTAGAGGAGGGAACTTACCTATCTATGCTGGAATCTAAGCTGGAGCTGCTGCGAATGATTTGAATGCTGGAGTTCAGGTGGATGTCGACCAGTTGCTTCCTCGGAATGACGATGAAGTGAATGTACGTGATATACACCGAGAAGATGTCGAGCCAAGAAGGCAGGGAACAACCCATAGACATCGAATGGACCATTCCCATGAGGTAGAGCATGACTATCGCTTGGTTTCTACTATCCAAACGCCAGACACGTCAGCCATGGTTAGACAGTTAGTGAGAGAGAGCCAAGGCCTGACCATTAACGACCGAGGAATCTCGAGAAGCCATACCCCGTTCATTGATAATATCTTACATGTAGAATATCCAAGAAGGTTCAGTATGCTGTCAATACATGCCTATGAGGGAAAGACCAACCCCAGGCAATATATCATGAGATATGAATGGATGATGGATTCCGCATGAGCAGATGATGCAACAAAGTGTAGATGTTTTCCTATTACTCTCTCTAGAATAGCAATGATGTGGTTTACGAGATTACCCCCACGGTCGATCTCTAGATTTGACGATATAGCAACGAAGTTTGTGGAGTAGTTCCATATGCATGCAACTCGCCCCAAAGATGTAATGTCCCTATCCAGTGTGATCTAGGCTCTGGGAGAATCGCTGAAAGATTATTTGGAGAGATTCCATATAGTTGTCACAGAAATCAGTAATCCAAATGACCATGCAATATTCATGGCGGTAACAAGAGGGACTGATCCAGAATATGATTTTGGTGACTGGTTAGCTGGCAAACCACTCGCAACATTGGAACATTTCCATGCAAAGGCAGTTCAATATTTGAGGAAAGAGGAATCTAGATGTTCTAGGAAGAAGAATGTTGTGAGACCAAGTAGAGAGGGAGTACCGAGTAACATTGTAGTGAAGCAGTTAGGTGAAAGTTTTGGAAAAATTCAAGTGAATGTCCAAAATAAATCAAATCAACAAAAGAAAGGAGGAGATAGGAGCCGAGAACAAAAAAGGGATTTGGAAGAGGAAAGCCTAGGATTCCGATGTACGATACCTACACACCACTAAATACATCCCTGGAGAATGTCTATTTGTCTACCTGTAATTCCATGCAGTACAAGAAGCCACCCATGAAAGAGTCAACAGAGAAGCAGAAACAATTCGGAAAGTATTGTCGGTTTCACGAATGTCATGGTCATAACACAAATGAGTGTATGCATCTCCAGGATATTATTAAAAACCTGATTCGAGAAAGGAATTATAGCAGTTCGTTAAAGCCCCGTAGGATGGCAAGCAAGGGACATCCGGAACTGAGGACAAGCACCGCACAGGGTTGAGAAGCCTGCATGGAGTGGTGGAAGGTTAGTGATTAATACAATAGTGGAGGACCATATCCGGCTGATAAGAGTTGGCATGAGACGGAGCGCTATGCTAGCGTGATCAAGCATGTGAATTTTGAATGTTGTTCGAGTACAAAAGACAGAGCTCCGGTAAAGCAGCAATGTAAAATGACAGATGACATTGTGTTCAGGAATAGAGATGCAGATAAGGTGGAGGCATCGACGATCGACCCAATGGTCATTTCGACCATGATCGACCCAACCTTGGTAAGGAGGATTTTGGTTGATTACAGAAGCTCCATAAATATAATTTTCAAAAAAGCTTATGATTAGATGAGGATGGAAGCCAAAAGGACTTGAAACCGACTGAAACCCGCATACATGGGTTAATAGTGCTGCGACCAAAGCTGTTGGTTATGTCAAAGTGCCTGTGGAGTTGGGAGAAGGCAACCGAAGAAGAGTGCAGATGTTGTCGTTTGTTATTTTGGATGTTGATTCTCCCATACAATGTTTTTCTGGCCGACTGACCCTGGCTGAATTCTGGGCAGCTCTTGCCCCATGGTGTTTGACTTTGAAGTTTCCGACAAATAAAGGTGTTGAAGTAGTTTATGGTGATCAGATGATTGGATGTGCCTGCTATGTAGCTGAATTGAGGGATGCTCAATGGAAGGAGAAAGGTTAGGGTGTGGACAAGTCTCTCCGCATCCAAGCCACTGAAGATTGACAACCAGCGCCTGAGCCTTGGCTCGGGAGCCACAGTAGGTTCTATAAAGACATAGATCCAAGGGATGACGAGGAGCCCAAAGAGACCAAGGCTGCACCGGTTGAGCTGACAATTAACATTACAGTCAGCCACGATGACCCGTCATGGGTCCTAAAGATCGGATCGTAGCTCAGCCCCCCAATGATGAAAGAACTTGCTAGTTTTCTCCAAGCGAATCTCGACATGTTTGCTTGGCCTCACTCTGACATGTGTGGGATCTCACCTTCCATTGCAAGCCATGCATTGAATATCGACCCGAGGCATGTCCTAGTGAAACAGAAAAGGCGTGGCAAGGATCCGAAGATATCTGCTGCCCTTAAGGAGGAGGTGGATAGGCTCAAAAGCAACGGATTTATTCACAACACCCTCTACCCTAAGTGGGCATCTAATCCTGTACTTGTGAGAAAAGCGAATGGGAAATGGTAGACATGCATTGATTACTCAGACTTGAACAAGGCATGCCCAAAAGACAGCTTTCCTCTTCCAAGGATCGACCAGCTGGTAGAATCAACCACGGAATACGAATTACTATCTTTCGTGAATGCATACTTAGGATATAATCAAATCCTGATGCACATTCCCGATCAAGAACACACCAGCTTCATTACCAATGTTGGATTATATTGTTATATGGTGATGCCATTTGGATTAAAGAATGCTGGAGCGACCTATCAACGTCTAGTCAACAAAATGTTTAAAGATAAGATCGGAAAAATGATGGAGGTGTACATGGATGATATTCTCGTGAAGTCATGGTGATCTAGCGACCACATTAAAGACTTGGCAGAAATTTTGATATCCTCCGATATTACAAAATGAAGATTAATCCTCTGAAGTGTAATTTTTGGCATTGCATCAAGAAAGTTCTTGGGTTTCATTGTTAATGCCTGGGGAATCGAAGCTAATCCTGTGAAGATCCAAACTATTCCAAGTGCCAAAGACCATCAAACAAGTACAGAGCCTGAATGGGAAGGTTGCTGACCTAAGTTGATTTATTTCCAAAGCAACCGATAAATGCATCCCTTTTTTTGACTTGATTAGAAGAGGGAAAAGGAATTTTGAATGGATGTAGGATTGTAAAGACGCATTCCAGGCTTTGGTGAACCACTTAGAGAGACCTCCAATCTTGTCAAAAACTGGTAGATCATGAAGAATTGTTTATTTTCTTGGCCGTGTCGGGGCATGTTATAAGTGCCGCATTGCTTCGTGAAGAGAATCGAATCCAACGACCAGTTTATTATGTTAGCAAGCGATTGACAGGAGCTAAAGGAACTATCCGAAGATAGAAAAATTGGCATACTGCTTGTTTATTGCCCCATAGAAGCTCCACCCCTATTTTCAGGCTCATCCTATCGATGTTTACACTGACCAGCCGTTACGACAGGTCCTACCATGACCTGAGACGTCAGGGAGGTTGCTCAAGTGGAATATCGAACTGAGCCAATTCGACATCACTTATCTTCCTCGGAAGGCTATACAGGGATAGGCACTGGCGGACTTTATAGCAGAATTTACTGCACAAGATGATTTCCCATAGAGCAATGGAACTCCTACCATACGGTGGAAGTTATCTACATATAGAGCATCCAGTTACCGTTGTTCTGGAGCTGGAATTGTGCTAGTAACTCTAGAAGATAGGTCAATTTGCTATGCTTTAAAGCTTGATTTCCCTGCAACAAACAACGAAGCTAAGTATGAAGCTTTGATTGCTGGACTTAACCTCACCAGAGAACTAGGGATAAAATCCTATGAAATCTTTTATGACTCATAATTGGTAGTATATCAAGTCAGGGGAGATTACTAGGCTAAAGGACAACGACTTGCTTCATACCTTACCCGAGTCCAAGAGCTATTGATTGACTTTGAGTACTATGATATTACACACATTCCTCGAGAACAAAACAAAGAGGCCGACTCATTGGCAAAGTTTGCTAGCACTAGGGATGCACAACAAATGGGCTTGGTGCCTGTCGAAGTATTAAACGCTCTGAGCATTAACCTAATGGAAGTCGACCTGGTGCTAGAGACGGAGCCTGAGAATGAGTCATGGATGACTCCAATTAAAGACTATTTGTTACAGGGAGTTCTTCCCGAATGGAGGAATGAAAAACGACAAGTCCTTTGCAAAGCTTCATGATATATCATTCAGGAAGGAGTTATGTATAGAAAGGGTTTTTTTGTCCCCCTGCTCTGCTGTATCGCTCATAATGAAGTAAAACGAGTCCTAAAGGAAGTTCATGAAGGAGAATGCGGCGATCACACTGGGGGGCAAACCCTAGTAAAGAAAATACTTCGTTATAGGTATTTTTGGCCGACAGTCAATTGAGATGCTGTTGATTATGCAAGGTGGTGCGACAAGTGCCATATGTATGTAAAAGTTCCGAGAGCTCCACCGACAGAAGTCAAACAAATGGTCAGCCCATGGTCGTTTGCCATATAGGGCATATATATTATCGGTTCCTTACCGATCTCTAAAGGTGGTGCGAAATATGCCATTTTTGCAATTGATTACTTCACTAAATGGGCCGAAGTAGAACCTTTAACCACGATAATGACAAAGAAAGTAATCAACTTCATCGTCCATAACATCATCTGTCGTTTTGGTCTTCCATGAACTATTGTAACTTATAATGAGACTCAATTTGATAGTGCTGAATTCAAAGACTTCTGTCATCAGCATCATATTGAAAAGATATTTGCATCAATTTCTTACCCTCAAACAAATGGACAAGTTAAAGCTATGAACAAAATCATAAAGTCCATTCTGAAGAAGTGTTTGGAAAAGGCTAGAGGCAAGTGGGTAGATGAACCCCTGACAGCATTATGGGCTTATAGGACCACCCACAAGTCTGCGACATGCCATACTCCATTTGCCCTTTCTTACGACTCTGAAGCCATAATTCCTGTTGAAATCAAAGTCCCTTCTCATCGAGTAACCAACTACGATCCTAGAATGAACAAGTTCTATAGACTTTGTAGATGAGAAGCACAAATAAGTTGATTTGAGAGCAGCACACAATGGCACCGAGTCACCCGATACTACCACACTAAAGTCAGACCTAGAACCTTTGAAATTAGCAATCTTGTCTTGAAACGGGTTTTTCCTGCCCCATCGCATATGAATCCTACTTGGGAAGGACCGTATGCCATTGAACAGAGGCTTGGAGAGGAAACTTTCAAGCTAGCAATTGTTGATGGCGTCGCATTCCCAAGGGCATGGAATAGCCAACATTTACGATGCTATTTCACTTAGTTTATTTTTTTTCATTTAGTTGTATTCAATTTTCGAATTTGCTTTAGCATTTGATTCTCTAGATATGTAATAAGACAGATTATGTCATTTCTTTCTGATTTTCAAATAAAGTTTGAAACTTCCTTCATATTTGTGATTGCTATAACACTACATATTAGTTACGATACCCGACTAACTAATACTGATATGTCCGAGCAGGTTTCTAGAGTTTGAAGCTAGCTGATTACATAAGTTCACGAGTGAACTAAACGAAATGAGAATGGTCCAATCATTTATTCGATGATTCTCGCTTACGACCTGATGGACGGAATACCTAACGAGGGATGGATGTGACTCGACCATCAAATAACCAAATTAATCCTATCAAACGAAGGGATAAATATAAATCAAAAGTGATCGTGATATGACCGATCGCTCGCTAAGTTAAACCTTGGACTAGGGGGCAAATCAATCAATTAAGGAAAGTATGGTCCGACTATTCTCCGAAATAACTCTATGTCTCCAGAGCATGGACTGGAGTATAAATAAGAATCGGTGTGATTCGACTGCTCGCTAACTAACTCTTATCCCCAGAGTGTGGATATGAATATAAACAAATAGACGAATAGGGTTCGACCATCCACTATCTAACTCCGCTAACCCGAGACTATGGGCAGGAGTATAATTGCTCAACCCACAGAATCCGACAGCATAACATTAGGGCTCTAGCCCCATGTTTGGTACGACTCAGGGCCGCGACCACATGGAGGCCTTGGGATAGAATTAACGGATTATCATCTAAATCAACGAGCAATGAATTACAAGTACATTGAATGGAAAAGTAGTAGCTCGACTACTTAGACAAATTTCACATAAAAGTTCCACAGAAAACAATGAACTTTAATTTTGCATGCTAAACTTCAAAATTGTGATACAAATTTATTTAAAAAATGAGGGCCGTACCCGCATGTTCACGATCAACAAAAGAGAAAAACAGCTATGCAAACTATATACAAACTAAGCCAGAGTGATGACTATTTCTTCTGCCCTTTCTCCTCTCTAGATTTTTTAGGAGTGCCACTACCCAAACTTCCACCTGTCCTTTTCCTTGATCCTTTGCCGCCCTTAGCAGGAGAGCTTTCAGAGGTTTGAGGGAGTTCTTGGGGAATCGACCCACCGGATGGAATGACTTGTAATAGAACGAGATTTGGATCGTCAATATCCGCATCGATAGGTTCGGCCTTAGCTTTTTTCTTTTGCAACTCCTCTCTCTTGATGCTCTCTTTTAAGCTCAGCTCATCGATATATTTAGTGGCAACAGTAATCACAACATCATCTGATTCATCTAGCAATGATGGGTCTTCAGCCTTATCATCATCAAGTGCTCTGATAACTTGAGCTTAGTTCCTATCCCAGGCTGGCTCCAGCTATTTGAGAAGAGGAGGGCCCCTTGGGATCAAACTCTGAAGACTCAGTAGTGTTTTTCCCTTTACCGAAGGGTGCTAGGATGTCAAAGTATCAGAGTCTTGCAGTAGCAAGGTCTAAAGGTTCGTCCCCGCGAAGAATCTCCCATACCAGCTTCTCTTCGTCTAAATCAGCTTCGCCAAGGATTTTCTTTTTCATTGATAATGTATTCCCTGGCTTCAACACGCGACTCAAGGTAGCCCTCTCCAAGAAAACTAAAGTCGCGATGGATAAGGACTTAAGCATTATATTCAATAATCAGGGGATCGAACACGTCCTTAATTTTATTTCGATCGGCTTCCATGCCATGTTCTAACTGGGCCTCGATCTTTTCTCCAATCTCATTACGCCCCGCTTCACTTTCCTTTTCCTCGAGGACTTCAATTTGAGCGAGTTACTCGTCAAGCTTAATTTTCAATCCCCGGACTTGAACAGCCTCTTTGCAATATCTTTTGTGACTCCTCCTGAGCTTCAATTTTCTCTTCCCTCTCTTTTTTAAGGAGTTCTTTAAGCTCCTCAATGCGGAGGGCCAAAATATTTATCTTCTTTTGCAAGGTATCTTTTTCCAAGGCAAGCACACTGCTACTGTTGAGGGCGGCATCCAGTTCCTTTTTATAGGCAGCTTCTAATGACTCATCGCCTTAGATGTTTCCTTAGCACTTTTTTCTGCCTTGGTTAGCTTCACTATCAACTCTTAAATCTCATTATCTTGATGTTTAATTATATCTTTATCATGGATCGCCTCTAGCTTGAGACGATCAATCTCATACTATTTCTCGATAGACACCTCAGAGATCTATTTGGCTAAGTGTTGGAAGGATTCATGTTGCATAAAAATGTCATTGACGCATGCGAGGGAACTCACTTTAGTAACCCTTGGGATTGTATGAATAAAGGGAAGGAACTTAAGCTTACCGAAGCAAATCTTTGGAAAGTTGACCTTAACTTCGGCTAATTTTTCCACTGTGGAAGCCTCAGGAGCTGCAGTCGGTAAAGATGGATCAGAAGTAACGATTGGACGTTTGCTCGACCTTTGATCACGGGAATGTTGGAGCTAGATGAACCAGAATATTGCTCAGACGGTACAACAAATTATGGACCATGAAAAGAAGTCTAATCGCCGTTGTGTACAGGAAGATTATGTTGAACTTCCTGATGAGACGACCAAGACTAGGACTTATGTTTGGAAGATGAAGATTCCCTCTAATGACTGCTTTTTTCTCAGCCATCGTCTACGTCTCTATGCCTACCCAATTCTGAATCGCGACTAGACCCATACTACGTCGAGGAACCCCTCAAACGATAGAAAGCATAAGATTGAGACATCCACCTGTAAACCAAAAAAAAGTACATAAGTGACCACTGAACAAAAGATAGATGAAAATTGTGTGGTGAAGTGTGCGTATCCTAGTGTCCCCCCCGATGGACCAGTTGCTGCAGCCTCGCTCATAGGAGTTCTCCCCTTTGCCGATGGGAAGAATGCCGTCACTACTTCTAGTGAGAGAATTGAGCCCTCTAATACTAATGTTATGGAAGTCATAAGTCATGATGTCATCAGGAATTGGAAGGTTCAAGAACCCTTCCATCAAACTTTCTAAATATTTAGAGGAGGACCCTTCGTCGACGGAAGTGATAATAAACTCAAACCCTTTAGCCATTTTTCTCCTATGGAGTTCATATGAAAGCTTTTTTCTACTTGCTGGCATGTGAAGTTGTGCGCCTTGTGACGATTTGACCACGGGTGCATTGCCTATATCATCGTCAACATCGCCAAGCTTATTGACGTTGGCACCCCTAATTTCACCCTCTTCGATGTCGTCCTGAGTCCCTTCGACTGGGGGTACGACAGGGTAACTGGCATCGCCTTCTTGTTCTGCAACATTTCTTGGGGATGCATCACTTCCTGGAAGCCCAATGCTATGACCTTCTTCCAACAGCCCAAACAGAGATAGCCATTCATCGGTTACAAGGGATCTAACGTCCTTGTCTTCGATCAGGGTGACACAAATTGTAGAAATTGCCCTTGAGAAACTATCACCCATTGGATGTGGATGGATGCCTATAGATTTTCAAAATATCAGTTGGTTCAAGATATGACTTGGCCTAAACAATTTGAGAGTAAAGTGAGGAAGACACTTGCATCCTTATAACCATCGCCTCGCAAAGCCAGGCGGACATCAGACATAGAACCATTCATGTTCGAAGAGGCTAAGTTTGTTCCAAGCACCAGTTAGGACCTGACAATTGGGCAAAGGCTCGAGAAAGTGTAAGAAAGGCTTCCTGTCTGCCGTTTGAAGTTATAAATGAACCTGATATCCTCAGGAGATGGCAAGCGGAACAGAACGTTCATGAATAGCAAGAAAGTGCCATGAAGAAAGGCATAGTTGTTCAGGTGTAGTTGAGCAGGAGCTATTCCAAGATATTTTACCATCTCCCAAATAAAAAATTAAAGGGCGGCACGCATCCAACCTAGCACATGGACTTGTGCATACTGTATACCCCTCCAAGGGCAAATATGCTCTGTCATTCATCGAAGGAACCAGAACATCTCCCAATGGAATCCCGTATTTAGAGCATAGTCTGCGAAGAGCTGCCTCATCGATCCTAGAGGCTTGGGAATTCGTCGGATTATCTAAAAATATAGCACCTTCTACGGCATCGGTGGCTTGGCTTATATCTTCTGTCGGGAGGATGGGAACATCAGAGAAAAGGTCGGTTGACGGGACAGAAACCTCCGGTTGTTCAGTTTGATGATCAGGGGAAAGTTTGCCAAATACAGTTGCGTAACTAGATTCAGCTCCGGGCTTGCCATGTTGTGAAGTTGGTTTGGAGGACATGCAGCTAAACACTCTGAACATTTGGAGTCCATATCAACTAAACTCAGTAGATAATCGAGATTAGAAAAATTTACCTATCCCTCCTGCTAAGTGTAAGCTAGTGTGATGCAGTGTTGTGTAGTAAAGAGATAAGTAGTTCAAAACAAAAAGAAAAAGTAAATGACGAGACTTTGGATTCAGACTAGAATGACCGTCATTGCTGACCGTCCCAACTGGCGACTAGATTGATCGGTTGTGTAAGCTTTGGAATCGATCATCGGCATATCGAAGTATGAAATCCATTATCAAAGTCCATATGTTATGTTTTAATTTAGGTTCTAAGTCCCAGGAGTTTGGTCATTCAATTTTGAGTTTGGTATTGGATATGCAGATCCTACTGTTCATTATCATCCTATGTTCAAGTTTATTGGGATAGAATTGGTTCTTTTTGTTCAAACAAGTGCATATGGATTGGTTTTCAAATTCAATTCAAAGCTAAGGATCAACCAAGCACAAATAGCCAACCCCTATATATGCTGATCCCTATTCCAAGTTGAGACAACCGATCCCTCTCTCCAAATTATTCATGCCAATCCCTTTCCATCATAACACGGATCACTTTCCTTTGCCATACTACCGATCCCTTCATGCAAGCCAAAGATGACCGATCCCTTTCCTTCCATATTATCGTGTTCTCTCTCAAACCTTTTGATCGATCTCTATGTCCAATGCTCCTTTCTTCCTCCTTCCTTACTACTTTGTTGAGCCCTACTCCATCTTACATCTCGTCTCCCCCAAACTACTTCGACCATCACCTCTCTATCGCATCGAACTCCAACCCATCCACTAATGTAATGGAAACCATCATCTCGTCACAAAATTAAGGCAAAAAGCAAGAAAACCAACTTAGGTTTAAAAATTGCAAGTTGCTTAGTAGAGGATTCTCGACTTTGGGTCAAGTTGAAGATGGAGCGACGGCTTGGAGCAAGAGAAGGTGGTGGATTAAAGGAAGGAGGCGATGTTTGGGATCAGATTGATGGAAAAAGGAGGGATCGGCTTTCGGGAACTACAATAAGGGTTTGGTCGTGGTGAAGGCAAAAGTGATAGAAGGAGAAAATGAAATGAAGTAAAGGGTGGAAAGGAGAGTAGTAGCTTCATAGGATCAACGTATAATAGCTTGTTTTGCCTTTAACTTACGACAACTCATTTGCTATCAACTTGCAATAGTTTGTTATGTTCTTAATTTGCTATCGGTTCTACTATGTTCATCTTTTGATAATTTGCCTTTGATCTCAATTTGCGATAGCTTGCTCTGATCTCAACATGCGATAGCTCCTACTGTAATCTACTTGCGACAGTTTTCCTCAACTTGCGATAACTTATATTTTTGGGTATAACATCAACCATATTAAAAAATTCCTCTAAAAATTTTATGCATAGCAAATTGAATAAGTGTTTTAATAGTACCTAAAAACGAACAAGATTCATTCTCTAAGCCACTCATCATTATGCTACATATTGATGTATCGATAAGAAGTAATAAAATTTATTGGACAAAGTACAATTGATAATGAGTGAAGTTAAGTTACTACTTTCTATAACGATATGTATTTAAGAGTGAGTGCATATATGCGATTGGACCTACGAATGCTTGTATTTGGGCTTTGCCCGTTTTGAGGTTGCAATAAAATTAACCAAGTTTCAAAAAAAGTGTGAGTGCATATGTTAAATTTAATTTCATCTAAAAGTATGTTTGCGATTTCATATAAGATATAAGCTAGGTAGGAACCCCAATCTTAAATAGTTTAAGATACATTGTTATCCAATTTACGTTATGAACGTAAGTTTCCTAAACTCGTAACTAGGTCAATTTTATGTAAAGCTATAGGAAATTCATAAAATGTTTGAATGCCTATTCTATCGCACTGAGAAACAAATTAGTGGTTCAAGACATACCACCTTCTTGTCAAAGGAATTACTTTCTAGTGAAATTAGTGGTAGTGTGATGGACTTGGATAGAATCCAAGAGTCTAACATTGTAACAGAACATATAGATGAAGTAAATTACATTTATCCTAAGACAAATATAGTTAAGAATGTTTAATAAGAATTCTCTCTCATTGAAGAGAATATACAAGTTTCTCATCAATGTTTAGAAAACAAATGGTCAGAAATAACAATCTTGTTAGTTCTTGACAGGCCATGAAGAATGTAAACTCTACCATATGGTGTGACGCTCTAGACCCAAAGTGAAATCCAAGTATATTAACAAAATATAATTTTCATAGCTGTACCCAAAAGCATACGTCCTATTGGCTATATTTAAGCCTTCCAGAAGAAGACCAATGTAGTTGGATTGTATAAAGGAGTGTTGAAAGGGAGTAATATCATCAATTTCAAACATTGAAAGTAGTAAAGTAATTTCGCTAGTCGACATGCTTAAGTCCATTCGGATGCTACATGTAATTATTTCTAAATATAACTTTGATTTTTGGCACATTGATGTTGAAATAGAACTTCTATACAATGATTTAAAAGAGAATTTTTACAAATAACAATTAAAATATCTTAAAGTTGGTAAGAGCGATAACATGATTTGTATGTTTTTGCATGATCCAAGAGTTAATACAACAATGGCATTCAATAAGCATCAGAGTTGAGTGAGTATTTTGATAAAGATATCAAATAGTTTATTTTAGGGGAAAATGCAGAGAAAGCATGTTCTATAAGAAAGAACATTAAAAGGTACAAAAACATTTCTAACACTATGAGTAAACAACATACCATTGATTATTGATGATGTACCCATGTTAAAATCGGTTTAGTATGGTTGTTTATTCTCAATGAAGGATTTGATAGATACCTATTTTATACCTGGTATTAAAGAATGTTAGGACTGTCCCAACCTATACGCACAAACATCATATTAAATTATTTAACATGGTAGATCCTTTACATATCAGTAAAATGGATTATCATGAACATTATGTTATGTGCTTTGTTAGATCTTGCTTATACTCTTGATTTATTAAGTGAATATCAAATCTAAGGAAAAACCACTATATGGTAGTTAACAATGTTCTTGAATATTTATAAATACTAGAGTTTTGTTTACAGATACAACGAACACCTTATA
Source organism: Allium fistulosum (assembly GCA_030737815.1). Lineage (NCBI taxonomy): Eukaryota > Viridiplantae > Streptophyta > Magnoliopsida > Asparagales > Amaryllidaceae > Allium > Allium fistulosum. Next base: position 596,368,928 of record CM060908.1, on the reverse strand, counting down.
AAGGAGTGTTTGGATTCGAACTTCATAAGTGATGCTAAATTATAGCAAGTCGGTCTTAAATTTATGTTCAAACTTAAGTAAGGAGCTTTAAGTTAAAAATGTTCCAAATAAGAGGTTATGGCAGAACAATCATAGAGCTAAGCATATCACCTTGAGTAGTCCCACAATGAATGTAGTATATGTACGCAAATTTATAAGGGAGCTAGGAGTGGTTTTGATTATTGAAATCCAATAAAGTATTTTGATTACAATATGTAATATAGATTGAGTTAGGTAGATTTCATTAGGAACCGACATCTTAATAAGAAATTGAGATACGTTCTCCATAGTAAACACATAATAAAAGAGTTTATCGGTAATTAGAAGTGTAATTGAAAAGTATATAAAAAAATAATAATATCTCAGATCCATAGCCCTTTATCAGTCTAGTCTAGGTAGACCGATCCAAGGTATAGGCACTATAATTACCCCGAAGTGCAAGTCAGAAATTGATAGAGTTAAATGTGTGCCCTAGGGACAATTATGTAATTTATTACATAACTTTTACAAGAGAATCTTGTTCAAAATGATGTAAACAGTTAGTTTTATTTTCTTTTATATACATTGTTATATAAAGATATAAAAACAGATTAAATACACTAAACATACATTAGTAGAAACTCCTTTGGATAAGTATTTATCGATTGCAATTATGAATGTGTTAATGACCATGATTATTGAAATGATGCACATATATATATATATATATATATATATCATACACATAATTAAAATACTTACTCCTTAAATGTTCCTAGTCAAGATGTATCGAGAAAAGAATATCGATACATCTTTAAGACTAGTGTATGTAACACTCTCCATACTATGGACAGTTTTTACTCATGACTGCTAGTGGCATAAAGGAGCGACGTACTAGTGATAGTTTGGAAAAATCACATAACGACTCGACAAAAGTCTTATATTTATTAATATAACTAATTAAAATAGAAGATATTAGGGTAACGATGTACGATAGTCTTATGACTTAAGAGTATCGTCAGCCTTGAGTATGTAGATAGTACTTTGACTATGCTCAATAACATGGCATGACGACTGTGTTACGACCATAGTTAGGTACACATTGAACTGTTCAAAGTAAATAATCAAGTGAAAGTTCATCTCCTTAATTATAGAATATTAGTATCACCATAATGGTAAGTTAAATTAAAGTCAAAATCTCTAGTTTGAGTAAATCAATCAATTGTTAGACGTTATCGTATTAAACTAATGACTTTCAATTGACCAATGCAATAAGTACATATATAAATTGATTATTGATCTCAGACCAAACTTCAGATATCAAAATTATATGGTGATGTTGAAAATAATATGTGTATAAACCGTCGTTACTAGGTGAGCTTATTTTATATCAGAAATACAATTTTTCTTAAATAGTCTATAAGAGTTGAACTTTATCCTATACCGTGTTTCAGTAAAGTCCGTAGACTTCGATATTTAAATTGTTTAAATACTGATAAGGATCAAGGGTAAATTAATTTGTAAATGTTATAGATTAATAATAAATAAATAAATGTCATGCTAATATGTGGCTATTTTTATTTATTTAAAGCTTAAAACCAGACGGTATGACGTATAAAAGTTATACGACGGTTCGATTGATTGAAGGGTTAGAAATTAGCTAATTAAACATTGATTCAAATAAGATTCAAAGGGATGTTTTACCTTTCCTAATCAATAGCAAGGTCGGACATACTAGGGATCTTTTATGGGCTTTACTCATTCTTTAAGGGCTTGAGAGAATGGTTGAGAAAAAGGTGCAAACCCTTGGCTCTAAATAGGATTGTGTTACCCAGCCATTTGGCCCAGCTGTATTCAGACTAATTGGACAAGTTAGACTCGACTATCATCAAGGCCAGTAGCCCAGAGAGATGACCGTGGGGTCTAGAGATCAAGCAAAGACGATAACATGAAGCAGCGATCAAGCGAAACCAAGAATGGACTCTTTAGAACATTCAAAATACAGAAGCCAACTATACAAACAACTTTGGGAACATGAAACTAGCATCAAAGGGGACCCACATAATCGATCGTAAGTCACCACATGGCCTTTAAGTGGGATCGAGTCTGATACCTATTCCTTGGGATTTGGGCCTGGCGATCGCTCGAGTGACCTCATCTGCATCTGGAGATTCCGTTGGCAATTTTTTGATATTCGGCCGTCTCCCAATATAAATATAGGCTTCATGGTTCATTTTAGGGACCTTAAGGCTGCAATTTTTTTCATACTTTATTGTATTCACGAATTCTGATCCGGTCCCTCTTATACTCAGAAATTCAAGTGATTAATAAAGAAATTTCATCAAAGTAGACGTAGGCTTTCAATTTCGGACCACTATAAATCATTGTGTTCTTGTTATTGCTTATTTTCTATTATTTACTTACTTGTTGCCTCTATTTTCGTTTAGATTTCTTCATTTATTTCTCTACAAAACTCTATTGGGTGTTTGTGACCAATTTTTGCGTAAACATTTTGGTGCTTTCACTGAGAAAGCGATTCTCAGTATCATTGGATCGCTATTCTATTGTTGGATTGGAAAAATCTGAGGAAGAGATCCAAATTCATCTGCATAAAGTTTCCCATTCTATCCGGACTAGGAAAAAGCCTACAAGGAGACTATCTGATTTAACAGATAGACATTGTTAGATGGATTAACCTGAGTCCACAGTCTGATGCCACTATTTATATATGCGTGCGAAGTCAAGTGTTCAAGTTCATATGCATTTCGAACATTCACATAGGAAAAGGTTTGTAAGTGCACAAGCATATATATATATATATATATCCAAACTCATATGCAAATTCATATGCAAAGATACAAGTTCATACAAATTTATCTTCTCCAAACCGATTCACTACATGTTGTTTTCTACAAATGCAATCAAATCCCGGAATGCCTAAATACCAAAGCAAAGAACCTACCTGAACAAAGGATCAGAACCAAACTCACATATGTATTCATAGAAATCACAACCGATCCCTATAACCATGCCTACACAACTGATCGCTCTACACATTCCCTTCTCCAAAAACCAACACTGATTTCTCCAATGCCATAGTTCCACTGCAATTTCATATCACACCGATCGCATCCACCAACGTGAGAAACAAGCCACCACTGATCCCCTATGCATCAACAACCAATCACTTGTTGATTCAACCATGTCATGATCGATCTGTCTATCCACTACCGATCCGTAAGCTAATACCAATTGGTCAACCAATGTGAACCATCATCATCAAACCCAATCTCGTCACACTAATCCAAAATCAATGTTGTATAAGTAAGTGACTTCGATTTTGAGGGAGATTGGGGGCAGATAGGCAATCAGATCGACAAAGTGAAGAAGGAAGGGATCGTTTTTCATTTTAAAAAGAAAAAACTGCTACCCAAACGGTACTCCTAGAGGCTAGAGAACCAAGGCGATATGACACGAGCCGGGATCGGTTACCGAGTCAAGCTACCAAGGTAAATTCCAACTGCTCTCAACTGACCAGCTTCCAAATGCCTGACTTGGCAACTATGGTACGACGGCTTGTGTGACAACCACCCTACACCGCCTATTCCACCATCTCAAAGTATAGTTATCCAACATTAAAGTCGGTACTTCCCTTCATAGGACTCCCATCGTTGTGTCACAAGTGGCCGTGTCGAAAATTAACAAAACCGTCGAAACGGTCATCGAAAACTAACTTCAAAAATTACTCCAAGTCATACCTGGATTTTTGGCCAAGTGACCTGAAGTCGAATCCGAAGCAAACTCTAAAAAATCTGGCACAAAGTCAAACTCGAGTAAAACCAAGATTTTCTTCAAGCGAAATCCAAAGTGACTCCAAGCACTGTTCATCACTGACACAACACTTCAAATTTCTATGACTCCAAGCCAACCATGTACTGATTCCAAGAAAATAACAGATTTTCATGGGTCGAACTCCAACCTTATAGGGTATTCCTTATCACCTCATGTTGATCTCACCTAGTTTGGGGAATTAGGGATCATCATCGATCCGTGAACCCATCCTAACTGATTTGCCATTCGATCGGCATTTTTAACCATCCAAACATTGGACAATCATGCATATAACATTCATAAGCATTACAAACAGCAGTAACTTGAAAATGGATCGGACTAATGACGATTGGAGCATTTCTCCCAATCAAAGCACATCCACTAAAGTCGTTCAGCATGCAGAATATCCAAGGAGATTTAATATGACAAAACATGCTCGGTGTATTTTGGAAACACAGATCCCTAAGAGCATCTCAGGAAATATGAAGGGCACATGGATTCCGCCTGAGAACAGACACAATTAAATGCTAATGTTTTCCCATATTCCTTGAGGGAGTAGTGATTATGTGGTTTATGCGATTACCGCCCAGGTCCATCTCCTCGTTTAATCAACTAGCTAAGAAGTTCATCGAGCAATTTAGAATGTATGCAAGTTGCACCAAGGATGCGATGTTGTTATCCAACTTATACCAAACACCAGGCGAGCCGCTTAAAGACTTCTGGAAGAGATTTAACACCGTTGTCACTGAAGTGAGAAATCCCAATGATAATATCATATCGATGGTGTTGATAAGAGGAATCGACCCGGAGACACACTTGGCGACTGGTTAGCTGGGATCCTCCTACGACCTTGAATCGTTTCTGTTGCGGAGAGAACTAGAACCTAAGTAATGAGGAGGCAAATAAGACTAGGGAAAAGTGCAATACAGGCATGTTGGCCCAAGGCATTCAAAGTGAGGGTAGCAATGATAATGCCCTAGATGAGGACTTGGATTTTAGAAGATGACCTAGAATCCCAAAATTCGACTCATATACTCCTTTGAATGATTCAATTGAAAGCGTCTACTTCGCGACTCACGACTCGGAGCAATATAGGAAACTAGCCCACGAGAGTCCACCAAAACCTAAAGTCTGGGAAGTATTGTATATTTCACGATACATACGGTCATAAAACTAGCGATGGCAGACACCTCCGAGATGTGATCGAAGAGCTAATCCAGAAAGGAAAACTTCAACAATATGTGCAAGCCCTATAGCATGGCGGGTAGGAGATGTCTGACCCTTACCAATAAAAACCTTTGATTATCAACTGGACCACGTACGGTCGACTTCTAGCTGAGAAGGGCTGAGGCAAAGTGGAGTAGCGAGCACACAACGCTGCTTCACCTATTAATAAAAGAGGGAATTATGCACAAGGACAAACTTTGGAAAAAATTTAGGTTGAAGGACACCAAGTTTCTATTTTGGGCTGAAGGACAAACTTTAAAAGAAAATTAGTCTGAAGGACAATGATAGTTATAACTAGCATTATATTCAGTTTTTACAGTATAGAAAATGCTATTATAACTAGCATTATATTCAGTTTTACACTGTACAAAATGCTAGCTATATTTAGCATTGTCCTTCAACCTAATTTTTATCAAAGTTTGTCCTTCAGCCTAAAAACGAAACTTATTGTCCTTCAGCCTAATTTTTTTTCAAAGTTTGTCCTTATGCCTATTTTCCACTTAATAAAACTTATTTCAATTTCAATTATGTTTTGAACTACGACCAACTTGAATTGAACTACTTGCAAATGATGCAGGTAACCAAGTACCCAGAGTTAGGTTCCAGCCAATGTCCATGGACCATGATCGGACCTTTGGAGTATCATCAAGACGAGTGTGATTCAACCGCTCATTAGCTACCATGTGCCCCTGACTTGGGGCATGAACCCAAAATGGAAAGTGGATGTGACTCGGCCACCCACTTCATATTCTATGCTTCCATTATGATTGAACATCTATGCCTTGCTCAGAGCCTGACAAGGTCAAACTTTGACACAAAGTGGACACGACTGATCGTCCACTCATCAACCTCCGCACTTGACTTAGAGACCAAAGAAAGGCATGGAGTGGATGTGACCCAAACATCCACTCCCCAGCTCCTACTTGAAGTTCGTCGAAATACTTATGCCTCTCTTGAAACTCAATGAGACCGGGGTTCAACTAGAAGTGGACGTGACATGAATGTCCATACATCGACGACTGCCCTAAGCACAAGGCGCGGTTTAGGAGCTTGACTAAAAGTAAACATGACTGATTGTCTACTCATCAACCACTGCCCTCGACACGAGGACATGACTACAGCTTGAAGTGGATGCGACTTGACCATCCACTTAACAACTCTCTACCTCGACTTACCGAGAAGAGTATGAATCAAATTGGACGAGACCCGACCGTCTAACCCAAGCATGGATGTGATCCAACCATCCATCGCTTAATCACCAAGTGGACATGAACCGACCGCACACTCGCCAACCTTTGTCCTTGTAACTGGTGATATAATTCCTTTCCATGAATAAACATGATTCGACTGTTCCATCAACAACTCTCACCTTGATCTGATAGGTAGAGTATAAATAAAAAACGGGTATGACTGACCATCCACCAACTAACTCTAGCCCCCCGGTGTGGACCGGAGTATAACACAAAAAAGGTGGACGCAGTTCGACCATCCATCGACCAACTCTAGTCCTTAGAGCATAAACTCGAGTATAAATACCAAAATGGACGCGGTTCAACCGTCCATCGATCAATTTGGTCCTTCAGTGCAGTCCGGAGTATAAATACCACAAAAAAGTGGATGTGGTTCGACGGTCTGCTCTCCAGCTCTTACCCCTGAATTAGGGGCAAACACACAACTCAAAGTGCATGTGGTTCGACTATCCGCTCCCCTACTCGAGCTCGAAGTTCATCAGAACACTCATCTTACTCCCAAGGATCAGCAGAAGCAGGATCCGAATGAAAGTGGACATAGTACGACCATCCACGTGTCGACTCCTACCTCGGATGCGGGGGCAGTTTGAGAGACAAATCTTAAATTGGACGTAATTCGACCGTCCAATCCAAGGAGGATGTGATTCGTCCATCCCCGACCTTGCTCACGCCTAAAGTATGGTGAACTATTTAAGCCTTGCCCGAACAATGTCAAGCTCAAAATCCAAACCAAAACAAGGACGCAGATTAACGATCCAGCAATTAGCTCTGGTTCCCCAGTGCGGATTGGAGTATAAACTCCAAATGGGCATGGTTCAACCATATGTTAACAAACTTTGTTCCCCAAGTATAGACAAGAGTTCAAGCAACAAAATCGGATGCGACCCGACCATCCGTACAAAGCGGACATAACATGACCGTTCGTGTGTCAACTCTTGTCCTCGGCATGGAACTCATAGCATAAATTCATGTGGATGTGCTCCAACCATACAACACTAAATTTCTTCCTGGACTCGATAGGAAGAGCCAGATTCGCAAAACGAACGTGACTGACTTTCCGATTCTAAATGGATCTGACTGCTCATCCAACCACGAACGAACGTGACTCAATAGTTCACTCGCTAACTCCAATCTTTACCTTGACAGTTGGAGTAAAAATTAACTAAGTGGACATGGTGCGACCATCCACTCACTAACTCCCGCTCTCGGTTTTCCAAAGGGGGCTTATATCAGAAAATGGACGTGGTTCGATCGTCCATCGATAATTCAAGTTCCCAGAACGTGAGTTGGAGTATAAACACAAAATTAGTGCGACTGACCGCTCATCAACAAATTCTATTCCCCAAAGCATAGATAAGGGTATAGGTAGAAAATGGATGTGGTTCAACCGTTCATCCATTAACTATCCCCTAAACCGATAGGCTGAGTAAAAAACATAGAATGGATGTGACTTCATCCGCTAATCAACTCCTTCCCATGATTCAATGGGAAGAACTCCAAGTAAAAGTATACGTGATACGACTGACACTCTTCGACTCTTGCCCCTGACTTAGGGGCAAAAGAAATGACTAAGAAAAATGTGGTTTGACCATTTTTCAAAATGAATCCAATTCCCAGAGTGTGGACTAGAGTATAAACATCAAACAAGTGTGATTAACTGCCCATTGACTAACCCTGATCCCTAGGGTACGGATAAGAGTATAGACAAATGAGTAAATGTGATTCTACCACTCATTCGCCAACTCAAACCTGAATTCGACAGGAAAAGTATAAACTCATCAAAGATGGAATTTGGCTATCCACGAACTAACTCCACTAACCCAAGACTTGAGCCAAGAGTACAAACTACTGAAAGTTGAATATGTTAGCTCACTATAGCTCCGGCTTGGTGTTCTTTATGACTCAAGACAATGATCGCAGTGAAAATGTGTAAAGCAAGTGTTAGACATGTAGAATGTGGTTCCTAACCTATGCTGAACCGAGGGGAATAAACCAAAACCTAAGTAACAAGACTTCAATAAGAAAGCTATAAGCCATTCAATTTACTCCATTATCTGGAGGGGTACTCAACGTCCAAAAGCATATTGATGGTATCGGGCAGTTAAAAAAGGAAAAATGGAAAAAGGAAAGGATTTTGAAATTTTAAAAATTCAAATTTAATAGATTGCTAAAGATAAAACTAAGGCAGATCTTCACAAACAAGGCTAAAGGTAGTAATTGCCGAGAGTAGTGTAGCTCTCTGAAAAGAGGGTAAACAAGGATTGGGTGCTCCTAGAGGTTGAATTGTATGTTGAGGCTTAAGACAGCAGAAACTAGTACTTAAACACGTACGATAATGTAGTAAGTAGAAATGTGTGCAAGAGCATAAGATAGCCAAGGCTAGTACTTAGAACATTAATGATAATATGATAACTTGGTTGACAGTATAACTAAGTAAAAAGCCTAATAGTGATGGTTATGTAGTGAGTTTAGTAGATGATGTCAGGCTTGAAGTGGCAGTCGAGAGACCAAGAGAGAGTTGCAAGGCCTAGTGTGGGAACCGAGAATGAAGTAGATGTAAGGCTAGTGTAGTGGCCAAAACCCAAAAGTGTAGGTATAAGGCCTAATGTGGCAATTAAAATATGAAAGCATGGTGTAAGGCCTAAAGTGGAAACCTTCTAGACACAAAATAAATTGGTGTAAGGCTTAGAGTGACAACGAATGGAATGGTGTACGATGTGAGGCCGGGAGTGGCAGTCAAGAAATTGAGAATGAAGTAGGTGTATGGTCTAAAGTGGAAACTGAAATACGATAGCAAAGTTGTAAGGCTTTAAGTGGCAACTGAAAATGGAAGCGACATAAGCATGAGGTTGGGTGTGATAGTCGAAAAATGAAAGTACAAGTGTAAGGCCTAGTTTGGCAACCGAACCCAATAATGAGTTTGTTAAAGTTAATGAAGTAGTGAAGTAATAAGACCTTAGTTGAAGCCGAATATTTATAATTGAAACCCTTCTCCTCTAATAGTAGGTGTAAGGCCCCAGTGGCAGCCAAGGTTAGGATGTCTTGGGTTTTCAAAACGTAAAGAGTGATTGCTTAATGGTAAACTAGAACTTGGTTTCGATATCAAGATTTGATTAAGACCTATAAAAGGGAATTATTGACCTATACCTATGTTTTATAAGTGTTAAATACATGTTTACTGCAGTGAGGAGAGAACCCGTTTCATGCTTTAGCGACATAGTTTCACTATGTTTTTTTGTTTAGAGTAATATGTTACTCATATAAGACTTTATGTCCGATCCATCTTGTTATCATTATTTTTCCTATAAAATCACCAATATTCATTCAAGTAAATTGAGTTTATGGGGTTAGATAGAGTGCATTTTGGGGAGAAATGAATAAAGGAGCCAACGATGAAGCAGAAGGCTTAGGAATATTATTTATTATTTTGTTCCGCCGTACTCATTGTTTATGTCAGCATCTTCATAGTTGGGCATAGCACTATTATCTATGTTCTTATTATTATTTTTACCCATGCATGGCATAACTATGGGAACAATCTAAACTTGTGAAATTTGATGATGATGTTTTGTAATATTGATTAACTTCTCTTTTTACTTAAGATTGTATCATATAACTGATCTCATCTCTATCGCCGAAAGAATATTCCATAGTTACCACATCACATTCAGATTCCATCTTTGGGTTTCATAATAAGGGATATTGCAGTCTCAAAATATGGGATGTTACTACTTGTTATAAGAGATTAGGTTATGGGAAACTAAAGTAAAACAAGGCTAATTATTAACTGGGGTTTTAACCCAGCAGAATTCAACAGGAGTTAGAACATTCAAATTAAGCCAGAATGACTTGAAACTTGAATAAGGCATCTAAAAGAACAAGCTAATGGAACTTAGGAGAAACAAGCCAAAAATCCACCAAGTAGATGGATCGCTGACGATCCATCATCCATGGATCACTGATGATCCAAAAGGAAGCATCATGAGTTGTCAAAGCCTCTTGCATCATGACCTACTACCTCTTCTAAGAATACTTAGCAAGTTTCATAGCATTCCAAGCAACGTAGTTTAAGAAGTAAAGACTCATCTGATTTAAGCTATTTTGACCAAATCAGCTAGCTTAAACTGGATATAGAGAACTCATACGGAATTAGATTGACTTGAAATTTGGAGGGAAAACTAAGAAGACATAAAAGAAGGCTCATAGAAAAATAAGCATGGCTGGAGAAGATTTGATGGAACATTGGCGATCAATCTTGATGAGTCACTAGCGACCCATGTAGGTTGGGCCCCACTACCTAAAATTCATACAATACATCCCATACACCCTCTAGAGTGTATCTACAAAGTTTAGTCTGGTTTTGTTAAGTTTTGAGCAAGTTATAGATGATTCTTCTGGACTAGATGACCCATGAAGACGGATGATCAAACAAACTCCAAACAACTTAATACTTGGACAATGCAGTCAAAAGAACAAGTGAATAGACCTCAAGAAAAATGAGAAAAATATGCTAAGTGAATGGATACCAAGTGATCCATCCCCTATGGATAGCTAGCGATCCATCATGATAGGTCGGATCGCCCTCAAACTTTCCAAGCTCCTTCGTAGCACTAAGTAAAGCTTCTAGTAGAAAAATATGCTAAGTTGATGGATAGCTAATGATCCATCCCCTATGGATAGCTAGCAATCCATTGAAATGACTCAGATTGATTTGAGTTTTTCGTTGAGGACTTGGCATAACAACTGGACTCTTCTGCACTTGGACTTCTGGCCCAATACTTGCTGAATTCCCCTATAAATACTCGCATATCTGCAACATAAAGAGGATCTTCTAAATTGGATGCTGGAACTCTATAGAGATTATTCTTCACTCTTCTCCTTCCACACAATAGTCATCTAGGGGTTCACTGTGATTCTCCAGTGAACTCTTGTACTTGTGACTTTATCTAACTTAGAAGATTCAACCGTATTGTAATCCGATTCAACTTGTAATAGCAATCAGTTAATAGAAAGTTATAAAGTGGACGTAGGCTTCATTAACGGTCGAACCACTATAAAAATCTTCTTGTCTTTTTACTATTTCTGCTCTTTTTACATTTATTTTCTATATTATTGCTTTGTAAGAACAGGGCTGGTGCTTTCACACTCAATCTAGGGTGTTGGTCCTTTTTTTGGGTTAACATTTTAGTGTTTTCACTGAGAACCCAACTCAGCCTTAGACCTAGCTATCTACTTTGGATCAGATAGGTTCAGAAGTTAGATCCTCAATCTTTGCTTAGAAGATTTCCTGTAGAGAATCAATGGCATTAGGAAGAAAGAGAATTACCTCTGAAAGATCCATAGGAGCTACCATTGCTGGAGAAGAAACAAACCCTCAGCAAACTGAAGTCAACAACCCTAACAACCTGCTATTAGGAGCTAACTCTAGAGATCAGGTTCCAGAATCCTCAACATAGCATGAAGTTGTGACTAAGGGAGAATTGAACAAGTTGGTTAATGAAATTAACCAGAAAATAACAAACAGTCAAAAGGCTCTTATGGAAAAGATAGATGTTCTCTTAGCGCTCCAATCACTAACTACTCCCAGAATGGTGCTTGAAGCCGTGGCTGCTACGGACCAAGAATATTCTTCTGTTTCTGGCTTGAACGGAAGAAACAGAAGGCAAAAGCAAAAGGAAGTAGTGGGCGGGGCTCCAAGAATCATGATGGAAGAAAACATTAACAGTCCACCCACTGCAAAAGCACCTGCTACAAACCCGAACTTAGGGGTTAAAACCCTACGGGGAGATATAACAATGGCTCTCTCCGACTATGAAGATGACAAACAATTTAAGGAAGACGAATTGGATGAAAATGCTAATGTGCAAAATTCTAGAAGAAGCTCTAAAACCCATGCCGCAGCACAATGCCAAGCAATGGACGAGGAACTGCTAATCAAACGGTACTCCTAGAGGCAGAAGAACCAAGAAGATATGACACAAACCGGGATCGATTACAAGGCCAAGCTCTCATGGTATATCATGACCACTCCCAACTGACTAGCTTCCAATCCCATCATGGAGCTTCCATCGTCGAATCCCGAATGGTCATCATCGAAAATCATCAAAAATCGTCAAAACAGTCGTTGAAAAACTCACTTCAGGGTTGACTCGAATTTGAACTCGGGTAATCGCCTATTTGACTCGAAGCAGATTCTGGAAGTCCTGACTCGAAGTCGAACTCGGGTAACCACCCACTTGACTCAAAGCAAACCTAGGAAATTATGGCCCGAAATAAGACTTAGGTAAAACCAAAATTTTCTCCAAGCAAACATGCAAATGACTCCAAGCACCGTTCGTCACCAACCGAGCACTTCAAATTCTATGACTCTAAGCAAAGCATGTGCTGATTCCAAGCATATGGCAAATTTTCTCAGATCGGACTCCAAGTAAATACCACCGATCCATATGACAATCCATCTTCTTTTGCCCATAACTCAAACATGTGAACTCCAAATGCCTTGAAATTTGGAATGCAACCTTATCGGGCCTTCCTTGTTACCCCAGACCGATCTCATCTAGTCTGAATTTTTTTGGGAATCGTCACTGATCCATGACCCCATCCTATAAGATTTTCCATTCAAATAGCATTTCCAATAATTCAAGCATATGAAAATCATGCATATATCATTCTTAAGCGTTATAAACACCCGTAACTTGAAAATAGATCAGACTGACAACAGTTAGAGCATCTTCCCCAATCGAAACCCATTCACCGAAGCCGTTTAGCATGCAGAATATCCAAAGAAGTTTACCATGCCAACTATACCTTCCTGCAACTATACAACTGATTCAAAATTGCTTTTTTATAGGTGTGAGTAGCATATGGACGAAGCGAGGGCGGCAGATGCAGTCTAATGCAAAGCCTCATGAATCATTTAAGGATGAAACAACCTACTATCCTAAAAGAATTCTATGTTAAGGAAAACCAGTTTTGGAGACTAGAGGTAGTGCAATTGGCAGAATGCAAACTCGAAAATTTTCCAAAGAACATACCAAACGGTGAAGGAGCTACAGGACCTCAAGGACCTTCTGCCCAAGCAAGGCTACTATGACCCAGTAGAAACGCGCCCCGGCTAACTTACGAAATTAGACGAAAGGATGATTATCAAGTAACACTCTGGCTAGCTAGCTACTAAGGAATGGAGCAACGACCTAAAGCAATGCCTCATCCATCCTTCTCTACTTTCCTTTTCCAAATGAGCCGTACTGGGACACAGTGGCATTACAGACATCACGATGAAAGAAATGCTTCTATGCCCTCGATGAGTCATGTCGATCCCCCTTCTGAGAACCGGCGTCACTCTGGTAGCATCGAGAAGGCTTGTCCAAAGGATCGTCAAACTTACAGATCCAACCCCTTATCTCCAGGAATCAATAAAACTATGTTCCCATGAGCCAAATCCTAGAAATTCCTCTTGAAGTCGATGAATTTTCACTTTAATACCATCGGACCGCCGGATACATAACCCAGAACTCTTCTTGGAGTCGATGAATTATCATTCTAAGGCCATTTGGTTGCCGAGTATCTAACCAAAATTTCTCTTGAATTCGATGAATCATCGCTTTAAGACCGCCAGGCCGTTGGACACATGACCCAAAACTCTTCTTAGAGTCAATGAATTATCGCTCCAAGGCCGTCTGGTCGATGGACATCTAGCCAAAATTCCTCTTGAAGTCGACGAATCATTGCTTTAAGACTGCGAGGCCATCAGACACATGATCCAAAACTTTTCTTGGAGTCAATGAATAATCGCTCTAGGGCCGTCTGGTCGCTAGAAATCCGACCAAATTTCCTCTTAGAATCGGTAAATTATCGTTTTATGGCCGTTTGGTTGTCGTACACTCGACCATAAAAACTCCTTCATGAACTAATGTGTCGTGAACGTCCTTCACGAACTAAAGCATCGTGAAGGTGCTTCATGAACTAAAGTGTCATGATGGGGAACCGGTAGATCTCCATTCATCTGATCCAAAAATTCTTCATGAACTAAAGCATCGTGAAGGCCAACTAGAAGATCAATGGTCATCACATCCAGAACTGCCCGAAGGCAGTGAAGTCATGCTTCAGGACCACGAATCAACAATCACATCAGTCACCCCACAAAAGAAACAAAATCACTTCCATTGACCAATGAGACAAATAGTGCTGAATTCTAGAGCTTCAAAGTCGTTCAAAGAAACTAAGCCAAACCTGAACCGACCTTGTGATTTATCAGAGGCTGAATCGAATCAAGCCAAGATTCGACACCTGGGCAAATATTTCAAATCCCTAACATGTAAGTCTCTAATGATAGAGGCTTTCCCATGCTTTAATCATCTAGAAGACATAGTTGCATCTACTGGACCGCGTGCAACCAAATGGGTTGTGGAGAAACCTCGGATACAGTTTAACCACGCAAGCAGCCCTATGGCATGAGGGCACCACACATACTTGTGTAGCTACAAGGAAAGCCAAGACTAATCTTAGAACAGTTCTGCTATGCCTGAGCGAAAATTTCGGCATTCTGATAACTACGGACTTAACGACCTAGCTAGCGCAACAAACAAAATAAAAGCATAATACTTGCTTACTTCTTTTCAACTCCTCCTTTACCACCTTTAGTGACTAGTTCCTTTTCCTCTTAGACTGTATGACAGTTGAAGACCAATTCTCTAAAGGTGGTTTGGACCAAAAACTGAGAGTCCTGCCCTGAACTCCCACAAGCTCTTTCTTCATAACCATCTCCATGCGGTCGGCTGTAGATCTCTCCAACATGGCAACCTTATCAATTTGGCTATGCACATCTTCTGGAAATATGGGAGGATCGTCCAAGCCACAGTTACCCGATCCAAAAACCACTTATCTCTTAGAACTAACGAAATCATGTTCCAGCGAAGTCAAATCGCCAGATTGGTGGGAAAACTCGATCCTTACCTTCTAAAAACTGGTATCGCTCCTCCAGAGCTGGGAAGGTCTAAACCATTGCACGCACTCCCATAAGCCACGCATCATTTCTTGAGCTGTGGAACCATGCTCTCAAAGCATGAACTTCTCACGTTACCTGAAGATTGGCAACGTCGAGAAGTTTCAAACCGTTCTAGATCGACGAGTCATATCAATCCCATAAGCCATGCACTCCCATAAGCTGCGCATCACTTTTTGAGACGTGGAACCACGCACTTGAAGCACGAACTCCTCATGTTACCCGAAGATTAGCAGCATCAAAAAGTTCCAAACCGTTCTGGATCGATAAGTCGTATCGATCTCATAAGCCACGCACATCCATAAGCCACATGTCACTTCTTGTGTCGTGGAACCACGCTCTCGAAGCACGAATTCCTCACATTACCCAAAGATTGGCAACATCGAGAAGTTCCAAACTGTTTCGTATCGATTTCATAAGCCGTGCATCACTTCTTAAGCCGTGGAACCACGTTCTTGAAGCACGAACTCCTTACGTTGCAAGAAGATTAGCAATGTCGAGAAGTTTTAAACCATTCTAGATTAACGGATCATATTGATCTCATAAGCCGTGCACTCCTATAAGCCGTGCATCACTTCTTGAGTCATAGAACTACGCTCTCGTAGCAAGAACTCCTCACGTTACCCGAAGATTGGCAACGTCAAGAAGTTCCAAACCGTTCTGAATTGACGGGTCTTATCGATCCCATAAGTCGCACACTGCCATAAGCCGCACGTTACTTCTTGAGCCATGGAGCCATGCTCTCGAAGAACGAACTCCTCACATTACCTGAAGATTAGCAACGTCAAGAAGTTCCAAACCATTCTGTATCGATCGGTCGTATCGATTCCATAAGTCGTGCATTCCCATAAGCCATGCATTATTTCTTGAGCTGTGGAACCATGCACTAGAAGCACGAACTTCTCACGTTACTCGAAGAT
This sequence comes from Allium fistulosum, assembly GCA_030737815.1. Classification (NCBI taxonomy): domain Eukaryota; kingdom Viridiplantae; phylum Streptophyta; class Magnoliopsida; order Asparagales; family Amaryllidaceae; genus Allium; species Allium fistulosum. The sequence continues at coordinate 596,352,678 of CM060908.1, read as the reverse complement.
TGGCGATGTCAAGAAGTTCCAAACTGTTTTGGATCGACAGGTCGTATCAATCCCACAAGTCGTGTAACGTAATAAGTCGTGCATCACTTCTTGAGCTGTGGAACCATGCTCTCGAAGCACGAACTCCTCATGTTACCCAAAGATTGGCAACCTCGAGAAGCTCCAAACCATTCCAGATCGACGGGTTATATCGATCTCATAAGCCGCGCATCACTTCCTAAGCCGTGGAATCACGCTCTTGAAGCAAGAACTCCTTAGGTTACCCGAAGATTGGCAACGTTGAGAAATTCCAAACCGTTCTAGATCGACGGGTCGTATTGATCTCATAAGTCGTGCACTCCGATAAGCCATGCATCACTTCTTGAGCCATGGAACCACGCTCTCGAAGCATGAACTCCTCACGTTACCCGAAGATTGGCAACGTCAAGAAATTCCAAACCATTCCGTATCGACGGGTCGTATTGATGCCATAAGCCACACATTTCATAAGCCGTGCACTCTCAAAAGCTGCGTATTTCATAAGCTGCGCACTCTCAAAAGCCAAGCATTTCGTAAGCCGCACACTCTCAAAAGCCATGCATTTTGTAAGCTGTGCATTTTCATAAACCGCGCATCTAATAAGCTGCACGAATACTGCTTGATGTTGCTCTGGCATCATCAATGATTCGTTATAATTTTCTAAGTAATAGTGTTGTCTCGACAGCACCGGGAAACTTATCAGTTGCAGGATTAATACTGATCAAATCCCGCTACTCGAAAGAACCGACATAGCTCTTGTAGTGTCGCAAAGTTCACAAACCAAGAATTGGCAAAGAATTCTAAACTTTGACCAAATTTAATGTAAAAAATGTCTAAATTTAAGACATCCAAGTCACGAGTACCCAGAGATAGGAGCTACGATGCACCTTTGACAGGGGGCATCCAGGGAGCCACCCAGAACATCAAGTCTCACATTAATTGTTCAAAATAATTAGCTCTATGGACTGAGGGGGCACATAACACATTAACACTTGGTCAGGATAAAAAATTGCTACAACTTGCAATAAAAAAAGGAACTTACCGTTGTCCAGAGATAGACGACGAAGGAAGGCATTTCCAAAATCAAATCATCAACGCACCAGTTTCCAAAGATAGAAGCAAGTTCTTGACTGAGGTCTTAAACCCCAACTTGCAGAAAACCAGCTGTTATCCGAAGACAGACAATGGCAAGGAGAGAATGCTCAAAATCGAGCAGCTAAACCATTGATTCTCGAAGATTAGAACCAACGAATAAGGTTGATATCCACAACAATGCTATCAGCCCAGCATAATGCTTATGGCCTGAAACAAGCAAGGTTAAGTGTCACAGATTCAAGACAAACACTACTGAACTCTACCGGTCCGTGATCGGGATAGGAATGAGCGCGGTCGTACCGGGGGCAATGTGATGACTCTCTCCACAATTTTTAATTTTCTATAAGAACCTATAATTTGACACATAGAGTGAAGGGTTTTGCCTAGAAATGAAGGGTTCCATAGATAGAAGTCAGATCATAAAAAAATGGTTGGAGGAAATCCGATTTTTCGTGAATAAGAATAACCATGAAATTGGTTAAGCAACGACCCTGCACTTCCAAAGGTAACACTTGACAGTGATAAACAAGGCTAGGCAACGGAAATGCCTGGGACTCCCATCCTTCCAGAACATGGCGTATCCCGAAGTTAAGCAACGTTGAGAAAAACAACCACATTGGGTTAAAAGGGATATACTCAACTAACAGGATCAGATGAATGGTACAATCCTAACCAACATGACTTTAACATTGCCCGAAGACAGGCAGCACTAAGAAAAGACTTCTACAATCCAATCATCGAAGTGCAAGTTTTTGAAGATCAACTAGTGCCCACCTGGAATAAAAGCATTATCGGATCGACGGGGAATATCGATCCCAACCTCCTGAGTGTCGGTGTTGCCCCAGCAACGTCGAGAAACTTTCTATTTCATAAGTATCGGTGTTCCCCCAGTAACGACGAGAAACCCGCTATTTCTTTAGTACCAACATTGCCCCGGCAACGCCAGGAAATTTGCTATTCACCATGTACTGTTGTTTCCTTGGCAACGCCATGAAAACTTTAATCTACAAGTTTGATGAGAAACACTCATCATAGTAAACCATCAATGCACTAGCTTTCAGAGATAGAAGTTGGTCCTTAACCAAGATTCTACCCTTGTCTTTAAAAAACTATCGTTGCCCGAAAATAGGAAACAACAAGAAGAAATAACCTTTCATAGGACAGTCGGATGGTTTAGCCTTTCATCACAGGAATCAGCCACTGCACAGGAATAAAGCAGTGCTAAAAGGAAATCGCAGGATTGAATTGCTCGTGTGCTAATTATAAGGATGAAATTGGTGCACAACTGAATTTCTTGAATTCAACTTAGAAATAATTTAGATACAGCCAAAAGATAAGCAGCCTTGAGAAAATGTTGCTTGGAACCGAGCAGCTAGGTTATCAATTCCCGAAGACATGAACTGGCATATGAAAAGAACTTCCATGATGACAGTAATCAAGCAAAGCATGCACACTAAGGACATGTAGGGACAATCACAAAAGGTCAGAACTAAAACCATCGGACTTCCTCAAACCTAGAATAGTATTAAGACCAGACTAGAGGCAATTTAATCATTTGTCCCAAACCTCGCTATTTCTCACAATCGCCCAAATACATGCGTTCGAAAGAGCTAGTCCCTCGAATAGGGCTAGACGCACATATACTTGATCGAAGTAAATGTTGCAAATTCCAAACAAGAATAACCACGAGGTTGATTAGATAATGGTTCTATATCACAAAACATATCATTCTGACAACAAAACCGCCAATAAAGGAAATGAAGGATTTAACGTTCAGGAATCAACCATCGCTCGCAGTCTGGCGATGGCGAGAAGGATCGATGACCTACTTATGGTCTAACTAGATCATTTGGTTCCATCTTCCAAGAATATGCCACTACCCAAAGTTTGGTGATGCTAAGAAGAAACCCCTAGAATGAAACTATCGATACATCGGCTTTTGGAAACAGAAGCAAGAGTTTGATCGAATCTTCGGCCCTACCTTATGGCATCTCATGCTATCTGAAAATTCACAACATCAAGGAAAATTCCACACAGTTGAGTCATCCACGCATGAGTTTCTGAAGATAAAAACTGATACATGATTAGGGTCTCAGCACTGGACTTGGATCAATTCACTCTAGCAAAAGATGACGGCGATGCGTCTTTCCAGCACATGTACCCAGAATGACATTGGACGACGATGTCAACTTGGAGGATTTCAATTATATTCAGGAAACAGGCATCAATGAAAAAATCAGAGCTTGGAATCAAGCAGCAAAGTCCCTAGTTCCTGGCGGTAAGAGCTATCATGTCAATCAAACTGGGGTAATCGAACGTATTGCCCAGGAGACTTAGTCTCCCAAAAACATATAGACCTAGTATTCGGAGGAATCAGCCCTATAGACTAGGGCAAATACACCAACAATTTGTTGAAATGAAACCAATTGAGCATAAGTAGGGATTAGCTATAGAACTGGCTAAACCAAGCTACCTCATAGTTCTGAACAAAGCTATGAAATAGAATATGCCAAAATGACCATAGAAGTTACTTACATGTATATAATTACAGTAAAGAAGTATGCTGCATATGAACACAAGAGGTGCAACAGCGAGAAAAATCAATGCTCGGAATCGAGCGATTAAACCAATAGTCCCTAAAGACAAAGGCTGGTGTGCAGCTTGAATTCCAAAAAACGCAATGGAAAGATAATCGCAATCGAACAAGTCATGCGCTAGATTTCGAAGACTGAAATTGTGCCTGATCGAACTTCAACTACAACTCTAGAAGAGCAGTTGTGCCTTGTAATTTAACTGTAATCAATCATCCCAATATGACAAGAATAATAAGCAAAGCCTAAGTTGCGAAGGACCCACCTTCTGGAGTAGTGGAAATCACTCCGTCGGACTAAAGATTGGATGACCGAAAAGTCATTTCCAATAATAAAAATTGGCATTCAACCCTGTTGGGTATGTTTTACTTTAGATAATATCCTCATATAAACAACGCCTGGAATCCAAGGAAAGTTGGCGTATGTTGACCAGTCGGGTTTTGAGCGTTGATCGGGGCAGATGCAGTGTGTTATCTACATGATAAATGTCCAATATCTCGAATACAACAAACGAACAATCTAGTTTAGAGAGCTTGCTTACATTTGAAAAACAATCCATATTGTCCTTTGAAATTATCTTTTCCACATGTACCTGTTATCGATCAACGATCAATAATGGAGCTGCTATTCGAAGCGACGCGGGAAGCTTTTCTTTTCAGGATCACTGGAGAACAGAAACGGCAAGAGCAATATGAAAAAATCATCCACTATATCCAATTTTGGCATAAATAATCGCATTAGAATTCAAAACAGGGGCAGGAACTTAACCAAGTCCTCGAAAAGAAACAGTTAAAGACAAAGAGCAAGACTTCGCTCCATAATGGCGTACAATCGTTCGAGACAAAACTTAGCTTCACCGCCGGCCGAGTTAAAACTATATAGGTCGACTCCAAACCTACATCGTGCATCCACTTACCGAAGCTCTTGTGTAAACTACGGAGCGAAGATTGCACCGTCAATACCAGGAACTGAAATTCAGATTGAAATAAAAAAACTGCAATCAAAAGTAAGTCAATTGAAAACAACATCTTATGATGGACTCTGACGATTCACTGAAATTCACAGAATAGTAATCCGAAACTTGTCTTGTTCCGGAACACACTTCGTTTCTAACAAAAGCATACTTTAGGGAGCAAATGTTAACTGGGTTTTTAACCCAGCAGAATTCTTTAGAACATCCAGACTAAGCTAGAATGACTTGAAACTTGAACAAGGCATCTAAAACAACAAGCCATTGGAACTTAGGAGAAACAAGCCAAAAATCCACTAAGTAGATGGATCGCTGGTGATCCAAAAGGAAGCATCATGAGTTGTCAAAGCCACTTGCATAATGATCTACTACCTCTTCTAGGAATACTTACCAACTTTCATAGCATTCCAAGCAGCGTAGTTCAAGAAGTAAAGACTCATCTGATTCAAGCTGTTTCACCAAAGCAGCTAGCTTAAACTGGACCTAGAGAATTCATATGGAATCGGATTGACTTGAAATTTGGAGGGAACACTTAGAAGACATAAAAGAAGGCTTACAAAAAACTAAGAACAACTAGAGAACATTTGATGGATTGTTGGTGATCCATCTTGTTGTGCCGCTATCGACCCATGTAGGTTGGGCCCTACCACCTAAAATTCATATGGTAGGTCCCACACACCCTCTAGAGTGTACCAGCAAAGTTTCGTCTGATTTTGCTAAGTTTTAAGTGAGTTATGGATGATTCTGCTAGGCCAGATGGCCCATGAAGACGGATGATCAAACTAACTCCAAACGACTTGATACTTAGACAACACACTCAAAAGAACAAGTGAATGGATCTTAGGAAAATTGTGCCAAAAATATGCTAAGTGGATGGATAGATAGCGATCTATCTCCAATGGATAGCTAGAAATCCATCATGATAGGTTGGATCGCCCTCAAACTTTCCAAGCTCCTTCGTAGCACCAAATAAGGGGTTTTGGTAAAAAAAGTAAGCTAAGTTGATGGAAAGCTAACGATCCATCCCCTATGGGTAGCTAGCGATCCATTGAAATGACTCAGATTGATTTGATATTTTCGGTGATGATTTGGCATAACAACTAGACTCTTCTGCACTTGGAGTTCTGGGCAGATACTCACTGAATTCCCCTATAAATACTCACCTATCTGCAACATAAAAGGGATCTTCTGGACTGGCTGTTGGAACTCTGTGGAGATTATTCTTCACTCTTCTCCTCCCACACAATAGTTATCTAGGGGTTCATTGTGATTCTCCAATGAAATCTTGTACTTGTGACTTGATCTAACTTAGAAGATTCAATCATATTATAATCTGATTCAACTTGTAACAACAGTCAGTTAATATAAAGTTATAAAGTGGACGTAGGCTTCATTAATAGTCGAACCACCATAAAAATCTTCTTGTCTTTTTACTATTTCTGCTCATTTTAAATTTATTTTCTATATTATTGCTCTACAAGAACAGGGTTGGTGCTTTCACACTCAATCCAAGGTGTTGATCCATTTTTTGGGTTAACACTAATTATAAGTCTAAGTACAAACCAGGTAGTTGAAAACGCACAACTTGGGGAGGGTATATGCTATGTGTATATAATGTACTTTTACTTTGATATAGATGTAAAAGTGGATATATTTATCCCTCTACTATTACCTACACTCTCTTTAATTTTATTTCTCACTAATGCTTGCTTGCACAGAAAGAAAATGAAAATAAGAAGGGATATTTGATGTTAGGTAGTGCTAGGGCAAATGCTTGTAGAGAAACAACAAGTACACAAGCTATTGGGCAAAGAGGGGAAACAACCCTGAATGTTAAATTTAAAATAAGTGTTCTAATGGCATCTTCGATGGTGAGAAATTTGGATGTGAATGCACTTTTCCAGTAGTGTTTAGCAAATCTTTTGCAATAGAAAGTACCACCATAAACCCCGAGTGTGCCAGAAGGCTTGATGCAGGCTTCCAAGGAGAATTATGCTAATATGAACCAAGATTTACGGAATTTGGGAGGAGAAATGTTCGATATTATTAATACTATTTAATTTTAATTGTTTTCTAGGCCTTTAAGCAAACTTTTGGATTAGATATTATAAACACATACCTACATATATAATTTAATAATTTTAGTAAGTTTCAAATTTAAAATTTGAATTTAAAATTATATATATACACACACACATGAAAATATATTCATAGATATTTACTTATTTTAACAACTAAAAATTTAAACTAGAAAATAGTCATATTTTGGTCGAAACTAAATCTAAGTCAGATATGTATATACGGATGTTTTAAATGAAATTATTATATTTATATATGTATGTATGTATGTATATATATTTGTTATTAGATATATAAAGTATGTGTGTGTAAAGAGAGTGTGTGTGTATTAATTTATTTTAATTTTTTTCTTCAGTGGCGAGTTTTAAATTTTAATTTTTCAAATTTAATTATGGGCCAAAATTGACAATACAATATAAAAAAGGTAGGTGTGGGTGTGTGTGTGTGTATAATCATGATAATGTGATATAAAATAAAATACACACATTATGTAGTTTGATCATGTAACAACCCTATTGTTAATTACCTAATTAATTAAGTTTAATTATGGATAATTAATTCTAAATTGTGGTTTGTGAAATTTAATTATGAAATTAAATCTAGTTTTTGAGAATAGTTGATTTGATTTATTTAAGAAATGAGTTGTATTTCTTAAAGAGGGTTTAAATTTAAGTTTTGAAATATTACTAAAATCAATTATCTAAATTTGGCATTTAAGGTAAATTGTTAATATTGAGGTTATTGTTAAAATGAGATTTTTGGCAAATAATACTTTATTTTTATCTAAATAACAGAAATAATTTTTATTTACCAGTGTTATATTGAATTTAAAAAAAACATTTCAACATTATTAAAAATGATATATTGGTGTTTGTCAAATTTTTCGAAACCAAATTTATAATTGATAAATCATTGTTTTGTGTAAAATGGTGTTTTTTAATAAGTAAAACAAAATAATTATAACAAATTTCTTTTATTGGGTCCTTGGTAAACCCATTTGGCCCATGTAGGAGAAATAAGAGAAAGGAAAATAAAACTTACATTCATTTTACTTCTCAAATTTCTCTGTCTGCCTGAACGAAAATAAATCCTTCTTACTCCTCAACCCTAGAAATCAAACAATCCCCAAATATAGATCAAATCAAAGGGCTTTTGGAAAATAATTTAAGAAATAAGATTTAGGTAATCTCCTACACCCATAGTGAATCAATTAGGGTTAGTAATCTCAATTTTTATCTGTTGTTGTAATCTCTTAGTTGCAATTTCTAAAAATAACCTAGGTAATTATCAAGAGAAGATAACCCTTGTTTTATTGTTCAATTTAAGCTTATATAGGTGAGTTTATCTCACACTACTATCTCTAAATAGAATGCATGTTGCTGTTTGTTAATTTGGATGAATCTATGATTGGTTTGATCTCATTTCTTGTGATATTTTCAACCTCAGTTTGATTTACTGCTTACTGAAAGTTATGACCATGTATAATTAGCCAACTTGATAACTAAATTGAGGTTATGATGCCTTGTATCACTTGAAATGCTAGAATATACATCTATAATCAAATGCGCGAAACACTGGATCAAACCACCATCAATTAAGATCCATCGAAGGGCTTCCTGAAGCTGAAACAGCTCCGAGATTCACGACCACTGGTGGATGGGTGGGCAACAACCTGGGTTGTTTAGCTCCAGGAAATTACCCCCAGTTTGCCCGTTCGTCGTCCCGTTTGTTGCTAGTTGTTACTATGCATTGGATGGATGATCTTAATATGTTATGGAGGCAATTTCAACTCATATTTTCTAATAGAATAAACTTGTAAAAATTGATTTGTAGATGATATAAAGTTAAAACTATATGGACTTATGCATGGCTATAATTTTGTGATGACCTAGTATTTTGTTGTAGTGAATTCTCTTGTGCTCTATCGACTTTGAATCACTTTGATTCAAAGGTTTGGAATATTATAAACTTATATCTATCTATTTTATATAAAAGAGAGTTTATTTTAAGTTCATAAATATCAAACTTGTTTTTAAATTAATCTAGTCCTTTTATAAATGATTTTTAACAAGTAATTATTATTATTAAAGTAATACTAGTATAAATGTTTATAGATTTGGAAATATGGCCTTGGAAATATAAATCTAAATTATTTCTTAAATAAAATGGTTATATATATATATCAAAATCGGTTTGGAAGAGTAATAAATATTGTTTTATAAAATAATGGCTACTTATATATATATTTATAGTCTTTGGAATATGTTTTGAGAATAATATAAATTTATGAAATTTGAGATAACTATGTGTGTGTGTGTATAAGTGTGATTTTTGAACAATTTGGATTCATGGAAGATTTTATCAAATGGTGATTATTTATATAAAATTAAATAATAAAGGAATTTATGGAAAATTATAATATTTGCTCTCTAAATTGTAAACTCAAAAGAGAAAATGTTTTGAGAGCCATAGTTCTATAATATGGGGAGTATAATAATCGATTTAGTGTTACCAATTGGTTTAAATGCTCTTGAGTAACGCTTCATCCAATATTTTACAACTCATTGAATATAATGTTTGAGTGGTATTTACAAGCCCATTAGCGAATACGTGAATTTCACTGAGTAGTATGGGATGCCTTGGTTAAATTCTTGTGATTGCTACTAGGAAGTATTTAACACTTTAGAGTTGTATTCTCTTTCCGTGTTCGGCCAGGGGCTGATAGATCCTTAAGTGATTATAGTTCAGGCTATACAGTGCTATCCGTAATAAGTGAGATTTACTAACTTCTAGTAAATAATTAAATTACACTGGGCATTTTGGTTAAGTTCTAGTGATTACTGAAAGTGATAGTATTTAGCACTTTAGAGTATATTACCTATTGGTTTTCGATGGGACCGATAGAGCCTTAAGAGATATACTCATGGATTTCATTATGATTATAAATTTATAAAGATGAATAATCTGGAGTTTTTGAGTCATGGTTCCTACGATCATCTTGATCGGTATAGACTATCCTTCAAATCAGTTGTGATTATGTGTTCCCGGTATGAGTACGATATTTGGTAGTGGATCGTTATGAGTGATACCTTTATTTGTTTGTTTGCCACGATCTGAGTACAATCATTGCAATTGGTATGGATGATCATTATGATTGGTATGGATTAAGATCTCTTGGATTTTGGAAATTTTGAATTCTGTGTTCGTGAAATAAGTATATACTCTTGTGTCTTGCGGTGGATTCTGAGTTTAATTAATTCCGTGACTTTTTATATCTTGGACACCTAGATTTACTTATATATCATATATCTTTATGTTATATCTTGTTCTCACCATTTTGGATATCTAGAGATAGTCTGACCCAGTTGTTATTTTAATGCCCGGTCAGGTCGAGACTTTTCAGGTTACAGGATAAGTTGACATTTGGATGTTGTGCTAGCAAGGAGATAAACATTTTTGACTTTTAGTTTACCTCATTTAGGATTCGTGTTTGTTTATGAGATGTATAATTGAGATAGAGATTTGTATCAAATGTATATTACGTGAATCTAGTGTTATATTTGATAGACTCTCACTTTTGTGTATGTATATGATGTTTATTATTCCGCTGTGATATGTGACTATTGTTTATATGATATACTGTTCTGATTTTGATAAGATTATTACTTTGAACTGAGACTGTACACGTCAAATTTTATTCCAGATTTTAAATAGACTGTAAGTACGACGTGTTAGTGTTAGTTTAAAGATATATTCACGTCCAGTCGCCCTTATCAAGCCGTAATCTCTATATTAGACGACATTATTTATAATGTTTTTTAATAATATGGGTATCATGGTGAGGTCATTACAGATCATACATCCAGTAACATATGCACCTATGTCATTTATTAAATGTATTTTTTGATTAGAATATATTTTACTTAACATATCTTGTTGATTGTATTGTACATCATAACCTTTAATAAAAAATCAAACTTATATTAAACTAACATGAAGTTGAAATTAACTTTTATTGAACAATATATATTGAAGTTAAAATAAAAAAGAATAGTTTTAAAATAGAAAAATTACTTTTACTAAATTTACGTTAAATATAATTTTATATGACCATATTATTCATGATAATACAAATTAAAGATTTACTGCAAAATTAATAAAAGAATTTTTCTAAAATATACCCAATTTTCCCTTTGCTAATCCACCCGATCCTACAAGAATAGCTCCACTCACCTATGATTACTTAAAAACCCTTCTTCTTTGTTGAATTATAAAGTCAAGTACACACATTAGGAAGCCGATTCACGTTGCGATAGAGATATACTGAATATACGACCATAGTTATATAATAATATTGCCAACTTAAGATTCTAAAAATGTTACATGAAAGAGCTAACAAATGTAATAAATGATTTCTGGCAAGTTAGATTGGAATTGATGTGTTTTGCTTTAGATATGTTAAATAGGGATGGCATGGAGTCAAATTGGTTGAATGAACATGAGTGTATAATCACATTATTGTCAATGAACTTGCAATGACCTGCCTTTTTGATCCTCAAAAGTTGACACTAATATATCTACGTGTCAAGCTTCCAAGTGCCGAAAAGATAAATTGTCGGGGTAAAAAGAAAAGAAAAGACAGAATAAAATCTCACAACGTGACGAGTAATCTATAATATACCAATGATCTTTACGAAAAGGAAACTATTATATACAATATTAATCAGAGTCTAACTATCATCAACCTGGATAGTTATAACAGCCTATCCTCACAAATGCTGATAAATACAAACAAGAACCACAACAAAAATAAAAAATACAGAAATACATCTTTGGGCATCCAACTTAACTCCTGAAGCTCCAAAGCATCCAAAGCTGACTCTGAAAAAAATACTCGGGTCAGACCCGAGTATTATAAGAAAATAACACCTGAATCGGTCTGGTAAACCAGCGTGAGAAACTCAAATCATTTAGATTGTTATATCTTATAAATGATTTTAAAAATAAAAAGGTATCTCGTAATACTATGCCGCACATAAACATGGATGGGTTTTACCTTACGATAACCAAACTTTTTTATAGGAAATCCGGTGATATTATAATAATGTCTAGTGTTTAAAGTAAATATTGAATCACAACCAAAATTGTTACATTAATTAAATTCTAGCATAATAGGTATACAACTAAGTCTATAAAGGCACATATTGGAGATTGGATTTACATCAATGACAAGGCTACAAGGGTACCACCTGCCATAGTACACCTCTAGAAAATATACCAAGGTCGAAAACCATTCGACCCATGCGAATCAGGACTGGCCTACCTCTTACTGGATAGTACCAAATATGATCATCCCTCGATTATGATTAACAACCACACTGGGCCCCGAAGCATACATAATTAAGAATAATATTGATCTAGATCAGGTATAATCACACACTAATGGTAGTAAACCACATAACCTTGAAGCATGTCCCATGTTTTAGTCATTTTCGATTGTGTGGCTTGAGGCTACGTTTTACCTTTTAGATAGCAATCCCACTTGGAATGCTAACACTGCCTTCCAAGCGATAATGCAGTGTCAGATTCATCCATACAAGTTATTCAGGATATGAACAAACCGAAGTCACTACTTCTACTACATCTATTTTGGAATCATCCTCGGGATTAGTAGCAAGTTGCCTTTGCACATCAAAGAGCTCGATCTTCGATTCCATCATCTATAAAATGTCTTCAATTCAAATGCTTGATTTTTTTCAAAATGGTTTTTAGATAATTCATATTTAGCCATTCCCGCTCTCTTCGAACCAACATTCAATAGTTTCCGATAAACTCAACTCTGGTTCTTTTGGAAAATATAGACAATACATAAGAGCGGAGATCGCCTCCTAACCGTTTAAGTGGACAGATTTCCTTATCATTTGTCTTAGAAGAGCACATGAGGTTATACTTATACTATAGCATCATCAAATGATAAGGAAATCTATCCACTTAAACTGTTAGAAGGTGATCTCCGCTCTTATGTATTGTCTGTTTATTTTCAAAAGAACCAGAGTTGAGTTTACCGGAAACTATTGAATGTTGGTTCGAAGAGACCGGGATTGGATAAGTACGAATTATCCAAAAACCATTTTATTCTAGATATTTTCAAAGTTATAAATGGGTCCAAATTTGATAGTCGGTTATTTAACTATCAAATAAACGAACAATCAAACATAGTTTTAATTCCTTGTGGAATCCACTAAGCCTCTTTTAATTAATCTTCATTAATTAAAACACTTCAATTATTTAACAAAAAATATTCATATACCGATATAAATAAATTCTCAAAGTATTTAAGAAATATTTCTAATTTCAAACTCATATTGAATGGGTCAAAATAATATTATTCAAAAACATTGTTTACTATATACGCAAACTACTAATCCTTCCGTGTTAAGAACATAAAGATATTTCTGTACTACCTTAATTAAGAAAGGTTAATTTTTAATTTCACAGACTTGAGTTTTCATAAATGATCCAAATCATATAAAATTAAAGTTTTATAAACCCAAAAAATATTTTCTGAAATTCCAAGATCTCTTTCCAACTTATACTCTAACAGCCCTTTATTTAATTCTCTTATAAAACAATTTATTACGTTAAACACTTTTTACTAAATAAATTGATTACTTTAAAAACTTCCCTAATAAATAATTTAGTAAGTTCAAAACATCATTAGAAAATAATTAATTAACTTTAAATATCATTAATAAAATAATTAATTAACTTTAACATAACTTAAATAAATAATTGTTTAACCTTTAGAACACTTCAATAAAAAATTTAAATAACTTCCAAATTTAAAACATCATTAATAAATAATTAGTTATCTTTCAAGTATTATAATTAAAATAATATTAGCTTAACCATTTCAATATAGAAATCACTTTACTTCTAATATTCTAAAGTAACAGTAAATTTAAATCTGTTCCTTTTCAAATTTGGGAAGAGCTTAGCACCCAATGGCACTTAAACAAGTTACCATTTATTTTTCAGTTCAACATTTCAAGTCATATCATTGATATTTACATAAATAATGTATATGTAAATAAAATCCATAATTATCAATCAACAAATAATACATCACTTTATCCAAGTCAACCAGCATATAAAAAAATGTCTAAATTAATAAAATAGCAAAACAGGATTTATTCTGCTATATAGATGTCCAATATAATCAATTAAATTTAAATGTAGCAGAACGATGTCTTATTCTGCTAATAGGATGTCACTGATAAAATATAATTTACCAAACGACACAATTATATCTATCACTATTAACTTATCAAAATTTTATACTTCAACTATTCTAACAAATACTTGTACAAATGTGTTCTACTAGTTAATACGAACCTAACATCGAGCGGATTCCGTTTAGGTGTACAACGATTTTTCAAAAGTTTAAAATAAAAAAAATTAACAAAATCCTACAACCTAAGCCAAACCGACCCATGCCCTTAAACACAAACCCATGCTCAAGCTTCTACTTCCCCAAATCCACATCACAATTCAACATCCAAAAAACGAGAAAACTGGAGCCAAAATCTCAAGTGCACGTGCACGTCGCCACCGACCTTCGGCCGCTTTGCCGACCCCACCTGTAGGTACACCTTGCCATGCCTGCCTTGATCAACCAATCACTATACCCTCCAGTGACCCACAACCCAATTCAAACCCTTTTTTCCCAAAACGAACGTGTCTAGGTTCGACATCCTTTCACACATCGAGCTCGCCTCGCCACCTCGATATCCCATGTCCAGCCTCGCCACCACCTCCAGTAGGACCGTCAAATAACCACACCTTTCTAGGCCTATCCCTGGTCCACTTAGTGGCCCACCGTGCTACTTACATAGTCGCTTTCGAACCTAGGAAACCCGCCTTGCGTAAACCCTAACTCGACCTCGACAAGACACCTCCGACCACCATATGTCACGTGACCACTTCCCACCTCTCCGCTACAACCCCAAGTTGATCTAGCTCTAGTCACTCCGCCCTAAACAACCATGATCCACAGCTAAATCCCATAGCGCAAAATTCTACGAACACACTTAAAAATCCTGAATCGATGGTATGAACCCATTCGCATCTTTCATTTTCCATTATGCGATCGACAAATCTTGCCATTTTTTGACACTCTCTGAAATCGGGCAAATTTAACCACCATAGTTGAGGAAACGTTGAGCACTCATTTTTGAAAATATATTTAGATATACTGAACAACTTCATAGTTGATCGATTTAGCTAATTCTAAACGTATCAAGAGATATTGAATTTTGAAATCTAAGATGGGAAAATTACTTTAAATTTTCAACTAACCATAAGTTAGAAAAACAAGTTGATTTCCTACTAATTTCCAATTATTATATATTTTTATTTTCAAATCAAATTTTGGATTTTAATTCATTATTTTAAACATGATAGATATTTTTAAACAAATCAACCAAGCTATAAATTTCCACAACATTTATTACATATATAATAAAATCAATAAACCAAGAAATGGAGATCTCACTTTGCACAATTTTTTAAAATCCAAGCTAGCTTTTTTTCAAGCAAAAGATAGGATTTTTCTCAAATACTCTTGAGTGATAAAAATGAAATTGATAATAATGACATGAATTATGAAATAAAAGATGGGAATGGTGTATATATATAAGGAGGTTACATAGAGAAATAAAAATAAGAAAATAAAATGAAAATACCCATAAATCACAATTTCAACTCTAACATCATATCCAAGCCTCCATGGTACCAAGCATATGAAAAAGATGGTGGATATTAGGGCGATCATGTACTTTAGTTAACACTCACACTTAAGAAATCCTTTCATTTCAAATCCATTTTTTCCTTTGAAATTTGAATATGTTTTACATTTATAAATCCTTGCATTTATATTTTTGTCTATACATTTCATAATAATTTTTTTAAACATTTAAGTGTTATTTTTTAAGTTTATATAAGGGTATTACAACTTGTCATTCGATTAAAAACTGAAAATCCATAAAATGTATTTCGTTCACATTTTCAGTTTTTCGTCGAACTACCTATTTATGTAAGCAGAATTCAAAAATAAATGTTCCATCATTAGTTATTAATTAAAAAAGGGTTATTTAATTATTAAACCCACTAATTGAAATTTAAAATAAATTAAATATTCACAAATCAAAGTGATAAAATTCTGGGTCGTTACAGAACCCATATAATAACATACATATAAGTCAACAAATTATATAATGAATTATCATAAAACATTGTTTGAACTATTGACAATTATACTATATGTGATGAATTTTGATGATCATGATGATAATATGGTTGTTTAATGTGTTTAAACATGTATGAATTGCCTTAAGTTGAATGATAGCTTACGAAAGTTTATTAAATGGCGAGAATGTTTTCGCCTTGAAGGCGTTTTTTGAGTGTCATGGAGAAGTGGATGTTTAAAACGGGGAAAATGTCTCCAAATAATAGTTGGAAGAATAGTGAAAAGTTTTGTAAAAGGGGAATAACATTTCACTAGTTCATATTGTCAAAAATTGAAAAGGAATAACCATTTAAGAAGAAGGGTTTGGAATTCTTGGTGTAATGACCCACATTTTCACACATCGATGGACCTTAAAAATATTTTTTTCAAAATTGTGTCCAGATTAAACAAAACTTTGGGGAATGTTGAGGATTGACCTTTTTGATCCCTAGTACATATTGTGGATTATTTCCCTAAACATTTTGTAAGGCCTGTAACTTTTGATAGAACCTAAATTAGGTCTGAAACTACTTCCAAACGAATGATACGATGGTTTCTCTTTCTATAGGGCGGTCATAATAAAATTTTGACCTACGGTTTAGGAGATATGGTTTTTTAAGTACGAGAAGTTTTTAGGAAGATTAGTGGATAATTAACTCAACACATAATTTAGCCTACTAAATAATTTAGGATTATGGTTAATTGCAGCATCCCCAGTAGACAGTAATAACTTTCCTATCTTCCTAAAACATCTCCAAACATCAATTAGTCCTTCCTCTACAAAAATTCCATCATTTTTTAGTTTAACTAGCCATAATCAATCAAGTAGTGAGTAGTTAACATAGGAATTAGCAAAGGACTTTAAGATTTTGAAAATTATTGTTTCGGAAACTGTGCTACTGCTGTCCAGATCAGATCACTTACTTTTGGTTATTTTGGTTGATCCTACACCCTAGGTGAGTAATTCTATTCTCTCACCTTACTATGTATAATGATATATATTTTAAAAAAAGTTTCAACTTAAAAATATCATTTTTAAATTAGTCTAAATTTAATATGGTTTATGGATGAATTTAAATGGTTATCGTTGATTTTCCTTATAGACCCATGTTTTGTATGTTGATATAATTATTAGAATAGTTTGTGTATGTTATGTTTGATATTATTGGATGTATGTGATGTTTTTTGATTGTATGGATGTATGATTGCTTATTTGTATTGTTTGAAAATGCCTATTGACAGCGAGATTAGGTTAGGATTATTCTATGAGGTTAGATCTCTTGCATATGGATCGACCAAATGATAGGTCAACTAAAGATGATAGCATAAATAATGGGATACTCGGGTTAATGGAACAAAATTAGATGAATTGATTCTATAGTTGCAGATGATGTATCAATTAGAACTGGAGATTGTACGCGATATCAGGTAGCAAAACAAAAGAGGTAGTAGTCCAAAAACTCAAAAAGTCAATTAGACAAATTTTTTGGTTAAGTGCATCGGTCAGCACCGACCGATTATGGTGGATGCCAATTGTAAAGGTGGACTACTCGGAGATATGCACGGTGATGACTTTGGGGCATCGAAGATAAAAAGTGATAAAAACCTACCATCAATCGATCCAACTTGAGGTACCACTGAACCACGCAAGATGTGGAGAAATTCGAGTGTCGGCTTCAGCCTTAAATAAGTACTATGCAAGATGGTCTTTGAGCATGGCAAAGGAGTGGTGAACAGATTTTGTACTTAGTCATTTTACTAAGTACATTAGCTAGGGGGTCGATACCTACTCGGATTGAGGTGATTTTAGATATGTTGATGGGTTTGTGTCGAGGAGCATGTACAATCGATCGCAAGTAGAATGGACATGTGGTTTGAGAGATATGCCCACTACTGATCAGTATGGTAATGGATAAAGCGGTATGAGTTTTACATGAGACAACCTAAGTTCTACTTTAGGATTGATGTAGGCATGTAGTACGATGACTTCGGGGCTGATGCAACGGGATTTTTTGACTTTTGAGAGTGTCCAGAGATGTTCTAATCCTTGACGACTAGATAATGAGAGTTTCGTTGATTGTCCATAGAGAAAACTTTGATGATGTGAACTTGTGGAGTAGGACAGATGATGTTTTCTACTATGGAGACTTATGCTAAGTGTCCATTCTAACTTGAAGGTTGTGATGTGTGCTCGTAAAGAGGGGGTATATGAGGACGCTTATGTGGATTTATTGATATGTGATCTTGGTTCGTTGATTGTGATCTATGTACCCTAGAACTTTTTGATATGTAGGTCTAGTCCTTGGCAGTCAAAGCAAGCATAGATTGAGCATCGAGAAACCGAGATGTTTAGTAGTCTCCGACTGTTGATGTGGTTATATAAGTTATCATATATCCAATGCACTTGAGTGACTGATGTGAGGTTTGTTTGACGGTTGTTATATTTATTTATGGTAGTTACATGATGTTGGCATTATTGATGCAGATATCTAAACACTTGTATTATACTTTGACTAGTAGTACACCATTATGATGACAGTTTAGCATATCCAATTTTATGTGCTAACTTGTTGGATACAGGGACAGGTCAGGTATGATTCTCCATACATTGTGTTACTATTTACTATATCGGCTTTTATAGTATTTTGAGATTTTAGATTGCTCATACAAGACTTATGTCTAACACAAGATTATTTTCTTTGCTTTATATGACCTTAGGTACCCTTAAATGAGAAGATTAAAGATGGAAAGTGTGAGATAATGCATAGAGCAATGTGGTGGATGGGCAGGTGGATAACACTTTCATATACTTATATTTGGA
Source organism: Allium fistulosum (assembly GCA_030737815.1). Lineage (NCBI taxonomy): Eukaryota > Viridiplantae > Streptophyta > Magnoliopsida > Asparagales > Amaryllidaceae > Allium > Allium fistulosum. Next base: position 596,333,818 of record CM060908.1, on the reverse strand, counting down.
GCTTGTAATGTTATTCCATTGTGCATTACTCTAGAGCTATTTGTAGTACTACTTATCTATTCGAGATAGTTCTCTAATTAGAGTTTATTTACTTTGATGTATAAATTCTATTCCACTTGTTTTGTATAACTAGGATGGATCTGATGCACTCTAATTGGTTTTGATTTATCTAGTTATATTATTATCTCACCTGTTTTACATCTATGTTGATTATTATATTTTTATCTTATACATTATGAGATATAAGATAGGTTCTGTTTGGATTTTAGTTATTTCACACCTAACTGCCACTCTACATTGGTCGGGTACCATTGCAACACCCTATTTAGTCTATTTGGGTTCGAAGATGTAGAGTGGTCATCACACTTAGTGTTTCAAAGCTAAAAGATCTTTCTTCTTTCCGATGGAAAGAAAATATGACAAATTTTACAAGGTTCAGCCAAAAAACAGAAATGGCCATTGAAACTGTCTATAAGATGAGTGAACAAGGAAATCAAAGTCAAAACCAAAATGGTTCAAAAGTTGTCTAATTTGGTCTATTTGAGAAAATACCATAGTCCACTGAAATTGGGGGGAATCCATTGCAAGTTTCTAGTTAATCTTTTGAGATAGGACAAAACTAGCCTAAAGGGATCCTACCTTAAATGTTCTGCACCTTGATACACATATAAAATGTAAGTATACTAGTGAGGGGAAACCCCTTCCACTTTGTGATGTTGTCTTGTTATATATAAGTAATATATGAGTAATCATGGCTAATATCATGCATATCGGGCTTATTCCTTACTCATAGTTTATGTTTTTCCTTTAAAGTACTCATATGAGTAGGTTGAGGGTTGAAGGATTACCAGGTTTTTGTTGAATAGCTAAATAAAATGACTATAGGAGGTAGATTTATTAAGCAACTCATTAGGTTGTGTACAATTACATTGCAACTTAAGTTACCTTATTTAATATAAACTTTGATCTTTTATGGTGGTATTGTTGTATACCAATCGTGTTGTGTTTTTGTTGTAAGTCATATTTTCTATCTACGATAAAAAGGTTTGGGTATTAAATATGAACTGAAATGATGAAGTTAATTTACTTAAGAATGATGACCCTTACTTATTTTATAGTTTTTACAAAATAATCAGATCACATATTATCGCTTGAAAATAAGATTTGAGTGACTACAACACCATGGTATTCATTTTTGGACCTCAAGGTAAGGGATATTACATCTTCCTAATACCACCTAAGCGATCTTCGAAGCCATATAGTGTTTCACCAACCTTGACTGTAATGTCTGGTAAGTAACCTTCTCAAGTTAAAGTACGTCCGAATTTGGAGTATACCCAACTATTGGCTATGGTCGATACTTTTGACACAACCTTTATGGTTGCTCCCTTAGATAAGCCCTCAATTACTCAACTATCCCTTAGTCAAACCAATGTTGTTCTTGTACACTACTACTTGCAAGCCTTGGATGATACTAAGTTTGGCTCTATCTCCAAACAAATCACATGGACCTCGGTATTTAAACACAACTTGAGTAATATAGTTTCCTTTGTTCCTGCAAAGTATAATATTCAATACATATATGATGCTATGATACCACACTATGCAATTAAAGCTTTTCTAAAGGCTCACTAATGCCCCATTAAAACATTTAGCTGACTTCGACCGCTACACCGTTTGAATTTAGCGCTATTAAATAGTCGATCGCTTAAAGCCCCACTACTTTCCACTATGCCCAATAAATCAGGGGTTTTTAGCACCCAGTTTAGCAATTTTAATATAAAATAGTTAATTTGGCTAATTCTCTTATAAACCAAATCAATAAATCTAGGGTATAGGTCTAAGTTCAAGTCCTAAGTGCTCATCATAAATTAGAACTTTATTATATTTATCAAGTCTAAACTGCATAGACCATGATCTTCGATTTTGTTTTATAGAAATGAAAAATGTTTCTTTTTTCTGCACAAATGATGTGGGAATGAGAATAAATCAACTTCGGAGTTTTTGTTTTATCTCGAATAAATATTTTTACACCTTCTCTATCTTTCGATATACCCCGCTTTATCCATGCTATAGCATTTTGCACCTCCACTACTATAAAATCACAAAGTGATTTAACTGCATAAGTGCCACCTTCCAATATTATTGGTGTTAGCATTGCATTTTGAAAGGAGCATTTCTAGGATCCTTCAAGGTTAAAAACCTATCTTATATTATTTCCAAGAATTACCCATTATATATTTGGAAACTAGAGGGTTTTATGAAAGATAAGTATGATAAAGCCATGTTCTTTCTTGAGTTCTCTTGTCCCAAGGAGCATCTCTATGTTTTTAAAGCCATTTCAATCATTATTCGATATAAGGTTTTATCAACCACAATGGAGCTCGACGAAAGATTAGGTTCATGGGGATAGTCCTCCTCATTTTTGTTTACATGATATTCACTAAAATCACTTTTCCTGTTTGGTCTTTTGTTTGGAGTAAACTAGTTGGCTAGTAATATTGGTGTTATCATATGTATGATCAATCAATGGTGCATAAAAATATATTTCAATATAGTAAAGCTTCGGTCGAGATTATGTCAGGCAGGATGCTAGTGGAGCACCTTCTAATGTGCTTATCTAATGAAATGATTAAATATGTCAAATTGAATGATGTTTAGAATCGTGAGATATACCATATTTTCCATTGTTTTAGATAAATCTCCTTATCTTATATCCACTCTCTCATGTACCTGTTTAGGATCAGAATTTTCTCTTCCTCACTCTCTGCTTGTCCTTTCAAAAATTCCACTTCTCAAGCCTCCATAACAATTATGGTAAATCATTGAGAAAAATTCTGTTCGCCTTTGCCCAGAGGTGGATTCTACACCATCCAAATTTAGCTTGCTTTTGTTGACTAAACTTTCATGGTGGAGAAATTACCTTACTACCACATCCTCAAATGTTACTCCTACTCCCAATTTCCTAGCTTCACCATCCTCTATCGTCCATCCTCATCCTCTCTTTCCCTCGATTTCTAATGGTCTTGACAAGGGGTTTGTGTTCTTTACAAATTACGTTAAACCAATCTTTAAGCTTTCACCTTTTCCTCCTCATGCCTAAATTCTTCTCAATTCCCACCTCCATCCCCTCCACCTTTTGTTTGCCTTTCTCTCTTCCTATTATTATCATTTTTTTTCTAGTCACGATCTCAATTGCAATGAGTGTTTACATCAAAAATGACCAAAAAAACCTAAAATAGAGACTTGGTAAAGCTTAGGTTCTTGAGTGTGATCCTCGTGTTGGTTTCTAGGAGGTGAGATCTATGCTTGTCAAATATGTTTATTTCTTACTCTAATTCAAATCATAAACCATAGGCAGATAGATTGGAAAGCAAGAAGTAAAGTTCATAAAAAGCAAATGACACAAATTTTTTATAGTGAATCGGTAATCTCTAGCCTACATCCAACTATTACTCCATCTTCATTTCTTTGTGGATCTTAAGAACAATGTAGAAATACAAAATACAAGGGTATAATTTTCAAAAGAAATGAAAATATAGTTCCAAAAAATTGGTTTGGCTAATTCAGTTTGGTAGTTTATAGTGCTTCGAACTTGTCTGCCATTACTGTTCATTCATGAGGTATTTAAATGTATGAAGTTGTGAAGGAATATGGTTGATACTTCCTACAAATAAAAACTTTCTACGTATGACCAAGTCTTTTTGGTAGTATTTAGTTTGGTAGATATTGATTTGGCAAGCACACTACTAGAATGCTTTAAACATTCAACACTTACTTACTACCTGACCCTTTCCATTGTTCGGTACCAAACAGATCTTCTTTATGTCATAACTTCTTCATTTTAAGATGGAATTGAGTGATACTTGGACCAACTGCTTTGTATCATTGAATAGAACACCCTACTATCTTTGGATGTTCCATTTGTATGATGTATCCAATAGCCCCCTATAGTGGTTCCAAAATTTGTAAAGTAGAGGATCGATTTTAAGATGACCATATCTTTCAATATGTAATTTGGATTGAGATTTGGTTTAAAACAAGGTGCATCTCATGACCTTAAGAATATTTTCCAACTAGTTTGGGTCTATTCCAAGGCTATGCTAAATTTTTCCCTAACACTTTGCTCCTTAAGTATGCTTTGTAGATATGAAGTGTGCTTGTTCTAGATCTAATCATAGCATGGGAATAGTGTAGTGGAGGTAGAATTCAATAGTGCTCAAGTATGGCCACTCATCTAGCCTTTAAATCAAGAGTGTAGGGGTCAAGAACATTTGTTCTTTCCTAGTCATAAGTCTTTTCACCTACTCCTATAGGTTTCACATATTTAAGCTACAAGGTGTTATTATATCCTTGAGTATTCCTGTCAAATATCAATTTGAATTTATTCATAAAAATAAGTTATGCCTTTGCATTATTGTCCCTATAATCCATGAGGGTTCTCTATCTCCAGAGTATCATAATTCACGCTTGGATGAAGTTGACCCTATTTCTACATATTTTTGGAAAATTATGCTCCACTGCCTCTGCCAGTGTCAGGTCCTATCTCTAGGACTAACTACAATTACACTCTATTGTTTTTGGAGGAGTTAAGCTTAGTCTCTAAGGCTGAGTGACTAGATACTTCACTGTTTTGATGAAGTTTTACCTTGTCTTTAATGTTAAGTGGAAATACACACCATTGTTACTAATGGAGTTCAACCCTATCTCCAAGGCTATAATGCTTATATTTCGTTATCCCTAGCAAAGTTAGGTTTGTTTACACTCCACTATCTATGGTAGAGTTGAATGAGTTTATACTCCGCTATCTCTGGCAAAGTTAATTAAGTTTACACTCTATTGCCTCTAATGGAGTTGTTCTAGATTATACTCCACTATCTCCAACAGGGTTAAGTGTACTTTGATTTCTCTGGCAAAGTTAAAGAACAACAAATAGGAAATTTCAAGAATTTGGCCATGAAAGGAATTCACGACGTCTAGGTCAGAAAGCATCCAACAAGTCTAGCTATTTTCCCATTAGCAAAAGTGACTGGCATCACTAAGATTGAGAGTCATTCGATGAACTCATCTAGTCACTCGTCAAATGGAAAGACTTATCGCCATTCCATTCTTCATAATTTGTATGCGCATCTATCTGTGGATGCCTAATAGGAGATGGACATGCTCCGACATTCATGGAAGGGATCTAACACCATGCCCTTGAGCATGGTTTATACACTTCCACTACAAGAACTCGATTTTGTTAAGGGCCTACGGACTAGAGTTCATGAGACTCTCGCTTGAGTTACCTTCAAATGGGGAAGTTAAGTGTAACATCCCTTATTATAAAACATAAAGATGGAATTCTAATGTGTTGCAGTCACCTTAGAATTATATTTTAGCGATAGAATGAGATCGGTATATACATTCAATGGTTTAATTCGAATAACAAAATAAATTTATAGTCTTTACAATTTTTAGCCATAAATCTCAAACGATTCCCACAGAGGGGTAAAATATAAATCATTATATAGTACTATCAATGAACTATCATATGAAGATGTCGAACCCTTATAGTCTCAATCAAGGTTTTAAATCTCCCCGAGATCAGCCGAGATGAAAATCCGAGATATTAGACAAAATCCGAGATTTGGCAGCTTGGTTAGTTATAAGTCTTTTAAATATCGCCCGAGACAGCCGAGATATTTGCCCGAGATATTGGCCAAAATCCGAGATTTGAAACCTTGGTCTCAATATTTACATTATATTGCATAATTAAAGCTGCTACAATAGATAACAAAAATAAGGCTTTTTCCCATCTTTGTCTTTAGCAAAGTCTTAGTAAATGTTCTACCTTCGGCTAATATTTATAATCTAAAATCTTATAAACTCATTGTACTCAAATGTGTAGCTGTGAGTTTATATGGGAAAAACCACAAACACACGGGTAAAATATAAGTTTGGTGTGAATAATATCATTTCCCAACTAAGTTCCTCCGCTAGTAGGACCACACTACTAAAGCTTGGAACGAGTTTTTCCCCTATAATAGCCTTGGTTACACAATTAGTATGACTATCATAAGTCAATGGTCATAATAAAATATGATAACTCAACCATACATAACATGTAACACCCCATAGATTAATAATAATTAATTATGATAATAAAGATTTAAATGGTTAAATTATTAGATTAATCAATATAAAATGATAAGTATTTAAGTGAACATTCACTTATCACTTTTTTCTAATAAAGCTTAATAATAAGAATTTATGAAGAAGAGGATAAAAGGCCAACAACCCAACAATCCAATGGGAAATAGAACTACTTTCCTCTTTTTATTTCATTCCACTCTCATAATTAAAATAAAAGCTTTAATGCTCTTTAATGGTGATTGCGTTTTAAACAAAAAGAAGAGGAAAAGAAGAAGATCAACTAAAAAATATAGGTAAATAATATATTCTCTAATTTTGTTTTTTCCCTAGATTGTTCATGGCCAAAATTATATCGAATGTTTGTCATGCTTTTTATAATCTATTTGATCCGAACGGCTAAGAATGTGGACCAGAAGGTTGTTTTAATTTAATAAAGCGTTAATTAATTGGTTAAGAAACCAAATCCATGAATTTTGCTGAATGTGTTGGTAAACTACTTTATAACGGTCAAAAAGGGCTAGGTCAATTGAATCAGAAGTCGACACATGTAAAGTGAATGTCTAACATTTAAAAGGTTGTTCCCAACATAAGCCGAGAGGCAATTGAGTCGAACCAAGAATAATAAACCAATACCTATGCAATAAGACTTGGGTAAGAGAGCTAAGAGTTATTCACTTAAGTCCACTAACTGAGGGTTACTCAAAGGCCAAAGGTGAAGTGAGAGTATGATCATGGTTAAAGGAGGAATTATGGGGAGAGGAATATATTTTGGAATTTAAAGATTAAATTTCATAAGTCACCAAAAATAAAAATAAGGCAGGCTTTCCCAAACGAGACCAAGGGTAGTGATTGCCTTGAATAGTGTAGCTCTTGGTAAAGTGTGTAAACCAGAACTAGTAACTTTTAAAGATAGAAGTGTATGCTAAAGCTTAAGATAATCGAAACTAGTACTTAAACATTAAATATAATGTGGTAAGTAGTAATGAGCAGCCGAGTAGAAGTCAAACTTGTGTTAGCTTAATGAACACTCAAGTAGAAAGCCTAATCAATGAAAGGTAGATAGAATGTTTGATAGACGACATGAGGCCAGAAGTGGTAGTCAAGAAACCAAGAGCCTGGTGTAAGGCCTGATGTGGCGACCGAGAATGAAATAGGTGTGAGATTGGGAGTGGCAATTGAAACACAAAAGCGTAGGTGTAAGGCCTACCATGGCAATCCAACCGAAAGCATGTTATAAGGCCTTAAGTGGCAACCATCCAAAACATGAAAGCAACCTGTGTAAGGCCGAGGATGGAAGCCAAGGGAATGATGGAAGATGTGAGGCCTAGTCTGGGAGTCAAGAAACTGAAAACGAAGTAGATGTAATGCCTACAGTGAAAACCAAAGTACAACATCGTTGGTGCACAGCCTGAAGTGGCAACCGAAATATGAGAATGTAGTAGGCATAAGGTAGGGAGTGGTAGCCGAAGTGTGATAGTGATGGTATAAGGTCTAATTTGCAAACGAGACGACTAGTGTATTTGTTGGAATTTAGTAAATCACGTAGGGATAAGGACAATGTGGCAGCTGAAGGTTACGATTTTAATCATATTTCTTTGGTAGAGGGTTTAAAGCTTGGGTGGTAGCTAAGACTATGGTATTTTGGTTAGGGTTAGTTCATGGATAGTTATGATTTAGCATTCCGAATAGTTTATTTTAAATATAGCCTTACATAAAACACTTAAGGGGTGTGTATGCTTAAACTAAAAGCTAATTAAATAAGTGTTGTGTTATAGTGAGTTTAAGCCTGTTCTGTGCTTTAGCGGTGTGGTCACACTATATTCTATGTTTAGGGTAATATATTACTCATGCTAGACTTTATGTCTAACTCATGTTTTATTAATGTTTTCTCAATAAACTCATGGGTACTCGTTTGAGTAGATTGAGTTTTTGGGTTGGCAGGTTACTTTTGGGGTGGATGAATAATGGTGCCGAAGACGAAGAAAGAGGCTTGAGAGTATTATTTGTATTTTGATTTTGTTGTACTTAGTGTTTCTGTCAGCATTTTCATATGTTGAACATATCACAATTATCGATGATTGTATCAGATTTTTGACCCCTGCGTGGGCACGATTGCGGAACATTCTTAATATGTAAAAATTAATGAAGATGTTATGTAATATTAATTAGTTATACTATTTATTTAAGACTATATAATATAACTGATCTAATCTCTATCACCGAAAGATATGTCTAAGGTGATTGCTACACATTGGGATTCCATTTTTGGGTTTTGCAATAAGGAATGCTATAGTTGGTATCAGATCTTAGGTTAGGGGATACTAAGTAAGATAGATCTAAGTAAAAAGTTAGATAAATAAGTTAGTGGAAAATAAACCTCTTGGGAGGGTATGCGCTAGTATATAACTTACTTGTAATTGCTATATGGATATGTATGAAGATATATCTATTTCTCTATGATTGTTTCACTCTTTATCCATCCCTTTCTAATGAAGACATTCTTAGCAGTTAATGGGAATGAGAAGTGGAAGAGTTAAAATAGAGGGGCTAATGCTAGGAGGAAGAATGATAGCTTGCAAACTGTCAAAGAAATGGTAGAGAAGTGCCTCTGACAGTAGTAAATGAAGCTATCCCGCTATCCTAGACATGGATATAATTGTTTTGTCTCAAAATTTCATGAAACAGACGACGAGGGAAACCATGCTAGAAGTAGTTGAGCTGGAAGTTGTTGTAAGAGAAGACTTTTCAATTTAAATCAAGACTTTATGAAATTGGAAGGTAAGATATATACCAGGAGAGAGCCGGTAGTGGAAATGTCAAACTGGTTGAAGGTTTGTGAGTGTATCTTTAGGGATTTGGAATTGAATGACGCACAGAAGAGAAGGTTTTCTTCTAGACAGCTGCATGAAGACGCCTTAGATTGTTGGGAGAAAGGGACAACTAGAACTCCCGAAGAGGAGATTACCTAGGAGCAGTTCAAAGAAAGGTTCGAGCTCGGTTCATTTCCAAGTTGAGAGAGTTCATTGATCTCGGCAAGGAGATCTTTCTATGGAAGAGTACATGTAGAAGTTCAATGCGTAAGAAAAGTATGGCCAAGAGTTGATTAACACCCACTGTAACACCCCATAAAAATTAATAAGAAATTAATTAATTAATTAATAATAAGGTTAAAAATGGAAATTTTGAATATTTGAGAATTTGACCATGAAAGTTGTGTTGTTGCATTCGTGGATTTTTCTTATCAATTTCCATATATAAAGTTTTGAAATCGGAGCTTAAACGGGAAAGTAATTGACAGTTGAAGATTTTGAATTTAAAATAATTCAAATGGAATTCAAATTCAAAATATAACTAATATTAAATTTTAAAATTTTAAAATAAATGGTAATTATGACTTGAGTTTCAAGTAAATGTTGAGGTTAAATATTAAAAAAGGAACTAAATAATTAATTAAATGGCACAAAAAACGTTCCCATAATTTGGAAACCGATCTACCGCCTATATAGGGCCGATCGACCGTTAGCGGTCGATCGCCTAGGGAGGAGTGGTAGACTAGTATAGCGGTGGTGGTTAGGTTTACTTCAGCCCAAGAACAGTCCAGATTTTATTATTTTAAACCGACTTAAATTCGACGATTCTGGTGACTTCTAACCATTATAGATAAGAGCCTAGCTCCCTTACTTTTATTCATAAATTATTTGGGTACGTAGTGGAGCTCTGTCAGTTTCTTTCTTCCACACGATTCGTAAATTTTTTAAGAACTCTAAGTAAGAGATTTTAGATATTAATATTCAATTTCTAATTCTATACTCCTCCAATCCCTGAAAGTTTGAAACTAATTAATATGCAATCCGGTTATTGTATATTTCAAAAGGAAGATGTCAGGAAAGAGATTAAATAACAGCCATGTTCAAATCCAAAGGAGAAAGCTGGGAATTGTCTATGAGTGGAAATCTTAGTTTTCCTCATTTTAGTAATGGCATAGTATAGAATGGATTTGATATACGCCTTAGGGAATTTGGTTCATGAAAACTTCAAATTTAAACCCCTAAAATTTCCCCAAAGCGAAATGTTAATTCTTATATTATTGGGATTTCAATTATTCTATATTAAGATAGTAGAATTATGTCGTTATTGAAATTATAATATTTTACATTCATTCAACTTCTCATTTTTCTTTTTTGATATGATTGGGGGTTTTACAAGTTACGAAATGGTGTGTAAAATACAGATTCTCTAATTCATAGTTTGCACTGCCTATTTCCGTGATTTAAATATGAATCCCTTTTTCGTTTTATATGTGGAAGTTAAATTGTAATGACCCAGAATTTTGAACAAATTAAATTGAGAATATTTAATTAATTTTAAATATTTGAACGATGATTTAATTTGAATCCCGAATATAACTTTGAATTTGACGATTAAATTATAAAATTTAATCTATTGTAAGTTGAATAAAAATTTGAATATTCAATTTTAAGTTGAAGAAAAATATTTCGAAAGCTTTTAAAATTCGTATTAACAATACTGAAGATAATTGAAACTTCAGAATCGAATTTGATATTGATTTGTTCAGTTTTGAAATTTATATCGTTTGAATCAATATTTAAAAATAGCCGTCCGAGGCACAGTCTCGGAATTGGACGAAACCAGTTCCATTGGATCCGTAATATTGTGTTATTATCGGATTTCAATTTTTGTATTTTTCAGAGTTGTTATGTGATCGTACAGTTACAAAACGCGTTGAAGTTATAGAACGAATTTAAATTTAAATTTAAATTTTAAATATTTAGTCAACCTCAGCTGTATTTTTCTTCACATCAGCACGATACCTTCCCCTTATCTCACGCCTAAAATCACGCCATCGATCACGAAATTTATCGTGCAACCCATCCCCCTTCAAATTTAAATAATCACGCAACTTCTCACTCTCCAGTTTTTCAAATCAAAGTTCGAAGAAAAAAAAATGGCCGAGCTTAAATTGTCTATCTCCAGTACACTTCGCCTCCTCCCTCCACAAATAAATCGAGTCCCCTCTCCTCCCTTTCTTCAGTTAGAAAAAAAAGAAATCAAATAATGCCGTGCGCCTTGTTCTGATGGGGTCTCGCGTCAAGCTCGCGAGTGAGGCAGGGAAGGAGTGATGGCGAATCAAGGCACGGCGGCGGCGATGCGCACGAGGGCGCGCGAGTATCTGGGATGGAGTCGAGCGAGGCGTCGCGAGCGAAATTCAAAGGAAATGGAGGGCTGGGAGGCGACTTCGTGGGAGGGCGAAGCAGCGGCCAGAGCAAGCGCGTGGGCATGCGCGACATGAGGGAACTCGGTGGCGAGCTGGGGCAGTGGTCTGGTGTTGAAGCTGGGCACGCGCGTAGCAGCGATGGGTTCGAGATATGGGTTGCGATTTGGGGCGGCACGTTGGCTCGAAGGGCCACGCGATCGACAGGAGGAGTTCAAGCTATTGCGGCAACATCGTGGGTGACTTCGTTCGACCGACAGTGGCGATGTCTCGCAAAAACGTGGAGGTATGACACTAGAATAATTTTTACTTAAGCACTGATTAATTTAGTTAATGAAGGAAAGGAAAAAAAAAGAAAAAAAAATATGTATTATGGTAATTAACATGTTTTATTAACTCATTAAATTAGTTTAGTTACTAAAGGATTTTAAAAAGGAAAATAGTTTAAATCCAATTTTTAGTAAGATAAATTATTAAATGGTAATGAATTATTCGAGTTAATTCAAGTGTTAATAAATTGTATAAAATTGTTTATACAGGGTTAAAAATCGAGAAAACAAAACTGGAATGGGAAATGGATGGCAAAATAAAAGCAAAGGTGAGATTTTTTTCTCACTCAAAACTAATTGCAGTTATTGACTGTTTGATTGTTGTTTTGGATGTGATATTAGATATGATAGGACATATCTATATATATATATATATAGCAATATATACATATTGGCATATGTATATATTGGATTGATGATTTCCCGCCTCGTATAGCGGATGAGACCCTATTGCGCCGTTAGTAAGCGGATTATTTTTATAAAACCCATATACCGCGATATTCCACCTCGAAGTGGAATTGGTATTGTGCTAACGTATGTGGATGTAGGGAAACAGGTTGGAGGGATCCAACTGGATTCCTCACCAGTATTTATTTATTTACAGATATTGATGTATATTCTATTATCATATGTTGATATATGATGTTTGATGTTGTGATTGACTAATTGGTGCTGTTGCATCATCGGATTCAAGTTTTTAAAAAATAACGACTTTTACTTTAAAAGGATTTTTAAAGTGATTTTTGAAAATAGACGTTTTATTGAATTTTTGAATTGATTTATTTCAAATAAATAAGCGTCTAAAATTTTAAAGTTATAAAAGTTAATATTTTTGGTGAAATTTAACCAAAGTGTAATGTTTGAAATAAATAGTTGATTTATTTATAAAATGGTTTAAGTTGGGATTTTTGAATAACTATAAACGATTTGCATAAAAAGATTTATAAAATTGATATTTTATAAATCAAAATATTGGACTTATAAAACGAATTTTATAAGTGTTAAAAAGAAGTATAAATGGATTTCATAAGTGAATGAAATTAATAGATTTACATTGTGAAGTAAAAAATGAATGAAGTTGTAGAATAAAGGATTTATAAGTAATTTACTTATAAATTGGATTTTTGCCTTTAAATGGAATGTTGATTGAATTTGTTCATAAATGATTCTTTTTAAAGTTGAAATCGTTATAAAGTACACAAGCGATTTATAAACATTGTTTATAAATCCGAAATCACTTATTTTTATAAGTGAATTATAGAAGTTAATAAAATGAGATTTATAAACCGGAGTGGTTATAGAAAATAGAAAATGGAATTTATAAACGTTGTTTTATAAATTTGAAAATCAATCAAATTTGATGAATTTAATATAGAGATTATTAAGGGAATTTTATCCATGATTTTGGACAGTGGATAATTCTTGAAATAAATGTGAAAAAAAGATTGAAATTTGGTTATTGAAGTATATTCACGATTTTGGACAGTGAATATATTATTGAAAAAAATAGTTATGTTTGGGAAAGCGATATTATAAATGAAGTTAATTGTTTTAAAAGATGTTTTAAAACGTGTGAACTATCGAAATCATAGATTTCAACATTCATTGTTGAAATAGACGTTTTCGAGAAATAAGGAAATGGTGGACTATAACACTGTTGTTATAGTAAATGATTTCCGAAAGGAAATGTTTTTATATAGTATTGGGATTTACATATCTATCTTAATTTCGAATCCCTATACTAGTGATTTTGGAGTCGTCGTAACGATGTTTTACGTAACATTCGTTTTGACTCAAATAAATGTGCTTAAGAGAATGATTTCCTTAAAGAATGAAATGTATACTTAATTTTGATTTAAGTATAACGAATATTTTCAAATGTTGAAAATAAATAGATTTGTGAATTACTTATTGTAAAATAAGTATGGAAATGCTTTTCCAAAACGAAATGAAACATTTTGAGATTTTATCTTCTTAAAGATAAAATGAAATTGAATATTTGAAATCGATTTGAGAATCGTATATCAGTAGATATTTTGAAAATATAAATTCACTATGGAATTTATGAAGGAAAGGGAAACTGTTTAGAAAAATAAACGTTGATTTATTTTTCAAGTGTGGAAATTATATATCTAGTAAAGATATTTTTGGAAAATAAATAATTTGGGAAAATTATTTGGAATCTGATGATGTTGCGCATCTTTATTGATAGTTAAATAACCGACTATCAATAATTACCTTTAGATAGGTATTTGTTGTGAATTGGATGAATTTGAATGCCACACTTATTTTTGAATAATCGCTCACTATTCGGGTTAGCCGGGAAAGGACCATGGGGTCGTATAACCCATTCCGAATATGTGATACGTCGTTATGAATTGCATTTGAAGACCGGTGTTGAAGACCGGATATTTTTGAAAACGGAAGGATTACCGTCGAGTTACTCTACATCGGCTGATCTCCGATTTAGAGGTTTTATCACCCTTAGTGACGGGAAGTCCGGACGTGATTAGAAATTTATCCGGATATGCAAGGGCTTCGTGAGAAGTGCCTTCGGTTCTGTTCGATCCCGGAACAGACTTGTATGGATTGTGTGTATGACGTTACAATTTGAGATATAAAGCTGATTTCTTTCAAATACATTTCTGTTGGTGGCGGAGAATTTATTCTCTTAGCTTAACACCCTTCTCTGAGACGTACGAGCTCAGAGGTTGTGTAGTTGAAATTTATCAGTGATATACTCCTAATTTGGTAACGTGGCATACTGAGTGTTGCTGTGAAATGATCAGTGTTTGATCATTTGTGATATGATCATTTGTTTGATCTTATATCTTTGTGATCATAGGTTGATCATTTGTTTGACCCGAAGCATGGCTTTGTAGAAAGCGTAGCTTTGTGGACGAGACTTCGTCGAGCCTCACACCCCGGAAATGGTCGAAACAGGAAGGATGCAGCAAGGTTCTAGGGAGTAGCGCCCCTTAGTGTATGTCATTCCTTCTAGATAGAGGTGGTATCATGGTATGGAGCCCAGATACTTAACCTATGTGGTTGCTGCATTATTATTTATGTGGTTTGTTGGAAATCGGGGATCCTCGGGAAGATCGGTTACGATCGGAGGATGGCATACGCGTGTCAGTAGTTACCTATTTTTGCAGAGGTAACCCGGCCTTGTGTTGGCAGAGATCCGGTTAGGTTCTCGGGTCGTCTATTCCAGGGACGTACCCATCGTGGCATAGGAAGTTCCTTGGCCTGACCATTTGTTGGAAATCCAAAGAAACAATACGAGCCTTGTACGGTTTTAGTTGTAGAACCTATCATTCACTTATGGTGGCGCCCTACTGTTTGGATGGTAGCTATAGTAGGCATACGATACTGGTCGTATGTTGGCTAAGATTAATATTATACTTTCGAAATGATTTCTACACTATGCACTAATAATAATATCAAAAAGAATTTGATTTTGCGTAGTAAGCATCTTTGACTATCATAAGAAGAAATCTCCTCCAATTCTGCGTTTGCATTGTGTGTGTGGCGGGAGGTCTTATGGTAGTTTCATTTTCCAAAAGCATTGCGAATTGACATTAAAGTTTTTCCCTGTTGTTTATTTTAAAGATAAACTGTTTTACGATCTCACACCAGTCACCATGACTGACTCGGAGTTTATTGTTCCCTTCTAAACTCTGGGTGCCCACCAATTTCCACACGGGCAGCCTAGAGTTATGTTATCAGGATATTCTGGAGCTTTGGAAGCAAGCTGGATGACGAGACGTAGTATTTGTATCTGATATTATTTATTCCGCTGTGTATTCTGTATGAGGACAAGTTTATATAACTGTCCATTGTTGTATATTGACCCTGATGATGATGTAATGTATAAAATGATATAGTTCTTTGATTTAAAGATTATTCATTTATCTATTATATGTTGTTCCGCTGCGATATGTGAGATTCTGATGTTGTTTTTCTTCTGTTCTTTTTCTTCTATTTTTTCTACTCTTTTCTTCTTCTTCTACCTTTTTCTTCTTCTTAAACCATCATAGTTCGTATTCCCGTTCATTTTGAGTTAATCAATGGAGATTAGTGGTTAATCAAGAGGTACGGATTTGCGGGCCATGACATAAATAGAGTGTAAAAGGATTGAATTGCAAATTCTCTTGGTGTTTATTCAACTATTTTAATATAAAATAAGTTTAGTAACTGATTCTATTTTCTTATACAAGTTTATTGTTGGGCTAACGGTATTCGCTAATTTGTATGTTATGGTATGGAATTAGACTTGTATAAATTGGAAGTTTAGACATTTAATGATCAGTATAGGGCGCAATCTTTTGACGTCTAAGAATGTTTTAGTTGCATATTTATAAAAATATATTAGCATAGAATAGTGTATAATTCATAACATAATAAATAGGTTAATAATTAGCATTAAAATCCCTCTAGGATGAAAGTTAAGAATAATTATGATTACTGGCGAAATAAAGGATCTTTCTTTATATAGTAGAATGAGATGAGGTATATGGTAGTATGGTTAGGGGACTGTAAATTATGACTAAGTTATAGGGATGCAAGGCCAGTTAAAAGTACAAGGAAGTTTGCCCAGCTAATCTGGCTACCGATAGTATGACTTTGAGGATGATGTGAGACATCACTTATAATAAATGTCCACGAGAATGCAAGGTTAGTCAATATTCTATAGGGTATGTCTGTCCTATTAATCTGGCTACCATTGTCTATGAACATTCAGACTAATGTGAGACGTCATAGTTTGTGTTATGGGTTATAATACATAGAACATGTTTCGAGGATCGAGGGTAGTAAGTGGCTGTTGTAGGGTCCGCCTCCTCCATAAGTAGGAAGTGTTAAATGCTCGGGCTAGCGTTTAGGCATGGTAGATGGAAATATCAGGAAGGGTCCACTTCAGGTTTGAGGTATTAAGTGGCTATTATAGGGTCCGCCTCTTCCAAAAAGAAGTATTAAGTGGCCTGATGAGATTCTATGTGATGTTAGCTAGATTTTGCTAGAGAGGGTCCGCCTTGGGTTAGGTATTAAATCACGGGGACATGTCTAAGAGATAGGTATTAAATGGTCAAAGTCTGCCTAATTCCCATTGAAAAATTATTAAGTGGCCGGGGTACTTTCTCTCATATTGTTAGGACATGATTGATGGTAGATGCATGGGACTGGGAACGGCCTTAGGCCTACAACTAAAAGTAAGTTATAAAGATTGGTTAGAAAAGTGTTAGTTATAGGATTGGACTGGGAAAGCCTTTGGGCTTACGGTTAAAGGTATTTATAAGAAATATAGTTAGGATACGTAAGATATATTCTTATCTAAATTACACTGCCCAAGTACTATTATGGAAAAACTCAAGATTTTATTCACTAAACATGGTTGTTCTGACTCACTCCTCATTACAATACTGGTTAAGGAAGACGATGTAGATCTAGGAGATGAAGGCAGAGACAGAGTCTTTTGGTAGTTATCTACCTACTTATTTTTTTATATATACTTTGATGTACCCATTTCAGACATGATATATTGGATTTTGAGATATTGTACTATGGATATTGAGATGTTGTGTTTTGTTATGAAACTTAAATTTTTATAAAATGGGTACCGTTTTTGATATTATATTTTATCCTTTCCGATGTGAGATTTTGATAGCATTAGTAGATAGCTATGTGTATTGATTTCACCAAACAACGGCCAGCTTTGGAATCAATCTAATGCTAGATGGGAATTTTTTGCATTGAAAATTAGGTCTGTTTCGAGGCGGGTTATTACAGTCCCACTGAAGAAGAACGAGATGTTTATTACGGGTTCGAAGCAAGGCTTAGATCATAAAGTGATGGCACATTTAGCATCTTCTTTTGAGTTTGTCATGGACATCGCAAGAAGATATGATAGCATGTACCAAGTGCAGAGAAAGGTGGAATCGAAGCCCATGTACCAAAGAAGATGTACGCTCCTTACCAAAAAGGGAAGAAGGGGAAGTAGCCGAAAGGAAAGGCTCAAGGGAGAGGTAGCCGAAATGATATTTCAAAGATTACTTGCTACAACTATGAGAAGAAGGGGCACTACACATAAAGTTATCCATGGCTAAAAGGGGTATTCAAGGTCATATATTATAACCATGATAAGCTAGGCCACAAGAAGAAGCAGAGTCCATAACTGAAGTAGACAAGGCATTTTACCTTAGAGGGAATGAGAGGATGATCTTTTGCCAAGGTGAAAGGAAAAAATGTTGTTTCGGAAGGTATGATTTCCATTTCTAGTTTCCAACTAAAGTTCTATTTGATACTGGAGCTACATATTATTCCATTTTGAAAGATGTGCTTGATAGATTGGATTTAGATGTTACTTATCTAGTTACTTCTTTGAATGTGGTTAATCTGGTTGATGGGTATGCTACACTCTATTAAGGTGCACTAACATAGATTTTGTTTTGTGTGACCATTTTTTTTCTTGTGGCCCATTTGTTTTTGACTTTGAGAAATATAGAGTCATTTTGGGTATGGAAATTTGGAAGATTCAGATTTTGGTATCTAAATGCGGAAGAAATGATCTTGGTATCATTGGGTGAGATAAGAGGAAGATTCATATTTTCGTTATGTGCATTGGAAAATTTGGATGATGGGATAAACAGAGTTTTTATGGTTTGGGAATTCGCAGTTGTCTTTAAACCAGTGATGGGTGCCTCTAAAGAAAGCAACTGAGTATTGCATTGATTTAATACCAAGGGCGCAGCCTATTAGTAGACTACCTAGCAGAATGTCTAGTAAATGAAAGAGTTGAAGAAGAAGCTAGTGGAACTTGAGTATATGAGTTTTAGTAAATTGAGTAGTTCACTATGGGGAGCTTTAATGTTATTTATGAAGAAGTCGGATGGATCTCTTTGGATGTGCATCGATTATAGGAAGTTGAATAAGCTGATAGTGAGAAATCATTGTCCCTTGCCGTGGACAGAAGATTTGCTTGATCAATTGAGTAGAGCCAGATTATTTCTGCTATTAGACTTGCTACAAGGTTCCATCAACTAAGTGTTGCTAAAGTGAGTATTCTTTTGACTGCGTTTAGGAAATGGTATGGTTCATATAAGTAGTTGGTCATGCCCTTTGGGCTACAATGCTTCGGCTTACTTTATAGATCTTATGAACTAAGTCTTTTATAATCAGTTGGACAAATTTATGTTGATCTTCATAGATATTTTATTGTATTCTAAGAACGAATGAGATCATGAATTTTATCTTATATTGGTACTAGGGGCCTTAAGACAACATAAGTTGAAGGAAAAGTTTTCCAAGTGTCATTTTTGGAAGTAGGAAGTTAAGTTCATGGGCCATACGGCTTCGAAGGAGAATTGGTTGTAAATCCTTCAAAGGTTAAAGCCATGAATGATTGAAGAGACTGTAGACTGTTACTGAGATAAGTTGTTTCTTGGGGTTGGTTGGATATCATTAGAGATTCATTAAGGACTTCTCTAGAATAGAAACACTAATGACTAGACTTACCCAAAATAATGAAAGATATGGTTAGATAGGGGAGTGTGAGGTAGCAATTCGAGAATTGAAGCTTCGACTAACCGACACTCTGGTTCAGTAATGTCAGAAGGGATCGGAGATATGGTAATGTACATAGAAGCTTTGGGATTGGTGTTAGGATGTGTTGATGTAGAAGGGCAAGATTATAGCTTCTGAATTTGGGCAGTTGAGACACCATGAGGTTCAGTATCCAACTCTTGATTTAGAGTTAGCGGTAATTATTTTTTCGCTAAAGATTTGGATGCATACCGTCTTGGAGAAAGTGTTGAGTTGTTTGCTGAACATAAATCCTTGAGGTATTTGTTCTCTCACAAGAAGTTGAACATGAGTCAACAAAAATGGTTAGAGCTCTTGGTATCGTATGATTTCAGGATAGAGTATACCATAAGGAAAGGAAATAAAATTGCTGATGCCTTGAGCCAAAAGATCAAAGTTGTGTTTTTGCCTTGATTGAAAAGTGGAATGTCTTAGATACTCCAACTACTTGTAATGTGCACTTTCGGTCGAGTGCTAGTCATGTCGAATTTTTGGGACATTATCATGTCTTGAAGTTCACTCAGCTCTCATTAAGAATATTATCAAAAGATATAAGGAAGATCCCTTATATGATGAAAGGATCCAAGGCTTGAAGAGTGGTGTTGAGATCGAAGGGTTGATGGACTTTGGTATTGATAAGGTGTTGCCTTCGAAAGAAGGGGATGTTGTATGTTCCAAATGATAGAGACGTTTGGAAGTTGGCTTTAGATGATGGTCATCATTCGAAGTTCGTTATTCATCCATGGGGTACTAAGTTGTACCAAGATACGAAATGAGGCTTCCACTGGGAAGGAACGAAAAGAGATTTTAGGGAATATGTGAAGAGATGACTCACATGCCAACAAGTTAAGGCAGAACATCAGAAGTCAAGTGGACTTTTGCAGGCTTTGGAAGTTCCAAGGGGAAAGTGGGATTCGGTTTCTATGGATTTTGTTGATGGTTTATCGAGGACTAGGGTAGAGAACAAAAATATATGGATTATAGTTGACAAATTGACAAAGAGTACCTATTTCATGCTGATAAAGTCTACAAGGATGACAATCAAATTAGCCAAGATATATGTGAAGACTATAGTGAGACTTCATGGAATTCCAAGTACTATGGTTATTGACCGAGACACATTATTTGCTAGTGAGTTTTGGCGGAGCCTGTGTAGCGCTTTGGGTTTGAAATTGTGTATAAGTACTTCTTATCATCCACAGACAGAGGACCGTACCAAGAGGGTCAATCGAGTGCTAGAAGATTTACTGAGAGCATGTGTATTAGACTTCGATGGATCTTGGGAAGATCATTTGCATTAAGTGGAATTTTCATACGACAATTTTTACCAGCCAGTATAGTGATGGCACTTTTTGAGGCATTGTATGTGTTACCCGGTACCCTGAACCGGCTATATTGGACTGATCGCACAAGACAAATTCGTTTATTGACAAGAAGGATGACCGTAAAGCAATGGCTATAGGGCCCAGGAATAGTGCCCGGACAGTGATACGAAACCTGGATTGAACAGAGTTGATAGACAGACAACACAGGATGTCAGAAATATTGAGATTGGCTTGGAAGGAATAGGGATCGGCATAGTCATTTGTCAACACAAATGAGATAACAAAGGGATCGGCATAGCAAGGTAAGATGACAAGGATCAGCTTTGGTGGTTATTCAAGAGATCGACATAGGCAATGGTACTTAGTTCAACATGATGTATCAATACCAGGAGGGATCGGCATGGTAGCTTGGGTGGATAGCCAGTGTAGATGGAATCATTAAGGGATCGGCATTGTAAAGGGTCATAATAGGGATCGGCATCGTAGCAAGTCCAGGAGTCGGCATATATCCTAGGAACACTATGGATCGGCATATCACTCTAAGAAAGATGGATCGGTATACACCTATAAAGCTAGAGAGTTCGGCATGTCACCCTATGAAGGAATTGGCATTCTTCAGACTAATATGGAACTAAAACAAGGATTAAGCAAAAGCAAGAGCTCCACACATCCAAACACCTTGATATTTGAGACACCATCATATTAGAGCATAAGGAAGCTACCATAGAGGTCATTGCCCCAAACTCAACCTATGGAGGGATTGGTACCGATCCCTCTCTATTAAGAGTTGGGCCTAGCGCTCCCTATGGTGGGCCCATATGGAAGAGAAGGTCCTATTGCTGAAGTTCCAGTCAGATTAGTGGTCGCCTTTATCTATAAATACAGGCTTAAGGGGTCATTCTGAGGATCGTTATGCTGCTGGTTAGACAACACTATTACTGTAATCAAACTCCTCCATTATACTCTTGTCTCTTGCTATTTCTTGTTGTTTCTAATTGTAATCAAGTTAATTGAAAAGTAATAAAGAGAATATTCAAAGTGGACGTAGGAAATCAATGCCGAACCACTATAAATCTTGTTGTTATGCTTTCTGTTGTGTTTTTCTTGTTATTTTGATATATTCCTCTGCTATTTAGTTTCTACATTTATTTCACTACTTAAATCTATTCTTGGGTGTTTGTGGCCAATTTGGTTGCAAACATTTTGGTGCTTTTACTGAGAACTTGATTCTTAGCCCATTAGGATTCCCTTTGCTACTACTGGATTGAGGAAATCCCCCGAAGGAGATCTAGATTCATCTTCAGAAGCTTGTAGATACTGCTCAGATTTACTAGAATCTAAGCAAAGAAATCCAGAATGGTGAGGCATACCAGATCAACTTCCCAGAACGTTAATGCAAATGAAACTGCCAGCATCCAACAAGGAGCTCCAAGTAACCAGCCTGCTAATGTCAATGTGGAGCCTGCTGAAGTCCAAAAACCTACTGATTCCATAACTAGAGTTGAATTCAACAACTTGATGAGGGAGTTGATGGAGAGCCGTAGGCAGTTGAACGAGCAAATCCAGACTAGTGCTAACCTAACAAACCAGATTGCTCAACAACAACGTCAAAGCGACAGAAGGGATCTTGCTTCTTACTCGGCGTTGGATGGTTCAACCTCATTAGATGAATATCATAGGCGCATGTGTTGTAGGGTTGAAGGAGAGCAAGTTGGGACATTGGAGCATCGCTTGGCAGACCAACATGGTCTGCCAAGACGGATTGATGTCGAGGCCTCCCTAGGGATCGGTACCAATCCCTCCACTAGAGGGGGTGTTCCACAGATGCATTTGGGGAGTCGTGCTAGAGCTGGTTTCGGGAGTTTGGATGATGGAGTATGTTTGAACGCTGACCAACTACCTCTCTGGAACGATGATGAGATGAATACTCATGGTGCACATCAGGAGGATGATAGGCCAAGGAGGCGTGAAATGGCCTGTAGATATCGACCGGAACATTCACGCGAGGTGGAGCGCGACCACCACTTAGCACCACCTCCCTAGACACCAGACTTATCGGCGATGGTCGGACAACTGGTGAGGGAGAACTAAGGCTTGACAAATGATGATTGAGGAATTTCGAGGAGACATACCCCATTTACTGATAGTGTTTTACATGCGGAGTATCCAAGAAGGTTCAACATGCCTACGATGCCTGCCTATGAGGGAAAATCGACCTCAAGCAGCACATCATAAGGTACGAATGGTTGATGGACTCGGCAAGAGCAAATGATGCAACCAAATGTAGATGCTTCCCTATAACTTTCTCTGGGATCGCAACTATGTGGTTTATTAGATTACTCCCACGATCGATCTCAAGATTTGATAAATTGGCGACAAAGTTCGTGGATCAGTTCCAGATCCACGCTACTCATCCTAAAGACGTGATGTTATTGTCCAGTGTGATCCAGGCTCCGGGGGAATCGCTGAAGGACTACTTGCAAAGATTACATGTTGCTGCCACTGAAGTCAGTATCCCAAATGACCAAGCTATAATTATGGCTGTGACGAGAGGGGTTGACCCGAAATCCGAATTTGGTGATTGGCTAGCTGGAAAACCATTAGCCACGCTGGAACGCTTCTAACCAAAGGCAGCTCAGTTTATGAGGAAAGAGGAACCCAGGTCCTCCAAAAAAAGCAACATTGTGGGACCGAGAGAAGAAGTGGTACAAAGGAACACTGCAATAAAGTAATCAGACGAGAGTACTGGGAAGGTTCAGGTCAATATTCAAAACAAGCCGAATCAACAGAAGAGAAGTGGTGAAGCGAATCGAGACCGAAAGAGGAAGCTTGGAAGACCAAAGCTTAGGATTCCTATGTATGACAACTACACACCTCTGAATGCATCCCTAGAGAATATTTATCTATCCACCTATAATACTTTTCAATATAAGAAGCCGCATCCGAAGGAGTCGACAGAGACACAAAAATAGATTGGAAAGTATTGCTGATTTCACAAGTGTTACTGGCACAATACAAACGAGTGCAGACATCTCCAGGATGCTATCGAAAAGTTGATTCGAGAGAAGAAGTTGCGGCAGTTTGTGAAAACTTCGCAGGATGGTAGACAAGGGACATCTGACCCTAGTCGAGGACAACCTCCGCATAGGGCTGAGGAGCCTGCACGGACCGGAGGAAGATTAATGATAAACACGTTAGTTGAAGGACCTCATCCTGCAGATAGAAGTTGGCAGGAGATGGAGCGCTACGCTAGCACGATAAGGCATGTGGATTTTGAGCATTGTTCAAATACAGAGGACGGAACCCTTGCCAAGCAACAATGTATGATGACTTATGATATAATGTTCAGAAGCAGAGATGCGGATAGAATAAAGGCTCCTATAATTGATCTGATGGTCATTTCTGCCATGATTAGCCCTGCTCTTGTGAGAGGAATTTTGATTGATTGTGGAAGTTCGGTAAAAATTATTTCAAGAAGGATTATGATCAAATGAGAATTGAGGCTAAAGATTTGAAACCATCTAAAGCTCGCATACAAGGTTTCAATGTTGAGGCAGTTGGTTATGTGGAGTTGCCAATGGAATTGGGGGAAGGTGAACGTAGGAGAGTGCGGATCCTACCATTCATTGTTTTGGATGTTGACTCACCATACAACGTTTTTCTAGGCCGACCGGCCCTGGCTGAATTTCGGGCAGCTCTTTCCCCATGGTGTTTGACTTTGAAATTTCCGACCGATAATGGAGTAGGAGTGGTGCATGGTGATCAGGCAAGTGGACGCGCCTGTTATGTGGCTGAGTTGGGAGAAGCTCAGTGTAAGGAGAAAGGAAAAGGTGTGGACAAATCTGTCCACATCCAAGTTACTGAAGATTGACAAGTAGCGCCTAAGCCTTGGCTTGGGCGCCACAGTCGGTTCTATAGAGATATAGATATGAGGGATGATGAAGAGGAGCCTAAGGAGACCTAGGCGGCACTGGCTGAACTGACGATTAATATAACAGTCAGCAACGACGACGCATCACGGGTCTTGAAGATTGGATCGCAGCTCAGCCCCTTGATGATGAGAGAACTTGCTGATTTTCTCCGAGTGAATCTGGATGTATTTGCTTGGACTCATTTTGACATGTGTGGGATCTCGCCTTCCATCGCTAGCCATGCATTAAACGTTGACCGGTAGTATATACCGGTAAAACAAAAAAGGTGAGGCATGGATCTAGAGAGATCCATCACCCTTAAAGAGGAGGTGGATAAACTGAAAGTCAATGGGTTTATTCTTGACGCCCTCTATAGTGAATGGATGTCTAATCCCGTGCTGGTGAAGAAGGCAAACGGGAAGTCGAGAACATGCATCGACTATTCTGACTTCAACAAGGTGTGTCCTAAAGATAGTTTTCCCCTTCCAAGGATTGATCATCTAGTTGATTCAACTACAGGGCATGAATTGTTATCCTTTATGGACGCGTACTCAGGGTACAACCAAATCTCGATGCATGTCCTCGATCAGAAACACACCAGCTTTGTGACAGATGCTGGATTATACTATTACGAGGTGATGCCATTTGGGTTGAAGAACGCTGGAGCAACATATCAACGCTTGGTTAACCGGACGTTCAAAGATCAAATTGGGAGGACAATGGAAGTCTATGTGGATGATATGCTCATGAAGACACGACGATCAAAGGACCACATTCGAAACTTGGCAGAGATGTTCGACATCCTCCGATTTTTTAACATGAAGATAAATCCTTTGAAATGCTTATTCGGTGTTGCGTCAGGAAAGTTCTTCGCCTTTATTGTCAATGCTCGAGGAATTGAAGTAAATCCTAAAAATATTCAGGCTATCCGAGATATCCAAGCGCCCAGAACTATTAAATAAGTGCAAAGTTTAAATGGGAAGGTTGTTGCTTTAAGTCGATTTATTTCTAGGGCAACTGACAAATGCATTCCTTTCTTTAATTTAATCAAGAAGGGAAAGAGAAACTTTGAATGGACGCAGGATTGTGAAGACGCATTTCGAGCTCAGGTAAATCATTTGGAGAGACTCCCAGTCTTGTCAAAGCCGGTAGACCATAAGGAGTTGTACATTTACTTGGATGTATCATTACATGCTATAAGTGCCGCCTTGATTCATGAGGAGAACCAGATTCAGAGACCAGTGTATTACGTCAGTAAGCGATTAATAGGTACAGAAAGGAACTATCCGAAGATAGAGAAAATGGCATACTGATAGAGAAATTGGCATACTTCTTGCTAATTGCGTCACGGAAAATTCGCCCGTATTTCCAGGCACATCCAATTAACATTTACACCGACCAGCTGTTACGACAGGTCCTACAACGACCTGAGACGTTTGGGAGTTTGCTTAAATGGAACATCGAGCTCAGCCAGTTTGACATTACATATCTCCCACGAAGAGCTATCCAGGAACAAGCGTTGGTGGACTTTATAGTGAAATTTACCGTCCAAGATGAGTTTCCAGAAAGTAGCGGAATCCCTACTGTGCGACGGAAGCTGTACACTAATGGAGCATCTAATAATCATTGTCCCGGAGTTGGGATTATACTTGTAACCCATTAGAACCGGTCAATTTGCTATGCTTTGAAGCTTGACTTTCCTACTACAAATAGTGAGGATGAGTATGAAGCGTTGATTGCTGAACTTAAACTTGCTAGAAAGCTTAGAGTGAAGTCTCTTGAAATCTTTTGCAATTCACAATTGGTGGTGTATCAAGTCAGAGGAGACTATCAAGCTAAGGGACAACGACTTGTCCCGTACCTTACCCAAGTTCAGGAGTTGTTTGCTAATATCGAGTACTATGACATTTCACATATCCCACGTGAGCAGAACGGAGAAGCCGATTCATTGGCAAAGTTTGCTAGTACTGGTGATGCGCAACAGATGGGCTTAGTTCCAGTCGAGATATTACATACCCCAAGCATAAATATGATGGAAGTTGATCAAGTATTGGAAGCGGAGCCCGAGAGGGAATCGTGGATGACTCCATTTAAAGATTACTTATTGCATGGAATCTTAACTGAAAGGAGAAACAAAAAGAGTCAAGTCCTTTGTAAAGCTTCGTAGTATATTATGCAAGAAGGAACTATGTATAGAAAAGGGTTTTCATTCCCTTACTCTGGTGTGTCGCTCATGACGAGATAAAGCATGTTCTGAAAGAAGTTCATGAGGTAGAATGTGGCGATCACACTGGGGGAAAAACTCTACTAATGAAGATACTCCGTTATGGATATTACCAACCAACTGTAAACCGGGACACTGTCGATTATGTGAGATGATGCGACAAGTGCCAGATATTTGCAAAAGTCCTAAGAGCTCTACCAACAATGATCACGCAAATGGTCAGTCCATGGTCATTTGCTATGTGGGGTATTGACATCATCGACTCTTTGCCAATCTCCAAAGGTGGTGCGAAGTATGCTGTTGTTGCAGTTGATTACTTCACCAAGTGGGCCCAAGCGGAACCGCTAACCACGATCACGACCAAGAAAGTTATCAACTATGTTGTTCGAAACATCATATGTCACTTCGGTCTTCCACGAACTATCGTAACAGATAATGGGACTCAGTTCGATTGTGTTGAATTTAAAGAATTTTGTCGAAAATATCGTATTGAAAAGAGGTTTGCGGCGGTCGCTCACCCTCAGGCGAATGGACAGGTTGAAGCTGTAAACAAAATTATCAAGTCTGTTATGAAAAAGCATTTGGAAAAGGCTAGAGACAAGTGGGTGGATGAGCTTCCTACGACACTTTTGGCCTACAGAACCACTCACAAGTCCGCGACTGGCCATACTCCATTCGCCTTTGCTTACGGGGCCAAAGCAGTTCTTCCAATGGAACTCAAAGTCCCTTCTCATCGAGTGACTTACTACGACCTGAGAACGAACAAAGATCTCCTCTTAGAATCTTTGGACTTACGATGAGAAGCACGAGGAAGCCGATTTGAGAGCAGCTGCACACCGACATCGAGTGGCCCAATATTACAACACAAAAGTATGATCGAGAACCTTTGAAGTTGGCGATCTCGTCCTGAAATGGGTTTTTCCGGTCCCATCGCACATGAATCCGACATGGGAAGGACCATATGTCATTGAGCAAAGGCTTGGAGAAGGAACTTTCAAGCTAGCGACTATTGATGGCACAACAATTCCAAGAGCATGGAATAGTGAGCATTTACGGTGCTATTTCACTTAGAACATTTCCTTTGTATTTCTGTACTAGTTACTTTCGACATTTTCTTTAGTATTTGACTTTTTGAATATGTAATAAGACAAATTTGTTTGTTCCTTCTCATTTGATGAATAAAATCTTGAACTTCCTTTACGTAAATGACTATCATTGCATTTTATGCTAAGTATGCAATGAAACTGATTGATATTGATATGTGTGATGTGTGAACAGGCTCACGAAGTTTGAAATCGATCGATCATACCAATCACCGATGGGACCGAATAAGATGATCTTTGTAAATTTGCTCGACTAACAACTCCTATAGATGAACCAAAAGATAGGACACACAATAAGGAACAAATATCGCCGATAATCTAAAGATTAAAAAACTCCCTTCCTAGATTGTAGACCGAAATGAAATCGAGGCGACCAAGAGAAGTAAAAATAAAAACAATTCGGGGGGTAAAACGACTGCCCACGAGAAAACTCTAAGTCCCTGGAGCACGGACTGGAGTATAAACAGTTCGAACGAAAAAATGACTGCCCACGAGAAAACCCTAAGTCCTCGGAGCTCGGAATGGAGTATAAACAATTCGGGTGGAAAAACAACTACCCATGAAAAAATTCTAAGTCCCCGAAGCACGGACTGGAGTATAAACAATTCGGCTGGAAAAAGCGACTGCCTATAAGAAAACTCTAAGTCCCTGGAGCACGGACAGGAGTATAAACAATTCGGGCAGAAAAACGATTGCCCACGAGATAACTCTAAGTCCCCGGAGCGGGGACTGGAGTATAAACAATTCGAGCGGAAAAAATGACTGCCCACGAGAAAACTCTAAGTCCCCGGAGCGCGGATTGTAGTATAAGCAATTCGGGTAGAAACACGACTGCCCATGAGAAAACTATAAGTCCCCGTAGCGCGGATCGGAGTATAAACAATTCGGGTGGAAAAAACGACTTCTCACAAGAAAATTCTAAGTCCCCAGAGCGCGGACTGGAGTATAAGCAATTCAGGCCGAAAAACGACTGCTTAGGAGAAAACTCTAAGTTCCCGGAGTGCGAACTGAAGCAAAAACATAAATCGAGCATGAACCGGCCGCTCGCAAAATAACTCTAAGTGCCTAGAGCACGGACTGACTTATAAACTTAATGGACAAATGGACGGATTCGACTGTTCTCTGTCCCAACAACTCTAACCTGAAATCGATGGGAGGAATACAAACCACCTGTTTGTACCAAAATTGGGCACAACACTATTCAGAAGTTTTTGAAGAGATAAAGTGAAGAAATTAAATGGAAAAAGAGGAATTATCTAACAAAAACTCCAAATTTCAGATATGACAATAATTAAAATGCAAGGAGACACAAGAATTTAGAGTGGTTCGGCGTATTGCCTATGTCCACTATGAAGTAGTTTGCTTTATTGATCTTTCTTTGATGTTTACAAATGAATTCAATGAATTACAGCAGATAACAATGATTTGCACCAGTGAAATTCGTTGGTAGCAGCAGCAATGGAGTTTTTATCTGGATCCGGCAGAGTCTGGGTGTTGGAGATCTCAAAGAAGCAGAAGAACCCCTTTTCTGTTGGCTTTGGGGGTCTATTTATAGGTGTAGGAGGCTGGTATTTCGCTCAGATCTCGGGAGACGCTCTCTGGCACGTGACCAGGCCTGCGCGCCTAAGCCCGTGAAGTTTCGGTCTGATTCGTGATCGATACGAACGGATTTCGTATCGATCAAGATTTCATCCAATGGAGTCGAAATTTGGCGTGGACATTCTTTAGCATGCACATAGTCTTCTGTGAAAATTTCATAGCATTTGGACTTGTAGATTAGGAGATATGATCGATACGAAATAGGATTCTCGGTTGGTTGTTTCGTTCAACTCGCTCTTATTTGACTCGGTCCCGTTCGACTCGGTCTGGTTCGACTCGCTGTTCGACTTGCTTTTGTTTGAATCACTGTTCGACTCGGTCTTATTCGAATCCCTATTCGACTCGGTCTTGTTCAAATCAATGGAATGATCGAGTCGAAGTGAGCTTCCTTGATGGATGCGAAGCGGAGCGAGTCGAACTGAGGCTTGGTGATGGATGCGAAGCTGAGCGAGTCGAACAGAGGCTTCGCCGATGGAGTCGAAGTGGTTTTTGGCTGATTGAGTCGAAGTGAGCTATCCTGATGGATACGAACTGAGCGAGTCGAACTGAGGTTGGTTTTCACCCAATTTTGCACTGATCATAACTTGAACATACGAACTCGGATTGACTTGAAATTTGGAGCGTTGGCTCTCATAGCTTCGCTTGTCGTGCCATATCAATTTTAGCTCGATCCGGACTTAGACAAAATTCGTCGATATCCATAGTGAGCCTACATACAACTGATTTCCAGGATGAACTGCCCTTGGTTTTTAGTCAAGTTCTTAGTGTCACGGCCTTGCCAAAAGGCGGGATAACACCGCCAAAGGCTAAAATATGATAGCCCACTACAGCTCCAGCTTGGCGCTTTCTACAACTTAAGGCAACGACCGCAAGGAGGATTTAAGATGGAGATGATAAATTGTTAATAGGATTTGCAATCAATAAATTACAAGTACATGGAATGGGGAAGTAATTATTCAATTATTAAAATAACAATTCACATGATGATTAATCGAAAGCAAAAACTTTTATTCACAAGTCTTAAAAATTCCATTACAAGTTATTTCAAAAAAAATTGGGATTCGTACCCGTACACATATGACCAAGCAAAGAGATAATTATTCAAATTATGTACAATGATACGAAGTAGTGACTATTTCTTCGAATTTTTCTCCTTTTTCAGTTTTTTAGGAGTGGAGTCGGTTGAGCGTCTCTTCCGGGACCCTTTGCCACCCTTGGCTAGAATACTTGAAGAAGAAGGAGGAATTGCGCTGGGAATCATCCGACCTGGTGGAATAACTTGCAGTGGAACTAGATCAAGATCTCCAATTTCCACCTTAACAGGCTTGCCTTTCACTTTACGCTTTGACTTCTCCTCCACCTCGATCTGCTCCTTCATGCTAATTTTAGTAGTGTGCTTCGAAGCACCTGTGATTACATCTTCTGATTCATTAGCAGGGGGCGAATCTTCGGGCTTATCTTCATCGAGCGTGCCGATGACTTGAGCATTGGGCCCTGGGATATCAACAGCGGCTGGGACTTCGGCTGTCTCTTCCTACTGCTCCGTGGTGGCACCGCTCTTAGGAATCTGATCAGGGCCTAGAAGACCTGCAAAAATTTGTCAAAGCATAAGCATTAGTTGAAGGATGTTGTGCATAGGGAACAGAAACTTCTCTAGATTCAAAGCAATTTAGTACAATACCAGCGTCCGGTTGGCTTTCTGTAGTCAATGGAGTGCTTCCTTCGAGATTGGGAAATAGCATATCTGGTCCAAAGTCAGGCCTGTCCGGATCAAAGCCAAGGGTTTGCTTCGTATCGTAAGAAGAGGATGGTCCGACTACTTGGATAGGAAAGGAACCTTTAGGATCGGTTCTAGCAGACTCACTGATATCCCCTCCTTCTTTAGTCGGTGTAGGAGCCTTAAAAAATGGAAGTTTGGTGGTGGTTAGATCAGATGGCTTGTTACCTCAAAGCACTTGTCTCGCAAGTTCCTCTTCATTGAATTCCGCTTCTCCCAACTCTTCCTTCTTTTTCTTGATGACAAGCTCCCAAGCTTCAGCGAGTGATTCAAGATATCCCTTGCCAAGAAAGCTTAAGTCGCGGTGGAGATGGACCTTCAAGTTATATTCAACAATGAGTGGATCAAACAGGTCCTTAATCTCATTCCTCCTGGACTCGATGGCAGCCTCCACCTAAGAGTTGGCTTGCTCAAGCACTTCTTTTCTGCCCTCTTCCAAGGCTTCTTCTTTCAAAGCTTTAATCTTGGCGAATTATTTGTCGAGCTTTGTTCTTAAGCTCCTTGCCTCGACAATTTCCTCGCAGTATCTCTACGACTCCTCTTGCGCCTCAATTTTCTCCTCCCTCTCCTTCTTTAGCAATTCTTTAAGCTCTTCGACGCAGCAAGCTATGGCGTCTTTCTCCTTTTGCAAGGAGTTCTTTTCTAGGGCAAGCACATCGCTGCAATGAAGCGCCATGTCAAGTTCCTTCTTATAGGAAGTCTCCAAGCGACTTACCGCCTCTATCGTGTCCTTTGCACTTTTTTCGGCCTCTGCAAGTTGGGTCTTGTATTCAAGCAACTTAGTGTCTTGATGCTTGATGATATCTTTATCATGGATAGCCTCCAACTTGAGACGGTAGATTTCATGCTAACACTCAATAGAGACTTCAGAAACCTTCTCGACCAAATGGTTGAATGATTCATGCTGGACGAATACATCGTTCATACACGCTGGTGGGCTCTCTTTGGCATGTCTGGGAATAACATGTACGGAGGGGAGGAATCTGAGACCATAAAGCAGATCTTCGGAAAAATAGCTTTAAGTTCAGCTAGTTTTTCTACTGTAGTAGGATCGGGAGTGGCAACTGGTGGAGGTGGATCAGAAGTGGCAAGTGGATGCTTGCCGGAGCGGTGCTCACGTGATTGCCTTGAACTAGACGAGCAAGAATGTTGCTCGTGGGGAGCGACGGTGTGAGGGCCGCGATACGTAGATTTTTCCCAGCTATGGGCAGGGAGATTAGAGTATTCATCATGATGAGAAACATGGGATTGATACTTCCGCTTAGATGAAGAAGAGGATTCCCTTGAATAATAATCTTTATCTCGTCCATCATCTTTCTCTCTACGTCGCCCGTACTCGGAGTCTCGGCTTGAGCGGTAAAAAGTTGAAGAACCCCGGAGACGATCGAAGGCGAGGGACTGAGACATTGCACCTATAAAGAACCAAATAAGAGCATATTAAAAATTGTCGCATGAAGGATTAATAACAAGTGTATAATGGAGTGCAAGTGTTTGTGTGTGTCCTAGTGTCCCCCCCCCCCCGACGGACCGGTAATGGTGGATTTACTCATCGGAGTACCCCCCCTCTATTGGAAGGTTGGACACCTTCGCCGCTTCTGGTAGGGGAGTTAAGTCCTTCGATATTAATTCTAGGGAAGTCATAGGTAATTATATCATCTGGAATTGGAAGGTCGGAGAATCCGTCAACGAGCTTTCCATGTGCTGAGAAAATGACTCCTTTTCAAGCGGAGTAATAACAAACTTCGGATTTGACCTGGCCTTACTTTTGCGCAGCCGGTACACCAACTTTTTCTTCCTCTTCGAGGGTGTCTGCGATTGACCGACCTACGATGGTTCAACTATCGGCGCTTTTCCAAGGCCTGTAATATCATCTCCCATCCTATCAGCTTGAGAATATTTGATCTCTCCTTCTTCATTATCTCCCCGAGTTCCCTCAGCAGGGGGCACGATGGGGTCGATTGTTTCTTCTCTTCGATCAGCAACAATCTTCCGGACTGCTTTGCTACTAAGGAGTCCAATTATGCAGCCATCTTCCAATAACCCGAATAATGATAGTAGCTCTTCTGTTATGAGGAGTTTAATATCCCAATACTCAACGAGAGTAGCATGAATGGTAGGGACGGCTCTAGAAAACACGGCGCCTTCAAGTCGTGGACGAACACCTAAAAGAACTTCGGACGTTAGTATATTCAAAGGAGAAGTTATGACTTGAGTCATCGAATTTAAGAGGAAAGCAGAAGTAACACTTACATCCTTCTAATCATCTCCTTGCAAAGCCAGGAGGACATCGCACGTAAAACCACTCGTGCTTGAATAAGGAAAGCTTGTTCCATGCGCCCATCAAGACTTGGCAGTTTGGCGAAGGCTCAAGGAAGGCATAAGGACTCCATGATCGTCGTTTGAAATAATAGAGAAATCTGATATCCTCGGGAGTCGGTGGGCGGAACAGGACATTCATAAATAAAAGGAAAGTCCCATAAATAAGGCATAGCTATTTGGATGCAACTGAGTAGGGGCGATCCCAAGGTACCTCAGCGTCTCTCGGATGAAGGAGTTAAAAGGTGGCACACATTTAGCCCGGCACATAAACTTGTTGCAAGCAGTATACCCGGTTGGGGGAAAGTGAGGTCTATCTTGCCTCATTGGAACCAAAACATCTTCGAACGAGATCCCGTGAATGGAGCACAATCGACGAAGAGTGGCTTCGCCGATTCTAGAAGCTTGTGAGTCGATAGGGTTACCTAGAATGATGGCACCCTCAACGGCATCGGGAGCCAGACTGATTGTTTCTGTTGGTAGAACTGGGATATCGGAGAAAAGATTAACTTGAGGATTAGATGTTTCCGGTTGTTCTGTGCGGTGACTCGAAGAAGTCCTTTCAAATATGGTGGCAGAACTTGATCTTGCTTCAGAACCAATATGTCTCACCGCTGATTCAGAAGACATGTTGACTGGGTGCTCCATGCGTCTAAGATCTATGTCAGCTATACTCATTAGACAATCAACATTATAAATAATAATATGTTCCCCCCATGTCCTGTGTGTATTAGTGCAGTGCAGTGCAGTGTGAAACGAGCATAAACAGTTTGAAATCAGAAAAGCAAGAATAAAATGACGAGACTTGGAGTTCCATCCAGAGAGACCGTCATCGCTGAACGTCTTAATCGACGAGAAAGTTGATCGGCAGTGAAAGCATTAGGATCAGTTGTTGAAATTCTGAATTATGAAGTCCATTGTTCAAGTTCGTTAGCCAGTTATTTACTTAGTACATATTGAGCTATCCAAAAGTTTTTTCGTTCAAGCTTAAGTTCGACAGTCCAAGTATGCAAGTCGCATTGTTCTTAGTCATCTTATGTTCGGGCAAGGCAATATGCAGTAGAGCATTTGAGTGACTTAGGTTGGATTAGTTTTTATAGTCAATACCGATCCCTACAACTTAGCTACCATTACCGATCTCTACACCTAAGTTGCTAACACCGATCCCTCATCGGTACAACAACCTACCGATTCCTTTCTACAAATACCTTCTACCGACTCTTCAACCAACCATTTCTATAACAACCCGCATATTTTTCGATGGAATATTTAAATATTTTATTTAAATATAGAATCGTTAATCAGATTGAAGTCCGAAAAGCTACTTTTTGCAAACAGTCGAATTAGGACTCGAGACCACTTCCATTGAGTTCAAAATGCCGTTTGCAACCTTTTTGAGTATAAACTTCGATAT
The DNA here is from genome assembly GCA_030737815.1 of Allium fistulosum. Taxonomy (NCBI): domain Eukaryota; kingdom Viridiplantae; phylum Streptophyta; class Magnoliopsida; order Asparagales; family Amaryllidaceae; genus Allium; species Allium fistulosum. Next base: position 596,298,874 of record CM060908.1, on the reverse strand, counting down.
GTTTGGAGCTAGCTAAAAATTTGACCTTTTTCACTTTGGGTTTGGATTTGGGTTCAGTCCACTAGTCATCCTTATATCCCAAAACTGAACCATCCCTCCCCATTCACTCTCACTTCCTCCTCTTTTCAGTTCTAAAGCAAAAATGGTGGGAGAGATGGGAAATTAAAACTCCAAGCCCTAGTTCCTCTTTCAATCTCAAATTCTTGCTCCAAAATCAAAGAGAACCCATTGGTAAGCATCTCCTTCTTCTTCTCCAACTATTTCTCCTTCCAATTTCAGAAATTCCTAAACCTAACTTTGGGAATGTTCTTCTTTTAAGCTTTGATTCAAGCTTGTTGTGTTAGAATTGAAGAGTAATTGCTCTTGCCATTGCTCCAAAGCTTCTTCTTCATTTGTTTGGGTTTAAAGGTGAGATTTTTATCTCACATCTATGTCTATAACTATCTTTAGTTGTTAGGTATGAATTCCTAACATCTATTCATGATCATATGCTTTTGATTTGAATTGATATGGTTGATTTACCAATTTTTGAATTTGAAGTCTAATTTTTGTGAAAATCCTTTTATGGATGTTTGATCATGATATTCGGGGTGTATCAAAGAGCCTCTAAGGCCGGGTTGTCGTTTAGCGTAAATCCTTAGACGCTGTTGCTCTTCCGATTGCTTCCGAATCGTTTTGGCCACTTTGGCCTAGGCAAAATGTTGCCCAGACCAGGTGACCAGACGTCTGGTGACCAAGTCCAGACGTCTGGTTTGGACCTGGAGAGAAAAATGTGTGCATGCATTTTATTAAAAAAATGCCAGACACTATTTCCAGACGTCTGAAATTCAAGATCAGATGTCTGGATGAGTCTCAGACGTCTGTCTTGAGGTTTCAGACGTCTGGGGTTTCTCTGGAGAATTTCCAGAGAATGAAACCAGACGTCTGGCTATGTCTTAGACGTCTGATTTTCTATTCCAGACGTCTGGGCGAGGTTTTTCTGGAATTTCCAGAAACTATATCCAGACGTCTGGGTTTCAAACCAGACGTCTGGACTGTTCAATTTTGCCTGTTTAGGCTGTCTTTGATTATATTTCCAAAGCTTGTCGATTTTTGTTGATCCGACTTATTGTTATCAATTATTATCGACTTTGATGACCTTTTCTTCGGGATTTTTGGAGCATCCATTTTGATGGATTTGGTATCGATTTCTTTGGATTTTATTCACGTCTTCGAATGTGAATTTTGATGATTGATTGTTTCTACAATCGTTTTTGTGATTTGTCACTTTAAAAATACAAAGGTTTTCTATACTAGTAGTAAATAGTCAAACTCTTTTACTAAAATGATTTCAACTCTATTTTTAATACAAAGTTCATTTATAAAACCGTTTTCTAATCTATTAGTATATACAAACCTTTACCTCATTCGTATGAGAAAATCTAATTAAACGGCTTAGCAAAACAAGTGGTATGAAACGCTTGCGTTTACTTTGTCGGTTAATTTATGGACTTGTTCGATTGAAACTCTTGTGACAATTTTCTAGTGGAAATCTACAATTTGTTCGCAAATGTTTAAGTTAAGCTAGTGGTTATGGGACATGAAGCTAAACTCATATATTTACTAGCTTATTGTAATTAACACTTCTTGATGATCGATGATGATCATTTTATGGTTTAGACTAGCAATGTGCGATGTCTCTTTGTCCATGTGGAGGACTGTTCCTCGTTTTATTGAGCTTCGTCTCACTTCTCGCATGGGTCGTACCTATTTAGGTGCGTCGATGTTTATTTCTCGCATGGGTCATACCTATTTAGGTGCGTCGATGTTTATTTACTTCGTGGAGCAATCGGCTCAATAAGTCGGGGCATGGGGCGTATCTATTTAGGTGCGTCGATGTTCGTCTATGCATGGGTCGTATCTTTCTAGATGCGTCGATGTTCGACTTTGCATGGGGTGTATCTTTCTAGGTGCATCGATGTTAGACATTACATGGGGTGTATCTTTCTAGGTACGTCGATGTTTATTTATGCATGGGGTGCATCTTTCTAGGTGCGTCGATGCTAGAGCATGGGTCGTATCTTTCTAGGTGCGTCGATGTTCGACTTTGCATGGGGTGCATCTTTCTAGGTGTATCGATGCTAGACTTTACATGGGGCGTATCTTTCTAGGTACGTCGATGTTCAGTTTTATGGGATTGGCCATCCTCTTTTCTTGTGATTTCTGGATTTCTCGTTGTGATTTCTAGAATTTATGTTTCACCACCTTTTTCAGTTGGCATTGATATGTAAGTCATTTATTGTGGCTTGGTGAATTAAATAAAGAATATGACATTCTTTTTATGCTATAAGATTCGTGAGATATTTGTATGATTTTCCTTTGTTGATTTTCTAGTGTATACTTGTCGAGGTATGACATTTTTGTTTATCATACGTTTTTATTATATCTCTTCTTATATCTCATTTTATCTGATAATTATAGCTAGACTGATCTGTTTATTATTTTCTTCTTAAATAATACTCGGGTCAGACTGAGATTTTACAGGTGCTTCTGCTTGACTTCCTATCTGAAGCTATCATCTGACTTTTGGCTAACTACTTTAGCATTGTAGTTTTTGGTTGTATACATTCGATATATTGACTCATTGATGTATACATATTCTGTGTCTAGCACTTGTATCTTTTCTTTTTGATATTGTGGATCTTGTTTGACCACTACTCTGATAAACACTTTTAAGTGTTATATATTCATATCTATTTCCGCCTTTGTGATATGGATGTCTGTGACTGATTTGTGTTATGTTTATTTCTATATTTGTTTCCGAAGATATTATAGCCACTGTGTGGTAGCTTTGAGTTTGTATCGGTATGTCGGATTTCCTCATGAAATGTAATGCATGTTATTCTATCTGACATATCGGTGCTCGCACAAAGCAATTACACAGATGGTCGCTCCTCAGCAGCCTTATTCTCCGTGCTAGTTGACGGCATTACCCCGTAGTGTCCTTGGCTGGCGTGGGTATAGAGGTGGGGCATCACAGCTTGGTATCAGAGCCAAACTTCGGGACAATGTAGAATAATTTAGCAAGGATCATGTCCTAAGTCTTTCTTAGGAGTCGTGCTTTAGGAATTTATTCGAGTCAATTGGACCCGTTCTATCCTATTTTCTTTTATGATTCCTTGTTTTATCAATCATGATTGTTTGATATTCATTCTGAGAATAACTTTTTCTTCTTCTTTCTTTCTTAAAGAAGAGAAATGGTTAGATCTGGCCATACCAACGTCGGTCAATCCAGTGCTACTCCTCAGGAGGGAGTATTTATGTCTGCCCAACAACTTCTAGATCTTGTTAAGAATGCTCAAGCTATTGGACCCATTCCAGAGCCTACTCATCCTAGATCCGGTTTTGCACGCTTGTGTAGAGACTATACCGATTTGGGTGGAAGGCCATTCCGGGGATCCGAGAGTGTCATTGAAATCCAAGCTTGGCTTAGATCATGCGACCGCATCTTTTCTCGCATGAATCTTATTAATCTCCACCGAGTCCAAGTGGCTTCTAGCATGCTCCAAGAAAGAGCATTGGATTGGTATGAGCTACTTATTTCTGAAATCGTTGAAGCGGATCTCACTTGGGAGCAATTCCGAGAAAGATTCGAATTGAAATTTGTGCCGGAGGCTGAAAAGGTAACTTTAGCCCGACGTTTTATTAACCTTGTTTAAGGTGAATCTTCTGTGACGGACTACGTCGCATCTTTCGAATCTCTTTCTAAGTACGGGGTTGAATACATGAATACCCCATTGAAGAAAAATCAGAGATTTGTCTATGGGTTGAATAAGAACCTTAAAAAGCCTTTGCTTTTGAAACTAGAAGTTTCTTTTGATCAGCTTGTTGATATCTCTCTTCGACTTGAAGAGGCCGATAATGAAAGTAATGTTGAAGTTGTGGGTGCCAAACAGAACTTCAACAATAACATGAAGAGGCCTATTAAGTTTAAAGGCCCCATTCCCGACAAGAAAGGGAAGCAAGAAACTTCTCTAGCAAAGACTCCTACCACTAGTCATGGACGATGCTACAATTGTGACTCCATGGACCACTATGCAAAGGAGTGTCTGCAACCCCTCTTTTGTCGCTATTGCAAAAGTTTGAGTCATCATATATCTGCGTGTCCCATACTTCAAGCAAGAAGGAGGGAAAGCTAAATGTTGTGCAAACCTCTACTAGCACTTCTTTTGGTCAAGGTATCCATTCTATCCTTGATGACATTTATTTTGTGATTATCTTATTCGAGTTCTTTTTGATAGGGTTTCATCTCATTATTTTTATATATCAAAAGAACTTGTGATTCTTTTTCTTTAAAACAATTTGGGGTTGATGACTTCTTTGAGGATTGCGAATCCGGATTAGTGGATCCGCAACACTCAATTTGCTTTTTATTGATGTCGAAAATATTTTTATGTGATTTTTCTTTCCGAGCCGATTTTTACTTATGCTTCGGAATTGACTTTTGTAAGGATTGGCTTAATTATTATGAAGCCATATCCTTTGTCCCGTGTGGACTATTCATCTTCGACATTTTCAATCTGTTAATCAGATTTCTGTTTTTCCTTTGTGATTTTGATTCCAATTTGATGGCATCATTTTATTCTTTAAGCTCACAAGATGAGGGAAGTGTTATTTCTCTCATCTAAATAGTTTGTGACACTTTCCGGCATTTTTGAGTTTGTCTTAGGATTATCTCCTAAGCAATCTTTTAAGCGGTGATAAGGTCTTTTTAGCTCGACCTTGCCACCGATTTTTATTTGCTACGAGTTGCGGAAGTTAGCATTCCACTTACCGCATTCCAAACTCGTTATGATTCTTATGAATGACTAATCATGTCATTCAGTTTGTCCATCTTATTTCATCCATTTTATAAATTGAGTATTCTATGAATATTTTGATGAGACCATTCTTGTATTTATTGATTTTGGATGAAAAAACAGCAATTTAAAATTTTGCAAATCTTTTTCATAAGATTTATTTATAAGTACAATTTGATTTTTTTGCTCTTAAACGAGCAAAGAATATTCTTAAAGGTTTTAAGAAACATGTTTATCATATAGAAGATGATTTTGTGATTGTATTGCCCATTGAGTGCTTTAAGAATTCTGGTCGATGCGCTTGATCAACGTTATCGATAAGAATCTCCTAAACGCTTTGATGAGACAGTCAGCCACAATATATTGACTTGTAAAAATGTAAATTTTTCTAGAAAGATTATTACATAAAGATAAATGTAATTTTGAAAGTTTTAACTTTTCAGGAAAGAAGATTATTTAAAAGAAATTTTTGCTTTTCGATACTCTTATTCTTGTGTTTCCCAAAGGGAACCAAGACTTTATCTTTGGTACCAATGCTAATCGTATTGGTTTGGATGTCGTTCTCTTGCAAAAGAGAACGTGCTATCACTTGTGCTTCTAAATCATTAAAGCCGATCGAGACTAGGTATGCCACTCATGATCTAGTGCTCGCGGTTATTGTTTTCGCTTTTAGAGTTTGGCATCATCATTTTTGGGGGGAGAAATATGTTCTCCACCTCGATCATAAATCTTTGGAATATTTATTTTCTCATAAGGAACTTCATGATTGACTTGAGTTCCTGGCATCTTATGATCTTGATATTCTTTTTATTCCCAGAAGGAAAATCATGTTACCAATGCACTTAGTCGTAAGCAACAAGTGGTTGATTCTTTGATGATGTCTGAATGAAATTATCTTTTTATCAAGTTCATCGGACGTTTTGATATACTTCGTTTTATTGAGCTTTATCTCTTTTTTTTTATGGACTAGCGTCCGATGTTCTTTTATGGTGTTCGGTTCATTGAACGTACCGTTTTTGTACTATGTTGGTGTTCCAAAATTATTCGAGCTTTGGTTCATCTGGCGTACCGTTATTATACTACGTCGTTGTTCCAAATTATTCAAGTTTCTCGTTTCTCGGGTATACCGTTTTTGTACTACGCCGTTGCACCGGCTCAATTTTCTGCTATTCTTGACGTTTTCCACGTCTTTTAACTATGGAAATGATTTTAGGTTTCCGATTTTTATTCTTGAGCCTGGTATTATAGTAGGAATTGAAGTTTCACCGGATTTGACTTTTGAGCAACATTCTATTCGCATCATTTCTTCGGAGGTTAAGTACCTTCGAAATAAAGATGTTCTTTTTAGGAAAGCCCGATGGTTCTCAAATCCTAAGTATTTCTCTTGGGAATCCAGAGAATTCATCGAGCGAACATGTTCGGGCTAACTCTTTCGTGCTCTTTATGGTGAACTTCTTATTTCAAATTTTCTTTTGTGTTGATATGCTTTTATGGTTGTTACTCTTTATTTTCTTTTTAAGTATTGCGAGGACGCAATTTCTTTAAGGAGAGGAGTATGTAACAACCCGCATATTTTTTGATTGAATATTTAAATATTTTATTTAAATATAGAATCGTTAATCGGATTGAAGTCCGAAAAGCTACTTTTTGCAAACAGTCGAATTAGGACTCGAGACCACTTCCATTGAGTTCAAAATGTCGTTTGCAACCTTTTTGAGTATAAACTTCGATATGTTTGGAGCTAGCTAAAAATTTGACCTTTTTCACTTTGGGTTTGGCTTTGGGTTCAGTCCACTAGTCATCCTTATACCCCAAAACTGAACCATCCCTCACCATTCACTCTCACTTCCTCCTCTTTTCAGTTCTAAAGAAAAAATGGTGGGAGAGATGGGAAATTAAAACTCCAAGCCCTAGTTCCTCTTTCAATCTCAAATTCTTGCTCCAAAATCAAAGAGAACCCATTGGTAAGCATCTCCTTCTTCTTCTCCAACTCTTTCTCCTTCCAATTTCAGAAATTCCTAAACCTAACTTTGGGAATGTTCTTCTTTAAAGCTTTGATTCAAGCTTGTTGTGTTGGAATTGAAGAGTAATTGCTCTTGCCATTGCTCCAAAGCTTCTTCTTCATTTGTTTGGGTTCAAAGGTGAGATTTTTATCTCACATCTATGTCTATAACTATTTTTAGTTGTTAGGTATGAATTCCTAACATCTATTCATGATCATTTGCTTTTGATTTGAATTGATATGGTTGATTTACCAATTTTTGAATTTGAAGTCTAATTTTTGTGAAAATCCTTTTATGGATGTTTGATCATGATATTCGGGGTGTATCGAAGAGCCTCTAAGGCAGGGTTGTCGTTTGGCGTAAATCCTTAGACGCCGTTGCTCTTCCGATCGCTTCCGAATCGTTTTGGCCACTTTGGCCTAGGCAAAATGTTGCCCAGACCAGGTGACCAGACGTCTGGTTTGGACCTAGAAAGAAATATGTATGCAGGCATTTTATTAAAAAAATGCCAGACACTATTTCCAAACGTCTGAAATTCAAGATCAGATGTCTGGATGAGTCTCAGACATCTGTCTTGAGGTTTCAGACGTCTGGGGTTTCTCTGGAGAATTTCCAGAGAATGAAACCAGATGTCTGGATCAAAAACCAGACGTCTGGCTATGTCTCAGACGTCTGATTTTCTATTCCAGACGTCTGGGCGAGGTTTTTCTGGAATTTCCAGAAACTATATCCAGACGTCTGGGTTTCAAACCAGACGTCTGGACTGTTCATTTTTGCCTGTTTAGGCTGTCTTTGATTATATTTCCAAAGTTTGTCGATTTTTGTTGATCCGACTTATTGTTATCAATTATTATCGACTTTGATGACCTTTTCTTCGGGATTTTTGGAGCGTCCATTTTGATGGATTTGGTATCGATTTCTTTGGATTTTATTCACGTCTTTGAATGTGAATTTTGATGATTGATTGTTTCTACAATCATTTTTGTGATTTGTAACTTTAAAAATACAAAGGTTTTCTATACTAGTAGTAAATAGTCAAACTCTTTTACTAAAATGATTTCAACTCTATTTTTAATACAAAGTTCGTTTATAAAACCGTTTTCTAATCTATTAGTATATACTAACCTTTACCTCATTCGTATGAGAAAATCTAATTAAACGGCTTAGCAAGACAAGTGGTATGAAACGCTTGCGTTTACTTCGTCGGTTAATTTATGGACTTGTTCGATTGAAACTCTTGTGACAATTTTCTAGTGGAAATCTACAATTTGTTCGCAAATATTTAAGTTAAGCTAGTGGTTATGGGACATGAAGCTAAACTCATATATTTACTAGCTTATTGTAATTAACACTTCTTGATGATCGATGATGATCATTTTATGGTTTAGACTAGCAATGTGCGATGTCTCTTTGTCCACGTGGAGGACTGTTCCTCGTTTTATTGAGCTTCGTCTCACTTCTCGCATGGGTCGTACCTATTTAGGTGCGTCGATGTTTATTTCTCGCATGGGTCATACCTATTTAGGTGCGTCGATGTTTATTTACTTCGTGGAGCAATCGGCTCAATAAGTCGGGGCATGGGGCGTATCTATTTAGGTGCGTCGATGTTCGTCTATGCATGGGTCGTATCTTTCTAGATGCGTCGATGTTCGACTTTGCATGGGGTGTATCTTTCTAGGTGCATCGATGTTAGACATTACATGGGGCGTATCTTTCTAGGTACGTCGATGTTTATTTATGCATGGGGTGCATCTTTCTAGGTGCGTCGATGCTAGAGCATGGGTCGTATCTTTCTAGGTGCGTCGATGTTCGACTTTGCATGGGGTGCATCTTTCTAGGTGTATCGATGCTAGACTTTACATGGGGCGTATCTTTCTAGGTACGTCGATGTTCAGTTTTATGGGATTGGCCATCCTCTTTTCTTGTGATTTCTGGATTTCTCATTGTGATTTCTAGAATTTATGTTTCACCACCTTTTTCAGTTGGCATTGATATGTATGTCATTTATTGTGGCTTGGTGAATTAAATAAAGAATATGACATTCTTTTTATGCTATGAGATTCGTGAGATATTTGTATGATTTTCCTTTGTTGATTTTCTACTGTATACATGTCGAGGTATAACATTTTTGTTTATCATACGTTTTTATTATATCTCTTCTTATATCTCATTTTATCTGATAATTATAGCTAGACTGATCCGTTTATTATTTTCTTCTTAAATAATACTCGGGTCAAACTGAGATTTTACAGGTGCTTCTGCTTGACTTCCTATCTGGAGCTATCATCTGACTTTTGGCTAACTACTTTAGCATTGTAGTTTTTGGTTGTATACATTCGATATATTGACTCATTGATGTATACATATTTTGTGTCTAGCACTTGTATCTTTTCTTTTTGATATTGTGTATCTTGTTTGACCACTACTCTGATAAACACTTTTAAGTGTTATATATTCATATCTATTTCCGCCTTTTTGATATGGATGTCTGTGACTGATTTGTGTTATGTTTATTTCTATATTTGTTTCCGAAGATATTATACCCACTGTGTGGTAGCTTTGAGTTTGTATTGGTATGTCGGATTTCCACTTGAAATGTAATCTTGTTATTCTATCTGACATATCGGTGCTCGCACAAAGCAATTACACGGATGGTCGCTCCTCAACAGCCTTATTCTCCGTGCTAGTAGATGGCATTACCCCGTAGTGTCCTTGGCTGGCGTGGGTATAGAGGTAGGGCGTCACAATTTCCTACACCGACCCCTCTCTTCGTAACTACTTTTCACCGATCCCTTAACAAACCAACCGACCCCTACATTAAAGTGATTTACACCAACCCCTTTGGTTCTCTTACCAAAAAGGTAAAAACCCTCTCGGCAACTAAAAACTACCGAACCCTTACTTATTCTAATCTCCTCTTCTCAAATTTCAAACCCCAACTCTCCAACATCTCTTCCAGGACACCAGCCGAACCCTCCTTCCTCCTTCTTCTTCTCCTACTCCTTCATCTTCTCCTCCTCTCCTGCGTATCTTAATGAAACCCATCAAGGTATGGATTCGAACTTAGGTGCTCTAACACAACTTGGCACATCTAAGAAACATTCGAACTCATGCAAACTCAGGATTCATGACTCAACTACACGATTAAAAAGAGAAATTGTACCTATATATGTCCAATTAAATTATAGGTGAGTGGCCAGAACTTTGGATTGAGGATGAACTACAGGCGACTTGGATTGAGGATGAGGTTTCGTGCTTGGATTTAGTTTTAAAATCAAGGAGTTTATCTTTCTTTCATTCGACAAAGGAAGATGGCAATAAATCGAGTTCGGTTGAGTATTTATGCAAAGGTAAAGTAAAAATTGGAGATGTAAATGTGAAAAGGGAAGGGAAGGAAAAGTCCATTTATATATGTCCATGTGAATGAGTAAGAACCGGTCACAGCGGGTGACCAGGTCTGAAGCGAAGAGGGTTCAGCATTAGAATATGCCGATCCCTATTCGCGTATGTCTATTAAGGGATCAGCATATAAGATGCTGATCCCTCCACAAGAAATTAAAAAAAAAGAAAAAAATGGAAGAGGAGAAATGATGGACAACCGAAAAATGTTAAACGATCATTATCATGAAGGTTCGATTGCAAACACGAGCGTACATAATACTATTAAAGTTGGCAATGACCTGCGAACGTTCGAACATGTTTGGAAGCCAACAACGAAAACGTGTATGTGAATTTGCTCGGGAACGATTCAAGAATTCAACCTTTTGAAATCAACTAAAATTGCGGTCGAGCCTAAAACAGTCAAGTTCGAGATCGAATTAGATAGAAGAAAGCCTATGAGTCCCACATGATCGAATTTGTATATGCTAACAGAATGCGACATCAGACTTGTATGATTGAAGGTCGATTAAGGAACAGAACTCAACCAGGAAGTTAGATGGACTTCTTTTCGGCAACTCAGACTTTTCTCAATTCAAAGCACGTCATGTTACCCACAAGACATGCTTTGGGAGGCAAGTGTTACCCGGTACCCTGACCCGGCTATATTGGACTGATCACACAAGAAAGATTCGTCTGTTGACAAGAAGGATGAACGTGAGGCAATGGCTACGGGGCCCGGAAGTAGAGCCCGACAGTGATACGAAGCCCGGATTAAATAGATTTGATAGACAGACAACACAGGATGTCAGAAATACGGAGATTAGCTTGGAAGGAATAGGTATCAGCATAGTCATTTGTCAACACAAATGAGATAACAAAGGGATCGGTATAACAAAGCAAGATGATAAGGATCAGCCTTGGTGATTATTCAAGGGTTTGGCATAGGCAATGGTACTTAGTTCAACATGATGTGTCAATACCAAGAGGGATCATCATGGTAGCTTGGGTGGATAGCCAGTGTAGATGGAATCATTAAGGGATTGGCACTATGAAGGGTCACAATAGGGATCGGCATGGTAGCAAGTCCAAGGGTCGGCGTATATCCTAGGAACACTATGGATCGGCATAACACTCTAAGCAAGATGGATCGGTATACACTTATAAAGATAGAGTGTTCATCATGTCACCCTATGAAGGGATCGGCATTCTTTAGACTAAGATGGAACTAAACCAAGGATTGAGCAAAAGCAAAAGATCCATACATCCAAACACCCTGATATTTGAGGCACCATCATATTAGAGCAGGAGGAAGCTACCATAGAGGTCGTTGCCCCAAACTCAACATATGGAGGGATTAGAACGGATCCTTCTCCATTGAGAGTTGGGCCTAGTGCTCCCTATGGTGGGCCCATATGGATGAGAAGGTCCTGTTGCCAAAGTTCCAGTCAGATTGGTGGTCGCCTTCACCTATAATTACAAGCCTAGGGGGTCATTCTGAGGATCTTTACGCTGCTGTTTAGACAACACTATTATTGTATTCAACTCCCTCCATTATTCTCTTGTCTCTTGCTATTTCTTGCTGTTTCTAATTGTAATCAAGTTAATTGAAAAGCAATAAAGAGAATATTCAAAGTGGACGTAGGCAATCAACGCCAAACCACTATAATTCTTGTTGTTCCTGCTTTCTATTGTGTTTTTCCTATTATTTTGATATATTCCTCTGTTTTCATTTAGTTTTTTTATTTATCTCACTACTTAAATCTGTTCTTGGGTGTTTGTGGCCAATTTGGTTGCAAACAGTATGAAAGACCTTGTAAGTCACTAATGAGTTGGTGCAAGATAGAAGATAGACTTGTTCTTGGGCTGGATCATATAAGAGAAGCTTCGATGAAAGTCAAATTGATTTGGCAAAGGATGAAGGATGCTCAATCGAGGAAGAAGTGTTATGTCGATAGGAGGCAAAAAGACTTGGAATTTGATTTATAAGACCATGTATTTGTTAAAGTTCTACCAATGCAAGGCACTGAGGTTTGGAAAGGCCAGAAAATTTGGTGTCAGGATATGGCTACCCATTTTTGATACTAAAGAGAACTGACAAGGTAGATTATAGAGTTGAATTATCAAGTGCTTTGGTCTACGTCCATAATGTGTTTCATCTATGGCATTTACGGAAGTGTGTCCGAGACCCTAAGGATGTTGTTTTTCTAAGACAAATGGAAGATTGGGTTATCAAGCTAGATATGACCTATGATAGGAATCCTATTCAAATTGTTGACCGGGAAAAGAAAAAACTTCAAAATAAGACTTTGAACTTGTTTTGAAGACCAAGATGATTATAATTAGGAAACGGAGGATAAAGTTAAGAAGGCTTATCCTGAGTTATTTGTTTAGATTACCATGAGCAATTGCTACATTTTTTGAAAACCATATATATAAGATATTACGGTTGATTTTGTTATGTATCGGTAGATGCATTGGTACATTTGGTTTGAGACACGTGGATAAGGAACCTATGTGTGTTTTTGCTATATAAGCATGGAAAGTAGGTGAGTCATAGTTGTGCCTTATCTGAATCTCGAGGATGAAATTCGTATAGGAGGGATATCTTGCAACACCCCATAGATAAACAAATAATTATTTATGGGAATAAATATTTAAATGGTTAAATTATGTGATTAACTAATATAACACGACAAGTATTCAAGCGAACATTCACTTAGCAAGACTTTTGTTTAATAGAGCTTAACAAAACGAATTTAATGAAGGAAAGGAGAATGGGTCGAGTGCCCGACAATCCAATGGGAAATAGATAATTGCATTCCTCTTTTCATTTCGTTCCACTCTCATTATTAAAATAAAAGCTGTGAAGTTCTTTATTGGTGATTACTACCTAAACAAGAAAGAAGAGGAAAAGAAGTAGATCAACTAAAAATCTCATTCAACTAAGAAATAAAGGTGAGTAATATACTCTCTAATCTTATTTTCTTTCCTAAATTGTTCATGGTCGAAAGTATATTGAATGTTTCTCATGTTTATTGTAATCTACTTGCTTTGAAAATTTAATATGATGTAAACGATACATTATTAGAGATGGTTTTGGTTTATTGAATTTTTCCATAAGCAAATAAATTGATGGGAATTAATTAAATGTTGTATAGTATGGAAAATGGCTAGAAATAGGGAGTTTGTGGTAATTTATAAAAAGAAATTACATATAAATATTTGCTATGATTTTCAGGAAATAAATTAAGTAATTTTCGGAAGAATATACGCTTAGTCAAAGGGAATCAAAGGGAAGCCGAAAGGCTAATGAATGGGGGCTAGAAGATTGTTTTAATCTAATAAAGTGTTAACAAATTGGTAAAGAGACTAGGTCTATAGATTATGCTCAATGTTTCAGTAAAGTACTTTATAATAGTCAAAAAGGAATAAGTCAAACAAATTAGGAATTGACACATATAAAGTGAGTGTCATACATGCAGAAAGTGGTTCCCAACGTATGCCGAGAGGTAGTGAGCCAAACTGAGAGTAATAAACTGAAACCTATGTAACAAGACTTGAGTAAGAGAGTTAAGAGGTTCTTACTTAAGTCCACTAACCGAGGGCTTACTCAAAGGCTGAATCGGGCCGAGGGTACAAGGGCAGTTAAAGGAGGAACTACAAGAAGAGGAATGGATTCCGCAATTTATACTACAACAAAACTAACCAATAGTTGCATTAGTTAGTTGCCTTTAAGCTTAAGTGCAACTACTGGTAATCTAGAAAAACAAAATTAAATAAAGAAACACTGCTACTATGCTACTAAGCGTTCCCGTGAGTAACTTATTAAAATTTTGATGAAATTTTTTCTTTGGCCGCTCATTTTTTCTTTTTCTCTCGCTTATTACTTCACAAATTTTATTAAGCTTCTCTTCCCCAAAGAATAAAGGAAAAGCTTGAAAGTTTCCTTTTGGATCTGAAATTTAAAATAGCGGTTCTCATTCTTGAACTATAAAATCAAAACCTAGCTTCTAGTCGACATCAAATCGTGCCTTGACGTCATACCGCCATTGCGCCTCAACCTCACATCTTGCCTCAACTAATTGTCATGCCTCACCCTCAGCAAGTCGTCTTCATCGCAGCAATCGACCAGTCTAACCTAACGACGGAGTATGCAGCTTGGAAGACTGCAGCGCTGGATGGAGTAGCGTCAGACTTTGGTGGGACTTTCGATAAGGCTTGGAAGGGCCTGCTGCTCTAAGTACCTTGGTGCCAAGTATCATGATATTATGGTGAGTTAAGAATTAGTTTTGTGTAGATAATTATTTTTATTTATATGACATAACTCACCGTTAGGCTAGATAGAACTGGCATCCATTGCTATTAAACAATGAATTTAATTGTTATATGTGGAATAATTATTTTGTGTGATTCGGATTTTTATGGAGATAATCTTGCGTATCCTAGAAAACTGGTTAGTTCTAAAACTTTACGTACCTAAATCAAAAGTGGATGCATATGAATTTATATCAAACACATTTGCAAATAAGATTTATATGTTACAGAGTGAATTTTGTACCATTTATTATTTAAGTGTAATGATGAGGTATAGAAATCATATTTTACTGCTTATAATGGAACTGCTCGTCTTATAAAATTATCAAACTTTGAAATATATGATTTTTTCCCCTTACTTGTTATATTAGTTTCTTTGTAAAGTTTGCTAACTTTCAAATGCAAACAAAATAAACTCTAATCCCTTCTCTACCTTATTGTCGAATAAGCACCAAATGTCATGTAACAAATGTTAAACGAACTAGTCAATGGGATATGAAGAATTGTTGGGCTTTAAATATATACATGATTTTCTACGCTGTAATGTTCAATTACTCAAAATCACTCGTGAACCTTCAGGTCATATCGGATATCACAAATTTGATAAAGTATTATTGGACAATGTTATGTTCCTGGTAGGAAGTAAATTCATTTATGATTCTCAATAAAGTGAGCAACATTAACCCTACATGACAGTGAAATTATTCTAAGCCACTTACTAATGTAAGAACTAACGTGCAAGTTTTTATTGTATTTATAAAGTGCTAATTGATTTGTGTGAGGTTTAAACCAAGAATTTGGAACCATAGTGCAAAGACATGTTCCTACTTAGTTTTCATGTCAGAAACATAACTGTGTTTCAACTAAAAAAGGATACATCCTAAAATATTCAGGATTCTAAGGTATGTACTCATCATTTAATTTACTAAATCTTTGTATTTGAGCATTTTTTATGATCTCTTAAGCGACAATTCACCTTTTGAACTAAAATGGAAACCGCGAGCACTTAAATTGTACCAACATAGAATTCAAGAAAATGACCACATGATTCACATAATACTTAATATACAGTTCTCTTGCATATGGAGGGAATCATATCTAAAATATGATTAAATGAATGTGCTTTTATGCATCAAATATAAATCTCAAAACTTAATCTCTATTCACATAATGCTTACTGTATAGTTATCTTGCAAACTCAATGTTCCTACTTAGTTCAAAGAAGTTTCCCTATAATGATAAACACTGTTATGCTTCTGGACTTTTTCAATGATTTATTAGAGATAAAACTTCTATTTATACCAATTTTGATAACTATTAGCAAAAATAAGTAGTATTCAAACTATTTGCAAATATTGAATAGGATAGTATTTTATATCTCAGTCATTTAATTCTCCTTTTGGCTTTTGAAAGTAAAAAATGTATGTATGCAAATGCTTGTTGAGCCCATACAGAAACACACAAGTGCATGTGCTAGTTGTGGCAACATAATTTATTTTCTTCTTGTATTGGTTCAATTGATTATAGCATTCATGCATTTTTGTATTGGGGGTAATTCATACTTGCACGTTTACATACCTGAAAAAAATGATAACTGCATAACTGAATTGTAAAAGGCTATAGAAAAAGTACATACTACCATCATTCCAATATTTGGCTATACAAAAAGTATCACACTTAAACAATACACCAAAGAGTGGTTGTAGACTGATTCCTACGATAGAAGATGGTATTCCACCTGTTTCACTATATATCAGCATAACCACTACATATCTTTTAAAAATAGTAGCAGCAGCGAAGTATCCTACCACAATCTTCAGCTATGCATCGCCATCTTGGTTTTTCACGAAACATATATAATCATGTGTCTATCTGATTCCAATGTGGTTGGAGTTACACTTTGATAAATATCAGTGATCTACAGTTAAAGGAATAATGTATACTTTGATAAAAATACTCAAGTGTAAAATAATGTTTACTATGTTTATCTTAATGTTGAATAAACAATACTCTATTCATAAACTTTTGAGTGACACATTTAATTCCATTTAAAAACCGTTTTGAAATGCTTAGGCGTAAGGCATTGTATACTTATCCACGAACCTATGATCTGATTCATGCAGGTTCTTTGTTTACTCTATACACTGGTACTACTTTGACACATTGATGAAATAAAACAAGTTAATAGCTTCATTTTTAAAGGTATGCAAATATGGAAAATCCAAAGGTTAATCTTATACAATAAAATCACACAACATGAGCACTACAAGGAAATCTTTTATTGGTAGCATTCTTTATCAGCGTTTGGATATTAAATGCAACAACTAGCCCTTTTTTCCAATAAAAGTAAAGAATGAAACGCTGCCTACAATCCCGCTAAGAATTCAAAATTATTTTTTTGAAATTTTTTCGTGGCCGCTCATATCCTCTTTTTTCACCTTTTCATATCCTCTGCTTTCTTGTCTCATCACCTAATCATTTTTGTTAAACTCCGCCCAAACAAAGAAAACCCCAAACAAATTCTTCTTGTTTGTGAAATAATGTATCTAGTTCAATACCACTTCCCACACATGAATTTGTACCCATGCCTGCACAATGATTGATTCATATGCTTTTTTTTCTCTAGCCATTCAAACTGTTTTTGTACTATGTTACATCTGATTCTTCTATGCATGCTCTGCGAACTTCGAATGTGGTAACTTCATTCATTTATATTTTGAATTTTGATATTTTTATCAAGCTTCACAATGGGGTCATCAAACTGTGTGATGATGACTGACATAACTTTGTGAGTTAGGGTCAAACAACGTAGGCTACTGAGTAGGAAGAAAGAGGTGGTTTCGATGTAAATTACTTTTGAGTGCAAAAAGTAACACCGACATAATACAACACAGTTGAGAATTACACATGATTGTGTCATTTGTTGGACTTGTGAACTTGTGGCCTCAGTCAGTAGAATTACGTTTTTGCAATCCAATTTAATAGCAATGCAAATTTCCTTTTAAGGAAGTATAGTGTACCAAGTGAATATTTTTATTCCAAGGCCGAAGAGAAGGCAAAGGAAGAAAGTGAAAGACTCGGACAATAAGAGCACAAATAGCTCATTGAAAAATATCGTCGTGATTTGGTAGTTCTCCATGTTACTGTTCATTTTAACATCCACTATTATGCATTCTTTCAATTTATAATTATATTCAAATATTTGCAGACTTTACGAGCACATGTTGCTGCTAAGGCAGAGCAGAAGAAGATGGAACCGATTTTTATTCTTTAGTCAGAGCATCATACAAAGCTCAGTAATTTCGTAAGGTATAAAGAGAATTGTTTACATGTTGGTGCTTATTTGGTGAACTTCATATAGTGATAATGATATTAATAATCGGTTTTCTCAATTTTCATGTTACATGTTATTTTTACTGTTGGTCCAGTGTCCCATATAAAAAAATTTAGTTGAGAAAGATAAGTTTCCGTTTGTTAGAAAAATATTAGCGTCGATACAAATTGATATAAATGATAGTAAATGGGAAAGGTGTAAACTTAGTTTATTTTTACTGAACTTAGAGTTGTGATGATGATGAATATGGAACATGTGTAATGATTGAATTTATCCTCATTTTTGCAGATGTAACGATTCATTTTATCTCAAATATACAACAGGAATGCAAGATTAGATCAAGGTAATTAATAAAAAGCCTGCAGGAAAGGAGGGCATATTGAACTCAGATTCTGTGCAAGTTGTTATTCACTAGCCTATGATTGGAGAAAAAGCCGGTGAACTGTGTAGAGATGTTAGAAGTGTCAATGCCAAAAGACTCATTCTTCATGGTTTTGGAGTGCACAGAACGAGTAGTTCAATCTTGGTTTAGATCAAAGATGTATATTTGAAAGGGAGAACAAAAAACTGAGGTATAATTCTCTTTACTGTTTCAAAGTAGTATCTAACATGATAGTTCACTTATTTACAAATTTAATATGATAGTTCAATAAAGTTTGTTTGTCTATCCACAACAGATATATGAAGTTTGAAATGGTATTTCAAGTTACAATGTTTTCTTATTAAATTGCTTTCATGTATAGTTGTGGAATCGATTCTTTCGTTCATATTCCTTCTACTACTCTATAGATAAGCTCTTACAAAATTATATTTTATTTCAATTTTATAAGTTTAAGATACCATTTTAACTTGTAAGTGCAATCGACTTGCCATAAATGATTGTGGATAGCACTGAATAAAATTTTAACTTAGTTTCACAACTGTGCTTTCACTGAAGTTGATTCTGTTTCATAGGGCACACACATATATTACAAGAAGGGATAAATATATACACCTGAGAAACATATTGAAATCACTATTAAAAGAGGCAACCAAATAGTAATACACATGCTAGATTGCATCTGACACGTTATTTACAACAGATATACCCACTGGTTTTGTATTTAATGATCTTCAAATTCTAATGGTTTCTGTCATGCAATTTTGGTTAATGTCATACTACTTAAAAGGATGTATACGTATTATTTCTGTATGCATATTTTTTCTATGTGATAGTTAAATGTCCTATAAAAGATACTTTCTTCTTTTAATATGCACAGTAACTATTATAATATAAGACTGCTGATGGTATTTAATATGACAGTATACATATTATTTTTAATGAGTTAATATTTTCTATGTGATAGCTAAATGTCCTATACAGTTCCTGTGATGGTATTTAATATTCATACTTATGTTAATTACACAGCTGTATAATTATATAAAAATATTAACTCATTAGAATATGAGCAGTAACTGTTTTTTTCCCATTTTAAGTTAGCAATTTTTTTCCATATCATATGTATAATTATAAGAGTAACATAAAATTACTTTACATACAATTCTTCTTTTGAACTAACTATTTAACGGTACTAGTATTTGAAACAAATAGTAGATGTGTAGGTTCTTACTTCCTTACACCCTTGTATTTGAAACAATTGAAGGTCCAGGTGTTGATTCAAAACCCACTACTTTGTGTGTGGAAGATCAAGATTACATTGGTCGGGTCAAAAAGATTAAAGAACATTTTGATAAGATACTCTTTTTTAGCATTTAAATATTTTACTTTCCTTTCAAAGTGAATATGTAGCTTAAAAAAGCCAAATGCTGCCATTACAATTTGGTAACTGGCTTGAAGCTAAAGTTTGTTAGGAAACTATAATTACTATTCAAGGCCATATATTTTTACTAGGTATAAATTGATAGTTCGTACACTGTAGTCGAATCAAAATAAAAGGGTGCAGTGAATCACTATTAGAGACTCATGTAGCTTGTTTAAAATATAATTTAATATTCCACTACCATATAGTTGGTGTAGTTTATTATTTTGATTTTATATTCACGTGGACCATCAATTCAATCTACGCATGTTATTTTAGTGTAACTTTATGCATGTTAGAATATAAAAATTAACAAGTTTATAATAATAATAATAAACTAAGTTTATAATAATAATAGTAATAATAAACTATAATGTGACAAAAATTAACTAAGTTTATAATAATAATAAAAAATTAACCAAGTCAACTATGTTTTATAATAATAATAAACAATTGTTTGAATAAATTAACTAAGTTTTATAAAAAAAATATGTTTGTAATAATTAACTAAGTATTATAAAAATTAACAAGTTTATAATAATAATAAACAACTAAGTTTGATAAAATTAATTAAGTTTGATAATAAGTTAATCGATTTTTATATAAATTAAACTAATTTTTATAAAAATTAACCAAAATTTTAAATTAACTTAGTTTTATATAATTTAACAATGTTTATAATAAACTAAGCTTGATAAAAAAAAGTAAGTTTATAATAATAATAATAATAAATAACTATTGTTTGATAAAAATTAACTAAGTTTATAATAATAATAATAATAATAATAATAATAAATTAACAAAGTCAACTAAGTTTTATAATTATTAATAAATAAAAACAACAATAATAACTAAAACTAAGTTTATTAAAATTAACTAAGGTTACTAAGTTTTAAAAAAATAAATAAGTTTATAAAAATTGATTAAGTTTATAATAATAATAAACAACTAAGTTTGATAAAATTAATTAAGTTTGATAATAAGTTAACTGATTTTTATAGAAATTAAACTAATTTTTATAAAAATTAACCAGAATTTTAAATTAACTAATTTTTATATAATTTAACAATGTATTATGCATCATGCTTCTTTTATAGTTCAGATTCAACATTGTATACTCTTTTTTATCTCTGTACTTGTCCAGTATAACTCTTATGGGATGCCTCATTTCTCTAGAATTATGGCTGTGTTGGTGCTGATATTATTTATTGTAACATGATTCCGAGTAAAATCCCTTTTTGATGTGCATGTGAAGTGGTTAAACAAGCAACCGAGCAAGCTATGGCCTTATGTTGTAGAAGTAAGTTCAATATTCATATGATAAACTATGTTTCTGTTTGAACTCATAAAGGAGCATGGGAGAACACACCCCAATAAGATCATTTTAACATAGTGTGGTCCATCTTATTAAGAAAGGACTTTTATATCAGCTCATTGTCCTGTTTTATTAGCTCATATATTTAAGGTTCACCAACATTTTGACTGTTTTTTTCCATGCTTAGGTTGGTTCTAGTGTTGGATTGGTTGGTATTTCTTTTATTCATGTTGGATCTTCCAAGGTATGACCTCCTGAATTTGATGAAAAAAACAAAGATTTCTTAACTTTTATGAAAATATAAAACAGATGCACTACTACTCATTTTTTAAGTTTACATTGTGTACAATGGGTTACATTATTTTCCATACAACAAACCTCTTAGCCACACACTAAATTAGACATGGTATTATGAAGCATAATAGAGAAATTTCATGGTATTTTTAGACATGGTATTAGGAAGAACAAATCAAGGTTCCCTTAGCAACACACTAAAATAGGTTGCAACTTTTTTCCCTTAACACTTGTTCCTTTGACTGATTTCATATTATCTTGATATCTTGAAAAAACTAATACTCCCAGCTCTAAATAATGCTATATACTATGATCCTAGAAATCTTGACTTTGGATTTGACCATTTATATCGTTCATGTGACTAAGCCAGAGTCAGATGAGAATCATATTAATATTCGCTAATACAGTTCAATTCATGTTTTTTCCAATGAATAGCTGGCAAGTCTTAAGTCCAGTTGAGGTTGTTGGACATGATGTTGTGGATGAATTGCTTATAGTTCAAAATAAATCTTACGAGCAACCAACAATTTTTGGTAGCAAGTGAGTGGGTATATATGTGCTGTGCAAGTCAGTGGATTCAAGCGAAGTAGTGATAGGTTGAAGTTTTGGTGAGGGAAGGAGTATGGTTGACAGTGAATGATAAGGCTGTGGAGGTTCTATTCGGTTTCCGGTGGGGTGTTCTGGAAGTGACGATGGTGGAGCAGCAGGTAGATGTTGTTTGCAGTGCGTTCTTGCTGATGTTGTTGTATGGGTTGTTGGTTGTGGGTTAGTGGAATTCGCTGTTATTGGCAGAGAGGTAAGGCGGTGCTGAAGCTAATTTGTGAACTTGGAAAAAATTTCACTCATTACTGAGTATACCTTCTGGTAAACCTGCAACTGTTTCAATTTTTGGTTATATTATGTTTGAATAATAATCAATTAATATTGTTTGAATGTTACTTGATAATTCATGGCAAATTCTTATTGTTGATTATCAACCTTGTTTACAGGTAATTAGCATTTTCGGAGTGAAGACCATCAACAACAATGGACATGACTTCAATTGTTATATGTATTATGATATTTGTTAGTACTGGTTGTGTAAGCTTGTTTGTGAATGCTTGTGGTATGTGAATTTGCTCATTTTGTCCAATAACTATTATCTAAATGGTTATGGATATTATACTTATGTGATTAACTTGATTGATTGTTGGTTTGAATATGGTGATTATACGATTGTTGCTGATTTTAATATGACTATTATATAACTGGTTGCTGGAAATAATATAAGCCATTAACAGTATATAGTAGCATTTAAAATATGCTACAAAACAATCAATACCTTTTAGCAGCATTTTAAAAATGCTACAGAAACTAATGTAAAATACCATCAGAATTTGTAGTGGCATAAAATAAATGCAACGAAAAGTTTTCAGTTGCACAAAATAAACGCTACAGAAAATTAAAGAATGATCTAAGTACAAACGCAAGTAAAAATGTTAGTTTTGGTAGGGTTTTGTAAATGCTGCAGAAAAACCTTAAGCAGAGTTAAAAAAATGCAGTTATACGGAAATATTTTGTAGCGTTTATTAAAACGCAACCGAAAAAATCATACTTTTAGATGCGCGACCTGCAGTAGCGTTCTTTAAAATGCTACTAAAAGTTTTGGTAGCGTTTTTTCAACGCTACTAAAGGTCTTTTCTGGTGTAGTGTTAAAGATTAAATTTCATAAGTCATTAATGATAAGATTAAGGTCGGCTTTCCCAAACAAGACAAAGGGAGTGATTTCCGAAAGTAGTGTAGCTTTCGGTAAATGTGTAAACCAAAATTAGTAACATTCGTAGAGAAGTGTATGCTAAGGCTTAAGATAGCCGCAACTAGTACTTAAAACATTAAAGATAATGTGGTAAGTAGCAATAAGTAGCCGAGTAGAGTCAGACTAGTGTTATCTTAATGAATGCTTAAGTAGACTAATAGATGAAAGGTTAGATGGAATGTTTGATAGATGACATAAGGCGTGAAGCGGCAGCCAATAAACCGAGAGCATGGTGTAATGCCTGATGTGATAGCTGAGAACGAAGTAGGCGTGAGGCCGGGAGTAGTAGTTGAAACACAAAAGCTTAAGTATAAGACCTAGTGTGGCAACCGAATTTGAAATCGTGGCATAAGACCCGAAGTGGCAACCGTCCGAAATATGAAAACAATTGGTGTATGGCCTAGTGTGGAAACCATGGGAACGATGGAATTCACGAGGCTAGGTGTGGTGTCAAGTAACCGATAACGAAGTTGGTATAAGGCCTAGAGTGGAAATCGAAATATGACAACATTGATGTAAGGCATATAGTGGCAACCGCAATACGAGAACGTAGTAAGCGCGAGGTAGGGAGTGGCAGCCGAAGGGCGTAGTGATGGTATAAGGCCTAATTGGAGATAAAGATCGTTATTATATTTGTTAGAATTTAGTAAACTATGCAATTATAAGGCCTATGAGGTAGCTGTAGGTTACGACTTTAATCATATATCTTTAGTAGAGGGTTTAAGGCCTTGGTGGTAGTTGGGACTATGGTATATTGGTTAGGGTTAGCTTCATGAATGGATATGGTTTAGCATTTTGAATAGCTTAGTTTCAGATACAGCCTTACGACATGTGTAAAACACTTATGATTGTGTATGCTTAAACTTTAAGCCAATTAAACGAACGTTGTATTATAGTGAGGGAAAAACAAATTCTATGCCTTAGTAGTATGGTCTCACTATTCTATGTTTAGGTTAACATATTGCTCATACAAGACATTATGTTAGATTTATGTTTTATTATTGTTTATAAACTCACGGTACTGGTTCGAGTAGGTTGACTTTGTAGTATTAACAGGTTGCTTTTGGGTGGACAAATAATGGAACTGAAGATAAAGCAAAAGACTTGAGAGAATTAGTTGTATTTTAGTTCCATTGCATTTATTTTTTATGTCTGCATCTTTATATATTGGACATAGCATAATAGTCTATGATTGTATTATATTTTTAACCCTTGCATGGGCACGATTATTAGAACGAATTGAATATGTAAAAATTAATGAAGATGTTATGTAATACTAATTAGCTACTATATTTACTTAAGACTATATAATATACCGATATCACTGTCGCCAAAAGATAACTCTAAGGTGAATGCAGCATATTGGAGTTCCATCTTTGGGTTTCAGAATGAAAGATGCTACATAACATGTCTCAATATAGCTACCCCTGAAACTATCCTAGGTTTAGGGTCTTGAAAAACACAATACCTAACCTGTGATAATTTTCAGGTTTCTACAACGCTTCTTCCGAAACTATCATTAGTTTCATGCATCATATCTCTTATACCATAAGGTACACCCCAAACGATCTCAATTATTCTTTTTAGCTATTACCATAAGGTACATCCCCTCATGGTCTCGGTACTTCATTTACTAGTTTTATACTGCAAGGTACATCCCCAAGCAGTCTTAATTACTTTTTAACTTTAGTTTATTCTACATTTAACAACCCCATGTAGTCTCTTTATCTTTATTTTTATATTATACAACCCTAAGTAGTCTCAATAAATCTTATTTACTTAACCTTGAACCCCATAAGAGAGTTATATCCACTCTTGTGAAATCTTACAACCCGCTCGGATGTCCCATGCCCATTCGGAAGATGAATGCAAAACCCTATCCTTTAAAGTAGGCACATTCAAGTGACCGTCCTCACTCAGTGTCAATAGCCCTTCCGAACCTGCATTATTTAGTGGGTTCCTACATTACTTTTTAGTTACCTTTAAATTTCAGCACTTCACTTAATTATTTGTTTATTAGGTCTCGGTTTTAGCTATTCATTTAACATTGTTATGCTCCCAACCTATCTTTGGCCAGCTTAGGCCTCAGAGTTAACTTTGCATCGCATCCTGCTTTAGAAACTCCAAGTACTACCTTTGGCCATCTTAAGCCTTCGGTTTCGCTATTAGCTTTCATTGAAAAATAATAGGTTTGGTTATTAAATCAATACAGTCGGGTTTCGTCCTAAGGAAGCCTTGTTTATCGTTAGGAACTCCTTCGGCAATCATCTTGTACGATCGCCTTCATGTGGAACCCTCATCTGGGACCTTCGCCCATTACCTCCGGCTATGCTCTTCCTTAGTTCATTTATTTAGAACTTTTCTTAGTCTTTCTTAGTTCATTCACGTTTCAGGTGTCATATCCATAGCATAGTACCTTTAGCTTAGCCTCTCCCATATGTACACATAATAATGCCTGCATAACGGCCAATGCCTGCAAATCCGATCATGCCTACGCATATCTCTCCACATGTCGCCTTCCAATTTGTTCTGCCTCCACTTTTAGTTAGTGGCATTGTCCTTTATGTTAACTTTTCAGCACTTTTATAGGATAATGTCCCATGATTAAATCATGAAATTTGCATGCATAATTTGGTTTCAGTTGTCTTAATATTTCATTTCGGCACTCGAATCTAGCTTTTAGAAATGGTTATAATAGGGAAAACACTTATAAAATTTGATAAATTTGTACTCAAATTCTTACACATATTGTTTATCAACATTTCTCTTTTAAAGCTAATTTCTCTTATTTCTTTAATAGACAAATTCCTTCAAAAATTTGAAACTATTTATTTTGATGTGGAAAAATCTTCTAAATTATAACCCATGTCTAAAGATATATTTAATTCTACATATTAAATTTTCATGGTATTTCGAATTCATTGGATAGGGGAATCTAAGCAAAACAACTTATAGTGAAGTCAATTCAACCCAAAACATTCATTAAATAAAGATCTACCATTTATAAACACATATCATATGAACTTCATCATAAATAAGCAAAGTCATGATCATCATAAATGAAAATGACCAAAAAACGAATGACATTACTCAATTAAACCTTTGCTTAGCTTTTGACCTTTAAGAGCTTTGAGTTTTGCTTAGCTTTTAATCTTCTTCTTCCTTTTTCTTTTCTAAGCTATCAACATGATTTATGGGTTTACACAGTTTTTGTATTTGTTTTTGAAATAAAGAAAGAATGAATGAATGAAGAGAAGGATATGTTTAGATGTATATATATTAACGAATTTGGCTTGGGAAATCATTCCTTGCTTAATTTCAGTAATTTATTTTCCATAATATAAAATCTTTTTTATTCAAATGTTTACGTTTTCCCCTTATACATGTATAACCGACTTTCGTTATATCCAATTACCCTTAGTCTATTTGATTAATCATAATCAAGTGTTCAATTCTTAATTAATAAAACTTTCCTTATTTAATTATTTTTTGTTGAATTCCCTTAATCATCATTTAATAATTTCATTCCATACTTTGGCATTCGAAAATAACCTTCCCCTAACATTTACCATGCTTAATTCTAACGTTTCCTTATTTAATTCCATGAATAAATCAATTGAATCTTTATTCTCATAATTAATTCCTTAATTGATTATTCAATAATTTGTGGGTTATTACTGGCTTCTCCCTCGTAGTAATTTCATCATTGAATTCAAATAAGATATGGTAGTGGTCCTCAATCTATATCATGCCCATTAGCACAAAAACATAAGTTTCTAATCCATGCATCTCAAACAAAATTTACTAGTGCATATACTAATACACAACAGAATCAACCATAATAACACACATGTATATATGGTTTATAACAAAACATACCAAACATGTATGCTAGGTCTAAACAAACAACTCAGGTTAGGTCCTCCTAACTTTATGTTCTATTTCCTTAGTAAAATCATAATGAACCGCACTCTATTAGACCCGTAGAAGCTTCACAGCATTATTTCGAAGCTTCTTCTCGTCTCAATTTACTATTCGAAATGGTTTCTTCATATAAGTCGAGTTTGATTCAACAACTAAGTCATCTATAGCTCTCTGGCTTACTATATCATTTGGGTCCTAGATACACTTTTTTAAATGTGATACATGAAACACATCATGCACCCTAGCAAATATACTTGGTAACTCAACTCTGTAGGCTATTTTCTCGATTTTCTCTAGTATCAGAAATGGGCCAACATATCTTGCCACTAACTTTCCTACCTTATAGTGCCCCTCCGACGAAACCTTTATAACACATGATTTCCCAGATTAAACTCTAATTCTTTCCGCCTCCTATCGGTGTAGCTCTTTTACCTCGATTGAGATTCCTTCATTCTTTACTAAATCAATT
The DNA here is from genome assembly GCA_030737815.1 of Allium fistulosum. Taxonomy (NCBI): domain Eukaryota; kingdom Viridiplantae; phylum Streptophyta; class Magnoliopsida; order Asparagales; family Amaryllidaceae; genus Allium; species Allium fistulosum. The sequence continues at coordinate 596,271,408 of CM060908.1, read as the reverse complement.
AACCATTCTAAAGCATTTTTCACAATGTCCAGTCCCAACACGATCCTATCTCCCATCTCATACCAACATACCTATGACTTACAAGGCCTTCCATACAATACCTTGAAAGGTGTCATTCCAATACTAGATCATTAACTATTGTTGTATGAAAATTCCACTAAGTATAGGTGATCTTCCCAAGATCCATTGAAATCTTACACACAGGAACAGAACAAGTCCTCTAACACTTGGTCGACCCTTTCAGTCCTTCCGTCTGTCTATGAATGGTATGTAGTGCTCATAGATAACTCCAAATCCAAAGCACTATATAGGATTCACCCGAACTCATTAGCAAAAACCAAGTCTTGATCACTAACAATATTTCTTGGAACTCTATGTAGTCTCATTATAATTTTCACATACATCTTAGACAACTTTGTTGCTATCCCCATAGATCTCACTGGGATAAAATGGGCACTCTTAGTCCATCAAAATTGAATCTCATTTCCATACCAGGGCCTCCAAAGGATGTAAAAGTCCACTTGATTTTTGATGTTCAGCCATAACTTGTTGGCATGTGAAACAACTTTTAACACATTCTCCAAAATCTCTCCTCAATATTATCTAGTAGAAGCTTCTCTTCATATCTCGTACATCTCAGTACCTCCTAGGTGAATAGAAAACTTTTAACCATGACATTTGCCCTATCTTATTTTTGGAGGCCTCCTTTCTTCAGAAAATACATTATTTCCTTCTTCTGAAGCCAACCTCCTTTGCCAACTTTGAAACCACTCAACTCTTTATTCTTCACACCATTCCTTAGACATGTAATCCTTTCGGCGTAGAGTGGATCTTCTACTTGTTTCTCGGTAATTATTACCATAAGAGCTAGCTAAACTTCCAAGCTCGATTGTGTACCGTAAGATCTATGTGAACCAACATTCGACCGAAAGTGAGTATTGTAAGAAGCTAATGTCTCTAAAACATTCCACTATTTAACCATAGCCAAAATACAATTCCACAACCTTCATTTTAAGGCATCAAGAACTTTATTTCCATTTTATAAGGTATATTATATCCTAAAAACATAAGATACCAAAGGCTTTAACAACCTCTGATGTCTCGTGTTCAACTCCTTCTAAGAGAAAAAGTATCTCAAGGACCTGTGGTTCAATAAATAACTCAAACCTTTCTCCCAAAAGGTAATGTTTCTAAATCTTTGATGCGAAGATAATAGCTGCTAACTCCAATTTATGCGCCTTATGTTGAACCATATAGGGCCGTAACTTCCCAAATGCATAAGCCTTTACTTTTCCTCTTTGCATCAACACTGATTCTATCCCCAAGCCTAAAGCATTAGTATAAACAACCATATCTCCATTATCTTTGAGTATAACCAAAACTGAAGCTTTAGTCAACCGAAGCTTGAATTCTTTGAATGACATCTCACACTTTATTGTCCAAACACACTTCTCATTCTTTCGAGTAAGTCTTGCATTAGTACTTCTTACACAAGAGAAATCCTTAATTCATCTCCGATGGCAACCTGCCAATCCTAAAAAAACTCCAAACCTCCCCAAGAGTCTCGAGCCTCTTCCTACCATTTATATCCTCAACTTTCGATAGTCTATAGCCAGACCTCTCTACGAAACCACATGTCCTGGGAACTTTAGTTCCTTTCTCCACAAATGGCACGTAGAAATTTTTTCCTTTAACTTGTTTTATCTTGGCATCTCCAACACAAGCCTTAGGTGAATCTCATGACCTCTCTCGTCTTTTGAGTACACTAGGAGGTCATTAATAAATATTAACATATATCGGTCCAACCAGTCTTAGAAGATCTGATTCATCAAGTCCACAAAGAATGCAGGTGCATTAGTTAGCCCAAATGACACTACTAACCACTCATATGAGCCATACCTCATTCTAAAAATAATCAAAGGAACACTCTCCTCTACAACCCTCAATTGATAGAATCCCAAAGCTAAATTTAGCTACAAGAATACATTAGCATCATTCAACTGATCAAATAAATCATTAATCCTTGGCAAGAGATATGTGTTCCTCACTATCCTCTTATTCATTTTTTTGGTAGCCAATAAATAGTCTTCATGAACCATCATGCTTCCTTACAAATATTGCGGAAGCTCCACATAGTGAGCTACTTGGCCCTACAAATCTTTGGCTTTCCAACCCTACCATTTGCTTCTTTAACTTCTTTTTCACTTTTGGTAGCTATCTATTATGAGGTCGGTTAAATTGCTCGACTTCCAGTATCAACAGTCAATCTGAAACTCAACAGCTCTTAAGCATGGCAATCTCAAAATAGGTTCAAACATGTCTAGGAAGTCTCTAACTACTCACACTACTCATATACCTTCATTCTTCGAAGTTAAAGTAAATGATACACTCTTTCACCCAAATTTAGGATTTTTTAAAACTACAAGTACCCTTGCACTTTAGTCTGGGTGACTCAATGTTATAAACCTTTAAGCATAGTATATTCTAGCGCTATAACACTCTAACGAGTCCATCCCCAAAATAACTTCAAATCTTATGAAGTCAAACATGTAGGGATCACACAAAAATTTACACCCACCTAACTTAGTCTCTAAGTTAGTGCACTTAAATCCAAGAGTGGCATATCCCACCATTAGATTTACGACACATACGGAAGTGCCTAAATAGATAATCTTTAACTCAAGTCCAACAATCAAGTCTTTAGCGATAAATAAATGTTTAGCATCAACTATACTCTACTAAAATACTAGGATTCAAATTCATACCTTCCAAAACAACATTCTTTCCTATATCTTCGGCAGATGGTCTTTCCCTTGGTCCCTTAAAGCAAACACATGGGCCTACAACTCTGGATAGTCCTTATAATACCATACCTTGTTGCAAATGAAACACTTCATCTTTCTTTGGTTTCTTGGCACTGGACACTTGGACACATAGTTACCCTTCTTCCTATGATTAAAACAAACAACCTTGGCAATAGCAGTCTCAACACTTCAGCCCTTCGGTGAAGTGTTCTTGCCCTTAGCATAATGAGTGAACTTCTTCTTTTGCTCTACCTTATGGTTTTATCTTGAGTCTCTTCTTCTCCTGATACATTCCATCATATCTTTAAGTCATGTCCATAATGAATTCAAAAGTAGATGCCAAGTGCACCATTACCTTATTATCCAAACCCTACATTAAACCTCAGATAAACTTCCATTTTCTTTAGTGGGATATTTATTATCTTCCGATTAAACATAATCAAAGAATTAAAGTTTTGGATGTACCCTTCCATTGAAAGATCTTCCTACTTCAATTCAATAAACTATCAAAACGACATGCTATGTTCAGACTCTGACATGAACTGAGCCTCAGTCCGCTCCTTGAACTGATTCCAAGTGATCACCTCTTGGCAGTCATCATCTCCAAACAATCCAACACATCTTCATGCAACTGCTACGAAGCAAGCCTCCTCCTTTACACATCATTCAAGCCAGGATCCCCGAAAATACACATGTAAACTCTTAGCCAATTCAACAATTTAATCGTGGGCTCCTTCTAAGTTAACATCTTACCTCCTAAGTTTCAGTAGTCACGATTCATCTACGGGATATTCTCCTTTACTATAGGCCTTGGCTCAATATCCTTTGGCATATTTTCCCTCATCATTTGCACCATAAATTGAAGAAATAAGGTGTTTATATTCATAACCATTGCATTAGCCATTGAAGTAGTTCGTTTTCAACTACTCATGGCACTTCACTTTCAATTCTCCTACTAGTCTGGGTGGTTTCAATCTCTCTTCTTACATTTGGTCATCCTATCATAACCCTTCCACTTCTCATTCCCATCTTGCATTTCTATTAAGCAAGCCATTATTAGAAATGGAAATAAAAAGAGTGAAACAACAGTAGAAGGATAAATATATCTACTAATATACACACATATATATAGCAAAATACATATATGTTATATAATAGCGTATACCCTCCTAAAGATGTTCATTTTTTTATACTAAGTACTGAACTAATTCTAGCTCTATTTTACTTAAGTGTCCCCTAATCTAAGCTCCGATATCAAATTGTAACATCCCACTATCTAAAATCTAAAGATGGAATCTCAATGTGTTGTAGTCATCTTGGAATTATCTTAACGACAGAATAAGAGCATAATATATATTCAACCGTTGAAGTAACTAAAGCAACTAAATAAAATTCATTACATATAATAGTTTTAATTTTTTTCGTAAATCAAAAATGGTGCCTATGCAAGGGTAAAATATAAATCATTACATGGTAGTGTCAAAGACCTGACATATGAAGACATCGAACCATTGTAGTCTCAATATTTACATTACATAAAGGTACCACAGTAGATAATAACAATACGGCCTCTTTGCTGTCTTTATTTTTAGATAATTCTCATTAAATGTCCTAGCTTCCGCTAACCTATGTAATCTAAAATTATATAAACTCAAACTACTCAAATGAGTGCTTGTGAATTTATAAGGGAAACACAATAAATGCATGGGTCGGCCCTAAGTTTGGTATAAATAATATCATTTCCATCTAAATTTCTCTACTAGTGGAACTACATCACTAAAGCATGAAATGGTTTTTCCCTAGCAGGCCTTAGTTACACAATTATTATAAGAATATTATATGTTATGAGAGAGTTAGGATTTTTCCATAGGGATAATTTTATGATTTACTGTAAATTATTAACTTCGTATTTAAAATATCATTTGAAATAAAGTGTTATTTTTCTATATATACTTGTTAAATTATGATAGATTAATTAAACAAATAATTTAAATATATTAAATAGAAAAATTTATAAATGATATGTTATGTGATAATAATTAAAAAGAGTTGTAATCATGAGAAAATTATCATAATATTAAATAACATATTATTTTAACTTTTCATGCTAAGATGTTTGAAGAAAGGATATGTAACACTCCGTAAATTCAATGATGATTAATTAACAACCATTAACATTGAAAATGGAAATTTCAAAAACATTAAAATTTTGCTATATAACTTGCATCATTGTGTTTGCAGCGATTTTCTAATCAATTTTCATATATAAAGTTTTACGATCGGAGTTCAAACGAAAAAGTAATTAACATTTGAAGAATTCGATTCGGAAACGATTATATATATAATTAAGGAAGTAAAGATAATTAATTAAAGTTAATTAACATTAACCGCAGTTAATGGTTACTTAATGTTTAAGCAAAATTTAACATTAAATCAGGTAGTTCAGAATTAGAAAATTTAAGTTTTAAAAGGAATTAAACGAAATGCAAAAATTAATTAACATAAAAACGCGATCGGTCGACCACTAGCGATCGACTGGTGGGATCATAACGGCCAACCGATGAAAGGCGACTTCTGTTCCGAATTTAATGTAATTAAATCTAACGGCTAGCGTTGATTCGAACCCCTAAAAAATACACGTCTAACCCCTTACTATTTCCGTTATATTTTCTAAAGCAGCGACGAAGCTTTGCCATTTTATCTTCTCCTCAAATTCTAGAATCTGTATAAACTATCATCTGTAAATATATATATATATATAAGTGTAGAATAGAAGAGGATAATAGACAAGAAGAATAGGACCGAATTGAATTGCCAAAGCCAAGGTATATTGTAAACCCAAATCTAAATTAAATTCAAATCTCTTCTCAGATCTAAAATTATAATGAATATGTATTTTCTTTCGGTATATATATCAGTAGGAAAAAAGGGAGTACAAAGGTGTAATAGGGTTTAGATCTAGAGATTTATAAGCTTAGAGGTAAGTGTGAAATTATATATTTTTATATAATATTGGATTTATATCGTTGTAAACTTGTTCATGTATGCCTAAATGTAATTTTGGAGTTGTGGGCTTAAATATATAAAAGTCATATGATTTAAGTAGTATTATAATTCATTGGAATGAAGTGTGTTGCAATGTAAATTTCTATAAACTATTTGCTTTTATAAACATAAATAATTATGTATCGTTTGAAATAACAAGGAATATACCTAAAAGAAAGAGAGGTACAAAATAGGGATGTTTACCGTATTTTATACCTTTTATTTCAATAACAGAGAAGATAATTTCTTATAATTCTAAACATAACACAAGTCCTCTTTTAGATAAGTTATGGAAATTTACAATGTTAACGTTTCCTTATGGAGGATGTAATTCCAACGCATTAAAATACAGAAATCCCTAATTATAAAGCAAAGTATTATAAGTGGAGATAATAATAATAATAATTCAATTATAAATCTAGCTTATTCGATAAGTTAGAAAATAAGCAATAAGGAAAAAGCATATGTATGGCAACAAAGTAAGTAAGAAGATTTTAATAGTCAAAGGAAAATAGTAATAGTTGAAAAGAAACTGTAGAATACGCTTAATAGTATCAAATAGAAGTTAAGCAGTAAAAGATAATTAATCTATTAAATTAAAAGTAAGCAGTAAATGACATTAAAATGGAATTAATAAAACAACAAGTAAGTTGTGTAAGGTAACTGAACATAACAGCTGAACTTAAGAGGCATAGTAATTGAGTAAATTTATAAATCCTCAAATATGAGTTTATGACAGGTGTGAATTATTGGATCTATCCAATAACTTAGAATATATAAAAATGAAAACCTCATTAGTGTGGTTGGGATGCGAGGTCAGTAACGTTGCACAACAGAAGTCTGCCCACCGAAAGGGGCGACCAATGGTTGTGTAGACATTATGCTTATGTGTGACATCTCCAACTATAGACCTCGTAGAATTATACTTTACATGTAGGTGAAGGGAATATACCAAAGTAGGATGATTTACATCGGTCGAAGTTTCAAAGGGCCAAGTAGGGTATGTTTAAACCTTTTAGGGGGTACATGTTAAGTAACAGACTGGGCATTCCCTAGATTACATTAGGTAATCTAAATGGGACGGTGAGTGTATGCTCGAGGTTGTGATAGTGAGGTGGGTACCATATATATGAGGAGTAGGAGATGTTTACATACGTTGAGATCGTCATTGGTACTGAGCGGTCAACGGAAAGAGAAGGGTTGCGCCTAAACAGGCTAAACCTCCTACTAGTGCAGACCACATTTAGGACATGCACCTCCTCATGGTTTTTTGTTAGTTTATTTGATATTAGGAGGTAAGGCTAGATAAATTTTTAATGGAGGTCTTTCAAACAAATAAAATAGTCTATGGAGTTGAGTCCATGATATAAAAGAAGACGACATAGAATATGGCTAAATAGTTGATATGTCGTTATTAGGCACTACGGGAGTTCCTTGATACGCACGGGGGAGAGGACTTGATACTACACTAATGATGGATCCTAATGAGGTGTTGAGTTACAAATACTAGTGGGGAAAGTATTATGGTCTAAGGGGGAGCGGTGGTACTTACACACACACACACACACACACAAGTATGTAGTTATTGTATACCTCAAGTAGATGGGGCATATTGTATGCATATATGAAGTCAAGATGACTAAATTTAAAAAGTAGACATAACACGCAATGAAAAACAATCGTCATAAACTAGTATTATGTATAAAGTATGTAATTCACCAGTTATCAGAACTTTTTTCTGACCCCTCCTCATTATAACCCACAAGATAGCTTTAAAGGAATGGGTACTGGTGCAAGGTAAGAACGGTGGAAGGACAGATTTCCTTATGCATGTCGGACACTTGACTCCCTTATAGAGCACAAATTTCCCTATGGTTGTAGATCCCCATAGGATTGCTGATTGATGATGTACGTTAGATCCAGATAAAGGGAAAGTAAAGAATCTATATGTTGTAGATATTTGAAAGCAAGGATTGAGCTAATTCCCGAAGGAAGGTGTGCAGTAATCACTCCAAGATGATAGCCAAATTTATAATATATTCTAAAGGAAGAGAAGTTAGAAGGTAAGTGGAAAAGAGAAAAGTCCAAAAGAAGGGACAAACAGAACCCACTTTGAGTCCGACCCCATATGAAAGAATTTAATAAAAGGTTTGAAAAGAATATATTTGAAATGATTTTCAAAGGATTTATTTATAAGTAGAGAACTCTATCTTTGAAAATAAGTAGATATTAAAAGTTGTTCAGAAAAAAATTCAGAAAAAATATGGTTTTAACAAAAGATATTTCCTTTGAAATTAATAGAAAATAGAGCACGTGTACCTAGGTGATTTTTAGGATTTTGTAAATTCAAAGTTTCAGAATTCTTTTAAAGGGGTGGACAATAAAAAGTTGTAGTGGTTTTAAATGAGGTATAAAAATGGAAGAATACCCGACACTGAAGAGAAGAATAATATTTCTATGTAAGGAAAATACGGAGAAAAACTTCCAAAATAGGTTTATACATAAAAACAGTTTTATAAGGAGAAGTTATTCAAATAGGAGCAATTTGGGTAAGGAAAATTTTAGTTTAAATAGAAGAAACATTAAGAGTTCATATTAAAATAATGCTAGTAATCTAATAGAAGCAGCATAAGAAATCAAAGGCAAAACAAAGGAAATAGATATTTTCCATGATTGTGCTCATTGATTGCACGTATCTTTTAAAAGTTCCCTTCATATGCTGTTAAAGCCTCCGCTAGGGTAGGAAGTGGAGATAGGACGAGTTATAAGAAAACAGTAGGGTGGAACTGTCCTTTTCTACCTCGGTTTTTATTATTTATAAAAGATGTTTTAAAAATGCTGTAAAGTGCATTTTTGAAAAGAGAAAAAATGATTTGGTATAACAATTGAATTTTTAAAGGTAAAACTTAATAGATGGTTTGAGTTAAAAATCCTAGTTTAAGGAGTAAATTCCTTATTGTTAAAATGCTTTAAAGTAAAAGTTGATTTGAATGACCATTCATGTAATAAAATTTGACTCTTATTTGAAAAGAAGGAAATGATCTTTTAAAAAATTAAACTTCTAAAATTTCCTTTTAGACCTAAAAAATAAGCATAATTGATAGATCCTATATTATAGTTTTAAAAATTAAGACGTCTACAATGAACATTGGTTAAATTAAGGAGATTTTCATGGTTCGTTTTTTTAAAACCAAGCTATTGAAGAACTTAATAAAAAGTTTTTAAGTTTATATATTTAAAGATAAAAAATTTGGAATCAAGTACTTCATGACTTTGAAGTTTTAATTTTATAAGGAGGGGTGAATACCAAGCTAAATTTTTAATATAGAGTAGATAAGGAAGACTGCCTAAGTAAGATGGGGTAGAAGTTATGGTTATGAATAAAATAGCAATGATAAATCTCCGTTGGATATAAGGAATATTGGTATGAGCCTATGAATGTTTCATTAAACATGTGTGAGGACCATAAAGGAGAAATCATAAGGAAATGAGAAATGGTATCAAGGTACATTTTTGCAGGTTCTAGAGAATAAATGCATGAAGATTACAAATAAAGAAAGCATATATGAAGATTTGAGAATACTATTAAAAGATTTGGATTAAAAGAGGATAGTAATACAATTGGTTATGACAATGGAAGTAATGGATGGACCTTATTTATTAGAAGCCAAAACAAAAGGTTAAGATATGTGGGTTACAGATGACATGTAAAAAACGCCCATTTAATATAAGTAAAAAGTAACAAGGCCACAACATCATTAGTGTCAATTGATGTTGAAGGGCAGCTTCCAGCAATTGTTTATTTTAGGTTAGTTTGGTTGCAAGCGTTAGTGGCTTCTATTATATAAAACATGTATGATATTACGAGAAATGTTCTTTTAGAAAATTGGTTACCTGAATTGACTGTTATATTAATTGAAAAACAGTGCAAGTAAAAAAATTTCACATAGACACTTAACTAATGCAAAGTAAGACTGAAAGTTTATAAAATAAATTAGGAAATTATTGGCTACTATAAGTAAAATATTGTTGAGTCCCAAAAGTCTTAAAATTTTAGCGAGCGAAGGACAGGGATAACTTGTTGCGAAACCATAGGTCACTATATCTATGCCTTAAAAGCTGAAATTTATAAATAAATTTGTGTGCTGATTGTTGTTATAAAATAAAAGAACACGTTTTGAAAATTTGAAAATTTACCATGTAGTAGGAAAGGAGTTAATCATAGATGTTAACCCATTGACTGGGTCCTAACTGCATAGGATGTAGCTAAACTTGTTTCGAAAAGTAAAAAGGCATAATTTTGAAAATTTTTGCCCAAAAATCTTTAATTTAAATGAGTTTCGATTTTAATTTTTCCAACTATTTCTAAAATTTAATTGAAAAAAGATTTTTAACGAAAAAGAGGTAATTGCTAATTCAATACTAAATCTAGCATATGCGATAAGTTAGAAAATAAGCAATAAGCGAAAAAGTATACGTAAAGCAACAAAATGAGTAAGTAAGAAGATTTTAATAATCAAAGGAAAATAGTAACAATTGAAAAGGAACTGTAGAATACACTTAATAGTATCAAGTAAAAGTTAAGCGGTAAAAGATAATTAATCCATTAAATTAAAAGTAAGTAGCAAATGACATTAAAGTGGTATTTCTGAAACAATAAGTAAGTTGTATGAAGGTAACTGAACACAATAGTTGAACATAAGAGGCGTAATAATTAGGTAAATTTATATGGCCTCAAATATTCTTTTATAGTAGGTGTGAATTATTGGATCTATCCAATAACTTAAAAAAGATGAAAATGAAAAACTCATTGGTGTGGTTGGGATGCGAGGTTAGTAATGTTGCACAACAGAAGTCTACCCACCGAAAGGGGCCACCATCGGTTGTGTATACATTGTGCTTATGTGTGACATCTCCAACTATAGACCTCGTAGAATTATACTTTACATGAAGGTGAAGGGAATATACCAAAGTACGATGGTTTGCTCTAGTCGAAGTGTTAAAGGGCCAAGTAGGGTATGCTTCAACCTTTTATGGGGTACAAGTTCAGTAACCAAATGGGCATTTCCTAGGTTACATTAGAAAATCTAAATGGGAAGGTGAGCGTAGGCTCGGCACTGTAACAGTGGGGTAGGTACCATATATATGAGGAGGAGAACTGTTTACATAGGTCGAGATCATCATCGCTCCTGAGCGATCAGCGGAAAGAGAAGGATTATGCCTAAATGGGCTAAACCTCCTACTAGTGCAGACTATGTTTCAGACATGCACCACCTCACAGTTGTTTAATAGTTTATTTGCTGTTAGGAGGTATGGTTAGATAACCTTTTAATGGAGGTCTTTCAAACGAATAGAATAGTCCATGGAGCCGAGTCATGGTATAAAGCAAGATGAGATATAATACGGCTAAATAGTTGTAATGCCGTTATTAGACACTACGGGAGTTACTTGGTATGCACGGCGGCGAGGACTTAATATTGCATTAGTGATGGATTCTGACGAGGTGCTAAGTCATGGATACTACGGGGAAAGTATGACGGGCCAAAGGGGATTGTGGTACTTATACACACACACACACATATACACATATGTAGTTATTGTATACCTTGAGTGGGTGGGGCGTATCTTAAAAAGTAGACATAACATGTAATGGAAAACAACCTTCATACACTAATGTTTTGTATAAAGTATGTAATTTACCAGTCACCAAAACTTTTGTTCCAACCCCTCCTCGTTACAACTCATGAGATAACTTTAAAGGAACATGTATTGGTATAAGGCATGGTGGAAGGACAGAATTTCTTATGCATGCTCGACACTGACAAGGGCACTCATGATCAAAGATGTCAGCCTTGGTTAGTAATCATATGTTTTATTATACTTTACATTTCGCTATGAGTTATACCGATAGAGCTCTTATATGCTTTTGTTATCTACAGGATACCAACACCAACTATTTGTGCTTTGGTGGACTTGGATTTTTGATTTAGTGAAAATTCGGGTCCACTGTGGTGTGGGTTATTATAGAATATCTATAAATCCATTGAGACCGGAGTACGTACTGAAATTCCATAGGACATAAATCCAGCCCCTAAGCTCCACTTAAAGAGTTTCACTAGCAATAATCCTTGCTTCACTTAAAGGGATAGGTTTACACCTGCTTGAACACTCGAATATGACTTCAGCTAATTCTAAAGGAAATGCTTTTCTTTTTTACTTCAATGTGTTCTTAACAAAAAGGATAAGACACACTTTAGTACACCCTTCATATAGTATCCATTGATGATTTGTGAATTGAATGGGCAATGATATAGGAAGTAGAGAGTAGTTTTTGATTGCTTTTTATTTCAGGAGAGCAATAGATAGATTATGAATTAGAGAACAAGAATTGATAAAATCAAAGAATGAATATAGTACATATTTATAATCGTGAAAAGATCTATTAAGCAATTATGGTTGTTCAAGAACTCAGAACCTTTAATCAATAGATATATATTTTCAGAAATAGATGTTCGTTTAATAAATAAAGCCATTTATTCCTTCTCAGACGTCTGAACCACGAGATCAATCGTCTGACTATAGTATTTAAAAAACAGGGTTAGACTCTGAATAAATAAGGTTAAACATTGAACAAGAAACGGAGAAGAATACGTTCATTATTAACCTATTTTAGACGTTTGGCACTAAGAATTAGACATTTGAATTCTAGTATATAAAAACTAGTTTGTATATCAAATATCTGCCAAAGGTGATCGTCATTTTAACTTTCTTTAGAAAAATAATCATTTGATTCTTCTGATAATGAAGATGAAGAGGTTATTTGAAGTGAAGATGACGAGCTTTGTTTATATGTCATTTTTGAAGTAGTATGTTGAAGAGAAAAATGTCTAACTTTAAATAAGATTTTTTTAATTGTCAAAAATGGCTATTTATCTTATTTGTGTGCTATTAACTTAAAGTTGATTAAAAATAGATAATAATTGAACTAGTTAAATATAGTTTGGTATTATAATATTTTATTGTGAGGGTATATACCTAAATTTCGATGCAAATTTATAAAAATATTTTTTGCAAGAGGCTTAGTAAAAATATTAGTTGTTTAATTTTCTAAATTAACAAATTCAAGAGAGCTGATACCTTTTTCTACATTATCACGTAAAAGGGGAGTCGAATATCAATATGTTTTTCCTGTAAATGATTAATAGGATTATTTGATAAGTTAATGGTGCTTGTATTATCAAACCATATTGGTGAGTTTCACCATAGCCTTGGTTGCATATAGATGACTTATGCACATGTCAAAGCCATAGAAATATATTCTACTTGACATGTCATGAGTGAAACATAGTTTTTCTTTTTACTAAACCATGATACAAGAGATTGACCGATGAAGTGACATGTGACACTAGTACTTTTTTGATCCATTTGGGATCGTCTGAAGTCCGCATTGCTATACGATACGAGTTCAAAAGGACACTCTTTTGGATAAAAAGTCCATAATCTCTTATATTATTTAAGTAATGCAAAATTAATTTCACAGCTCGTACGTACGATTGATTTGCTGGAAATCTTGCACACAAACAAATTCTCATTATCAATCTGGTCATCTTGTCGTTAAATATAATAAGGAACCGATTGTACTTCTATATAGTTTTTGATCGATGTCTTTACCATTCTCATTTTTTTCCAAATGAAGACTAGTGCTCATTGGAATTGCCTTACTAGAGACGTTATCCATTCCAAATATTTTTAATAAGTTATTGCAATATTTTTCTTGATAAATAAACATTCCAAAATTCAATTATTTAATTTTTGAACGCAAAAAATAGTTTAACTCACCCATATGTACATTTAAAATTCCTTTTTATAATATTTGAAAATTCATTACATAATGTTTCATTTGTAGAACCAAAAATAATATCATCTATATGTATTTGAATTATTAAAATATCGTGATCTTGCTTTTTAATAAATAAATTAAAATCAACTTTTCCAATTTTAAAATCCTATTCTAGAAGAAATTTTTTTAATTGATCATATCAAGCACGTGGTGCTTGTTTAAGACCATAAAGAGCTTTCTTAAGTTTATATACATGATTTGGAAATTTTTCATGTTAGAATAAAGATGGTTGTTCCACAAAAATATTTTCTTTTATAAATCCACTTAAAACGTACTTTTAACATCCATTTGAAAAAGTTTAAAATTTTGATGATAGGAAAAGGAAAATAGAATTCTAACAGTTCCTAATCTAGCAACAGGAACAAAACTTTCTTCATCATCAATACCTTTTTCTTGATTATACCCCTAAGCTACTAATCTAGCTTTATTTCTTACTATATCACTATTTTCATGTACTTTGCTTTTAAAGACCCATTTTGTACCAATTACAGTTTAATCGTTTGGTTTTAAACTAATTTCCAAATGTCATTCCATTCAAATTGAATTAATTCTTCTTCCATTGCTAAAACCCAAAAATCATCTTTAGATGCTTCTTTGACACTTTTTGGTTCTATATCGAAATTAATGCAACTTGTCCCATTTGAATTAGTTGATTCCTAATTCTAACTCTAGTGTCAATTTCATCTATAATATTGTCGAGTGGATGATATTTTAGAATACGAGGTGATGATTTTAATGTACTGTCAACATTTTCGTTTTGAGGGGGATTTTCAAATTTTGTTGGTTGAATTATTGAAATATTTTCATCTTCATTGTTAATTATTATATAATTTTTGTCAACCAATACGTGTAATGTTTCTTCTATAGTATTTTATTTTTATTAACTATTCTATATGCTTTACTTCTCTCCGGATACCCGACAAAAATGCCTTTATAAGCTTTTGGATCAAAATTTCCTAAATCATCTTTGGTATTCAGTATAAAACATTTTGAACCAAAATTCTAAAATATTAAACATTTGGTTTTCTGCCATTAAATAGTTCATATGGTGTATGTTTTGTTAATGGTCTTATAGATACACGATTTAAAGCATAGCAAGCCGTATCACGGCTTCTGTCTAAATTTTTTTGGTAATTGGCTACTACTTAATAATGTTCTTACACATTCTTGTAAAGTTCTATTTTTTCGTTCTACAACATCATTTTGTTGAGGTGTTCTAGAAAAGGAAAAATTATGACTTTTTCTTATTGCAAAAATTATTAAATAATTCATTATCAAATTCACCACCATGATCACCTCTAATATTTTTAGTTTTCATATTCTTTATGTTTTGAATTCTTTTTGCATAAATTTTAAAGACTTCAAAAGTATCACTTTTGTGTTTCAAAATTAAAGACTATGTGTATCTAGAAAAATCGTCTACAGTGAAAAATACATATTTGTTATGGTTAAGTGACTAACTTTAGTAGGTCCAAAAAGATTTAAATGAAGTAGTTCTAAAGATTGAAGAGTCGAAATAACCTTTTTAGACTTAAAAGGTGATTTTTGTTAATTTTTCTAGTTAACATGCATCACATAGATTATTAACTTTGAAGCTCATTTTAGGTAAGCCATTTTAGCAATCATTTTTAAAAAGCTTGTTAGTAAATTTAAAGTTTATATGACAAATCTTTTGTGCCATAGCCATGGATCATAATCATTAGCTAAGAGAAACGTGTTATTATTATTATTATTTCATATTTAAAACATAGATATTTCCTTTTCTTATTCCTTTAAAAATTATATTTTGATTTTGATAAAAAATGGTGCATTTATCCTTTTCGAAAGAAATGTAAATCATTTATCACAAAGTTGACTAAAGCTAAGTAAATTATGTTTTAAATTTTCCACTAGCAGGACATCAGCAATTAAAGGAGAATTAGATATATCCTTTTTGCTAACATCCCCCATGCCAATGACATATCCTTATCTCCAAACGTGATGGTGCCTCCATTGATATATTTGACATTCAAAAGCGTGTATTGGTTTCCCTTCTTGTGTTTAGACATCCGCTATAAAGTATCCATCTCTCATTTTTCTTGTTGGGTACCTACAAAAAATGAGAGTTCACATTGGTACCAACTTCCTACGTTAGAGTCCTAAGAGTTAGATCTTAGGAAACCATATCCAAGAAAGTTTGATTTTCCCTTTAAAAATAAAATCATTATAATTATGAACATTGAGATATCCTTTATATACATGTTTCTAATATTGCTATCATTTGTTTTTGGTACCCCTAGTTTAATTGTAGTCACATTAGCTTTTATAGATTTTTCATAACCAACATTATTTCCCTTTATAAATTTAGTATATAAAGAACTATAATTGGAAGTTTTCTTTTTATTGCCAGTCTAAAGCATTTTTACTTGATGATGGTTTTGAAGACTATATAATTTTTGACAAACTTTCTCTTCCATTATTAAAGTTAGAAACATTTGTTGAAAGTTTTTCAAAATTACTTTTAAGATTTTTAACTTCATTGCTAAGAGTACAATAGTATTTAAATCACAATTTTCTTTGGCTAATTGTACATTCCCTTCTTGATATATTATGACAATTCACACCTTCGAACACATCTATCCAAAGCCTAGAGTCAATTTCGGACCTTTCGTGCCCAGAAGTACGAGCTATCGGTTTTTAAAACATTACAAGATATAGTTGCAAAAATAAAATCTAAGACATTCTACACTTTCAAATCTCACAGTGGAAGGTAATAAAATATAAATACAGAAAATAACCATCTTAGAAAAATATCTCAGAAACATAGCCTTAAAATACACGTAGTCAAAAGTCCATAATTTCCAAAATGATAGTATAAAGTCTGATATATGCTAAATACAAAGCAGTTACATGAAGAACAATATTCAACGCAAACGCCAAGCTAGCTTCTCCACATACTAAATCTGGGCCAACCATCTGCTGCCCTATCCTCTTGTGGCAGGGGAAAAGAAAAGGAGTGGATCAGACAAAAGTCTAGTGATGAATTGTATTACTAATATATGGTGATTATAAGCAATTGACTTCATTTATAATCTACGTGACCTAGGTTGTTCTACTTGTGTTTGTGAATTACTTACTAGGGTTGGTCACACTAAAATAAGGAATATAGTTCCAAATACATCTACATCCAAACTTCTTATGGAGGTTTATACTTAGGGGTTGAACAATGAATTGAACCATTGATCAACAATGGATTGGGCTACCGATCAACAACATATCAAACAACAGATCAAAAACAAATTGAACTAATAATCTCCAGGACTGCTCCTAACATATGATTGCATAAAATTCACCCTTCAGATTGCATTACCTTATCAACAACTACACATGTCGTACTCACACATTGAGAGGATCCCGTAATGCCGACTCGCGTCAAAGACGACTTAAAGTTTACTGAAGCATCCATGTCCAATAACTCAATGGTAACGTCACTTATTATACCGCACTAGGAATCCACTAACAGTGTCATGTCCTAATCGTCGTATGCACTGATAAACCTCCCATTAGTGCCAGACCATGCATTACACCAAGCATCCACCAACAACGTCGCGTACACCAAGGAACCTCCTCTTAGTGTTGCATGCCTTAGCACACCCTCGCGATCAAACCACCTCATATCTAATATCAAATTCGCAGAATAAACGGTGTCCAGGCCTAATTGCCCACATACACGCTTACTTAAGTCCCACAATATAGAAAGTCAAGGATTAGGGTACTAACTTCCAATTAAATGACTTATATACTATTATATATACTAATATATACAAACCTAGGTTATAGCTCGAGGTTCAACGTGCGCCTGAAGTTCATTAATCGGTCCACGCCTTCTACCTTAGCAGTTGATCGCTTGTTGTCGACCAACAATGGTGAGCCATCAATCGGTCTGGTTTTGTTTCAATAGCGGATTATTTTCACTAATTTATGTTTAACCCTAGCTACCCAATTTCTGAACAGGCCTATTACACTTCTTTCTATCGATGATTCTTTATATAATTCAAACAATTTTCGTGTGTAATTTATAATTTCGTTTACATGAATTCAATTTATCAAATTATATGTATATGTTTACATCTCAAAATCAATTCAAGGTGATATACAGCTTATATACGTATTAAATCTTAGATTCAATTCAGATCTAAATCAAATTCTTCATTTATAATCAAGTTAAACCAAATTGGGTTATATTCATGCAATATTGTCTTTTAAACCATATCTCTATTTAGTTGCAATTTATTAAATAAATAAACTTCAAATTAGGAAACTTTTATCTTAAATTAAAATCATATAACTTCCAAATCAAGTAGAGATACAAATAAATTCAGTTAGTTGTGCATCTGCATAACTTAATAATCAACACACTCACCTCTTAAATTTTTTCTTCTTCTTAGCTTTTCTTTGATCTCCTCTTCTTCTTTAATTGTTGATTTTGCCTTGATTTTTGTTTTTATTTTGTTTTAGAGTTTGGAGGAAGCAGAGTAATTGGAAGGGAATAGAATTTAGATGTACTGATTACTGCTTGGATTTCAAAAATAAAATAACGGTGAAGGTTACGTCTCTATTTATAAATGTAGCTATCTGCCTCTTTCATTAGATTTATTGTTATAAAATTAGGAATGTTCGGCATACGCTAACCCTAGCTGAAATTTTCCCACTGGTCGACCAGTTCTTTGGGGGCGGTCGACCGGTCCCAATAATGTTATTGGTTGGTTTAGTGTATATATGTTATGTTTTTTAACGTCAATATTTTATTAGTTTACTTCCTTTATTATAACTTTAATTATTATTATTTTTCAATTCTTTAAATGTTAATAACTTTTCCATTTGAATTTCGATCAAAGAATTTTATATATGAAAGTTGTCCAGAAAATTGCTACGAACACAATATCGCATGTTTCATAGCCAAACTCTGACATTTTCTCAAATTCCATTTTTAACATTATTTTAAATCAGTTAATTTCCTTTTACAGATCCTCGGTGAATTTCACGGGATGTTACATTCTCCTCCCTTAAAAGGATTTTGTCCCTAAAATATCTAAGGATGGAAAATGCAACTCATATATTCGAAAACCAATGTCTACAACCATCAACCACTGGCAACCATTATCTTTAGTTTAAATTCTAATGCAATAGGTACATATGGGTAAGAATGCATATGAACCTATGACTAATGCAAAAATTAGGTAGCCTTTTGATCTAGTCGACCTTATGAAATTCCCGTGCTTATGCCATGCATCCAACATGTATGCACCTTCCTATGCTTGCAATTTTATATGAATGAGCAACCATTCAATACATATGCAACAACCATATGTATATAAATCAAGAGAATAAAACAAGTGATGATGTAAGTGTAGACTAACCTGAATATATTAGCCTATGTGTGCAAAGATTTACTTAATAAACATCCATTGGCAACCATCATCCAAAACATGTCCTAGTGACATGTTTATAATCATTCATAGCATCTAATATCCCAACCTATGGGGTACACTGAACTAAAGCCTAAGTGCATATGTGGACAAATATATTAACTAAAATGGAAACGTACTAGAAAAGAGTTCAGGATAGGTAGCTCAGATCTTCTTCTCTGGCTCCCATGTGCTCATCGCTGGATCGTTTCCCCATTGGACCATAACCAGCTTAATAACTTTATTACAGATTAGCTTTGTTTCATGCTCAATGATAGGGGTAAGTGCACGACAAATGAGTGACTCCCTTTCCATTACCACCTCTTCTAGCTGACTCGGCTTGATCATGGTTGATGAATCGTGTAGACAATTTTGCAAGTGTGACACACGAAAAACATGATGTGCTCCCACTAACTTTTCAGAACACTACCAAACTTCACGACATGTCTAAGCGGCGAAACCTTCACAAAGATCATGTTGCCCACTGCAAACTCTAATTCTGTGCATCTCTTGTCAACATAAGAAATCTACCTATCTTATGTGGTCATCATCCTCCTACGGATCAAGATTATCTTCTCTGAAGTCTCCTTTACTGTGTCTTGTCTAAGATTGATCTTGTCCATAGTGTCCCACCAACAAGATGGTGATCTACAAGGTCTCCCGTATATAGCCTCAAGTGGTGTCATCCAAATAATTGCCTGATAGCTATTTTTATAAGCAAACTCCACTATTGCAAGTGATCATCCCAAGAGCCTCCAAAATCAAAAATACATATGCAAAGCAAGTCCTCCAATACTCGATTCTCCTTCTCTGTCTATCCATCTACCTGTAGGTGATAAGCGGTACTCAAACTCAACTCTATGCCTAAAGCCTCCTGAACACTCCTCAAAAATTTGCTAGTGAAAGCGAGTCTTGGTCACTAACAATGCAAAACCGAAGTCCATGTAACCGAACTATCTCCCACACGTACAGAGTCGCCAAAGATGCAGCAGTCCTCGTACTCCTAACCGGAACAAAGTGAGCGTATTTGGTCATTCAATCGACTACAACCCAAATACTCTCATTCCCGTTCTACTTCTTTGCAGTCCATCAATGAAATCCATGGAAACACACTCCCACTTCCATTGCAGAATATCTAATGGCTGCAACAATCCACTCGAATTCTTTTCCTCCGCTTTACCCTTTGGCAAGTCAAACACTTAGACACATACTCCGCCACCTACCTCTTCATACCATGCTAGTAAAAGGCTCTCTTTATATCATGATACATTTTGTCTCGATCGGAATGGATGGTCATCCTAGAACGATGGGACTCAGGTAGTACCATGTCAATCAATCCATAATGAGAGGAACACATAGTCTACCATCTCTCCATAACCACACTTTCGAGTCAACGGTATAACACCTCAAATGACTCAACTGTTCACCTTTGCCAAGCTTCTCGAAAATACCAAACAACTTTGTATCTTGTTTCTGACTTGACCCAATATGGTCCATAAGCACAGGCTACACATCCAAAGCTGCTAACTATCCTTGAGAGATGTCTAACAAAGTTCAAAAATCGAATGTAGAAATAAACTCCATGTGCTTTCACTCCAAGAGCATAGGACTCAACGTTGCCTGCTTTCTACTCAAGGCATTGACTATCACATTGCCTTTACCTGGAGTGTAGAAGACACTGAAATTGTACGAAGCTATGAACTCCATCCACCTCTGCTGCTTTAAATTCAAATCCTTTTGGGACAAAAAATACCTCAGAGATTTATGATCCATGACAAGTTCAAACTGTTCTCCTAATCAATAATACCTTCATGACTTGAGTGCAAAAACAATGGCTACCAACTCAATATCATAGGTAGGATAATTTCTCTCGTGGACTTTCAATTATCGACTTGCATCTCATCACTCTCTTTTCCTGCATCAAAATCACACCTAGTGACGTACTACAAGCTTCGATATACACCATGAATTCCTTCAAACCATCAGGTAGTACGAAAATAGGTGCACTAGTTAACAACTCCTTCAGCTTAATAAAAGTATCCTCACATTCTAGTCCCACGAGAAAACCAAATTCTTCTTCGTAAGGTGAGTTAGAAGTGCAAAAATTTAAGCAAAGATCTTAATAAACTTCCTATTATAGCCTGCAAAATCAAGAAAACTTCTCTCCTTCGTGGCATTCTTCGATATATGACAATCATGTACTACAACAAACTTTACTCGGATCGACCGCCAGGACATGCTTAGAGACAACATGTCCTTAAAGAGGACCTCTTTATGCCAAAAGTGACAGTTGGAAAACTTCTCTTTCAACTAATGCCTACAGAGAGTATCGAGCATTTCTTTTAAGTGGAACTTATGCTCCTCCTTGCTTTTCGAACAGACCAATAAATCATCAACAAATACCACCATGAAATTATTAAGAAACCCTTTAAAAAACTCGACTCATCAGGTCAATAAAATATTGAAGTGCATTGGTCAGTCCAAAGGGCATGACTGACCACTGATAAAGTTCGTTTGGTGTTTGAAAATCGGTTTTCTGAATACTATTTTCGACCATATGCAACTGATGGAATCTTATAGCCAAGTGAAGCTGAGAGAATACCTTTGCTCCAGCTAACTGCTCAAAGAGATCGTTTATGCGGGACAACGGTAATGATTTTTCTTTATCTATTTACTCAGCTCATGGTAATTAACGGAAAACCTCAGAGAGCCATTTATCTTGGTGACAAAGGCAATTGGTGCTCCCTACTTTGAAATACTCCATCTAATGAAGCCCTTCTCTAACAGCTCATTCACTTGTTTATTTGGCTCGTGTCTTTCTTTAGGAGCCATATTCCTTAAAGTTAAGGCAACATGGCTAACATTCTCCTCGAGGTAAATTAGAAATTAAATCTCCTTATGGAGTGAAAGACTGATAACTTTGAAAAAGACATCTAGGTAGTCTCGAACTACTGGCACTGAAGCTAACTCGTCGTGTGATAAGTCTGAATAATATAGGTAACTCGATATATCTGAACTTCTGGGTCATAATAAACCTCAAGACTACTCCCACAAGTACCCAAACAAATGACTTTCCTTTTACAATCTAGGAATGCCCCATACATAATTATCCAATCCATGCCCAAAGTCAAAACGAACCCACAAAATTCCAAGACAAAAGCATCACAATCAAACTAGACCCCCAAAATATACCATTTTCAACCCTTAAAATAATAGTTAAATGAGTTGATCCTCCAATAGGGTTTGATACACTACTGGGTAAGTAACTATGTTAGTTCCTAGGTGTAACTCATCTACAAGTCTACTCGAAATAAAAGAATGTGGTGCCCTAGTGTCAAATAAGGTACGAACAAATAAATCAAATAAAGTTTACACACCTTCAATTACGATCTTCTTTCCCTTGTCCGCTAGTAGAGTCACACTCGAGCTAGGAACCACATCAAGTGCGTAAGCTGAAACTACTTAGGTAGAGGTCTTCTATACAGTCGCACACTCCCTCTTTATGTGCTCGAGTTGATTGTAATTATAACAATTGATCTTTAAGATGTCCACCCTGCAATTCTTTATAACATGTCCTTTCCTGTTGCATCTTCCGCACTTGATTTCCTTCTCCTTAATCCTTCCTTAGGTTCCTACTCTGCCCTTGCTCTGATTTTCTTGGAGTGTCTTTTCTCCAGACTTCTTGGTCTCACTCTTCACCTCTTCTTTGGAAACAGTATTCAACAAGGCTGTTTCCGCCAAACCCTCATAAGTCACCCCGTGGAAATGTGACTAAGGTCCAAAGCTTTAAGAGGTTGATTCCGCCCCTTTGCAAACTTTATAGTTTTCTTGTGAGGGGTATTTATCAAATCTAATCCAAACCTGGCCAACTCATTGAACTGATTTACTTATTCTTTCACTGACATCTCCCCTTGTTGCAAATGTATGAACTTCTCATACTATACTCCCTACTTTGCTACAAAAAGAAATCTATCTCAAAATGCCTCCTAACTCTCCCCAAGTTATCTCTTCCTCATTGATTTCTACTACTACCACGTCCCACCAATTAGAGCCTCTCATTGTAAATGCCAAGATGAGCTGCCTCCTAATGGCATCACCAAGGTCGAACAATCTGATAATCCTCTCGCAAGTGAGAATACATGCCTTCGACTCCATAAAAGATTTAGTCCCCGCATATGCCTTTCCTCTTAGACTCACAAAGTCCTTACACAGCTTGGCGAAATCAACAACGGGTGGACTGGCAGGAACGACACTGCTGTCTGCTCTATGGGTCCTATATTAGGATCAAGCTCAACTTGTCCTCTCGCTTGTAGATACCGGTGGAACTATATTAGGATGTTCATGCCCGCAATCTCATCTGCTTCACCTGAGCCCCATGTAGCAGAATTACTTATTCTCTCTATCTGTGATTAGGAATTATTAGCAACTTCCTCACAGATAGTATTGATAAGAACAAGTAATTGCACTTTTTGTGTTAAATCTTTGAAAAACTTTATATACATATATTTGAAAATCCTTTGAAAATCTTTTTCAAAATATTCAAGTACGTTCTCTCAATACGTGGCTAATTTCTAAGGGATCTTAAACCTAAGCCCCGATACCAACTATGGCAAACCACACCTCCCGACACACCGACCCAAAGCTTAGAGTGACTTTCAAAACCGCATAATGCCAAGAAGTACAGGCTATCGGTTTTTAAAACATTACAGGATATAGTTGCAAAGTTAAAATCTAGGATATTCTACACTTTCAGTTCTCACAGCAGAATGCAATAATAAAACATAAATACAAAAAATAACCATCTCAAAAAAATACCTCTGAAACACAGTCTCAAAATACACATTGTCAAAAATCCAAAGTTTCCAAAATGATAGTATAAAGTCTGATATATGGTAAATACAATTAGTGGTTACATGGAGAATAATGAAGAATAACATGTGAATCCAATGCCAAGCTCGCTTCTCCACGTACTAAATCCAGGCCAATCACTTACTGCCTTGTCCTCCTATGGAAGGGGAAAAAGGAATGGAGCGAATTAGACAAAAGTCTAGCGAATGAATTGCATTACTAATATATGGTGATTACATGCAATTGACTTCATTTATAATCTATGTGACCTAGAGTGTCCTACTTGTGTTTGTGAATAACTTACTAGGGTTAGTCATATTAACGTAAGGAACATCGTTCCAAATACATCTATATCCAAATATTTTATGGAGTTTTATACTTAGGGGTCAAACAATGAATCAAACCACTAATTAGCAGTGGATCGAATAATTAATCAAAAATGAATCGGACAACTGATTAACAAAGGATCAAATTAATAATCTCTAGGACTGCTCCTAACATATGATCATACAAAATATCACACTTGGGACCATTACCCAAACAACGACTAAACATAACTTACTTACGCATTAAGAGACTTCAGCAATGCCAACACATGTCAAAGATGACTTAGGGTCTATTGAAGCATCTGTGTCCAATAACTCAATGGTAAAGCCGCTTGTTGCACTGCACCAGGCATCCACGAACAGTGTCATGTCCTGATTATCGTATGCATGGAGGAATCTCCAATTAGTGTCGTACCATGCATTACACCAGGCATCCACAAACAACATCCTTTACGCCAAGGAACCTCATGTTAGTGTCGTGTGCTTAGCACACCCTTGTGATCAAGCCGCCTTATATCGAATATTAAATTAGCAGAATAAATAGTGACTAGGCCTAATTGCCTGCGTACATGCTTATTTCAGTCCCGTAGTATTCGAAAGTCAAGGTTTAGGGAACTAACTTCTCATACTTATGTAACATATATACTATTATATATATCAATATATACAAACCTGGGCCATAAGCCATGGTTAAGCGTGCACCTGAAGTTCGCTAATCGGTCGACCACCTACTACCATAGCGGTCGACTAGCTATAGTGAGTCGTCGGCACGTCGGGTTTTGTTTTAGCAGTAAATTATTTTTGCTAATTATGTTTAATGCTAAGTACCAAATTTATAAAAGGGTCTATTATACTTATTTTTGTCAATGATTCTGCATATATTTCGAATATAATTCGAATAATTTTCGTGTGTAATTTATAGTTTCCTTTACGTGAATTCACCTTATCAAATTTGTAATTATATGTATGTGTTTACATTATAGAATCACTTCATACTGATTCAAAGGGTGTATACATATTAAATCTTAAATTCAATTCAGATCTAAATCAAATTCTTCATTTATCATCAAGTTATACCAAATAAGGGTTATATTTATGTAATTTAGTCTTTTAAACCATATCCCTATTCAGTTGTAATTTATTAAAGAAATAAACTTCAAATTTCTTAAATTAAAAGCATATAACTTCAATATCAAATAGAGATACAAATAATTCAATTATTGTGCATTAACATATTTTTAATAATCAACTTACTCACCTCTTAAAGCTTTCCCTTCTTTCTAGCTTGCCTTTGATCTCCTCTTCTTCTTTAATTGTTAAGTTTGCCTTGATTTTTGTTTTTATTTTGTTTTAGAGTTTGTAGGAGATAGAGGGATTTGGAAGAGAAGCAAAGTATAGATGTATTGACTACTGTTAAAGTTTTAGAAATAAAATAATAGTGAAGGTTACGTCTATATCGATAAACTCAAAAATTTGCCTCAGTTGTTAGGTTTATTTTTATAAAATCCGAGCTGTTCGGCCTAGGCTAACCCTCGCCCACATTTGCCCACCAAACGACTGCTTCATTGGGGGCAATCGACAGCTAGTAGTCGGCTGATCCCAATAATGTTGTCGACCAGTTTAGTGTATATATATTTTGCTTTTTAATGTTAGGATTTTATTGATTTTCTTCGTTTAATATATTTAAATTATTTCTGTTTTTAATTCTTTAAACGTTAATACTTTTTGGTTTAAATTCCGATTACAAAACATTATATACGAAAGTTGTCCAGAAAATCGCTACGAACGCAATGGTGCAAGATTCGTTGTCAAATTCTAACGTTTGCTCAAATTCCATTTTTTTACTTCATATTAAATCGGTTAATTTCCTTTAATAAATCCTCAGTAAATTCGCAAGGTTTTACATATATTTGGAGTTCATTTTTAAAATAATGGTTTGAGAAGTCAAATTTGTACAAGAATCTTGAGATTTTTGAAGCTCTTTTTCAAATTATTTTTTCATCCTTGAGCATACTAATTTCTAATTCAACTCAATTTAATTTTCCAATATTTTCTTTGTTCATTTTCTTACTAGCTTTCCATTTATCAAGTAATTTCGAGTTTATTTCAAATAAATCATCATAAGGAATTTATGAACAAACATCATCACTTTAGGCCATGAAGCATACATTAGCTTGCTCTGAATCTCTCTCACTATTCGATGAAGAAGAAGACAAGACTAAATCATCCCAAGTTACTTGAAAAGATTGCTTCTTCTTTCTAAATTGTTTGTCATTATTTCTTTTGAAGTTTTGTTTATGTTTTTGAAGATTCGAACAGTCTCCCTTGGTATGACTTGTTTTATTGCATTCATAGCATTTTAAGGAGGATGAATTGTTGCTACTTTTGCCAAATCATTTTTTCTTACCATATTTCAAAAAAAATTAAATTTTTTTGCAAGAAATATGAAGTCGTATTCCTTAATGCCAGAGTCATCTTCAGCTTGAAATACGATGGTCTTTTGTTCTTGAGCTTGTATCCTTTTAGCATACAAATTTACTTCATACGACGTTAGATTTCCAATCAACTACTATGGTTTAAGTGTCGAAAGATCATTGGCCTCTTCGATAGCTAATACTTTTCTTTCCCGTCATCCATTAAAGAGTTGAGTATTTTTGATACTATAACAAAATCCAAAAAAAAATTCCTCTAATGTTATTAGAGCATGAGTAATATTTGAAACCTTGAATACATGTCAGTAATGGTTTCATTTAGTTTCATTTAAAGTTTGAAAATAGATTCCTTAGTATTGGAATTTTTCATTACTTACCATATTCATGCCCTCATGTGTAACTTGCAAAGTACGTTATATTTCATATGTGGTTTTGAACACACTGACTCAATTAAATTCATTTTAGCCAATGAACAAAATAATATGTTCATAGCTTTAGCATTATTAGTAGCATCAGTTTTTTAAGCATTTGTCTATGTACTATATTCAGTAGTAGGTACAATACATTCTATTTGAGTAACATTCCAAATTTCATATCCACTTGTTTGCATATGTATTCACATCCTAGTAGATGAATATGCATAGTTTGAACCAATGAGTAGTGTTGGTCGTTCAGTGGATTGACCTTTAGTAAATGTGGCAATTATGTTATGACATTACTTAGAATATCACAAACTTTATAATGGTTTAGTGAAGACCCGTTGTGATACCAAATGAAATTCTATAAGACCTAGTATAATAAGGATAATATCTAACAATCGATAAACAAGCTGATAAATAAAGTAAAATAAAAATACAATCACATAAAGATTTTTGTACTGCTTTGGACTTCCAGTCCCATGTCCAGTCCCTAAACTTCACTTCGTAATATTGTTAACCCAAAAAATGGATCAACACACTGGATTGAGTATGAAAGCACCAGCCCTGTTTATCAAGGCAAACAAAATAGAGATAAGAAATAATAACTTGCATATAAAGTAAACGACAAGAGATTTTCATAGTGGTTCGGCTATTAACGAAGCCTACATCCACTTTATAACTTTTGTTATCGACTGACTGCAATTACAAGTTGAATCTAATTACAGTTTGATTAAATCATATAAGTTAGATCAAGTCGCCAATGTTAGAGTTCACTGGAGAATCACAATGAACCCTTTAGATGAATGTTGTGTGGGAGGAGAAGAGTGAAGAATAGTTTTTCCAGAGTCTCTATAGTCAGTCCAGAAGATCCTCTTTATGTTGATGGAAGAATTGTATTTATAGGCGCTGGAGAGCACTTGGGCTAAAGCCACTTTGTCAAAGAATTATATTCGAAGGTATGAAGGCGCTCTAGAAATTCCAAAAAGAGTCGACCCAGTATGATTGATCGCTAGCAATCCATAGGTCATGGATCGCTAGCGTTCCATGGCCTTTGAGTAATTTTGGCTTTTTTTTGGGATCATGCTTTCTACCTTGTGTAGATGCTCTCCATGTAGTTTCATGACTAGAAGCTTATGCTTTGATGATGATTCATATACTGATTGCATTGAACTGTTGAAGGAATCAGATGAATGCTCACTTCTCGATCTAACTAGTTTGGAATTCCATCAAACTTTGCAGACATTCCTAGAAAACTTATTAGGTCATAGTGCAAGAGGATAATAGGATCCATGAGCGACATATATGGATTGCTAGCTATCCATAGGAGTGGGTCGCTAGTGATCCATCACCTTGGGAAATTTTTGACTTCTTTTTTCTTGAGTCTTTCTTCTAGTCCTTTTGGTTGTTTCTTGAGTTGTTTTGACTTGATGTAGATGTTCTAAATTCCTATGAATTCCGTTGGGTCAAAAACCAAGATAACATTTGCCTCCTAGTGTATGCTTTCATTGGAAACAAGGCGTACTTTGGAAGTTATTGCTTTTGAGTTCCCATTTGGTGAGGTTCGAGTGTTCGTGTTCAGGCTATCATGCGAATTTGGCTCTGGCTATTCAGCTGTCTTTTGAATTCTGATGGGAATCATCATAGCTCATAACAATAAATCAATTTCAATCCCACAACCTTCAAGAGGCTTGCAAAAGATACTTAGATCATGCTTGGTGAGTTGGAAAAAATTTGTTCGCTATTGTATGGATCACTAGCGATCCAATGACTTAGCATATTTTTTCTTTGTGCAATGTTCTATTTA
Source organism: Allium fistulosum (assembly GCA_030737815.1). Lineage (NCBI taxonomy): Eukaryota > Viridiplantae > Streptophyta > Magnoliopsida > Asparagales > Amaryllidaceae > Allium > Allium fistulosum. The sequence goes on along the minus strand of CM060908.1, from coordinate 596,242,383 downwards.
ATCAATTCGAGCCCACCTATTTTCCTTCATATTTTCATTCAATGATTCAAGCCACTTTTCTTGCGACCCGACCTAAATCCAACCAAACCCTAACTCTACTCGCGCCATCGCCGTTGCTTCCCATCCATCGTCAAAGCTTCCTGCCGCCAACTTTTCCTTGCCTTACCGCCGTCTTGGACTGGCCTTTTAGCACCCGAAACTTCGTCAATTTGGATCACCGTCAACCTACTCACCTTGGATCGCTACCAACTTAAACCTTGTCCATTCTTGCCCTTTGATTTTTGACTTGAGGCTGGTGGTGTAGAATTTGGCATTCGTTTAGCAATTTGGTGATGAGGTTAGATTAGTGTTGATCGTTATGAAGAATTCGAGTTAATTGCGATTTTGTGAAAGAAGATAGTAAATCGAGTCTTGAGTTCTTCATGGAACGAAACTCATGCTTTGCCCCGGTACTTGACATGTTTTGCTATCTTCATCCACATAATCAGAATTGACTGGCACTGAGTTACACTGTTAATCTAACACGACATCTCGCAGATTGGTTTTGGTTTTTCTAGGGGTGATAATAGCTTAGGGTAGCGTCTTGTGTGTAGCTTATGCTGTTATCTCCTTTCGGAGAGCTAAAACCGATTTATGCTTATAATTTTCCACTTGATTTAGACCCATAAATCTACAGGTGCTCACTTCGAACTGGTCCTATTGTTGCACACCTGGTGTCCCTGAAATGGGAAGAGCTTCCCTCATCGCTTCAGACAGCGGATCCGTTATCGATCGTTGATCGATAACAGGTAAGTGTAGGAGAAATATCTTCAACAAATGACACAAGAAGCTCTTTTCTTTCTTCACCGTGAGTGAACTATCTACACAGCATAGAGCGTTTTTAGTGTTGAGGACACTGAGCCCATCCCACATAGATAACACATTGCACTTGCCCCAGTCAACACTTGAAACCCGATGTGTCAGCATAAATCGATACTTTTTCGGAGTTCAAGTGTCGTAGGGGGACTTTTAGTTAAAGATAGAATTACCTGACCGCATTAGAAGCACGTTATGTTATATAGAAGGAAGAGTCTGTCCTCTCGCCATAAGTCCAGTGGAGGAACTCCAGCACTTTTAGAAGCTGAATCGTCATCCGTTGCCCCTACCTCTTCAGTTCCATGAGCTGAATACGGTCAACTGGTTCCGGTTGGTCCGGTTGTAGACCGAATTCATTCAAATTTCAGAGTTCTACTTAATCCCCCGGAGATAGCTTCCTCTGTAATCTCTGCTAAAGTTTTACATAACATTTGCCTACAACATGGCATTCTAAATGTTGATGTGCACCTTCCATTGAAGAACGAGTTTGCATATATGCCACCTTCGGGGTATACTACTTTCCACCGGTAGATGTGCTTAAATAGAGCAGTGCCCCCTTTTAATAACTTCTTTAAAGAAACTCTTCTGAACTAGGAAATTGCTCCATTTCAAATTCATCCTAATGGGTACGTGATCTTGACCTGCCTTCACGTCCTCTTCCGAGTTTTGATGAGTTGAGATATTTTCTCTCAATCAAGAAGAGAGACGAGTGTCCATCCCTTGTCGTCATCGAGGCCCAAAGAAACCGCAAGATCATGTTGTAACTCTAAAGCAATCTGTCTCAATTCAACACCCAGTATTTCTTTGTTAGGTGTCCTGAGTGATTTAATCGCCTTTGGACGACGGGGGGTAAGTTCTCTCTTTCACTTATTGAGTTTCAATACGTCGCTATGGGATTTATGATAGATCAAATACTTCTTGCAGTTATTCCAAGGCCGAATAAGATCCACCACTCAATTTGATTTTCCATACTTTGAAGGCCATAGATGGCAAGGAGAGATCAGTCAAATTTTTGCTAACAGATGAGAATTTACTTCGGTATGGGCTGTTGCATCCTGGGAGATCCGCCATGGCTGTCGAAGTCCCATCTCCTTCCTATTCCAGAATATGAACAAGTTCAACTTCTTCATCACATGGCTTCGAAGAGGGCGATCTATTAGAAAGAGGTGGTCCATCTGGCGGGTCAACCGAAGAAATTCATGAAGGAAGGGGTGTTACGATTGAAGCCAACTGCCCGGCCAGAATGCCCTCAATTCCGAAGGAGGGGAAAGAAGAATTCAAGCAGTGTGAGGGAAAGGCTGTAGTGGCAATAGAAAAGGAGGAGGGTAAACTTGAGGGCAGCAGCAGTTATGATTCCTCCTCTAGCGATGATGAATTCGATGCAAGTTCCGGCGATGGAGACTTCGAATCATGCGATGAGACTTTGGGAATGAGTCCCGTTCTCCCGGATTCGCCTCCTCGAGAGATTCTCGATAAAGATGCTCCTCCAACAACCGAGCGACTTCAGGATTCCCCGCTTATAGAAACTGGTATTGACTGTGGTGATTTGAGCAACGTTTACGTAGATATTGATGAACTAATGGGAGAAGATTTCGAATTCAAGGGATCGTCTCCTCGCTCTGGTCATACTGTGTCTAGAGTCAACCCAATTTCTACCACTGTGGCTTCTCGATCTGGTTTGTGACGTCCTTTTAAGCCACGTAAGACATATTGCACATTTCATTAGGGCCACATTCACTTACACATGCATTATTTAGGTCCATTTCTTATTTCTAAAGCTCTTTATTTATTCTTCATATCAGGTGCCATGAGAGGCTATGGAATTTACGAGGATCTTGAACAATTCACGGATTCATAATGTTGGTCCATACAGTCTTCAAGCTGCCACCAGCCCCATGAAACCGAAGAAGAGTAGAGAAGGCGGAAAGACTTGGAAGTCGAAGCATGTCGCCAGGACAACAGAGAACAGAGTAGGGTTTATAAAAGTGGCTACAAGAAGAGAAAAACTCCTGATGACCGAGAAGAGCTACCCAATAAGTCGAAGGTAGATCACGGTTCTCATCCCTCTGAGCATCAAACTTTTGTCCCGGCCTCAATCTCTATCAAAATTGAAGTTTCGACTTCCACTATCCAAGTTTCATCTTCATCCCAAGCTCCGTCAACCCATGTAGTTCCCGTTTTTAGTCCTTCATGTCCTCGCAAGTGGCTGGCTTATATTCTTCCGTTCGGTCCCCCTATATATGAAGCTTCACTCCCTAAGTGATTTCTAAAGGGAGTTAAGTTTGACCGTGACCTGCGCCCAATCTGCAAAGATTCCTATATGCCCCATCTTCGGGAGATTCAAAGTGATTTAGATCAAGCTGATGGATGAAAAAGGTTATGCAAGCAGCTGGCAGACACGAACCACAATAATTATCAAGAGATCCTCTCCTTTGAATCAAAGAAAGATGATTATGAGAGGGCGTTAGCGGAACATGATGCTAGAATCAAACGATTAATGCAAGCGAAGGACGCTGCACTCTGGGAGAGTAAGAACAATGCTAGCTTGTTGAAGGAATTGAAAGAGGCCCATGCAAAAATAAAGGTTGTATTCTGAGACGAAATCAATAAGGCCCACGCGGATGAAGTTAAGCTGAAAGAGGAGCTTGAAGCTCATGACATGATCATTGAAGCTCAGAAGAAAACCATCACTGATCATAACGAAGTTGTTGAATCCTATAAAAAGACAATTGTTGATTACACGAGAATTGTGGAATCCCACGACAAGACCATTTCTGATTAAGCTCAAATGATTGCTTCGCTCTAGAAAAGAGTAGCGCAGCTTAGCGCCGAGAAGACCCGAGTTGAAATTGAGAAGGCCGCTGTAATAGTGGATTACTTGGAGTTGCAGGATACTTTTGAAACGAAGATGGAGAAGATGGATGATACCATCTTAAATTTCTATGTTAACTCCTTGCTGCATTAGGGGAGCCTCAGCTATTTGGACTCCAAATTTCTATGTACTCTTGTCATGGTTTAGGAAGAAGTTCTGGCCCGTTTCTGAGAGAATGGGGATGTATATACCTAGCAAGAGTTGGAGGATGCCTATCTCAATGAGGAATCAACAAAAGCTCTGATAGAGGGTCGAGAGATAATTCGAACTGAGAGGGAACATAAGGCTGCCGATGCTACTATGACTGCAACTGCCAAAACACTGCCGGAGCCTTTCATTTCTGGGCCTAGCGAATCATCAAAACAACCTCGTGATTAGTTGGTGAGTTCAGCTGGTGCTGCCCTATCGTCTGCCCCTCCGGGAGTTGTCCCTGAAACTTCAGGTGGCCCTGGAACTTCTTCGAAGATCGTGCAGCCATCAAAAGAAGGAGAAGGCAGGGAATATGAGATTGAAATTCTTAGCTATTCCTCTGATGCAGGTAACCTTCTTGTTTCCCCCAAGTTTGAGAATTTCCAGCTCACGCCACAAAAACAACATGAACTTAATGCTTTCATTTTTGATCTTATCGGTCTGTCTTCTTTACCTACTGACCTGCCGATTTCTTCGACGCCTGGGCTTGCCGCTATTTCAACTTCCTCGACGGTTGTTTTCGTAGTTGCTCTGATTGCTGCACCTATGTCTGGCCCATAATCAGGGCTGGAATGTGAGAAGATTGCTGCATTGCACAGCCTAGACGACCATTCTGTATCTTTGGAGGGTGATTTCATGGCAGCTGAAGCTCGAGAGCAGGAGGACCAAATTGGTTAGCTACATAAATCTGAACAGCAAATGGTAGCCGTTAAGAAGGAAAAGGTCGAGGAGAGAAAATCTTCGAGGAGCTCCCGCAAATCCCGGAAGCACAAGACCAAGTGGGAGTCTTTCAAGAAGGTTGAAGGGTAGGGAGAAGATGCCAGCGCCGAGGAGATAGTTAATATTTCAGGCAACGACACTACTCCTGGCAGGGATTCTGAGAGGAAGAAGAAACTTCCAACTAAAGGTAGGAAGGGGAGCGACGGAAAATAAGCATTGACAGGCTCGGGTAATAGTGGAGCCAGTTTTTTAGGACATTCTATTTTGTTTGATACATGTTTTGTTCAAGTGCAGAGTCTGCACTTATTGCTTTGATTGTTGGAGCATCTATCTTTTTCCCTTTTTGGCCGATATTGTGTGGGTATGGCCCCCACATTTTGACTTTGTACAGAAAATGTTATAAGTAATACAATGTTGACATATTGATTGTAACTTTATCTGTCTACTCATCTACGTTACATGCACTTATGCCAATTTTATTTACTGCTATTTTATTTTATCTAGTCTTGTAATTACTGCTAAAATTCTTTGTTTGGAGTAACAGAACTGTGAAATACTTGGCTTTTTTGTTTTTGAGTATCGGTGTGTGCCCCCTAGCTCACGGGGTTTACTTCAAACACTTGACAAATGATCGGTTAATCCCGCTGATTTTTTGGATCTCAGTAACTGGACCTGTTTTGCGGTTCCTATCTTTGAGAACTTGTGATTTGAACACCTCGATTTCAGAGATATTGTCGGCCAACGATCGGAATTTTTTGCCGATCGTAGTCGTTTGATATTGCTGGATTCATCCCCATTACCCCCTGATAGTAGGAGCAGATTGATTCGTGTTGGTCCTGCAATAGACGAGTTTCTCGGCAATGCTAGAGCAATGCTGGTACTTAAGAGTGTGCGCGGCTTATGAGATGCGCGGCTTTTGGGATCGATATGACCCATCGATCCGGAATGGTTTGGAATTCTCGACGTTACCAATCTTTGGGCAACGTGAGGAGTTCATGTTTCGAGAGCGTGATTCCACAGCTTAAAAGTAATGCGTGGCTTATGGGGATGCACGGCTTTTAAGGTTACGCTTGCTTAGATGTGATTCCACAATCCAAGACGAGGTGCGCGGCTTACGAAATGTACGGCTTTATTTAGGCCTTCCCGACATTGCTGGAGCAACACCGATTCTTAGAAGGCGAGGATCAGGTTCCACTGATTCGACAGTTTGAGTTGATTTGCTTCCATCGACCCAGTGGGTAAGTGGGGCATACTTGAGCGTGGTTCCACTATCTCAAGCAGCGATCGGATGATTTTGAGTCGATTTGACCCCATCAACTCGGCAGGTTACTTTTGTGAACACGGTTTTATTGGTTCAAAAACCAAAGCAATTTTGTTAATGAAAGTTGGGAAAGTTTTGCTTATTTACTATGCCTCCGACATTTCGGGATGGCTTATTTGCTGGAAATAGGAAATACATAAGATAATCTTAGGTAAAGTAACGACGCAGCGATTCGTTGTTCCATGCTCGGGGAATTTGGATTTCGTCAACGGTTGTTAGCTTGAATGTGCCATCCCCTTGCTTCTGACCGATCACATAGGGTCCTTTCTAGTTTGGTCCAAGTGCACCTAGCATAGGATAGACCCTCTTAAGGACAAGGTCTCCCACTTCGGAGGTGCGATTATGAACTTTGGATTTGAAGTACCGTAAGATCCTTTTTTGGTGAGCTGCAGCTCTTAATTCGGTTTCTTTCCTCTTCTCATCGACCATATCGAGTGACTCGAGTAGGAGTTGTTTGTTCTGCCTTTGATTGAAGTTTTGCCTCCGATGAGAAGGGACTTCTAGCTCAACCGGGATCGTTGCTTCTGAACCATATGCTAGGGCGAACGGAGAGTGCCCAGTTGTAGACTTGTGCATTGTCTGGTAGGCCCATAGTGCAAGTGGAAGTTTATCAACCCAATTGCCTTTTGCTTTAGTTAGCCATTTTTTGATGGTGGACTTGATGATCTTATTTACTGGTTCCACTTGCTCGTTTGCCTGTGGATGTGTGACGGTGGAAAAACTTTTCTCGATTCGGAAGCATTTGCAAAAGTTTTTGAACTCAACGCTTTCGAATTGAGTCTCGTTGTTTGTGATGATTTTTTGCAGCACCCCAAACCTGCAAATAATATTTTTAGTAACAAATTTAATGACTTTCTTTGTGGTAATAGTGGCCAACAGTTCTGCTTTGGCCCATTTGGTGAAATAGTCAATAGAACAATAGCATATATGGATCCCCCTTTAGCCATTGGTAATGCACCGATCAAATCGATTCCCTAGTTTACGAACGGCCATGGGCTGGCCATCTGTGTTAGCTCTGTCGAGGGGGTTCTTTTGATCTTGTTGAATCTTTGGCTTTGATTGCACTATCTGGCATAATCTGCTGCATTGCTGTTCATTATTGGCCAAAAGTACCCATACTAGAGAACCTTCTTTGCAAGGGGTTGCCCCCGGTATGATCTCCGCGGTCACCTTCATGAACTTCTTTTAGGATCCTTCGAGCTTCGTCGTTGGTCACACATCTCAGCAAGAGGGTAGAGAATCCCCTCCGATAGAGTATCCCATCCGACATTACAAATCGCGGAGCCTTCCAGAGAAGCTTTTTTCCCAGGTTCCTATCCACGGGGATAACTCCCATGAGCAGGTAGTCTTTAATCAGTGTCATCCATGTCTCTGGTTCCTTGGTTGTCTCAAAAATCCAATCGATGTCCATTTCGCTTATGCTCGGAGTGATTAGGGTCTCAACTGGGACCAGCCCCAATGACTGAGCTTCTCCGGAACTAGCAAGTTTAGTTAGATAATCCGCCTTCTTGTTCTTCTCCCTCGGGATATGAGTTATGGTGTAATGTCATTCAATAGTTCATGTAATTTATATAGATACGGAGCAAGGTTCTCCCCCCGAGCCTTGTATTCGCCTTTCACCTGACAGACGACTAGTTGAGAGTCATTGTAGATGTGTATGGATTTTACTCGAGTTCCCTCACAATCTTTAGCCCAGCTATCAATGCTTCATGGTCTTCCTCCTTATTTGTTGCAGGGAATTCCAAGCGCAAGGCATAGCAAACAGATCATCCTTTGGGCGTCTTGATCACTACCCCTGCTCTCGAGCAGAAGCTGTTAGACGCACCGTCGATGAACAGCTTCCAACGTGTCTCCACTTCTTAAGCCATTCCTTCCTTGCTATCTCATATTGTAAATTCAGCAATAAAATCTGCCAGCGCCTGCCCATTGATCGCCTTTCGAGGATGGTATGTGATTTCATACTGACTCAACTCAGTGTTCCATTTGATAAGCCATCTAGAGGTCTCGGGGCGGCATAGCACTTGCTTTAAGGGTTGATTTGTCAGCACTCTGATAGAGTGTGCCTGGAAGTACGGTCGTAATTTTCTAGATGTAGTTAAGAGGCAATATGCCAGTTTTTCCAAATTTGGACAGTTCTTTTCTACTCCAGTGAACCGTTTACTGATGAAATATACGGGTCGCTAGATCTTAGCTTCTTCTTGTACGAGCACGGCACTCAATGCATGTGGCGAGACTGCTAAATATATGTGCAAATCTTCTCAGTCCACTGGCTTGGACAAGATTGGTGGGGTTTTCATATGTCGCAGCAGCTCTTCGAACGTAGTTTAACAACTTGATTCTATTTGAAATTTTTCTTTCCCTTCTTTAGCACATCAAAGAACAGTATACATTTGTCAGTCGCTTTTGAGATAAACCGACTCGGTGCTACAAACTTTCCATTCAGGCTTTGTAACTCTTTCTCGTTCCTCAAGGCCTCGACTTCCCGTAAGGCGGTTATTTGTTCGGGATTTGCTTCGATGTCTCTAGCGCTCACGATAAATCCCAAGAACTTTTCTGAGGCTACCTCAAAATGACACTTAAGTGGATTGAGCTCCATTCCATATTTGCAGAGTATTTCGAACATTTCAGTGAGGTTGTCCAAGTGATTTACAGCTATGCATGATTTAACCAATATATCGTCTACATAAACTTCCATTGTCTTCCCAATCTGACGCTTAAACATGGCGTTTACTAGTCATTGGTAAGTTGCCCCAGCATTATTTAAGCCAAATGGCATTACATTGTAGCAGTACAATCCCAGATCGGTAATGAAACTGGTATTTTCTTGATCCAGTTCGTGCATCCTGATCTGATTGTACCCTGAGTATGCATCCATAAATGATAGCAGTTCATGCCCAACGGTCCCGTCCACAAGCTAATCGACTTTGGATAGAGGAAAGCTATCTTTTGGGCAAGATTTTTTCAAATCCATGTAGTCGATACAAGTTCGCAATTTTCCATTGGACTTCTTTACCAAAACCGGGTTAGATATTAGAGTAAGTTGCATCATGGATAAAGCCATTCGCCATCAACTTGTCCACTTTTTCTCTTAGTGCTTTGGACCGCTCTGGCCCTATGCTGCACTTTTTTTGCTTCATGGGCGTATACTTGAGATCAATATTAAGTGCGTGGAAAGCTTGGCGATACTCTACACATATCGGAATGAATCCAAGCGAATACATCCAGATTGGCATGAAGAAATTTGATGAGTTCTAGTCGCATCCTGTTTCCAAGATGCGATCCAATTTTGAGGACCCATGTTGAGTCATCCATATCAACTGGGACAGACACCGTCAATTCTACCGATGTTGCACCTTCCTTCCCTGAACTCTTCTTTCTATGGTCCAAAGCCTTATTGAATCGGCTATGGTCCCCAAGCCTGGGGTGGCTCTATAGTTGTTATTCAGCAAATTCACAAATGTGGAGAGTTCTCCCCCACATTCTTCCCCTTTTCGTTTTTTTAGATTCGCGTAGTTCCGCGATATAACATTCCCTAGCAGCACTGTGGTCTCCCTTGATCACTTCGACTCCATTCTCCATCAAAAATTTCATAGTTAAACATCATTGAACTAAAACAATTCTAAAGTCCGCCAAGGCAGGTCACCCTTAGATGGCATTATAGGCGGACATCTCATCTATGATCACGAAGGTCTGGATGAGGGTGACCCTTCGATCGCCTTCTTCGAGTTCTACGGGTAAGTCGATCATTTCGACGGGTTGCTTGGGTTCACCGGTGAATCCCTGAATCTTCATTTGGCAGGCAGATACATCTTTCATACTGATCTTCATCTGATCAAAGGTGCATTTGAAAAGGATATTCACAGAACTACCACTATCTACCAATACTCATTGGACCATGGCGGGTCTGATTCCTACTGTCACGACCATAAGGTTAAGAGTTGGAGATTCTATTCCCTTAGTGTCTTGATTCTGGAATACTATGTCATCGTTTAGGGTTCTTTGTTGCTTAGTAGGGATTCCATCTTCGATTGCAAAGCACACATCTTACGGAGCATGCTTTAATGAGCTCGCATACCGCTCCATTTCTCCCCAACTCTTTTGCGCGGGATGAGGCCCTCCAAATATCGTTCCAATGATGAGTCTCTGGTTAGTCCGTCTGGGTCCCTCTTGGTGGTTCCAGCTTGGTTCCCTTGGTCTCTAGGAGCTTGGGGCACTACAGGTTGGTCAGGATTTAGTGGTTTCCTTACATACTACTGGAGCTTGTTTTCTCGAATCAACTCCTCAATCAAGTTCTTCAGGTGATGACACTCGTTCGCGTTGTGGATATGTGTCTTATAGAAGCGATAATACTTTCCGGAATGCTTCTACTGTTCGGTTGCTTCCTTTTTAGGCGGCTTCTTGTATTCTTTCGTCCCTTATGTCGCGGATAGGTGCTTTTTGGAGTATCATTGAGCGGGGTGTATTCTTCAGGCTGCAAACCTTTGAGTCGCTTGCTACTTCTGTTTCGCTTATTAGTACTCTGGTTCTTTCTTTTTTGATTCCCATTTTTTTTGTGTTCCCTTTAGTGGTCCCGGAGGTATTTATATCTTGGTTCATCGCCATACCATTCTACCCAATGTTAGTCGGTTGAAGGTTAGCAGATTTCCTTTCCAATTCCTGTGCCTCTTTCGATTCAAGTATTGGCTCGCCTTTCGGTTGAAGTCCTTCCTAGTGGTGGGTTGTTTCATTTTGATCCATTTTCCAAATTCAATCTCAGGGTGAATTGCGTGGACTAAGGCCATGAAAACCATATCCTCGTTCAGATTACTTACATTAGTTACTGTAGTGTTGAACTGACTCATGAAAGACTTCAGAGATTCATTCTGTCCCTGGAATAAGTCGGACAAGGACATCACATCTTTAGGCTGTGCCATGTGAAGTCTAAATTGATCGAGGAACCTTGTTGCTAGTTGATTAAAGGTGGAGAGGAAACTTACAGAAGCCTGGTGAACCACATGGAAGCAATTCCCTCCAGAAAAATAAGGAAACATCTACATCGAACGACATCTGAAGCATTCGCTCCGTCCATGTACCAACTGTACTTATATAAGTGGGGTTTTGGGTCTCTCATTCCGTCATAAGACGAAATAGTTGGCATAGTGAACTTTTCAGCGTACCGCTCATTCAAAATCTCATTGGTGAAAGGAGTCCGACTTAGAGCGGATCCCCATTCATCATCCCTTCTATCCTTACTTTCATCCATCAGTCGCTTGACCATGTCCACGATATACGCCTCATATGTCCAGTAATCCAGGGGTCGGCTATCAGTAACTACACCGAGTGTTTGGCTTTGCAAACGATCTTGGTGAGTGGCCTAAAGCCTAGGCTCTCCTATCTTCGGGAGAGCCGCTCCCATGGGGTTCCGTTGGATTGCGGTTGGTCTGATAGGGATAGTTTGGATCTTCCTAGCATTATTGAATGCATTTGTATTTCCTTACAACTAGCCGTCGTCAAGTCTCTCACCATCTTCTGAGTCGGAGAGTTCCATGACTATATCCTCCTATGGGGTTTTTACCCCTAGATTTAAGTTCGTAGCTAGTTGCCTCGCAAGTGGCGGAGTGCTTGTGTTTCCTTCCATATTGATTCCCACGGTTCCACCTATCACTCCTTTCTACGACTGCTTTAAATTTCTCCTGTTTAGGCCAGAAACGGAAAAAATTTATTGTTCCACGTCAACCGCGAGCCCTATCATGGTTCTTGGAGCATCATGAGATTACAAGGTCAATAGGGCATTCATTTTTTCCATTAGAGCCCTTTGGCTGTTTTCCATTTTCTGACTAATTTCGTGAACCATTTTATTCAATTTATCTCTAGTGACAACTTCACGCTGAATGGAGGATCCTGGAATCTGATCACCGGAGTTAGCTCCTAACTACGGATTGTTGGGATTGTTGACTTCAATTTGCTGAAGGTTTGTTTCTTCTCCACCAATGGTAGCTCCTATGGATCTTCCGGAAGTTGTTCTCTTTCTTCCTAGTGCCACTGGTTCTCAACAGCAAATCTTCTATACAGAGATTGATAACCTAAATTTTGAACCTATCTAATCCAAAGTAGATAGTTAGATCTAAGCCTAAGTTCAGTTCTAAGTGAAAGAACCAAAATGTTAACCCAAAAAATGGATCAACACCATGGATTGAGTATGAAAGCACCAGCCCTATTTATTAAGGTAAATAGAATAGAGATAACAAATAATAACTTGCAGAGAAAGTAAAAAAGACAAGGGTTTTTATAGTGGATCGGCTGTTAACGAAGCCTACATCCACTTTATAACTTTTGTTATTGACTGACTGTTGTTACAAGTTGAATCTTATTATAGTTTGATTAAAATTTGAAAGTTAGATCAAGTCACCAATGTCAGAGTTCACTGGAGAATCACAATGAACCCTTTAGATGGCTGTTGTATGGGAGGAAAAGAGTGAAGAATAGTTTCTGTAGAGCCTCAACAGCCAGTTTAGAAGATCCTCTTTATGTTGACTGTAGAATTGTATTTATAGGGACTGGAGAGCACTTAGGCTAAAGCCGCTTTGTCAAAGACTTACATTCAAAGGTACGAAGGCGCTCTAGAAATTCCGAAACGAGCCGACCCAATATGATGGATCGCTAGCGATCCATGGCCTTTGAGTAATTTTGGTTCGTTTCTTTTGGATCATGTTTCATGCCTTGTGTAGATGCTCTCCATGCAATTTCATGACTAAATGCTTTGCTTTGATGATGATTCATGTACTGATTGCATTAATTCGTTGATGAAATCAGATGAATGCTCACTTCTCGATCTAACTAGCTAGGAATTCCATCAAACTTAGCAAATATTCCTAGAAAACTTATTAGGTCATAATGCAAGAGGATAAGAGGATCCATGAGCGACCCATATGGATCGCTAGCGATCCATCACCTTGGGAAATTTTTGACTTCTTTTTTCTTGAGTCTTTCTTCAAGTCCTTTTGGTTGTTCCTTGAGTTGTTCTGACTTGACGTAGATGTTCTGACTTCCTTTGAATTTCATTAGGTCAAAAGCCCGGATAACAAATATCACTAGCAACAATCCTCTCTTCATCCGGAGTAACAGGTTTACAACAACTTGAACACTTAAACGGGACTTCAGCTAACTCTAAAGCAAATACTTTGCTTTTAGACTTTAATATGTTCTTAACAACATAGATAAGTTACATTTTGGCACACCCTTTCTATAATATCCTTTGATGATTCATTAATTGAATGTGCAGTAGTATAGCCAGCGGAGAATAGTTTTTGATTGCTTTTGATTTTAAGAGAGCAATAGATATAATATGAATTAGAAAGCAAGAATTGATATAAATCAAAGAATGAATATAGTCTATATTCATTATAGTGAAAAGATTTATTGAAGGATTATGATTATTAAAGAAGTCATAACTTTTGATCGACAAATATATCTTTTTAAAAATAGATATCCATTCAAAAAATATAACTGTTTATTCCTTCCTGACGTCTTAACCATAAGGTTAGCCATCTAACTATAGTATTTAAAAAACATTTAAAAATATGGTCAGATGTCTGAATAAATTGGTCAGATATCTGAATAAGAAACATAGAAGAATATGTTCATTTTTAACCTGTTTTAGATGCCTGGCACCAAACGCCTGACATCTAGCACATAAAAACTAGTTTTTACAAGGTCAAATGTCTGGTCGGTTCAATCAAATGTCTGATACCCTCATCAGGCGTCTGACTAGCTTTAGGAAATAAAAGTACCTCGAATGTCTGAACTGATGGGTCAGACATCTAACTTTTTATAGGGTTTCTTCCCAAATTTTGTAGGCAATTATTAAATCATTTAGACTTTTGAGAAATTCACTTAGGCGTTTCACCCTTTATTAAAATTTATGATTTTGAAATACTCGGGCATTTGATATAATAGGTCAGACATCTGACTTCTAGTGATTTTAAAAAATGATTTAAACTTTGAGAAATTTTGTTTTTGATCGTTTAAAAATATTTCAAGAGTGTGTAAGCATTAAAGGATATTGTAAATCATATTCTAGACTTACTATGATGAAAACACTTGATGGTTGATTTTCAATACCTTGATTGCAGTAGATGGTCTTCTTCTTTTGAAAATATCATGTAAAAATTATAACCGTGCAATATTTATAGAAATATACAGTTGTGTTATCAAAACTCAAAAAGGCAGGATGCAACATGAAACACTCTACAAATATTGGACAATGTGTTACTTATGTCTATTGGGAGCATCAAGGGGTTACATACTAATAATTATTGAATAACTATGGAATGGCTCATCCAAGAGTTTCTTATTAGTTTATAACAACTACGTCAAACAGGAAATCTCGAGCAACGATATTACACAGTTCTCTCTACTTTAGAATACTATTGGATGCTCTACTTTGATTATAGTTAAATCATTGCATAGCAACCATCAAGCGAGTATAGTTAGGTCTGATTTAAAGCATTGGAAGTGACACACTATTCAATAGAGAATTTGTCTCCTCGGTTGTATTATTTTAGTGTCACAGTCAACTGTAGTCAAATCAATGTCAAAACCTCTAGCCATGGTAGTATAGTAAATAATAGATGTTATATTAAACCGAGGACTTTGTTTATGGCTAACAAATTTCAATATGTATGATAATGGAATTTCGACAAAAACAAAATTCCATAAGTCCTAATGTGATATAGTGTTAACGAAGAAAATTGGTATAAATAATCGTTACTAAAAAGTACTTCTTGAATTCGTAAAATTGGATTTTACTAATAAGATAGCAATAAGTTAAGTCAAACTGTCACACTACTAGCTAAGGTGACGTATGAATATTAGCATTTGGGTTGTTCAATTATTAGTTGCTGGCTAAATTCACACCTGTAAGTTACACAACCGAATATAATCAATCTTTGAAACAACGCTTGATTTATATTATTTATAATAGTTATGAAATAATTATAATGATTAATATTTGTGAAATATTAATCATTATTGTATTTATTATATAGGGCATATTTAGGAAAATGGAGCGGCGTCTAGAATTGTTAGGGGTGTTGCTACTAATTTATTGTGCACGTATTTAAAAGTTGTATGTATGCATATCGATATATGATATCAATAAGGATTTAAATTAAATAAATTACTAAATGGGTTGAAGGACGATTTGATCCATTAATGATCCTATTATGGTCGGCCAAAGAAGCGGGCAATAAAGGGGCTATTATTTTGAATTAGTGTGAGAGATATGTGGAAATTAATTCTCTATATCTTCCTATAAATTCAAACATGAGTCCCCATTTTATTTTCTACTTTTTTCCTTCTTCCTTCATAGCCTTGACCGAAAATCCCAACAGCCCAAAAATACTTTAATCCACTAATAACATATATATATATATATATATATATATGTATGTATGTATTAAATTATTAAATATCTTTCGACAATAATTTAAAAAAATCCAATCGAGAGGAGTTTTAAATATATTATATTTATTTATTCATAATTATATAATAAAATGTTCCATTTATTATTGTTAAATAGTATACAAATATGTTAATTAAATTTAATACATTCGGATGTTTAAAAAAATTATTTTCTGATTTAAGTATATTTATAAATAATTATTACTTGTTTATGAATTTACACATATTTAATGAATTTTTAAAATTTATTTTATAATATATGAGAATATTTATAAATTCATTTACATATCAAATTATTTTATGTTTAAAAAAAATATAAGAATACATATTAATAAACTGAATTTCGATTGCATATTTATTTTAATATTACTATATATTTAAATTTAATAAAGATATTTTAATTAATAATCTTAAGATCAATTTAAATTTAAAATGTTTTACCAATTCTTAAGTAGATATTTCAATTATAAAATTTGAATTTAAAATTTACAACTTAGTCAAAATTAGATTAGATATTTTGTATTTTATTTTACATAAATAAATTCAAATTTTAATTAAATTTATTTATTTTGTAAATATATTAAACATTGATTTTGTGACAATCATCACATATAAATAGCCAATGTATATGTTATAGATGCAAATCCTAACCTCAATATACGTAGAAAATATCCATGTACACGTTATTATGTTGCACTTGCACATTACACACATATGAGTATATAATGATAATCTCACTAAATATTAATTAGTCATTTAGTAAAATTCATCAATTAGTTAAATCAAAAAACTAAATTAAATATGATTTTATCTAAATTAATTAGATTGGATCTAACATAAACCTTTAGATTTCATAGGCCCAATATGATCGAATATAGAAAATATTTTTGAAATCAACATATTTCATCAACTTCTGACCGGCCTAGTTCCATCGATGATATCAGAGCCCTAATGGTCTATTCGGTCTAAATTAGCAATTTTATGGCCAACTAACTAAAACTTACCTATCCTACTGGGTCTAGAATACAATGTCTAGGCTTGGGGGTTAGATAATCAAGTATTCTTCTTTCTCTAGCTATTGGCATGTCCCAACTAGGTGGAATAGGTCCAAATGCTTAGTCCAACCATAGACCTAATTTGATCCGGGCCTTGAGCTAATTTTGAAAATTTTGTTTGAAAATATAAAATATTTAGTTTGAATTAAAAAGTTAAATTTAAAATATAAATTAAATTTTATAAAAGTAGTAAAACATTTTTCGAAAATTGTTTTTGAATATAAATTAATATTATTGAAATTAATAAAAAATTTAATTAATTAGACTAATTAATTAATTTATAAAATGTTAATAAAATAAAATAAACATATATATATATGTATATATGTATATGTTATAGTCGAATATATATGTGTGTATACATATGTATATATGTGTGTATATATATATTTATATGTATGTATGTGTGTGTGTATGTATATGTAAATATATGTATATATTTATATATATATTTTTATCTTTAATTTTTTAAGGTAAATCATAAATAAATATTTCTAAATTTATTAAATTATTTAACTAAAAATTATTTTAATTAAATTAAAGAATTAAATTACAAATTAATTAAGTGATACTTGATAAAATAATATACATATATAATGATATATGTATATAAAACTATAAGTGTTATAGTTAATATTGATCTTAAATAGTTTAGGATAAATAACAATAAAATTTTGAATTTTAAAATAATTTAATTAATTTTTTCAATTAAATCAATAAATAAAAATTAATTGAATATGATTTATTTAATAAAATACATAAGAATATTATATAAGTTAACTAAATTATAAATAGCTATAAATAAATTTTAAACTTGTATAATATAATGTATAATGTAAGTGGAACTATAAGAAACACAACTTAGATTTAAGGAGTAAGCACAGATGTATTGTATGTACACCATGGTTTTCGATGCGTTCGACACTTGAATAACAAGGGTATTTCAAAAGAAATACATTATTCCATAAATTGATATCACTTAAATAGTAGTACATATTAAAGATTATGAATTTTAATATATAATGTTGTCCTATACCATATATATGTTAATAGATTACTTGCATGCTCTTTAGTTGTTGAGAAAACTCAAGCTAGGGATGTTATATGTAGTATTATTAATACATATATTACACGCGGTAAGATACATGCACGTGTTTGTTGAGAAAACTAAAGGTACATACATTACACTTAGGCTGTCATGAAATGGTTGGTACAAGTAAATAATATCTTTCGATCTGTTCGATCAAAATTAAGGTTAAGATGAAATTAGGACAAACACTATAGGTTAGGAGTCATACATGATACAACTGATAAGGTGTTATCCATCCTTTGCAGGTCAATGATTTGTTAAGCAATCTGAAGGTTGGGATCCCAAGGCAAGCGAGTCCTAACACCCGTTGGAGAAATCAAAAACATTTATCTGTTCTTTCTTAGAGTTTTGGAGTCTTGATAATCATAAAAATCTAATAGGAACTTATTGGAAAATTAAATGAAAACATTTAAACTATCTAATAGATAAAAACATATGTTATGCATAAATTGTCCTAATCTACTTCAATTAAATTTGCAGCAAAATGATGAACCTAAGACTATTTTCGGAAAATGATAAGCTTGTCGACCAAACTATGCCAAGTGGCTAAGAGAAATCATGATAGCACTCATGTATGAACTTTTATGGTCATCTACTACTGAATCCTTAAGAGAAAAACCCATTGAAAATGATGACCCCAAGATAGTGAAAGCTTATAACACTTAGGTGGTTGATTGCAAAATCGCTCAAGTTTTCATGTTGTTTAGATTAGACAAGTCATTGCAAAGGCAGCACAAAAATATGACTTCTCAAAAAATCTTCAAAATCCTTAAAGCTTTGTTTAGGGAGCAGGCTCATTCCGCAAGGTATGAGATTACTACTAAACTATTCGACCGAAGATGAGCAAGGGCAGTCGCGTTGAGGAATTCCTTTTACAACTGAAAGGCTATATTGATAGACGTTTACTACTAGATATTAAAATAAGAAATGAACTACAAGTGGATCTGATCATAGGCTCGTCGACTCCGCGGTTTGAGCCATTCATATTGGACTACAATATGAACCGATTGAACGTAAACCTTGTCTAGCTACTAAGTATATTGAGGTTAGTTGAGGGATCATTTAAGGATCAGAAAATGGTGTTAGCGATAAAGAGAAAGGCATCGTCTTTGAGTGGTTTGAAGAAATGAAAGCATGGTAAAAAAGGGGTAAGAAGGATGCTCCTATTGACAAAGGTGAATGTCACCATTATCACAAGAAAGGACATTGAAAGCGCAATTGTCCGGACTATTTGAAGATGGTCAAAGAGAAGAAGGAAAATGTCTCTTCTGATCCTAGAGATATGTTTATGATTCAAAACTATTTTCTATCAATAAATTATCTTGGGTTTAGATTCGGGATTTGGGGCTCAAATCTCTAATCTGTTACAGGGACTTAGGGGCAGACGATAGTGGCAGAAGGTGAAATGGGCCTTGTTACTAATGGATCTATAGTAGATGCAACTGCAGTTGGGGACTATTACTTGACTTTGCCAAATGCATTTGATTTAGTATTAAATAATTTCTATTATGTTAGTAACTTTATATGTAAAATTATATATGTTTCAAGATTGCCTTAAACTGGTTTTGATTTTAATTGTAAAGACATAATTATGAATATTTTGTTTGATGGAATGTTGCTTTAGATAATGGCATCTACGTACTTAATTTTAATCATGTCGGTGTTGGTAATAAATCTTATATATACATTAATAATAGTTACTTATGGCATTGTAATCTAGGTCATATAAGTGACAAATGACTGCACAAACTGAAAGTTAAATTTTTTCTACGATCATCTGATTGTAAATCATTTAACAGTTGTGAGTCATCTTAAAGAGAAAATTACCAAGCACCCCTTTAGTGGGAGCAACGAAAGAGTTGATAAACTCTTGGGTCTCATACATATCTATGTATATAACCCAATGCTTATGGAGACCAATGACAATTCAATGTACATTAACTTTTACCGACGATTTCTCAAGACTAAGATATGCATACCTTATGAAGAATAAATCCGGTGTTTATTAGAAATTAAAGAGTATAAGAATGATGTTGAAAAATAGACTAACCATAAAATTAAAATACTTTGATCTAATCGAGGAGATGAGTATGTTAGAAAAGTGCTCCAATGGTACTTAAAAGGTAATAGGATTTTCTCTCAAATTACTCCACCCTATACTTTGCAATACAATGGTGTTTCAGAAAGAAGTAATCAAACCGTACCAGAAATGGTTCGTTCCATGATGAGTAAGGTCGAGTTACCTCTTCCTATTGTGGATGTATGTTGGAAACTATAGCGCATATGATGAATTTGATGCTACTAAATCTATTCCTAAGATTCAATATGAGATGTGGTATAGGAAGAAGTCCTATCTCAATTATTTGAAGGTGTAGGGTGGTCTAGCCTATGTTAAGAATGTTGGCCCTAATAAACTTGAAGCAAGATCGACTCTTTATAAATTTGTAGGATATACCAGGAACTCTATGGGGTATATTTTCTATAACACCGCTGAACAAAGGGTTATTATTTCTCGACAAAAGAAATTAACAGCAAAGTTGTAAAATCTAGGTGGGATGGGAGAAATAACACAAAGGCTAAATAGGTAGAAGAATCAAATTCACCATTATATGAAAAAAATGCAACCTATTAGAAGTTCTAATAGGAAAAAGATGTTCTGAAAATGGCAGCTCCCTCTTTTCCCTCGTTCGCGCCTTTCACATCAACTTCACTTTATCCCCCTTCTTCTCCTTCCTCCGTCCTTGATGTAACCCCTCCTTGTCCCTCTATCGTCCTTCATGTTCCCTCTCCCCATCAACCTCCTCCCTATGTCCCTCCTGACCCTCCTCCCTCATCTTCTCCTATCCCTTCTGCTAATACCTTCAACCATCCTCTTCCTCCTCTTAACCATTCTTCTCCTTCTATTCAGCCCTCTTCCATTCCTAATTCCATCAATAAACCTGAACAAGATTGGACTTCCCTCTTTAAACATCTTCCTAGGAACGCAGGGAAGTACACTCCTATTCAAGTCCCTTTACCCTTCAATGGTGATGCTCTGCTTCCTCCTCCTTAAGTTATTAATGCTGGGTCTCAGGTGTGGGGAAAATTCTTGGTAGGGTTTTTCTTGGATAAACCTCTATCTTACTCTGCGGTAGTGGAGCACCTTAAGAAAATCTTAAGGCTTAGAGGTAATATCCAAGTTAAATCTGATGGATCGATCTTTCTCTTTTTGTTGTCTGATGAAATGGATAGGAAAAAAATCATTCAAAGTGATCCTATCATTATTAGGAATAAACTGTTCATTATAAAAAAAATGGGATCCTTCTGTGAGCAATGTTTGTGGTACGGTCAGAAATGTACCAGTATGGGTGCAATTGTCAAATATCCTAGTGTTTGCTTTGTCCCTTTTAGGCATAAACTGGTTAGCAAATAGATTGGGTAAGCTAGTGTGCTTAGATGAAACTACTGAAAAAATGATGAGGCTTCAATATGCGAAATGTTAATTAAAATTATGCCAAATGAAGAATTGATTGACTCATTCTTAGTTCAATCCCCTAATGGAAACAGTCAATTGATTTATGTTAATTACTTGTGGAAACCTGAAATTTGTACTTCCTGCAAAGTATTTTGCCACCAAACAAAATCATGTCAGTTTGTTGAAGTGGAAGGAAAAGGAGGAAATTGCAATGAAAACAATGATGTGCAGGAGAAAGATAAAGAAAATGGAAAAGGAAAAGATGGATAAAAGAGAAGCAATATAAACTATGAAAAGATCAGCAACACAAATAAGCAAATATGGAAGAAAGTTAGTTATAGACCTACTAATGTGAAGGAGAAAGCAGGCCATCAAATTTCAAATGTGGCTCAATCTGAAAATGGCAGTGTAAGAGAGAAAGGAAATTTGCAAAATAAAGAAAAAGCTCAACAAGTTGTTCAACATGAAAATGTGAAAGAAAAGGATACATATAAAAATAATGAAGGTCGGCCTAATATAACTATGGGGAACAAGTTTGATGTGTTAGTGGATATAGAGGAAGGGGAAGTGCAATCGAATGATGATGGGGCAAATGATACAAATGTGCTGTTATGTGAAGTCACTGAACAAGAAAATGGTCTCAACAATGATGAACTGATAGTTAACATAAATAAAGTGATAGATGACACTAGCAAAGAAAATAATGGAACAAATATGGGTAATATACCAGCAGATCAAGTGGGATATGATCAGAACAGTCATTTGGGTTTGGTGCTTCGATCAGATACTGAGAAGTCACTTCAAAATAATATGATATCAAATACTCCTCTCCCTCAAATTAACGTGGTACCTTTCATGTGAATGAACATGCACAATGTATCCCCTATGCATGATAAAAATGTAAAATCTCCTCCTATACAAATTTCTCCAAACATGAATATTGCCATGCATTCTATATGTGAATCTTCTATCACATCATCTCAACAATTCACCTTGAATCCCCCTAATTTGCCTCCACTCTCAATCAAAAAGAAAACAAGAAATTCCAAAAATGCCAACAAGAAATACAAATCAAAATACCTTACCTCTCTCAAACTTTCAGCTAAAGCCAAATTTCTCAATCCAAAAGCAAGCAATGTCTATACGGCTTCTTCTATATCCCGTAATTCCTTCTCTGAAGAGGATAAGGAACAATTTTTAGTTTGCCCTGTAAACACAACATCATCTTCTCATAGAAGAATAAGACTCTCTCTTAAAAACTCCCAATAGTATAACCAATGCGAACAAAATTGCTACGTGGAATATTAGAGGTGCTCATAAAGAATGTAAACTTATTCAAATTAAAAATCTTATTCATGATAACTCTCTTTCTCCCATTGCTACTTCTAAAACTAAACTCAATCAAGATTTGTCTGCTATAGCTGCAGCTTTCATAAACCCGTCTTGGTCTTATATCACAAACCTTTCTCATGCTCCTTATGGAAGGCTTCTTATTATGTTCAACCCTCTTATTATCAAGCCGGACATCATTATGGCTGATAGACAATTCATTCACTATCATGGCAACATAATTTCTTCTTCTTCCACTATGTACTTCATTTTTTTTATGTTGAAAACTCCCCTTCTCATAGACAAAAACTTCATGGCTATCTTCCTTTTCTTAGCCAGAATTCGCATCCACGGATTGTCATTGGTGATTTCAACTGCTCATTCCTATCCTCTCACAAACCTACTGGTATCACTTTGTCTCTAGCTGATCTTAGTCCTCTTATCAATTCTATGAACAATGCTTCTATTATTGAAATTCCGTCTAATGACTCCCCATTCACGTGGAATAATAAAAGCAGAAGTGGCATCAGAACCTTGACCAAAATTGATCATGGGTTTGCTAATTTTAAAACCTTCTCAACTTGGCCTTCTATCAGCATTCACATTCCTGTGCCAATTTTATTTGGTCATTGTCCTTTGATTCTCAATCTTGGAGAGGCTACCATGGAAAGAAAGGTAAATTTTAAATTTTTTGACATATGGACAAATGAAAATTCATTTTTGCAGGTGGTGAAAGATGCTCGGGATATGAACTCATATGGTAACCCCATGTTGAAGCTTCAGCAGAGCTTAAAAATACAAAGTTTCTTCTTCGTCATTGGGCAAAAAACAAGTATGGATTAGGTGGCAAACTTTCTAACACTATACAAATGGAACTTGAAAAGGTTCAATAGCGAATAATGAACTCTTCTATGGATCCATCCCTTTCCATCAGAGAAACCAATTTAATAAAGAGTCTTGAAAAGGCTATTTCAGATGAAACACACATGATAAGGCAAAAGAACAGAGAAATTTTGGAATTATATGGAGACAAAAATTCAAAATTCTACCATGCCTCTCTCAAACTTAAGAACTCAAAAGCTCACATCCACTCCATTAAAGATATGAATGGTCTTATACACTCTACTCCTACTGAAGTGAACTCATCCTTCCTTGAATATTATACTATATTGCTTGGGACTAATGATAATTCTATTTTTGATGATTATTTCACCTCCTTCCTCCCTCTTTTAACCTTAACTGATGATCAACAAATGCATCTCACCTCCCCAGTGACTGATTCTGAAATCAAGGACTCCATTTTCAATATGAAAAAAACTGCTTGTGGTGGACCTGATGGATTCAATGTTGTTTTTTCATTCACTGCTGGGACATTATATCCTCTGATGTGTTGAAAGCTGTGCATAACTTCTTCAACTTTGGAAAAATTGTATCTTCCATTAACACGACTAACCTAGCCTTAATTGCCAAAGTTGATTGCCCAAGTAATGTAACTCAGTTTAGACCTATGGCATGCTGCAATATTATCTACAAAAGCATAGCTAGAATATTAGCAGCTAGAATTAAGTCAGTGATAAATCAATTGGTCTCTAAAAATCAAGCTGCTTTCATCCCTGGAAGAAACATTCTTGATAATGTCTTGCTAACTCATGAATTACTTAATGGATACTCTTCTTCTCACATCTCCCCCAGAGCTATGTTGAAGATAAACATAAAGAAGGCATTTGATTCTATAAAATGGGAGGCAGTTCTACACATCATGAGAAAAATTAAATTTCCTAATTTTTTTTGTAATGGATATATCAATGTATTTCCACTGTTAGATATTCTCTAGTTATTAATTCGCAATCTATTGGATATTTTAGGGGGAAATGTATTAAGACAAGGAGACCCTATTTCTCCTTATCTATTTATATTGGTGATGGAATCTCCCACTCATGCCTTCCAGTATCAAGTATTCAGGAGGAAATTTATGTTGCACCCCAAATGAAAAATGCCAATGATCACTTCTCTTGCTTTTGCTGATGACCTGGTTATATTTACTAAACCAACTGATGAATCTCTAAATATTATCGTACATACTTTGGAGGAGTTCTACAAATTTTCTGGTCTTCGAACAAACAATCAAAAATCACATATTCTTATAGCTGGTACATCTGACTCTATGAAACTTCATTGTCAGCAGCTTACAAAAATGCTTCCCCTTCAAAGCAACAACATGACTTACTTGGGAGTCCATTTTGCTACCAAAAGAATATCTCTCCTACAAAGCGCCCCTCTCCATGAAAAGATAATTGTGCTCATTAATAGGTGGCAGAACAGGCTTTTGTTTCAACCTGATAGACTAGTAATCATTAAATCTTTGATTATGTCTATGTCAGTCTGCTGGTGCAGAACTTTCATTCTTCCTAACAAGCTTATGGCCATGATAAGATCAGCTTTGATAAGATTCTTGTGGTCAGGAGCTATTAACAATAAAAAACTATCCCCTATTGCATTTAATAAAGCTGAAGTGCCAAAAAGAAAAGGGGGTTAGGCATAACAAATATGAGAAACTGGAACTATGCTGCATTTTCCAAACACTTCGATAGCTTGATCAACAAAAATGACAATAATTGGGTGGAATGGTCGTTGACTCACAATCTGAAGAAGGAAAATATATGGACGATTGAGCCAAAACAAGCTCATAGCTGAGTTTGGAAGTTCCTTCTTAAGACTAGAGACAAGTGTATACCTTAGCTGCAAGTTGATCTGAGTTTTCAAAGTAAAGCTAAATTTTGGTCTATGCCTTGGCTAGATAGAGGTATCATACTGAGGAAAGTATTAACCCATGATCAGGGTCAGCTATCTGGGATTCCTGAAAATGCAAGAGCAATATCATATATAAGAAATGGTGTTATTTCTATCCCCTTGTCTGGAAATAGACAAATTGATGAAATTTGGCACAAATATAACTATAAAATGTATGCATTTTCTGATGTGGAGAAATACAGTTGGATGGGAGATAATAAGGAGCACGGCACAGCTACAGTTTACAAGTCCATCTCTCATGAAGAACAGCTCCCAAAATTTATGCGGTATGGCATAATTTGGAATAGATACACAAATGAAAAAAATGAATTTCATGCTTTGGAAGGTCATCAGAAATGCTTTGAATAGTCTATCTAATATGGCTGCTAAGGGAATAACAATAGAAAACCAATGTGTTTTTTGTAGAAGCAGTGAGGAGGATAATTTACACTTATTTTTCAAATGCTCTTTCTCCTTTTTCCTCTGGAAGAAAATTAAACGGAGACGGGGATATGGCAATCATGTATGGGATAGTAAAATCGAATGGGCAAATATATACAAGGCAACAAAATGGAAGAGATTGGAATCAATTCAACTGTTGATTATGTTGAAGGTGTTTGTTACAAAACTATGGAAAGCTAGAAATGAAATCATATTTGAACAGAAAAGGGCTAAGAGGATGATGATATACAAAGAAATGACAAAGGGCATCTCTCATGCAATGAAATATTTGGTCTACAACTTCAGTGCATATGATATGGTGAAATGGATGGATATATGACTGCTGTGGTGTGTAGTTTTTATTTGCTTTTTTGTTTATTTTTATCTTTCTTTTCCATGGTTTCTATGTTGCTCTCTTATTTATGTATGTAAGTTTTTTCCTTGCATTTATAAATAAAATGGTAGGGGCCATTTCTCCCCGTTGGCTTTGCCAAAATATTAGAAGATCTAATAGGGAATCATGTGCATCAGAGAGATACTATGGTTTTCTCATGGAATGCGAGAAAGAGGACTATTTCTTACAGGATAACACTCCTCTCTCATTTCAGCAAGCACTGGCAGAGTAAGGTCTCTGCACTTTGGTATGAAGCTATGAAATTCGAGATGGATTCCATTATTTTGGCTTACATACTTGAAGTGATAAAACTCATCGGCTGCAAATAGATTTTTAAGAAAAAGCTAAATGCAGATTAGGAAGTAGAGACCTATAAGGCAAGGCTAGTTACAAAAAGTTTTCGTTAGATTAAAAGCATTGTAGACGAAATGTGTTTGCCCATTCTATGACTATGAAATCTAGCAAATGGATGTAGAAACAACGTTTCTAAATGTAGTAGTAGCTCGAGGATTTTAAGGTAAGTGGGAGCGAGCAAAAGGCATGCAAATCGTTAAGATCAATTTATTGTCTTAAATAAGCTTCAAGGAGTTGAAATAAGTGTTTTGATAAAGTAATCAAACAGATTGGATTTTTATCATATTAGAGAGGAAGCGTACATACATCGGAAAAAACAGGGAAGTGTTATAGTGTTCTTAGTCTTATATGTCGACGATTTTCTCCCGTTTGGCAATGTCATTGCATTACAGCAATCATTGAAAGCAAGGTTATCCAAGAACTTCTCCATGAAGGATTTGGGTAAAGCGACCTATATACCTAGTATATGGATCTATAAAGATAAATCCAAGAGATTGGAGGGATTATCCCAATCCCTGAACATAGATACCATACAGAAAAGGACAGTTTGGAGAATTCCAAACGCATAAATATTCCAACATAATTTGGAATCGTGCTTTCTAAGAAGGACGCTCTTCATACTGATGAGGAGAAGGAGCGTATGAAAAGGATACCATACTCATTAGTAATTGGTTCATCATGTACGCTATGCTCTGTACCAGACCAAATGTGGCTTAAGCATTAGGATGCGTTAGTTGACATCAGTCTAATCCTGGAGAAAATCATTAGACAACAGTAAAATGTATCCTTAAGTATTTATGAAATATTAAATACTTATTCCTTATATATGGGAATGAACTCCTTCTTATGAATGGGTATATGGAATCAAGCTTTTAGAGTTATATCGATGATAGTAAACTAGTGTTTGGTTATGTATTCACATTGAACGGTGGAGAGGTCAACTAGAAAAGTTCCAAGGAAGAGAAAGTTGTTGATTCAATGATGGTGGCTAAATACATTGCCTTGGAAAAAGCAGCTAAAGAAGTGGTCTGGATGCGCAAGTTTATAGCTGAGCTAGGAGTGTCTCCAAATATTGAGGGACCAATAACATTGTTATGTGATAATGATGTCGCGATGCAGATTGTGAAAAACTAAGACTCAAAAGAATTTAAGGCGCATTCTTCGAAAGTTTCACTTGATAAGGGAATTTGTCAGTAATAAAGAAGTTGTGATTGAAAGAGTAGACGCTAAGAATGTAACAATCCACCCGGACATGCTTAAATTTCGACCCAGAAAAGGCCCATCGAAACTTAGGTCCATTCTAAGGTAAGCTATTGGTAGAACTAAGAAATAACATTACAGAGCCATAACTAAGCTTTCAGAACTCACAACGGATGGAACAAAATATAATATAATAGTGTACCCATTTATTTCAAAACCATAAAAATGTCATAATACAAAATTCCATAAAAACCATAACATAATATATGTTACAACAATTGTCTAAATACATAGGTACACATAAAAGTAAGTAAGAATAAAAAATACTACCACAAGCCAAGCTTCTCCATCTCTAAGCATCGTCACCACCATCACTCCATCATTAACCTGTGTTGTAATGAGGAGGGAGTCGGAACAACAAGTATCTAGTGAATAGAAACCTCGAGTCTTACCTTTTTAGTACTTGGATATTATATTTCAAAATAAGAATATGTCTACGAACATAAAACTAATAAAAACCATTTAATACTTCTTTATAAGGAAAAGAGGTGAGTCCAACCACTTAATACCTTCCATTTCCAAAAGTAGATTTCCAGAATCCCATATCTCAATCATACCTCATAAATAGCTAATAATGTGAGAGATGGTACCCAAACCACTTAATACTTTTTACTGGAAAATAAGCAGACTATGGTCATTTAATACCTTAATTAAGGTAGACCCCATCATTTAATTCCAATTTCCAAGGCATGCTCCTCAATGGTACTATCTTACTAACATCATGTGGAATCTCTTAGACCACTTAATACTTCTATATGGAAAATAGGCAGACTCTGGTCATTGAATACCTTAACTGTAACAGCCGGGATTTTCGACCCTCGAAATCGACACTAATACGTCCATTGTATTGCGTGTCGAGCGATGGAATGCCGGAAAACACAATTGTTAGGGGAAAAGAAGAAGAAAGAAGCCAAGAAGAAACTGAACAACATAGAATCTCATAGCGGAACGTATAATCTATAATATACAACAAATCTTTACACAAAAACAAACTGTAATATATAGTATACAGATATCAATCAGAGTATACTAACCTATTTTAGTCCGGATAATTATAACATGTCCTCACAATTGTGGATAAATGCAACAATGAATGCAGCCGAAAAATAACCATATACGCAAATACGTCTCTTGGCCTCCAGCTCGTCTCCTGAAACTCCAAAGCATCCAAACTAAATTTGTAATGTGCTCGGTCTGATCTGAGCATTATATAAAATAACACCCGAGTCAGTCTGGAAAATCGGCGTGAGAAAAACACCCCCAACTGGATTTTAAAGTTATAAAAACCTTTGAAATCAAAAGTAACTTGTAAGACCATGCCGCACATAAACATGGACGGGTTTTTATCTTACAATAACCAGACAATTTCATATGAAATTCTCTGATATTATAATAGTATCTAAAGATGAAAAAAAATTATTTAAATAGATGGAATGCTTGCATCTCACGTTCTAGCATAGTTGGGCACATCTAAAACCGTAAGGCTCGTATTGGAGATTAGATTCCATACTATGACAAGGTAAGGAACAACCTTCTGATGGTACATCTATAGATAAAATGCACCGGGGTCTGACAAGAACATCTTGTACCCCTGCCACACAGGAACTGACCTACCACTTGACTAGTAGTACCGAATATGATCACCACTTTTATTAATGGGCCCTAAAGCATAAATGAATACATAGTAATCGGTCTAGATTTTGGAATGACCATACCCTGATGGGAGCTACCTACATGGCCCTACTGCATGCCCGATTTTTGTCATTTCTCGATTGATGGGGCTTGAGGCTATGTTTTACCTTTATATAACACTTCCCACTTGGAATGCTAACACTGCCTTCTAGTCGACGACACAATGTCAGTATTCATCAATACAAGTCATTCAGGAGATGAATGAACTGAAGGCACTACTTCTACTACATCTGTTTTGGAATCACCCTCGAGATTAGAAGCAAGCAGCCCTTGCACTTCAAAAAGCTTTGTCTTCAATTCCATCATCTTCAAGATGTTTTCACTTCGAAACGCTTAAGTTGGATCGAAGTGGTTTTCGGATAACAGATCCGATCCCAGTCTCTTTGAAACAACATTCGATAGTTTCCAGTAAAATCAGCCCCATTTCTTTAGGAAATAAACAGTCAAGATAAGAGCGGAGGTCGCCTCCTAACCATTAGTGGATGGATTTCCTTATCATTTGTCCTAGAAGAACGAAACGAGTTTCTACGTACAGTATAGCAACACCGACGATAACTGTATCATATAATTTCCATGTTTCTCCTAGATATTTCCAAAGTTACGCTTTAATCCAAATTTTAATAGTCGAATATTTAACTATCAAATAAATAATTAATTCAACCAGAGATTTGATTCCATAAGGAAAACAACACTGGTTAAGCACAAGCAACTGCTAGCCTCCTTAATTAATCCCTTTCATTAATTAAACCACTTTGCAAACTCACTATATAAGTAGACTCACAAAACACTTATACTTAATTAATCCCTTTCTTTAATTAATCCCTTTCATTAATAAACAATTATTTCCAAATCTTTTATACTTTTTTTTCAATACTTGAAAATATCGATATACTTAACTCAGTTGTATAAGTAGACTCACAAAACATTTCACTTTCACTTGGAAACTTTTCCATATGTTTATATTAACAATATAAGTATATTCACAAAACACTACATTCAATACGTGGAAACTACTCATATACGTATCTCACCGGTATAAGGATATTCTATAAATCTTAAGAAAAGATTTCATTTTCAAAATCACACTTAAATGGTTAAAAACAAATGTTAATTAAAAAATTTATACCATTAAATCCAAACATTCCTTTATTTTTGTTAAACTCTTTCCTATTCACAACCACATTCGTAAATTCCTTTACAACAACTTTACATAAAAAGCTCTTTTGTGAATAACTCATTTATAAGTACCTACTATACAATACCATTTATAAATTCCTCTTATAAATTCAAAGTATAATTATAAAACTTTGATTTCATTTATAAAATGCTCTTATAAACACATCTTTATTTATAACTCTTTTATAAACTCCAAATCCATTTATAAAATTCTCTTTATAAACTTTCTAAATAAATTTACCAACTTTATTTGTTCTTATTTTTAGTTTCCAATTCCAAGTATAACCCCCAAGCTCCCATATGGCCGAGTTTCAAATATCATTTAGAACTCAACTATTCCCAATAATATGATCATTTCATATATTTCAATGAATTCCCAAAATAGAATTTATTTCTCCAATTTATCAAAATGATATTGATTTCCTTTTTATAAGATATACGTATAAAATAATTTCTTTTATATTTGATAATACAATTTTTTATAAAATCTATTCATCACTTATAAAATAACACTTATAAATCTCAACATTTTATACAAACAATTTACAAATATTTTCAAATATTTCAATCTCCTTTAAAACCCCAAAATACTGCTTTAACACACAAATAATTTTTTACATTTCTTTTAGAATAAATATTTATTATTAAAACAATTTTTATAAAATAATATTTTTTAAATAATAATTTAAAAACATTTACTTCTAAATATATTCTAGATTAGAAAGATTAAGTTAAGAAATTTTGAAATAGAATAGAAAAGTTTCGAAAACTCATTAAATTAAAATATTATAGAAATTCTAAAAAAATTAAAATTAAAATCATTTCCTAACGGAAATCATTATCAAACCAAACTCACACTTAATAGTATTTAAAAAATACTGTATCGAGGCCAATAGTTGCTATAGCACTTAACAAATGCTATTATTAACCTTTTACTGTAAAAGGTTCAATTTTTACATATGTCGGTGTCACATCCAATATAGCCAAATAGTCCAATTTCAACATTTCCAACTATATCATAGATATATAATTGAAATAACGCAACAAGTAAATAACTGAAATTTAAAAAAAAATATAGTATCGAAAAATCCGGATTTCTCAACAATTTTCCCCGTATTTCAAATTTAAGTCTCTATCACTTTAAAAAGCAGATATTTAAGCAGATCAGCCAATATTTTCAACTAAACACAAACGGTAAATTTTAAATACTATATAATATTACTGGTTAGCCAAAAGAGTGAGTTTAACTCACCAAAGTTCCAGTTGTCGCTTTTTGCGTTTTGGTTCGGTCTAAAATCAAACAACATTCAATATTAGCGTGAAATTCCATGAACTCCAAACTCCATGAAATCAATTTCAGTGCGTAGATCTTGTTATTATGAATGCAACACGATGGACCGCGTTCAATTCCGACATAATATGGATTAAATATTAAATTTACAAGTTTCTATAATTAAATAATATAATATCCACTAATTACATTAGTTAATTACCTAGTCCACCTTCTAAACCTTTTTTCCCCATCACTAATACCCTACACAAAACACGGCAACCCGTGCACCTCCTCCACACTCTCTCTCATTGCTAGTATCGTCCACACACCACGAAACAACACGGCACCGCCTCCGTTCTCCTCCACTACGCGAGAGTTTCGTCCCAGTATCCTTAATTTCGTGACCGCGCCTCCCTAGACAAAACCGATCTCACCAACCCCTCCTCGTCGTATAGGATATCGTGGACCCTAAACCCCTAAGCCGTGACACCAAACTTCGGCCCTAGATGCCCCTAGCCTCGATGTACTTGAATCCACTTCTCGTATAGCCTCGCATTCACCAAAGTTCAACCAATTCCTAACCCTAGCTACAAACAGCCACTGCCGATCCCACATACCTCAGCCGCACCTACCAAGAAGACAGTTACTAGTAGATCTAAGCTTAAACACTCCAAAGCAACAAGCTTTTATTTTTATTTTGAACTTTATTATAATTGTTTTGAATTTTACAAAGGGTCGGCTTGCTTTATTTTTCTTGTATTCACAAAGGAAAAAGAGGAAACAAGGAAGGAACTGACCAGAGAAAATGTGTGCTTGTTTGTACGTTTGGTCAAGTTGACCTATATTTATTTAAAGTTTTCTGGTATCTCACCGCATAGATTTTTATTCACGTACGGACCCCGAATTGATAAAACAAAAATACGGTCGCGCTTAGAACAACGACGCGACCCCAAAACAATAATAATATACACCGGTTATTGGATTCTATAAAATCACAAAAACACTGTTGTTTGACGATAAATCGTCAAACGAATAATATCTATATTTTATAAATTAAAAAAATTATAGAAAAATCAAATAAATTAAACAAAAAATATGTCAATAAAAATCGAGTCGAAATATAACAATAAATTTTCTGATTATTTATTTAAACCGTTTATTGCTGCAATTGAATTTTACAAATGAATTTACGTTTTTATTCATTTATTTAGAAAAAGAGTTAAATAAACCTATTTAATCCATTAAATTAAATGCTCAATCAAAAATCTCGATATTTGAATTACTATTCAAATATTAATCCACAATTCAAAGATTTAAATAATCTCTGTATATTAGAATTCTAGAAATTAACTTTAATTTAATCCCTGTATTTGGAAATTTGAGTTATATAACTTCTTAATCAATATTTTAATATTTAAATCAATTAAATACTTCTAAAATCAAATAAGCAAAATTTCCTAGTCGTTACATTAATTAAGGCAGACCCTATCATTTAGTACCTATTTCCAGAAGCGGACCCTTGTAGAGATACCACCTAACGTGTCCCTTTGGCCATTAAATACTTCATTTAAGGAAAAGAGGTGGGTCTAACCACTTAATACCTCAAGACACTGAAGCAGGCACTTCGTTTTATGGCCCATACTCATAATGACATCTCACATTAGTCCGCTATTCGTAGGAACTGGTAGCCAGATTAGTAGGGCAGATTTCCCCTGTAGAATTTGGGACCAACCTTGCATCATTTTAAATATTTATCATAAGGATATCTCATATCAATCAAAGTGTAAATAACTGATGGTAGCCATGTGACGACCCGGATTTTAATGGTTGATAATCGGTAATTAGTTGAATTAAATCATTGAAATGTTATTTTGATTAGTCAAACAAATAAATTTACGATATCAAATGTCTAGATAAATAAGTTAATCCAAAGGCCATATTAGATATTGAATTATAGAATTTCGAAAATATAATGAATCTTATAGAAAATATAAATTAGTTTAGACACTATATACAAACTTAAGTTATAACATATATGGACCGGTTTAAAAACTATATTAGATATTGGATTATAAATCTTTGGATATGACAAATCATGTGACGGCCCCGGATTTTAGCAATATTATTTTAATTAGCAACTAATCTGATTAATTAAAATACAACTTATCATTTTAAAAACAAATAAGACTTTTGGAACATGTACCATTTATTTATATATATGTGTGTATTTTGGAAGAAAACTATGATTTAGAAATTTAAAATAAAGTCTTCCAAAAATATTTAAAATAAAATCTATCTTATTCACATTAAATTAAAGTAAAATTCTACCTTATTAACTTTTGATCTAAATATATATATATATATATATATATATATATATATGAATATAATCTAGATAATAATGCTTGAAATAAAGTCAATCCTGTCAATACTAAATATAAGTATAACAAAATATATGATTATAAAATTTAATGTTTGATAGTTCAGTTTAAAATAAAAATAAGGAGTTATGTTAGAAATAAATATGTAAGGTAAATTATATGGTTATATAAGAACATAAAGTGAACACTTAAGATTATTCTAGTAACATATAAACTATGGAAAATACATGTGTATGCAAGGCAAGAAAATATCTCTGTACATACAAAATCAATGGATAAGTATGTGAACATGTAAGGACACTTGCATTTAAATGCTAACATTTCAGCCTCCACAAGATATAAAAAAAATCTCTAACTGAATTTTGTACCAGAAATATCTATTTCCTGTAAACTCTTTTCTACATATATCTTTCTTATTCCAGTTCGTTCACAAAACTTAGCATACCAGAAAATAATATTACAACTGAAATTTAAATCAACAACTAAACCAACTCAACAAAGCAAAGAGGATCAAAAAGATCAAGCTGGCAGTGTTTTAAAACAAAAGCTGCTCTCTGATCAAACTTTGTTTTTCAGGTGAGTAAACCAACCCAGTTTCTTCTTTCTTTATACCAGTGAAAAAACATACATCTTAAAAACAGTTTTAAAATCTGGATTCTACTTGGATGTATGTATGAAAATCATATGCTAGCCTGAATACTTGGACTGAATTGAATGCATGTATGTAGATAAGTGTTTAAATACTTGTGTATTATTCTGCTATAGGCTCTGTTGTGTGATAACAGGTTTAGATTCCTCTGTAAATCCAATATCTCATTTATTGAATCACTGTTAGCTTTTGATTTGTGAATGAAAAGTATTTGAAATCATGCAATATCACTACTAAAAATAATTTCAGAAATTTATATTTAATATCGGTCTCGAAATTTTATAAACAACAGTAGAATTTATTTTTGGGTCAAAAATTTATAAATTCAATTTTAAGATTTGAATGCATGATTGAATTCGTAATAGAAAATCATGAATTTTAATATGTATATCACGATTTTTAGTTTGAAAATCAGTGGGTATTCTCGAATTGATCGTTTTGGTCATATTGGTTGATTGCCGTCGATCGGTGGCGAGGGAAGGCTCGAGATTTGAGCTGGAGGTG
Organism: Allium fistulosum; assembly: GCA_030737815.1. Classification (NCBI taxonomy): domain Eukaryota; kingdom Viridiplantae; phylum Streptophyta; class Magnoliopsida; order Asparagales; family Amaryllidaceae; genus Allium; species Allium fistulosum. The sequence continues at coordinate 596,207,143 of CM060908.1, read as the reverse complement.
GTTGGGTTGTCGACAAGTGCGGGAAAATTGGCGAGGTGATTTTCCAGTGGCCAGGATGGCCAGTGATCGTCGAAATATGGTTTAACACCCTGGTTTTATCATCGAAGTTTCAGAGGAGTTTGCGACGTCAGGACTTGGTCGGTGGCGATCGCGATAGGGGGATTAGGGACTGGAAGACGAGGCGGAGCTGCGGTGACGATGGCGAGGTTTCTCAAGGCAGAGATCGTCGGAGATGGGTAAATTTTCGGTGAGGATGGGTTTCCAGAATGTGGACTTTGGGTCGATCTCGATTCACGATCGAATCGAGATATTTGATGATCGAGTTTGGTTGCGAGGTTCACCGACGAGATGTTGTGGCCAGCGTCGATGGACGGAGCACCGTTGGTCGCTGGTGTAGGTGCACATGTGCACAGGCGTATCGGGGAATGATGGATGAAGGTTTGGGCTCGGGTTTAAGCTCGTGAATGTTGGGGTTTTTCTCGAAGTCAGAAGGAGGTGGATTTGTCCCGTGATTTGGATCGGGTGGTTGAGAGTTTTTCTCGGGTTTTTGGTTATAAGCAGGTTTAAGTTTTGTACAGAAATAGTCAAGTTTTAAAACAAAGAAATTTTGATTTTGTAAATATTTCTAAGTTTTAAAAACAAAGTAAAACAAGTTTTTACTTATGAAAATAAATTGTTTCAAGGATAAATGTTAACAAGTTTTATATATATTAAATTGATAAGTTTTAAAAGGGTAGAATAAGTGGGTTTTCAAAATGATTTTTGCATTAAAATTTATTTAATAACTTTTAAAATTTTTAAAGATTTTAAAAGTTAAATTAGATGTTTATATTGTTTTAATTATAATTGATTCCTAAAAGGTTTTATTTTCAATAAAGTTTAATGTTAAGAATTAAGTAATTAATTATCATAAAGAGTTTATGTTTATGTAATTAAGATTTTGATTAAAGATAATTAATATGTGAAGATAATATGGGTTAATCAATTATTGTTAATGATTAAAGAATAGTTAGTTAATGAAAATAACTTAATTAGGATAAAAAAATTTCTTAATTAAGATCTTTTAAATATAAGGATTTAAGAAATTATTTAATTAATTTTAAATGATTAGTTAGAATAATTAACTAAAGAAATTAATTAGCGATTAATTAAAGATAATCACTTATGAATTAATTAAGTGAAATTACTTGGTGAAGTAATTAATGAAGAATTACTGAATGTAATTAAGAAAAGGGTAATTATTTAATAAAGTAATTAGAGGATAATTACTTTATGAAAGTGATTTAGAATTAATTACTTAGTGTAATTAATTAAAGGATTGATTAATTGAGGAAGTTAATTAAGGGTTAGTTATTAAATAAGTGTGATTAATTAAAGGATAATTAATCAATGTAAGTGATTATAGGATAATTAATTTGAGTAATTAATTAAGGATAAATGTAATTAATGTGAATGGGTGAAAGTTAATTAATTATGTTATTAATTAAAGGCTGATTACTTAATGTAATTAAAGAGGATAATTAAGGGATGATTAATTAATGGTTAGTAATTAATTACTGTTAAGTAAGCAGGAGTAAAAGTGATTAAAGTGATTAATTTAATTTATTTAAATTAATTAGAAATGGTGTGACTAATTAACCTTGCTTATGAATGATTGAATGATATTGAATGCCTTGGATTATTTGTTATTCCTGGTTTGTGATTATGGATTATCTATCTGTAATAAAATCGCTATGTGAATATGTTACTCTGTGTATAAATTGATTTGTTTTCACTTAAACAACTTGGATTTAAGATGACACTGGTTTCGAAGAGACCGGGGTTGGGTATGAGCAAATACCCGAAACCACTTCGATTTGTAATCTACAATAATTCTTTATAGATTTGAGATGTGAAATCAATAGGCTGGAATGGAATAATATGGACCATTGAAACTAAGTAAAGGTACTTAGGGATCGATTTGTGAATATAAGTGTTGGCTATAACAAGTTGTAAACTTGCAATGAAGTACGAGTTACCCCGGGTATATAAATAAGTTTTATGTTGTTGTATTGTTTCTTAGATGGGTTTACTCATGCTAGTTTCCAGCCTGACCCGGGTGTTACTTTGATGTAATGCTTGGGTTAGACCGAGTATTATAGATTTTCAGGTAAGGACGTTCTAGAGCTCAGGAGGTGAGCTGGATGGCAGGAACGTATGGAGTGTTTCCGCTGTGATATATTTTTGTTTATCTGAGACATGTTGATTTGTATATGTCCAGTGTTTGAGTATGTGTGTAACTCTGGTGTATAAAAATGTAATCAACTGATACAGTATTCTTTTGTAAACTGTTATTATTTGATATTATATTTTGATCCGCTGCGAATGTGAGAATCTGTGTTGTGTTTCTGTTTCTTCTTCTTCTATCTCTTTCTACTTTTCCTAACTATCTGGAATTTTCGGGATCGGAAATTTCGGGTCATTTCATTTGGTATCAGAGCTGAAGGTTAAGCGAGGACCTTGGCTCTGGTGGGTTTACTCATCAAGGATAGGGTCAGCGGTACCCTAGGATGAGTTGAGTGTATGTATGTATATATATATATATATAAGAGCGTACTTGTTATTTTCTTATATAAAGATTTTAAAAATGGTTTTAATGAAAGATTTTTATAAAAGATTATATTATATATAGCATTAATTGGTTATAGAATAAGAAATTAAGGAATATATATATATATATATACATATCCAAATGAGGATTGGATAAAATGAACTATATAAATAAGATGAATTAGAAATGGTTTCAAACCAGAAATAGAATGGTTATTAAGTTTAAATAGGATGATGGTTTTCCAATAAACAAATAAATGTTTTAAGGAAGTAAACATTTAGGTGAGTATGATTTGTAGATTGGAATTGAAGATAATTTAAATTGATAAGTTTTAAATCTAAGTCCAGAAAATTTGGAATTTGTTTCAAAGTGTTAAAAGAAATTTGTTTTGAATTAAAAATAGAAATGGTTTAAAATTTAAAGTATAACTTGGTGTGCAAAGGAAATATGTATATATGAGGGACATACATAATATCAAAGATGATTTGAATTAAACTCTAAGTGTTGAGTTTAAATTTTACTTGGAATGTGATGTGAAAAACCCAAAGTGATAAGTTTTTGAACTTATAAGTGAGAAGACTGTTAATATGAAGTTTAAAGTTTGAAATGGGAATTCAAATTGGGTAAGGTTGTCGAGATTAAGTAAATTGAATTTAACTTTGGGAAAGTTAAATAAGTTAACAAACAACCCGAATTGGGAATTTCAAGATGAAATTGAGATTTAACTTAGGGAAGTTAAATGATTGATTTAAATGGGAAGTTATGAGTGATCTCAAAATGGGTTTGAGATTTGGAAATTAAAAATGGGTGTTTGGATAAATTTGGATGTTTGTTTATCCTGATATCATTCCATTATTTTAAATAATATATGAAACAGAGAATTGGTTTTAAAAATGGATAATAAATTAGAATCTGAAGATTTAATTGTTTTTTTTTTGTTTTGAAATATGTTAAATAAAGATAATTTAAAATGGAATTTTGAGAATTGGACTCAGAATTAAATTCTTTAAAGATTGGGATTATTGATTTAAAAATAAAGGTTAATTTGATTTAAGGGGTTAAATCAACATTTGAAAATTTAACTTGAATTTATATAATTCGAGTTGGTTTAAAGTTGAGATTCAGATTTCATTAGTTCAAATTGAATTTAGTTTGAATTAATTAGAATTAAAGATGGATAAGTATAAAATTAAAATGGAAAATTTGAATTGAATTAATTTGAAATAAAATTGAAGATTGAATGAGTTCAAATTCAAATGGAAATTAGGATTAATTCATATAGAAATTGAAATGATTTGAAATTGAAGTGGATTCAATTTGAAATTAGTCTAAATTAATTTGAATAATTTGAAATTGTAATTAAAGTGAATATGTTTATAATCAAATGGGATTTGATCTGAATTTGGAAAGAAATTGAGGTTAATTCAACTTGAATTGGGAATAAATCAAGTTCAAGGGAAATTGAAGTTATTCAGATTAGAAATGAGTCAATTTAAATGGAAGTGGAAATTTAAATTAAATTGATGGGGAATTGAACAGTTTGACTCTCGACTATTTTCAAAATAAATTGTTTTGATATAAATCTATTTTTCCAAACTATTTACTATACAACTTTTCTTTTTAAACCTAAAACTATCTTAAGCTTGTTTTACAATTACTTTTGGAACTATTTAACAATTTTACAACTGATTTATAAACTAATTACTGTTTTTCAATTGTTTTATAAATAATTACAGTTTTTCAACTATTTACAATTACTTATCTATTTTACAGCTATTTTACAAACTAATAATTATTTTTCAACTACTTATCTATTTTTAAAAATTTTCAAGCTATTTTCTAAATATAAACTGGTCGGAGTTCAAACTATTATTGATTAAATACCCAACTGAGATAAGAATTGAAGGGATAATCCAAATGGGGATTAAGGCAAATGTGAATAAGTGAATAAAATCAAGGTGAGGATGAAATGAAAGGAAATTGATTTAACTGATAATCAATGAAGATAAATACGTAGGATGTACGTATATTATTCTATACGCATAGTGATTTGATCCAGATTCGAACACAGAATTTCGAGATAGTATTATTGATCCGATTTAGGATTTTTCACTCGATTTTCGACGGTGAACCTGGATATGGATTTTTGATTGGTTCGGGATATTCTCTATCATAGTTGGGACTATGCAAGGAGAATGATGGTTTCTGATCAAAAAACCAAATCTGAGTCCGCACTAGGAAGTCGGGTGGACAATACTAGTTCGGAAGTGAAATTGTGTGATCGAGTGAGCGATCAGATTGATATAGCGTACGGATGATATGTGTGGACATCGTACGAGTTTGAATGAAATTGATATTGTAAAGTGGTTTTGAAATGAAAAGTGTATTTGTGAGATATATGAGGAAATAAGTTGGAAATTTAATATTTCTATGATTAAAATTTACTTTATGGAAGTAAGCAATATGGTAAATGACTTTATAAAAAAATCAAATTTGAAAATTTGATTTGGAATAAACAAAGTTATATATGTGACGCCCCACCTCTATGCTCATAATAACAAAGAGTATTAAAAGAAATACTGTCTATTATTATGAAGAATAAGGCTGGATAGGAGCGACCATCCGTAGTTGGCCTTACACTAATATCGGTTATCTCGATAGGAGTGGTATATGCTTTTTATTTTTCATCTATTATTTATTTACTCCCATCGACATATCCAATTATCAGTATAAAACAAACTACGATAGTTCATAATAGTTTAGGACATTAGATATAACAATAACACAGATAATATAATTGCGGAACACAGATTAACAAAAATCTCATATATATATAACCGATGTCAGTTACAATATAGTTGACACGATACATATGATACAACTACAACTGTCGACTCTAGAAGTTATATATACAAGTACATTATCGACTAATATACATGAATACATATCATTCTATATAATGACACGACTACTACAAAATGACACTGACAACTTCAGAAGATGTGAAAAGTCTTCATATCCTGAACAGCAACTCAAAGAAGAAAATCTACAACCTGAAATAACTCGGGTCTGACCCGAGTATTAAATTCAAAAGAAAATAATACACGGGTCAGTCTAATTCAAACTCAGTTATTAGTGCATAGTAGCAATAATAATCAAATAGTCAAATAGACGACAGTCACAGAAATCTCGTGTATCCAACTTCTCGATAAGAGAGTCGGATAACGGCAGATATAACACTAAACAGTGTTAAACGCAAATCAGCAGATTTAAATCATCAGCAAAGATAAGTAGAAAGAATATCAATGAAGATAATCTTAAAAACATCAGAATTGCCTAATGGCAATTACAACACAAAATAATCAATATAAAACATCCACTCTGGTAGGGCTGCAGTATACGTATGCGTATACTGCCTCGCCACTATAGAAAACGATTTGGCTGCAGTGCACGCTTGCGTGCACTGCCTCGCCAAAATTCCGGGGTACCCTTGAGAACCAATACCACAAACCCCAAATGTAACTAAAAAGGTTGGAAAAGCAGCAGTCTCAACATTAAATTGTCAAGACAACCCAAAATTACTCGAAGCTGCAGCATGGGATAATTTAGATGTATCATACCCGAGAGCAAAGGAAATGGTACAACTCAAATGAAACAAATCAAGTGACATGATGAAGCAGTGTGAAACCAAAATTGCAAGCATACAAAATGCTCACTGCAAACACAACGTACAGGCTACAACTTCAAAAGAACCAGGTTCAAGTGACATCAATGTGCACAAAGACAACCGATATGAAAACTGTCTCAATGATCAAGACAGTCCCATAGGCAGTGACAATAAGTATGAAAGTGCAGACTACCAAGACAAATGCCCATGTCAACAACACTCGCAAGCCACAGAGAACACAAATCTAGGGACACTGAATCGAGACGCTACAGAGACCAGTAAACAACCAGGCAACATCATGTAATCTTCAAAAAAGACCAAAGTCAGATATATTCAAGTGATCGAAATCCAACAAAGTCAAAACCGATGTCCACAATAACAAATTTTTCGATTCGATAAAGTCAGAGATCAGCCTCGACATCCAAACGAATATCGATGGCCGAGATGAATTCAAGCAACGAATTCAATTAATGGATACAACAACAATCAAAAGCATCGAATCAATTCCAAGTTAAGGATTTTACGCAGCAGAATTTAAAACGACTGAAATCACTTTCAAAACAAGACCGAAGTCATAAAATATGTGACGAAAATAAAGGGTTCGAAGTTAAAAGATAAAACAATCGAACAGCTTAATCGAAGTCAAGATAGCCATGAAACAGTTTGAATTAGATGTGAGACGAACTCACCATTTTCGACGCAAATCAAGGAGCTGCGAGCGACGACCACAAGATTGAGCACGGCGATTGGCGAACCTCTCATCTTTGCTTCGATCGAATGAAATGATGCTTCGTAGAGCCCTAATTGTGGCGGAAGAACGAGCGAGACGCATGCCCTAATTCAGTTGCAAAGAGGAAATCGTCGCCGCCACCATTTTTTCGTTTGTTGGTTTTAGGGTTTCGAACGAAATGAATGGATCGAGTAAGTGGAACGGGTATACCCTCCAATAACACGACACTGAAACGAAATATAACATGGACTAGATTTAAATTTAAAGCCCACAAAACTCTTCAACAGATTTCAAACGAATTTCTGACTGATTTGAAAACTCCAATTAACATCAGCTACCAAACACAGTCGTCTAATGACGATAATAAATTAACAGCAAAACCCCGGTTGTTACAGACTCCCCTCCTTATAAAAATTGCGTCCCCGCAATTTTCATAATTAAGGTTGTCAATAACAATTATTTTCCTAACATAAACTGGTTAAGCTAGAAAAATAAAGGTCTAGAATACAAATGCCAAGGAAATCTTTTAATTCCATAAAAGAAATTCACAGATTCTCAACGAAATCTAACTATCAAAAGATAATCAGGAAACAAACAAAACTGGATGAACGCAATTATCAGCAATATTCAATTATCAATTGGATAATTAGAATACAGAAATCACAAAACAGTAATATCTAATTATCGATACGATAATTAGGAAACAACAAAATATAATTATCAACAAAGATAATTAGAAAACACAAATCACAAATCACAAATCGCAAAACCGCAGATATCCAGTTATCCTACCAGTAACTAGAAAACACAACTTCATATTAGCAAGCTCTAACTACCAACAGAGATAGATAGAAAACAGCAATTCAATAAAATCAGCATACGCTAGAATCAATTGAAGACTAGAAAATCTCATAATCAGCGAAATTAGCAATCAACCAATAGTCGAATATCAACGACGATAATCAAATTTCAATTCAACAATTATTCGATTATCAAAAACGATAATCAAAATTTCAAATTCAACGAATATTCGATTATCAAAAACGATAATCAAATCTCAAATCAATAAATATTTAATTATCAAAAGCGATAATTAAATTTCAAATCAACAAATATTCGATTATCAAAAACGATAATCAAATTTCTCAAATTCAACAAATATTCGATTATCACAAACGATAATCAAATTTCAAATTCAACAATTATTTGATTATCACAAGCGATAATTAAATCTTAAAACAGAAAATATTTAATTATCTCAGGCGATAATTAAATTTCAAATCAACAACTATTTAATTATCTCAAGCGATAATTAAATCTCAAATCAATAAATATTTAATTATCTCAAGCGATAATTAAATCTCAAAACAGCAAATATTTAATTATCAAAAGCGATAATTAAAACAACAAATATCCGACTATCAAAACGATAATCAAAACTCATATCAACAAATATCTAATTATCACAAGCGATAATTAGAAACAACAAATATACGATTATCAAAAACGATAATCAGAACTCATATCAACAAATATCTAATTATCACAAGCGATAATTAGAAACAACAAATATCTGATTATCAAAAACGATAATCAGAACTCATATCAACAAATATCCAATTATCACAAGCGATAATTAGAAACAACAAATATCTGATTATCAAAAACGATAATCAGAACTCATATCAACAAATATCCAATTATCACAAGCGATAATTAGAAACAACAAATATCTGATTATCAAAAACGATAATCAGAACTCATATCAACAAATATCCAATTATCACAAGCGATAATTAGAAACAACAAATATCTGATTATCAAAAATGATAATCAGAACTCATATCAACAAATATCTAATTATCACAAGCGATAATTAGAAACAACAAATATCTGATTATCAAAAACGATAATCAGAACTCATATCAACAAATATCCAATTACCTGCAGATAATTGGAAGCAACAAATATCTAGAAATCAATTAAGAAGACTAGAAAATCAACATAAAAGCTTGGATCGATCCCATCAGATGGCGAGTTTTTAATTCGCCGCACGTGCATCTCAGAGTGGCCGTAGCCTACCAAGTACTCAACATAATTTTTGGCGCCCATCAGATTGACCCGAAGGTCCGCAGAGTGACCCGAAGGTCTAGTACTGGTATTTGACCCGAAGGTCCGCAGAGTGGCCCGAAAGCCCAACAAATGACCCGAAGGTCCAACAAATGACCCGAAGGTCCTCATAGTGGCTCGAAAGCACACGAAAGCATCAAAATATTTCAATTAACGAGTCCGGAATTAACCGAAATAGCAAACGCACATGTCCCATACCACGTGTTTTACTAAATCGTTTGATTCTCTTCATCGTTTCCTTGAAAGTGCAAAATTCATCAAAATCATCAAAACAACAGATATTCAATTAACGAGTCCGGAATTAACCGAAATAGTAAAAGTGTGGTTCCATACTCCGCACTTTTGCTAAATCGTTTAAATCACTTCATCGTTTCCTTGAAAGTGCAAAATTGTGTATTTTGTAAAAATACACTTTACATTCTCAAACGGACAAGTCCGGAATTAAGCGAATCAATAAAAGAAAGGGGTCATAGTCCTCGATTTTGCTGAAACGTTTAAATCGCTTCCTCATTCTTTTGAAAGCGCAAACTGTTAAATTCCTGAAAACAATTTTATTTATTTTGCAAAATAACAATTCACATTCTCAACTGGACAAGTCCGGAGTTAAGCGAAACAGTAAAAGAAAGGGGTCATAATCCTCGATTTTGCTGAATCGTTTAAGTCGCTTTCTCATTCTTTTGAAAATGCAAACTGCTAAAATTTTATAAAACAATTTTCATTTTAAAATGATTTTCCAATCACGTGATTAAACAGCAAATCAGTGACAATTTCGATAAAGAAATTGTACTTCTCAAAATACCGAAAAATCGTATCTCAAACTCAGCATTGCGGAATAACCGCTTGAAAATCCACTTTTTTAAAATTTGATGGTTACTGAAGCCAAAGCGACAGTAATTTTAAAACGTCAAAATCACATCAAAACAATCTACATCAAAATGTAATATCAGTGAATTCTCATTCATCAAAATGCCACAAAACACCGTGCTTCAAAATATAGCATTGGTGTAAAATCCCGTTATAAAAATAACGGCAACAAAATACGTTTCATAACCAAGCATCGGTTCAACGTAAAATAAATGCAATAACGTGCAATTCAAATTTTTGCACGTACTACAAAATGAACAAAGAAATCATTCGAAGGTATCTTCAATGAAGATAATTCAAAACAGCAAAAATCTAATCAATAGATGATTAGTACAAAAGAAAGCCAGCGGAAATTTCAACAAAAATCACATATCTGCAATTTCTTCGAATCCTCAATTCGGATTCGAAATTCTCAAAAAAACAAAATAATTACAGCTATGTAGACAACAAATGAAATTCATATCAATTTCGTATTTTGATTTTTAAATCAAAAAGATTATCAGTTGTACTCAGCGAAGATAGTTTCACTGTTCCCGCTGCGCACTCTGATAAACAGAACACAAATCAATCAAATCATCAAAACACAATTTCACTATTATTTTTAAATAAAGTTATTTAAAAATTTCATCCAAATTTCAAAACTTTAGTTTTGACTCAAGCACAAATAAAACATCGACCAATAGTTGTAACATATGTTCCATCCGAGTTAAGTTTTATATTATGTCCATAAACCCCAAGCTCTGATACCAACTGTGACGCCCCACCTCTATGCTCATAATAACAAAGAGTATTAAAAGAAATACTGTCTATTATTACGAAGAATAAGGCTGGATAGGAGCGACCATCCGTAGTTGGCCTTACACTAATATTGGTTATCTCGATAGGAGTGGTATATGCTTTTTATTTTTCATCTATTATTTATTTACTCCCATCGACATATCCAATTATCAGTATAAAACAAACTACGATAGTTCATAATAGTTTAGGACATTAGATATAACAATAACACAGATAATATAATTGCGGAACACAGATTAACAAAAATCTCATATATATATAACCGATGTCAGTTACAATATAGTTGACACGATACATATGATACAACTACAACTGTCGACTCTAGAAGTTATATATACAAGTACATTATCGACTAATATACATGAATACATATCATTCTATATAATGACACGACTACTACAAAATGACACTGACAACTTCAGAAGATGTGAAAAGTCTTCATATCCTGAACAGCAACTCAAAGAAGAAAATCTACAACCTGAAATAACTCGGGTCTGACCCGAGTATTAAATTCAAAAGAAAATAATACACGGGTCAGTCTAATTCAAACTCAGTTATTAGTGCATAGTAGCAATAATAATCAAATAGTCAAATAGACGACAGTCACAGAAATCTCGTGTATCCAACTTCTCGATAAGAGAGTCGGATAACGGCAGATATAACACTAAACAGTGTTAAACGCAAATCAGCAGATTTAAATCATCAGCAAAGATAAGTAGAAAGAATATCAATGAAGATAATCTTAAAAACATCAGAATTGCCTAATGGAAATTACAACACAAAATAATCAATATAAAACATCCACTCTGGTAGGGCTGCAGTATACGCACGCGTATACTGCCTCGCCACTACAGAAAACGATTTGGCTGCAGTGCACGCTTGCGTGCACTGCCTCGCCAAAATTCCGGAGTACCCTTGAGAACCAATACCACAAACCCCAAATGTAACTAAAAAGGTTGGAAAAGCAGCAGTCTCAACATTAAATTGTCAAGACAACCCAAAATTACTCGAAGCTGCAGCATGGGATAATTTAGATGTATCATACCCGAGAGCAAAGGAAATGGTACAACTCAAATGAAACAAATCAAGTGACATGATGAAGCAGTGTGAAACCAAAATTGCAAGCATACAAAATGCTCACTGCAAACACAACGTACAGGCTACAACTTCAAAAGAACCAGGTTCAAGTGACATCAATGTGCACAAAGACAACCGATATGAAAACTGTCTCAATGATCAAGACAGTCCCATAGGCAGTGACAATAAGTATGAAAGTACAGACTACCAAGACAAATGCCCATGTCAACAACACTCGCAAGCCACAGAGAACACAAATCTAGGGACACTGAATCGAGACGCTACAGAGACCAGTAAACAACTAGGCAACATCATGTAATCTTCAAAAAAGACCAAAGTCAGATATATTCAAGTGATCGAAATCCAACAAAGTCAAAACCGATGTCCACAATAACAAATTTTTCGATTCGATAAAGTCAGAGATCAGCCTCGACATCCAAACGAATATCGATGGCCGAGATGAATTCAAGCAACGAATTCAATTAATGGATACAACAACAATCAAAAGCATCGAATCAATTCCAAGTTAAGGATTTTACGCAGTAGAATTTAAAACGACTGAAATCACTTTCAAAACAAGACCGAAGTCATAAAATATGTGATGAAAATAAAGGGTTCGAAGTTAAAAGATAAAACAATCGAACAGCTCAATCGAAGTCAAGATAGCCATGAAACAGTTTGAATTAGATGTGAGACGAACTCACCATTTTCGACGCAAATCAAGGAGCTGCGAGCGACGACCATAAGATTGAGCACGGCGATTGGCGAACCTCCCATCTTTGCTTCGATCGAATGAAATGATGCTTCGTAGAGCCCTAATTGTGGCGGAAGAACGAGCGAGATGCATGCCCTAATTCAGTTGCAAAGAGGAAATCGTCGCCGCCACCATTTTTTTCGTTTGTTGGTTTTAGGGTTTCGAACGAAATGAATGGATCGAGTAAGTGGAACGGGTATACCCTCCAATAACACGACACTGAAACGAAATATAACATGGACTAGATTTAAATTTAAAGCCCACAAAACTCTTCAATAGATTTCAAACGAATTTCTGACTGATTTGAAAACTCCAATTAACATCAGCTACCAAACGAATTTCGAGGACGAAAAGATCTAAAAGGGGAGGAATGTCACGACACGGATTTTTAACGGTTGATAATCGGTAATTAGTTGAATTAAATCATTGAAATGTTATTTTGATTAGTCAAACAAATAAATTTCCGATATCAAATGTCTGGATATATAAGTTAATCCAAAGGCCATACTAGATATTGAATTATAGAATTTCGAAAATATAATGAATCTTATAGAAAATATAAATTAGTTTAGACACTATATACAAACTTAAGTTATAACATATATGGACCGGTTTAAAAACTATATTAGATATTGGATTATAAATCTCTGGATATGACAAATCCTGTGACGGCCCGGGATTTTAGCAATATTATTTTAATTAGCAACTAATCTGATTAATTAAAATACAACTTATCATTTTAAAAGAAATTAAGACTTTTGGAACATGTACCATTTATTTATATATATGTGTGTGTATTTTGGAAGAAAACTATGATTTAGAAATTTAAAATAAAGTCTTTCAAAATATTTAAAATAAAATCTATCTTATTCACATTAAATTAAAGTAAAATTCTACCTTATTAACTTTTGATCTAAATATATATATATATGAATGTAATCTAGATAATAATGCTTGAAATAAAATCAATCTATTTAATACTAAATATAAGTATAACAAAATATATGATTATAAAATACAACTTTCCCTAGCTGTGGGTCTTGGAGACATTTGTCACCCATCTTACACCTCCGCGGGGAGTTAATCTTTTTTACCACAGCCGTACTTAAGACACATCGGAGCCGAGATCGCGCACAGTAACTACCCAGGCCATTATGGCCCGTAATCGTGGGTATTATTCGATTTACTGTGGCCGGCTAGCGTGGGTGCCGATCGTCAACGGTGAACTACCCCTGGCTGGCCATACCTTATGTTGGGGCTTAAAGTAGGTTCACGGCTGCCGGCGAGCCAAACGCCGTAATGAGCTGCCTCGGCTATAGTCGGCCTTCTCGATGGCTTATAATCGGCTCATTACAGTTGGCTTTGAGGGCCGTCGCGAGCAATGAGTTAACCCGCAGCAGAGGGATGCCGGAGCAAAAGTGTCTCATTGGTGAGGGCATAGATTCGTATAGTACATGTTAGGTCTTGTCCAGGAGAAGTCGCGCTGTGGAGCGCCTTGAGTGAAAATGCTATTTGCACAGGGTTTTGTTCAACAGAAAAGGATAAATTTAACAAGCAGCCAAGATTTAAAGGAACAAGTTAAAAAAGAGACAAGGTTTTTTAAAGTGGTTCGGCACGAAAATGCCTACGTCCACTGATTCTCTTTGTTAATTCACTTCATATGGGCAATACAAGTTAAGAAAAGTATCGACGGAGGTGTTGGATGTTCCATGCCCTATGGAACACCTCTCCGTCCACTGTTGACAAAATATAAGCTCCATTGTGGAGATCTTTATGAATTACATATGGTCCGTCCCAGATTAGATCTAGTGCTCCGGGGCATGGGAAGATTCGCTTGAGGACAAGATCTCCTTTTTGTAAGCTGCGATGCTTGACTTTGGAGTTATATTGTGCTGCCACTTTTTGCTTGTGAGCTACTGCCTTGAGGGCTGCATCATTTCTTCTTTCCTCAATTAGATCCAAAGACATACAGAGGAGCTCTTCGTTCTCTTCTAGGTTATAGTGGATCCTACGGTGGGAAGGCACTATAGTTTCAACTGGGAGCATAGCCTCCGATCCGTATGCCAAAGAGAAAGGAGTATGCCCCGTTGATGTTCTGAAAGATGTGCGATAGGCCTATAGTGTCGTAGGAAGTTCATCCACCCAAGCGCCTTTTGACTTTTCGAGTTTCTTTTTTATTAGAGTTTTGAGAATTTTGTTGACGGCTTCGACTTGTCCGTTTGCCTGGGGATAAGCTACGGATGAGAAGCTTTTGTGAATTCCGTGCTCTTGGCACCAGTTGGCGAACTCCTCGCTGTCAAACTGAAGTCCATTGTCCAAAATGATTTTAAGTGGGACTCCGTACCTGCATAGAACATTTTTGATCAAGAAGTTAATAAATTTTGCTGAAGATACTTTATTCAGGGGTTCTGCTTCCACCCATTTAGTGCAATAGTCGACTGCCACTATAGCATATTTGGCCTCGCCTCGGCCCATTGGCAGTTCGCCAATCAAGTCAATTCCCCACACTGCAAAGGGCCAAGGGCTGGTCATTTGAGTAATCTCGGTTGTTGGTAGCCGTGGAATCTTAGCAAACTTCTGACATCTGTCACATTTTCTGATGAAATCTAAAGCGTCCATGCTTAAGGTGGGCTAGAAATATCCATATCGGAATATATTTTTTGCCAAAGTCTGCCCTCCAGTGTGATCTCCGCAGCTCCCTTGATGGATGTTGGATAAGATTTCCTTGGCTTCCCTTCTAGCGACACACCTTAATAAGGGGTTAGAGAAGCCGCGCTGATAGAGGATGCCCGCTTGTATTGTGTAGCGGGAAGCTTTCCTTAAGATTTTCTTGACTTCGTTACGCTCGTTGGGTAGTGTGCCACTTTGTAGGTAGTCTCGGATGGGAGTCATCCAAGTTGCTTCTTCGGTTGCAGCTATCAGATTCACTTGCTCAAAACTTAGGGTCAGTTGCTTTGAGATGGCTACTGCTCCGGGAATGGTGCCGTCTCCCATGCTAGCTTGCTTCGCCAATTCGTCGGCCTCTTGGTTCTCTTCCTGAGGGATGTGTTTGATTAAATAGCGATCCAATTGATTGAGAAGCAACTTGGTCTTCTTTAAATATGCCATGAGTCGTTCTTCTCGAGCCTGGAATTCTCCTAGTATTTGATTTACAATGAGTTGAGAATCGCTATGAAGACACAAAGAATTGGCTCCGATTTCTAAGGCAAGTTCTAATCCAGCTATCACTGCTTCATACTCTACATCGTTGTTGGTGGCAGCGAATTCCAACCTTATAGCATAGTGTAGCTTATTTCCCCTGGGAGTGATTATTACCACACCTGCCCCCGAGCCTTGTTCGTTTGACGCACCATCCACAAAGAGATTCCACTTGATGTCTTCTGTTATTTCCGATTGCTCCTTACCTTCGTTGGTAGTGAATTCGGCAATGAAATCGGCCATGGCTTGTCCCTTGATGGCGGTGTGAGGATGGTAGGTGATATCATATTGACTTAGTTCAATGCACCATTTAAGTAGTCGCCCAGAAGTGTCGGGACGATGGAGTACCTGCCTCAGTGGTTGATCAGTCAGAACTCTGATGGAATGGGACTGGAAGTAGTGATGCAGTTTCCGTGATGTGATTAGCAAACAGTATGCTAGTTTCTCAAGTTTAGGATATCTGGCTTCCGCCCCTGTAAACCTCTTGCTTACAAAGTATACTGGTCGCTGCGTGCGTTTGTCTTCTCTCACCAAGGTGGCGCTCAGAGCATGAGATGACACAGCAAGGTATAGGTATAGCTCCTCGCCTTTGTTCGGAGTTGAGAGTACAGGTGGTCTCTGGAGGTGTTCGATTAGGTTAAGGAAAGCTGTTAAGCATTCGTCAGTCCATTCGAATTTTCCTTTCTCTTTCTTTAGAGCTTCGAAGAAGGGGATGCATTTGTCAGTCGCTTTAGAGATGAATCTGCTCAAAGCGGCCACCTTCCCATTTAGGCTTTGCATTTCCTTTCGGGTAGAAGGTATCCTGATATCTTTTAGAGCTCGGACTTGTTTAGGGTTTGCTTCAATTCCTCTGGCATGGACGATGAATCCTAGAAACTTTCCTGATGATACTCCGAAGGAGCACTTTAGAGGATTCAGCCTCATTCCATATTGGCGAAGTACTTGAAACATTTCATTCAGGTGGCTTACGTAATCGTCGGTTTTCCTTGACTTTACCAGCATGTCATCCACATAAACTTCCATAGTTTGTCCTATTAGCCTCGCAAACATCTTGTTGACGAGGCGCTGATAGGTAGCTCCTGCGTTTTTAAGTCCGAAAGGCATTACCTTGTAGCAGTACAACCCCCGGTCAGTGATGAAACTAGTGTGGTTGTAACGACCCGTATTTTTACGGATCGAAAAGTTTGTCAAAATCTGGAATTTTAGCATTTTTGAGCCATTTCAGATTTTAGGCGAAATACGGTTAAGTCCTAAGTCGTGAATGACTTAGTATAGGTCGTAAGTCGTATACGACTTAGGGAATAAGTGTGACTTAGTATGTTTGTCTTTTCGGTCCTATTTGTTTAAGTCCTAGGTCGTAAACGACCAAAGAGATAAGTCGTGACCGACCTAAGACTGTTGGGGTTGGTGACCTAAAGGTTTGGAGTTAGGTCGTGTGATGGTTTGTTAAGGGTTAGGTCGGCGGCGACTTAAGGAAGATAGGGGAGTGGTTTAAGTCGGTTGATAGTTTGGGACGACCTAAGGAAGTTAAGTCATAAGGTGGCTTAGGACGAGTGACCGAGTTAAGTGGTAAGTCGTGAGCGACTTAAGGAAAGTCTGCGACCTAAGAAGTTAGCGAGTTAGGAGTAAACGACTTAAGTTAGTAGGCGACTTATAGGGGTTAGCGACTTAAGGACTGGGCGAGATAAGGCTTAAGTTGTTACAGTTAAGTCGTGGACGAGTTAAGGGATTAAGTCGTAAGTTGTTAAGTCGCGTAGGTACTTAAGTCGTAAGGTTGTCTCTGTAGTAGGTCGCATAAGGGCTTAAGGGTT